>CP059626.1:2676210-4014316 GCA_016906575.1 Ceratobasidium sp. AG-Ba | reverse complement strand
AACCTAACCTAACCTAACCTAACCTAACCTAACCTAAACTAGCTAACCTAACCTAGCATTGCTTTAGCTGAGGTGTATATGTTTGGGTGCGTCAATGCAGTGCTTGGCATGTCGCACACTCATAGCACGATATCAGCTGCTTTGCTGACAAACATAGATGTTACAGGGTATACCCGAGATTTCGGGTGTGTTCACCGGTCCAGAATACCCCTGAGCTTGTCGACTAGCTTTTTTGGAGCTTGCTATGCAGAGGGCGAGCAGGTTACAGATATCCGGTTGACCAACGTATGGTGTCAATCCTGCGCAGACAAATACACGTTGGAGATGGCTCAATGCATGGCAATCTTGCTTTTATGACTCTATACTAGCTCGGCTATACTATTACGTTGATAGCCCTAATACACGTGTGACTCAAGTCAATATGAATCCGAATCCCAGGCAAGTCAAGACAACGTTGGGCGTTCAAGTGGCCTGGGGCATTTTTGACAGCTTTGAAATCAAAACCTGGAATACATATTCCTTAAATCCTGAACTACTCCGTATGAGTAACTTGAAAATAGAGAGTTCGCAAAGCAGAAAGGCAGGAACTTGCTGTACAGAGCCGCTCAACAATGATGAACCCGAAATTTCGGGTGAATCGTGCAGCACGTGACCTGTTCGCTTGTACTCGAGAGCTGTTGTACGGCACGTGGAGTGCCACTGGGCCATTTTGCATGTCGAAGATACTAGTGAATATACATAGGCACGATCATGAACTATATTGCAAAAGGCTACACATTGAATTACCACAAAACATGTTCTCCCTTACTAAACTCATCGGTTGAGAATGTTTTTGGACAGGTATGGCTGGCTTTGAGTCTCTTCTAGATGTATGTTTCCATCAGCCCATTAGCTGAACGTGATATTGAATACAGAGTACATACCCTTATATAACGCAACACGCCGCTCGATATCACTCATTGATATTCTCCAAGGCATTGATGGAGCAAATGCCGAGCCTTCGTAAGCCTTAAGCCGCGTTTCCATCTCCTTTTCCAGACCTTCCAGTGCAAGTATCCGGCTACGACCGACTATCAATTTCTTGCTACTGTCCGCTACATGAATCGTAAGCCCTTCACTCATTCTCTCCTTGAAAAGAGAGCTCACATGCACATACTGTCGTATCGGTACTTCCAGCATTGTCCACTAGCGGCCCAGCAGAGCTCATTACTTTCATATGGGTGCCCCTAAAGGCTCGGGATGAGGGCAAAGGAGTTGGGAGATAGCGACTGACCTGATGGCCAGGTCATGTGTTTGAGGGTCTTCGTTACGTTCTATCGGGCCAATCAGCCCTTTTGGCCGAAAATGGAAATATGAAATCATTTAATTGATATTTTTAAATGCGAACATAGCAATGGCAAGCGATCATGGCAACATTTCAACATCTCCTCATAATTGGATTCGACCCACAACTTTGGGCGTGTTAAGATACTGCTCAGCACTCCAGCCGCTTCGGCTGTCACCAAGATCACCTGAACCAGCAGTGTTCGTATAAATATCTTGTATATCTATTATTTAGTATAAAACAGAATTGATATAACCAGAATAGTGCGACAGTGGTCCCACTTCATATCTATACGTTGGAAGATGAACCCGAAATTTCGCGTCCATCTCGAAGCTAGTCATGTGACCTGTGCTCACATAAAAGCATGATATCACATTCGTATTCATGACCTGGTTTGTTCATCAATGCTAGCTAGTCTCAATCTCTTGCTTGAGCACTCTGAGAATCGCAGATGTTAAACGTTGAGGCACTAGGCTAACGACATGCCGTGAGTAACTGCAATGTCGCAAGGGGATTCCCGTCTTTGACAATGCTTTACTTGGCTTTTCACCATATCGGTTTGTGCGAAGGACAACATATGAATTTTACCATTTGATTAATCAACCACAGGTCTGTGTAGTTAGGATCTTAGTGGTAAGGCTGGACATGGTGGACCCGAAATCTCGGGTGTGCTGTGACGTCGTTTAGTATCCAGGTCGCTTGGGGTGCCGCCAACGGCCCTCGTACCATGATTTTCACATAGAATAAAGTCATAGGCAGCATAATGTATGAATAATCGTCAAGACAGTCATTAAAATGTCCACGGATGTGCCTGTACATAGTTGACACTGGGCAGACGGACCCGAAATTTCGCGTGCATCGCTCAGTCATGTGACCTGTTCTCCCTTGACAAATCGGTCGTGTAATCGCATTCAGAATGATGGCCTTGGATGAGTGTTTTTTGGCGTAGGTCGAAGGATAGTGTGTATTAAACGGCACACTGATGATTCTGAGTGGTATATGCGGACCACATAAGGAGAATTATTGGAACTCTGGAGGTTGGTTCCGACCAACGGTTCTACTCTTTTAGTTCCGCATTTATGATGTTGTGCTAGAGATAGCTCGGCCGCCTTCCATACACATCATACATTCATGAGCTTTTGCCCAAGGTGAAATCGGTCAAAATCGGTTCTAACCCTCTGGGTTCGTTTTAAGGGTCTTCAATATGTATGTTGTTTCGTGCATCTCCAGCACCTATTGGAACGTAATTTCCTTATTGGCTTCGTTTGGCTCCAGCACAATTTATATGCAATATAGAAGGAAGCATTATGTATCGACGGGTGGGCCCGTGCGTTTATACGGATTGGTGGGTGGACCCGAAATTTCGCGAGTAACGCGCAGTCAGGTGACCGGTGTGCTTCCGATAGACGAGTCGCGCAATCGCGTTTATGATGTGAGCCGTATACTACTGTTTGTGAGTCCTAGCTGCAAGCTCGAGCTCATCGGAAAGCCCAATAATCATTCTCTGTGGTGGTTGGCTATTTTATCCCCGCTGTATTTGGATATCTGCGAGCAGTCTCCAGAAATGTGTTCTACACTCTTGATTCCGCAAACTAAGAAGAATTACAGAAGGTAACTTGCAAAAGAAGCATATATAACTCATCCCACGATGAATCTTTATCCCCATGAACGACCTGATACTGTTCAAGATGGACCCGAAACTTCGGGTGTACTTTAGCGTGTTTTTGTCAATCTGCGCGTTGCGTCGCTAATCCCTGTTTCAAGGCTTCTGAATGAATCTCCTTGAGTCATACATACAATTTCACAGATCCCAAATTGCGGTTCCAATCATATGAAACTAATGTATGCGCTGGTCAGCTGGCCGGAAGTACACCCCAATTTCGCGTGCATCTGTAGTGCACGTGACCTTATCATCTGTGTGTATGCCCGCATGCCAGGTTTATGGCTGAATATCGCTCTGGCCTGCGGCTTATCGACCCATGCGCAAGCCAGAGCTGTATGTTAATGTTATTGTTCGATACCCTGCCAGCAATGAACCCAAAATATAGGGTTTGACTTGTTCTTCGGTTCATGTTCGGAAATCCGGCCAGCAAGATGCCGAAGCGGCCGAGTCCAGACCATGTGATTGTTTTTCGACCCCTAGAACGCAACGTGTGCCGCTTCGATGAGCAATATAAGATACAGGGGTGGGAAATTTGTTCAAGCCAACATTTATCAGCGCTCATATCCCAAAGTGGAGTCAGAAAAGTGCCCTTCCATCGTCTATATCGGTTGCCTGCCTCAAGCCTCTTATCGTCGTACACATGTGTGTTCCTGCACACATACAGGCACGTAGCCCGAAGTCAGGTACGTGTGCACATCCTGGTTGGATTCTTTTGACGCTCACCTGCCAACAACACACAGCTTTTATACCCTGCGCCTGCTCGGCCCGAAACGTACAAGCTAGGGAGGCTTGCGCTACGGTGGAGCTACTCTATTTCGAACAGGCTTTAGCGCATACGTGAGTTTCTTGTCGTGCTTCTTGTCACAGTAGTGACACTACAACTTAGTTGCCAAACCTTAAACCTCCCAAAATTAATTTTGTTATGCTGTTGCGTGTATTCGGCGATTTTCCTTGAATGCAATGAGTCTTATCCCTACTTTTCACTGCTTTTAACTTCGATTGTGAAGCTTTATTTGTATATATACATTGTTCAGACAAACAGTCTAGACAAAATTGATAATAAATGATCATGAAAGACTGGTATAATGAAGCGAACAGGCCATTAAGCCACACATGAGAATGTACTCAATGTAGTTTGAGATTGCACTAAGCGTACACAGCCAAAGCTAAGTGTATGGCTCAGCAGCTCTCTTGATTCTGGAGGATATAAGCGCTTATTGGACAAAATTTGAGGATAAGTGTATTGAGTTTGCTGTGAGCATAGGATTTGACCTGGTTCAAATTGGTGCTTAAGCTTGACAGATTTTGCAGAAAAATATTCTAGAATCTTTCTCGAAAGTGTTTTGAACCTGTAATGGTTGAGAAGAAAAATTTTTGAACATACATTTTTGTGAAAAGGAATTTTATATTAATTTTTTGTATGTCATTTTTGCCAATTTCTGTTAATTTTTTTGAGTTTTTGAACTATATAAAATATCAATTTGTAATCATTAGGGGTCCAATTTGAAATCATTTTTGTCCGAAGCACAAAAACAGTTCCTATTCACAGGTATGTGCCTCCTGTCCGGACCGCTTACGTCCTCCTCCTGCTGGGAGGTATTTATAGGCACCCGCCCACTGAAGAGTCGACCCAAGCTCGACGAAACCGTTAGGGCCCCACCTGGTGAGTGAGCTAACTGTTTGGGACAGCAGGACCCTGTGCACGCCGGTCCTTAAATAGGCTGCACCGCCCTTTTGACTGAGCCGACTTCGTCGGCTCAGTCGGGCGTTACGTGTTTTACACTAAGTTTACTCTTTAAATCTGTTATATAGGCTATAATCAACCTTCAGTCGACTCACCTTCTTGGCCTTTCCAGCCGCCACACTCAAACGTGTTGTATTGGACATTTGGACAGAATTTCGTGTATTTCACAGCTAGACAATGTACAGAGTCAATGATGAAAATTTTTAGAGTGTTTGGGAGATTCTGGGACGGTTGCGGTGAGTGCGGTTGTGGTCGAGAGCAAGTTGTGTCGCATGCTGCGCCCCTATGTGGTTAATTTGAAATTGCGTCGATCCTCTCGCCAAAATCGCTAAGTCCAGATAGGCGCCGGTCAACACCCGATCCAGACCGATCCATCGCTATTCACCGCGATCCACTGTTATACACCCCTTTTCAGCCCAATCTCCGGGGAATAGCCCCTGGAAAATTGTAGGTGAACTGCGGTGATATCTGCCAACTCGCTCGGATATTCTGCTCTTGCAGGAGCATCGAGATCAGGAGGCAGAGAGCTGGAGACACTGGCTGCCCAGTGCTCGAAATATTTCTTGTTTTTGCGGGCATACGATGCAGCAACACTCGTTTCTGAGGCCGCCGGTTGAACCATGGTGGCGGCCGTTGGAAGGTTGGCTAGGTGGCTGTGTAGATTGCGCGCAGACCATACTTTGCATCACATAATAATTTCGCATTGAATCGACCAGTCAACGTTATTGTATGTTTTCAAGTGCAACTACACGGCGATATTTAACCGCGCAACGATACTTTAGTTTGCCACAAATTTCTTTGCACAAAAAGACGATACGGGTACAGAGTGATGCCACCATACTAAGTATAGATAACACATAGCTGATCTACAAGCTAGTTTCCGCCTTCCGCTTTGGTAGTCTAGAGCGCAAGAAGCTCAGAGGGTTAGAACGTTGGATACGGAACACATATGTGCAGAGATACACGAGAAAAATGTTGAAAACCTTTCAGCTGGTGAGTACTCGGTCATTAGGCAGGTTTAGAGGCTTACAATATAGGCGAACAAGAAGCCGATATTGCGCCAGCGATGCGAAAATGACATATTGAGAGAAGCTCTATTCATGTGGTTCATAGCGTAAGCCCGGGTACTTTAGCGAACTCACAGAGTACCTACAAGTAGGTATCCGAGGAGCTACGTGGGCAAAACTGGCAGTTTGATGAATCGCCTCCATTGAGTAGGTACCCTCCCATCTGGGATATATATTGATTCATGAACCCTTCGCACGTTTGTCCGGATGGGGGCTGCAAGTTTTGTATTTCAGTCTGAGAACACCTGCGAAAGACATCGTCAGTCTTCTGTGTACTTTTTTTTGTTGTAGAAACAACAGACTGAATAGATGTGCGCCCGATTCCGTCAACGAGCATCCCTTCTATTAGATAAGTAAACGGTGAGAGGTGATCTAAAATGTTGGCGTGTTAGCACATCGAAACCGATAGCAAGAATCGGCACTAACACATCCATTTCCAGAAGGGGATCAGTTGTGAGTACGGCTGAAGTACCCCGTTGCTACAAACGAGTCATTAAAAGGCCTGAGTTTGAACGATTGACTCACAAGGTAATGACGAATGAGAACAAGAAGCTGAACAATATACCCGCAATCATAGCGTTGGGTGACATTGCTGCGACCGCTTGGGAGAATGTTGTATAGTAGAGCGGGAAACAAATACACAAGATCAACCACTAAGGTGGCGTTAGTGTGGCTCGAAAGAATAAAGCTCTGTCAAACTCACCATGTATCCTGCTCGGCTAGCAGCACTCGAAAATCCAACGGTCCAGTACCAGCAAAAGAAAAACACGGCAGAGCCAACGATATTGAAAGGAAGCTCTACGAGCTTGGTCCAGGAGTTAGTGAAGTGTCCGATGGGTGTTCAGAGATGACTTACAATGCTAGACGTAACCAATGGGATCCACGAGTACATCTTGCTCTGTTTCTCTCGATATTCATAAATGTTTCGAAAATTGATAAATTCTACCTGAAGTTGGTTGCTGAGGGACGTTGACAAGATGGTTGCTGGAGGTGGGTTAATTACGGTGGAGTACCCAAGGTCTTCAGCGTACCCATAAAAATCGCGAAGAGCTTATTCTGAGATCCTTGGATCGAGTTGTCGGCTTTGAAAAAGGTAAATCCGATGAACAAGCCGGCGAATACGTTCAAGAGCATCTTTGACATTATATATGTCGGGTTTCGTGTATAGTGCTATTTGGTAATGAAGTATAAGAATATATGAATGAGGTTGATCTGACTTACCCGGAACGAGCGAGTCAAAAGTGCGACCAGTTGGTTAGTAAATCCCGTCGCATATTCCGGGTGAGGTTCGTCTTTGTCTATTCCTTTCTCGCGGCCGCTTTTGTGGATCTCGTCGAGTTCGTTTTCGAGCTCGGAGGACTCTGGCGCTTTGTTCCACGCACTGTGCCAATCAATATCACTTGAAGCTGTAGCACCCGCTCTATAGATCTATCAGACCGACTTTCGGACGCCCAGTCGTATGATTGCCTACCCGATTACATCTAGCATATACTAAACGCGAATGCTGAGTTAGTTGACCGTGCAAAGCGGTTACGATCACGCGCTCACTTCTGCGGGGTTTTCTTCTGGTTGACACTTCCTAGCGCCGTTGCGTTCGAAATAGGCTGGGGGATCTTGTTAGAGAAGAATATTCATCATAGGCGCGGTACCCACAAATCAATGTATTCGCGTTGTGTCCAATATCCCCGAAATAGCAAGTTTGGCCACCTTTACGGAGGAGAAGAAGCCTGTCGAAAGCTTGAAACAGTTCGGATGATGGCTGATGAATACTATTGCATATTTAATACTGCACTAACACGTATTATGTCGTGAATACTCACGTGCATAATATTGCCTGGCCACGATCCGCCAAGGACCTCAAGAACTCGATGATAGCCCAAGCAGACTGGGAGTCGAGTCCAGAAGTCGGCTGCATACAAAGTGAGTTCTGGGATCGATTTTGGATATAAGACCGACGTACCTCGTCTAGGAACAAGAGTAACTTCGGTTTGGCTGCAAGCTCAACCCCGATAGTGAGTCTCTTTCGTTGCTCGACATTCAAGCCCTCGCCAACGACCCCGACTATAGCGTCTGCATAAGATTCCATTGCGCACATCTTGATGACATCCTCAACACTAAGAAGTCAAGGGTCAGCGCGGTGCTCATTACGTATGGCTCATGTAATGCATACAATGCTCGCTTTTCAGCCAGTGGGACCGAGGCTGGCTGACGCATGCGAGCCGAAAACATTAGCGCTTCACGAACGGCTGAACCACTTGTGAATTTCCAACTTATACCTAGACTGTCTGAACTCACTCGTGCTTGAAAGGTGAATATCCATCTGTTGGCAGTATCCGGTTTGCGCAGCAAAGTCGCGAGGCAGTGGATGTCCGTTGACAAATCGGTCTCCCGTGATGACACCAGTACTAACTCGCTCTGCAAGAGCGTTCAGGAGGGTGGTCTGAGTCGTGGTGTCATTATACGTCTTCGACCAGGCAGCCAGGAACTCACCTTTCCCGCTCCGCTTTCACCCATGAGGGCAGTCATCCTCCCGGGTGCTACGAATCCTGAAACGTCGTCCAGTAACCGCCTCTTCTTCCCTCCGCTGACAGAAATATCGTAATTCATATGATGCCAGGAAAAGATTGAACGGGACTCGGGAAGTGCGTTTTGAGCAGCTTCTGCTTCTTGCTGCTGTTGCTCGACGGCGGCGTCGGGATTTCTTGACCCAGCCTCGGGGTCGCCTGTTCTTTTCGACTCGTCGAGGATCGGAGTTTTGGCATTATGTTTGAACACGAGTTGAGTTGCCCCAGCAGATATGTTCCCGGCTCGCTCCGTCGCAGCTAGGAACCAAGCGACAAAACCAATCCAGAAGACGATGACAATACCACTGCGATTAGTGAGTCAATTGCCTGCTTTCAAGCGAAGAATAATACTTACAAGTTTCGCCACAGATTGCTATAATAATACCCATACGATGCGGCAACAAATGCATCACCATCCACCACTGACTGGCCAGGGGCTGAGCCGACCGTCGTACAAACTTGATTGGCGAGCTGGACGTTTTCATAACCGGGGCCGGAGGGAGCGAACAGCGAACACTGGCCCTTCAGACCATGGAACTCGTTCACTACGAGAGCCTCGAAACCGTATCGGATCGGGTTAATCCAAGTTATCCACTTAAGAGCCCCAATCCTTTGCGTCCGATCGAGTGATTAGCCAAATTCATGTGTGCGTAATATCACATACATTGAGGGGCGCGGGATTGTATAGCCGGTATATAGAACCAATGCAAGAATGCCGATACCTGCGACTGCTTGTGCCGTTGATTCTTTCCCGAAACTAGCCGCCAGCGCTCGGAAGAAAGCCTTCATTGTAAGAGTCATGAATACCGTGACGAGGACGAACATAAAGAACCTGGAAGCCTGGCGCTGTAATCCTAGAACGGGCTGTAAGAAGAAAAAACTCCGAATAAATGAGAGGTAAACTCACCAGTCATCCAGTACAACACGATATCGAACAATACTTGCGTTACGAATGTGATGGGGATGTCGACCGCCGTCAACGCCAGAGCCTCGACAAACGGATGGTCTAACATGACTCAAAATCTGTTTTCGATAGGGTAACTGGTGATACTTACACATTGCCGCTTTCTGATGTCTCGCTACAATCGGGCGTTGGGCATAGAGGGCGGGAATTTCAGCCTAGTACCTGGTATCAACGGCTGATCAAGTCGAAACAATGGATGTTGCACACCATTGAACTCAAGGCCCCGAACAGGACCGAAAAGAACAAAACACCGCCGCGTGAAAAGTATGCGCTCGTAGCAGCTGGCATTTTCAAGAAGACGCTGCCCATAATGAGTGCCTGGGCCAGAAAACTCACGGTCGTGATCGTCTGTGCCGCAAGGTCGCCCTTCAAGATCTGCAGCCGCCTAAGCATGATCCCTCGGACCTGCATTGCAATCGAAACCGTATAGGCGCTCTTCCGACTTTGAGTCTTTGCTCGCTCTGCTCGAGCCGACTCCTTGTACTCTTGCTCCTTTTCGGCTATCCTATCCTCGGGAGCTCGGAGGTAGGCCTCGGCATGGGCACGATTCGCTCGACCCTCGGGGCTCTCCTCCCAGCGGCGCGCAAACTCGTCAGCTGTCCTGGGCACCCGGTCCTCCCATCCCTTGCGTGGAGTCCGAGCAAGTGGGTCCGTGACACTGACAAGGAAATCGGCCGTCGTCTGTCGATTGGCCGGCTCCCATCCCATTTCGATAAAGTATTGGCGAGCGTCGTCGGCGGGGCCGTAGTAGATTTGACGACCCGAGTAGATGACGCAAACTTTGTCGAAAAGTTGGTAGAGAGACTCGGAGGCTTGGTATATTGTGACGATCGTGGTTGCATGAGCTATGTCGGTAGCGATTCGAAGAGCACGGACGAATTCGAGAGCTGTAGACGAGTCGAGGCCACGAGTTGAACTGATTGGTACGGTTAATTTGGATGTGTGCCGGGCCAATGGAAGAGGACCTACTTGTCCCAGCATGCCATCCTCGCCCGTGTGGCCATCATTTCGGCAATGCTAACCCGTTTCTTTTCGCCTCCACTGACACCTCGAATCGACTCGTCTCCGACGGGCGTGTCGAAGGTGTGCCTCAGTCCAAAGACGGTAGCCAGGGTCTGCACGATATCTATCAAGTACAACGTCAAAAATTGTACTTGGCTGGAATAGGAATACTGACTTTGGACAAACTCTTTACGAGACACATTCGAGACACGCTGTTGAGGGGTTCGCATCTTGGCCGCGACTGCGAGCGTATGTTTGACTGTGAGGGATGGAAAATGCGTGTCATCTTCGGGCGAATAAGCGACGTCTGTGGCAGAAATTCAATAGCCGTAGAGATTCACAAGGGTCGTTCGCACCTCCTCGATAATGCTTGGCAAGATATTCGGGAGATATTCCGTCGTAGGAAAGCTCGCCATTGACTCTATGGTAGCCCTGACGTTGGTTGGCCATGACTTTGAGAAAGGTCGTGCATCCACTTCCAGGCGAACCGAGAACCACTTGGAGCCCGAGTTGGTTATAAATCGATGAATTTGATAAACGACTTACGGAGCATTTCTCCGCTCTGGACGGTACCGGTAAAGCCAGTGAGGATGTCCTTTACCGGGGGATGGCGTAGCTCGCGAAATTGCTGGGCCCAAGCTTTGGGGGAGAACAACGAGAATATGGTGAGCTGGTATTTGGCAGCTGCACCAAGCCCTTGGACGGTGAGATCCTGGGTGGTTCTGAGCACGAGTGGGAGGGATACCGAAGACCAGACTCACGACAAAACCAACCCCGAGTTCGCGCCCCTTGATGCCCTCTTCGTTCCGCTGGTTGAGTGCGGTTCTGAGCCGTTCGGCAAAATCAAACTTGTCTTCCTCGGCCTTGTTCTCGACCAAGGTACCGAGGTTCGAGCTCTCCGTCCCGGCGGCTTCACTAGCGGGCGGGGATTCCGGTACGGTCCCGGCCTCGATCTGTTGTATGCTCTGGCCGCGGGAGCGACCACGACGGCGAACGGGTGACGGCGGGGAACCATGCTCGATGGCTTGTTCTTGGCTCATGCGGGAGAGCGTGCGTCCCAGGGCGGCACATCCCTCGGTGTCGAAGTAGTCGGCCCGGACCGAACCTGAGCGCGAGCGGGTGGGTCGAATGGGCGGAGGCAGGCCTGTCTCCATGTCGCTCGATGCGGTATGATGAGGAGGGGAGATGGCATTAGGCCTGTTATATACCAAGATGCTCGAGTGAGGCAGAGATATCGTGCCGAGCCCCCGAATGACGCACCTGATTCATTGTGCGACCCGCGCTGCAGATATCATTCCAATATCGGGTTGGCCGTGTCATCAGCAACAGTCAGCCGTGATTAACGGAGCGCGCGATCTCAGTTGCTCTGGCCCGCGTCATTCAAGCGGGGACGAAGCCGCTCGATCTGCGGCAGCATTCTCGGATCGCTCCAAGTGCTCCAATCGCCAAGTCACCTCCGAGAATCCCGGGCCTCGACCAGCTGAGAAATGCATCGCAACTGTGACGTCGTGGTAGACAGAACCACGAGTCCGTGTGATCGAGACCCACAACATCAGTGCTTGCCAAACCGCCGGCTTCTCCTGAGTCAGGCGACGGCTATCTGCCAATCCAGAACTCGACCATGATCGTCTCCAATTATGTTCCCGACTAGCGGTACTCAATTCTGGTTTGAGAGATGTTAGAAAGGCCTATAATATACGAGATATGAAATTCGTGAACCCAACCCATGGATGGGTTACCATTGCTAAGCAGACCCTTTTCCAAATTGGGTAGCGATTCAACCCCCGACTCATTGCTCGCAGCGAAAGATCTAACCAGCAGGAAGAGCTGGTTAAATCGCTTGAGAGACGACTTTCATCAACGAGAGCCACGAATATCAAGCTCCGGCAGAGGGTCCATCAGCATATATGCATTGAGTTGCCTTGTCTGGCTTACTGCCGGTGACCGGTAGTTCGATCAGTTGGTACGCTCCAAAGCCAGCGCGCCCGATGGTGAATTTCTACAAGCAGCGATTTAGATAACATCCGCCTGTTCGCATGTACGTGCTTTCTACCTCTGAATGGCTTCCTTTCCACGTGCTATGAACTTCCGCCTTGGAGACCTCTGCTTAATGCTCGGTTTTATGTACCTCTTAAAACCTGTTCCAAGCGATTTCGGCCAAGCATATGGGGCGACGATGTACATAGCTGGGTTCGCGATTCATGCGCAAGGTACTTACATGCGCCGACTGGCCGTAAATGCGGCTGGAGGCAATCATTATGGACCGCGGGGGCCGTACAAAAAGCGAGATCTTACAGCGGGCGTTAAGGCGATTTCCGAGAACGAGTCAGATCGACATTTTCATTATTGGCTACGGTATGCACTATTTATCCTCCATATTCATTTAATATAATGAAGCCTTACGGTAGCATACCCCGCACCTCCTTTGATCGTGTTCTAGATGCATCTAATAAACAAACGACGACGTGTTCAAGTCGGCGGGGAGGAAACAACAAATCGAGGTTCATATTCAACTTGCAGCATATGTAATTCGATATGGGTAGACTACCGGCACCAAGACAAGCTCAAACGCAAAAGTTTCAGAGGGATCGTCTATAAACGCTATAAGAGTGTCACACGGGCGCTCCGGAACCTCCGTTTTGCGTACATACGATGGCCAACAGATGAACAGAAACAAGATTTAAAGTTAATGTATCGAGAGAATCTCTGCCAAGGTTTGATAGGTATAGTTTTATGGCCTGTCATTTATTTTGTTTTCATACACACAGGAACTCAGTTTTCAATGCTTTACTTTGCATTCGCGCGGTACCACACATTGGTTTTGGCGCCACAATGGCATGCGTCACACTTATTCCAGGCGCGAGCCGATCAGCCGATCGCCCGAGTTCATCTTCTTGCGCAGAGCTCGACCTTTGATAACTCCGACCGTCCCTCAATTCTCGTGTACCCAATCGAGCCTTTCCAAAACCCGGAGGATTGTCGGTGATTATAAATCACCCTGTACAACTGCCCCATCAAGTGATTTCACACCCTCATTTAACCAGCGTTTGCAGAATTGAGTACCGCTACTGGGCAGTCATACCGTAGTCTATGTTCGAGTCTCGTACTGGGAGTCTGAATGAAGTTGATCTCAGGGTTCTCGCTCGGCGTCAGGAAAAACCGGGATTTCTAATTTACCGGAAATCGGCAAACCCGGTCGGTTACATGATGTTACCGCTGGGGTTGCTAGATTGTCCATTGATTACATCACTATACTGTGTCATTACGGCGAATTTACCCACCGGTAGGTAAATTTGCCTTCATTCAGAGCCAACCAACTCTCACAATCGCTTCAGCACCCCGATCTTGTTAAGGGCCGACTTAGCAGCTTTGACTTGACTGCGAGTAGGTTATACACTCTGGCGCTTCGGGCAGATGGGCTGACGTGTTGCGTAGCAACACTATTTTCACACTTGCTGACTCCCACCATCTTCCGCCAGTCAACTTGTGGCTCAAACTCGAAGCCAGGCGCAAGTTTAAGCGCAACGTCGACCCCTCTAGCAACCCATCTGATAAAAGCTAGTAAAGCAAGTTGTGCATAACTTACGCGCTCGTAGACGGCTGCTGATGGCTGCATTAAGGTATGCTGTTCGGTCTCGTAGCTCAGCGGTTCTGGTGGCTCACCATAACTCAACAAAGCGCAAGCCACTGATAAGGGCTTTCACGGCCCCCATCTTATGCGCCAAACCGGCCGTTGATCAATCCTGAGAAACAGTAAGCTTACTGTCAACGTCGCTGCAACGCTACTGACTCGTACCTCATTTTTGCGGTGACAGACCACGAGAATGCCCTTGAAACCATGCTCCAGACGACGCTTGCCAAGTACCCGTCGGATCTACGTGGTATACACTGCCCCAGTAGTAACCGTACGTCCATTTTATCACGCACGAATCATCGTACGCCCCGCGTTGATGCGTTGATTGGTACGCTAATTGACAGGTGAGTTATGAGAACGTATGTAACCTGCATGTAAAATTACACAGTCATGTCCGCACGATACCAACTCGTACCGACGTCGGGGATGACAAAGCGTAGGTGGCAATTTGCATGTTCCGGGTCGCTCGCAGCACCTGGTCGTTTCATTGTGATCTCGGTATATTTATGTTGTATTTATATGTACACACGAACATGAATGAAAAACATATGGGCAAAGATTTGTGACGATGAAATCAGGCGGTAAAACGACGCAACATGCAGCATATGCCAAACAGGAGAAGTGAACTTACCACGAGCCTGGAAAATTTATGCCTCAGAGGGTAAATTCAACCTCTGAGAGGTAAATTAGGTATAATATACCCATTTATGGTACGTATTAACGTGGGGGGAAAGCAAACCGGGCAAACCGGTAGATTTGAGCAAATTCAATTGAATTTGCAAACCCGGTTTTTCCTGACGGGGGTTCTCACGCGACAAAGCTTTCACACAGACACGCTCTGCTACACACGCGCTCAACTCCATGAAGATACCCAATATTATTAACAGACCAATAATTATCGAAATCGAACTGTTTCACAAATCTCTGAGACGGCCGAAAACGATGCTGCCTAGATAAATGGCAAGAACGTCATGACGATCGAGATAACAGATGGGGCGGCTTTAATGATAGTGCCTAGAATGTCGATGATTGCCTGGAGCTTGTCGCCCGTCGTGTCTGCAGACGCTGCCGTCTTGATTTGGTCAACGAGCGTCAAAATGTCCTGTAGTGCATGGTGAGTCGCTTGTTCAAAACTCCAGCCCCGCTTTCGCTTACCTTGACGATCTCGTAGACGTCCCCAACCACGGGCCACGACTTGGGATCGAATATCCCACCCAGCGACAGTTTCGCATTCACGCCCGCCGTTTTGGCTTTCTTCAACGACTGAACGTCACTGATAAAGCCGTCAAATGTGCTCTTGAGCTCGGTCGCAGCGACTTCGGCGGTGCTATTTTTGTTCTCTGGGAGGCTTGGTTAGTCTTACATCAATATCACCCCGATGTCCACTCACCAAGCTGCGATTTGATGTTATCCACCTTGACGCGAACCCCGGCGATGATGTCTTGCAAAGAGACTGGAGCCTGAGCTGCCCTTTCGTCCAAAGGCTGGTCGAGCGAAAGCTCCCTCTTCATCGGCAGGGGTAGGCGCGATGGGGCGGCAAATACCTGTGCAACAGGCAGGAAAGCAACAGCGGCAGCGAAGAGACGAGTGAAACGCATATTGAAGTTTAGAAAGGAAAGTGGGATAGAAGGAGCTCGAACGACCGAACGAATGTGTTTTCGAGAAATTGATGCTGTTATCGCTCTCGCCTGCCCTCTTTTTATCCTCAGTCGACCGCACTGCGACTATCACCCACTCAACTATGTGACCTCTCGCTTCCGAAAGAACTCTTACGATAATCACGTGTGTCTTCCACGTTCTTCATCCAACTCTCCACGGTAACCGCTAGTTGCTAACAAAACGCCCTCGCTAACTTTAGGAAGCATCTTGGCGCTTCGATCACTCGGCCAACCGGAATCACATTTTCATCATCCAACTGCTTACTTCCGGGTTCGGCATATCCGCGTAGATTCAAAGCACAGCATTCAGCACGATTCGCGTGTATGTGATCTGCAGAAGGCGTTGCAGATCACTAGAACCCATCATCAACGACGAGCCCGCGCGAACATACGGTCTGGTTCCAACAGGTAGTGTGCCAGCATGCCAACATTTCAGGCCGCTCGAGTTGCGATAACTTGCGCCCCTTAACTTTCGTCTGCAAAGCTGGGGACATATGGCGATACACATAAGTAGTATTGCGTGTACGAGTCGTCCCCGTGTTGGGTAACAACCGGCCGCTTGCTGTACATAGTCTCGAACGGGAGATGGGTTATCCGTACGTAGCCAATGTCCGAAGCGCGCAAATTTCACAAGTTCGCCTCTTCAGGAATGCCCGGCAGCAAGTGCCTGGTTTTGGGTTCCAGTATAACAGAAGATATCGAGTGCTTGGCTCATGTACACCAATCCCGATTGTGTCTATGCTAAGGTGCGCGACATGCAGATCCATCCAAGCAAACAATCACGTAATCTTCCCACGACTTATTGGGACATGTTAACTGGCCGAGAGACGGCTAGAGTGTCTATGGGAGAACTAAGAGCTGGAGGATGTAGTAAAGCGATATTGATCAGGTGTGATGTTGCGATTTTGTTGTCATTTTGCGCCGTTTCGAGGCTGTTCGAGTGTCAAGTACCGGAACAATAAATCAAATGACCGCATTTAGTCAGCGAAGGACACGGAATGGGCTTCATGTCGTCACATGACCCAGCCAGCCCAAGGCTTCCCCACGGCACTCTAGCACCAAGGCGGGAAATCTAAAGACATCAGACCTTGTTAATTCTACACGACTTCATATTCCGACTTCCTTTTTGATTATAACTGTTCTAGCCGTCGCTCGGCCAGTTCACATATCCCAATAAGTCGTGGGAAGATTACGTGATTGTTTGCTTGGATGGATCTGCATGTAGCGCACTAGCGGTACTCAATTCTGCAAACGCTGGTTAAATGAGGATGTGAAATCAATTTGACGGAACCGTTGCACAGGGTGATTGCTAATCACCGACATTACTCCGGGTTCTGGAACGGCCGGATTGGGTACGTGAGAATTGAGGGGCTGTCGGAGTACTAAAGGTCAGGCTTTACACAAGAAGGCGGGCTTGGCTGATCGGCTGATCGGCTCGCACCTAATGGGTGTGATGCACGCCGTTGTGGCGCCAAAACCGACGCGTTGTACGGCGCAAACGCAAAGCGAAGAACTGAATACCGAGTTCCTGCGTATATGAGAACTATATGTATGATAAGTCACAAAAATATAACTCTATGCGTTATCCGGCGCATACATCGAGCCTTGGCGGAGATTCGATCACTATATGCACGAGAAATTGTCTCAGAAAGCCTCCGCAAAGCAAATCTATCGACGGGAAATCGATACCCGGTTGCCGTGGTCTAAAAGCTTCTGCATTCAAGGTCCAACACCCAAGCAAAACGGCGAGAAACTCCCCCTTTTTGCGCTCTCTGAAGATATACCTCCTAGGTCTTTTCTATTTCTCATGTCTAACTTGAACAACCCGGATGGCGCTCGTGAGTTCTCAGGAGTGTACACTCGTAATGGACCATATGGCGATGCCCAAAGGTAAGATAGACCGATTCCCAACCTGTCCAATAAATATTTACTTTTATTTTCATGTAGCCCCTCGCAACAGCCCCAGTTCACAGTCGATAGTCAGCTTGGTGACTCTTCGCAAGAAAACAGAGCAGTTTCAGAGTCCATTCACCCGTCCCGAACCCAATCAACCAGCCCCATATCTACCCAAACGCGCTACAGATTCCACAACAGGGAGGCGGGAGACAATCAAGAGATGCAGGAGTCCCTCCCATATGCAAATGACTCACGGTACGCAAACCCTCATAATTACTGTACGGACAAGAGGGCTAATATTTGGTCACTCTCCATTCTCAAGGGCTGCTCGTCAATTTGGTGTATCCTCCCGTGCTCCGAGCCCCTCTTGGGCGATCGAAAGTGCTAGCCCCGGTAGCAACGACTCTAACGCTACCCTCCCTCCACTCCAACCCTCCGGTGGCCCGGTGCCCTACTCTACGTCGACACACAAGGCTGGAGCTCATGTCCCTACCTCCAATCCGTCTATTCCTCCATACTTGGGCTCAGAGCACTATCAAAGCGATGATACTCATCTTCGCTCAAGCAACCGCCCTCGACCTCGACCTCGCGATCCCGGCGCACCGTCAGCGACAGAGGACCCAAACTTCTTCGTGCCGCGCCAATCACTAGCCCACCCAGCCTATAGCCAGTCCGCCTCGGATATCCCAGCTCGTATTCCTACGGTCCTTGTCCCCGAAACACAGCCAGCGCCGTCTTCGGCCGGAAGCGCAAATACGCGAACTAGCCAATCCACAAGGTCTGACTATTGGACCGTGGGCCGTCCAGGCGGGGGGGTTCACCAGTTTGATTCCCAAGACTTTGTGCCGCCCACACAGCCCAACTCCGGCCCAATGTCTTACTCTAGGACCCCCCCTCAACCTCATTTCCCCCAGCGCCAGATCATCGATATGACTGGCAGCTCTCAAGCGTCTGATCTTTCGCTCAACCCAGTGCGCCCGGCCCCTTGGCATATAGTCAGCTCGCAGGCCAGTATCGGTCACACTCGTAGCCAGCCAATTGACCTTTTGACACCGCCACTCGCGCCACAAACCAATTCCAATCAAACGGGCGAAGGTCTTGGTCGCCAATCTGGGGGAGCTGGTCCGCCGGTAGGGCGTGGTCGAGGCGTCACACAAGATTCACCGGGTACACAAAGCGTCCGAGGACGAGGTCGCACTCAGTCACGAGGCCGAGGCGGAGCGACCAGAAACAAGGTGAAGCAAAGTGGAGTGGTCGTTGATCCTGCGGAACAGCAGAGTCCCCAAGGCAAGAGGGCTACGAAGCGCCCACGCATACACGAATCCACCGAGGCCGAAGACCGCACAATTTTGGCTTCTGCAGCGATTCGGCCTATCGCCAATATCTCTAGTACTGGCCGGGCTGTTCGGCAAGACTCTCCGTGGACCGCTGAACGAGACCTGGCGCTTGTTTCGTATTATTTTTCTCCCAGCAACTACGATATATGCAAGGAGAATCAGATGTCGGCTGCTCGCAAGGTATTTCTGTCTCTTAGTTCTAATATTTAATTTGAACAATTACTATTGGTTTAGATATCGGATGTCATCTTCAAGGATGCCGTGACGCCCGATCAGATTCAAAATCGCATCAGAGTTCTCTTGTTCAAATACAGTGTGTACAACATGGTTATGAATCGCACCGGAACAGGTAGCGACAAGCATTCCGACAATTCCATTGTAAGTTCTTGGACAAATCGCACGTCTATGTTTAGCTCACTCAGGTCGTTTGTATCTAGAACAACTTCCTTGAACAGCAAGGCTTGAAATCAAGAGTCTCTGCTCAATCGCTTCGTGACTTCGCAAATTCAGACCTTTTTCCAATTATGAACGAAGTGTGAGTGTCGCATATACATTTGTAGTTAATGTATTTACATGCACACGTAGTCTAGAGAACGATCCAACAGTCTCCAAAGACTTTGGACTCGACCCCAGCCGGGCAGTCTCTCCAGATAGCAGAGCTGATGGAAGTAGCGAAAACGGCCGCCAAGGCTGTGGCGACAGGGACTGCTTGGGTGGGGCAAATGAGGCGCGTTGCCCGTATAAACCATGGATTTTCAGCACACGCAATGCGCCGACTACATCAATGCGTTCTTATCCCAAGAATCTCGTACGCTGCTGACGTCTGGTTTACCCCCGTCACCAGATCTAGAAAGAAGCCCGTCGAAGATCTTGGACCTAGGGAAAGGAATCCGCGGGACCGAGGCTCAGTAGGGTTTGCGAGGAAGCTGGCCACGGTTCAGAGGCGATCGGCCTTGGCGATCACCGGCGCCCTTAGAACCACTTCGACACTTGCCCTCGACGCACACGCCAATATCCTGCCAATCGACCTCGCTATGAACCTAGTATGCTACAGAGCAACGATTCGCATGGCCACACTGCCGGTCTCCAATCCACTACGGAAATACCTGGTCAAAGCTAAGAGGTACATAAAAAGACACAGGTCAGCCCTCCACGAACTTCTCCACACGTTCAACATTCTGCCGTCAACCTTTGCTCCATTGCCAGAATCACCAGCAACACCCAAGATCCTAAGAGTCCTGAACCCCGCAATCCCTCCGTCACGCGATGCCGCATTGGTTGCAGCCGGGGCCGTCGACGCGGATGTCCGGATATACTCGGATGGCTCAGGGATTGACGGAGGAATCGGAGCTGCAGCCGTCCTTTGCAGAGACGGTCAACCCGACAGGATCCTGCGCCTCCACCTGGGGTCAGACAAACGACATGTAGTATACGAGGCAGAATTGGTGGGGGCAATGCTAGCTCTTCATCTCCTGGCAAGCGAGCGTGACGTAGGCTCAGCGTGGATCGGCATCGACAACCAGGCGGTGCTACACACCATGCGCAGCCCTGTCATCAATGCCGCACCTCATCTCGTTCTCGCACTAGCAGACCTCACCAAAAGCCTCACACGATCTCATCCCGGGCTTGCAGTCACAACCACTTGGGTACCAGCGCATGTCGGCGTACCGGGCAACGAGTTGGCCGACGTAGCGGCAAAGGAGGCGGCCAGGGGCCTTTCGAGCGATGCCCACGACCTACCGGCATACCTCCGAAACGAGATAGCAGCGAGCCCAGCGGCGGCCAAGCAGGCGTTCAAGGAAGCGCAGAAGGAGATATGGAAGCAACGTTGGGATGGAGAGCTCAGCAACAGCAACGCCAGCATCCGAGCCATCGACGAATCAACCCCTTCGAATGTCTTCCACAGACTTGCTCAGACCGTGCCAAGACGACACGCCTCCCTCCTGATCCAGTTACGAACAGGCCATGTCCCATTGAATGCATATCTGCACCGCTTCGGCTTAGCGGAATCGGCCAGCTGCCCAGCATGCAATCAACGCGCTGAGACAGTGAAACACTTCTTGATGAATTGTCCAGCATACGAACAAGCACGTCAACGGAGGAATCTTGCCTCCCCCGCATCTGCGAACTCATTATCCGTGCTATTATCCTCGAAGGGAGCTACCCGCCACCTCCTGACATTCATCCGGGAAACCGGTCGATTCCTCTCTACACCTCACGCATAATGCCTAGGAACAAGGTGAAGTACCAGTTAATGATTGGAGCAACAACGGATAACGCGCTATCAGCAGATCACAAAACCAGACCGCTCTTGGAGCGCCGAATAGTTACTATGATGGACACAGAGCGTAGGGAGAAGGATGCACGTTGCATGTGAGGGGCCGACTCGCGAGCTTAAAACGGATCGGAAATTCGGACATCAGGGGGGCATAGGCTCGTCTGGCGGGCAGCGAGGGGTCGGTGGGCCTTTTGGGATAGTGGGCGCGAGGCGCAGTTGTATTCGGAGGTTCTGTCCCCTCTCCTCTGCACCTTTGTATGGTCTACATAAGCCACGGGCTTGACAGACGTATAAACTTGATTTAAAAAAAAAAAAAAAAAAAAAAAAAAAAAAAAAAAAAGTAGCGAAAACGACACTGAAGACGCAATCGTCATTCCACTTGACACTCGTTCCGGCACCGCTGCCACCTCAGGCTTCCGCATTCGCGATGAGGTTATTGACCTTGACCCGACGACCGATGGGAGCGCTACACCGCCTCGCTCTAAAAGGTCAAAGAGCCAAAAAAGGCAACTTGCTGAGAAGGCAGCTGGAGTGGACACGGTCGACTTTGCCGAGATTGTCGGTTTGATCAAGCAGTCTCTCTTGGCCAACCAGGATACCCAGGGCGAGACTTTGAAGCTCCAGCAGGCTCTCTACAGGCAGCAGATCAATAACTCCAAGTCAGAGGCGAACTCACGTGATCAGCAACAAGAACGAGAGGATATGAAGATTGCGCTTCAATTCATTGAAACTCAGAGGGCTCATGACACAGCCACTTTTCAACGAGCTCAAGAAGAGCGCCGAGCTCAGCTAGTGGAAGCAGATCAGATAGCAAAATGGAGACATGCAGGCTTTAACGATGAGAGTACTCTCGCGATGACACGTCGCATCGAAGCTGCGCATCGAGCTATCCCGCTCGAGCTACTTAGCCTCCAAGCGGCTAACATTCTTCGGCCAGCGGCTCCAATGATAGTGCCTCAGTTCGTGCGTGATATCCTTAGCAGACCTACACAGGGGCAGAACCAAGATGCACCGGACATCCCGAGCTCTCGCACTTCAGTCGTCCCCGAAACGCCCTCTCAGCCAGCCCCCACACTCAACAGCGGTCCACCTGCGACTCCAGCGCCCCCAGAGGACACCAGTTTGGCGCTCAACAATACTACTCCCACTGAGCCTCAGGCCGAAGCTGGTCCGGGTCCCCAAACATTGGCGAACTGGCAATTGCAGTATGGTAGCGCTACTGATCAATAGGCGTATAGCTCCGGTAGATAGTGTGTCAAACCTTGCGTATAAATCTATCTAGTATATATTGTGAATGTTAGCCAGATTATATGCAGATCGGGCTTCAATCTCGCCGGTAGATATCACTAAAATATAAACGTGCATAAAATATACATGTTATACAATTACACATGCCCGACCCAATATTCCACAAGCTGGCGCCTTCGTTCTCTTCCAATACGAAGTGGATCAATCCCAAGAGTGGCGTCAAGATTGTCTCCATCATCGGCAGGGAGCTGCATCCTGTGCCGGGCATTGAGCTGGGCCTCAGCACGCGCCTGCATTACTTCAGCGGCTTCAGCCGCACCGAGGTCTTCAGCAAAGTCTCCAAAATCGAGGAGAACGTTGTGTAGGATAAAGAGCGATTCAATTACCCGATAGATCGTTCTCATATGTCTTCCACGTATGCCTTGTAAATAAGCGAATCGTGCCTTCAGTCGACCAAATGTATGCTCAACAACAATCCGTTGAGAGCTCATCGACTTGTTCCATTTCTTCATCGTCCGTTTCATTTGAGGTTCAGCATCATGTATCTCATACTCTTCAAATGGGATGATCATGTACTTGGTGAGCGTATAGCCTGTCAGACAAGATTGAGCACTGCATTTAGGACCGCTTCAAGCTTTTTACTTACCTTTATCACCAAATAACCACTCGTCAGGCGCCAAGTACCGATCTCGATTAAGCCAGAGATGACAGCGCTTCCAGATAGTCACGTCGGCAACACTCCCCGGCCACCCCAAGTCATAGAACAGAATGCGCTCGTCAGGGCCGACAACAATTAGTGCGTTAACCTGTAGATTATTTTAGTACGTCAAAACAAGACCCTCGCGCATATACTCACGGCCCAGAACTTTTTACGACACAAGTAGGCCATGGGGCGAAACTTCGGCTTGTCAAGTAGTTGAAAGTACGTCCCATCCACAGCCCCGATGGCACCTGGAAATCCGTCTTCTTGGTACATTAATTTTATCTCTCGTTTCTCATCATCTGTTGGCCATCGTATGTACGCAGAACGGAGGTTCCGGAGCGCCCGTGTGACGCGCTTACAGCATTTATAGACCGATCCCTCCGAAACTTTCGCCTTTGAGCTTGTCTTGGTGCCGGTAGTATACCCATATCGAATCAGATATGCTGCAAGTTGAATGTGAATCTCGATTTGTCGTTTCCTCCCCGTCGACTTGAACACGTCGTCGTTTTTTATTAGATGTAGAACACGATCAAAGGAGGTGCGGGGCATACTACCGTGACACTTTGTGAAATTAAATAAACATGAAGAATAAATAGCACACACCGTAGCCAAGATTTAAAATATCGATCCGACTCGTTCTCGAAAATCGCCTCAATGTCCGCTGTAAAGTCTCGCTTTTTGTACGGTCCCCGTGGTCCATAACGATTCCCTCCAGCCGCATCTACGGCCTGTTGGCGCATGTAAATACCTCGCGCATGAATCGCGAATCCAGCTATGCACATCATCGCCCCATGCGCTTGGCTGAAATCGCTTGGAACGGGGTTTAAGAGGTTCAATAACCCGAGCATCAAGCAGAGGTTTCCGAGCCGGAAGTTCATAGCACGTGAAAAGGAAGCCATTCAGGGGTAAAAGGTGCGTACATGCGACCAGGCGGATGTTACATATATATCTAAAATGCCGTTCGTAGAAATTCACCATCGGGCGCGCTGACTTTGGAGCGTACCAACCGATCGAACTGCCGATCACCGGCAGAAAGCCAGCTAAGGCAACCCCACGCACATATGGTGATGGACCCTCTGCCGGAGCTTGATATTTGTGGTTCTCGTTGATGAAAGTGGTCTCTCAAGCGATTTAACCAGCTCTTCCTGCTGGTTAGATCTTTCGCTGCGAGCAATGAGTCGGGGGTTGAATTGCTACCCAATTTGGAAAAGGGTCTGCTTAGCAATGGTAACCCATCCATGGGTTGGGTTCACGAATTTCATATCTCGTATATTACAGGCCTTTCTAACATCCCTCAAACCAGAATTGAGTACCGCTACTTTATTTTGGGTGCTATCACATGCCTCACCAATGGAACTTTTTCATGATATTCACCAATCATCGTAACTTTTTTTGGTCACACAGAGTCCAATCAATGAGTAAGATTCGAGTACGAAAGCAAAGATAAATGCAAAACTTCGCTCGTACTAAATGCGGTTGGTACTGTGTAAGCCACACAGATCCGCCCTAAGCGCCAATCGACCGATACTTCCAACAGTAATGTATGCTGTAGAATTGCGTCTTATTTGTTTGCGCAATTCTAATAAAAGAAATGTTTTGCTTCTTAGCTCGAGTCTGCTAGTCTCGTAAGTAAGGATAGAAATAACTGTGAATTCGCTGTAGATACATGGTAAAGAGCGTAGCTCTTTATACAACTATTAGACGCTTGTAGTTACATCAAATGCAATACATGAGTGAATGGCGATGCGCGTGTATGCAAAGCATCATTGAATGAATGGCGTGTGAAATGTACTAGTGGTGAAAATAAGTGTGGAAAACGTTCACGTGACACGCCTACCTAACTTCGCATTCTGCCGGTCAAGCGGCTCAATGCGTAAACTATAACCAAGTATCATATATCCAATTTGTAGAGTACATCCCATAGAACAATTAAAACTTAGTTTGATAACCCTTGACTTTCTTGACTTCCCGGACCCGCTCATCCATCTTAGAGGTATACTTTGCAACCTCCTTGTCTGTGATCGAATTCCAAACCTTCTGTATTGCGTCCCAAAGTGCATCAAGACTGTTTTTGGACTCTGGGATGTCGCCTACGCGTTTTTTGAGCAAAGCCCAGAGCGGCTCAATGGGATTCAGGTCGGGAGAGGAGGGTGGATGAGGGAGCGATTTGATACCAAGTCTATCACGCGCTGCTTGCGTTGACTTGCGTCGATGCGGCCCTGACCCATCTTCGACTAGATAAATATCTCGACCCCGTTCCTTCTCTAGGCGACGGTAGAACTTGATTAAAGGCCCTTCCAGGACCTGTTCAACATAATCTTCTCCAGTCATCCCACCGGCGCTTCGCCACGCTGATCCTTTGGCCTGCTTTGCAGTCGGTACGACTCGGGTTATTGGGTCCTTGCGCCCATGAGCGATGACAGCGGATACTATTAGAGTTTTACGACCGCTGCGGAAGGTTGGGACGATTGTTGTGGGTAGATTTTCCTCGCCTGGGCGGCGGGTGACCATCTTGCGCCCTGAGCGCTCTCCAGTTTCAAAAATCGCCTTGTCCGTCCATGCAGCACTATTCCAGTCCCGTTCAGTGTTGTCTTCGGCCCATTTCAGCCGCTTTTTGGCAGTGGGTTTAGGCATATAGGGCTTTCGGCGGGCAACGCGACGATGATAGCCATGTTGAGCAGCAACATATCGAACTCTAGTCCATGTAACATCACCCCCGATGAGTTCTGCAATCGTCTTATACGAGTCAAAACGATGCTTTCGAAGGGTCCGAATAATTTCACGATCAGTCCGAGAGGAAATAGCGGGGGGACGGCCTGAGCGAGGGAGAGATTTGTAGGTTTTGTATTTCCTGTACCTCTGCACTGTTTTCCACACGCCAGACAAGGACAGGTCAGTTTTCTCAGCGATTTGGGGATAATTGAGACCGGCATCATGGTAGGCTAGTATACGACCACGATCAAACTCAGAATACTCGGTTACACCAGGGTTAGGCATGGTGGAAAAGGTCGAGCAGGCTGGTTTCACACAGTCACGTGCATGTTTTCCACACTTATTTTCACCACTAGTACAATCGTGCCATTCGTCGCTTATCGTCATATCGCAACATATGCGCGTCCCTGAAGGTCTCGGCATGGCCCTACTTCTTCCTCTGCTATTCTATTAGAAACATTCGTGCTTTTGTAACTTGTCCATTATTTCTCATCCCGTCCCACATTCCGTTAGACCTCACAGATACCGATTTAGGCTTTTGTATAGGCTGGCGCTACAGTCTTTTGCAGTAACTTCTTCGTGGTACACCCGAATAAGTGAGACCTTTTGTAAATTATTCACTCTTGAGCTATTAGTCATAACCAAGTCAACTGGTTAAATGAATGCCGATTGGGGAAGTAATGATACGCCCCTAGCGATATCAATTACGAAACCCAGTCGTTTTCCACAATAAAAGGCCAGCAGGCTTATATGCCGCTGGGCCGAATGAGAGGCAACCAACGTTTCAACTAAGCCCCGCCAACCTTCCTTGCCATACTCAGACTCTACACCCCTCCATTCCTCCCACCACCCACGAGCTGCTCGGAACTGCTTTTTAAGTGTCGTTGAAGCTTCAAGAATACTCCACGGCTTATTATCGAACACATTATCCACGTTTCGCACAGCTTTATCTCTTGATAGGTCCTTGTAGCACTCGCACATTTACTTCACAGCGTTATACTCGATCGTATCCCAGGTAATACGTCATTCCCTTAGCGCGGACCATACAAAGAATCAGAGGATGTTCTACCGTAGTCAACAGCGTACAGATTTCTGTGTATACATATCAGTGCGAAGTAAATGAGAGGCGCATATATACGACTCGAGGAGTGAAGTGGGACCTCGTATCACTACAAGATTCGAGCATTTTCAGCCAAGTGCCCAAGACGAAATGCCTGAATTACAATACTGCATGGTTCACAATTTGTACAGTGATCTGGCACCCTGGTATTCCGAGGCATTTCAGCATGGAGACAGTTCCTACTGTAGCCACACGGCTAATTAAGAAGTGATACAAACATGTCATTATTTAACTGCAGTATTTCAAATCAGTAACCACTAGCTGGCCTTACGAAACCATATCGGCGGAGCTAATTCAACAGAGAGTCCAGGTACACCTCGCTACTCTCAGAGCTTATTACTATAACGACAGAAGTTTCGTCCAGCTTGAGGATGGGCTCGTTTTGATTTACATGACTGTATTGAGCCAAGCAACGGAGTGCGGCAATTGTTGCTGCCCCACACGGCCCCGAGGACACCCCTAACCCCTGGAGATCCCGAACCGCTTTGCCTGCCTCATCATCTGCCACAGATGTTGCGATATCAACTCCTCGCAAGAGATCCGGCCATGCATGACCAGAAACAGTCCCACAATTGAGGCCGTGCATAATCGTGTTGCTAGTACTGATTGTCATAGGCTGAGTAGCCTTGAGGCTCTTGAGAAGACACGAGGCAGTAACAGGCTCTACAGTCATGATCGACGGAGAAGTGGAGCGAACTTTAGACCGATAGTGCAATACAGCGGCATGGGCAAGCGAACCAACACCCACGGGTACCACGACAAGTGAAGGCGGGGGTAAGTTCTGCACCAAAAGTTGTGCATCGATTTCCACAAAAATCGTCGCATACCCAATTACGATTTGCATTGGAATACGAGTGTATCCCTCCCACGATGTATCTTGTACTAATATGGAATTTGGGGAAATTTCCATTTGGCATGCGTCCCGAGCAGCAAGTATGGTTTCATCATAGTCACCAGGGATTGGCACGACCGTTGCACCTTCGGAGGCGATTAGCTGGCGAGATCTTATAGGTACACATGTGGGAACATAGATACGAGCGTCGAGTCCAAGAAGAGCAGCCATGCGTGCCACAGCTCGGCCATGATTGCCATCTGTGGCGGCGCACAGCGTGTATGATGTTCCTCTACAGCAATCGCGAATATCATCAAGTGTTGCCGTTGCCAGATTCAGGCCAAATCGTTCGCAGAATATGTTAAATATAGCCCAGGATGCTCCCAGGATTTTAAACGCAGGCAAGCCGAGGCGACTCGACTCGTCCTTGAGGAAGACGTGACCGATTGACAGTTCTTGGGCAATAGGGGTCATGTTTACCAACGGTGTTACAGAATAGTTGGGCACGCATTGAGAGTGAAATCGATGGAGGGCTGTGTTGGATTCGTTCTCCGTTCTGAACTCTCGGGCAGCCGGATTCGAGTACCAGGCTTCCATTCGTGTGATCGTAGGGGCTGAGGCTCGGAAATGATTCCGCGCGGCACTCGGTCTCACGTGACAACCTTGGTCCTGATCTTGTCCTTTTCGATGAGGTCAATCTTGAGGCTTGCTCGCTGGACAACAGAGAAGAATACTAAAAGTTCTATATTGCGCTCTACATTCGGATATCAGAACTCTTTTGCGACTGTAGCAATACCCCGCATCAACCCAGATCGACTCAATACCACGCTCCATGAGACTTGTACGTTGGGATCTGGATCACGCTATGGCCCATATGTACCATCAGCACACCACTAGCGGACCCACGGAAACTGGCATGGCCCGGCTATCCCTAGATGACAATGACGCAAAGGTTCGCCGCTGGTTCGTGGATGAGACCAAAAGATTGGGTTGTAAGGTTACAGTCGACCAAATGGGCAACATCTTTTCAGTTCGCCCTGGCCTCTGTGATGGAGCACCTACTGCCATGGGGTCTCATCTAGACACCCAGCCATCTGGTATGTTTATGCTTTAACCTGCATTCATATCATTAATGAATTATAGGCGGCCGATACGATGGAATTCTTGGTATCATGGCTGGTTTAGAGGCACTCCGAGTTCTTCACGAAAATGACGTTTCGACGCGGTACCCTGTGGCCTTGGTCAACTGGACAAAGTAAGCCTACATCCCCGTGGTAGACCCTCCGCTAAGTTCACTCCTAGTGAGGAAGGTGCTCGTTTCCCTAAATCCGTAGTGGCGTCTGGCGTGTGGGCAGGTACGATTCCGCTTGAGACTGCATGGGCACTCTCCGAAGTCGGCAACCCCAGCATCACAATGAGATCAGAACTCGAGCGGATCGGATTTCTTGGTGAAATTCCATGCAACTATCTTGCAATGCCGCTCGGTGCACACTTTGAGCTTCATATAGGTAAGATATTGCCCACTTGAAATATGATTTACTCATCGCCTGTTGTGTTTTAGAACAGGGACCCATTCTGGAAAGCGAAAAAGCAAAGATTGGCGTTGTCCAGGGCGCACAGGCGTATCGGTGGTTCACACTGGATATAGAAGGCCGACCGTCTCACACTGGCACCACTCCGTTCAATAATCGGTCGGACGCCTTGTTATGTGCTGCGCAAATCATGGTTGCGAGTGCGGATATCGGGAAAAAGCATGGAGGTCTTTCTTCGACTGTAAGCACTGTGCATGATTTGGTTGGCAACCTTACGATCTGTTTGTATAGGGCATACTCAAACTTTCGCCAGGAAGCACCAACACCACCCCTGGCCATGTCTCGATGACCATCGATATGCGACATCTTAATGTTCTTCAACTTGACAAAATCGAAACGGAACTCCGTGTGGAATCCGAGTCTATTGCAACGACAAAATGTGAAAAGGGATGCAGTGTGACATGGACGAAGGATTATGAGAGTCCTGCAGTTAGTTTTGATGAAGGCTGCATCTCGGCCGTTCGTAGTGCCGCAATTGATACGGTAGGAGAAGAAAAGGTGCGGGAAATGTACAGCGGTGCGGGACATGACAGGTACGATCGATAACCTAGGGATATATGTATTGGACAACTCGCTGAATCCGTTGATTAGCTGTGCCACGTCGATTAGATGCCCAACGTCCATGATTTTCGTTCCAAGCAGGGACGGCTTAAGCCATAACCCGCTCGAATACACATCACCCGAAGATTGGTCAGTCTTGCGAGCCTATGGCGAGGGCCCGGGAACTAATCATTGCCCGTCCAGCGCTCTCGGTGCTCAAGTACTACTAAACGCCGTACTTCGATATGACTCTATGCGTCCTTGAAGCTTGAATCAATGATGATACTGGGCTGAAGGAGTCTTATTGCCTCTTCCCGTAAGCTGGAGGTGAGAATACGGTTAAATAACATTGAGCCGCTGGCCTCCTCGAGTCTCTTGGCATAGCGAATGCGGCCGGAGCGATTTTTAAGTTACAACCGGGGACTGTAGTCGTGATGGTGCTATTTTGTCGAACGGGGAATCAGTATATTATCACTTGATTGCTGCACTATGCTTGATCTGAATCAACCGAGAATCATGCATGGTGTGAGCATTACAACCGAGGCACATTTGGGGGAGGGGTTGTACCTACTTCAGAGCCGTCCCCTGGCGTTTGAGTTGGGGCGGGACCCATGCATCACGAACTCAGCCCCAACTGGTCTACTGAGTTCGATGTCGAAGAGTCTGAGTTTGCGATGATCTAGGGGTTGCACCATGGTGAGTTCTGCCGCGCATTTAGTGTGATTGGGCCAACCGAGCGTCGTATCAAAGTCGGCCGATGAGAACTGAATGGGGCACGAAGTCTCGATAGCCAGAACGGAACGCATGTCGAACAGCGTGTTGCAGGGTCATCGTATTGTTATTGCCTGAAGTGCGCGATCTGCGCCCCAATGCGGCAGGACGGTCGCCGGGATGGGGAAGCGCCACGTGCCCTGATGACGTGATCAGCGTGCAATATTGATTTTACGTCTCGCGCCGGCCACGACTCTGCCTACGACCACGTCGACGATGAGTGAAGAAGACGGGCTCAGGCGACGAAAGCCTGCGCCAAAGGACACCGCACCAGCACCAGCTACCGCGCCCGACACCGCATGGGGCCGCACCCCCGCCGGACACCGTGAGCAATCCAGTCCAGCTTGGGGCCATCCCGCTGACATGACGCAGTCTTTCGCATACCGGCGACCCAGGATGTTCTAACCTCGCTCTTCCATCCGCTTCACCCCAAATCCTACCTTGACCTCGTCAATCTTGGACTCCTGGGCGGGCAGATCCTCGTCTTTCTCGCTTTACCACGCTATATCAGTCAATTTTTATTTGTTATTTATTTCGCGTTCTGGAGACTCGCATACGATGTCGGACTCGGCTGGGTTCTTACCAAGCAGAGCAAACGGCGGTGGATTGTACGTGAAGTGCAAGCACGAGGATGGCTAGACCCAAAGCAACGTCCGGCGGTCTACAATTGGATCCGCAACGAACTCAAGAACAAGATGGGCGGCGACTATTCATTCGAGGTTCGTTGTCCTTTTCTGGTTATGTAACATAGATACAATTTCTGCATAGGATCTTCCGGTTGAATACAACACTTGGCTTCTTTTCCGTCAAGTTGTCGATATCATCCTAATCAATGACTTCTTGTCCTACTGCATGTTCGCATTCTCGGTATTTCGTGTCCCCGATGGTCTTTCGACTGTCACCCATTTCCTTCGGTACGTTCCCGCGCACGTCATTCCTACATCATCTCAACTCAGATTGTCTCATTCTCAGTTGGATGGCCGGATTTGCGCTCATTGCCTTCAATCTCTGGGTCAAAACCGAGGCGCACCACGTTGTCAAAGATTATGGCTGGTACTGGGGCGACGTATTCTTTGAGCGTGGCCGACTCGTGCCTGGAGGCACGTTTGACACATCGCTCGTGTTTGATGGCGTGTTCGAAATGGCCCCGCACCCAATGTACTCGGTCGGATATGCGGGCTATTACGGGCTTAGTCTCATCGCTGGAAGTTACTCTCTGTTTTTCGTCAGCCTTTGGGCCCATGCGATGCAGTTTGGGTTTTTGGTTTGGTTTGAGAATCCTCGTGAGTGATTCAATATTCGGTTTATTCCCAAACCTAATTTAGCTTCTATATAGATATTGAACGAGCCTATGGTCAGAAGCAACTCATTGCTGCGCGCACGCCCTTGTATTCCAACACTCCTGTTCCGAGTAAACTCAATCTTCCTGATATTGACGGTATATACAAGTTATTCTTCGAGAGGTTCCAGTCTGAACATGACATCTCGCTTGTTAGACTTTGCCGAACTTTCGACCCCGGCTCACACAGACGCTGAAACCGAGACCGAGACTGAAACAGAAGCCGACAGTCTTTCACAGTCGATGGCACTCTCGCCTAGTCGTCCGAACGCGAAGCATACCCGCAGCTCGAGTGACGGCATAGTCCGAATCCAATCTCCCGATAGTACTCGGGTTCAGAGTCCGGACAGTGATATGAAGCGGTCGAGGCATGGCAGGAATAAGAGTATATCGAAGCACGATCTTTTGGCCCGATACTTTAGGAAGGACGTAGTAGGCTTTAAGAACTTGGATTTCTTGAGGTTGGTCTAGGCTCCCAGTGTATAGGGTCTTGATATCCAATGAACTTTTGCAGGGCATCCGATCTCAAGCTAGTTCTCTTGACCTTTTACATTCTCGCCCCATCTGTTCTCCCTCACAGTGTGACCACATATTTCCTTCATGCTCTAGCGTGGCGCATTTTCCATTCGTTTGTCCTCGGTGGGATCCTCAAAGCTCAGAGCGAAGGGAAATGGCTTGTTCGGCACTATGTCCAGGTACGTACCTATTATCATCTCCGAGGACCTGCTAATCAGGCTCAACACAGACCTACCATTATGACCAAGGTCGGGAGGATGGTGCGGTCGAGGAGGCTTTTGCGAGCTGGAAGGAACTATACACTATGAGCCTCTGCGGAACCTATGGTGCGTTGTTTACATATTGTAACACGTTATGATACTCACAATAAAATTAGCCTCGTTTGTTGTTCTGGCATGGAAAAACTACTCAATTCCGGTCGACTGGAGCGTCGGGGACCAGCTACTGAGGCATACATTCGGTGTGGTATGTCTCCGAATCGCCTTTCTTGCACCACAAAGCGATAAATTTCTTCTTCCAGCTTTTGATAGGTCTTCATCTCTGGGCAGCCCTACAATCATTCGAAATTCTCGGAGCTTTCGGTGGGTAACAGCTGCCACACAGGGAGTATAGGCTAACTCTCGATAACAGGATGGTTCTTTGGCGATTTCTTCATCTCGGATTACCCAGCTCAGTTGTCCTACACCGGCATCTACCGATTCCTTAACAACCCCGAACGTATGATGTCTGGTGCTGCACTATTCGGCCTGGCTCTTATCTCCGGTAGTCGAGCCGTGTTTGCTCTGGCAATCTTCAGCGCCGCCGCACACTGGTGGTTCTTGAAGTTTGTTGAAAGGTGCGGTATTTCTTTATCCTACCCATGGCACGGAGACTAATATCCTACGCAGCCCTCATATGAAGAAACTCTACGGGGATTCGCTGCGAAAGGATGCTGGCCTTACGAAAACTCTCAAGTCGGTGGCTGGCCGAAACGCTAGGGTTGCACGTGTGGCCCGTGAGGTTACCGGAACGTTTGAACGGGTGTATGAGGATACCGCGGTCGTCGTTGAAGACTTTTTGGCTAAATGTGAGCCATTCGTTGTATTATGTTGATTGGTGCACTGATACTCTCTTAGCGGCTCCAATTGTCTCCGAGGTTGTCCAAGATGCACGAGTCATGCTTCAACAAAGCCGCGATCGACTAATTATTACGTATGTAGGCTTCGATCTCCAGCTGATCCCGGTACTAACATAAACCTGTCACTTCTGGATGTTAACCGCCAATCCCTCTCCTCGCATACAATCAGTCGTATCGCCAATGACATGTCTTCTTTCGACGTCGAAAAATATCATTTGGCCGTTGTTCCAACCAACCCAGACGGCGAACTCCGATTCCATATCGGCGAACCTATTACTATTGCTTGGAGAGCTCCGCTCGAACACTCCCGCCGGGACTGGATTGGAATTTATCGAGTATGTGCCCATTCTCTCGTGTATTTATCCCAGATAATCCGACTACATATCCAGCTTGGTTCAAACAAATCGAATCTTGTCACAAAAGTCAATTCGAATGGCAAATGGGTACCGGTACATGATGACGAGTGGGACGGAGACGTGCCTTTGTCACTCGAACACCGAAATCAGACGGATCATGGTGAGGTCGTGTTCCAGAAGGATCAGCTGCCATGGCAGACTGGAAAGTATGAGGTTAGTCGTACAGCCCACCACCCGAAAGATGGAAGCTTACACCCCCGTGGCAGTTCCGTTATCATCACGACGGGAAATACAACGTCATGAGTATCGCGGGGCCAATTGAGATCTATGGTAATTGCGCCTATGAGCTAGCACTGTGTTTATGACTGACACGATACTCAGTGGATAAACCGGCCACACTCGACTTTGACTCCGTCCGCCATTCGCTCATACGTATTGTCACACTTTGCCTGGACTCCGACCCCTCGCTCGTTCCACAGAGCTCTGGCATCGAACTTGTAACCACTTCTGATGTCACGCCTAAGCCTCGTTCGGCGGACCCAGATGATTTCAGGTTCTGGTCAGAGCGTCAGGCGAAGCGAATCGCGAGTGCTATCCTCGCTGCGTTTGGAGTCGAGTATGCGCCAGAGGTCATTGTTGCAGATGCCAACGTGGCAGCATTGGCGAATAGAATCCTTAACTCGCTTGAGCTGCTGGCACCAAGTGTCCGATAAGCGACACAACTTTCTGAAGATTGGAGGAAGGAGCACTCGACAATTTTATGGTTCTGTATCGTTTGATAAAAGTATATAGCATTCTGTATACCTCGTTCAATGCAATCATTGTGTGTTCAGCTTATCGATGGGTCTAGTCGATGATTCGAGGAAATTGGGTCTCGAAAGCCAAATTTCTTACACCGTGTATCATAGACTCGCGAGAAATTTGAGATCGTTACACAACACACATACTAGGATCTGGTGCTCCCATCCTTCAATCCTGAGGCAGTATCAAAGCTACTAGAGACCCAAACATTTTCTCTTGTGTGTGTCAAACCAGACACAAGATATTAAACGGTGACCCTTACGTTTCTTTTCTCCGAGTGGAACATGTTGCGCCTCTGTGTGGGCCAGTTTACCTTTTCTATATTTGGTCCCTTTTGGGTAATTTCGGCGTGTTTAACGGAACATGTTGATCTGTTGATCTGAGCCGGGTGCATGAATGCCTATTTTTATAGACCGTTTGCTAAGCGCCAAGTGGTCGCTTTTGACCGAAAATCATGCGTTTGATTCAAAATGATCTATAAAAATAGGTAGGCTACCTGATAAATAAGTGTTCTGACCGCCATATTAGAGTATTGTGACCGTTGAACGCCAATACACGCATGCGGCATCATGAGACTAGCTGATAAACGGAGATCCATATTTGCCTGTAGCTTTGCATAGAAGCGGCTTTGGCCCTTGAAGGCGAGCTAGGCCAGATGGCCAGCTTTTCTGTGCATATAGGGACGGGAGTTGCTACAGTCGCTGATTCCAGATGATCTAGCGCCGTGATTCTGGTTACCTCTCGTGGGCGAGCGATCGCGTCTGGTGCATTATCTGTCGCAATGTCCTCTTTAGTGAGGAACCGAGCTGGAGCCAGTGTCCGAAACCTTTCATCTCGATAGCTTCGAAGGTGAGCTTTATACCACTGGAGCTCTTCTCCGCCCCGATTTTTAGGCTGAACGTCTTTCTCACCACTTTCTCCAGTCTCAAATACAATCTCAAGCTCCTGTTCGGGACGTCTAGCCTCTCGCCTAGCAGCATGGTGGTCGACTTCGTGTACATAATTGTACCTAGCCTTTCTAGTAACGCACAGCTTACATGTACCATTGACATGGTAAGAGGGATGATCCGGCTTCTCAAAAGCAAGGTCAAGAGCCTTATTGCAGCATGTTTTAGTCCTTATAAAGCGAGCGAGGTAGATGTCCATTTGTGGACTAGTTTTACTATATTTATTCTGAGCCTTTGAGTGTGCATGTATGCTCGCCTTCTGTTTCATTTTCTGGGTCGCCGTCTTGATCTTCGACCTCCAGCCCAGCTAAAGCGTTATCATACAGTTTAGCCTCCTTGGTCTTCGGCTCGACAAAATTATCAGGCATTACATCACTCTTTCCTTCGCAAATGCCCATTGCTTGAGAATACTGAGCAGCTCTAGCTATTCATGTAGAGTCCGCTTTTTCGCCGTCGCGCCCCACCGGCGCGCTCCGCTCGTTGTGCGTAGGTGATCACCAGAATATCACACCCAAACTCGGTCACACGGCGTATGTTACGAAAATCGTAACCCTGGGAAGGTGTCAGCAAGTAGCTCTGTATTTTTTCGACCGCTAACCGTGGCGAGCGCCTCGGTCGCTACGAGAATTATACGCTCTCCTCGTTTGAACGCCTCCTCGCCGTCAGCTTTTCTTAATTTCGCTCGGTTTAGATGGTCGGGTCGGTTTTTGTAAGCTGAATCGCCAGTTCAACCCAGATGCTTGCGAAGCTCATCAACGAATTGGTGCGCATCGTCGATAGAGTTCACGAAAATGATCGTTTTGTTAATCTCCTCAGCTAACGCAAATTAAGAGATTAGTGATTTGTAGAGTTGCGTCTTATTCGTTTGGGCAATTCTAATAAAATAAAATCATATTTCGTTAGCTTCTTAGCACGAGTCTGCCAGTCGCGTAAGTAAAGAGTCAAGTCGCTATGAATTCGCTATAGATACAAAGTAAAGAGCGTAGCTTTTAAATTTATACAGCTATCAGACGCCTGCCGTTACATCAAATGCAATACATGAGCGATAATGAAATGCGCGTATGCACAGCACTGTAGAATGAAATGATGCATGAAGTGCAATACCGTGCATTTCATCACATATCGTCATATCGCAACATGATTTTATGGTAAGATTTCGCTCCTCCGGAGTGGACCTGATGCTCCATGTTGTCCTTGTAGTTCCCCCCATTCAGCTCTATTGGCCATCGGCAAATTGGCCAAAACTTTGCAAGCGATTACAAGCGGTTACAATCCACTTGCAACCGGATACAAACCCCACAACTTCCGAAATCGCTGAAATCTTTCAGCTCGGTTTGCAATGCTATATCTTCCTGTGTTGAAACTCTCAAACTGAAACGAAATCGATTGTACCCGAGGTGTCATGATTTTGCACTATAAGACCATTTCGCTATCAACAATCGTGTATGGCGGTTTGCAACGAGTTCCAATCTGTCACACAGATTACAATGGAAATCAAGCTATTTTGAGAAACAGCACAATTATTGCACTTTTGGTTCGCTTGAAGATTGCCAGGTGGTCTTACAAAGCTGCCTCAAGTTCTTTGTGACGTAGTTTTGTAACAAGATAGATAGATTATCATGATGCAATGCAAATACACAGAGGTCGTAGTTATCATACAATCGAACCAAGAGCTAGAAATTATAATGTTTGTCCAATACAACCCTCTACTGCCGACTATTCACGTGCATAACAATTAGCCACATTGGTGCGAGCATCGGGAGCAAACTTACAACGCACCTGTATAAGGCCTATGCAATCTCTCCCCACCATGGCTTCCTAACGTAGTTTCCGAAAATGTTTCTATATTATATTTATATTTTTCTAGTTTAGTTAATACCTCGTAATAGATACAGACGCTCAGATAGCAGGGGAACTGAGCTGGGGGCGATATATGCTGTTGGCGCTAATACCACGTGATCCCCCATTGTTCGCATCCCTTGCTGTCGACTGAAGTCGTGGCAAGCGGCAGACGGCAGGGAACAAGGGAGGAGGGGGGAATTAGGGTGGTGAAGTCGAATAAGAGGTAGCGGTGATTTATATCTGTCGACTGCTCGTGTTTTACATCGCAACGAGGCTGCTCCACTGTCTCCAAAGATCTCCGACATCGGTATAGACTTCACCATGCGGTATATGACCGCACCCGATAAACCATAGGCGTATCCATGGTTTTGTATCACATCCTCGAGTCTCGGGGCTTGGATGAGTTTAACTTGGGGCGTAGGTCTGCCGTTATCTGTGGAGCACACAGCCCCGTCTTAGGTGCAGGTGCGTAAGCTTCTCAATGTGCGTTGCCATTCCCCGTTTCACAGCATCACAGGTCGAAAGCCCTCCTCCTCTTTCATGAGCGGAATATTGTACCTGTCTACATGCTTGTTTCCTTGTATCCGTGCTCCATTCCAGTCAGGTTCAACTGCTTTCACTCGTCGTCCAGCCTCTCGACTTGCGACCTCACTCGTGGCCTGACGTCCCGGTCTTTTGTACCACCCGGTCCCTTTGAGGGTAGCTGACGCTTTACCATCGTTCTTCCTGGCTAGTAGATACACATCGAACCTAGATAGATCATATATGCGTGCCCCATGTAATTTACCATCTTACGTGTCCGACCGAGCGTCTGTGCGCCGTCGATTACGGTTAACAGGCTAAGATCATGGTGTTCACAACGAGCAACGTTGGTATATTAGCTACTTCTACAGGAGATTCAGCCCGTACATAAGCAATATCTACTATTGTACACAAAACTAACAGCTACCAGTTATAAGGCGCGCTGAAATGAATGCTGCGAAATGTAGTCGATTTACCTACAGTGCATATGATTGTAGGCGATTTCGTATTGAGCCAACGATCGAGAATTTCTACGATTGTTTGTAATCGCTTGAAAGCCAATGAAAGGCGCTGAAATGGGTATCACATGATGTTGAGAGTTCAAAATGCATGGGCCGTTTTGACATCTTCCGGCCGATTTGCCGATGTTAACTGCTGGCGTCGGCCCAGATAAAGCGCATTGATAAGAGCTACTCAGGTCTTCTTTGTTGTCGTATCTATTACTGCAGCAAAGGGGGCGTTCCGCAAAGCAAGTCGTAGGTTTCAAATACACCCGAACACTTCTCTGAAGTTCTCCGCCCAAGTTTGTACAAGCTGAGCCTCGTCCACTACAACTAAATGCTGATAATCTCGCAGCTTATCTGAATTGACGATATCGCTAGGCTTATTGTAATCGAAAAGTCTTCTGGTGACGATATGATAAACTGGTACTTTCCCTCCTCCATTTCCTAATACCGAATGTGAGTTAGATTTTGTTTCATTGCGTCCGACATGCCTGCCGGATCCTATTTAACGGTGTAAACTGATTAACGCAAGCCGTGTTGACTCTCCGGTCAGAGAACGTCCCAAACTGTTGCTCTTTTATGGTATTGATCAGCGAAAATATCCAGGTGATTTATTTTGCATTCAGAAACGATAATATCACAAATGGCAGAGATTTGCCTGACCCAGAAGCTGAAAAAGTAAGTGTGTCACGCCCTGCCATCGCATTTATTGATTCTCCATTCGTACGGAGTCTTTTTAGTCCGTCTATACCTTTCCCTGAGAATGGTTTGATGCAAGTCCTGTGGATTTGCCCCTTCGGGCGTCACGTGGATGGGCGGAGAACTTGACTCTGGTGGGGTGGGAGGACCATGTTTTTCGATGGGTAGCCGACTAGTGGATGACTTCCCGTAAAAGCTAAAGCTAAGCTAGGCTAAGCTAAAGTCTGGATGACGTCATAATTTACTAATGTCTGATTAGTCCTTATTATAATCTCACCACCTTTAGAATAGCCTAACTTTAGCTTTAGCCGTTACGGGAAATCATCCACTATCTGAGATGCCAACCGTTGGGCTAGGGACCGGATAGCCGGGAATGTGTGCCATGGTGCGCGAATGCGGTACCTGTTGATATACTCTCACCGCCTTCCACCATGTCACCTCTCCGTCATAACTCTGGATTTAGCGGCTCAAGCTGTTACAGCTGCCGATCTGGCTTGGCGTCACGTGTTATTCCCACATGCCGGGCTGTGCAGAAAAAAAGCTTCTTGATGTGGTGGACTGCATTGGTCAACGAACGACATGTTGGCGACTAGAAGCAGAAACGAAAAAGATATAGCGCTCTTCATACAATTTCTGTCGTCGACAAATTGTCTTTCATCATCTCACTTACGGCTATGGTAAAGCCTACGTAGACCTTACCCGAGCACTACGACTGGTTCATCAGCGAGGACCAGGTAGTCGAAATGACTCAACAAAAAAGTCTAAGTAGTCGCATGGAACCCCCATGTTTCACCCTGCCACCCTGGCCGTGCCCACTCACGTAAGCCCAGTCTCCGTTTGACTATAAGTACGTGCTCTCCAAACAGGATCAGCAACTTATTCATGCGTCTCTCTTCCCTAGCAGGTCTTGGTATCGCTATTGCAGAGTTTGTCTCTACGCATCCCTTCGACCTTCCTCCTGGTTTTCAACGATTCACTCCTCGGGTCGAAGGCATCACATGGGAGCCTTGTGCCAACACAAATAATACCGCTCAGTGCGGACGATTCGAGGTACCGCTAGATTACCAAAATGAGACAGCAGGGAAAGCATCTCTCGCTGTAGCCCGATACCCTGCGACGAAACAACCGAAACTTGGGACGTTGTTCGTGAATCCTGGTGGTCCCGGCGGAAGTGGAGTGGAGCTCATAACAAGCATTGCTGTCGGAAGAATATCGAGGAACACCGGTGGTCAATATGATATCCTCAGTAAGTATGATGTTTTCTCATTCTGGCGTCCTAGTGCTTACGATAGAACATAGGCTGGGATCCTCGCGGCGTCGGTTCGACTCATCCTCACGTGGAGTGTTTCTCATCAAGCTTAGAAGAAGCTGCCTTCTGGCAAGGCACCATACCTCAAACCGGCATAGAGGCACGAGGCAACTTCACGGACCAAATTGACATCGACGCGTTCTATGCTCAGGCGGACAAGGTGGATGAATTGCTGACCCAACTCGGCCAGAAGTGCCAGGAATATAGTCCGGATACGCTCCAGTATGTGGGCACAGCGGCGGTGGTGCGGGATATGGTCGCGATGCATGACTATCTCGAAGGTCCCGACAAGCCGATTAATTTCCTGGGAAGATCGTACGTAAAACTTTTACCCTTTTCACATCTTGGCCGTAGAGCCAATAGACTATGGTAGATATGGATCTATGGTCGGTATCTACTTTGTCAACAGTACGCGACTCTCTTCGCCTTATCTCCAGTAGCTCTAAACTTGCGTTCAGTGTTTCCCGATCGTGTTGGACGAGTAGTGATTGATGGTGTACTGGATCCCGAGTACTGGTCCCAAAAACCACCGTACGAGGTCCGTTTTGCTTTCCTATTCACCCCATTACCGTATTAACCGCCTTTTTCTTCAAGTCCTGGGGTGTCTCGATTCAGGATGCCGATGCAGCTTTTACCGGCTTTGTAGAGTCCTGTGCTACGGCTGGGCCAGGTGGCTGCGCGATCGCTTCAAATAGCTCGACTGCCGAAAGCCTGAGGCAAGACGTCTGGAATTTGATTGATGTAAGTTATGAGGGCCTTTACAAGCGCGTCTTTGAGCTGAGATGTTAAATATAGAGCGCATACAATTACAAGAAAACTTACGGTGTAAATGCTACTTTCGGTTCGGCTTATGTTCGCGGTGAGTACAATCATTTGTGGGTTTGCTTAGCAATTACTGACGAAACGCCAATCAGATCTGTTGCGCGGGGGGATGTACAACCCCAGACAATGGCCAGAAATCGCCGGTTACCTTGCGTTCGGTGCGGCACATATCAACAACGTCACAAATCCCAATATTTCGAATGGAAAGCTCAAGAGAGAAATTGATCTCGTTGACAGAGCGTTCCTTCCCCACGAGCCGCTTTCCCGTAGGCAGGACGTGTCAAATTCCACTGGCGGTCTGCGCTGGTCCTTCCAAGCTATAACGTGCGGGGACTCGGTTGATTCGAATAATGTGACGACCAGGATGGTGTTTGAGGAGCTTGTCAGGGTGTCGCATGAAGTTAGTCCCATGTGTGAGTCATTCTTGTATTAGCACGAGATGTACTTCTGACAAATCGGTGGCTTAGTCGGACCAGTTTGGTCCTTTGTGAGTACTTTTGGAATGCGCACATACTCAGCTGTACTTAATATTTTGCTGGGTTCGTAGTCCTATCTCTATTGCCACCGATGGCCTGTTCGCGCCGTTGAGCGATATACTGGGCCATTCAATAAGAAGTTATCCAATCCGATTCTTGTCATAGGTTCGTTTTTCACTGTCACTCATCAGATCCCAATGCTCAAAGCTTTGGTTATAACAGGGAACAAGGCCGACCCTATTACACCCTACGCCTTTGCCAAGAAGGTAGCCGAAACCTTGGGTGAATCTGCAATCTTGGTTGAACAGGACAAATATGGGGTAAGTGATGTGAGTTTCAATTGATATCGAGTGATAGCTCATGAAGATGAATCTTAAAGCACGTTTCCTACGCGATGAACTCCAATTGGTGAGCATGTTTGAGACTAAATTTCAAACAGTATGCTCATAGTCCAATACAGTACGGAGTCCATACTGGAAAGCTACTTCGTCAACGGCAATCTACCCTCCAATGGACAGTTCTGCGAGGTATGCACCTGTTATATTCTAGCGAATCCATGCGCTAAAATTTGAATTCTACCTAGACCAATCAGGTTCTCTTCCCAAGCCCTGAGATAACCCCGAATACGCTCCCTGCCCTTAATAATAGCACCAGCACCGACGTCCAAACAGAGCTCGATGAGTCCAAAGCTCACGAGAGCCAACTCTTCAAAGCGGTTATTGCCCTGGCAGTGCTATCAGGATTGCTTCTAATTTCGCTTATCGGATCGTGTATCCTGGCAAGGCGAAAGCGAAATGCTACGGTCGCGCATGCAGTGCGTCTCCCACATGAGAGGTACGAGGATCAGGGACATGAATATAGGACACCGTACGAGGGTGTGAAGATAGAAAAGGCTGGTGGATATGCGCCTGTTCAAACGTGATTGAGTGTGGGATAGCGATCAAATATTATATAACAGTTAATTTATAATCCTCCAAAGCGCGTGAACGGGTGTTTGAGATAAGGAAAAGTAGCAAAAAGGGGCAAATAGATGGGTTGTATACAACGGTGGGCTACGAGCCGATTTTCGGAGGCTGACCAGCTATCAGGTAGCCCCAAATCTCAATTATAACATCGAAAAAGTGACCTGCATCACGAAACTGTTTCATTGCTGTTTCAGCAAGATAGAGCTCTAGTATATTGTGCGCCTAGCACCATAAAGTGGAGAGAAATCGAGCGTACCAAGAGCGACCAGCTGTCGAGCCCCGAGACGACTGACGTCATGATGCACAGGCAAATCTCTGATCGGTGTGTCATACCGGCTGTCCGCGCTCATCCGTCGGATGGGCCTTCAGAATTATGCTTTTAGAGCGATATTTATAAATTCGCTCGTCCCTGAAGATGCCCGTGAGTCGAACGGCGCTCTATTTATACAAGCTGGTCTGTCGAAACCGATGCGTCCACGATGAAGTCAACGTCTTCGGTATTTTTGCAATAGTACCTAGATTATCTTTGCTGTATGAAAATTCAATTGATAGTTACAGTCATTGGGAGTTTCAATTATGCTAGATGTACAAAACCGGTATGAATGTACGGGGTCTCGTGTGATCACATTCATATTGATTTGAGAAAATTTTTGTAACTAGATAACTCCAGAATGAAGGCACAAAACCTGATCACTCAAAGGTCCTTTCTATTATTGGAGGCATGGGCCATTATCGCCGTTCTCATTAGTAGCTGAATTGATATCCCGAATGAATCTTCTACTAGACCTCCCTTTAATATATACAAAAACACTCTAAGTGGCGTCCAGATTCAGCCTGTGTATCAGGGGTTTCAAGATAGCTGGCTTCGTTCATTCTCAATTTGGATATGTATAGGAACTCGGAATTTCCTTTTTTTTTAGCATCAGCAGTAGTTTGCCCGTTGGAAGAGACTTTTGTTACTCACACAGACCAGCGACTGATGGTGTCCTGCGTTTGAAGAGGGGGTTAATGAATGTATCCACTTGCCAATATTCTGCCGAACTCACATGGTAGATATCGCCAGCCTTGGACTTCCAGTGGCTGCTATCAATCATCTGAAACTGGCTGCGAATGTACCGATTGATGCACTCGTTCTTGCGCAGTCCGAACACATCTACTATCTACTAATAATGAGAGGGCGCGTGGGAAAGCTGAGTCATAAGACACTCAGGGTCTATGTCTGCCTAAGCGCCGGGATCAGAGGTTGGTACGAGGCCTGTAAACCTCGAAACACATGTAGTGGCGCCATAGCGCATCGCCTTGCCATGTATTGTAGCTCAAAAAACGTAGAAAATTCGAATGTATATGAATGCACTTTCTAAACTTCGCTAAAACGGACTCCCATCGAGCATCAAACAGATATAGAGAGTAGGAAATTCTATCTCCTCGAATACTGAACCGTTCAGCCTGAATAAAAGTTCAGAAGAATCGCCTTGGCGGCGCGAACAACTTTACTTAGTGGGTCGAAAGGCTACGACGCGTATTTCGAGCTGCCCCCTTTGCGGGTTTTCGGTTTTGATTACATTTGATTACAGTTGATTACAAAACTTTGTAATAGGCTGTCACGGAGGCGTTTTCGCCGGGGGTCAGGCACAAAAAAATCGGGGGTCACCACCACGTGGGGAGAAGAAAAAGAGACACAAAACAGTACTCTCCTCACAAACATTTGAGCACACTTTGAGCAATCTGTGAGTGTGCAAATGAATAAAAATAGAGGCAGCGAAATAATGATTTTTTTAGACTTGGAAAATTAAACTTCCAGCCAAACAGCCAAACCACTTTGAACTAAGGCTATTACAGCTCAATCCTACTACAATGTGAGCTTATTAGACATCTATATGAGCTATAGGAATGGTACTAAGCACATCAATTTAGGTCTGAACCAACAACTCCTGAACGTATGCGCTCTCAAGCCCGTGAGGCTGACCATTTGGACCGCCAAAATATTAGCCCCGATGCACGCCGCATACCTCAACCAGCTCTCATGGAACATCAACCCATGGCAGGGCCAAGTAATCAAGTAGTCTTGAACAATTACCAAATTGCTCAACGAGCACGCCGGAATAGAGAAAGGGAGGAGAGAGAGGAAGCAGCTGATGCAGATGGAGAAATTCGACCACAGGCTGGGCCATCTAACGTGGTGAATAGACTATTTTGTAATGGTAGAATAGTCTGATTGGCTGACTTATTATGTCAAGGCCATCCCAAATCCACAAGCACCACCCAATGCTGCTCCCCCAATAAATCGGAGAGCTGCAGCCCAACAAGCAAGACGTCAAAGGGAGCGGGAGCAGGCAATGGCAGCAGCAGCAGCAGCACCTCAGGTAACTAGATCTATATGTCAGATCCAATGAATCAGTATTGACCACAATTTTGTGTGTGACTAGGTACAGCTGCCTGTGCAAAATCAACAACTTCCAGACAATCATCATCAAGGCCAAGTTGGAGCTCCACCTGAGCCAGAGGTGATATAATTGCTAAATACATGTTCTACATTAACATACTAACATCAATTCTTTGTTATAGGGAGCACTACCACCGCACCAGTTAGAGGAAACCTTTGAAGCACGTGTTGTTGCACGAGATGCACGCCGTCGAGTGATGGCACAATTGGAACGTCAAGGAAGGCAAAATCTTGGAGGAATGTCTGTCCAATGCTCTCATTGCAAGGCTCTACATTGGGACGCAGAGAAATTATCAAAGTCTCGAGCTAATCAGCCAGTATTTGGTTCTTGCTGCAAGCAGGGGAAGATTCACTTACCGCTCACTAAGCGGCCACCCCCGGAGCTCTATAGGCTATTTACTGGCCAACATCCCAAGTCTGCAAACTTCTTTGCCAACATTCGGAGTTTCAATTCCTCTCTAGCATTTGTGTCAATGGGATTCAAACAAAGAGAACCTCAACCACCTGGGCCAGGACCTTGGCACTTCAAGATTGGAGGGGAGGTCTATCATCAGACTGGTGCTTTGACTCCAGAAGAGAACCAGACGCCAACTTTTGCGCAGCTCTACATCTATGATTCTCATGAAGAGGCTGCTAACCTCAGGTCTAACCATCCTGCCAATAGGGAATGTGACCGTGCTCTAATGCGAGAGCTGACTGGCCTCATCCACACACATCATCCGTATGCAGGCATATATAAACAGATCTGGCAAAGGACTTCAAACCAGAACATCCAGGCAATGAGCATGGTTATACGCCAAGGCCGCACGCTGGACCCTCGCCGCTACAATCGTCCAACCAATGATGAACTAGCACTGATATTTCCTGGGGAAGGTTTAAATAATCAGCGTGACATTTTAGTTCACCGTGTGGGTGGTGGAGTGCAAAGAATTGACTCTTGGAACCCTGCGTATGCCTGTTTGCATTATGTTCTCTTTTGGATTTTTGGAGAGCATGGCTTTCAGCGGGGAATCCCATATCAAAATGAAAACTGGGCTCCAGGGTTTGCTCAGCAGAATGCTCCAGCTCATATTGAAAATGAAAATGAAAGTGCCGATGAAGGAGGGGGTGCAGGCGTAGTTCAAAATAGGCGTGGTCGAAGGACAACTCTTTCAGAGCTGGAATACTATGCATATCTCCTATTTCCACGTGAAACTCTTGATGGAACTGGCCGTATGCCTGGCCCCAACACACACTTTGGTACATTATTCCGAGGTCGGCGCCTATTTCTGCAAGCTTTGGTTGACTTTTGGGCTATAGTCGATCAAAGTCGCCTCATTTGGTTCCGGATGAACCAAGCCACCATACGAGCAGATCTCTATCTGGGATTGCGCGATGCCCTTTACCATGACAACATAGAGCATGGCGCTGATGTTGGAACAATTCTCCCCTCATCATATTATGGGGGTGCCCGCCAAATGGCAGAAGCTTATCAAGATGCCATGGCTATCACACGATACCTAGGGCCACCTCAATTTTTTGTTACTATGACTGCTAATCCAAACTGGCCAGAAATCACCAACGCCCTATATCCAGGACAACAGCCTTCAGATCGGCCAGACATTGCTGTTCGGGTTTTTGAACTTAAGCGACGTGCTCTCTTGGATGACATCAGTAAAAAACATGTTCTCGGCCGTTGCATAGCTCATGTTCACACTATCGAGTTTCAGAAAAGAGGTCTCCCCCACATGCACCTCTTGGTCTGGGTTGAGAGGGCCTCCCACATTATCTCTCCTGAGGATGTTGATGAAGTCATCTCAGCTGAATTGCCTGACCCTATGGACCAGCTCCTTTACAGTACTGTGACCAGCACCATGCTCCATGGACCATGTGGCCCTGATTTTCCTGATTCTCCCTGCTGGGACAAGGAGAAGAAGGCATGCACCAAAGGCTACTGGCCTCTCAAACCATTCACCCCTGCAACTGTCTTGATTCCAAATGCATATCCTCAGTACCGCCGACGCAACACTGGAAGAACATTCCAGAAGATATATCATGGCCGGGAGATCACCTTTGACAACCGCAGTGTTGTGCCTTACAGTCCTGTTCTCTCTCGCCGCTATGATTGCCACATCAATGTTGAAACTTGCTCAGGTGTTAGTGCGGTCAAGTACATTTTCAAGTATGTGTATAAAGGCCGCGACCGAGCTTCTGTGGAAATTGTTCAGCAGAATAGGCAGCCCAATGATCCTGAAGGCAATCCGCAACAGCCTATTGATGAAATCAAAATGTATCTTGATGCATGCTGGGTCTCACCTCATGAAGCCTGTTGGCGCCTGTTTGCTTTTGGCCTGCATAGAGAATTTCCAAATATTTACCGCCTCCAGATACACCTTCAAGATCAGGAATTGGTTACATTTCAAGCAGACCAAAGACTAGAAGATGTCATTGCCAACAGAAGGGATACCATGCTTACAGCATTCTTCAAGCTCAACATGCACTCAGATCTACGTGTGCGTGCCATTGCCAATAGTATGGTGTACCAAGAGATTCCATCAAAATTCTCTTGGGATGGTCGAGCACGTGTATGGAAACTACGGGTTGCTAAAGCAGGCCAAGATCAATTTGGCCTAGCCTCTCAACGCAATGGGGGTGCTATAGGGCGAATGTACTTTGTGTCACCAAATCAAGGCCCAAAATATTTCACTCGACTCTTGCTGACAGTAGTCAAAAAGCCTACTTCCTTTGAAGATTTACGGCGATACAATAATGTTCTATATGACACTGAGCGAGCTTGCTGTGTTGCAAGGGGGCTTACTGAAGATGATGCAGAGTGGGCTATCTGTCTTCGTGAAGCATCTGTGATGAAATCTGGGACTCAACTACGGAAACTCTTTGTTGTCATACTCACATTCTGCACACCAGGAGATCCACAAAAACTCTGGGCTGACTTCAAGGTACATATATGTGATGATCTACGTTACAAACTGCAGCACTCTGGCTGGGATCTTGGTGAAATCACAGAAGAATTGGTCTTTGACTATGGTCTATTTCTCATCCAAAAGGTAGTAGAAGAGGCTGGATCAACAATGGAGCGTGTTGGCTTAGCAAAATGCCAGCGTGCTTGGGACCAGTATGAGGATCCCAACCGGCTTCTTTTGGAACAGGCACAATTACAGCGGTCCATACCTGAAGGCGAGCCTGCCCAGTCTGAAGGCCAGCTTAACATCCAACAGCGTGCCGCCTTCAATCAAATCTACGAGTCAGCAATGCAGAACCAAGGCCAAACTTTCTTTCTTGATGGGCCTGCAGGCACTGGCAAAACCTTCCTCTACCAGGCTCTCTGCTACAAGATTAGGTCTCAAGGGGACATTGTGCTCTGTGTAGCTTCTTCTGGCATTGCAGCTCTTCTACTTCCAGGGGGACGTACTTCACACTCACGTTTCAATATTCCACTTGAGCTTCACGAGACCAGCCTCTGCAAAATTTCTAAAGGATCTGACTTGGCCAAACTCATCCGGCGTACAAAGCTCATCATTTGGGATGAAGTACCCATGCAAAACTGTCAGGCACGAGTCTCAAGATGTTGAGTAAAAGTAAAAGAAACTCGAATTGACGAAGGAGGTCGAGTTCTTGGTGAGACACCGTCGAACTCGCCCTCATTATATACATGGTCCGAGCCACATCAAAAACAACACAACCGTACAATGAGTCAGATCACATAATCAGATAGAAGCTGCTGCGGACTGCGGAATTTCACATCAAAGTTGAAATACATCTTCGTCAGCAAACTAGAACATTCCATAAGTCACATGACACATTTAACCCATATAAGGAAAGTGTATCTTGAAAATGTTCTCGGAAAATATGATAAAACAAGGAAATATTATTTTAATATGAGAATCGTGTCAAGTCGTGACAAAAACAGGTTCTGTGCTGAGGCTTTTGATCGCACCTGTCAAGATATTTGTTCTAAACCTGGAGTCCTTTTTGGGGGAATCACAGTTGTCTTTGGTGGTGATTTCCGCCAGATCCTTCCAGTGGTTAGACATGGTCAGCCTGAAGATATCATTGCTGCATGCCTGAAGCGCTCTTCTCTCTGGCCACAAATGATCAAACTCCGTCTAACTGAGAACATGCGGCTACAGGGGGATCCTGAAGCTGCACAATTTGCACAATTTCTTTTACAGGTTGGAGAGGGAACAACTATTCAAGAAGGGAACTCTGGCTCAGTTGTGTTTAGCCCAAATATGCATGTTCCATCACGTGAAAGCCTCATCAACACCGTGTATCCCAACCTATCAGACCTACAAGTTCAAAGTCAGGAAGCGCATGACTATCTCCGAGAACGTACAATCCTCACAGGACGGAATGATGATGTTCTTATGCTTAACAACAAGATTTTGGAGAAGTTCCCAGGTGGAGAGGAGGACACCAAAACTTATCACAGTGTTGACAAGGTTAGCGTAGAAGCGGGTGTTGACCGAGAGGAGGCAGCAATGTATTCCCCAGAGTTCCTCAACTCTTTGAATTCTGCAAGCATCCCAGTCTCTAAATTGACACTGAAAAAGGGTTGCCCAATCATGATCCTTTGGAATTTGTCACCTTCTGAAGGCATCTGTAATGGAACACGAGCTGTTGTGATGGACATGGGTCAACGGGTATTACAAGTGAAGCTGCTGACTGGCACTGGAGCAGGTCAGTTAACCCAAGCTGTCAATTTAAAGTATTAGTGCTAACATAGGTAAAACAGGCAATACCGTGTTTCTTCCACGGATCACATTATCATCAGAGGAATCTGACTTTGGTTTCAAGCTGGAACGCCGCCAATTCCCTGTGCGACTGGCTTTTGCAATGACCATCAATAAATCACAGGGACAGTCAGTCAAGCATGTGGGCCTGGATTTTGAGCGTGCTGTTTTCTCACATGGGCAATTATATGTAGCTCTGTCTCGCTGTACGTCTGCATCACGGATTCACATATTCAACAAGTCAAATGAAGCAATATTGAAAAATGTAGTGTACAAGTCTGTATTGAATGACTGAATTTTAGAGTTTCAGTGTTTTGTAATAAGTTCAAATTTCTGAATTTGTAGTTTGCTTTGTACTGTTTCTTTTCTTTTTTTTTTTTTGTATGTTTTTGAAATTGAATGAATTAGTGAATCAATTCTACATTTTTAAATTGTCAAGTTCACAGAATTGTCAAGTCCATGGAAAATCCCAGGCGCTGCGACTGGGCTAAAGTTAATCTACTAATAATGAGAGGGCGCGTGGGAAAGCTGAGTCATAAGACACTCAGGGTCTATGTCTGCCTAAGCGCCGGGATCAGAGGTTGGTACGAGGCCTGTAAACCTCGAAACACATGTAGTGGCGCCATAGCGCATCGCCTTGCCATGTATTGTAGCTCAAAAAACGTAGAAAATTCGAATGTATATGAATGCACTTTCTAAACTTCGCTAAAACGGACTCCCATCGAGCATCAAACAGATATAGAGAGTAGGAAATTCTATCTCCTCGAATACTGAACCGTTCAGCCTGAATAAAAGTTCAGAAGAATCGCCTTGGCGGCGCGAACAACTTTACTTAGTGGGTCGAAAGGCTACGACGCGTATTTCGAGCTGCCCCCTTTGCGGGTTTTCGGTTTTGATTACATTTGATTACAGTTGATTACAAAACTTTGTAATAGGCTGTCACGGAGGCGTTTTCGCCGGGGGTCAGGCACAAAAAAATCGGGGGTCACCACCACGTGGGGAGAAGAAAAAGAGACACAAAACAGTACTCTCCTCACAAACATTTGAGCACACTTTGAGCAATCTGTGAGTGTGCAAATGAATAAAAATAGAGGCAGCGAAATAATGATTTTTTTAGACTTGGAAAATTAAACTTCCAGCCAAACAGCCAAACCACTTTGAACTAAGGCTATTACAGCTCAATCCTACTACAATGTGAGCTTATTAGACATCTATATGAGCTATAGGAATGGTACTAAGCACATCAATTTAGGTCTGAACCAACAACTCCTGAACGTATGCGCTCTCAAGCCCGTGAGGCTGACCATTTGGACCGCCAAAATATTAGCCCCGATGCACGCCGCATACCTCAACCAGCTCTCATGGAACATCAACCCATGGCAGGGCCAAGTAATCAAGTAGTCTTGAACAATTACCAAACTGCTCAACGAGCACGCCGGAATAGAGAAAGGGAGGAGAGAGAGGAAGCAGCTGATGCAGATGGAGAAATTCGACCACAGGCTGGGCCATCTAACGTGGTGAATAGACTATTTTGTAATGGTAGAATAGTCTGATTGGCTGACTTATTATGTCAAGGCCATCCCAAATCCACAAGCACCACCCAATGCTGCTCCCCCAATAAATCGGAGAGCTGCAGCCCAACAAGCAAGACGTCAAAGGGAGCGGGAGCAGGCAATGGCAGCAGCAGCAGCAGCACCTCAGGTAACTAGATCTATATGTCAGATCCAATGAATCAGTATTGACCACAATTTTGTGTGTGACTAGGTACAGCTGCCTGTGCAAAATCAACAACTTCCAGACAATCATCATCAAGGCCAAGTTGGAGCTCCACCTGAGCCAGAGGTGATATAATTGCTAAATACATGTTCTACATTAACATACTAACATCAATTCTTTGTTATAGGGAGCACTACCACCGCACCAGTTAGAGGAAACCTTTGAAGCACGTGTTGTTGCACGAGATGCACGCCGTCGAGTGATGGCACAATTGGAACGTCAAGGAAGGCAAAATCTTGGAGGAATGTCTGTCCAATGCTCTCATTGCAAGGCTCTACATTGGGACGCAGAGAAATTATCAAAGTCTCGAGCTAATCAGCCAGTATTTGGTTCTTGCTGCAAGCAGGGGAAGATTCACTTACCGCTCACTAAGCGGCCACCCCCGGAGCTCTATAGGCTATTTACTGGCCAACATCCCAAGTCTGCAAACTTCTTTGCCAACATTCGGAGTTTCAATTCCTCTCTAGCATTTGTGTCAATGGGATTCAAACAAAGAGAACCTCAACCACCTGGGCCAGGACCTTGGCACTTCAAGATTGGAGGGGAGGTCTATCATCAGACTGGTGCTTTGACTCCAGAAGAGAACCAGACGCCAACTTTTGCGCAGCTCTACATCTATGATTCTCATGAAGAGGCTGCTAACCTCAGGTCTAACCATCCTGCCAATAGGGAATGTGACCGTGCTCTAATGCGAGAGCTGACTGGCCTCATCCACACACATCATCCGTATGCAGGCATATATAAACAGATCTGGCAAAGGACTTCAAACCAGAACATCCAGGCAATGAGCATGGTTATACGCCAAGGCCGCACGCTGGACCCTCGCCGCTACAATCGTCCAACCAATGATGAACTAGCACTGATATTTCCTGGGGAAGGTTTAAATAATCAGCGTGACATTTTAGTTCACCGTGTGGGTGGTGGAGTGCAAAGAATTGACTCTTGGAACCCTGCGTATGCCTGTTTGCATTATGTTCTCTTTTGGATTTTTGGAGAGCATGGCTTTCAGCGGGGAATCCCATATCAAAATGAAAACTGGGCTCCAGGGTTTGCTCAGCAGAATGCTCCAGCTCATATTGAAAATGAAAATGAAAGTGCCGATGAAGGAGGGGGTGCAGGCGTAGTTCAAAATAGGCGTGGTCGAAGGACAACTCTTTCAGAGCTGGAATACTATGCATATCTCCTATTTCCACGTGAAACTCTTGATGGAACTGGCCGTATGCCTGGCCCCAACACACACTTTGGTACATTATTCCGAGGTCGGCGCCTATTTCTGCAAGCTTTGGTTGACTTTTGGGCTATAGTCGATCAAAGTCGCCTCATTTGGTTCCGGATGAACCAAGCCACCATACGAGCAGATCTCTATCTGGGATTGCGCGATGCCCTTTACCATGACAACATAGAGCATGGCGCTGATGTTGGAACAATTCTCCCCTCATCATATTATGGGGGTGCCCGCCAAATGGCAGAAGCTTATCAAGATGCCATGGCTATCACACGATACCTAGGGCCACCTCAATTTTTTGTTACTATGACTGCTAATCCAAACTGGCCAGAAATCACCAACGCCCTATATCCAGGACAACAGCCTTCAGATCGGCCAGACATTGCTGTTCGGGTTTTTGAACTTAAGCGACGTGCTCTCTTGGATGACATCAGTAAAAAACATGTTCTCGGCCGTTGCATAGCTCATGTTCACACTATCGAGTTTCAGAAAAGAGGTCTCCCCCACATGCACCTCTTGGTCTGGGTTGAGAGGGCCTCCCACATTATCTCTCCTGAGGATGTTGATGAAGTCATCTCAGCTGAATTGCCTGACCCTATGGACCAGCTCCTTTACAGTACTGTGACCAGCACCATGCTCCATGGACCATGTGGCCCTGATTTTCCTGATTCTCCCTGCTGGGACAAGGAGAAGAAGGCATGCACCAAAGGCTACTGGCCTCTCAAACCATTCACCCCTGCAACTGTCTTGATTCCAAATGCATATCCTCAGTACCGCCGACGCAACACTGGAAGAACATTCCAGAAGATATATCATGGCCGGGAGATCACCTTTGACAACCGCAGTGTTGTGCCTTACAGTCCTGTTCTCTCTCGCCGCTATGATTGCCACATCAATGTTGAAACTTGCTCAGGTGTTAGTGCGGTCAAGTACATTTTCAAGTATGTGTATAAAGGCCGCGACCGAGCTTCTGTGGAAATTGTTCAGCAGAATAGGCAGCCCAATGATCCTGAAGGCAATCCGCAACAGCCTATTGATGAAATCAAAATGTATCTTGATGCATGCTGGGTCTCACCTCATGAAGCCTGTTGGCGCCTGTTTGCTTTTGGCCTGCATAGAGAATTTCCAAATATTTACCGCCTCCAGATACACCTTCAAGATCAGGAATTGGTTACATTTCAAGCAGACCAAAGACTAGAAGATGTCATTGCCAACAGAAGGGATACCATGCTTACAGCATTCTTCAAGCTCAACATGCACTCAGATCTACGTGTGCGTGCCATTGCCAATAGTATGGTGTACCAAGAGATTCCATCAAAATTCTCTTGGGATGGTCGAGCACGTGTATGGAAACTACGGGTTGCTAAAGCAGGCCAAGATCAATTTGGCCTAGCCTCTCAACGCAATGGGGGTGCTATAGGGCGAATGTACTTTGTGTCACCAAATCAAGGCCCAAAATATTTCACTCGACTCTTGCTGACAGTAGTCAAAAAGCCTACTTCCTTTGAAGATTTACGGCGATACAATAATGTTCTATATGACACTGAGCGAGCTTGCTGTGTTGCAAGGGGGCTTACTGAAGATGATGCAGAGTGGGCTATCTGTCTTCGTGAAGCATCTGTGATGAAATCTGGGACTCAACTACGGAAACTCTTTGTTGTCATACTCACATTCTGCACACCAGGAGATCCACAAAAACTCTGGGCTGACTTCAAGGTACATATATGTGATGATCTACGTTACAAACTGCAGCACTCTGGCTGGGATCTTGGTGAAATCACAGAAGAATTGGTCTTTGACTATGGTCTATTTCTCATCCAAAAGGTAGTAGAAGAGGCTGGATCAACAATGGAGCGTGTTGGCTTAGCAAAATGCCAGCGTGCTTGGGACCAGTATGAGGATCCCAACCGGCTTCTTTTGGAACAGGCACAATTACAGCGGTCCATACCTGAAGGCGAGCCTGCCCAGTCTGAAGGCCAGCTTAACATCCAACAGCGTGCCGCCTTCAATCAAATCTACGAGTCAGCAATGCAGAACCAAGGCCAAACTTTCTTTCTTGATGGGCCTGCAGGCACTGGCAAAACCTTCCTCTACCAGGCTCTCTGCTACAAGATTAGGTCTCAAGGGGACATTGTGCTCTGTGTAGCTTCTTCTGGCATTGCAGCTCTTCTACTTCCAGGGGGACGTACTTCACACTCACGTTTCAATATTCCACTTGAGCTTCACGAGACCAGCCTCTGCAAAATTTCTAAAGGATCTGACTTGGCCAAACTCATCCGGCGTACAAAGCTCATCATTTGGGATGAAGTACCCATGCAAAACTGTCAGGCACGAGTCTCAAGATGTTGAGTAAAAGTAAAAGAAACTCGAATTGACGAAGGAGGTCGAGTTCTTGGTGAGACACCGTCGAACTCGCCCTCATTATATACATGGTCCGAGCCACATCAAAAACAACACAACCGTACAATGAGTCAGATCACATAATCAGATAGAAGCTGCTGCGGACTGCGGAATTTCACATCAAAGTTGAAATACATCTTCGTCAGCAAACTAGAACATTCCATAAGTCACATGACACATTTAACCCATATAAGGAAAGTGTATCTTGAAAATGTTCTCGGAAAATATGATAAAACAAGGAAATATTATTTTAATATGAGAATCGTGTCAAGTCGTGACAAAAACAGGTTCTGTGCTGAGGCTTTTGATCGCACCTGTCAAGATATTTGTTCTAAACCTGGAGTCCTTTTTGGGGGAATCACAGTTGTCTTTGGTGGTGATTTCCGCCAGATCCTTCCAGTGGTTAGACATGGTCAGCCTGAAGATATCATTGCTGCATGCCTGAAGCGCTCTTCTCTCTGGCCACAAATGATCAAACTCCGTCTAACTGAGAACATGCGGCTACAGGGGGATCCTGAAGCTGCACAATTTGCACAATTTCTTTTACAGGTTGGAGAGGGAACAACTATTCAAGAAGGGAACTCTGGCTCAGTTGTGTTTAGCCCAAATATGCATGTTCCATCACGTGAAAGCCTCATCAACACCGTGTATCCCAACCTATCAGACCTACAAGTTCAAAGTCAGGAAGCGCATGACTATCTCCGAGAACGTACAATCCTCACAGGACGGAATGATGATGTTCTTATGCTTAACAACAAGATTTTGGAGAAGTTCCCAGGTGGAGAGGAGGACACCAAAACTTATCACAGTGTTGACAAGGTTAGCGTAGAAGCGGGTGTTGACCGAGAGGAGGCAGCAATGTATTCCCCAGAGTTCCTCAACTCTTTGAATTCTGCAAGCATCCCAGTCTCTAAATTGACACTGAAAAAGGGTTGCCCAATCATGATCCTTTGGAATTTGTCACCTTCTGAAGGCATCTGTAATGGAACACGAGCTGTTGTGATGGACATGGGTCAACGGGTATTACAAGTGAAGCTGCTGACTGGCACTGGAGCAGGTCAGTTAACCCAAGCTGTCAATTTAAAGTATTAGTGCTAACATAGGTAAAACAGGCAATACCGTGTTTCTTCCACGGATCACATTATCATCAGAGGAATCTGACTTTGGTTTCAAGCTGGAACGCCGCCAATTCCCTGTGCGACTGGCTTTTGCAATGACCATCAATAAATCACAGGGACAGTCAGTCAAGCATGTGGGCCTGGATTTTGAGCGTGCTGTTTTCTCACATGGGCAATTATATGTAGCTCTGTCTCGCTGTACGTCTGCATCACGGATTCACATATTCAACAAGTCAAATGAAGCAATATTGAAAAATGTAGTGTACAAGTCTGTATTGAATGACTGAATTTTAGAGTTTCAGTGTTTTGTAATAAGTTCAAATTTCTGAATTTGTAGTTTGCTTTGTACTGTTTCTTTTCTTTTTTTTTTTTTGTATGTTTTTGAAATTGAATGAATTAGTGAATCAATTCTACATTTTTAAATTGTCAAGTTCACAGAATTGTCAAGTCCATGGAAAATCCCAGGCGCTGCGACTGGGCTAAAGTTAATATATATAAGTAGGTAGCGGCCGCAATATATCCGGACTTGCCGATTAGAACCTTCGGTCCTTCATACGATGCACAGGCAATTCTAATTTAAACACTTTGTCAATCAACATACTATTCAGCAATAGCACACTTACGATACAACCTGGTTCGCGGCCTGATATGTAGTGTACATCTATGAGCTACCCAAATGAAATTCTATCTTCGTTTCGGTCAAGGTTCAAATGCATCCAAATCCCTTTATTCATTCTTCAGCTCGTTCAACAAGTCTTGCAGCTTCTCCCACTCCGGTTCATCCCCAAAACTAGCCTTTGTCCTTCCCATAAAAGTTCTAACCAGACTTTTTGCCTGGAATTGCCATGTGCCTCCCTTCTTGCCCTCGGCGTCCTCTTCCTGTGCTCTCGGCCCCAAATTCCTCATCACATCCACGATTTCCTCAATCTCAACCACACCTTCCCGGAATTTTTCCAGCTCGTTTTCCACCCTGGGATCAGATCCGACCCCACATCTATAGGCATCCATGTGTGCGTTCAACGCATCGGTCCATGTCGCACGGAGATGGGTGGCTGTCTTTGAGCGAGCACGCCACATGAGCAGACGCGCCCATGCTCGGTATATGCGTGGTGAATCAGAGACACGGGGTAGAATAACCCTTGAAAAAAGATCGTAGACGCCGGGGAAGAGGCCATGACCCTCATCGGCATTTCGAACCCGCTGTTGGTTGGCGTCTGGTTCGTCTTCATCTGGAGGCGCTCGGGTAACAGCGTCGACCAACCGTTCGAGAACTTCAATATCGACGCTGGCGGAACCCTCTTTCCCGGAACGTAGTTCGACGAGACGACCAAGGGCACGACAAGCTTCGGATAGCTCTCCACTGTCAACGGCGACAATGACATAGTTCTGCCACATGCGCCAATTTTCATACGAATACTTTAGTCCCTGTTTGAGGGCGCGGAATGCGAGTATTTTGTTTGTAAACTTGATTCCAGAGGCTGTGGTTGGGACAGGCACCGAATCCTGTTGTGTGATGCATGTCAGGTCCCTCATGAATATAGATAATAAAACCAATCAAACCTCATCCTGATCCTCGACTGTCAAATCCGGACCGCCGGCCAAACCCTTTTCGTCCATACGCATATACACACTTGCAATATTGTTCCAGCTCTCTCCATCTTCCTGGTCGATGCTCACACATCTCGCAAACGCATCCCTGGCCTCAATCCAACTTTCCTGGCGTACACACGCACATCCCAACAAGAACCAGGAGCGAGAGTTGAGTGGCTGCAGTGCCGTCGCTTTTTGCAAGTGAGGGATACACTCGGCATATTCTCCACGTGTAAATAGATACCCGCCCAACGCGCGAGCTGCTCGAGCACTGGTACCGCCCGATAGTTCCCATGCGTGCTTGTAGTGGTTGAGTGCGTTGGCTGGGTCCAGTTCCCCGAGTAGGCACCAGAGCTTGGATTCACGCGCTACATCGATTGCTTGAGCCCGACCCCGGCCTCGAGCGAGAACGATATCGGCCTCGGCCTTGCGTCCTTCCAAAAGGTCTCGAACAATTTCAAGCGCCCGATCCCGCTGTTCGATTGATTGGTAGCATCGCACAACCTCCTCCCACATTTCCAGACGCTCGAAAATCTCCAGAGCTGATTTGACAACGCCAATGCTGAGATACCGATGCGCCAGCTCTGACTCCATCGCCCACTTGCTCGGTAGGGGTATCGAATGGAAAAATAAGAGTCGCTCGGATAACGAACTATCTGCCGTTGGCATTTGATCGACAAGGGCCTGGAGTTGAAGCACCGATCGTTCGACAGTCCTTGTCCTCGTCGACTCGAGTCGGGCTCGCAGCAACAGGGCCATTGTATGCACCGACCAATTTCGAGGATGGGCGATCACTCGTGCGATATACGGCATCATCTGTTCCGAAGTCAGCCCATGTGCTGGGGACATATTTCGAACATTTAAGCACATTCCGAGGAAAATGCACTGATCGATCGGTCGCAGCGCAGGCTGTTTGGTGGGATCGATATCCTTGAGATCTCCCTTGCCGCCTCCGCCAGTTGCATACTCGGTTTGCTCGAGAAGGGTATCGTCGTTTAGAGCCATGGTTTCTGGCACTTTTGCCCCATCCTCCTTTTCTCCTTCCGCATCCACCTCCTCTCGACTCTTGGCGAGCAACACCAGCTGAGTCAGGTCCCGGGTCTGGAACTTGGTTCTCTTGCCCAGCGCACCCGTAACTTCATATCGTAATCCCGTCTTCTGAGCGGCCTCGATAAACAAGTCCGACGCCAATCGGTCATGGGCGAACAAATGACGTAGAAGACCCTTTTCGATCGACAATCGCCCCGCTAGATCTCCCTCGACGGCTTGTTCAACCGGCGAAAGGCTCAACCAGAAACGATCCGGCACCGGCACGGCTTCGTCTAATACCCGCTGGTGAACTAAATGCGTTCGCAAGTTCCACCAGGGGCCCGAAATGAGACTACCGTCTTCGTCAAACCCACGTGCGAAAATGATTTGAGCAAGTCTCAGCAAAACTGGGTGCTGGGAAAGGTGGTATGCTGGCTCGCCATTGTATGCGAGTTCGCCAACGGCTTGAGTATTTAGAATCTCAGTTGTCAACGGTTTGGATGGAGGAGTTGGCAGAGTCAGAATGCTAAGCGGGTCGAGGTCAAGGTTTGGTCCAGTCCAGTTTAGTTGAATGTACGAGTGCAAACAAGCCACAGCCACAGCAAGGCGAGCAAGATCTGCATCAGTGCCGTCGACATCAACCTTGAGTCCATAATAAGATTCGAGTCGTCCGTTGAACTTGCCCTCGGGCGTAAATATCTGACCAGAATGTCCAAGTGTTAGGATCTGCTTGGCCAAGTCCGACGAGAGGGCCTGTTTAAATTCGCCGTCGACCACTAGTTTCACGAGTTTGACGACAGGTAGAGCATCGAGGTCCAGTGCGTCGAGTGAGCCACGCCATTTACCCTCGATGAGCGACCACTCGATGTCGTGCAACAGGGGTTGGTAGTCGGACATGACGCTGGTGGTGGTGGCGCTTAGAAAACGAATATAAAATTTGGTGGCTGACTCAGCAAGACACAAACGCACGAACAAAAAACTCGATACAGTTTGAACAAAACGACACGAAACACGATAGATATACGCATCAACAAAACCCATTAAAACGCATCAATCAGAGGAGAGAGGATATGGATCAGCAGTCAAACAGATATGACCAGCAATGGGGATGGACAGAGACCAAGAAATGTTAAGGATAGTGGGATGCGCTCGAGGCAAGAAAAATGGGAAATGAAGGAAAGACACGGGTCTGACAAACTATGAGACATCTAATACCAAGAGAAATATGATCCAAGAACTTAATACGAGGTGATGCCCATCCACGGCCCAGTCGCCACCGTCTGCTTTTGCCTCGGTCCAGCCCGGCGCTTCTCGTCCCAAACCTTCAGACTTCGAACGAGTTGGGCAATCTTTTCTCCGTTTCCATTTCGGACATCATTGATGCTAACTGCACCCATGCGGACGTCGTTGTCAAGCAAGAAATCGAATAGCTTGAAGAGACCGTCGAGACGGTCATCACCAGGTCCACGAGGGAACGCCGAATCCGGCACGCCCGAGTCTGACTCTTTGATGGCCTCGGCAAGACGGAACAAGATCAGACCGCTCGCCATGGAAGACGACAAGTCCTCGGCCAATGGGCATGTGGGTGGAAGCCTCGAGTTGACCCATTCCAGCAGAGCCTGCTCCTCGTTCTACCCAAAAAGCAATCAGTTATCATTCACCCAACCGAAGCCATCACTCACAGAAAGTGCGCTCGACCGGCTAACAGTTTTGCTCATCCCCGGCCGCATCTCTCTCGATGGCCTGGTAGGTGCAACGCTCGACCGTTCAGTCTCAGCCATGCTCATTCGGTCGTTGTATCCCTTGTTATAACCGGCCGGGTTTCCACGATTGTATCCACTTCCGGAATCATTGTACACACTCTGGCGGCTATCGTTGAACCCGCTTTGACGATCATTGAATCCGCTCTGACGATCATTGAACCCGCTCTGGCGGTCATTGAATCCGCTCTGACGATCGTTGAATCCACTCTGGCGATCGTTGAACCCGCTGGGTCTCGAGTCGTTGTACCCAGAACCAGCTGTCGATTGACGTGAATCAAACGTTGGCTGTTGCCCGTTTTCGACAAAGAACGAGTTCATCCGATGTTGCTCGCTCGGCTCGCGGGGCGGGGGTCCAGACTCGGGCAGACCCATCAAGATCCGAGCGTCTCGGCTGGAAAGCTGGTTCGGGTTTTCTCTCCGGGCCGCACGTTGAGCTGCCTCGCGTTCACTTGGCGAGGGTGGACGGGGTGCTGGGTTCATCTGTTGAGCAACAGCAAGGGGGATAGTGGGTATGTTGCACGATGAGCGAACAGGATCTATCAACTATCGGTCAGCGCTGACCCAAACCTCAAAGTTGACGTCGACTTACCACTAAAGTTCCTGATAATTGTCGCCTTCATCAATGCCTTCATCCACTCCCGCACCACAACCTGCTCCTCAGAACTAAAGAAATGAGGCTTGAGCGTATCATGCACGATCCGGAATCCATAATGTCCTGGGTTCACGGTTTCGTCCGCAATCACTTTGTAACCGGTAATGTTAATATATCCCTTGATCTTGGTTTCCTGCATGCCAAATTACCATCAGCTCCATATAACCTGAAAAGGCTAGCGAGACTCACCGTTCGGCTCCTGAGATAATACAGATGCGGTCCCTTGAGCACAAAATACCGCAACTTCCACGAATTATAACGATCTCCCTTTTTCCTCATCCAGCCATTGTAGTCTGGCTCGCCAATCTGATCGACCGCGCGCTCGCCAGGCTTGAGTCCAGGTACAGTCTGTGTGCTAGGGCTTCGGCCAGCCGTGCTGAGAGTACGCTGAGGCATTTGCGGAGAAAGGTTTCGCTGAGGTATGACTGGCGAGAGACCTCCGTTGGCTTTCATTCCGCCAACAGGTCCCGAAATTGTGCGTTTGCGAGCCTCGGCGTCCATCTGCGTCACAGGAGAGACTGGGGGCATGGACGGTCGATCCTTGGCCTTGCGCTGTGACCCAGAGCCCATATACAACCGAGAAAGGGACCTATGAGAGCGTTCCTCAGGCGCAACCGCAGGCGCATCTCCACTGCTAAAAATCAAGTTGTCAGCGGGGAATAAATGGAGAAAAAAATGAGGACTCACGTCGAATACCTAGGCGCAGGTTTCCTCCCCTTGCCCAATGCAGTCCCGAAAATGCTCAATCGATCTTTGCCACCCGTCGACGTGCCATCGACGCTCTTCTTGCCTCTGGAATGGCCACTCATCACACTCCCGTCGTCCTTTTCCTTCTTTGGCGTTGCAAGCTTGTCCTTCTCGCGTTTAAACGATGGGCTGGGCGGGAAACTCGAAATCGGGGTCGATCCGGCCTCGCTGGGGTCTGTTTTCGTCGTCGTTGGAGTTTGATTGTCAAAGAATTGTTTGCTCTTGGCGATATCCGGTTTGCGAGGTGCTTCACCCTACAAAAAGCGTCAGTTTGCGCACAGAAAATCAACGAAAATTACGGACCTCGCTCAATACTCCACGCTCACTATTCCCACTATTCTGGTCTCGGTTTGTGTTCCACAACTGCCTGGTAGCAAGCGCACCGTCGCTTGGCGAAAGAATCAGCGATGTTGGTCGAGTCTATGCAAAGATCACATCAACACTCGTCTAGAACACAACCAACAATCGACTCACCCCATTCCCATTCCGGACCCTCAACTTGGATTCGTCCTCTTGTTCCTTTGCAGCGCCCGCGGGTGTCCCCGGTCGACTCGAACTCCAACCCGCCGAACTCCTCGCAGCACGGCCCCCAAACTTGGGCACGTCCGTATCCGTCCCGCTTCCTTTTTCCTTTTCTCCCGTCTTCAACTCGGTGATCGCCTTGACCAGCCGTGTTCGTTTGCCAAACGCCGTGATACCGAGCTCGTCCTTGAGCGTCGAGCCATCGAGTTCGAGCAAGACGTCTCCGGTGATATCATTTTCGGTAAACGCCTTGCGCACGTCCTGGTCGAACCCTTTGGCTGTCAACCAAGCGAGCACGTGGGCGAGTGCCCATTGGTTGGTCGGGAGGGTCGCATAGTCGTCTCCCTGGGGTGGGTACACCGAAGGCGCTTCAGAATTCACGCTCGCCTGCCTGAATCGAGCGCTCGTGGGACTCAAGCTCTGGCTTTGCGCAGCAGCAATACCACTCGCGCTCGTCGCAGGAGAGGGTAATCCCATGACGCTAGCGCCCGTGTTGGTGTATTTGCGGGGAGCGGTATGCGGGCTGGTGATTGCATCTCGATGGGTCTGGGTCGGAGCAAAGTCCTTGGTGTGCGGCGGGCCAGGGCTCGAAACCTCCTTCTGAACCGGCGTTGGGCTGGAGAACATGGCAGAATTAAAGGTTTTGGGTGAAGGGCTGCGCGCTTCCTTGGCCGATTTGTTCACAGGCGGGGCAGGCAACTCGGCCGTCGGAGGTGGATAAGGCGAGCTCGAACGGCGGTCAACGTACCGGTTCGAGTTGAAGCTCAGCACAGATGGGGCTGGGGAGCGAGAAAGGGTAGGGGTTACGGGAGTGGGAAGGGAAGCAGTCGAGGGAGCAGGCTGAGGGTGAGACTAGGATAATAAACAATCAGCAAGAGTTAAACGTAAACGATAAGAGGACTGACTAAACTGACAGCCGGGGAGGCTGATCTAATAGCGGGAGAGCCCGAACGGATCGCAGGCGAGGCGGACCGTATGCCGGGCGATGTGGATCGGAGAGCGGCGGCCAGGGACTGAGCCGGACCAAACGATGCCACTGAAGGCGAGGCGGGAGCGGGGGACGCAGGGAGCGGTGCCGCTGCAGCCTGGGCCAGCACCTGAGATCTCGACGCAGGCAGCTCAAACGCCGGAGGGTGAACGTCGTCCGAGGGGGGAATAACCGGCGACTGATCTGGGCTATCGGCCGCATCTGGCTTGCGAGGGGTCGGCGGTCGGGCGCTGGTAGGAGGAGAGGTTGCGCGGGGCGTTTGGGAACGGAGGGGGCTCGTCTGTGTTCGGAAGGAAGTCGCCGTCGCCGTCGGGGGCGGACTCGCAGTCCGGCCGGGGCTCGAGGGCGAGGGGATAACATACTGAGGCGACTTGGCCCGGAAGGTGATCGTGTTGGCGCTGGGAGGGGCGACTGGGCGCGTGCGAGCAGATCGTTGCCCCGGGTGTGGTCCTCGTCCTCGGGCTCGCTCTCGTCGCTAAGCTCAAACGGGATGGGCGGGGGAGGCGCCAAGCTGTCCCGGTTGTCGACATTGCGGGCCGCAGCTGCTGCGAGCGCAGATCGAGCGTTGCGGTGCCAAGCGGGCCCGTCCTCGTCGTCGGCGTCGGGCTCGGACTCGGATCCGCCGCCGGTCCGTGTCGAGGCAAATGAGAATGAGCGAGAGGCTCCGTCGATCCCGTTACGCACTCCCAGCTGTTCGATCGCGGCCTGGACATCCGTCAGTGTTGCAGCCATCGAGTCCTTTGCACCATGCCCAGGCTTGGCGCCGTCGATTGCTTGGGGTTTGTCGTCCTCGGCCTCGCTCCCATCGGGCTCCTCGGCAAGTGCGTGGAGGGGTGCGCCGTGTGTGAGCTGGGGGGGCTCGCGGGTGGTGTAGGCCTCGGGAAAGAGGCCGACCTTGCCAGAGGGGTCGCGCCCCTGCCACCATCCATCGCCGTAGAGTTCGTCCTTTTCGACAATCTCGATGCGGTCGCCGGCGCGAAAGGCGATCTCATCGTCGTGCTCGGGGTTAAAGTCGTGCTGGGCCCACACGTACTGGACTTCGCCCATTGTGGTCGTCGTCGGGGGCAGGATTTGCGCCCCATCAACACCCAGGGTCTGTTTATGTCATCGCGCCTCACCCCGGCATCATTGCCCATCCCACGACTCGGCCTCGTCTCCTCTGACCAACCTTGCTGCTCAGATGATCCGTAATGCTGTTCGGAGCGCCGCCTCGCCGCTGCCTCCCCTCCACCACAATGGCACCATCCTCATTTTTAGCCAACCCCACCGGCTTTTGCTATCCAAAATACCCTCGGTTGCTCAGCTCCCATGCGACCAAGCATACATTCTAGAAACCAGTTCCAAAAATCACCATTTACCACGCCGTGCGCCCACCTCACTCTCAACACGTTCACCTCATTTTCCAGCCCTTTATTCTCAATTTCCCCAACCAGGAACCAGCCTTCTCCTGCTTATTAGCGCCAGACATCTCAATTCCTGGTTGCGTCGCAGAAGAACGTCTCGGATTTTTTGGCGTTTGGAAACACATCCAAATCAAACGCTGTTCGCTTCGCCGGTCGTCTGATGTGCCCGGGCCCGGCTCCTGATAAATGAATGTCCGGGCTGATCTCCAAATTCAAACAACCATTTCATTCATTCACTTGGGCTTTACAAACACACGGCTGCGCATACACTCGCTTACTGCGGAACACCTACCTATGCATTCCGACCTTTGCTGGATTTATTTTTTCGGTCCAACTACTTCTCCTTCGACGATTTCGAACTCGCGGAAGATCCGGAGCGCTTCGTGAGCAGCTTTGATCCCACTAGCCATCATCGCGCCAAACTGTCAAATCCCTATCAGCACCCCCGTAACCAAAATTCTAAAATACGACTCACAGTAGGACCCATACGGTTCGCACCGTCATGCTCCGAAAGCTCCATGCCTATATCCTTCTCAATCTACACATCCCCCTCCAACATACGCGCAACTCACCCGTCATAATGAGCCCAGGATGAACCTCGCGCGTGCCGTTCACGATCGCAGGCTCGCTCCGGTTCATATCCAGGCACCTAACCATCCCATCGTCAGCACCCCATGGACCTGCCCCATCGGGGCAGGGAGACACTCCTTTCGCGCGCATAAACACGATCAAGTTCAACGGTATACTCTCAGCACCGCTTTTTCGCTGTCCTTGCCCACATTCGCCTCCTTCTTCTCGATCAAGAAGAAAGAAAGAGGGAATGTGAGAGGACGGCGTAGCGGGCACCCGTGGTCTCCAGCCCCATCAACCAATCCGGTACGTTACCGTCTTGAACTCGATCACCGTAATACGCATGCGAAAAAGAGTCAGCAAGGTCGATAAGAAAAATGCCCTACCGCATATCTCCAAGTTCCTTGAGCAACCCGGTGCTGACCAACCGCTTGGCACAAAACGCGCCCATTGGTCCGTCATGGCCCGTCGCGCTAATGATGACCGGAGCGGTGATCACTTGAGGGTCCATGCACGATTGGGTCTAGTCGAGTGTAACGCTATTAATGTCAGTGGGAATGTATAGTGATATACACATACATGATGGTTCAACGCGACGAGCGTATAGTTTGTCACGACACCAGCGACACGTCCGTCGGGCTTGACGATCAAGTCTTCGACAGCCGTCGCATTGAACATGCGTACGTTGGGGAAAGCGAGAACCTTTGAAAGAACAGTCGAAGTGAACATCGCGGCGTGCTATTTTTAAAAAATATAAATCCGATATCCCGATGCGATGATCAGTAAAATCAATGCTCACACGAACGACGACATAAGGACCCTCGTCCTCAAACGGTACACCAAGCTCAGTCAAGAAGCGATCAGCCGGTTTGCGAACAACCTTCTCATGTTATCAGTGTCTATCCTCTAGATAGATGAATAAGACATACCATGGCGGTCATAAGCTGACCACCCAACCATGCACCACCACCAGGCGCAACGCCAGCCTCGATGATCGTAATCTTGAGGTTAGGCGAGCTCTTGGCGAGATGATAGGCACAGGAAAGGCCAGCAGACCCAGCACCGACAATGACGACGTCCGATACGGCTCGGTCATACATATCTTCAAAGTACCTATACATCCCTAGGTATTCAATGATGTACTAGATAATGTAGGGTTATACGAACCGCTTGGTCATAGCACGCGAGACCTGGGCCTCCTTGATGGGTGCAAATTTGTAATCGCCAGCATAGTCTTCCTTGGTCTCGTACTGAACGTCATTGGCCAAAGGCTTCTTGAGCATCACAGGCGAGTCATTGAGAAGCGAGGTAGTAGTAGCAACAGGAGGTGTCATTTTTGTACCAACTGAACGGTCGGATTTTGCAGCAGAATGAGTCTTTGAGACTGGCATGACTGAGGTTTATATACCTCCCAGGCCGCTTAACCAGCCTCCGGTGTAGCACGCGGCCGGGAGAGATCGAAGGCTGATAGTGAACGAGATTGGAGCTCAGCGTGAGAGCGTCGCTTTGGATTGGCTGTTCAGAGTGGCGAGCGCTCGGTCGAACGAGAAAGAAGGTATGATACAGAGACAGAAGCATAGGGATATGATTCGCTCGGGATTGGGTCGGGTGGGATATAGTTAGATTCAAAGAATATGCTGGCAAGATGATGTGTTTTTGTCAAGTCGCCGGAGCGAAAACCGCGAAAGGGGGCTACCTCATCCGTTCTATCGGCCGGCAAAAAAACAGACCTGTTCTCAACGCCTTGTAAAGCCATAAAGACATGCTACCTATAATTCATCGCCGTTCGTAAGAGAGATGTCGAGGTTGATAAACCGCTAGCCTAAAGGAGGCGTCGCTCATTATTCGCCGCCGATTGACCATTTTCTGGTACATTTAGTATATAAGCACGACTTGAGGCGTTTGATCATGGCCACTCTTCATATGTTATGGTGTGGCCAAATAGCCATAGGGAGCTATGATTATACATGGTCATGCACTCTTTCGAGCCAAATAGTCTTGAAGCATCCAAGGCGAATGTATGGGCGACAATGACTAAATGAGTCTGAGGCTGTCTAGCTAAGATCCACAGTATGCCTTTTGCGAGCGTTGAGTGTCATTTTTTGTTACGAACCCAAGATTTGGCGAGAAAACAACATTGTTATTTAGCTCTCTCCGATCGGTGTTGGTCACCGATGTGTTGAACGTATTAGATGAGGCAGCTCAACCAGCTTCCACCTGTGCCGCATCGTGGGCTGCTGAGTATATTTGAAGCGGTGTTTACCAGGCGTGTAGAAACTAAATGGCGCGTGATCGAACGCATATATAGAGAGGATGGGTTTAGCAACTAGCATGGGCATGTGGACCATAAGAGAGCCGATAGTATCTCTTCTTTGGATTCATCACCATGCCCCAAGGTCACTCGCCCCACGCATAATGCGTCTGCACGTTTCATGCTATTTATTTGTTTGTACAGTACATTGTTGACGGTCATATTATTGTTCACTTGTTAGGTAAACCATGTGATCCAATCTCACGATCAATCAGCGCCTATAGATATAACCTCCCTTGGTGTACAGTTTCGCATATTAGCTCTAGCTACGGCGATTCAATACTGCTTGTCATTTTTTTCAGATATAAGCGCAACAACCCGCCTGCATGCTTGATTCGTTGTTTGCATGCAATATTAAATGCCGGGTCAAAACGATACCCTTGGTGTCGACACAGCATTGAGTTGGGTTAAGATATGAGATAGATAAAGCCAGATAAGACAAGGCTGGGCGGGCACGGTAGCATGGGTGGATGTATTTCTGGAAACTCGAATGGACTTTCGGAGTACATCTGAGTCGGAGATTAGATGGTGAGACCATGTATTTCAACGTCTTAGGATCAAACCTCATTGCTGAAGAGGCGAATGGACCTTGAGCTACACCCGATCAAGCTTCGTTGCAATGTTATGGTACCCCCAGATAGCCTAGCTAGAGTGATCGATCCTTTCAAGCACTGGGTGGTCGAGACTAGCCCATCATTCTGGAGTTGCTGGTGGTTCGAGTCCTGTGGGGACCGTTCATTTTTCCTGCCACATACAGTAGGGTCGATGTGACAACTTGGTTCGATTCACACCGTAGGTGTAACTAGGTCTAGCGTTCCATGACCTTGCCGCATATAGTAGAACTAAGCTCGAGCCTCACATCCCAGCATGCGTATGGCGGGATACGAAAGCAGAAGACGCAATCGCATGAAAAAACACATCACGCATTATTGGTTAGAACAGATGTCGGGAGGTCCGCGTGATTAAGCGCAGATGCACTGGAGCTGCATATAAGTGTCTCGATTTATTACCAGCCGTTGCAATGTGATAATCTAGTCTAAAAGTGCGAACTCGATGCGAATAGTGAATGTATGCTATTGCTGTCAACCGACTAGTTCGAGCAGTTCCGTTGGCCCCCTTGGGCTGGAACCTCCCTACATGATGGCCAAAAGACATATATCCAAGTTCCCGAATGGTCGGCCATTGAAGTCAGAGCGCTCTGATATTACATTTTGTAGTTGAACTATGAGAGCGGTACTCTGCAGAATGCGTAACAACGACTCTGCCGCTTCGTCGGGCCAGTGAAGTATCGGAGATCGAGACAAGCATGCACAGTGTTTACACATCTCGTTTGGAAGACAACCAGTCATTAGCCGCTGCCGGCGAGCCCTGTGTTTCCGCTCTGGCTGTGAATCCCCGCATCAGCTTCAGACCTACGCTTCAGGCACATTCCCCCGAGGTTTTACTGCCCTTTCTCGGAAGCGGGCAGCCGGCAACGGTAAGCAGGCCTCGGCGGTGGGTGTCTTGGATGATATCGCGTATAAAATGGAGGGCCTTGCCAGCTTTTTGGAGGCAACCTTTTGACGATATTCGATATCTAATAACACAAGGTTTGGATGACTGATCGGCCGTCTAGTTATCGTGCTCAACTCGTGACTTATTTCTATTCAACAGGATGCGTTTCAATATTCTATGCGGTGGGGTTGCGTATCTCAGCTTGATACTCGGGACGGCGGCTGCTCCTTGCGTCAAAACGAACCCAGTTCAACAAATGATCCTGCCTGATTCTATCTGCGTTTGTCTTGAAGACGGAGCTGTGGACTCAGACGAAACAATGGAGTCATGCTTCATAGCCCAGAGTGATTACTTGAATGGCAAGGTGAGCTACTGAGGCCATGAGCGCCTGGGTGCTTACTGACATGGTTCAACAGTGTTATATCAATGGCGTTACGAATTTGAATGCTTTCCGGAAAAACTGTCGACAAGTAGACTCGAGGCATGCTCCAAAATGCACATCCCCTGAAGACGTAGTAGTACTGTATTATTCGGCGTAAAATCTACCTCTCGCCCTGATTTGTTGCCACTGTATATGATTAGAGCATGACCTCCTGGATCTTTCCTTTACAAATGCTTCTATTGACGCCGTCCCTCGCTTGACTAATGATTTTGGGGAGAGAGAGAGCTTCCTCGTAAATGCGTAACGCATATTGCCGGCATTTGCGTGCATTACAGTACTTGGGAGCCCAAATCATTCTCGTAGGGACGCTCTTGTTGCACCCGCGATCTCCAACGACGCTATCGTATATATCACGGGGGCTTCAATGTGAGCTTCCTTGTCTGCGTTGCTGTGTGAATTTGGTGGCGTCAAGCGTGTGTCCTTGGTTAACCGATCATCCCCCCCCCCCCAACACAAAAAATGAACGATACTACTCCCTTAAACACTATAACCGAGCTCCAATGCGACCGGAAACACAGCAGGACCATGATAAATTTGTAGTCCAAGCTCGCACCGTTCGTGTGAGAAGCTTCATATAGCCCTGTATGCCATCAAATCCAATCTGAATTGTTCAGATTTCGGCACAGTCAAACGCATATACAAATGCTTTGTTCACCGGGTTTCGGATGATAACCGAGGCCGCTGAGATCTATTGCTGTAATTGAAGGCAACCTTATTCTAATCTCTGGAGACAGTGCGGAAGAAGTGGCGGTACAATTGGTTGACAGGAGCAGATGTTGGGCTGGGTTGAGGTGGCTCTCATACACCCTGATTTACCCGCTTATGATTTTGGGTGCGGCGCTCTAGGCATCACTGGCAAAAGATCAAGCTGAGAGCGGGATCTTTCACGTAATCTCGCTTGGTGATCCAACCTGTGACTGGGCAGTTCCTAAATCGTTTACATAACATTTACACAACCTCATTTGTCCTAAACACGGAAGACAACAAATTATCATCTCGGAAACAGATCGGAGCACAGAATAACAAGGAACTTTCTACGACTTAGGCGTCATCGCACAAGCCCAGGCCGTACCACAAGACAGCACAGACGGCTCCACACCTGACGTCACTCGAGTGAATAAAGACCATCGTTATTGGGAGAACGTTGCAACAAAATAGACATGACAACATCCGAACTCGAAACACGATCGTAAAACTAGCGCGGACGGCAAACGTATAAAACAGGAGAAAGAGGAAAAACTCAAAACACTCAACGTCTACCACACGTCGCGCTCTGCATTCACGCGGTATAACGCAAAGATATTGAACGGTGGGATTCAAGCAAACGAAAATCGACTCTACGCCTTGGGTGCCTCCTCAGTCTCGGCTGCAGCATCGTCCTTGTCCGCTGGCTTGTCGGCAGAATCTTGCATGTCCGAGGTCCAGAGGGTAAGGTTGTCACGGAGGAGCTGCATGATCAGCGTCGAGTCCTTGTAGCTCTCCTCGGACAGGGTGTCGAGCTCCGCAATCGCATCATCGAAAGCCTGCTTCGCGAGATGGCATGCACGATCGGGCGAGTTGAGGATCTCGTAGTAGAAGACAGAGAAGTTGAGCGCAAGACCGAGACGGATGGGGTGGGTTGGTGGCAACTCGGTGACGGCAACGTCGGATGCGGCCTTGTAAGCCTCAAGCGACTTGTCGGCGCTGTCCTTTCGCTTGTCGCCAGTTGCAAACTCGGCGAGGTAGCGGTGGTAGTCACCCATCCTAAATATCAAATTGGGATCAGCGACGCGTGTCACGTGAGGATCGTGGTTTAGGGGCTTCTCACATCTTGTGGTAGAAGACCTTGGACTCGCCAGAGGCAGCCGAAGGGATGAGATGCTTGTCGAGAACGTCGAGAATGTCCTCGCAGATCTTTGCGAGCTCACCCTCGATCTTCTCGCGGTAGCCCTTGATCATCGTGACCTAAAGAGGCGCGTCGCGTTAGGGCACGGTACAATTCCAGGCGACGAAAAAAGCGTACCTGGGCATCATTGCCCTTGGACTCCTCCTTTTGCTCGATAGACGAGACGATGCGCCAAGATGCACGGCGAGCACCAATGACATTCTTGTACGCGACCGACAGCAGATTACGCTCCTCGACAGTGAGCTCCTGGTCAGACGACGCGACGCGCTTCATGTTCTCAACCATTTCTGATTTTCCAAGTCGTCAGCGACCAGCCACGCGTCGAGTGTAGATCACTGAACGCACCCTCATAACGCTCAGCCTGCTCAGCGAGCTTGGCAAGGTAGACAGAGTCCTCACGCGAATCGGCCATCTGCAGCACACAAGTGATCAGCGTCGAACCGATGCGGAAAAAGGCTAATACGCACTGTAATTAGAATGAAGCTGGTGGTGGTGGAAGAGTAGTACGAGAGTGAGTCGAGCTGCGCGGCAACAAGGACGGGGGTGACGTTGGGGTTAAGAGGGCGGTAGAGGCGCACGCAGGTTATATAGACTCACTGCTGAGGAGGAACAAACCAGGTGGGTACAGGGCGATTCTGCCCCGTTTTGCATCCGAAACCCATAACCCAGTACTAAGCGCCGGGCGATACCAGACAAGGCGACCGGGACCCTGCAAGCGCCGAGCTGCAAAGAGCTGGGGCCGACGCCGATGTCCCGAGGCTGTGCGCCGCTGGACATTCGTATATGTCGCAACCCTAACCCAGGCTGGCCCAGAACCCTCCCCCAACGCGCCGGAGAGCACGAGCATGGCATGTGCTGTTTTTGTTGTTCGCCGCCCGCGCCCGGACGGAACTGGCCAATCGCGGCATGCCCTCGACACAGGCTATATGCACGTCATCAAACAGACCACGGCTATAAGACTCGAACCGTCCTTCTGCCCTTGCGCGCAGTGGAGCCATACGCTCACCCCACGTACGCGGGTCCATCATCACGATGAGTCGCCATTGTGAATTCAAATACTCATGCCACCACTATTGTTGCCGTCGCCAGCAACGCGCTCGCCCGATGCTGCGATGGAGACCGCGCACATCGCCTTGCCATATTCACGACGCGTGACGTAACGCTTATCCATCCTCTCGACGATCATTCCATCGCATTCCTTGACAACGTGGTCTCGCCCCGTGCGTCATTCGCACGTGATTGTCCATGGGGCATAAAATGGATCCATCCCGCGTATGTTACATCATTTTAGAAGTTCGGGATGGCTCCAGCGTTCACGTTAGCGTGTCTTGGTTGATGAAGTTCCTGTAAGCAAGTATGAATGTCCGACGACTCGCTGGTGGCTCAAAACCAGCACTATATGCGTGTCAAAAGGTTGTTGGGACGTACTGATGGGGCAGGACCGAGTCGTTCCGCCAAGATCATTTCCATTCTGATTCATATATGTTGTCTGTGCTTATATCGGTACATGTACGGACCCGAATACATTATTCTGCACCAACACCTCAGCTCAGATGCGAGCATTGATTGCATAATCGACCCCTGTGAGACTATACCCCCATGTAATAGAAATGTGATTTGAAGCGAGGAAAGCCGGCTGCATAAATTGGGGCACTTCACAAACGTGACCCTAAGCGCAGCATCAGTATCTCCCAAATCATCCGATGACCCAAGTACGAAGGTTTTCGCGTGGTCATGGATGTACGGGTTCGTTACTAGACACCATATAGCCCGCAGGCGATACCAGTCTGTCATAGCGGACCTCGTCGTGATCCGGATCGGAGAACACTTCGGCGTGATCGATTCATACAACACATTATCGTTTAGAGCAAGCAATTTGAAAGCCCAACATGAAGGAGATCAATACAAGACTAATCATATTTTGATGCTCCGAGCAATAAAAATCGACACAGCTAGTCTCGAGGCTGATAAGAACATCAATGAGTGCTATAATACTGGAGACCGTCAATTCCTGGCCTCGTGTCGAGTAAAGTATTGAGCATACTGGAGTACCTTTTGCTGATGATTGACGCAGTGAATTCAAGTCGAAAAGTTTCCGCTCCAGTTATCACCCCCGAAGTCGGGATACTCATACCGAACTACTGGCACAGGTCACCTTGAGAGCCGCAGGAGTAGCGGCCCCACCTCCTGTGGTACTATCTATCAGCCAAAGAGTGAGAAGGAGGATGCACAATGATATAAAGACGGCTTACCTCATTTTAACTCGCAAATTCGATAGTCGCCTTGCCGCTAATAGACGAAAAGCAGATCTAAGGGAATCCGATCTTGTCCTGGACTACTTTTGAGCGCTAGCTGTATTTTCGTCAAGAAAATCGCTCTTATACTCTCAATCTGGCCCGCTCCTGACAAATCTAATTAGTCCTTGCGCCCGAAGAAATATGCATCATGAGGCTAATGTTGGTTAGATAATTAAACGTGTCGTGGTTTGATCGACCGGGCACTAACACTAGGATGTAGATACTTTCCAGAGTGAACATCAAATATGACATCAGGCCAGGCATTGCTGAAACGTCTCTTTGAAACAAATTGCTCATGTGCTTTTTATCTTATTTTTGTTTACTATCGCATGTTCGATTAGTCAAACGAACGCACAATCAAAGTGCTTGCGAGAGAAGAAAAGGATGGAGAGGAAGGAATGTGAAGAAGAGAATGAGTAGGAATCGCACTGTTCGAGTCCATACAGCCGAATTTGGGTGTAAACCTCCTCGCAACGATAATAACACTATCCGGGGGGTGAAGACTTACTATGGGTCGTCTAGATTAACTGGGTGCCAAAGTATTGGTTGACTCCCCGCGGCGGTGAGATGGCCAGTTGGCCAGATAATTGTTGGTCAGTTGGCCGGAAGCAACATTTTTCCACGGAAAGTGGACTCACCCGATCAAACTCGAGTCGAGGGGGTCTGGTCAGATTTTTTAATCTGACCAAAACTGACCACGTCTGACCATCTGTGGAAGGGGGAGTACCCCCTCCACAGATGGCCAGATGCTGATCAGATGCTCAGGGTCCACTTTCGACTGGGTTGAACGTGCTTCGGGTGATGCCTGCGGCATCGTAAGCCCCCTGCTTTGGCGCATACATCGACTCCAAACAGACCTTGGTAGTCATATTGACGAGTATGACCATTCTGTGGAGCTAGATCGTTGTAATTGCCGGCGAAACGCGCTCTGAATGTATCATATAGTGTGTGAGCCTGGGAGCACTTAAAACAACGTAGATTTTTGTACAGGTGTTATCGGGTGATATTCCCGCCTCACCCAGAGCGGTTCCGCATATTTTTGAGTACAAAACACACGCGTGAGAACGAGGAAACTGTTTCGTCATGCAAAGTACGGTACAAAAACTCTGACCAAGTCTGACCAGATTCTGACCTGCGGAAAATCCAATTCACAGCGATAGGTCAGATTTCGGATCGGAAGCAAGCATCCGATATCTGTCTGGCCAACTGGCCATCTCACCGCTGCGGGGAGTCAACCATTGCAATTACCATGTTCATAACGGGAGTTCCTTAGAACTGGTTGATAAACGAGTGAAAGACAGAACAGTAATGTGACTTAAATATGCTTACCACTCCGGGGAAGCACAAAGCTTAATGTTCCAAACCTAGTATGCCATTTGTTACCCGGCAAACACGCTTACGTAGGCGGCTCGGCTCGCATACGACCGACGTTCACGATGTCGGTGACGGGATGTCACTTTTCATCCGGGTTTCCAATCTTATGCCGCGGCCAAATTGTTTAGCCGCGTTTGATACTATAATAACCGAGCCCAAGACACCCATCCCATCACTTGCCCTCACCTTCCTACATACTAAATTCAAGTCTCTTCAACTATGCCTTACTCCGAAGAATCCCACCCTAGGCTTGTCGGCTCCGTTCTGGCTTCAATCAGCCTGACGAGAACACACCTCGACAACATTCGCCTCTGGCTCTTCAACTCCGATATGGACTTGCCCCGGGTTGATTTGAACGGCAAGATTGCAATAGTAACTGGGGCCAACTCTGGTATAGGCTATGAATGTGCACGCGCGCTTGCCAGCATGGGTGCTCGAGTTGTGCTAGCTTGTCGAAGCGAAGCGAAAGGTGAAGAAGCAAGGAAAAAATTGGCAGCGGATACCGGAAGCAATACCATCGAAATGGAGATTTTAGACTGCGCCAATTTTGACAGCGTAAAAGCTTTCCTGGAACGCTGGGAGAAGCGTACCTCAAAACAAATCGATATACTCATCAATAATGCAGGTGAGCGAGTATGTGTCATCCATGCCGAGTGTTTCTTTTTCACCAAAAGCCTCTCAGGTGGGGGTACGAGCACGTTATCCGTAACACCGGATGGGTTTGAGCAGACATATCAAGCTAACCACCTGGCTCATGTGCTATTAACCACCACGTTCCTCAACCGTGGACGTATGTCCTCAGACGCGCGCATTGTATCGGTGTCCTCAGTGGGTTCCTATAGCAGCGACCCGCTCAATACCTCAAATACCGACGGCAGTGATATGTTGGCGAAGTACGGGGGCAAGCCCGGGACGAAAATCTCGTTCGGTGACATGATGCTGTTATATTTCCGATCAAAAGCTGCCCAAGCGATATGGACCATGGCCCTCCAACGTTACCTCTCCCAGACCGAGCGCTGGAAAAACATCACTGTACATGCCTGCCATCCAGGTAAATTTACGGATCATTATGTTAAATCCTTGTTGAAATCGAGCACTTTTTCGTCCAGGAACCGTGAAATCGTCAATATGGACCCAACCATCTGGCGCTGGCTCCATGATTGGCCATGCAATGAGCGTGCTCAGATCCATAGTTCTAAAAGTTGGTATAACCAATGAACAAGGGGCAGTTGTGCCAGTATGGTTGGCTACCGCGGCTGAACCAGCGACGGAAGACCTAAGAGGCATGTACTGGGACCGGTTAACTTGGAAGTGGGTACGTCCTTGGAGTATGGAGACAAAGAGGCAGGACGAGCTTTGGAAGAAATGGTATGAAGATGCACAAATTTCTCTCGCATTGTGAGCGACCCGAACATAGTTGTACGTCTAGCTTAACCCCCAGTTCGCAATGTGCTTCAAAGCGCTGTATTCAGTGTATTGCTTCCTTAGTGTCTAATCATGCACTCTTCTCTTTCCCGCCACGCTTTATTTGATCCTGAGTAAGAATAGCGCAATCGAGAGTACTTCGAAACAAAAACACAGCCTATGCAATGATCGAATTTAGGTCATGGTATATGGCTATCTATGATAGTCAATTGCCCATATGCCCGATTAGTAAGTATGCTTTGATTTCCTCATATTTTTTGAACAAATATTCCCAAGATATTTCAATCCGACTCAATCGTGCATCGTACGTTTCTGTGTTATTCGACCGTACACTAGCCATTGTGCACAAAACAGCTATATTGAGCTAGAACGCTTCCCAATCCAGTATAAATAATTTAAATGAGGTGCAGTTACGAATGGCTACTCTTGAGGCCGCATGATTGACGAGAAAATCTTGGATGATTTGATTTGGTAATACTACTAGAAGGACCCGCATACATGATTCGTTTAACTCCAAATTCCTCTATAATAAACCTCTTTATATCACGTTGTGAGCAATGGACCACGGCGCCATAGCTTCAAACCTTTGCCTTGTTAATTGTGGTGTTGGATCGGATGGTCCAAGACAAAATACTCGAACACACCACTAAAGCGAAGGACACGAGTAGACTGTAGTTTCACCGGGTTGCCGTTGAAAAAATTGACACGAGCTCTCGTTAGGGTACCACGCAAGATCCGACGCATAGATTATATAAAAAAAAGAAGGAACGATATATATTGTGTACCAGCAAAGTACATTCAAGCCAAGCCAAAAAAACGCCTCAAACATACAACCAATCCTGCCACCTAGAAAGAAAGCTTAGCGCCAGCGTTCGAGTTGACGTACGACTTGACGGAACTCGTAGCAGTGAGCGAGTAAGAGTAACCGACAGAACTCCACGAGGCTACATGGATACCACAGTCAGAAGACATATAATAGGGCGTGATGTGTGAACATACTGGTAAGAGCAGTGCTGCTGGCGCCACCAAAGTCGTTACCGGATGCGTTGGCATAACCGTTGTCGGTGCTGTACAGAGGCTTGCCGACGCTCTCAAAGACATTGTTCTGGACAAGGAGCTCCGCACCAACACGTGTGTTGATACCGTCGTTGTTGCTCAAGAAGCTGAACAAGGACTTAGAATCCAATTCTTCGAAATAAAACACGAGGCAAAACTCACTAGTTGTTGAAAATGTGGCCGTGACCGAAGCGGAAAGAAGGAGTACGGGAGTTGAGGTTTTGCCACTTGTTGAAGGCGTAGGTAACCTGGATGGCCTTGTCCTCGCTCTCGTTGCTGTCAGAGTGACCGACGAGCGACGCCTTCCAGTGATCGTGGAGGTAAGAGTTGGTGACGGTGGCAGCATATACACCGTGGGTGAGGTCAAGGAGGCCATCATAGTAGTCCTTGTCGTGATCACGGTCAGACCAGAGCTCGACGTGGTCGATCCAGACGCGGTTAGAAGCCTGAACTGCGATAGCGTCGCCAGCCTCGGCGAGGACCTTGTTGATCTGATAAACCGACTATGAGACATTTCAATAGTTATAAATAGGTGGATCTGCGTACCTTGAGATTACGAATGATGACGTTCGAGGAATTAATCACGCGAAGACCAACACCGGTAAGGGCTATTAGAAAACAACTACTGAGAATCGTACCCCATTATGTATAGTTAGAACGTACTTGCTCCAGACTTTCCGAGAACAGTAGTGTTGGGGAGGACCTTGATCACCTCATTGCCGGTGATTGTACCAGAGATGATGACAACCTTGTTACCGCTGGCAAGAGCGGTCTTGAGGGCGCTGAGACTAGTGACGGTCGTGGGGGTAGCAGAGCCTCCACCGGTTGTACTAGAAATTGCGATTAAGGACAAGTGCCGCGGCCGGGGCACTCAAACAACTCACCCTCCGCTGAGAGTCGCATAACCAATTGTCGCCTTGTCGTTGGTTGCGGCACGCTTCTCGATCGGGTTGGCAGAGACGACGGTGAGACCGAAAATGAGGGCGACGGCAGATGCGAACTTCATGTTGACGATTGACGGTTGAGAGCGGAGGACGAGTTATACTGGAGCAGCAGTGGAGAGCACCGACTTGAGCTTTTGGTTCCTCGAACTGGATCCTTATATAGGTATTTCGACCATAGCTGGGGTAGCGGGGTATATGCCAAGCGGTCCGGGGCAAGCATGCCAGCGGACCGCTTCACAGCGCTACTCGAGAGGCAGCAGATGCGCCAGCGGGCCGGTTTCACATACGCAACGAAGCAAGCTCAAACGCAAATGAAGATACATCTCGCGTGCTCTGTCTCGTGACGCTTCTTGGAGCACGAGAACGAGCTCGATGCCGAAATGTCGCGTGGCATGCAGATGGCAGCTTTGGGCTGGATGCTCGGATAAAAACAGAATGCGGTTGTGGCAAAGAAGGGGGTGAGACTTTTTTCCGAAGGCACAAACTAGTAGTAACTGCCGAACGAATTGTCTAGGGGTGTGTGGATTCGGTGTTCGACAATCACGGGTATGTGATGACCCATGGGTAGCAAGCTTATGACGAATAAGATTTAGCAAGTCGATGGAGGAAATGGAAGTGGAAGAAGCATCAGATGACCATTGCGCCAAGTCCATGCCCTGGCAATTAGCTGAGAAGAGGGACTGTATAACTAATTTCGCGTCATACAAGGCAGCGTCCCGTGCACCGTGATTTCTTGCGAAGATCATGCGAGAAGGGTAAATGAGCGGATTATATCATATCAGTACCATAGAATTCGCGGGTGAAGAAGCTAGAACCGATAATTCTTTTAAATGTGTCTTTCTAAGTGCGCTGTTACGCTTTGTAGACTGATAGCGAACAGTTAGCAGAGCATCGGATCTATGTGTTTTGAGCCGAGGATTGGCCTCGTCGCAGGATAGAAGATTACGTCATAGCCTAGGTATCAGAGCGGGCCGCGGAGCCAAGCACAAGTAGGCGTGTGTACAAAAGCAGCGGTCTGGGGTCGCGAAGCAAGATCACAGGGTGATCACAGGGGTTGGGAATATGCATGTGGGAAGATGGCACGTGTAGACCACGTGAACAGCCGGCGCTTGTTTTGGTTGGAACCTCAACCGTGGCTCCGATGGCGACCGAGCTTGAAACTGCCGCCAAGTCGGTGGATCATACCAAGGCAAGTGTGAATAAATCAGCAAAAGTATCATATACTGATAAAAAATATCTAGACAACCCCATTCCTACTCAGGACGTTTGTTCGTTCTGGAGGCTTCCACCCACAAACGGTGTTCGACGAAGGTCGACTACCGACTTTAGACGAACACGCGGTGCACGTATGGTTAGTGGAGATGCGATTTAAGTTGTCTAGACTATTACTGAGTCGTAGGATACAGGGGCGATTCTACTCTCCATGATGTAGTACGCTCTCTCCGCGCACAGGCTCCTTCGCCCTCTCTCCCAGCCAATGCCTTCCGCAACCCCGGAACAAAGTATTCCTTCCGGCTCATCTTCTTCGACCGTGGTGCTGTCACTTCCAAAGACCTCGGCAATGTCGGCCCTCGCGACTTGAACGACCTAGCGGCGCTACACCCCACAGATGCTGGCCAGACACCCACGCCTCCTGTCGAACCTACCGAGCTTCCAACCGAGGATGCCATGGACGCAGATGACGATGGCCCCCGCCGGGACCGTGTTGACGAAGATCTAAACCCGAAAAACCCTTCTTCACGCCGCTCAAAAACAACTATCCGCACGATGGACGACCTACGTGTCCAAGCCGGCGACTGGCTCTCCGTGTCCATCACCATCCCTGCAAGCGCGAAGCCTGCACCTGCACCCACTGGCCTCGCTATCCGTGGTGCCGAACGCGAACGCGAGGAAATAGATGGTGGAGGTCATTGGCGCGGTGGAGGTGGAGGTGGAGGACGTGGTCGTCCGGCCGGTCTTGTTCGTGGAGGAGGTCACTTGGCCGCTGCTCGGGAGCGTGATGGGCCTGGACCAGGCGGTAACCGAGATCGTCCTCCACACCGCGACTTTTCGCCGCCCCGACGGCGCGACGGGCCTCCTGGTCCTGAGCGCCGAGGAGGTGGAGGGTATGGACGTCGCCCCTCTCCCGACATGACACGTGGCGGTACAACCTATCGCGATAGCCGGAGTCGTAGTAGAGAGAGGAGAAGCCGTAGCCCCGTGGGTCGAAGACGGAATGGGCGATATGAGAGAGACTAGGTAGGATCTGTCTCAAAAATTTATGTGTTCTTGGTGGAAACTCTTTGCCCCATGTTCATTCTATTTAGCTGTGTGATTCGTCTAGCTGGGTGACGTGCCTGCCCGAATCGCGGCGTTCATTGTTGATTGCCTGATAATGACATCGAACTTTCCTCATCACTTTCGTATATCCTTGCTTGCAAAAGTTAGATTTAAACTCTATTGGCTCGCGTAAAATAAGCGGGTTTTATTTCTACCAAGCCGGTTTGTCAAGCTGGCAAGTACCATTCGACTCCGGATGACGTAATACATCGACGCCAAAAACCTTGGTAAGTACTAGCCTAATCTCCTTCACAGACGACCACGACGACTACGAACCATCAATGAATCCAACATCGCCAGATAACAACCTTGTTGTCGACAACAAAACACCTCAAACTTTATCACCCATGTTGCCGCCCCCACAAATAAATGACATGACGGGAGCCGAAATGGCTCAAATTGAACCACTTGAAGTTGGGGGCTCATCACGGCACGACGTGGACAAACTCGGATTCTGGCTTCTTGCCGCCCAGCATTTCTCAAGGTGTATTGTTTGTCAGTTTTTTTTTATAAACAGCCACTTATGCTCTGTGTGGTAGTACCTGGGGTGACCGTTCAGCTGAATTTGCATTCCCGATCTATCTGCGAGTAGTGAGACATCTAGAAATTTTAACACGGGCTTATTTGATGTTTTAGGATAGAAATATTTGCTGACACACTATTGCCTGCTTCAGTCTATGGATTCGTGACGACTGCCGCCGGTATTTTGTTGTCCGGGTGAGCAGTTGGTTTGTTTATTGTTAGGAATCGGATAAAAAAACTCAACGCTCACAGGGCGATTGGTACTCAAATCGACACTCGAGCACGACTTTCGGCGATCCGAACATGCATACTAACTCAAAAGCTGTTTGCTTCGATCTGTTATGCACTCTTCCTGGTTCTCTTCTCGCGGTTTTCAGCCATGACTCCAGAGACTAGGCGCCTTATGCTCGCGGTGGTTACAATGTCTGGGTGTGGACTGAAACTAGCGACAGTTGGGATGAACGTGTGCGTTGAACGCGACTGGGTTATGGCTATCGCCGCTGGCTCCGCATCAAACAACGCTCAACGGCCGCCCTCTGCTTCAGCCTCGACTCGTGATCCTGATCTAGAACACACTGACCGAGTCTTGCTTAGGCTCAACACCACCCTCCGCAGAATTGATCTTATCTGTAAACTAGTGGCACCTCTCTTCGTCAGTCTCTTAACTACTACTGTCGGCTATCGACTCTCGGCCGCCGTACTCTTGGCGATAGGTCTTATGTCTGCTGTTTTCGAGGCCATTTTTGTTGGGATCGTTTACGCAAAATTCCCAGCGCTCGCACTTCCTCGACCTAGGCCAAGGTATCACCCAAATACAGAAACCAGTGGTCGCCGTGCGCAACCAACGGAATTCGTAAGATATGCGCGAGTATGGATAGCACAACAGGCCAAAGATTGGAATGAGTTTATTAGGCATCCCATATTTCTTAGTTCGTTCCTGCCGGGGCTCACGCAACTTCTCGCACGATACTAATCCAGAGGCAAACAGGCTCAGTGTCAATATCATTACTCTATTTCAACGTCCTGTCCTTCAACTCCCCGATGATATCGTATCTGAAAAGCGAAACAAACCTTTCGGATCCTCTAATCGCTGGAATGCGTGGCCTGTGTGTCGTCACAGGTAGCTTGAAATTTTTTACGAGTACGTACTAGTGAGCCTCACATGTGTTTCAGGCCTTTTCGGGACTTTTTTGATGCCTTGGATGGAGAAGCGTATCGGGTATGCATCGCTGATACTTAGTTACTACATCACACTCATATTTCCCTCCTTCTACACTTCTTTCATTAGACTTATCCGCACGGGGTCCTGGGCTATTTGGTACGTGTATGTCACCATATCCTTGAATCTTTGCTTAATTCCGACTCAGGTCTGAGGCCATTACTCTGGTTCCAACCGTTCTTTGCCTGTATGTTGGGGTAGATGAGCGCGACCGACCTGCTTGGAATTCCGCATTACTTTTCACTGGTGAGTGTCTATGTATGCGCATGTTTTGGGACATCTGAATAATTCTACTTCAGGGATGGCGTTATCTCGCATTGGCTTGTGGTCTTTCGACCTGGCTCAACTCACCCAACTACAAAAGGCGCTGGCCCATCACCCTCGTCAGAATACTTTGTCTGCCCTTCAGTTCTCGCTCCAAAACGTGTTCGATCTCGCTCATTATGGGCTCACATTGGGGTGGAATCGTCCCGCAGAGTTCAAATATGCTTCAGCCGTAAGTTCTTATCCTCAATTGCGGTGCTGGCTCAACTCGTCAGATAGGTTTCTATTGGAGCGGTGTTTGTTGCTGCCATGTTATATACAGTTGGATATGCTCGACCTCTGAGGGGACACTTGTTTCATTTCGAAAAGTTGAGGTCTTGGACATTGGTTCGATCACCACCCAGGTCAACCGTCGGCTCGTAATAAGGACTTCTTTTGTAATCAGCGCATGGTGTAAGTCATGGGTCACCTTTTTAAAGGCGCGTTCCTTCTAAGAGATCACGGACGAAACTGGAGCTATTTGGATATAATTTTAAAACATCATTTGCTCTACCTCGAGGCGCGGCCTCTGCCTGTTGGTCGCAATCACATGTCCTGTCACTCTCGACCATAGCGTCTTTCGTGCCAGACTCTCCTTGCCCGTATGTTTTCTTTTCCCTCCCACCATCCCACTAGGATGTTAATCCTCGTCTAGTTTGGTCACCTGACCCTAGAGTTCGATCGGATCTCGATCGGTGCTCCAGTCTCCCTCCAGTCCGGACGGTCATCGTGATACTGAGCTTCACCCATGTTATTACATATACGTGCGCTAGAATGGCAATAAACCTTGTCTTGGGCCGCATATACATACATACATCTAGAGACCGCCATTACGAGGACACAAGGGTAAAATAGACATTTCTCCCCAGGCATCGATTTGCACCACTAAGTCTGCTGCGGCGCAGGGGCAATAATGCGAGGACGTTCGCTACACCTTCTTGCTAATGCATAAGTCTCCAACGACGTGATATGGACTTACCTGCTTTATCGCGCCCTCGCAGCTCTACGTATGCTGGATTCCACTAACGTCCCACATAGTTTATAACAACCGAAAATATCATCTATAGGTGAAAACGTTGCCGATTCGCAATCGATCAATAATTTACGCTAGCGATGTTACTCCAGAAATCAATCTCATAATAATTAAGGCTACCGACTCCCGCCCGAATCAGGAGATTGCACACGTCCAGAGAAAAACAACTCCTTATTCAATTATCAAGGAAGCGGAGGGGTGTTCTCGGCAAAATACTGGTAGCTGTCCGCACTCGCGATAGGCAAAGCCGCAAAAGACTTGGGGTCAAACTGGCCATACGGATAGTCATTGGTGCCGCCATTCACTGTGAAGTGGGACTGCTCGTGAATAATTATGCCTGCTCGAGAATCGTGACCTGAGCTATATGCAGGGTGGTGATTTCGTGAACTTTATTTTAACAATTTGCTAAACCCGTTCTTACTTTGGAGCAGACCAGAAAGCGCCGCAAAGATACATTCGTCCCGCACTGGAAGGATATACATAAGCATAGATACTAGGGTCCGTGCTGTAATCAAAGTCTGAGCTAGCCACAGAAATAGTGTTTCAAGACAATACTCACCATGTACAGTCATAAGTTGTAGACGTAGCATCCGTGCCAATCCTAGCATAGACAGACTTGACAATAGTGAAACCAGATGATGTAAACGGTCCAAACCAAGTCTGAGAATGTACATTCAATCGGTTGATTCAGAAAGTACGTGTCTGATACCAAACATACCGTGTAACGAGGTGTGCCACTTGAAATGCTGGCGAGGTATGTAATAGATTCAGCCACATACGTGTTGGCCGTATTGGCCGCTGTTGTAATTTGAGTCTGCCGGGCTGACGAACATCCAACATATCCAATAGCACGAGGAGCTATTCCGTCATCGTGATAATCGAGACTTTTGAAAGGGGAAAGTTTTCCCGTAACATTCAAATTTCGAGTCTGGGTCACAGCGGTTATAGCGGAGAGCTTTCCGAAATCGCCAATGCACTGGAAGACGCTATTTGCTGAGATCTGTGCAATTGGATTAAGTTATCATCGAACTCCTTATAATTTGGTAAGTATTCCAAATCCATACCTCGTATTTACCAGGGCCCGACCGGGTAAAATCATACACCCCGGCCAGATGATGCGAAATCTCGAAGGATTTACCAGGAGCAAGAATTACAAAATTTGACCTATTGTCATATCTGAGGGCCAATTCAGAAGAACTGCGAAAGAAAATGATTGGTCTTTTGAGCACATGTCTTCCTCGCGTGCATGCCCTCACTATTTGAGCTTGATGCCAGTGAATAGAGGATTGCCTTGAGCACCCGAAAACGTAAATTTGTCTGTACGCCATTGACTCAGCACGCCCTGCGGGTCTCTGAGTAGCTTTACGGTCTCTAAACCGGTATTTGTAAGGGTAGTCTTGATAACCAAGTTATCGACATCAACGATCGTCTCAGATCCAGAGATTGCTAGCTTTAGTGAGGGTGTTGCGAAAACGCAAGTGACGACCACTACGGAAAACAGTACTACCCTCATTTTGAACATTGAGTAGAGAGTATTTTTTCTGATGGATAAGCCGTGCCTTGGCTCATATATATACCTAAGCAGTTTGCCCTAGCTCCACTTAGTAAGGGGAGCCATACTTACAATCAGCTTCCTATCAACGTCTCTGTCACCGAATCAACCTATCCCATGTGCAGTTATGCGTCAACTGATAAGATTTCGGCATACTCCAGAGCCCACGCAGGTAAATCGTCCAGAGTGCAGTAATATGATGCTGATAGCCCATGTGCGTCTTATGTCCCATTTCGCGTTAGGGCTTAAGAACGTAACATCAGAGCACCCTTGCCAAGTCCATGAAACTACGGCTAAGTAAACGTATGCATGATTCCTGAATTATGCTTGCCGAAGAAAACGTTGAACGAGGTACCTGGGCTTGGCGTGGACGTGGGAGTGGGCTGGCTCTCGGCTAGATATCTCGATGGCTAGGTCCGCAAGGTTAGTGAGGGTCCAGGTCCCGAAACGGAGAATTCGAATGGAGCTACGGAAGAAATGTCCAAATAGCCAAACTTGCAGATACGGCAGTTCGCGTTTTCAATAGTTAAATGTAGGACAGGAATTACTCATCAAGACATGAAGATTAGGGTCCGGATCTATGCTGTTCTGAAATGGCTTCACCTTGTATGAATAATGGAACAATAGTGTCGCATCTGGGACATGATTTGGCTCTCGATTGGTACATTCGCCTGGGTGTGAAGTATAAGAATCTCAAAGTTATCTGCCCTCACTATATTTTAGTGTGTTGGGCGGAATCAAGGCGTACCAAAGCTAACCGACTTTGGAGGCATCGAGTAAATAGATTTCGCTGAGACTAGTAGCTTCAAGGACTATTTCCTCCGATAGGCTGTACGCCATAATGACTGGTTGGGCGGAAATAGCAGCTAACGTGATTCTATAAAGGCCCTTGAGATATGAATCGACGCACATATGCCCTTGCTGTGGCATTTTCACTGAATCCTCGGTGATAACAAAAAGCCCTAACAAACTAAACTCAAGAGCCCCTTCTGTTACATGAAGATAAAAACTTCTTAGATAGACCACAACATCTCGCTTCATTGCTGCGGATTTCAAAAGTACTTGTAGAACCCCGGGAAATTGGCTGCTGCTCCGCGACAACGATTACGAAGCATTTTGCTCTTTCTTTGGGACACGGATGAATTAATCAAGCTCGGTGAGTCTCCACGCCAAATTTTGCTTCGAGGGACGGGAAATCCATTTAGAAGTGGCCAATTGAAGAAGCTCGCCCTAAGAAGGCCAGATGCGGGGAAGTCAGCCATCTCATAGATATCACATTCCTCGTAAATGGTATTCATATATCGGAGCTTGCGTGAATAGAGACCAAGTGGGTCAGTATACTTGGAAAATTATGATTTGATCCCTCTCGATTTGAGTGACATACACTATCAGGATGTTGAGCCATCGTCCTGCCTCTTTCAAAAGCGCTGGTCTGAAACTATCAAAGCCAAAGTAGCTATATCTCCCCCCTACCCCGAACCACCGAGTCAAAACCCGGCACAAACGTAGATTCGACGTTTTGAAATATAGCAAGGCCCTAAACAAAGTATTAAAATTGATCCGCTTTCCCAGGGATAGCGCGCATTTCGGTGCCGTATGGTACTTCTTTGAGAATTTTCTATACCCTTGAAAGTTAACGACCAGAGCTAGTGGATTATTACGCTTATTTCCATCTGCTAATGGGCCACGAAGGCCAGCGATTGCAGTGCAAGAATTGGCTAGCCGACACACATTATCAAAGTTGACTAAGGACGGTTCGAGTCATCTTCCCGCTGCAAATGCTTGCCAATACGATGGCGAGGACAAAATTGTGAGACTCTCGCTAGGATCAAGCAAGGCAAATGCAATAGTATAAGCGAGATAAAGAAATCTAGATTTGGCTCGTCAGATGAAATACCAAGTGTGTTTAGACCAAGTTGAACTATCGACTAAGCGTACATGCACACCGACAACGCAAGCGGGAGGAGAACACTGGTGGAATCACAAAAAACGGATAAGTACATATATGTATTAGGGGATAGCGTCCATCACGAAACGGCGCTTTTTCGTATCTCGCTACAATGGATCTAAATAATCATACGACCAATTGCTACATCAGCAGGTTAATAGTTGCAGATTTTGCCATGCCGAATGACTTGTCAAGTCGGACTCGGAAAATGATATAGCTCGCTCCGACAGATCGTCCCAAACCGACCGATCAATCATAGACTACGAAAACAAGCGTCAATAATACAAGCTAGAAGCAGGTCGGATAAACTGACCATGTACAATACCTGCGAGTAAGAAATCAAAAATCAAACTTGGTCTGACACGACACGCGAAATTACGCACCGTAAAATAGCGTCCAGAGCAAGACAAACGAAAAGATGTTCTCTTGACCGGGATTGATCATATCGACCCATCCGCCCGCGACATACTTCTCCACGTTCCCACCCTTGAGCTTGAGCCCAGCAACAATCCCGGCTGTGACAAACAAGGAAATGCCAAAGAGCAAGAAGCCGTACAGGTTCTGGAGACCCAAGATCCCAGCGACAGCGCCGACAAAGCAGGAAGACACGAATTTAATATTGCTCAGAACAAGCGCGTTGTGTTGCGCGTTTTGCGGAAAGATGCGCTGTGCTTTGAGTTCGGCGGGGTTAGACATCGGAGTCGTGGCAGGATGGGAGAGGCAGAGTGTCACGTGCAGGTGTCTGGCGCCATCATGTTCGGGAAATGCAAATTCATTTTCGTGCGAAATGGGCCGACGACTGACTCGAATTTGGTTGACTCGACATCCCATAGACGACGGCAACTAGACATTCGACGACGATGGCATCTCAAAAGTCGATCAACGTGGGCATTCTCGGCGCGACTGGAACCGTCGGCCAGCGGTTTATCACGCTGCTCTCGACGCACCCGTACTTTAAGATACATGCACTCGGTGCATCCTCCCGGTCGGCAGGCCAGGCGTATGCCAAGGCAGTGAGATGGAAACAAACGACGCCTATTCCGACGCTCGTTCGCGACATGATCGTTTCGGAGTGCAAACCCGACGGCGCGTTCACCGAGTGCGGGGTGATATTTTCTGGACTAGACGCAGACGTCGCGGGAGACATCGGTGCGTTTGTAAATCGCGTTGGAATGAAAGCTTATTCGTGTTTGCAGAGTTGGCATTTCGAGCTGCGGAGCTCGCCGTGTTCTCTAATTCCAAGAACCACAGGCGGGATCCGGTCGTGCCCCTCATCGTGCCGCTCGTCAACCCATCCCATCTGTCGATCATACCTCACCAACGGTCGCTTCAATCTCCGCCGCTCTCGAAAGGTTTCATCGTCACCAATGCCAACTGCTCGACCACCGGCCTAGTCATTCCCCTGGCCGCGCTCGAAGCCTCGTTCGGCCCACTTGAAATCGTCCAGGTCACGACCCTCCAGGCAATCTCCGGAGCCGGATACCCAGGCGTACCATCGCTCGACATATTGGACAACGTCGTGCCCTACATCGGCGGCGAAGAAGAAAAGATGGAGTGGGAGACCGGGAAAATCCTCGGCGGTCTGTCCGAAGACGGTACCTCGTTTGACCACCACGCGGCACACGCGCTCACCGTGTCAGCGACGTGCTTCCGCGTGCCCGTGCTTGACGGCCACACTGAATCGGTTTCTGTTCGCTTCCACCGCCGCCCGGCTCCGAGCCCGGACGACGTCATTGCTGCGCTTCGCGCGTACACGACCGAACCGCAAACCTTGGGATGCCCCTCGGCTCCTCGTCAGGCCATATACGTGCATGACGAACCGGATCGACCGCAACCCCGACTCGACCGTGACTTTCAGCGTGGTGCGGGTGTCAATGTCGGTCGGGTGCGACGGTGCCCGGTCCTTGATATTAAGTTTGTGGTCCTGGCGAACAACGTGTGTATCGGCGCGGCAACAAGCAGCATCATCAATGCAGAGTATGCCGTATCCAAGGGCGTGATAGCTTGATCACATCCACGATATTCTCTCTTCCTCTCCTAGATGATCTTTTGCTTGTGAGTGCCTGATATAGTTGGTCAGGGGCACGAATGCGAGTGGCTGACCCAGAGTTGTTATAGTCAAGTATCGTGTAAACAAAAATGAAGCACTGCAATTGATGGTCATGAAAACACGCGGCTGGTTTCATATAAGAGAGCGGTCAAGTGACAGATGTCACGATAATAACCTTGGGTCAAGAAGGGCCCCCTGGCGTAGCTCATCAGATCGTCCCGTCTCTCGTGCGAGGAAACCGGGCTGTTCTGGAGTGAGCGTCATTTCACAGAGTGAATAAGCGAAAAATTGGGGCACACTCGTTCGTGTGACGGCAGACGGCCATACCGGGATGGGGACTCGCTCGGACACCGATACCAGGCACTCGCACATCCAACCGGGGCTCCCCGATGATTGACGTTCACTCGATTGCGCCTACCGTTTTCGATGCGGCGTTCGCCCAACTACCAACGCCGTCCTCCCAATTCATTTGAGACTGCGGTAACTCTATTTGCCCCCAAAAAACTTCAGCGGGGTCGGCAATACCAAGTGCCAACGTAGCCGGTCCATCCATATCGCAGCGGACGGTCGTGTCAATCATCTGTGTAAGGAAATCTCATATCACTCTCCAATATTCTCAACGCCTATGACGACGGGCGCCGCTCTGCGCAGAGCTAGGGTCGGGCGCTACTGGAAGGTTCTCTCCTCCACCTACCGCATCCCGATGGATCGTCGTCCTCGTGGATGGGCCACGTGGGAACCGTCGCGTGGCAGGGAACCGAACGGGTGGATCCCGAAGCCCCTGTCCGGTCCCCCTCTCTCTTGCTCCCCCTGCTTTTTTGAATTTGGATCGCGCAGTTTTTGATCTGAATATGGGGGATTGGTATAAGTACCGTTCGAGTCATTCGCTCGGTTTTCTCTAGTAGTATATCCCCCTCCCCTCTGTTTCTCTTTCTTTCTCGGCATGATGTCTACCGCGCCGACTTTTACGGTCCTGTTCGGTGAGTAGATCCCGTTGCGAACGGCTAACGACTGGACTAAGATTTCGGACACAGATAAGACGGGAGATCTATTCAACAACGAATTCATAGACGCGGACGGTCGTGTTATGTACGTCCTTCAGTCCTTCTTGGATGCTAGAAGTCTTATATCTATATTTGACAGGTACAAGCTGGAAACACTCCAAGCTCAACCGCGGGTGACCCAGTTGACACGAACCCCCGAACGACTCGCTCTGCACCCGACCGAGCCCTGGCGAGCGATAATGTACTTTGGGGGCCAGGGCGAGCTCGGGCACCTCCTGCTGGGCGAACGCGAGGTCGCACCGATGGCCAGCTATCTCAGGCGAAAGCCCATGAGCGGCGGAAAGTGAGTCTAAATAAAATTTGATTTCGAGTGATATCCGCTGAGCACTAGGGAAAGATCTAGGTACTTTGTGGCTGTGAATGGAGATGAGTATCAATGGCGGCCGGGTTCTAGGCGGCTAGAGGTGAGCTAGGACAATGCTATCTCGCAATCTGCACAGATCTTGGTCTGATGCCCCATCCCAAGTGCTATGACAAAAACGACCGACTGATCGCGCTTTACGAATGGCTCCTCGATGGACCGAGTCACGCCCGACTCGAAATAAAAATAGGCGGCTGGCATCTGCTTTCTGAAATAATCGCCACCCTGCTGCTGAACCGGTACGCTATCCGGCACGAATCATGATAATTCCACGATATCCTATCTCAAGGGCTGAGAGGGAGGGATGCAAATTAGGTGTACGTTTTTCGTTTCTTGGACACACCTTCCGTGTCCACGCATGGAGGGGGGGAGGGGAAGAGGTTCAGCCTACCTCATGTCTCTGGGCTGTCGTTGGTTTTCTCTCGATCTGCGGTGTGTGCGTGTGTTTTTCTGCTGTGCGTCTATCACATGTTGTATTTCTGGTTGTACATGTAATCTATTGATTTTTCTGGATCTGCCCTGATCGCGCTCCGCATCAACGTATATGCGCGCCTCCGCCCTCGCCCAAACATACACCCGAGCCGGCTGACGAATTATAAACCGCAGGAAGAAGCGCAACCGATCGCGCTTCCACACGTGGCTTTCATTATTGCCTCTCCGACGTAAGCCCTAGCTTTTTTTCGTTTCAACCTGACTGAAGGCAGGGGCAGCCGAAACGGGCCCGACCAAGATCTCGCTTGAGTTGAGTGGCTGAAGGATATGCGTCTTCCAGATCATGGAACTCGCAGACGGAATATGGACCAGATGGTCTAGTCCGATCATGGATCACGGATGTAGGTGGGCGATATGGCTCACGGGAGAAATGCATGTATGCGCGGGCCCCTCATATTGTAGACTCCGAACGGTCGGTTAGGAAGGTCTGTGGACGATGTACACCGTCTTGTCCTGCGTGTGCGTAAAGAAGTTGATCAAATCCGTTGGTTGAAACACTGCCTTTTAGGCCTCGGAGAGAAGTACGGTCGTGCGCGTGGGTGCAGTTCAGCGATGAGTGGAGAAGCACTTGGGGCTGGTCGGTGGGGCAACCGCCTTATTCAAGAACTGTGTTGGAGCACGGCTCAACATATGTCTATTTCTTCAACCTACCCAGATCTAGGCCGGCAAATACTGTCCATATTTGTATTGATCCCGTCGCTTGTGGCGCTTATCATTTTGATTTTATTTAATCTTTTCGGTCCAAAACTCCAATCACAAAATCAACGCAGCCCCGAGGCCTAATCCCGAAGGCCAGAAATGGTCAACTAAAATCAATTTCGAGCTCATGCCTCGATATGGATCCGAGGACCGGGGTTTTCGGTGAAAGGAGTAAGGAAAGCAAGTTGACTTGCGGTTGACAGCTTGGTGATTTTAGCAACACGTTTAATAGGGTTGGGGCTCAGACCCGAATACCACACAATGTAATTGCTTTTTGCGAGCTGATATCAAGCTAACAGCTTTGATGGATGGTTGGTATATGCTACGGAGACGGAGCCGAGGTTCGTATCACAGCCTGCCGTCGGGATAGTTGACATCTTCGGTTCGTGGTTCGAATGGTGACCGATACTCCTGATCGTTTTTGCACTCTCTCAAGGCATCACACGGAGTTGTGCGAGTCCAGAAGTCGATCCATTTGCTTTCCCACAGTGGTGTCTGTCACTTGTGGGGGACGAACCGCGCGCTCCTGTCAGTGGCGTTCGGCTGTCGCGACATTTGTCTAGTCTGTACAGTCATTTGTTGTCCACATGCCCTGGTACGTACCGCCCCGTGACAAGGTGCACATTTAAATAGCCGAAAACTGTACAAACAGATCCGTCAACGAGATTAAGTGTCTGACAACAGGCTGCCAGGCGGCATGCCGAATTGTGCCGTAACCAGTGCTGAAGACGGTAGTACCATTTCAGACAGTGCTCACTCGAAGTTCACAGGAAGAGCCAAACGGAAAGTTCAGGTCTCCGCCTTCAGCCATACATCGTTCCGAAAAGTCCCCGATACCAGAGTTTGCCCCAGCAGGAGCCTGGTTTCTCAAACCAACAACCCGGAAGCTTTTGAGATCAGACACGATACGGAGTAGGGCATTGCTTTGGCAGCCACTTGCAAAAGGGATCAAGCGAGGTGCGTAGATCGTGAAAGCTAATCCAAAAGTACAGCTCACAAGCATATGCAAACCTGTGATAGAACATACGCCACTCCGGGACCCAACTTCGTCCTCTTGGCCAGCGCTCCCTGGTCAGTTCGAACTGTTGCTCGCTTCTTCATTCAGCCGGATTGCACCGTCCTTCCAACTCGCTGGTAGGTATGAGAGAGACTGAGCAGTTCACCCCAAGCTAATCTAAAAGTTAGAGGTCTACCAGCCTAGTAGCTGAATGTCACCCATGGATACGGCACCCAGCGCGATGCAATAGTACCGTTGAGTTCTCAGCTTTCGTGGTGTTCTACTAGCTTGAGGTATTAGAGCGTTCTACACCCATGCAGTTAATAAGGTGAGATCACTTGGATTCAGAATACGTGCTGCTAGAGGGGTATGCTCACCGCAGATGTAGCAGGGCGAACAGCTTGCCAAGCGAGAGGGCTTGACGGGAAGATGGACGAACTGACCGATCGAGCAGTCTGTTCTGTCGATGTTCAGAATATTATGGAGCTAGGGCACCATAGGATCCATGCTGGGCATGGACTAGTATTCAGTGGCAGAGAATACAGTATCGCACCGGTGAGTGGTCACTTCCTGTTGGGGGTTGGGCGCAGGCGAAGCTTACGAGACAGTATTGTGTCAATAGGTCATTGGCTCCACGAGAGACTTCATCTAGAGCTACAAAGTCGTGTCAAGGATACGTATGGGCCCTCATATATCAATAAACTTGAAGTCGGGCATGGAAGTCTTGATTGGGGTATCACACGTGTATTCAGTCTGCCAGCAAGCTAAGGGTATCTATATCAATAACCTGTCTGCTGGAGCTTTTATAGTGAGTCTCGAATTGGGTGTCACAGGAAGTCGTATGTCGGTAATATTGACATTATAGATGAATTACCACGAAGTAATGTCCTTGGAATAATGTTTATAATTCGGGGCGAATATTGCAGGTATTACGATATAATCTCACGAATACAATTCAGAAAATAGTTCGGTCCGCCAGTGTATATATATTTATGTTATGCAAGCATATCTAATTTACATTATGCACGCGTATACCCACGGGCCAAGATCTACTAATGCAAACATTGCTCTGATTATGAAGACATGCTAGACGCTCACCTTGATTAGTGCATGATACGCCCCCTTGTTTCAAGGCGAGCTAGTCTCATTAGGCTCACATGATTTGACGAGGCGAGACCACAGAGCAATATGCAAAGCCTACGATCCTAGCATAGTATAACCAAGCAAACAAGGCCATGAAGTGCGTAAGAACTTGTAAAGGTTGATCAGCAGTAAACTATCCCGTAGAGATAGACAAACATGTCAGGAGGGATATTGTCGTCAAACTCGGAGATAGAATGACACAAGCAGAGTAAAGCAAGATAGAAAGTTTATGATGAACCGGGTTGAAGAGGTGCAGATTAGCAGTAGATGATAGCATGTCATTCTGAGTAGAATAGATGGAAAGAACTCCCAGTGCGCTGAGTTCATAGTTTAAACCAATACATGGTCGCTCAACCGAGAGACAACCCAGCCCGCCAGATGGTATTCATTCAGTCCGAGCATGTGTAAAGCAGCTTCAACACTTTCTGGTTAAGAGAGCGAAATAACAGACCTACCATCCACAACGTCCAAAATCTAATCTCGAAAGAATCGTATGAGCAGGAAATTAATGGGCGAATGCACATCACGCACTCAAGGGAAGATACTTGACGAACAGAGGATGCGCTTAGCCGCCAAGGGGTCTCAGCTATACAATATTCAATCGAACCAAACCAAATCAAAGCTTGTCCGGATATGTTTGTGCAATAGAACCTACGAGGAAGTATGAACCGGACCTTAAGGTAAGAAATGGCCACACCTAAATTACCCTTGCTTTCGCGAACTATCGACCCGTCGCCTTGCACCACCATTGTACTGTCCAAAGAACCAGCCAGCCTTAATAACCGTAAGCTGTTTAGAGTTACGGTAGCTCACAAACCTGCTGTTGCTCACGAGCGCGTAGAGTGCTTGTTCTAATCGAGGTTGATCGTGAGGTTGCGATTCTGCTTAAATCAATCACTCGTCAGCTTTCAGAGCGCCCCTAATCCACGGCCCGCTTTGGCAACAGCCTGCCACTCACTAGCTCTTGAGTAGTGTGCTATCCGCTAGTAAGTTCGGGTGGGGGCTGTATGCCGCAAGCTGCGGAAGCATACAGCCCAGTCTCGGACGCAGGGAGTTGTGCCACAGGGGCGCGCCACTTCCCAGTTTTAAGACGGCCACGTGCCGTCTTATTTTTTCTCCTCGACCGCGATTCGCCGCTTTCAGATGCACGACCTTCCGTCTTTTCGTCCCGCCCACCATCTCTTCTCGATCGACTACCGTCGCCCGCTGCCCGCTCGACCCGCGAGTTTGCTCTCGTCTCGGTGCCCCAGTTTTCCCCTCACCCTATCCGGTTGGATAACGATGGTCTTTCCTCTTGAACATTCATATCGCGCTGTTCATCTTGTATGTATCCACCACTAATATACAATTGCATCGTTGATTCCGGCCCGGCACATTCTTCCCTCACTTGTTGTGAGCCCCAGAGGCATATCGAACGACCGAAGGCTAAGACTAAGATGTTAGGAATTGGCAAAAGCCCGGCAATTCGCACTTCCCAATTCGGTTACAGTCACAGATAACAATTTCGGCATAGCGCATTTAACCTGTATTAGCTGGGCGTGTGCTGTGTTCCACTCAATTTTGTGGGCCTGGCTGGTCTCTCTGGTCGTACCTGCATAAGCGTACGAGCATGATATCTTGATGTGCTGCACGGTTTAAACAATGAATGTATTCCGTAGTAGTGGTAGTGTGAACTCTTCGTTTGGTTGTTTCTCTATGTGCTGCTGCCCAATTCCAATGTTATCGTCCGTTACATAGTACTACTGTGTATACCGAGACGGCCTCGGCGTTACGAAAAGTAGACGGCACATCTGTGTATGTCCGAATGATCAATAACTCAGCGCATTATACAAGGAGGAACGAGTGGCACAACTCTCATCACTCAATTATTTTGGAACCCATCAGAAATCGTATTTAGATTGGTAAGCTCATATTGGGGAGCACTCAGATACGCCTGAAGGAGATGGGCGCGAGTGGAGTTTGCATATCCCAAGGGTTTGATGCTGTTTGACGTATGATAAACTATTCGGTTCCACTCGGGAGCCCGGTGAATCACATATCAAAACTCGACGAATGCATATAGACATCAGTATATACCACACATTGTTCAACCTCTCAATACCACTGTAGTCATTTTAAGATATTCGGTCAGGAGAACAAGAATACCAGACCTACGAAGGAGCTCTCACCGTTTGGGCTCCGTGTTGTTTGAGGAATATTTACAGAGTGGGTGACCCATCTGTTTTATGTGACACGTACCGCTCTCATTGAGATGGAAACGCAGCACCTGTTTTCATTGTTTAGTCATTGTAAGATCTTACGTAGGAGCCAGTAGCCCTAGACGGTATGTACTGACCAAGGGATCAGCCTGGTACTTTTGTAAGCGCTCGCCTTGCAGGTCTATAACCACCTAGGGTAAAGGAATAAACTGCCTATTGAAAGACAGACGTGAACAAGACATTGAAGGGCCGAGTTGCAACTCTGAAACGTGGCGAAGCTTCGCAGCCGCGGATGATTTGCCCAAATTTGGTTTAGACTGCGGAGGTGGAGATGAAGAAGGTACTATCTGCGGGCGGCGCAACTCGTGGAAAGGATTTTCCTCTTCAGCAGCGTCTACCAGAGCTATTTGGGGAGTCCCAGTAGATTGAGTCGCTTTGGTGTCGTGGATTTCTCCAGGTGTGCTCGATCGATCGAGCAAGAGAGCGTTGGAGCGACCCTCAAGGTGTTTCTATTCCCCGCTGCCTTGCTCTCTGCCTAACCCGTCTATACACCAAACTCGCCATATCAGCTATGCCCCAAGGTTGGAGCTGCTCGGAAAGGCCACCCCGGTAGTGGTATTGGATTATACATACATGAACAAGAACAAGCAGGTTGCGACACAGGCACGCGCTTTGATTGCCTCTGGTTTGGAGATCGAACGGATACGGTGCCGCCTTTGGATTGACCGGCTGAGACGCGGTTATTCAGAGATCAGCTACACACGCTGCAACATCTTCCCATGGCGTCTATGAACTTGTTGGGACAGCGAGGCCTTTGGTAGGTTCTGGCACTGCATCCTTGGTCATCCCGGCGTACTGGTCAAAACTGCCCGTGTCTGTCTATGCCTTGCCATGTTATGAACAGGTTTGTAAGCCGCCTGACATACCTTTTTGTTCCGCTCACCATTTTCCACATGTTGGGATGCGAATTCAGAAAGATAACGCGCGCTGCAAAATTGGCCCGCGCTCACGAGTGCACCTTGTTCTCGTGGGTGATACCTACACTATCAAGATAGTTCGTGAGTGCTTGAAATAACACCCTCGTGATCAATCTTGATAATAGGTGTCTCAGCGCGCTCCCAACTGATCATGACCCACGGCGGATCTTGTAGTGCGGGTTTGCTGGAGTGTTTTCATGCTCGCAGTTAGTCTGTGGATGATATGGTGAACGTTTGGTGGGCTACTGGTCATGAGCAAGCTCGCATCGCGCTTAGCGCACCTGTCGTTTAGCTGCTGTTCCCACAGGATCCAATACGCATATATACAATCTGACAGCCTATCATTTTGGCCCTCCCCTGAGCAATGTATGCACCGTGGTCTTGCGGATCGTGTCTATATGCAGGCAGTGTTACGTGATGTACTCGCATGTGGGCTTTGATATTTGTGCGTATTCAACGTTTGTCATATGGTACGGGGGGGTTGCTGTTCCCAGGATCTGTTTGATAATACACTTGAGCGGTTACTACAAATGCTGGAAGCTAGGCCGTCGGCGATTTTGTGAGCAAAGAGCTGCATTTTGACACCGATACCATTCAGTAGGCAATTGGCAGGAGCAGAACAATGATCAAGAACCGAACATGTTGTTTTTACCTGTCGGAATCAGTCGGTTTAGTTGTGCAGCGCCAAACGTTAGGAAGCGAGTATCGTTTGCCATGCCGCCTGCCAAAGTAGGAAATTGGTAATCACTGTTTAGGTACTTGTAAAGATAGAATGATACCCAAAATGGCCAAATTTCCTCCAAGTGTTTGTATTCATCGCGCAATAGCCTTTCTATCGGCTGAAAGATTTGGTGCGTAGTAATATGATTGGGGCGACAGCATCAAGGTACCCTTTGAGAATGCGGTTACATAGATAATCGAGCACGGGGGGGGGCAGCAGACTTGGGAGGGGGATAGCAGACTTGGGCGGGGGGGGGGGACAGCAGACAAGACGAGACATAGGAAAAACTACAAGCGTAACCACATTTGCAACAAAGCAAAGCGGCAATGTCCAAATTTGTCCAAGAAAACAGCCGGACGCTACCAAGCTGGCAAACAGTTCGCTCTAGAAACCTAGCAAGTTATGTATTAGTCATGGGATCATTAGCATTTAGGGAAACATACCGACAAATCTGTTGCGGTTTAGTTTGGGAACATCCCTCTACGCCTCACCTCGTCCTCGAGCTGGTTGAGGAGTGCGTGATAATCAATCTCAGGCGGGCCGACAAGGTGAAGCTGGCGGAGTGCTTCTTCGGCGTCTGCAAGGAACCTTGCCGTGACAGGAGCTTGAAGCAATTGAAGGATCCAGCTTGTACGAAATTCGACGAGCCGAAGTTGCATCTCCATAAGTTCCTTGATTGCCATTATGTAGTAGAGCAATGTTTGCCCTCTAGGAGGCTCTTCCTTCGACGACACAACGCCCATTGCTGACTCAGCAGCGGTACGGTTGTCGCGGGGCATGTCCCAGGTGCTCGCCATTGTGTTGATGCCAGGTTGAGTGTGAGGCTGGGGGTGTGGGGTGCCCCCCTGATGAAGCCCATGCGATGGATGAGTCGGGTGCGGGGCAGTGACACCAGAACCTGGAGCCGGGTGACCGTGGCCAAGAGACTGAGGGGGCGGCGGAGTGGGTGCATAGGCCGGATGGGGCATACCAGACATGGAAGTATGAGTAGGTAGCATAGGGTGACCGTGAGTAGCCATTGAATCGAATCGAGGTGGCCAAGCGTCCTTGCTTCCAGGAACGGGAGCTTTGAAGTCCTTGAGGCTGACGGTGCTGTTATTTATAATGGCTCATGCGAGGATCAATAGGGACGTACTGCTCATGCGCTGTCACAAACCATCCATTGTCCAGATCCGAACACCATGCGATCACAGCGGCCACTTTGGTGTTCCCAATAACTTTATTTGTGGCTGGAATTGACTGAACGTGTGCAAGTGCGCGTGTTGCAATTGCCTGACCCGAGTCGTCGGCCCCAGGTACTGCCGACCACCCAAGACTGCGTATGTTGAAGTAGTCCATAAGAAGGACTGTCCAGTGATTCGCGAGCGAAAGTGCGGAGCGGCGGCCTTTGAAGAAATTATGATTGGAAAGCTACAAGCAAATTTAGATCTAACGAACTCAAAACTATCCATCGACTCACTGTCTTCCACTCTTCGTCGAGCCGGTCCTCATCGCGAGGGGTCATACCAGCCGCCATCGACCTTGCCACACGCTCGGGAGTCGAAGTCGTGTGAAACCAAAAACAGATTAGGTTGTTATCTTCTGAATTCATATATGGCATGCGAGTTGGCTCAGGGTGATGGGCTTGGGTATCATCCGGTCCCTCAAAGTTTGTGGCCTGGGCGCCGGGATGGGATGACGTTTGTATATTGTTGATGGCGGTGGGCGGGTTTTGGGAACGTCCGAGTGTAAACATGGAGGCCGGATCGGTTGGTGTGCCATTCGTGGCTACACCGCCAGATTGATCCATATTTCGCAACAGCAAGTGCGGCAGATTGGCGAGGAAGGGTTGTGCGCTGCCGTTTCGAGAGCGCTGCGCCAGTGGAGAGATAATTGAATTGAGATCAAAAGGCGAGGACGGGGTGCTCGACGGTCGATCCTGCGGGGTCGCCTCGGCTTGGACCGAGCCAAACAGGGTTTGACTTGATTGCAAAAAGACATCAGGCGACGGAGGAGCACTTGGCGTGGGGCTTGACCACCGCCCTCCCGGGTTAGCGGGAGTCTGGGAATCATAGCCAGCGTGCATTAGTTGATAGAGTGCGGCATCAAAGCTCTGAGAGTAGGCACGGGCCATACTGCCAGGTTGCGGGGTTGACAGCCCTAGGGTATCGAACAGTGCAAGTGGCGTGCTTGAACGGGAAGCGTTCGAGGTATTGTCCATTTTGATATCCTAGAATAGAAGATGAGATTACGGGCGAATCCACATATTAACTTAAGACACATACCAGGATTGTTCTGCTTTCCCTTGGGTTCAATGCTCCTGAAGAATCCAGGCGGTTAGTACCCAAATAGCGCCAACAAAGATTGTGTCCTCACGTCGTTTTTCGGCCGGCCGGGTACTGGGTGGTTCATCGGACGACCCACGATGGCGTACAGTTGCTGTTCTTCCCTCAAATGGATAGTCGGAGGCTTGCAACGAGTTTCTTCCAGAGTAATCGATGTGCATCTACCAGATGGGAGGGTCAGTAGTGCAAATGCGAGTTCACTGATTCGTATATACATTATCGGTGAGTATACGTTGACTCATGTTGATAACGGTGTTCGGGAGCCACTGATGAAAATTCTTGAGGTATCTGGTAATGTTAGACCCGGATATACACCAGGAATGTAAGAGGCGGCTTACTTTTCTTCGGGAGCAGTAAGAAATTGAAGGAAACGGAGGAGCTGCGAGCCAGAATACGGCGGGATAGGAGAGGTGGCACGGTGCAAACAGATGTTGGAACGTGAGACACGTGTAGAATCTTTATCAGAAGTCAGGATAGGAATCGGTATCGGGCTGCTGCCTGTGGATTTAGGCGACTGGTACTGTCTCATTTTATACACAAGCAGCGAATAGATGGCCTTGGGGGTTGAGCGGAACGCTGGAAGGGCAAACAATAGATTCGGATCACGTGAACAGAAACACAACCCCACGGCACCTTCCTGCCATCGAACCCCCTACACTCCCATTGCAACGCGGCAGTTCCAAGGTTGGCAAATTCTCAGATCTGGGTTTTTCAAATGCACAAATCTGTACTTTCTTACGCCCAACTGGCAGCTTCTATTTTGGGGTGACAACTGAGATCGATGCATGCAATGTGGTCAACACAATGTTTTGACAGGCAGTCCATACAAGTGGATACTCATCGTGATGAAATAGAGCCTTGCATGTCTTATTGGTCTATAGTAGGAGGGTAAGGGACAACACGAACAACACGGAAGGTAATTGAGGACTCGAGTGACACTGCAACGTAACACGAGGACGAGGGCATCAAATTTCGAAGCGATGTGTATAGGGCGGTCTGCTCATGTAAAGCGTATGGACTGGTTCCATGGATTTTTTGAGCATTGGAGATAGCGCAGACCAGTTAAACGTATATGTATGCGCAAGAATCCCACTAATATAACAAGATACATCGTCGGCTATTGATCGAGCCGTTTGTTTGTCTGATTAGCGACAGACACGTAAGACCCCCCAAGTCAGAGCTCTTTTGAATAACCAAGAAATATTTCTCCGGGTGGGTTAGGCCCAACTAACGGCTATCATGAGCAGCATTCGTAAGGGACTTGTCCCGGTTTGGTCAAGCGATGTCTGGGCGCTTGCACTGATTACACCTGGGTAGATGCGTACTGGCTACATCTAAGTGCTCGACGATGAAAAACAAAAAAAAAATCGATTGAAACGGCCACAAATATTCACCAGAACGAGTACAGCTCAGAGAGGAAACCAATAAGCGGAGCGATTTGTTAAGTGGGTGGGTTTGAATGGATTACAATTCAGTGTGTGTAGCCAGGTCAAGGTGTATAGAAACGACAAAGCGACGGGAGTTTTGAGTGTGCAGGGAGCGCTCGGGTGGCTGGTAGAACAACGAAGGCTATTTGCAAGATGGGTTAGCTGTCGTGTTGGCAAACCAAAAGAGGGGCTAAACATGTGAGAATACGCACAGAATAACTGTATGCATATCTTAGAACCCAGTTCGAAACTCTCCCGGAAGCCTTCTCATCGTCTGACGATACATAGATAACGATATGTAGGAGCAGATATATCGAAGAACACACTCACTGAGCAATGTTTTTCAGTATGAGATACATAGCAGACGAGACGACCAAAACTTACCATGAGAACACATTAAGCACTAGTAGTGTTGTTACGCCTTGAGGAACATATCGGGTAAGCTGGTTAGCAGACCTGAAAACCTCGACTAGCATTGGCATAGCTTGGTTTGGGTCTGGGACTTGGATGCGAACTGACATTGATGACGGAAAGGAGGGCATAGTAAGGATCCTCAAGACGAATAGATTGAAATGGGAGATGAGGGTAGAGTGGTATTCTCTTGAACGGGGGAGGAGTCGTGTTGGGTTAAGGTGGTCAGGAGTGAGGGGAAAGAAAGAGGGGAGGTGGGAGTCGACAAAACCAGGGCAAGTCTGAGAATGACTCGTGCTACCAACAAAACCGAGACAACAGATCCCAGAAAACGTTTATTTGGTTCGGTTGAGTAGCTCAGGGATCTGTAGGTGTAGGTGCGGCAGTTGCGGCAGTTGCGGCAGTGGTGGCGTCAATGGCAATTCCAAGCTTAGTTTTGGTCAGATCTAGGGACATAGCCAGGAATGGGAGAGCCCCTTTGTACATTTAATGCGTGTGTGGAGCCATCGATGGGAACGTGTCCTTCCTTTTCTGCTCAGTCGCGAATGTCCAAACGCCGCGTAGCTCCAGGTGGCTACGAGGAATCGAGCGATGAGTCAGAGCCTGAGGTAGTGCCCCCTTCGAACCCCCCTGCAAAAAAATCGAAATCTGCCCCTTATGCTCCGCCCCGCCTCACCACCGTGCCCAAGGCGGGGCCCAGCACCTTCCAACTTCCACGTGCTACGCCGTTGCCCGCAAATCGCTCTGCCTCACTCCGCCCCACGGACCCAGTCCGCCTACCTTCTGTAGGCCCCAAAGTCCCTCCTATGGTCACCAAACCGGTGCTGCTCGAGGATGACTTGGACTTTCCAAATGGGGAGCATACATGTAAGTGACTATATGCGCGCATTTTACATTCACGCTAACAGTTTACACAAACATAGCCAAAGGATTTAGCCCGGACGTCACCACCCCGCCTGAACAAAGTACTTTCTTTGGTGCCGCCTTCCCGGATGGAGCTTCAGCTTCCGGTTCAAACACTGAGAACGGTAGGTATTTCGTGATGTGTAAACCTATCTTGTTGCTGAATAGACCTTCATAATCAAAAGTCACCGCCAATCCGGTTCACGCTCGCACCAAGATCTCCAACGAGCGCCAGTTCAATGAGCTGAGGGAGGATTTGAATGCCTATATGGCTTCCAACGATGCTCAGCATAAGAAAACGCAAGATATGATCAGCAGCCTTTTCGAATGGATAGACCAGCGCATCGCCTCCCAGAACGCCGATACCCCTCAAGTTCAAGCTCAAGCTCACGCTCAGGCACTGGAAACCAGCGATAGCAAACCTGATAAACTGGTCCTCTCCAACCCACCTGTGACACCGGAGATTTTTGCAATAGTAGCTAAGGTACATGCTGAGGCTCGCTCTCGTGTAGGGAAGAAGAAGAATACACCGGAGGATAATAGCGTGAAGGTATGTTCGACGAACGACCACAAGAATTTGCTGATAGCGCGCTTTAGGAACATACACGCTCCAGGTTCTATCGCATGATAGGAATAACTGCCGCGAGGTTCATCCCACCGCACTTTGAGAATGAGTATGGCGAGCCGGACACTCTTCCAGCTGCGTTTAGAGATCATCGGACAGGCTATTGCACACCAAAGATACATTGGAAGGCTATACTTCCAAAGCAGATCGCATGGGTCCCAACGTTTCTACTGTGGTTTAAGTGTACCATTCCTAACGATGGCAGTAAACTCTCAGAGGTTCTCAGGAGCCTATCGGACGAGCAAATCATTATCTTACTCTATGACGGGCCACTCAAGACTTGTCAAACTACGTTCCGTGACATGAAGAAGACTGACGAGGAGATCAAGGCGATGCAGGTACAAGCTCTTAAGTACCGCCACCGCGAGAGGGTGAGTACTTGGATTGTATGCACGATACGATTCTAGCTCACATCATGAACCATGTTTGCAGAAGGCGTCCGGACGAGCCCAATGCATCCTAACATTTATTGTTCTGCAAGGCGCTGATTGGGAATTCCTATCTCATCCAGGCTGGATGTCCGAGGAAGAGAGTGACGGTGAAGGTGGCGTGTTAATATTACGACCAGACTATCGGGCGCAATGGGTAAGTTTGAACTCGCCCCATATCTGAGGATGATCTCATACAGCACTTTCCTTATAGGTGAACAACTTTTTTGAGGCGATTCGCATTGCTCAAATCAAGAACGCTAGATCTCAGCCTGGACTTTCCTCTCGCCCTCCTCGCCGCAGGATTGAGACAGTGAAACGTCCTATTCCCCAGCTCGAGCGAGGAACCGGTAGTAGTAGGGTAGCCGTCCGCATTGCCCTATGTGGTATCAGCCGATCGTGGCGTGCTGGCCATCCTGACGAGCTACAAAAATCCCAGCACCTCATCAACTTCAAGGCGACTACAAAACCCAACCTTGATTCATTTCTCGCCCAGCATCCTATGGCCGACAATAGCGATAATAGCGACAATGAAGGTGAGGACACCACGAACACCGGAGGATGGGATTGTACCCAGCCTACCGATGCTGTTATGGATCTTGTCGACGAGCCACAGAGTACGTTCAATCATGCTCGGATAATCACGTAAAGCGATGCTGAAAGAACTGATGGCAAAGAAGTAGGGGAGACAAGCTTGGATACAGGTAACACCGGAAATCCAGCGGAGAATGGGCTTATGGAAGAGAAAGAGCCGGGGTTTGATCTGGGAGATCGATATCAAGGTGATAGTACGTACTTGTTCGCTGCTTGTCTCTAGAAGTTTTCTGACGGCAGATTACATAGTAATTGATCCTGAACTGGAGCGGGATGCACAGACTATAAATGCAGATTCGCAGAGTAATGTCGGCCCAGCCCGCCCAGGTGAGCATGTCTCACGCGCACGGGATTACTCCAACTCATCCGACGCTCTAGCTGTAAGCTCAAGTACTTCAAATACCCAGTTGTTGCTCGAGGATACCGGGGCACCTCCTTGCATCCGCCCCACGGGCTTACCTCAGATGCCGCCGCCACCACCACTCTCCAAGAATCTTATCCAAACTTCCAATCCTGAGCGTGCCACGCCTAATCCTGAGCCCCCCAAACCCAAGCGCCGTGGGCGGCCTCCTGGTTCAAAGAACAAGCCCAAGGTCATGCCCGATTGTCAACCCCCGTTTTAAACCTTGCTTATCTGGTTATCCTTGTTCACGCCTCGCATCCCTCTGCTGAGCGTTCACACGTCATTGCAATATTTCCCCTTTTTAATTTCCTGCGCTCCCTTCCTGCCGGGCTGTCTAATCGTGCTATTACAACCCTCTCTTTCGAGTTATGTAAATAGCAAACTGGCTTGTTATCGACATCTCTGCCTTCGCCCCTGTATGCGCGTTGCTTCTAGTAATTTTTTTATATACAACTGGTTATTGGTATCTAGTACCCGAGATCCTCAAACCTTGAATCCATTTTGGGTGCTCGCGTGTGGGATTGTGAGACATCGCCCGCGAAGCTTGCTCAAGTGTTACGACCAGCCACACGGTCGTAACACCGAACCGCCCCGGCGCTTAGCCACCACCACTCGCACTCTCGCTCCCCCACTCGTACTCGCTCTCCCCTTCGCCCTCTCTTGTGCCTACCAGCCCGAGCTCGCTCCCGGACATCGTACGAGGTCTCGCGCACACGCCATATCGCCCCTGGCGGATGTATGCGCTACTCTGCCATCCTCGTGACCCGTCCCATTCCGCTCTTGCCGACCATTGGCCCTTTGGCCCGTCGGTTATCTTTCTATCTCTTTTTCGTTTTTTATGTCCTTATTGCGCTGTTCCTGTATCGTTCTCACTCTGCTCACCCTCTCCGGATCCCTGCCCTGCACGTGACCGCATACACTCTAACGCGCTCCTTTGGTCCACAACATCGTCACGCAGCCACTCTGTATTTGTTTTTATCCCTCCACCCATCCCCAAACTGGCGCTTTCGTGCCTTCTGCTGTTTTGATTAGGTTTCCAGTCCGTCCCTGCGAGTTATTGCTCACGTTTTAGGTGTGCGCCGTCTTTGGTAGCACTAGCGTCTCCCAATCCGCCGAGACCTATGATTGACATCGGATGTCTTTGTACATTTAATATGTATTCTTATGATATATTCACATGCGTGTGATACCATCACGATCAGCTCTGGGCGTCAGCGTGCTAGTTGTCCTGCTCGTGGCCCTCGTCTATGTTATCTCGCTCCGGTTGAACGCTATCAAGCGCTACAGTGACCCAATATCTTCCGTACGACATTGAAATATCAAAAAGCGCGAGGGCGCCTGAAAATCGATGAACTGGAATTATGATGGGTTCATCGAATTGACCATAAGCCCAGCTTGTCACACCCAAGTGGCCGGACCTAGATTGTCCATGAGCTGTGGCCACTTTGAACTGATGTGAACGTACCATGTGTCACGACTTGACACTATTCTCATAATAAAACAATATTCTTTTGATTTATCATATTTTCCGAGAACATTTTCAAGATACACTTTCCTTATATGGGTTAAATGTGTCATGTGACTTATGGAATGTTCTAGTTCGCTGACGAAGATGTATTTCAACTTTGATGTGAAATTCCGCAGTCCGCAGCAGCTTCTATCTGATTATGTGATCTGACTCATTGTACGGTTGTGTTGTTTTTGATGTGGCTCGGACCATGTATATAATGAGGGCGAGTTCGACGGTGTCTCACCAAGAACTCGACCTCCTTCGTCAATTCGAGTTTCTTTTTACTTTTACTCAACGTCTTGAGACTCGTGCCTGACATTAGGTCGAGTTCTTGGTCAATTCTTGGTAAGGGCCTCTGCTGGCCGAAACCACCATCTTCGTTGCCACAAACGCCGTCGGCGTCGTCTCAAGCTCACACCTCATTGCCTTCCACAACTCTACCATCCTCCCCGCAGACACGCACATCGTTGCCCTATCGCGTCCCCACGATCCCGCTAAAGTCCATATCTCAGTGAAGCGCTCAAGGGTTCGTCCTCGGCAGCTCCTGAGTAATTGGTTCGGGCCAATCGTACACGTGAACAAGCTTCGGTGCGCTAATCGCTTTCGTCAACAAGCGGTGGGGTTACCCTTTGCCCTTAAGTAGTTGGGTAACGAAGGTCACTTCCTCTTTCCTCCTGCGGTGTGGGATACACTGCATAACTGAGCGTATACAAGGCGGCTCCAAGAGCACAATCTTCCATCGTGGCACAAATCTTCACCAAATCCGATCGGTGCATCCTCTGCAGTTGGTTCAGCCACAACCCCGACAACTGCCCATTCCAGTCTTCCCATATCAGGGAATATCAAATCTATAAAAGGGACAACGCCGAATACGACCATCGTCGCGTGGCCGTTAAACCACAAAAGGTTATCCCGTCCCTTCAACAATTCGTAACCCCTCCAGGGGCCCCTGAGTGCATCGTTTGCCATCGGCCCAACTCAGACCCTCGTTCCGCGGCGTGTCGCTTCTGCCCAAAGAAGGACGCCTACACATTCACCGCGCGCATTCCCCGCCACCTTCTTTAAACTGGATCACCTCGAGCGCCAGTTAATTCAATACCTTCTTCATCGCGCTACTCGTGCTGAATCTCACGCCCGCCGATATCAATCCGAGGTCGACGAGCTTCGAGCGGAAGTTGCTTTCCAAAAAGCCTATAACGAAGAAATCCTTGAGTGGTCCGCGCAGTTAAGCCATCGCGTTACTCAGCTAGAACAACAAGTTCGCGAGTACGAATTCCTTCGCTCTCTCCCTACCCCGACTTTTCTGACGTCACCATCTAGTGGCCAAGTACAAACAGTTTCTTCGGCAGAAGAAAACTCGAGCGCCCCGTCGACGCAAGAGCGCAGATAAATACATCTCGCTCACCGAGTGGCCTATCCTATATCAGATAGAATACGCCAAAGAAACTGCACCCCTTGAAGGAAGTCTGAGGTTCAAAGGAAAAGAAAAAGCATTGTATTTTGAAACAACTGTCAAAGGGTGTCGAAAATTTTTTAGAAACCACAACCAGTCTTATCCGCCCAATTCTCATCTGTACAGCATAGTACTCCCTTATCGTCTCCGCAAATAAATTTTTCTTTTCCTCTTTATCATGTCGCAACAACAAACTACTTTCCCTGCAGCCATCAATCTGTCCGCAGCAAGCACAGATGATATCCTTCAATGGCTAGTAGCAGCTGTAACACATGTTAATCAGCAAGCCGTTACCGATACCCAACATTTCAACACTGAGCTTGCTGCCGCCGGCGCTGCTGTCAACGCCTTGCAGACGTCCGTTAACCAATTAATAGCGGCACAAGGTGGTACAAGCGGAACAAGTGGTTCAGGAGGCGGAACAGGCGGAACAGGAGGAACCAGTGGCTCGGGTAGCGGATCAGGAAGCACGGGAGGAACAGGCGGGCAACCCGCTACAACCTCTACTGTCAAAATCAAAATGGCCGCACCCAACAAATTTGACGGCACGAAGCGAGAAGAAGCTGTCGCATTTAGAATAGCCTGCAGCAGATACATTGCTACTAATATGCCAGCCCACACCGATGAACAAAAAATTGCATTCATCACCTCCTATTTAGAAGGAACAGCATCGGAATGGGTAAATGCATTTGAAGAGCAACGGTACATCAATAATATCGCAGTACCTTGGCTATCTGACTTGGCCCAATTTTGGACGGAGTTCGGGAGACGATATGGCGATGTCAACCGCAGCGAAAACCACCGTGCCCTACTGCGCAAATTGAAACAAAACAAAACGGTGCAAGAATATGTCACCCAATTCAATTTATACGCCTCAGGATTGGGATACAATGACGCTGCGCTTCGCGACCAGTTCTACGATGGGCTCTCTGACGAAATCAGGAATAGCATGATAGCCCAAAATTATGACCCGACCGCACACAGCGCAACAGAAGTTGCTGATCGTGCCTTAGAAATCGATCGACACTTGATCTCTTTTGGAGGAAAAAAATCCTCCAACACCTCCACTAACAAGTCTTCCAATTCTTCTACCAAGACCAGTGCGACTACCTCCAGCAACCCGTCCACTCAAGAAAGGTTTAGTCGCAACGATCGAGTCTATATGATTGGCACCGATGGACGAGCCAAGAAAGGACAAATCACAAAGATCGGACCAGGGCTTGGGGGACGTATTCAACCCACTGTTAAATGGGACGGGGACTCAAGTGAAGTGAAATTGCAATTTCGTGACCTAAAAAAGGACACCAAGCCAACTTCGACCCCGCCTCCAAAGAAGGACCCTGACGCCATGGACATAGACAATGCTGGAAAGGGAAAGAAGCCAGTAATTTGTAACAAGTGTGGAGGAAAAGGACATTGGGCGAACCAGTGCCCGTCAAAAGAAATATCAGGCTATGAAGCCTTTGTGGAGGATCCAGACACCAGTGATGAGGAGTCGGGAAAAGAAGGAGCCTGAACCGTGCCAGGGGGGCGGTTTTGGGCAAGGTTTTGAGTAGCGTGGTATCGCATAATGAATGTAATAATTTGGAATGTATGTCGCTTGGAAATGAATCCCAACTCCAATTATACTTCAGAGCGTGCCCACTACAAACAACCCCCGAAAAGAAAACCACATATCTATCCAAGCCCTTCCATGGATGGGCAATGGTTGACTCAGGCGCTACATCAGTATTTATACATGAGCGCATTGTCAAAGAATTCAAAATCCCCACCATCAAAATGGACAAGCCCAAGAAGTTACGGGTCATAGACGGTAGAGAAATTGACTCCGGGATAGTGGACAAATACGTACAACTAGAAATTGAAATTTTTGGCCATTCTGAGATCCTCTCGGCGTATGTAGTCAACACCGGCCATAACGATTTAGTACTAGGCATGTCATGGTTAAAATGCCACAACCCAGCCATCGAATGGAAAAAGGGTTGGGTCACATTCAACTCTGAATACTGTCGAGATAACTGTCTGCATCATGCACCACAAGTGCTGGCTGGAAAGACACCCGATTTGGAATTGAAGGCAGTAGGAATCTTACCCGACATCTACAAAATGTATGCGGATGTTTTTACCGAAGGCGAGATGACGGAGCTTCCACCACACCGTCCATTCGACATTTCAATTGACCTAAAACCAGGCGCAGTACCTCGACATGGCCCGATCTACTCTGTTAGCGTCAAAGAAGACGAGGAGTTAAAGAAGAACATCAATAATCAATTAGCTGTGGGACACATACGCCCATCGAAATCACCTATGGCATCGCCAGTGATATTTGTCAAAAAGAAAAATGGGAAATTGCGAATGTGCATTGATTACCGCAAACTAAACGATATGACAATAAAAAATGCGTACCCACTCCCGTTAGTAAAGGATCTTTTAATCACGCTACGCAAGGCCAAAATATTTACAAAATTGGATTTAAAGTGGGGATATAACCTGGTCCGTATCAAAGAAGGTGATGAATGGAAGGCAGCCTTCAAAACCAAGTATGGTCTCTTCGAACCACTAGTCATGCAGTTTGGTCTAGCCAATGCACCAGCTGTTTTTATGCATTTCATGAACGAGATCTTCAGAGATCTATTAGGAATCACCGTGGTTGTCTATATGGATGATATCTTAATATTCTCGGAAACAGAAGAAGATCATGTCGAACACGTGAAAGAAGTGCTAAGGCGACTAAAAGAAAACAAATTATATTGTGCAATGGAAAAATGCACATTCCATGTGACGGAAATCGACTACCTAGGTCTAATTATTGCGCCGGGAGTAGTCAAGGTAGATCCCTCCAAGGTCACAAAGGCAGTTGACTGGGATACACCAGAAAACGTGACCGATATCCAATCGTTCATTGGATTTTTAAACTTCTATGGTGATTTTATTGAAGGGTTCCGTAATATCGCAAAGCCGTTGTATGGCCTTACAAAAAAGGATGTACCCTGGAAATGGACTGAAAAGGAAAATGAAGCTTTCCTGAAATTAAAAGAAGCACTACGCACGGCACCAGTGTTAATCCAACCAGACCCGGAAAAGCAATATTTCTTGGAGTGCGACGCATCTGACTATGCTACAGGAGCAGTTCTGTCCCAAATCGGCTCAGATGGTAAAATGCATCCCATTGGATTTCTGTCAAAGTCAATGAACGAGCATGAAAGACGCTACACTATCCATAATAAAGAGCTATTAGCGGTCATTCGAGCTTTTAAATTGTGGCGACATCTATTAGAGGGAACCGAGAAACCTGTTATCGTCCTGTCGGACCACAAGAACCTAGAAGGATGGAAAACAAACGTGGAATTGAGAGGACGGGTTGCCAGATGGCAAGAAACATTATCGCACTATAACTTCCGTATATTCCATATACCGGGAAGAAAGAACGGAAAAGCAGATATTCTGTCTAGGCTCCGAAAACTTCGCCCTGAAGGGGGGGTGAAAGCTCCGCTTTGCTACCAGAACACCTTTTCATTCAAGCCGTTACCCCGGACCATGACCTAGAACGCCTCATCCAAGACGCATACATTGCAGATGAATATTCGCAGAAGGTCATCAAGGCGCTAGAAGAAAACGAGAAGGTCAAACATTGGGAATGGGACAATGGTCTATTACGGTATAAAGGCAAGATCTGGATTCCGAACAACAAGGCAGTACGCAAACTGGTCATTGAGAGTCGCCATGACAACATAGCAGCGGGACACCCGGGACAGTTCCGTACATACGAACTGCTTAATCGGAAATACGTATGGGCGTCAATGAAAAAATCTGTCAATGAATATGTAGCCAACTGCGAATCTTGCATCCGGAATAAGCACAGTAATCAAGTTCCACCAGGCCTGTTAAATCCAATTGAAGCTCCAGATAAACCATGGGAGGAAATTACTTTTGACCTAATCACTGGACTCCCGGAATCAGAAGGGTTCACAGCCATCCTTACGGTTGTTGACCGCCTCACAAAAATGGTTCATTTCATCCCTACAACCAATGAGGCTAATGGAGTAGACGTTGCAAATTTATTCCTGACGTACGTGTGGAAACTTCACGGATTGCCCAGGAAGACTATTTCAGATCGCGGCCCTCAATTTACGTCTCAATTCCTTAAACAGTTGCATAAGAGACTAGACATCAAGCCATCATTTTCAACAGCTTACCACCCACAAACAGATGGACAAACAGAGCGCCTAAATCAAGTTGTTGAACTATATCTGCGTCACTATGTCTCTCACCGCCAAGATGACTGGGTCGGATTACTCCCACTTGCCGAGTTTGCATACAATAATGGTACCAACGCCTCTACAGGCAAAACCCCATTCTTCGCCAACTATGGTTTCCACCCTAGGTTTGCAGTAGGCGATAAAGAAGGACAGGGACTGCTCATAGCGGACGATCACGCAGAATGGTTACAAAAAGGATACGATGAACTCAAAGCCGCATTAACTGTATCCCAAGAGCGCATGAAGGAATACTATGATCGTAAACATCGCGCACCTGAAAACATCAAAGTAGGGGATTCAGTGTGGCTCGATAACCGCAACATCCTATCCCAACGTCCCGCCCGCAAATTATCCGCCAAACGTATTGGTCCATTCAAAGTAGTTGCCAAGGTTGGCAAGCACGCCTACAAACTGGAGCTACCACATACCCTTAGAATTCATCCCGTGTTCCCAGTAGCGCTGCTATCATTAAAAAAGGAAGACCCATATGGGCGAGAGCCCCCTCAACCACCACCAGAAGTAACGCCTGAAGGTGACATTGAATATGAGGTCGAGCAAGTCCAGGACTCTCGCCGTCATCGAGGAAAAATTCAATATTATGTCAAGTGGCTCGGATACAATGAATGGACTTGGGAACCCTATGAGCATCTATCCAATGCAAAAGAAATGATCGCCGATTTCCATAGGCGTCATCCCAATGCTTTGCGTCATCCTCAGGTGCCAAAGCCCCCTCGGACTTAGCAAGGGGGGAAGTGTCACGACTTGACACTATTCTCATAATAAAACAATATTCTTTTGATTTATCATATTTTCCGAGAACATTTTCAAGATACACTTTCCTTATATGGGTTAAATGTGTCATGTGACTTATGGAATGTTCTAGTTCGCTGACGAAGATGTATTTCAACTTTGATGTGAAATTCCGCAGTCCGCAGCAGCTTCTATCTGATTATGTGATCTGACTCATTGTACGGTTGTGTTGTTTTTGATGTGGCTCGGACCATGTATATAATGAGGGCGAGTTCGACGGTGTCTCACCAAGAACTCGACCTCCTTCGTCAATTCGAGTTTCTTTTTACTTTTACTCAACGTCTTGAGACTCGTGCCTGACACCATGCGTCCCAAGGGAAAACAGGATCTACAAATGGAGCTTGAAACTTGCGAACTAACGCACATACGCAACGTAAGTGAGCCTGGCCAGGAAACTCAATATTCAATATCCTCTCAATCAGTACGGGGTGTCGACTGTCGATGAAGCCATAGCAATAGCCTTTCCCGCTTGTATGCTGGTGAGCACCATATCGAACACCATTATACTCCACATAGCTATGGTTCCGAACTGTCCTTTCTGGATCAAGGTAGTGAGTCTGAATCATGCCTTCGCCACCCCATATACCAGCATCTGGCCACCTTTCAATGCAGAACTGCAAAACCAAGCGATATAGGTTCAACTTCTCTAGGTCCACGAAGCGTGACTGTTTGGACAAGCGAATAGAGTCTGAGAATCTGTGTTAGTTTTCTTGATATGTGTCACTACGCTACTATGCTTCACCTTGGAGACCGTGGAGTCTTGTGTATGCAGTTTCACACTGTGCAATGAATGCCATTAGCGTTCCACGCTGTAATGCGTGCTCAGGCCCGCCTCTAAGCGCAGCCGTAAGGTCTTCAATCACACTATCATCGGCCGCCGTTCTTTCTGGTAGTGCTTGCATGTTCTTGATCTACGAAATGAAAAGATCACGTTATTGCCTTCACTCTCAAAGTGATAACATAACCGGCTACTTACAAGATTCTGGATGGCAGTATAGCTCCACCATCCCCGCATAAGCGTACCCTCTAACATACCTTGTCCTCTCCCATTGTGATTGATATGTGACACTATTCCGTTTGCGCGTTCCATCGCCCACACGTGAGTGTTATATAGCGACCCAGTTTTCAGCATCCACTCTTCAAGATGCATGAGGTAGTGGAAATTTGGAGATAACTGAACGTTTTTTTCCACATAATCTATGCAAAGTGACTCGAGTAGACGTTGACCAAATTCGATCTCAGTAGGCGTAACTGAACGCTTGTCCAAGAGACCAACAGCAACACAAAAACGCAAAACCTGTCGGTAGTGGAAGCGCAAGCTACGAGAGGGATAGCATTCAGCTATAGGGGGACATTCATTCAGGCGTCCGATAGACTCGTAGTACTTGCGCCGTTGCTGATGCAGTAGTTTTGCGCGATGAGCTTGGTGTTTGGCCCCTGGGGACTTTATATTTCCCCGAGGTACAAGCCCTGGACCAATTTCGTCACCATCGCGAAAGGCAAGGAAGAGCGGAACGAATATGATTCGTGCTGTTAGCTTCCATTGGTCCGCTTTTGTTGTTGTTCGAGTTTGGCCGAGCTGTAGACGGGGGAATTAGAGTTTGTAATTGTCTCATTTGAGCGATGCACACCTTTGGTGGTAGTCGCTGGAAGTTTCGTGGCATCCACATTTTGTCTAAGCATTCGTTGAAGACACGCTGAGGGTCCTGTCCTCCTAGGTCCCGCTTATTGAACATGCCCGGTCCGACTAACACTTGTTTGACTATCCAATTCATTGCGCCCAAATAGAGCAGGTGCATCGCATCTGGTGGCGACGATGTCGATGTGTTCCATCCTGGAATCCTGTGAAGGGCCGTGAAGCGATTGCCAGTCGCACTGAAAAATTCGTTTCTCTCCTCCAGCGTTCGCAAAGACTTCCAGTGGTGCACATTGTTACGTTCTTGTTGAGGGTCACGAAACAAGAAATCTAGATACACATAAGTCAACCAGTTCCTCAAGATAGTTGGGTACGATATACCTTGACGAGTAAAACCAGCCGCTACGCTAAGAGCGGATAATTTACCATGGCAGTAAAGACAGAAGTTCAGCTCAGACTTGATTCCTGCGCCGCCTCCCATCTTTATACGTGCGATAAGGTCGGCTATATGCTGTGTCAAATCGGCATGTACCAACTCGTCTTGGTATATAGGAGGGTTTCCTTTTCGTACACTCATCACAACACCTGCACGTCCTATTAGATGAGCAGAACTATGAGCCTTTCCAGACACGAACCTTGTTTAAGCTGTAGCAACTCATCCACCAACGGAGTAAGCATTTGATCGAGCGCATAAGCGCTAGGTTCGTTTGGTCCTGTCATTACAATACAAAGCGCAATGTTTTCACGCAGAAAACGCATATGCCTTGGTAAGTTGTTGATGGCCAGGTAACACGCTCCAACAGAGTAGTTCCCTTCTTTAGTCGCCTGAAACCTGAAAACTAATGATTTAATTCAATTTTAGCCCTGATAACAGCGAGCTTACCAATCAGTGTTCAGTGATAGAGATAGGCCATATGGTAGGCTCACAAACCGTACGGGAGGGTTTAAAGGGCTCTTGTCTACAATATCCCCAGTGTCTGGTTCCAGATATCGCTCCAATCCTGCCTCAATTGAACGCCACCCCCATCCTTCGTGAATATCAGCAATTGGACGGTTGACGTCAAGGCGCTGAATCCATTCCTCGCAAGGTTCCGGGAGTGTGAGTTGCTCCCTATCGGCTTCATCACTGCGCCAGACCTGGAGAAGTTCCGAAATTCCAGGGAGACTTAGCATATGGCGAATCCAAGCAATAGGAGACGCAAAAGGGTAAGTCATGCATGAAGCTTTTCGTTGGCTGCCAGATGCAAGTTGACGCATTGTGAACAGTATTCCAGGGCAACCCTCGCTCGCACATGCGACGTCTTCTGTGCCTGCAATGTATTCAGGAGAGTATGCTCGCTTACAGACCGGGCAGAGCGTGAAAACCTTTATGAGACTATCTAAATTGATACCAAGTCGTCTCTCCGCTGTTCGGATAGTTTGCGCCATTTTTGCGACATCTTCAAAGTGTACATCGGGGTGTGTTGAAATTGTTCGGCGAGCGGCCTTGAGCTGGTGCTGGAGTGCCTTGTGGCTAGCCCCATATAGAACCTTTTGAACAAACGCGTCTATATATGCGTTACGAATTAGGCTATGCTCTCGAAACGCTGCGCAGAGCCCCTCATCTCCCTCTTCTGGTTCGCCTTCTGCCTCTTCGATAGGATCATCTTCCATCGGAAGTTCAAATCTCTGTTCCAGGCCGGCTTCATTATCTTGGGGATCATGCTCGAGTAAGCCAAAGTCTTCGTCATACAATGCGTTAACCATATCGATTTCGGCTTCGTGATGTTCTTCTGGTTCCAAATCGGCAACCTCTCCTCTTCGGTACCAACCACGCTCATGATCATCCAATAACTGATCAAATTGATATTCTCTATCGTCTTCATCAGGTATATCTAGCGGTAAGTCCTCTTGATCGTGTCTGGTCGGTGAGTAAGCCCTTGGCGACTCTGGGGGACTGTAAACCGATGGGGTAGGTACACGCATATGATCGACTTCCTGCGAGTGAACCAAATCAGGTAGTGGTTCAGGACTTGGCGAGCCACGAGGGAATCCAATATCAAAGCCTCCTTCCATTTCTATCTGCCGCGGCTCGGGGCTTACGGATCTTCGCGGGTAGCGGGATCGATGATCGTCAATCGTTCCAGGCTTTTGCTTCACCATTCCCTTACAATTTGCGCAATGGCAATAAGCAGGTAGCTGGTTTCTGTGGTGAGACTTCCCTGAAGTATCAGCATCCGCGTCTACTTGCACTTCAAAAACGTACTCGGCGCTGTTTCTTAGCAGCATGTCCATCATTATAATCCATTGGTTCCCTTTCACCAGGGGAAGTGATATGCAGCTGCAAGACGCTTAAGCTCTAGTTTATGACCAAAAAAGTCAGTGGAATGTGGACTCTAGTATCGTTGCAACCTTGCATTTAAGTATTGGATTGACAAAGGTATACAAAGCAAGGTGGGCGGTGTGGCATAGAACAAGGGAAGCAAAACAGACAATGGTGCAAATCATATGAGCGAGAATGATTTTATGTAAATCAAGAATTTGCTAACGATATCTTTGTTAGAGGTTGCACTTTGTCAAGACACCTGCGGCCCAGCGGGTATCGCACACTCCATGCCAATCACGTGATTGCAACCCATGGCTTCAGAATATACGTCACATGACCATCTAGGAGCCAACATACACTTCTGTCCTCTCCGGCCCTCTCCTTCTGATGACAAGACCCATTTCGAGCTCCCGGTTCCCTTGTCCGCTCTTGCGTGGTTTCGCGTGATTTCCTGCGGTTTTTAACGTGGTCCTCCGACTCTAGCTATTTTCAACGTGGCCACCCACGTCTCGCCCCACAACAAATCTGGACTCCACGCCTACACTCCGTGATGCGCCGCGTCCTCGCCTCTGGCCACTTCGTTTTGCGCCATTCGACACTCAAGAAAGGCGTTCCCCACTGGCGCTCTTATACACATCAGATGCTCCCGCGTTTTGCGTATCTATTCAGTCCGCGTACGCCGCACCTTGCCCGCTCTAGCAGGCGGTCTGGCATTTGTCTCCTTCGATTGATATATATATATATATATCCATCATCCAATAGCGTTTCGATCCTTTGTTTTGCTCGTTCCGCACTCGCTCAGCCCTACGCTCGTACGAGTCGATCCTTTCCAGCACAGCGCATCGAACCGTACCAATACGACAAACTGGACGTGACCAGGAGGACGACTGAATCGCGCCAAAGCAATGCCCGCAACCTAGATTGCCTACGATCGCCTGACCCAAATGGCTGGAGCGGGTTAGGTCGCCATAAACTACAATGTTGTGCGTTCAATGCTATGGGCGGGGACTATATGACCTGACATTTCCATTTTGTTTGCTCGGTCAGACCTATAGCCTCTTTTTGTATAATCCAATGTTACGCAATGGAATTGTGTTCACCTACTAGGAAACTACAGGGTGCGTTTGTATCCGAGAGCTAAGTAGCCCACGCGGTTTGAAAGTGGGTCGATTGTCCTATACTTACCTGCTCTTGATCTCCTGATTCGAGTAGCACGCTGGCCTATAGAAAACTCCGCCTATACTCGTAACCAACATCCTCGAGTTCTGTTGATGGGCTATGTGCCGGAAGTCTCGGTTCTCCTGGTAGCGACCCTACGTTCGCGTCGTACCTCACACTGCGGAACGACACCCAGTTCGAAATTGGCGCCTTTCTTGACCTACGCCTTTACGTTTGTGCGAGTTCAACATTTCACGACTTGATTACTTTTACAGACACGACCGTACTGGTGTTTGCACTGCTCGAGCCGTCACCTTTCGGCCTAACCTAGACGCTCAGTATCTTTCAAATACCCACGACAAAGTTCTCCTAACAGAACCCGGTGGGGGTCCGTTGCTCAACATTCCACTATCATTGCGCCAGCCGTTTCTTATTGACCGAACGTGTCTTTTCATTCAACCTTCGCTGATGGTTGGTGTGTTAAACGGTGACACGCATATGAGACTTACACTAAATACAGGAACGTTCGGGAGGGCGAATTACATAGCATAGGGGGATAGCCGGGGCCGATCAAACCCAGGTAGGTGGTCAAATCAGCAGCGCAAAGACCGGCAATCAAAGGGGGAAGGGAATAATGATATGATATCTGTAAAAGGATGTCAAGTGTAGTAAACGGGATGGGAGAGACAAAGGGCAAAGAAAAGGCAAAGAAAGAGGGCGAGTAACGCACGGGAGGTTGCACGTAGCGGTGTCCTATGTGTAGATAGCATCACGTCCAAGGATTGTCTTCACATGGTCAAGTATTCAACCTACGACGTACAGGTCCGCATAATTATCTTGATTGCTATACCTAACTTGGGATGACGTTGTATCATAGTCTCGTTTCAAGTCTTAATAGAGTTTATGTACATAAGTATCAGTCTCAAGTACACATATATATGACTATATCTATATAATAATTGGAGTTGGTATTTGTTGCAACATATAAGTCGCAGTATATTCATTCGCGTATCTCCGACATGGGCAGAGCTGCCTAATATGGAATTATACCGTAATAATACGCGAACACTCGCACTTTTCTGCGACCACGACTTCCTGTGTGTAGCCTGCTAAATGACAGAGAAATGCGTTTGCACAACATATAACGTTAATAACTTATCTTTACCCGGAAGACCCTCGGCGCGTGATGAGTCATCAGGGCAGATGGATAAGCGCCAGAGCTTGTCAGCCGCCGGCCTCGGCCTCGGCCACGCAAGTCTCGGCTGTCATGAGCTGATGTATCCGTCGGCCAATGAGGCACGCCGCAATTGCGGCCACCCGTACTTGCTTATAACTTCTGTCATCTTGCGCGCGGCTAGCTCTTGGCTCGACCTCCACTACTGTCATCTGCTGCTCTTATAGTCCTTGTTGCGTCATTTCCTCTCTCTTTGCTCTCGCTCTGGCGTTCGACTTGGACCATTTCGCTTCTAGCTTTGTCTGGCATCCATGAACACCAAATCAGCTCACGCTCATCGCTTTGCTGAAAAATCATACTGGCGAGCTCGTGTCTCTGCCAGACGAGCTCAACAAGCTACGGTTCCACGACCAACACTTTGCTCATCAATGGCTACTCGAACATTTTGGTTTCTGGCTGGAGGAGTGGCGGTCATGTGTTGGGCTGAGAAGATTGGGACAAGGAAGCACGAGGGCTATGTGAGTCTCGGTTACTTCGGCGACGATAAATCGCCGAATCTTACCGGTCGGTTTACAGAGCTGGGCCGACGACTGGCAGAAATTACAAGAGAAGAAAACGGTTTGTTACTTTCGAGATTCGCCAATGGTTGCGTCTCATGATGTTGTATCATAGGAACACATGCAAAGTCTCACTTCCAATTTTGGGAATCATTGGGCGGCCATGCATAAGCGTCGAGACTTGCGAGAGCCCTGCTGGCCCTCCAATCAAAAACCTCGCGATTCATAGATTATTCATATTAACTTATACCTCAATTGTACTTTGTGAGTTCTTCCGCGAGCCACTCCCATTGCATAATCAATGACGTGCTATCCGCAGTATATGTAACCATCCTTGTATATATCTATTGCGTCCATGCGGAAATATATAGACACTGGGGGTCGGCAACCGCCCAGTACACGTAAGCAACAAGTGTCCGGGCCGAAATGTCCAAACAATTGGCAATACTTGAGTCAGGATGTGCCGGGATGTACGACGATTTAGAGACGCATGTACTTCGTTTGACACTAGGGCATACACACTTAAATTCGAGATTAAATGATGTACAGGGTTTGTTCAAAACAGAATCTTTATGCGTGTTCTGGTTCATGCATTACGGGTATGAAATGCATCATCTAAGCTGATAAAAATTGTTTTGCTTTGAACGATCCCTTCTAGTATGTGCAAAAAGTCAATATATATCTATTCTGAGGCCTTCGACCCGCTGACGTGGCCGTACTATTGTCTCCAAACTTACGCGTCCTTTCGAGCAGAGTCTACGATTATATAAGCGACTTTGCATGAGTAATCTTCGCCACGGGAGACCTGCACATCTCTCACCTCGATTCTACCAGTATAACCATGGCAAGATACAATGCGAAAGTACACAAGAGACGCTCAGCAGCTCAAAGGACTCAAACAAAGAAGGCACATATGTATTTGGCAGCTTCGCGATCCGACAAAGCCAATAGTACAGTGGCTGTCGACTTAGAAGCCCCTCCCGCTCCCTGTGTTCAAAATAGTGTAAAATCGTATACATCGATGCACATGATGAACGAAAGAATGCTGAGGCTTAAAAAAGACCATAAGAACTCGCTCCTGAGGGAGAAACGAGCCAAGAAGAAGGTGGGAGGTGGCGAGCGATTGTACACCATGCAGCAAATAACGCTATTTGTACTCCGCAGGCGGAAGACCTCCAGATTATTAGCAATAAATCGAAAAAAGACTTACTTGAGGCGATTCAGCTTCAATCAAGTACCAAAGAAACACTTAAAGAGATAGAAGCGCAGGCAGAGACAAGTGCACGCATGGTTGAAGCGCTCAAAATACACCAAATCGATCTGGAGAGCCTAGTCGAACAGTACTCCCAAGATATAGCAGTAGCATATAACGACTTAGAGAGGCAGAACAAAACCCTTTCTGGTCTTAAACATCGCCAAATCAATCTGCAACGCTCTCGAGATGCAATGCGCAAACGGATACGGCGCATGATCACACGAAACGAGAGTGCAAAAGTCGCACTTGGCGCACCTCAATCCACGCCAGGAACATATCAATTGAAGGATAAATTTGGAGTAATCAAGCTGGAGGTTCGAAATCTGATCCGAAAGCTTGTTTGCAAAGGCGTTTCTACCGAATATATCTTGGATGTTATAGACATTGTTGCCGAGACGTTAGGCATACAGGTTCTTGAATCTATCAGCGCTCGAAGTGTCTCACGAGTGATGCTAGAAGGTCTCGTTCAGGCACGTATGCAGATAGGATATGAACTTGGTAAAGCAGATTGTAAGTCTTAATTTACAATTCAACATCGACGCATATACGCATATACTAAACTATGAATCCTTTCTAGACATTGGCATTATCGGCGATGGTACAAGCATAAGAAACGTACAACACGAAGCAAAGTCGCTGTACATACGTCAGAATCATCAAAGCAACAGCTCCGAACTGTCTGCCGAGCCCCAGAGCGTCCAGAGGAGCGTGTTCCGAACGCTTGGCGTACAAAAAGCAGTCAATCATACAGCAGAATACCAGATACAGGGATGGATTGCCACGCTGGATTCGTTATGTAGTGCACTAAACCGTAGTCCTCTGGGAAAAGATCACTACTTGAGTAGTAGAATGGTCGCGCCAAAATTACGAGGTGTACTAGCGCCTACAACAAGTGTGAGAACGGGTAACGTGACCAGCCCCCGTTTTCGGCGATGTTTCAATGCTTGCTCATGAGCTGTTCGATGTACCTACGTTTTCTTAACTCCAAAATAGTTGTATAAGTCCGCTATATGCGTGAGAGCGACCACAGCCAAATTGGGGCACTTTGCGATGATATACGGGCGACGCAATATTGCGCCTGCTGAGAGGATGTCTTTGAGTGTATCTCAACGCTCGTCAATATAAGTCGGATAATTTCTGTCTTTTAGAACTGCCTTGCAGAAATTGCATCTTCAAAAACTTTCCGCTCCACGAAAAGATGCCAACACTCCTTGTAAAGCAGCATCCACCACCGGCTGTTACGCGAGCTTGGTGCTTATGACCCAGCGAAATACCCTTGAGATTATCCATGAGCTCAACTAAATATGGTTAAGAGTTCCATTTGACTCTGGCTTTCTACCTTAGACGCATCGGGGCTCTAAGGCTCTTAATGCATGCATTATATGGGGTAGATTGTGGTTAGGGTAGGTTGAAACCCAGGCATGTTCGATTAGAATCTCCCTAGATATCAGAAATACAATTGAATAAATTACAATTATCGATTCTATGGATGCTGAAGAGTGTTACAGAAAAGCATCATCCGACTTATGTGTATGAGTGCTGCGATACACTCCAAGACATCCTCTCAGCAGGCGCAATATTGCGTCGCCCGTATATCATCGCAAAGTGCCCCAATTTGGCTGTGGTCGCTCTCACGCATATAGCGGACTTATACAACTATTTTGGAGTTAAGAAAACGTAGGTACATCGAACAGCTCATGAGCAAGCATTGAAACATCGCCGAAAACGGGGGCTGGTCACGTTACCCGTTCTCACACTTGTTGTCGGCGCTAGTACTCACAGATCACGCTGCGGACCAAAAACGGTTGTTTCAGCTCATTGCTGCATGGAAGCAGAGCTGCGATCGCGAAGCCAGGGCAGTAACGAAACTACACTCGATGTCAGTTCAAGAGCAGCTGAATATACTTTCAAGCTACTTGGAGAACGCATCACACTCTGTCGGCGACTGGCATATCCTATCCTCTGAGCAACAAGCTGCATTGATGCACGACGCGTGGCTTACCCTGGCATTCCAGATTGGCGAAACGGAGTTCCAGCAACTTGACTTAACAACACAGAAGGAGGCGGACTTTTTGGCTTGGGTAGGCTGCTGCATGCACAAGGAGTTGAATGCAGTGAAGGGCGGAGTTGCTGCGATGGCGGAATCATGGGGTAATCATAACCTGGTGCCTCCTATGGCGTTAAAAAACAAGTTCGAGGCTGCCAAAGCTAGCGAGGAAAAGTCAAAAAATCACTATATGCGTGGCGCTATAAAGCTTGCTGCACTTGCCGGCGCGCTTTTCAACAACAAGGACGATAAAAAGGGATATCAGAGCACGGTTGATCATTTCTTTGAGGTATGACAATTCTTTTTGACTATATGAGCATCGTCAAACTAACTACAGAGGTAGAAAACATTTGGTTACTCGAAGAGGTTCCCGGATACAAGTAACACTCGATATGGGTCCTACTGCGATGCGGCAGCAGAGCTCATACTGAATTTGGACGCATATATCCTCCTTATGACAAATTTACGCGATTCCAAAACTACTCTCAGCTTTACGAACATAGAACTCAATGTATTTCAAGGACTTCAAGACGTCCCTACATTGACAGAACTGGCAGTTTTGGCACTTTATGGCCAAGCTGTAGGCTATCCCTACATTCGCTATGTCCGGAATGGATCGCACAACGCTCTTGAGCTCGGTTATTTTCACAGTCAAGTCAAGGACTATTGCCGTGCAATTATGGCTAAACCTGAGCTGCTGGTTGCTCTGGATACGATGTCATCTATTGGAGCACTAGACGGGCAGCCTTGGGAGAGACCTGAGGTTATCTATAAAGTCTTGTCTCTTCGCTCAAAGCTTCCACATTTGCTATACACCATATCAGAGTTCTTTAAAGGAGCTCTTCAAACCTGGGAGCGATTTACTTCGGAATTCAACGAGGGTGATACAATATCAATAGCCACTCTGGCACAGCGCTCAAGTGCATGGCTTCCTCCAACCAATGACGCGAGCGAAGGTTTACTGGGTCAGAGCCGACAAATGATTCGAAGGGCACCAACAATAACAGACAACCAGCGGAATGCCCGAGTCATGTGGTCACGAAACGAGACACTAGAATGGGCTAGAGAGATGCTGAGTAGCTCGGACCAAGAGTTTGTTCGACGCGAAGCTCGCGCTATTGACTCTAGTGGTGATAACGGAAGGCTGCGAGTACGGATGAACGCCGCTCTGGAAGAGCGTGCAGAGGCAAATCGGGCTCGTCAGGCAAAAGCGGCCGAAAGAAAATATAATAGCAAACAAAAACTTGCAGGAGTCGAGTTGTTGGAGTACGTAACTCATGAAGATCTCATTCGTCTGAAAGTCAAAGATCTGGATGATCAGATCGACAAACTACGGGAAAGTGGGGATAGCCAAGTCCGAGCGAAGACCACAATTGGAAACAAACAGGCGAAGATAAAAGAAATTCTGGCAGCTCTTGAGCGTCGAAATCAAGCAAGAAAGGAAAAATCAGGTGTAATGGAAATTGAACAGCCCGCATCATCTGCAGATATGAGCATTGAGGAGATGGAAGGGTGCCCGGAAGATGTAGAGCTTTACCACGATGATGGACTTTTCTAAATCAGCTCTATAACATTGGCAGCTTTATTTATGTATATATAGTATCGTATTTACACTCCGATGCGTTAAATGACATGTGGTTGCTGAACTGTGAGCAGCGCGCCGTGCACAGAACGTGAACCATAGTTCATAGCATTTATCCTGTCACGTGACCTGGACAAATCTTGCTTATCGGTTGCCGACCCCCATAGACACACGCGCTCGCCATCCATCACGTGCCCTGTTCCAAAGGTTAACCGACATGCGATGATATCATTGCACTTTGTCTTGTGACTTCTCAGCCATCAGCGGCGTTCGCATGGTTCGCTGTGATGCGCTCATTGCCAGCGTCATTGGCGCGATTCGAAGCTCGGGCTACGACGTCATTATACGCCCCAGCCAGATATAAAATACCGCGGGGCCGACTCGTCCAACCCACACACTACTACGCAACTCGAGTTCTATATCCACACCACACTCTATCTTACCCAATAACATGGCTACCCACAACACTCACAACCCCCTCACCGGTGATGGTGTCAACAACACTCATAACCCGTTGACGGGCGACAAGACTGGTCCCTACCCTCCTCAGGGTACAAACCCCGTTACTGGCCGAACGGTACGTTCCTGTCGAGCCTATAGCCCTCTAGTTGTACTCATTCACAGGTGGTATATACAGAAGGACGGCGAGTTTGGTCGTAACGAACAACAATACGGTCCTGGAGGTCCGACTGGCCCCGACGGCAACCAGACTCATAACACGCATAACCCATTCACTGGTGATGGGGTCAACAATACTCACAACCCCTTGACCGGCGACAAGACTGGTCCGAACCCACCCCCGGGCACGAACCCCGTCACTGGCAGGACTGTGCGTTTTTCCCATTTGGCTTGAATTACACTTCGAGTATTCACATGTGTGAATTTGATTTATAGAAGGATGGCGAGCTCGGACGTAATGAGCAACAATACCCGGTCGGCGCCAACGCTGCCGGTACGAACGGCGCTGGATACACCGGCAACGACACGATTCACGACTCGACGCGTGGTGCTCACGCCAGCACTGGTACCGGGATCGGCGCGACGGCTGGAACCGGCGCGCATCCGACATCGCAACAGGCCTCGGGCGGAGGCGCCAAGGCCTTGGTCGGAAAGGTCGAGGCTACCCTCGGGAACATCCTGCACAACCCGGAAATGCACGCCAAGGGCGTTCAAAAGCAGGAAGAAGCTGCTGCGGCCAAGGCTGCCAAGGCCGAGGGTGAGTTTTATTCGTTGAACGGGTTTGTATGCGAGGGGATGCTCAGTCTTTTTGTCGGTTTCAGGCGCGCACCATGGTACTCACGCGACCCATGGCACCCATGCTGACCCTACGGGTATCCCAGCTCACGATCACCGAACGGCGAGGGAGAACCTGGCCGCCGAGGGAGGACCGGCCGGAGCCGGTGCTGGCGCTGGTCAGGTGCTTGGTGGTGGGGGCCGTGCAGCAATCTAGACTGATCATGGTTTGATCATTCAACGGAATATAATCTATTAATGAAGAACATGTAGCTGTATTCATAATTCAATCAAGTTTGGATTGCTCTATGTATCACAAACGAGGAGATCTGCGTGTACCTTTCCAGCTTCTCATCAGGCTAGTTTACGCTCCAGTCTTCGATGGTGACTGCGAGTCAGGAGCGCCACCCCCTATACAATTGCAATTGCCGACTCATCTCATCTGCCAAAGTTGATGTCACACTGTACTCGTGCCTAGACCACTTGACCTTCTCATCCAGGCAGTTCTATTTATGGAAACGTACCATGCGCTGTCTATGTAATGGCGTATACATTTCCCCGCTTCTGCCTTATCCCAGATGACTATCGTAGCTAGCTCTCTTCTTTTGTTGTTGTCAGGATTTGTGGGCTATCTCGTCCCCTGGCTTACGCCGTATCTCCTCGGCGGGTCCGGGGGTTTGACCCGGGATATAACCTGTTGAAATGCTCGAGGGGATCTCTCCAAACAGTACCCCTCTCATACCCAGTCATGCCCTTTAGCGTTGCGGTGCGCATCACTCTACATGCGATCGATGTTCGTGCATACTGAAGTCATTCGATGCAGTCGCTTATCGGAAAGGTCGAGGTCACGCTCGGCGGTATCCTGAACAAGCCTGCGTTGAAGGAAAAGGGCCTAGCGAAGCAGAAGGCTGCTGCAGACAAATCTCCAGGTGCGTCCGCACATTATCTGTTGCTTGCTTGCACAGCAGCTGAAAGACTTTCAGCCAAAAACGAGGTCCTCCCCGACCCTGGCCCACATCACGATCATGCCAATCCCGACGAACAGCTTGCAGCAGAGGGAGCTCCTGGTGCCACCGCATTGGCCGGAGGAGGAGGCCACTCGGCAATCTAATTGATAATCGAATGTTATAACAACTACCAGGGCTTTCGCCGCCAGATTAGGTTTTGAGATACGCAACGTTTTTGGTTTCTGCTTTCTGCTTGACAAACGAATTATAATCCGAGTGCGTTGTGGCTAATTGATGTAATATCTCTGCTCGATTTAATATGAAATTTGTGTTCTTCTTCCTTGCATGTTTTGGGCTTATATGCTATGCCGAGGTTGAGCTCGGCCGCACATCCGTTGGACTCCCGATTACGTAAGACATACTGCCGCACTTGGCCGAGGCTGGCGTCAGGTCCGGCAACGGGCTGCGGCACTTGCGTGTCAGCACGGCTGATCCTGTCGAGGAGGAATATTCGAGGCTCCTCATCTAAAGTTATATAAAATCCAACATCCAGCCGTTCGAGTTGCCCCAGCTCCTCTCCCTCCAGCGTTAATCACACTGTTTGTCCTCATCCCTATTCCCCCAATGCCGTACCACCACTACAGCTTTTCCTTCACTGGCCAGGGTGGTGGAGGCGGAAACCGCCTACTATGGTTCATTCTTGGGGGAATTGCAACAGCTCTATTCATGAAAGGCAGGGAACGCCGGAATGCGTACAAGGCACTCCCTCCCCCTGGTCCCTTTTCCACACCCGAAAGTGCGCATCTCAGGGAGCGCCTAGCTCGCATGAATATAGAAACAAGTGAAGCTGTATGTGCAAAATTTTTGAATGGTTGTATGCGTGGTACTAATAAATTTAATGAGCGCTATAGGCTATAGATGTTGCTGATGCGACCCTTGACGCCGCGTTGAAGATCGTTACCGCGCTCAAATCCGTAAGTCATCTTGTCAGATAAGTAGTACATAGGGTACAATTGGCTGATCACAATAGAAATAGACTCTAGTTGAGCAGCGCGTTGAAACTGAACAGATGAAAAGGCAAGCGGCTCCTCAGGTAAACCATATGCCTGGTCCATCCGCTCGCTCTCCTTCAGCCTCTCCGAGCTTCATCGCCGAATTCCATCATGTCCAAGGAACCTCCTAAGGAGTAGAACTGGTATCAGCCTGAACCAAGTATCACACCGACTCGTTTTAAGAATATATATCTCATCATGCTCTGCTAAGCACGCCTGACTGTCCAATTCCGAATTTGAGTCGGAATTTGTTCTTCCCCGATCGTCATATTAATCCCTTCGATTCATGAGCGATCGGCGATCTAGGGTCACGGTTCGTTGATCCGATCGCCGATGTGAGCACATCGTCCAACAAGACTCCCTTGCAGTAAAAGGGGGATGCTCAGCATCGCTTTCATGTCGTCCGTTATGCGCGTTCCGGTCCCTCCTGTGACGGCATCATATTGCCCCCTGTAAGTTCGAGAAACCATCCTGGCTGTCTAGCTGCGGAAAGACATGAAGCGTGCCTACACACGTTATTTGCCCACCACGCTTTACAGGGAAATGATTGGGCCACGGCGACAATATGCTGCTGCATAGATGATTACATACAACCCGACGCAATGGTTCAATCTTCGAGGAGGGTATTCACAGAAAACTAACTATATGTGCAGTTGACCGAATAGAAATCCAAGGTGGTGGCTTGAATCGAATGATCAACCTCACTAACCTAGCACAAGATTATGCAGGCACCGCGAGACATGGGTTGAATCGCAAGATTGGGATCGAACCGATATGAGTACTGTATAACTGATCAGGGTTCAATGGGCCAAGTCCGATACGATTTAAACAAGATGAAGATTGTGTGGCAACACGCTTACATCCGAGAATAGACATTCCGAGGGGTTGGCGCAGCTGGTGTAGCTTATAGATTTCCGTTGGCCGAACTGAACCGAATTTGAAGTAAGGAGTCCTGTTGTTCAGAACCAATATCTTAATGAATAGTTATCCGATTATCGAGCGTGGAAGACAGTTTGAATGTTATTAACCCTTGAATGACTTGTCTCATCTCACAGGAGGTAGAAGTTAGCCATGCAGCTCATTTGAATGGTCTTACTTTTCAGAGAAATATTAGCATTTGGTCCCTTTTCCGATGCAGCCAGCCGAAGCGACAGTTCCCTAACAGAGCGAGTCATATATGCTTTACTCGCCACCAATTCCGAAGTTTTCTCGACTAATGATACCCGAACTACTTTTTGAGTAATGGAGCCGAGTCAAGAATAAAGATATGCAGCCGTGTGCATCGCGCGTGTCTTACACGGATGGGCCAGCGTCTTGGTTATTGAGCGGTAACCATTTCAGCTAGCGTCGCATCATTTACGTAGCTCATCATATTCAAACGAGACTAGACCGAGAGTAGCCAAAAGTTTTCGTGATAGATAGGAAATAGTAACAGTTTAGGATTCTTGAGGATCCGAGTGATGTAGCTCGTTTGCATTGTCCTAATCGCACGCGAGCGTAACGAGTCCACTCAGAACAGACTTGATGCTAGTTTATTCACTATTTGATTCATTGCACGCAAAAAGTGTCCGCTTCGATGAAAAGAGAAAAATAGCGCTTTGCCCGAAGCAAGGCACGAGCGCACCACGTTCACTGCTTGTTCAACTCCCCCCTCTCCCTTTGTTGCGGGGTACTGAAACCCTTAAATTACCCGGAAGCTAGCTTTGCGATGCCAGCGGAATCACCATTGAAAACATCTGGATCACCAGGGTTTGTGGCACTGCTGTTCGAGTATTGCCAAATTGTCCAAGTGCTAGGATTGCATTGAATCAACCAAACAGGAACCTATAATTGAATAATAACCAGCTTACCTCCAGCCTGCAGGCAAATCTCCAACAACATCTCCATAGCGGGCGATCCAGAGCGGGGAATTGGCTCCGAATGCGTCCGAGTTACCAGTGCAATCGATCCACCAATTCGTCCTTGTATAAATCACAGGATAGCTAGGTTTACATATTAGCATATTGAATACTGATTGAATGGAATGATGATCTCACCGCGTCGTAGCCGCATAGTAAGTATCAACAAATTCTTTGATCCAATTAACCATAGGAGCACCGCTCAGACCGCACTCAACCCCATCCAATCCTGCCAACTGAGATTGGATATCGATAGTATGAGGAATATATATTCATACGAACCTTCTAGATCCAAGGCTCCTGGTAGAGTTTTACCATCGTTCGACCAGCTACCGCCATTTTGGAGGAAGTAGTTGGCCTGATCAGCACCACTGGAGCTCGCGGGCTCAGCGAAATGGTAGGCACCGCGGATGATACCGACGTTGTAAGCTCCGTTGTACTGGTTAGCAAACTCGGGGCTCGTGTAGGCTAATGGCAAAAACCAAGTTAAACATGGTTCGAAGATGTTCAGATGGTCTCTTACTAGTGCCTTGTGTAGCTTTGACGTAGGCAAACTCGATGCCATTGGCTTTGACCGCATTCCAGTCGATCCCAGGCTGGTAGCCAGAGACGTCAATGCCCTGAGGGCCAGTAGGAGCCCGCTTCATGCCGGGAGCAGCAAGAGCAGCACCGGCTGAGAAACCAAGCACAATAAAACTAGACCAAAGATGCATTATCAATATGAGTCGAAAGCTCGAGAGATGAGTGAAGCGATGAGTGGATAGAGAGATTCTAGATACCTTTTATACATTCTTGGGACCCAAAGGCGTATAAAAAAGGCCAAGTTCAGGCGCATACATCCGCAGTCTTCACCGAGACGGCACCGGCCGACAGCAGCCGTTTATGAGTCAAATCTTCAATCGAAGCAGCAGGACCATGGGGTGGGAACATAGCGGGGTGTTCTTCATGGCTTGAATATCAAACAGCCCGACTTGAGAGGTATGATTGCCAGTTGAACTATTAAGGAGGACCAAATACTAGCAGGACATACGAACGGGAGAATACCTCAATATTTTACCTTTATCGCATGCTCTGGACAGGACGGGGCTTGGCGGCACCAAGAAAACTACGTCATGGACTTGATTCAACTTAGGCGTTCGCCCCACAGATCACCCAAACCCAAGCCCCGAAAACAGATTCCGAAGAACAAATAAAACCCGTGCGGCATTCGGACAGAACCGTCCTCTCGGCCAAGACCATGCTTGGGGCTGACCTACTTGGGGTATGATTCTTGCCGCATTGCGAGCGGCTGTGATCACGAGTCGTTCGTCGTGCAGTGGCTGATGGCTTCGAACTGCCCCCGTGCGTGATTCTTTTTGATCGAGGGGTGGGCTGTGGGGAAAGAAGCCCAATGACGTACAGTTTCTGTCATGCTCAGCGCGCCTTGGCTTGTTCGGCCATGCATCGGATAGTTGGTGTCGCAGGCCACCGGATGTGTGGACGCCCCATCCTCATTCCTTGTTCGTTCAATCAATAACTCTATTTTCTTCTAGCATTTAATTCTTACAAAGACAGCCGAAAGAGACTCTTACACAAGGTTAGAAGGATACACAAAGTCGTCCAGCTCGACAAACCCTTCCTTGATACTCCTCGCGCTCACAAATCGGTAAAAGATGCTTATGCTACCAGCCTTGTCGTTTGTCCCACTCGCACGTGCTCCGCCAAACGGTTGTTGCCCAACGACCGCTCCAGTGCACTTTTCATTGTAGTAGACGTTTCCGGCGGCGTGGCGAAGAAGGTTGGTGGCGCGGATGAGCGCTGCACGGTCGTTCGAGAAGCTAGGCCGAGTCAAAGTATGTTAGTGCCATCCTATTTACCACACTGCGCCTGCTTACATGGATCCAGTCAGAGCATATGTAGTCGTAGTATCGATCAACTTGCAAGTCTCGTCAAACTTGTCATCCTCGTAAACATATACCTGATGAACGATTCAATATACGCGATCGTGGGCCGATCTTTATGCTGACTCACGGTGAGAACGGGTCCAAAGATTTCTTCGACCATCGTAACCGACTTGGGGTCTTTCGTCAAAACAACCGTAGGTTCGATGTAATACCCCTTGGAGCCGTCGGCTATAAACCGCAATCGGTGAATGCTACAAGCCAAACGAAAACATAAACACCCACAGGTTCCACCGACAAGAACCTCTCCGCCTGCATCCTTGGCCTTTTGGATGTAACTTGTGATTTTGTCAAACGCCGGCTTTCCACTGAAGGCAAAAATGTCAGCACTCGTAAGCAGTCACCTGGAAGCATCTCACATAACCGGGCCGACAAAGTTCTTCGGGTCGGTAGGAGGTCCAACAGAGATCTTGCCCACAGACTGAATGAGTGTGTCCTTGAGTCCGCCGTTCCAGAGCGAGTTTGGGACATATAGTCGAGATAGGGCCGAGCATTTCTGGCCTATGTGTTTTTATTAGTTAAATGTGTGGAACGGCACGCCATGGTTCACCTACCCTGGTACTCGAACGCTGCTCGAATAGATTGTTGCACAACAGAGTTGATATCGGCTGACGGATGAACAAGGTGGAAGTTTTTGCCGCCTAAGTGATAATGCGAATCAGTTTTTGGAAGATCCTCGATGGGAACAAATTACTCACCCGTCTCCCCAACAATGCGAGGATATCCCCTATACTTTTCCATGTTGGAAGCAATATCTTTCCAGAGTTGCTTGAAGATATGGGTACTACCAGTGAAATGAAGCGCAGCAAATTCGGGGTGGGCAATTGCCTTAAATATGGCTACGATATCAGTCATATTGGACAGGTATGATCAATGGTCATTACCTGTTGAACGACATCCGCCGGCGGTCCAGGCACAAACTGGATCACACCTGGAGGGACACCGGCCTCCATGAAAATCTTGTGTACGATATAGTTCGAATAGGTAGCTGCAGGAGAAGGCTTCCAGACAATAACATTTCCAACCAGAGCGGGAGCTGGGACATATGGGGTAAGAATACATATAGTAGTTCAGATAATGGACTTACCAGCAGATAGATTTCCACCGATTGCAGTAAAATTGAACGGAGAAACGGCGAGCACGAAGCCTTCGAGTCCACGATACTCAACGCGACTGATGTCGTATGCTGTTAGGGGAATTGAGATGAAGTAAAGAACCAAGACTCACTTCCATACTCCAGCCGCGTTCTTGGCGGGCTGTTGGCTATACAACTCTTCGACAAATTTGACGCCGAACCGAAGGAAATCCGCCAACTTCAGATACGAGCCGTATCAATATCTAGCCTCGGCCATCGCAATTCCATAAAGACACACCTCTGCAGCAGCATCGATCTCCGCCTGCCAGGCGTTCTTGCCTTGACCGAGCATGGTTGCCGCCATAAGTTGATAGCGATACTTTCCGCTCACCAACTCTGCTGCCCGCAGGAAGATAGCGGCGCGATCGGGCCAAGGGAGAGATTCCCACTCGTATCGCGCCGCGATGGCACCCTCGATCGCTGCTGTAACCTCGGCAGGTCCAGCTTCATGATAGGTGCAGAGGTGGTTGGCGTGATCATGAGGCATAGGCTGCTTGGCAATACGTCCAGTCTTGACCTAAAGAGTCAAAATAGGTCAGGGCTAAAGAGATGGATCAAGTGAGATAAAATGACGCACTGGCTTGCCGTTGATGACACATGGGACCTCGAACGGGAGCTCTTTCTGCATCTGGGCGACGGCGGCCTCTAGTCCTGCGCGTTCTGAGGATCCAGGCGCGTACGAGCGCTACATGTACAATATCATTAGTACAAAAGACACCAAGACGTGAAGATGCGATAGTACCATGGGCTCATTGTCGATTTGGGGGACTTTGAAGTGGGCAAGAGTGGCCATGGTGGATAGTGGGAAGTGGTGAAGAACTGGCCGAGCGTTATCGAGGGGTTTATATAGCTAAATTACGACGAGAACTTTGCGCTCGGACAAGGTCCGACTGATCATCGTCGACGCGTGACTCCTCGCTAAGCGAAGCCTAGAACGGCACCTTCGATCTTATCGGACCCTGATGCCCCAAGATTTCGAAAGTCTAAATGGAATTTTTGAAAAATAGATAAAATATGCATTACAACTGATGGGGCAAATACAGATACAAGTATCGAATAATCAGTGTGTCTAAACTTGGCGGGGAGCCTCCTTTTCGAACGAGGCCTTCGCTGCTTCGTTGGCAGCCTTCTGTGCTGCTAGTTTCTAAAGGCGACGTAACACTTGAGTATATCTACAAGATATATATATAGAACAGGCTACTAACCGATTTGAGAGCCACAACTGAAGCCATCACGCCGTCAAGGCTCGCCTCTGTCATGTCAACGATCTGCAAGAAAATCAAGTCAGACTAAGCGATAAATGCTCATTGGCGCGTATACTCACCGCTTCGCTCGCTGATGCACCGAATCCGCGCATTTTGCGTTGCTCCTCCTCCATCTTGTATTGGATTTCTTTCATCTCGCGCTGATGATTTCCCCAGCCTCCCCACCCAGCACCCCATCCGCATGACCTGGCTTTGGGCCCGTCCTGGTCTTGGTATGCAATCTCATGCCTACGCTCTCGACCTTTCATGTACCAGTAGGTAGTAAGACCACCGATACCGAACCATATGAGTCGGCTCGGGCCACGGAAACGACCAAACCCGCGATTGTAGTAGACATGAGTATGAGCCGGGCCGGCAGGGTACTGGGGATGATATGGACCGTGAGGGTAAGACATGTTTATGAGGACAGATAATGTAGTATGGATCTAAGAGTAGACTAGGTTGTATGTGATTGAGATACTGAGATGGTGATGTCGACTAGGCAGCAGTCTCATGTTTTTATACACAGTGGACTCAGACGCCGTCCAGCGCAGAGTGTGACGCGTCTCGGCTCGGCATGCTAATCCGCGCGCAAGTGTCATGTTTTCATCCGGCCGTCGCCGTCGCTGAGGTGGCCGTGCTGCGTCCGGTCGCAGTCGTCAGCCTTTCGGCCATCGGCTTCCCGTCACGTGACTGTATGCGCATCTCAAGCCCGGTCGAGTGTCGGCGTTGGGTGAGCGACAACCTTGAGGACAGTTTTTCCAAACAACTTGTTGTAATTTACTGTAGAAATCATTCGTAGCACTTTGATATACACATGCTCGCCTAAAATACGGGTGAATGACCAATTTGCCCAACTCAAGAACGAAAATGAGAAAATTCTTTGTATTCAGCACAGACCCGGTCTTATCAAATGACACCAGAGTAATCTATGCGTATGCATGCAAATCTATCCACGGTAAGCAATGCCATTGGCTGTCAAGCTCCCGTCATCATTGTAGAGGCTCGAGCCAGTTCCAACAACTCCGCCTCCATCGTGTGGGGAAATGAGAGATGGCGACGAAGCACCAAATACGGCGTACTAGGGAGTTCAATTTTAGCTGACTCGTGTATCCCGAGTCTCTATTACGCACATATGTAACATAAGAAGCATCATCCAAGAAGCTCATCGCAGACTGCAAGAAGGCGAGCTGCTGATCACGTGAAGCTGGGGATAAGAGTGCGAACTCGGAGATAACGAGCTATAATCAATGAAAGCATTATTACATTTAAGTTTCTCCTCCATCGATATACGGACCTGGTAGTTTGGGAACCGGTTATGGGCGTTCTGGACATAACTTTGGAACTCGGAAAACGAGTTACCATACCAGTGAAGGTTTACATAGTCAAAGTAGCACTGAGAGTTCTTCAGTATCAGGGTTACATCGTTACAATGAAAAGACTTACACGCCCACCGCAAGCTGAAATAAATGCAGCCACCCAATCAAGACCTTGACCCGAGTTTTGGCTGGAGGTAACTGCAGGAATAGCCTTCTCTGTTACGAGAACAAGCATACATGAGCTTCATTAGTTTATCTCGACTAGTATTTCTGCCTACTGATTGCAAGAGGGTTGATGTACTGAATATACCAGTCGGCCGCGGTGCCTGCCGAAATACCATTGATATCGGGCTCGTTGAGTGAAAAGACTGTGTTCCATCCTTGTTGAGCTGCACGCGTTTGCAGTTGCGAAATGGGTGAAGAATCGCAATCCATGCAGCGTTGCATACCGATCCAGTTGACATTGCTGCAAATTCGATCCAATTCAGCATAAAAAAGTGGACGTGAGATTGGATACCCACGTGGTTTTCGCTGGACGCCAGGTTTCCCAATCGTAGAGCCTATGCGGAATTAGTAGTGGAGTAAGTTACGGATGAAATCTAGTCAAATATATCATACCATTGGACGTTTCCGTTCCCATTTGCGAGTAAGGTCTCGTCAATGTTCGATCCTTCGTTGTCTAAAGACAATATCAACAGCTTTTCTACGAGCGCAAATAAAATAGCTGGGCTCACACCATGGCCAAGCGATACCACGCTTTCCTGCTAAAGCCAATGGAGGCGCTATGAGCAAGGCTGTAGCAAAGATTGAGATCTTGGACATAGAAGACATATCGAGTTAACTACGTAGTCGAGAGAGGTATGTGAAACTGATGAAGAGCAGCCTGGACGGCGACCTGCTCTTATATTCCGTAGCCCAGGCCATACTAGCAAATGTTTTCTATCTTTAGAGTCGGAGCTGCTCTCGGACTACTCGGCCTTCTGGCGAGGCCCGCCTACACTCACGCGTATCATCTGGTTTTGGAACAGCAAACAGTATGACTGAACGTCGATTAGCAGAAGTATATCTCTTGATATGTAGGTAAGGGCTGAAATACACAGGCAACGAATTTCTTAAATTTTTCATCTTGTATAAGCATTGCATCTCGCTCATGTAAGTATTATATTCGAAGTGACGGCTAGCGTCTGTTACCTTTTCAAGAAGAAGACAAGTTCTCAGTCCTATGAATAGAGCGAACTTCCTGCGGATTCAAGCAGTCACTCATATACTTATGAGACCTACATACTCGAGTTAAGCTAACTAGCAATACGATCTGATCGTTTTATTGGAATCACGCAAACAAGTAACGCTCAATTCTACAAGAGCTTATTTTAGCACCGGAGCAGCTGGAAACATTGGTTCCAAGTATATTATGCCGAGTTCGCGTGTGTTGGAAGATATCCGCTTGCTTGTGGAAGCATGATTAGCGAAATGATCACGTGAAGTTACACTGTCAAATCGAAGCAAACATTAACCGCCTTTGGTGGTCTCCCCAGCTTCCGAGCAACGCATGTTTCGGCAATCAGAAGAGGTTATTAAAATAGCTACAGTATCTAGCAACCTGCTCGTTATGGAGAAAGCTCTGACGGGATAGAAAGCTCTTTGGCTATTAAGATCACCAATAACAAGTTTGATCTCGGTCGCCCTTAAACAATCATTCCCTGTCGGCCTTTGTGTGTATTAGGTGACTTGATCTATGGTTTGGGCTAAAACCTCATCGTATGTTTTCTGTCTATTTCGGGGCTCCGATATATATAGCATATTCGAGCCTACTGGTAAACCAACGATCATATGCCTACATGTATAAAGCTTGCCCAGTCTTCGTATTTTTCCTCCCCCACCAAATCCCTAAGATAAGCAACCGCTTTATGTAAAGCTTCGGCCGCCCTTCTATGATCGGGTACCCCATCTCTCAATAATTCTGTGTATACTCGTTCTGCAATAACTGGCCCATATTCGTCCTTAATCGACCACATTGTTCCAATTACGGTGCTAAACCCAGCCATAAGCATTCCAGCCGTCAAGTGTATTGCCTCGTCAGGGAGCTCTGTATGCCCTGTAGCAGTTTCACAGGCGGAAAGATAAGCAAAGCTAGCGTATTTCAACGGTTTTTTGGTGATGGTCGCAAGATCTAGTTTCCCATCCTGTAAATAAAACCCACTGGTATTTGGGTCGTTTGTCTCCTGGCTGGCGTGACATGCTAGATGGACCCAACTGCATTCTTCTATTTTTTGCAGAACAGTGTCAACTGTCGCATCAGCTCCCACGATGCTTTCGAAGTCCACTCCAGAAACAGCTTTCTGTAAGAGATCAATTTCTTGCGAAACGTAAGGAAGTGAAGACTTCTGTGGAGTGTTTTCTTGACCAACTGCCAATAGCCCATGGAATTCTAACGGCTGTTGGGAGGTTTGAAGCAAGGAAGAAATCGATGGCGCATATGAGGAGATGACATAGTCAAATGTTCTTTGTCTTGGCCGTGCTGAACCGTAATTGCCTGCCGCATGAATTGGAAGAAGTGAGAGGGGACCGGTAGTACACCATGTAAGGCGAGGAAGACTTTGCCCAGAGTCTGTATGCTTTGAAAGAACATTTCAGTAGGCGATTTCCTTGCGCTAGAAAGGTTTCCTTACCATGAGGTCTAGAGATTCCAATATGGGCTGAACAACCTCTCCCCAAAGTTCGTGCAAAACACGTGCAAACGGCGAGCGGTTGGCGACGGTAACGCCCGATTCCCTTCTTACGCCCCGGCTTCGGACGTTGAAACGCTTGAGATTAGTTACCCAATCATTATATGCCCTGGTTGCTTTTTCGTGAGAATACAGAGGGAGTGGTATGTGTACAATACTCTTGTCCGCTAAGATAGCAAGTGCATCGCATTGGGCTTCGTGAACGTTTACTACCACGATCGGACCCTTGTGGGCAGCGCTCGCAAGCCGAGTGAAACTCTGCGGCTTTAGGAAATCTTCGAATCCCGGCACCTTTCGTATAAAATACTGAACCAGCCCATTCCACTGTTCCGCCAAGCGACGTTGCTTCTGAGCTGCTGCTTCCATTGTGATAGGATCATCGGACACAATGCCTAGACCACTTTCTCGTCTAGATGCTTCAAGCTCTTGGACAACAGCATCGTATTGTCGAGCGATGACAGGATTTGCTGCATGTACTGCGTGGATGGGTTGTCGAAGTTGGAGTATCTGACTCCACACGATCGATCGACCCTGTTCTAGCCATTCGACTGCCAAGCTGTATTTACCGGTCTTCACAGCAGCAGCAGCAGCTCCATTAGCAAAGCCTACGATCGATTCAGCGTTGCGATATCGCTCAGATATAGACATTCCCTGCCACATTATAGCAGGAAGGAAATTCATGGCTAGCTGGTACGGTTCAAGCACTGGGGACCCAGGCTGTCGATTCAACAACGAGATCCACCGTTTGGCGGCATCGAATCGATATCCCGCGCCAGAACTTTCAGCCTTTGTTGCCCTTTCAAAGAATTCGGCCGCTCGATCGAAGTCACTAGAGCTATTTGTGAGTTGAAACCGATGCTCAACGGCGTATCCTGCTTGCGCCAATAAGCTGGCCAAAGATGGGTGCTCTTCAGGCGTAGCAAGTATAGCTTTTTCATAACATTTTATGGATTCGTCGAGGTCGACTGGGTCAGCTGAATGCTTGAAACGGGTTGCATACGCACTAGCTAAGTTGGTTATAATAGGCGGAAAATGGATAGAGTCTTCTGGAACGAGTGCGAGAGAATCCTGATGATGTTTTATCGCTTGGTTTATATCTTCGAGGTCCCCAAGGAGATGATACCTGTCAAGAAATGAACAGCCCAGGCCGCTTAGAGCTTGGGCCTTACCCGAGTATATCGTAGATACTGATAATGCCGACAACCGATAGGACTCGACAGCGTTACCAATATCGATTTTGCTTCTAGATCTACGAAAGGCGAATAGATGGGCGTTACCCAGCTGTTGCCATGCCCTGGACTTATTTGTGTGACCGTCAGGAAGGAGATTTACAGCTTGTTGTAGGTTGACGATTGCCCGGTCCAAATCAGCCTGGTTGTACAGGCGTGGGTATCGTTCAAGCAACGATATAGCTAGATTGATGAGGTAAACCGGCTTCCTAGTATGGCCATCAGGGAGACACTGGATTGCCTCTTGCTGATACGAGATTGCTTGATCTATCTGCGCAAGTATACCTGAGCGCTGATACTGACGCCAAAGACAATTGCCTAGATTATTTAGTGGTGTGGATCTATCGGCATGACCGACTGGCCGCAACTTCAAGACTTCTTCTTGATAGCGAATAGCTTGTGAGAGGTCATCTAGACTATGCGAGCGCTCAAAGCGTCCCAAGAAGGCGACTGCTAGATTGTTGATGAACCTGTGTTTCTCCGGATAGCCCTCTGGCGAAAGCGCAACGGCCTTTTGTCGATGCTTGATTGCCTTGTCAAGATCATTTACATCCGCAGTTGCATGATATTGACGCCAAAACGAGTTGCCCAGATTGTTGAGGAACTTGGGCATCGCGCTGGAACCATCCGGAGTAACTTCAATGCACTTTGTCTGGGCTTCGATGGCCTTTTTGATATCGTCAAGATTCCCCGAGCGCTCAAAGCGGAGACCAAACGAATTGCCCAAGTTATTCAAGATGCTGCCCTTTTCCGGTTCTAAGTCGCTTGCAAGGCTGGCAGCTTGGTTTTGGTAGTTTATCGCACTGTCGATATCCCTTGGGTTTCCTAAGCGTTCATATCTTCGTCGAAGAGATATGCCAAGTTTGTCCCAAACTTTGAATTTGTTCGGATCACCTTCAGGAATGAGGCTCAACGCTTTCTCCTGGCGCTCAATCGCCGTATTAACATCCACCAAGTTGCCAGTCCGAACAAATCTCTGCACAAGCAGCACCCCCAAAGAGTTGAGAAACAAGGGGTAGTCTGGGTTGGTCTCTTCAATAATCGAGATGGCTCGAGTTTGGTGCCCTATAGCAGCATTTAGATCGGCAATGTTGCCAGTCCTCTCGAATTGTGTGCGCAATGATTCGGTTAGGCGAGAGAGCTCAGTTGCGTTGCAGTCATCTAGTGATAGCTGGGAGCTAAGAGTGTCGACCACTTCACCCATGCTGGGGCTGTATAAGGTGATAGTCGGCGAATGCCCGATGATCAGCCACGATCTAGCCAATTATATCTTGTTTACATAACTAGTCAAGTCTCCCCGAAAAAGCGAGATCTGATCCTGTACCAACCTCCACCAAAGTTAAGATATCAGCCTTCGTAGTTCGATTGTGGAACCCCCGTCATTTTGCTCCAAAGCACTGAGTAATCGACATGCTGAACGCCCCATCACTGTAATCAACCTTGGGCGAGACCGTCTCTCAAGTATCACAGCTCAATATACTAGTCCTACCCTAAAGTAAGCGATCACATGTGTTCTGCGTACCCGCATTTACCCTCAATTTCGTGTCCACACGGCGACAGAGCGGACTTGAGTGGAAAATTTTATATTCAGTATGTAACATAACATGCATGAATTATGTTGGAACCGCGTGTGCCCGCCGTGCGCAGCTTTCAGGGCTTTGAGGCAGCATACATGGATCATGGTCACTTGTCAACCTAATGAGGCCTATCTCCCTGAATATCTAGTCTCTAGCTACCATAGTGGAGGAGACTCTTTAATTGACCGTGGCACTATCTTCAATGGCACAAAAGGACCGATTGTAATTCTCAAAATTTCGCAATAAGCCCCAACAGCAACTAGGCAAAAGCAGGGTGGCAGCCTCAACGTAAAAGGTTATGCCGATCAAGCTTCATCCAGGCCACTGAAGGAGTTCTGGTAGGTGTTAAATGAAGAGCGTGGGCATACCATGTTCATTGTCAAGGATGGTGCCCAATCACTTAAGGAAAAGGCTGCACAAAAAGCTTGGGATAAACTGGTATGAAATTCTTCCCTCTCCCGCCGAACTCTCCCGACCTCAATCTGATCGAACCAATTTAGAACTTTCTCAAGAAACAGGCTGCGCAGGCTCCCGACTATCGCAAAAAACACGAGAGCCTTCGAGCTGCCATCAAAATTGCATGGGACTTTATTGACATCGGCAAGATCAACAAACACACCCGTGGGATGGATGCTCGTGTCAAAGCCGTGAAAGCTGTGCACAGTGAGCACACACGGTTCCAACATAATTCATGCATGTTATGTTACATACTGAATATAAAATTTTCCACTCAAGTCCGCTCTGTCGCCGTGTGGACACGAAATTGAGGGTAAATGCGGGTACGCGCAACACACGTGATCGCTTACTTTAGGGTAGGACTAGTACATGAACACACGCATTGGAACTCATTCAAAAGGGGATTTCGACAGACTGTATGCGTACCAAGGAGCATCGCCGACGCCTGTTTTGTGGTACTCTGGGGGACGATATCAACCTGCATAGGGAACGCAGCTATACCGACGTGGCAATATAGAATTGTTTCTCTTTGGCTGCTTGGGAACCTTGAATTCATCCAACTGCACTAGAAATTGCTCCACGAGATTGATCAAACATTCAAACTCCAATGACCCATAAAAGTATGAACAAAACTACTCATCCGAAACATCCTCGTCTCGCCAAATACTCTCCCAAAGCTGCACCCCACTCCCGATCAAAAACGCCCACCCGCCCCAAAACGTGCTCAGCGCAGACTGATACTCCACCCCAGACGACGAATACGATGCGTATCCTAACGCGCCACACAGCGTGAACCCCACCGCTCCGATCAAATTGAACAAGCCGACATACCATCCTGTTCGCATACAGTCCTTATTGAGAATAGGGTCGGATAAAATAAACAACAGACGAACCTAGCGAATCGAGCTTGGGCTTCCACCACGCCCTTTGTACTTCCAACATCAACAGCCCAGACGAGATCACGAACCCGAGTCCTCCAACGACTTGAGGTGTCCAGAAGAAGACGTCTGCGATTGCTCGTGGTGGGTCCTTTGATAGATTCGGAATAATCCCCGGAAGACCGGTTCTGTGAAGCGGGTGTTGAGAGAAGAAGAAAATAGACACACAGAGAGAAGCTAACAGTACGGAAACCCAAAAGATAGTTGCTGCTACGAATTGAATCGAAGCTGCTAGAAATGCGAGGTCTCGCCAGTTGTTCGAGCCCCTGTTGGATATATCGATGTAAATGCTGCTGGCTTTGGCTGGTATACGTCCACCTACCACCACCGAAATTCTACATTGTTCCTCTTGGGCCGACTCTCCAACCGGTCCACCCCGTCTCGCAACGCATCTCCGAATAGCTCATCGTGCCCCGCATTAAGCGCCTCGACGAGCATGAGGTAACTTCCGACTTCAAAGATCGTACCACCTATGAACGCGAACGCAGAAGCTGTTTTCGAATGCTCTGGATATTTAGATGGGGATACGAGGGGCAGAAATAGAAGGAATCCATTTATCACCTAAAGATTGGATCTCAGTACGACCTTTTGATGAGATATGAGATGGCCACAACTCACCCATGCGATAGACCCCACAACAAATGTCACTGCCAGCCAAAACGAAATATCTCCTACCAGTCTAGCACGTCGTTTGACTCGCTTGTGATCATGATCCCACCAGTCGAGTCCAAGTGCATGTCTCTGTGCAGGTGAATAGCGATGTTTGCGATGGGTTCGAGAAGCCCAGTGTGCACGTTTATGTGATATGTGGGTGGGATGGAAGAGCCCCAGAGGCCGATGAGGAGAGGGAGAGGACATGGTGGAACGATAGTCGCATGGTAGACAGGAGGTGAAGAAATGACGGACGAAAATAGGTTTTGATGAACGAGTGACGTCAGGCAATTTGTGAAATTGAAAGTTGTATATTAGTTGGGGTGAGGTGATATGGATACATGATGACGACAACAGATGCGGTTAAACAGAATAGCCGGGAGGGAGATCGTCTGCTGGCTGTGGTGGCGGGGCGGATGTCGGTGGCTGCTGGTATTCGGCTAATACCTAGTGAATAGACACACCATGGATCTAAGAGATTACTCACGCAGAGGATCGCCCAGCCTCGCCTCCCTGGCCTTTTCGATGGCCCTCGCACGTGTGTTCTCGACCTGCTTGATAAACTCGAACATTCCCTGATCAGTCAACCTGACTTCCACGCGGGTTCCCAGCTCAAGTCCGCCGTCCGGAGCAGGTTTGACGTCCATCGAGAGATAGTTGGCGGCAAAATAAGGCTGGACAAATGAGGTGGAGAGCACAGATAGCCATGGAAGAGAGAGCGACTCGAGTTTGACGTTGGGGTCTGTCGTGTCTTCTGGTTTGATAGAGGCGGGCAGGGCTTGGGAGACCAGTGCAAACAGGGATGCGGATTGGCTTTGGTGTGAAGCGACAAACACAAACTATGTCGTTCGGATCAGTCGACGGATCAGCCACAAGCGAGACGGCTTACCCGCTCGGTCGTCAGCCACACGGTCCCCGTTGCTCGGAGTGTCCTCGGCGGGTTGGGAAAGTTGACGGTGGTGTCTACGTTGCGGACTGTCGACAACAGGCGTTCGTGAGGGAGCGGGACCGGCTCGCGTTTGGCATCGAGCATGACCCAGTTGAGGGACATGGTGGATGACGTGATGCCGAGGTGGGTGGCAGTGTTGCGCCGTGGAGCTGAGAAGGCCGATCGTTGCTACCCCGCGCTTGTTTTTTTACCGCTTGGCGTCGTCGACAAAAGGTGGTGCAGACAAAGGGTCGACACGTCGGCGAGGGTCCTTCCTGTTTAGGCAGTCATATGCGAAATGACCGCCGAAAAACTGCGGCGGCTCGGCATCCCTGAATGATGGCCGCCAAGACCGCGCTTCTTCTGCTCCCGGAGAAAATGTATATAATCCATCCTCAATTCTCCGGATTTTCCTCTACGGCTCTCCTCCCCCTTCCCCCTTCCTCCTCCCCGGTATCTTAATTCAGTGCAACGCAGTTTTCTCTTTATCCCGTTTGCATCGCTCGCTCGTAATCGTCAACACTCTTTGGACGACTGAATTACTCCCATCGTCGAATTTGCAAGCATGTTATTCTCTTCCGTCGCATCCGTTTTCGCACTGGCTGCAGCTGGCGTTCACGCCCACGGCTATGTCAGTTGTAAGTCTCTATTCATATCATACTCGAGTGACATCATAGCTGACCCTGGACACAACAGTCATCAAAGCCGACGGCAAAAAGTACCCAGGTGGCGTCCCTGGCGAAAAGAACGTCAAGTCCCCCATCCGATTCATCTCGACCATCAACCCGAACAAGAACCCCAACGGCGCGGCCATCACATGTGGCGCCAACGCCAAGAACGCTGGCATGACCGCGTCTGTTACTGCCGGTACGGGGATTGATCTTACTTGGGTCGCCCACCCCAACCAGGCCTGGCCCCACGAGATGGGTCCCATCATCACGTACATGGCCAAGGCGAGTTGATGAGCTTAGGGATACATTGTATAGATATTAATGAACGTTTTAGGTTCCCGAGGGCAAGACTGCTCAGACTGTCGATCCTGCCACTCTGAGCTTTTTCAAGATCCAGCAGCACGGTCAAAAGTCCAAGGGCAGCAACAAGTGGGTTGTCGAAGATCAGAGTCAGTCCAAACCCAAACGTGCGAATTTCGGAAGCTGACATTCTTCCTCTCTTCCAGTGAAGCTCAACACGATCTACACCGTCAACGTGCCGAAAGCAATCGAAGACGGAGAATACATCATGCGCCATGAACTCATCGCGCTCCACCTTGCCGACAAAAAAGGTGGAGCCGAATTCTACTCTAGCTGCTTCAACCTCAAAGTCTCTGGCGGAACCGGTACCAACCCCGCAGCTACAGCCAAGTTCCCTGGCACGTACTCGGCGAGCGACAAGGGCATCTTTACTCCCGGCGTGTTCAACCGGGGCTTTGTCTATTCGTTCCCCGGTCCTGCTATTCCCGAGTTCAACTCGTCTGGCGGCAGCGGCAACTCGACGACTCCTACCGAAACCGAAACCGTATCTGATGAGCCCACTGCGACTGTTTCGTCGGCTGATCCCGAGCCGACCGAGAGCGACGATTGCAACGACGACGACGAGCCGACTGCAACCGAGTCGGCGGCTGTTCCTACTCCAACGGACGACGACTGCACAGACGAAGAGCCCGAATCGTCCAGCACACCAACGTCGACCAAGTCGAAACGTTCCATGCCCACCGGTGACGTGCACAACGGATACAAGCGTGCCGGTGCTTGGTCGAAGCGCATGGAAAAGCGATACATTGGTCGTCCTGCCTCGTCATAAATCTCTCGTTGCATATAATTTACATTCTTTTTCTACTTTGCTCCCCGCTCCATTCTTTTTTAACGATGCTGTGCATGACCTTGACGGTTTGATGTCGTTCTCACTTGTGAGAGCGTAGTTTTTTGTGTGGGTTTTGCTTGTAGCATAGCCGATTTGAGCTTTATTTTGTATTGCATGCAGAATGAAGTTGATTATACTGTGAATTTGTGTGATTTGAGTGCATATAGGCACTGATGCATGTCTGACGGTTACGAACAAACCGACTTTTTTTGTTTTAGCTAGAGTGTTCAGGTACGGAAATTGTGTGGGCAGCAGTGTGCCTGGATTGCCACAAGTTGATGAGACTCGACTAACGCTCGGTCGACATGCCTACTATGCGCACGGACTGGAGCGCCCGCCGCAGTATATGCGAACACCTTGCCCTGTGCCGAACAGCATCGTCCCAGAGGAAAATTTCCACCTATGACTGGCCCCTCGAGCGTACCAGTGGCGAGGTTTGTCCCATGTAGATCTCTAGCCGATGAAGCGGCGGTGAATTTACTATCAAGTTAAATTCTCCTATCTCGCGATGAAAAGAGGTATCAGTAACATCTCCTTGCGCCGAAACCAGCACGCGCCACGGAAAGGGCGACAGGTATGGTTCAGTCCGGTCGTGGCTGTCGGATCCAACAGATATCTCTTCTTATCAAACGATAAGACAATCTAATCAGACACATATGTAGAGTCTGTAACTTTCTACTGGACTGGCGCTCTAGATCCCCCTTATTGGCAAGGAGCATCGCAAAAGCTGCCATTTTAAGCCCTTCTAGTACTCATCATATCATTGGCGGTCGACGAATGGCGTTTATCTCTTCAGTTTCTTAGAACAGTTTTATAGCCAGTCAAATTTTCAAGTGAGATTCATTCTTTTACTCGATTCAATCACAAATTTGTTCAAAACGCGGCCGCAAAAGATCCCCGTTGCCTTTGTCAAGCAGCAGTACCTTGGGTTGGTGGCTTTGTATAGAACTTGACGACGTTGAGTCCCGCTACATACCGTCATCGCGTTAGCGCATGGGATTTCAGCATATAATTGGTTTTTGCCAGAACTTACCGACCGGAACACCGTTGTTTGCTGTGCCAGCGATCCCCATCAGTGTGCCTCGGACGTAAATATCCTTACGGGTTTCTTGATCAAGATTCGCGCCAGCTCCAAACGGGCCTACCGAATATATAAAATATGTATAGTAAGGCAAGCAGTTACGCTCGTAAAAATGAATTGAGCTCAGACCTGCAGTTCGCGGAGGCTCGCCACTAGATCCTTGAATGGTGAACTCCAAAATCTGAATCTGGTCGGCCCACTTCTGATCCGATTGTAAATTGCCGTGTATTCCTTTGATTTCTGGAGTAATGCCGTTAGCATAGGCTACCTATCGAGACAGGAATATATTGACCTATGATGTTTTCGGTTGCTACAAGCCATTTAAAACGTTGATGGAGTCCAGTATACATAGAGTGACTTACCAGCCAGGTCGACTGTGGACTTTGTTCCGCCTTGAGCACCATGCATGACAGAGTTGGTGGCGCCGTCTGACATGTTGTATACGATCCTGGTATGGGGTTGTGTCAATCGGGGAAAAATGATATCAATACTGCATACTCGAGTCCGTGAACGATTGACTGGTCGGACCAGACTCCTATCGACTTGATGGGGTTAGAGAGCTTGAGGCGGTTTCCAACTTGGGGCAAGCATGTCACTTCAGAAATGGTGCTACTGAGTATCGAGGAAGAAAAGCTTACATGAATTTATGTCGTCGTAATCTTGTCCCAGAAGATCTAGAGAGCGACCGATACCACCATAAGGTATAGAGGTCGCTAAAACAACTGGGTCCCCGAAACGGGTGAATGACAACCCTTTAAGCTTAACTTCATACGTGTCCTTGGTGATCCCGGCGAATGAATGAAGGCGGCCCTCCCAAGAGATAGTTATGGCATTATTTGGGGGTAAATATTGAGCAGCGCCATAATAAGCTATCTTTGTTCAGTATATAGACATAAAAACCAAGCGGATGACATACGAGTAACCTTTACTTGAGACGAATTTGTAGACTTGATTGTGAAACGAATTTTCTGAATACAGTCGCCATAGTCATAGTTCCCATTGGGGTGACCATGGACACCCTCGACTTTACTGATGTACTCCCCAGCTGAACGGAGAACGTGAACAACATTCGGAGGAAGCAGTAGGGAGTAGTATACCTGAGAGTGTAAAAAACTTGTTACCGACATTACCCGCACTGAAAGTGCCATGAGGAATGGCAAATTCTATTCCGTCGAGGTCGCGATAGGTAACTCTTGGGACTAGCTGAGCATGATGCTACAAAATAAGGCCTCGATGCGATCTCACGTACCGCATACCGTCGACCACCCAACCGGTGTTGAACTCAATCTTGGTGATACTGTACTGAGGATCCAAGTTGGGCGAGTAATCGTCGAAATTTGTAGTTTCAGATATCCCATCGCCACCAAAAGTAGCGGACGAGACGAGTGGTTTAATGATCATGTGGGGCACGTGTTAAAGTGAGTTGCAAGCAGTACTGTGAGTTATCACCTGGCATTGGCCAACCACTCCCTTATATACAGACGGAACATGGTCTGTGCTCACAAAAGGGTTATAGCATCCGCAGCCATTTCAACCACTTTGGTAGGTTGTCAATTTCGTAGCCACTCTATTGTACACTGTCGATCGATTACTTTGTCTGCATCCAATCCTGAGGCTCACCATGAGGACTTTAGCGAGCCAATAGTAACACGTAAAAACTCTACTATAGAATTGCTCTATATGTTCATGTCTGCCGGCGACGTAACAAAGAATTCAATACGGGATTGAGATAGTCACAACGCAAAGTTTATCACTGATGCTCCGTGCTGTGAGGAAGCTTTCAAATTTGGAGTGCGTTACAGATAAATGTATACTGATTTGACAGATGTAGCCTTTTGGGCCACATGCTGACTATAGGCGGCTAGGAGCGACCGCGCATTTAATTACCTCACATAGCTGTACGAGTTATTAGGTTTCGATTGTCGCAAATCGGCGTCGCATATATTTGGAAATGTGAGTGCTTGACATGCGATTCCCGGAAGTCCCCGTTATCTCCGATATATAAAGCGGAGAATTCTTTGAGGGGAGGGGTCCAGAACAAACGTGTTTACTGCTCAACGATAGAATTCAATATGGTGTCTCTATGTAGCACCGAATAGTCGAAATCCCAAGGAGTGCTCGGTGAACCTAACTTTCTAGTTTTGAATTGGAGCACCCTATTGAAGATGCAGAAAGGATCTGCGTCTGCATATTATAGGGTCACTTATACAAATAATTCAGTGGTATGGCTTTAGTTATGAATGAACTTCGAGGTCGAGACTTGCAAGGGTCGGTAAGCAACAGGCAAACGGCCACGGAGAGACCGGTAGGTTCTTGTGAGTGTACGAATCGCTCGTGAGCGGCCCACATGCTCCAGAAGTGCCCAAGAGTCGTTTTGACGCTGCCCTTAGGACGCGAACTGAGCATGGAATCAGTCACTAGCGGCTTTTGCGGCCATGAAGCCTGACGGATTTGCCAGTAAGGTCGACCCGGTTCCGCATACCCATATCAGCACACCGGCCGCAAAACCACTGCTCACTTAGTTATATCATATTGTACTCTCTACACGCCGTTCAACGATACATATTGTGTATTCCGGAAGGGGTTTCTGCGTGGGGTCCGCGCTGACGCTTGATAGGTACCGAATGCCAGGTCTTTAGCTTCCAGGCTGGCCGCTGACCGTCGCGCACAAAATCGCTGACCGGCAGTGTACGGCTTGTTAGGTTAAGGCGAAAGCTACGTTCACCATATCGTTAGACTCAACCCTTGCCGACTCCAGCGCATGTGCTTGGCTCGGGTCACCGTCTCATGACGGGATCGACACGTACAACTCAAACAGCATTTGCACTGCCTTCAAATCGTAGACTCCCATACTGCGAGCATTTTTTAATCATATATAATATAATCGTTCAGAGGCCAGGCCTCACGGTGCGACTTCCGGGGAAGGGGACACGGAGGGAGAAGGAGAAAGTCAGGATATAGGTACTACTAACGCTGGGCACTAAGCGCTATTCTACGGGTACGGGAACTATACTAAACAACGCTGGACTATACATATTAAATTAAGAACGCTAGGGGCTAACTTAAGTACTTGGAGAGACGAGAAGTGCGCCGGTCATACTCCAGGAGCGCTAGCATACCGAACCAACTAGACGAGAAGACAGAAGAGAGCGATAAGAAGTCTCCTCCACGGGAGGTCAAAACGTGCTGCCTCATGGCAGTATAATTCGGGCAAAATAGCACGAAATTCGAGACGATTTCCCCGGCTTTGCCGCAGGCCCGGCATAGGCGAATCGACAAGGCAGAGGAGGTGCGCACTGAGTTGGACGTGGCCGTTGATGATACAAAAGAGGAGGGTCGCTTGTGAGCGGTTGAGACGTTTCGTGTTTTGAATAAAGTCGCTGGGTTCGACTAGGAGGTACCTCCCCAACAGTTTCGCTCCTGCGGTAATCAGTTTCCATCCCTGTTTGGCGTACGTTCTGTTCCCTTGCTTGGTTCATTTCTTGGCGGGTTCCTAAGTGATACGCCGGCGGTAGTTCACCAGCCTGAACGAGACCAGGTCGCGCGCATAGCGCTCCCCTTTTGCTGCTAATTTCGCCTCTTTATCTGCTAGGGTATTACCCGAAACGTCCTTGTGTGCCGCACACCACTTAATATGGAGGTCGATGCAGTCCGACCGATTTCTGACTTTGAAGAGGAGCTTTCGGATCGGGTTCAAGAGGGATATGGGTGTAGAAATCAAATATATATATTAAAGTGTATATAAAGCCTTAGAGAAAAGATAGTGTGGGTGAGTGAAGTGATGGCGTCCAGAGGGCCCGGAGGTCTTCTGTTTATGCCTGCAAATCGCTCCGAGTCATACGTGATTGGCACTCACTTGACTCGATTACTGACTCACTCTTCTAGCACTTTTGAGCTTACATGAGCGGTTTCTACATTGGGGGGGGGGGCGGAACTGCGAGCACTGCCCGGCCAGTGCTGAAACAGTTGCGCATTATTTGCTCTATTGCCCTCGCTACGCTGCCGAGAGCTACATTTACCTCGAGTTAGGAAGCTCGGACTTTCTCCCCCTCGACTACTTCTTTCATGCTACCGAAGCCACTCGTTCTCTTTTGACTACATCAAAGCCACCGGCCGTTTTTCGGACCCTCTTAGACAGCCTTCTCTCCTTCTCATGGTTAATAGCTACCGCTCCCAATGTGCATTAGTCCGTACTTAGTTCTTGGCTCCGTACCTTCTGTTTCTCGCTTTCCGTCTCACATCTCACATTACACCGATTTGCAAAAGTATTTTCCAAGCGCCGAACCAAATTTGTTTTTGTGTTTTTGGCCCGAAAAGAAAATCGACCGTATCTCCGTCAGTTATGGGTCACAGGCTCCGTGCTATAGCTCAAGACAATCGAAAAAGTGATGCGAATCGAATCATCCTAACCAATCATGAATTTGACAATCGTACGAGAACATCCTGTTCCCAGTGTTTCCAGCGGATTTCTTCCCAGTACGAGGTCGATTGGCTCTGTGATGAATAAAGTAGACTTAAACTATACTATTGGTCTGCTGTAGATGCTTGTTTCACAACTATGTCAAGCGTTTACGGGAGTTTTGCGCAAACAGTGACGCGGTCACCTCGAATGGAAGTCCTTAGAACACTTGTACACGTTGCATTTCATTCTTGGCTTCAAATAAAACCTCCAAAAGCATACTCTGACCAAGTAAGTAGTCTAAACTCGATGATCTACGGCGCTGAACAGCAAAAGAGCACCCGAAACAGAGATTTTTATAGAATGATCGCATTCTTATGTGGTTAGGACCATTCGATTCGCATCACTTTTGCAATTGTCTTGAGCTATAGCACGGAGCATATGACCCATAATTGACGGAGATACGGTCGATTTTCTTTCTGGGCCAAAAACACAAAAACAAATTTGGTTCGGCGCTTGGAAAATACTTTTGCAAACGGGTATAAAAACATCCAGATCAATGGAAGGCGTCTGGTCGCGATATGAGCTAGATGAATATATCGCCTCAATGATCAATAACCTAGGCCCCTTCTCCTATCTTTTATTTCCCTCCTTCGAGCTCAGTCGCTTTATTTGTTGCGCCTGGAGTCACTCAAAGAGACTTTTTACTCGATTCGCCTCAACATGCATCGGAGGCGCTGCCCCAAGGTCAAACCACGATGCTCAGAACCGAATCCAAAAGAATTTTATCTAATTATCTCAGGTGTTCATGCTGGCGAGAATGAGCCTGGGAGATAAATGCGGCCTTCCCGTCGGAAATCTCAACTGTTACATTTGTAACGCGCATAGCTCCCGCGGCACTCTGGGGATTTCCTGGCTCTATTGCTTTCCTAAAACATGTAGTAATGGGAGAATCTGGCCCAGGAGAAACACTTGCTGAGTCGCGCGTGTCAGGCCTGCTTCTCATCACTTTCTAAGGAATGACTCTACAGAAATATGTGTGCTGGTTTTATAATGAGACATACAAGCTTTCGTTTGAAGTGCACGCGCCGCGAATATGTTTGCTTTCAGATAGCGCCATAGACCGAATCTATCCTAGATGGCGATACAATCGGAAGTAATGATAGGTTGTCAATTTAAATTCGCAACCAGTAAGATATACATTATCTTGTGCTTGATGCTAGTTCCAGGAGTTTTCACGCCGTGGGAGATCATATAACAATTCGATGGTATACTTCAGACCGCCATTTGATCTCAACGGGCTCCAAAAAGTGTTCGTATAGGGCCGCAGGAATATAACTTTGGCCGGCCGCCACAAATTAAAGCCAACGTGCTTGTTCTGGAAGTCTATGTTCTCATGGACGATCCCTAATAGTAGTCGCTACCTATAATACACTTCTCAAAGCTTTCTCTCCAAATGCATAATTGACTCAAAGGAGCCGGATACCTGACAAAGCCGGGAGATCGAAACATTGGGAAATGGTTTTTATTTATTTCCCCCTTCATTTGGTTCTTACCCCACCCTGCATAACTTTAGAGCTAAATTTTTGTTCTCACTTGTGAGATATCCCGATTTGGGCTTCGTATTGCAGTGTAGCGGGATGAAGTTGGTTCTTTTGGGGATCCGTCAGAAACTGAACGCATGTAGCCACCTTGCGATGCGATGCGAGGCCCGGCGGTTACTCGGAGACCTACTCCTCGTTTCAGCTAGGAGTATTCGGCTACGGGTCTCGAGCGGAGGCAGTGTTGGGATTGCCACAGCCCAGTTCGGTTGGTGACACACCAAATGAGAGTCAATTAAATTTAAAATGCTCGGTTGGGGCGTGTTCGCTCAAGTCGGACAGGGGAAACGCCGAGCTTTGGACATGCCCACTCTGTGCACAAACTGGAGCGTCAAGTCGCTGAGGTAGCGCAGTATATGCGGGCGCCTTACCCTATGTGAACCAGCACAGTCCTAGAAAACATGTCACAATAATCACTTTCGTAGACAAAGGGCCTGGTATGTCATTGTGTCAATATCTATTTTTGGAATGATATGGAGCGAGGACTACCATGGAGAATTTGACGGCCCTGGCAGATGAGGCTGACCTGTTAAGCGCCTATGAATTTGCGTTCGGAGAGGAAAAGTATAAATATAGACCTCCCGCCTGACCCATTGCTTTCTTACGGCTTTCGTCCCCTTTCTCCCCTCTCCTCTTCCCGCCTCGGTATCCTAATTCAGTGCATTTGCAACCTCTCTTTTCTTGTTTGCAACGCACGCTCATAATCGCCTCTGTGCTGAATTAAACTACCCTCCCGTCAATTTTTACCTCCGCTAGATTACCAGAATGCTCTACTCGTCGATCTTGTCCATTTTCGCTCTCGCTGCGGCTGGCGCAAACGCTCATGGCTACGTCGCTTGTACGTTTTCTCAGACCATTTTAGCCTCTCGCAAATTGCTCACGTCATTTCGCCTAATAGGGATTGTTGCCGACGGCAAGAAGTATGTAGGCGGTGTTCCAGGCGAGACTCACCCCGACTCGCCCATTCGATCCATCTCCACGATCAACCCGTACAAGGACCCCAAGGGACCGGGCCAGACGTGCGGTCTGAATGCCAAGGCTGCCAAACTCACTGCAACTGTCACTGCTGGATCGACTTTGGATTTGTCCTGGGCTGAGCACAAGCAGCAGGCGTGGCCGCACGAGTTGGGTCCGCTCATTACCTACATGGCCAAGGTTTGTTCGATCTGTTTTTATAAGAGAATAATATCTCAACGTTGGGTGCAGGTCCCCGCTGGCAAGACCGCCGCGACTGTTGATCCCGCCACTTTGGACTTTTTCAAGATCCAACAGACGGGTCAAAAGACCAAGGGTGGCCTCAAGTGGTTCGTCGAGGATCAGAGTATGTTTACACCTCCCAAAATTATGTACCTGTTCTAACACGTTCCCGCGTTCCAGTGAAATTAAACACCAAGTACTCTGTCAAGGTACCATTGAACCTCGCGGCTGGCGATTACATCATGCGCCACGAGATCATCGCCCTGCACCTTGCGGACAAGAAGGGCGGTGCCGAGTTTTACGCCAGCTGCTTCCAACTCAAAGTCACTGGCGGCACTGGTTCTGGATCGCCTGGTCCGACTGCCAAGTTCCCCGGCGCGTACTCTGCGACCGACAAGGGTATCTTCACTCCCGGCGTGTTCGACAAGGGATTCAATTACCAGTTCCCCGGCCCCGCTCTGTTTTCTGGCGCTAGCAATTTGACGACTCCCTCCGCCCCGAAGCCTGCTGCTCCGATCACCCCTGACCCGACCGATGATGATGAGGATTGCGAGGAAGAGCCTGAGACGACTAGCATCAGGACTTCGACCAAGACTGCTACCTCGAAGCGCTCCATGCCTACCGGCGACGTGCACAATGGATACAAGCGCAGCGCTTGGTCTAGGCGTATGGAGAAGCGCTATGTCGGTCGTGCCTCTAACTGAACTCTTCGCTCGGTCTGAATTCTGAATCATACGAAGTCCACGTATATACTCTACATTCTTTTTCTGGTTGCTCATTCCTTTTCTTACGATGCTGTGCATGACCTCGACGGTTTCCTCTGTTTTTGCTCTGCTCCTCACTTGTGGGGATACGTGTTTTCCGGTTCTGCTTGTAGCATAGCCGCGTTTGCTTTGTTTTGTATTGCATGCAAAACGAAGATCGTTGCACTCTTGACTAGCCCAGAGTGATTCGGTATTGAGTGGACATTAAGTCGGCTTGGTTACTCTTCAGCCTCGGGCGCACAGCGTACTTTTGTCTACGCCGGCTGAAATCGGGAGCGGGATCAGGCTATTGTCATTTCACCGAAATTGTCTTTTTTGATTCGAGCTGTGTAGACTGTCAATCGCCATCCGATAGATTAAATATGGATATCGCGTCGGGGCGGGTCCATTCGGCTCGGAATTCGCATTCGACCCCACACGTGGAAAGTTTCAGCGCAGCCCGTCATTGCCGATCAGGGTGGGCCTGCGCAGCGCATCGCCTTTCACGTTTGTGGACGGGAGGCATCCTAGTGGCATCCATGTCTGAATTGTTCCTGGCATGGCGAAATGGCTGCGGGCTATATGTTAGCGATCGCTCGGTATTAATGAATACGGTGGCTAAATACTTCATTCATTGCGACTGTATGTCTACATGCTCGCAGGGTGCCTTGGCTTGGCATTCGCCGCCCCACGACGGCTAATATCAGCTTGCTTGTAAAACGAGTATACAGCCCCCAATGCCCAATTTCCAGCACGGCGACGGTCGTTTAGCTGATCGCCGCTCCCCTTTTTCATACATTTTCGTCTGTCGCCGTGATTTAGGCTGGTTAGCGCTCCACGCCGTACCAGCTATCACCCATGGTTGATCCGGAACCCATTAGCCATACGATGGCACTTCGCGAAGTTCTACTGGTCTATTTTTTGCGTGGAGCAATGAGCTTGTCGCCAAAGGCATAGCTACAACAATTAGGTCGTGGAGCAGGCTGATGGCCGTTGACGCGAACAGCACCCATCATTCGAAAATAGCGTAATGGTCGACTTGGGCAAAAACCAATGTCTGCTTTGTCCTCTGCCGAGATCTTGGCGAGCTTGTATCCCGACCGGGTCACTGCGCACTATGTCGGTGGCGGCCCGACGCTCGGTTGCCTTCGCGACCGGAGGGCTTGGCATAGCCATAAAGGGAAATCTCCTAGCCTATATGAGGTCGGCCGAGGTAAATAGCCGTAAATAATCTCCGTTTTTTCTCGTGGATGACACATGCTGATCCCTGCCACAGCCGTCATCAAATATTTGGTCCCAGGAACGCAAATTGGGGAATCCGGCACACACCAATATAAGTTACGCGGCTTCCTCACATGTATCTCTACTTTTCCTCCTTCCGCCCTCCTCCTCTCGCCCCTCTCCTCGCCTCCGCCGCTTTTGAAGTATCCTACTATCTCGCAACGCACTCGTTAAAGTTGCGACGCTCACTAGTGCACTGAAACACTCTTTGAAGACTTGACTCTGAACCGAATTACGATGTTGTTCTCCTCTGTTTTCTCGATCCTCGCGCTCGCTGCTGCTGGCGTCAATGCGCACGGCTACGTATCCCGTGAGTTTTCATTCTTAGTATCATCCAGTCTATTCGCTAACTCGGTTCGCTCAGAGTTTACCGCCAACGGCAAGGTCTACAAGGGCGGCGTTCCGAGCGAGACGTTCCCCAAGTCCGCCATCCGCTCGATCAAGACGATCAACCCCAACTACAGCCTCGGCGGTGCCCTCACTTGCGGTGAAGGTGCCAAGGCTGGTTCGGTCGTTGCACCCATCACTGCCGGCACCAACTTGGACCTGGAGTGGGTCGCTCATCCCGGCCAAAAGTGGCCCCACAACATGGGCCCGCTCATCACCTACATGGCCAAGGTATGTACCACGATCTAGAGCCGCTCGTTTTGTGGTAGCTAAAATTTGACCAAAGGTTCCCGCCGGCAAGACCGCCGCTAACGTCGACCCAGCCACTCTCAACTTTTTCAAGATCCAGCAGACTGGCCAAAAGTCGACCGGTAGCTCCAAGTGGGTCTTGGAAGATCTGAGTAAGTTTGTTTTTGCTGCTTGCTCCTTTGTCCGAAATTAATTTGAAATCGACAATAGTGAAGGTCGGCGCCAAGTACACTGTCAAGGTGCCCAAGGCGATTGCCAACGGCGACTACATCATGCGTCACGAGATTATCGCTCTGCACCTCGCCAACCAGAAGAACAAGGCCGAGTTTTACACGAGCTGCTTCCAGCTCACGGTCTCGGGCGGCACTGGTTCGGGCGCTGTCACCCCTACCGCCAAGTTCCCTGGCGCGTACTCTGCCACCGACGCTGGTATCTGGACCAAGAACGTCTTCAACCCTGGCTTCAAGTACAGCTTCCCCGGCCCTGCCATCCCCAAGTTTGCCGCTGGCGCTTCCGTTGCCGGAGCATCTATCGGTAACGCCAGTGTTCCCGACGTGGTTGTTGCCACCGCCACCGCCACTTCGTCTGCCGCGTCTGGCACACCGACCGGCAAGCACTGCAAGCGCCACTGGTCCTCGAGGCATGTGATCGCCGCTGCTCCCGCCAGCTAAACTCCACGCGTTCGAGATTACTCTTTTTCTTATTCTTTTCCTTGGGCTCTTTGACGAAACACCTTGATCGGTGTCAATATTTTCTGTTATATCCTCGATGGAGCTCTCCTTCGGTGAGAGCCTGTGCGCGCTCGGATCGCTTTTGTGTCTTTGATGTTGTATTGCATACAATGAACATGACATGATTTGAAATCTTTTCGTGTGAGGCTGGTTGGATGAAAAGCGCGCGTATATTGCACATAGAGAGCCTGTTTTCGGGTATTGAATACCCGTTATGGTAGCTCGAGTAGTGTGAATGCTAGAGGAAAACGACTCTGTCCCCTTGAGGTTGATTCGTAGAGATGACCCTTTGTGCCCTTGTACGGGCGCGATGAATCTTGGAGGAACATGCTCTATAGGTGGGTGGCGAGCATAGTCGGCGGTCCCGATGCGACGAGGTTTTGATAGGGTATTTCGATTCAGTAAAAAAAAAAAAAACCTGCATGTAGTGGGTTGGTTGCATAAAATCATATTTATTGAATCAAACCTCGTCCACTGGCTATTCCCCAACACCACAGCCCCTGAACACTTTACCGTTATAGGTTGCAAAGACATACTCAAGCTTTGGGCATACTGCTTCGAATGCACGCACGCACTTGACCCACGTTTTAGCCCCAGGCAACAAAGACATGCAAGATGGCTCGTTCATCGAGATATACAAACGCCGGAGATTTGGAAGGAATTGTAGAGCATCAAGTATAGCCTCCTAGTTCATATGATTACGTTTAGTAAGGGATTTACGGGATTATGAAGGTACGCACAGCAGAGAACGCTGCAAACCCCACATCGAGGTGAACTTTTTCCAATACTTTTGAAGGATAATTGAATAAGCTTTTAATGATAGGATTACCATATACGGCTTCTCTTTCAACTTGAGCACTGAGTTTCCGGAGCTCAGGTAAGCGTTGAAGTAAATGAAGCTGAGACCAGCTATTCGATCCTCCGCAGTCTCTATCATCACCGCGGTATTCAGGGATGTCCTTGATATGAATTTCCTCGATTTGTGCGGCATGCTGCGATGATACAACAGCTTTGCATAGATTCGAGGGACCTTCGAAGCGTACAAGTGATTTGAAAGTATTGTCGACGTCCCTCATGTCAACAATCATATAATCCATCTCACTTGACCGCAGAGCAACTTCGCGTATGTTAGGATGACGCCCGAAGAATGAGAGTATCGATGAACTACAATCGACTCGGTGAGAGTACCATGGTCCGTTTATGCGAAAGGATCGAAGGGACTTGAAGGTAACGTCTCTAAGCCCTGAGAAAACCTTGCTCCATAAAAAGGGGGGTTGCGAGTATCCACGCGTCACCAATTCGAATGTTATTAGGTCGGGGCATGCGGCAAGGAGTGAGGTCAGAGCGCCAAAGGACTCTCCCACCTCTGCGCCGCCTATAACCGGACAGCGTAAGTGGTGATGCACATAGAAAGCTGAGTAACTTGCCAACGCTTGTAATGCCTAGGCGCAAATGCTGGAGGTTCTGGAACGTGAAGATACTACAAGTGATTTTAGTGTTAGGTTTACAAAATATGGCTCGTGTCCATGATCAACCCACACCGCAGTAAAGTCTAATGTGCTATTTATCAACTTGACATTTCGATATCGAGTAAAAGGCTAACTTTACCTGGCTCCCGAGTATTATTTTTCCACGGCCGTTCAACCCCGAGATCGACAGAGGTGAGTTTTGGGCAACTGGTTTTTAGCGTAGCCATTATTGTGATGTCATCTGGCACAAAGGGGCCCGCCATGCAAAATGCTCAAGGCAAGATACCACGGCCAAGATATTGTTGACATAGCTCAAGTTAGATTCAGAAACTTCGTGGATTACCAGTGCCCGCACATATTTTGCTACTTGTATTACCCCAGGGTTATCGCAAATAAAGCGCGTGCTGAATTGTTCGAAATTAAAACCCTTCTTTAGTTGTATCATCCGATACAAGTATGGAAGTACGAGGCGATGCCATTCCCAACATACTATGGAGGTCGAGAGAAGATCCCTCTGAGCCATATAAGAAAATGCTTGGGCCCAGATCTCAGAAGGGACCGAGTGGCAACTTTCAAAGGGCATCGATCGAGCAGTGTTTAGAAGAGCCACAAGTTGTAAAGTTCAAGGCAAATAGGAGAACTGAATCAGCAGAAGCAAGTTGACAGTTAAATTTCCGTACAACGTGCAAGCAACGTGCTCTCAGCGGTTGATTTGATAATATCAAAGAAGTACATTTAACTATTGAGCGCAGGTCCCCAACGTTGATTCCGGCTTGCGCAGCCTCCAGCGAGGTTTGGGAAATGCAAGCATCGCCGGAGGCGGCGTGAGCGTGGCCGGATTTCCCACGCGCTAGCGCGACTCGAAGACACCTAAGACAAACTGGTGTGCTAGAGAAAATACTGGCCTTCTCGATCGGCTATCATTACTACGCATATGGGGTGGTGAGCGAGAAGAAAAACTGGTTCCCGCGTCGATGGGCGCTGCCATACTCTTGAGGCGCTGAAGCGCAAGAATCAGGTGTTTACGCGTTCATCACCTACTTCCCTCCTGGTACCGGGCATTTCGGGGATTCAGTGCTGCTAATACTCCTCCGCCGGCTCTGTCTCGTTCTTTCGTCAATCATCTGGCACATTACATGCGCTGCCTTGAAAGAGCCAGGATGAAGCTCGCTGATGTCGTAACTAAAGTAGGCAAGCCAGGCAACACATCTTGGATAAATTGGCTGTACGATCTAATTGAGTTGGGTTACAGCATTACAATCTCTTGAAACCTGGCCATGATGGTTGCTGCGGATGAATTCCAACCTCGGACAGATAACCTCAAACATACGCATACACGCGATCCAGTTGTCAACTCCGACACACATCCGCAAGTCATCTTTGTCGTATGTTTCAATTTCCAAACGACGGAGATTTGGTAAGAATTCTAGTACATGGAGTAGGTCTTCCTGATGTGTTTTGCGTCAGCATTGATCTATATGGGATTTCGATCGTACGCACGCTGTTAAGAGGGGTAAATCCAGATGTTATTCCAAGGTCTTCCAGGGACATCGATTTTTCATTGAATATGCTTCGAAGTATTTGGTTGTCGTCATCAAGCCCATCGTCCGTGAACTCAACAACAAGCCTTCGGAGTGCAGGTAAGCGACGGAGTAAATGGAAGTTTGACCAAGCAGCATCTTCGCCGTCGTGTCCCCCCTCGTCTTCGTCGTCGACGTTTGTCATACGAAGGTACTCCAGTCGAGTGGCAGCTTGTGATCGTGCAATTGCTTTGCATATAGATGCTGGGCCCTCGAAGCACAAGAGCGATTTGAATGCACCACTAATACCACCCAGATTGTGGGTCAGATCGTTTGGTTGGTTTGTCAGTTAAGACAGGTTCTGTATGTGGGGATGACGTGCGAAGAATGATCGAATAGGTCTATCCTGATCACCCGCCAGTGTTGAAACCAAGGCACCATCTAGACGGAGTGAACGCAAGGAATCGAAAGTAATGTCCTGGATTTGAGCACATATCTTACTGAAAGACCAACAGTGGTGGATTGTGTCGACGGAAAGTCCTAGTTCTAGCGTTTCAAGATCGGGACAAGCACGAAGTAGCGATGCAAACATCTCAGTGCACTTTTCGTTGAACTCCGCTAGGAATGGACGATATAGGCGACTAAATTCATAGAAAAAGAAAAAGAAAAAACATACCTACTTCAAAAATATCCAAGGTCAAACGCCTGATGCCAAAAAACCTAAAGATCCTGAGAGTTTGTGTAGCCCAAGCAAGCTGTGGTAAACGACCCTCAATGAAAACGGATTAACGCACACAGTAATACGATCTAGGAAGCAGGAGTTATGCAGCTGAAAACCATAATGACAGAAGAGTTTGGTTCTTACCATACTCCCAGTCGCACGGGTCTTCATTTGCAATTTTTACGTACAACGACTCGAGCCTTGAGCAATTGGTCTGCAGTATCTCCATCGTCGTGCCATCACCCGGCAAGGATTCGTCGCGCCAAGCGAAATGCTTAAGACCAGATAAAACCATTAAAATATTGTTCAAGAACGTGATGTTTTCCGATGAAATGGAATCAATCTCGAGGAATCGCACGTAGTCTGCCACTGGGAAATCCGATCCACCCTCGGCTGTGATTCGTTTGCTAAGTAGCTCTATATCCGTTTTTTCGTCTATGCAAACGAAATAGTACAAACGAGGCAGTGTGAGACCCAGCCAAGTTCTGCAAACCGTAGCCATTGAAGTCATGCTACTTTTGGATAAGCACGAGAGTATCCTATCCCAAATCTCCAACGGCAACGAACGCATGATGCGAGCCAAAACGTGTCAGCTACTATATATAATGTAGTGAATGATATTTTACTGGCGCAGTAGTTTGTAGGCAGGCACTGTGTTGGTTGACGTTTTCAACTATTCCCACGGGCATGATGCCCGACCAAGTAACGGATTTGGAACAAGCGCTGTATTAGACGGGTGGTTGAGGGTATGCACGCGTGCTAGTGTCAACGTATGAGTGCGCGTATGAGAACCCTCTCCCCTCTCGACTCTGGCGAGTTCTTTCAGGCGACCATAACAAAACTAGCCAAGATATAGTCGGCCGATACGTAAACGGGTGCAAAAAAGTATTGCCTGTTTAGTACATTACAATGCTTTCTCGTTCTCTCTTACCTCCCGGACTCCATGCATATTTTCCTTTTCTCCCTGATAGAGCTAAAGCGTGAGGTTTGAACATGGCGGTCCTGAAGCAGGCGACAGAAGTAGAAGCATAAGCGTACTATCTTTAGAGGCATTGGGGGCCCGTTGTGGACGCGTTGACGGACCAGGTAGGGAGAATGGGGAGTTGGTGAACACGCGGTCGACGCGTTCAACGACGGGCGAAGCGATACGAGACGAACCGAGGCGAACAGAGACAAGCAAACGAGCGAGCGAGCACAAAAACGGGGCTTGAGCGTTCAGAGGACGACTGCGTGGGGGCGCTGAGCGCTAATCGGGCGCGGCTCAAGAACGGGCACAAATTAAACGTATATTGGGAGCGGTGCGGCTAACTAAAAAAGAAAAGAAAAACAGATATCGGCGTGCGTGTGATGGGACGCGGCAGCTGAGGATATGGTCACATGAAGCGAAATATAACGGAAAAGAAAACGGGGAAAGATTCGGAGGCGAGCGTAGTCCGGCGCGGCTGCGTTGGGAGCGCATGTATCCAAGTTCATGGCAGGCTAGAACCCGCGACCATGGAAATGCGAGCTGTTGAAGCAAGGTAAAGATCCTACCGGTTGCTGTACTTTGTCGTCCCCTCTTAGGATTTTTCCGTGATAAAAGTTCGATATCGACTCGAGTTTTGGACAAATATCTTCAAGACTACGCATACAATCGACCCAACTCTCAGCCAAAAGTGGTTCCAAACCCCCTCCCGCTTCCAGGCGACGAAGATTTGGCAGGAATCGTAGGGCATGAAATAAAGATGCCTGAACCATTGAGTTGGGTTAGCAGCAGCACATTAAAAGCAAACAAAGGCTCCTACGATGCGAATATGAACATGTCTAGATTTGAACGCGAGATCTTCCAATGAGTTTGATGTATCAACAAATAAGCTCTGGAATATGTGATTTTGTTCTTCCCAAGTGTGGCCCGTAAACTCTATGATGAGCTCTCTTAATGCTGTCAAACGCCGAAGCACATGAAGGTTGGACCAATCGAATCGGGCGATGCTGCCGTCAGTCTCTTCAACGACCTCGTTGTGAACGTTGGTGATACAGAGATACTCGAGTTGGCTAGCAGCTGACGAGAGTATGACTGCTGTGGACATTTGTCTAGGACCTTGAAAGCGCACGAGCGATCTGAATGCACCATTGATGCCCGTGAGGTCATAAGTCAAACTGTGATATCGGTAGGCCAGAAACAAGATCTGTCGGATGTCAGGGTGGCGCGCAAAGAAGGAGCGAACAAATCCGTCCTGATCATCATGTGTCGAGGCCAAAGCACCAGCCAACAGAAGCGAAGAGAGAGAATGAAAGGTCACGTTTCTCAGTTCCAGTTCAGCACATAGGCGACTGAAGGACCACGGGTTCTGAGTACCGTCGTCGAAAATTTTAAGATGAAACCCCTGGAGATCAGGGCAAGAACAAAGTAGCGAGGCGAGCATCTGAACTCCTTCCTGATCAAACTGAGCTAAAGCTGAAAGGGGTAGGTTTTGATACTGATATACTTAATAAACGAGTTACATACCAAGTTGGGGGATCCCCAAGGTCAAATACTCTAACCTGCGGAACTTGAAAAGCCTGGAAGCGAATGTGATGTTAAGACGTCACAGCCGTGGTTGGTCCATCTGAACCCACGTACGCAGAAATTACATCTAGAAAATGTTATAATCGACGGTCTGGATGTAGTTTTAAATTGAATCTAACCGAAATCCCAATTGTACGTATCCGGACCCAAAAGATCGAAGGTCAAGGACACGAGTTCCGGGCACTTGGTCTGCAACGTCTCGATCGTGGTGACACAACTGGATGAGGATACGTTGTTCCAGGTAAAATCCCTGAGAGACGAGAAAAATGGCAGAATGTTGTTCAAATGCTCCACTTGTTCCGACCGGATGCGATGAACCTGGAGCTTTCGCACATATTTTGCTGCCGAAACGCCCAATCCGTGCTCGGCTGTTATCCGTTTGCTTAGCTGCTTTATGTCCACGCCCTGGTTCAGATGCACAGTGCGATAAAGATGAGGTATTGTATGATCTAGCCACGTTTGACAGACGATTGACGTTGATATAAGGTCTCTCTGAGACAGGAATGATATCACCCTATACCAAATCTCGGAAGGTATCGAAGCACAACATCCAGGATTCATACCAGAGGACGAGGTTTGCTTGGTACAGTAGGCTAGGGGTTGGCACCACGAATGCCGTAATGGGTTCGGCGAGTCGGCTAGGTCCCCTGTGACGTGGTTCCTCTTAGATCGTTGGGTTCCGAGCCAGAAAAGGCCTGAGAATAAGTCATGTGATTTTCTGTTCTATCTTTACGCCAGTGTTGTCATGACCCCGTCAAGAATTCCTGACGGGTCAAAGGGTCAGCTGACTTGACCGCACAGGTCAGGTCAACTCTGACCAGCGTCTTGACCGTCAGGGCACGTGGTTTGGCACATGTGGCTAGTCGTGGCCGGTATACCTCGGCTTTGCTTTCCCCTTCCCTCTACATTGTATACATTGTTATTCACTATGCAGCACACTTTTCACAAAAAGAACTGGGCATGGGATTACTTTGAGAGAAATAACACCAAGTATCGCACTGATCGTACACACTGGAGCGCGTGGTGTAAAGGATGTTTAAGATTCCGAATCGCCACCCTGAAGGAAGATGATGAAAGCTTGGTTCTTTCTGGTCATATTCAGAGGAACAGATCCGAAGAAGAGGTAATTAATCAAGGTAAGCTATCATGTATGCGCTTTTTATTGATTATGTTGGCTAAATTATTGCAGCTATGGACCCCGAGCATGCCATCTGTGGCAAGATCCGTAACCTTCACCTCCACCTTGCTAAATGTCCCCACGTTGAGGCGCAGGTTCGCCACCATGCAGCCCTTGACCGAGGCTTATCACGCCAGCATACCAGCGCCGTAACTCAGCCGGCAAGCCAGGTTGATACTCTACATGTCAACCAAGAATGGTTCGAGACATCACTATGCCGAACAGCAGCATCAGCTGGATGGTCTTGGAATAGCATAAATGACCCTGAGTTCAGGCGGATGATGAAAGGCATGCGTCCTGACTTAGAAATTCCTGATCGACGTACAATATCGGGTCGAGTACTTGACAAGGAACTTGTTCAAGTCACCAGTGAACTTAGGGATAGGGTTGCTGGCAAGCTTGCCACAGGAATGTGTGACGGATGGAAGAACATTACTCGGGCCTCATTGATTGCATGTATGATCACGGTTGACGAACAGGTGCGCATGATATATTTTGAACTGGCCCTGGTAGCTAGACATGTGTATCCCAGGCCCATATTACAAAGATTTATGATGCATCGGGTAGTCGGAAGACCGCAAAGAATTTGCTCAGCATTGTGCTCGAAAACATCAAGTATGCTGAGACCGAGCTTGGTACGACAATCGTGGCTTGGTGCAGCGATGCGAGTGGAGAGTCTCGGTCTATGCGCCACAAACTATATACTCAGATGCCGTACTTGGTTACGCCTGACTGCTATGCACACCAGGCGAGTGAGCAGCTTAGGATCTTCACTGATAATTGCTTAACTAGGATCGAAAATCTAGATTAATCTAGTAGTGGGCGATATTTTCAAGCGTGTAAACACGATGAAGGAGGTTGCGATTCGAGCGAACACAGTGGTGAAGTGGTTTCGTAACCATTCGTATCCACTAGACATGCTACGGCAGTGTCAAAGGGAGGAGTATGGTACAATTTTGGCACTGATACAACCCGTTATCACTCGCTGGACTGCCCATTATTGCTCTGCAACTCGCTTGCTCGAAACAATGAAAGCACTGCAAGTGTGCGCTGTGCGACACGAAACCGAAATGCTCGAATCTGTTGGCTCAGCAAAGTCGGAAGAACGCAAACTGGGAAAAGAGGTGTTTAGGACGATACGGGATCCAGATTTCTGGTCCCAGTTGTTGATGTGAGTGGTATAAGCTCTGCGTTTATCCTTCGCACTTAGAAGTAAAATTAGAATGCAAATATCTCTAAGGCCTCTTGCTGTGGCTGCAAACATCACACAAGAAGCGGACACGCATCTCGACGACGTCCTAATCGCGATGTGCAACTTGTACTACGCATATAGCCATCGAAACGATATCCCCAAAGAGATATGTGCCGTTGCACAGGACAGCCTTTGTACACGTTGGAGCAAGGTTGATCATGATCCATTTATTGGCACAATCTATGTCAATCCGCTCTATCGATATCATTTGTTCAATCCAAACGAACCAGAACTCCGACCAATGAGTCTGTACATTATTCTCAAACGACTGTTTCTTCGGTTCTTTCCGGAAGATCAATTCCGAGCAGGCGAATTCATGCAGGCAAACGCAATGTATGCTGACGCGAAGGGGCCCTTCTCCGACGAGAACATGTTTGTACAAGAGCTTTTAGAACAGCGCAGAGGCGGAGTAAGTGGGCGAGCGTCATTTTAGTGTGACTATTTACAAGATGATTAGGCAGGCGCCATAACTTTAGCTCAAATCTGGGCGAACTTGGCGGTTGGGCCCGTATCTGGCGTACAACAATATGCGAAACTGGCATACCGCCTTGTTTCTATCGTTCCCACGTCTGCTGGTTGCGAAAGGCTTTTTTCAAAGATGGGAATATCGCATACAAAGCTTCGGAATAGGCTTACAACACCAGCCGCTTGCAAAATCGTACAGCTTCAAATGAACCTACGACTCATGCATCTTCGTGACGGTGTCAACGCTCCTCGATCGGACCACCAGCGCGGCTCCGATGCGACAGCTGAGTCTGATACGCAACCCGAGGACAGTGGCGAGGAGGCCGACACAAGGTCGGTGATTGCGGATTTGATCGAAGATGTAGACGCAGACCAAGATGTGCCTGACGAGGACGAAGCCACAACGAGCGCGGGGGGAGATACTACAAATAGCCAATCATGCACTCAGAGATTGCCACGGATTGTCTTCCGGTGGACACGAGAAATTACCCTAGCAAATATCTTCGATTACGATTGTCTAGGTGGCGAGAAGTTAGTTTGGAAGCGCGCCAGGAGTTTTTGGGCAGTAGGAGTGGCGAATCTGAAGACTGAAATGACCGAATACTGCCTTGCAGAAGTAAACAGCGAGCCAACTGGCTCGGGATAGCTTTATTTCCTGATACTTGTTCTTAATATGGAATATATCACATCTCTATATCACGTGCTTCAGACGGGTCAAAGGTCAGGTCAAGGTCATGACCTGATGACCTAACTCCGCTCCTGACCGGGGGTCCGACCACGGAACTTGACAACACTGCTTTACGCTGCCACTTGGCTATCTTGTCGTTTTGTGTTGTTTGTCCAGCGGAAACGTAACTATGAAAATTGCAAGTTTATCGAAGCGGGCATCCTCTTTTACCACTCGGTCAATATTCAGTTTCAATATGTATCGTCTCGCAGGGTCCGTCAGATCTGTGGCAAAAGGCTGGCTTTGGATTACAAACTATAACAACTCGAGAAGCGTAAGAGTACAAAATGATAATTAATTGCATGACAATGCTTAAAATTTGGTGTTTTCGGATTGACACATCACCGATTCAGCCTCCGCCTTTTGCGCGTATCACAATGACATTCGCCAACGTATTAGCCATTCGATCCAGAATCAAAAATGCACTGATTGGTTAGCCACATGTGAAATGATCCATGGCTACATTCTATTCCATAGTATCACCGAATGACACGATAGAGCTTTGGAGAAAGGGTAGTACAATTCAGACATTGCAGCCGTTGGGGTGCCAGGGGTTTAAGCAGCCTGAAGATCTATCTGCCTCTTGTACTTCGTCGCTTCCTCTCAATATTTTACCATAATCAAAGTTGGATATCGACTCGAGCCTCGGACACATATCTTCGAACATGCGCATACATTCCGTCCAACTCTGCGCACAGGGAAGTATGTTCAACCCCCCTGCAACTTCCAGACGACGAAGGTTTGGTAGGAATAACAAGGCGTGAAACAAGTCGTTCTATCATTAAATTATGTTAGTAGCGGAGCGTTTGGATGATTGGAGGCTCGTACTACGTGAATATGTACATATCCAGAACTTAAATTGAGGTTTTCCAAAGTAGTCGAAGTGTCGACGAATAGACTGTGGATGAGATGGCTGTGTCGTTCCCGCGATTCCTCGTCTGCAAATTCTACGACGAGCTCTCTGAGCGCCGTCAAGCGTCGAAGCACGTGGAGATCCGACCAATCCAACCAAGCGATACCACCTGCAATCGCTTCCTTAATGTTACCATGAGCATTTGTAATATGAAGGCGCTCTAGCTGATCGGAAGCCTGTGACAGTATAACTGCCACACACAGAGATTCCGGACCTTCGAAATGCACGAGCGAGTCGAACGCACCATCGATGCTCCCAAGGTCATACGACAGCCTGCAAGATTGGTATGTCGGAAGTAAAAGCTCCTTTATACCAGGATGACGTGCAAAAAATGAACGAACGGGTGCATCCGAGTCACCATCGGTTGATGCAAAAGCGCCACCCAACAAAAGTGAGGAAAGCGAATGGAACGTGAGGTTTGCACGCTCTAGTTCAGCACATAGGCTACCCAGGGAAAACGAGTTGTTCGTTGTAGCATCGAAAAGGATCAGGTGAAGTGTTTCAAGATCAGGGCAAGCACAAAGGAGCGAAGCGAGTACTTCGGCACTTTCATGGCCGAACCGGGCTATATTCGAAAAGCTGTGAGCGGCAAAGAGAATGACGACACAAGTTACTTACCTAAATTAGGGATTCCCAATATCAAAAACTTCAATCCACGAAACTTGCAGATGCTGGCCGTGGATGCAGTGTTAAGTAGCCGCAATCATAACGCAGACGTACATAGATATATGATCTAATAGAAACAAAGATATACCCTATGATTAATGATAAACTAGAATTGTGCATCTCACCGAAATTCCAATCGCGCAGCTCTTCATCATTGGCCTCGATAATCAAGGATTTGAGTTTGAGGCATTTGTTCTGAAGTGTCTCTACCACGCTGGTATCATTCGGAGGCGACATGTTGCGCCAGTTAAAGCTTATGAGAAAAGACATCATTGGAAGAATGCGGTTTAAATACTCTACGTCCCCAGATAAAATTCCATTCACATCGATGAGTCGTACGTATTTCGCTGCTGGCAGACCCAATCCGTGCTCAGCCGTCATACGTTTGCTCAGCTGTCCTAAATCTGTGCTCTCGTTCACAAGCAAGATACGGTATAAATGAGGTATACTGTAATCTAGCCAAGCCCGGCAGACAGTAGACGTTGATATCAGGTCGCTGCGAGACAGGTGCGATAGTATTCGATCCCATATCTCAGGGGGTAGCGAGGCGGGAAATCCAGGATACATATGCAAGAGTAAGAGTGACTTGGCGCGATGGTAGACAGGAAGCGAGATAAATGGCGCGCTCTGACAAAGTTTATAAGAGTGACCGGGGACTTTGCTCAAAGGAACTCCCCAGAAAGCCTAGTTGTGTTCGGCTACTATAGATCCCATGAATGTTCAAGCGATGAAATTCTCAAAATTTCCTCCAGATACATCGCTACTCTAACAGGTTTCGGGCTTCTGGACAGAGTAGTGAATTACCTGTTGTTTAGGTGCTTGTATCAATTCAACCTCCGGACTTGAGAGCAATACAATAAACACTAAGCCATCTCGGGGTTTATGGCTTTGATAATCTAGCGCGACAAACTGGTTCTAGATCATATGCTGTGACAAGTGAGGAAATACACAAGCACAAGATGATGCGCTGTAGAGCATGTGGCGCATGAGCAGGTGTCGTCGAAGCAAGGCATTCCCGATTCTGATGTGAGTTAATGGTCGCGAGTAGGTCGAATCGGACCTAATGGACAAAGAGAGAGCGACAGCGCAGCTCAATGGACGTGGTCAACTCGTTTATCGGATGTGTCTACCTAATCGGCAAAGAGAGAGCGCGACAGTACTGCAGGAGGTGTTAGATAAATGAGTATAGATATAAATAAAAAGAATACGTACCAGCTCAGTGGCGCGACTTGAAGAGTCGGGCGCCTAACAAAGACAAGAGTGGCGCATACACGACTCTGCAACAAATTCGACTCGGCCTTTTTACTTATATCATGGGGTTATGCACCAAGACAGCCATTCAACATGAACTGGAACAGTAAATGATCGAATTGGATTTTCTATGAGCGTTATAATCCCTAGTCCAAAGACCCCCTGAAATACACCCCAACACTACGATAGGAGCCTCAGTGGACAGGGTAGCATAGGTTAAGGATTGTAACAATTAGGGTGCGAGCGGTTTGAGCAACCCGTGGTTCTATCTGACGGGTACACTTGATCGCTTCCTCTTTGAACCTTACCATGATAAAAGTTTGATATCGACTCGAGCCTTGGACACATATCCTCGAACGCGCGCATACAATCGACCCAAGTCTCCATGCCAGGAGTCATGTTTATCGCGCCTCCGACTTCGAGAGACCGAAGATTTGGCGTGAATCGTAGTGCGTGAAACAGGTACTCCTGAGCCATTGAACTAGGTTAGCCGCAGGACACCCAGATGATCAAGAATTCGTACAGCGTGAATGTGTCTACGGCCAGGTTGAAGCTTGAGGTATTCCAAGGTATTTGAAGTATCGACAAATAGATTTTTTATGAGATAATTGCGTTCTTCCGGCGCATGGTCGTCTGCAAGCTCAATGACAAGCTCTCGCAGTGCTGTCAGGCGCCGAAGCACATGGAGACTCGACCAATCCGACCAAACAATACCGCCAGCGATCGCTTCCTCGATGTTACTATGAACGTTTTTGATATGAAGGTGCTGGAGCTGACTCGCAGCCTGCGACAGTATGATTGCCACACACATAGACCCTGGGCCGTGAAAGTGTACAAGAGACCTGAATGCACCATCAATATTCCCTAGATCATAAGGCAGTTTGCAAGATTGGGATGTCGCAAACCAAAGTTTTTTAATCCCAGGGTGACGTGCAAAGAATGAGCGAACAGGTTCGTCCCGTTCATCGGCACTGGGGATAAAATCGGCAATGAATGTAAGCGAGGCAAGCGAACCAAGTGTCAGATTTTTTTGTTCCAACTCGGCGCACAGATTACTGAAGCACCACGAGTCTTGCATTTCCTTTCTTAAAAGGACCACAGCGAGTGCTTCGAGGTCAGGACAAGCACAAAGTAGTGAGGCGAGCATCTTGAGGCTTTCTTGACCGAACGGGGCTAGATCCGAGATGCGTGGGCTAGAGAAAGGAATATTAATAGAATTCACTGACCTAAATTGTAAACGCTCAAGCTCAAGGACCGTAACCCATGAAAATTGAACATGCTGGCGATGGACCAGTGTTAAAAGGCTATGCCCATAACTAAACTATCCGAACCACATACACAGAGATTTGATCTAGAAAATGGATCTATGCTCAATGGCTCGCACCCGACTTGGAGTTTTGTCTCTCACCCAAATTACAATTACCCGCTCCGCCAAGACCCACAATACTCAAGAATTCGAGTTTCGGGCACTTTTTTTGCAGTGTATCCATCACTCTATTATAAGGGTTGTCCGGGAAGGAAACATTGCCGCTACATGTTAAATGTCTGAGAGAAGACATCGTTGATACCATATTGTTCAAATACTCTCCGTCTTCACGTATATTCCCAAGCATTTTGAAGACGCGCACATATTTCGCCGGCGCCGGACCCAGAAAATGATCGGTGTTCATACTTTTGCTCAGCCGTTTGAGGTCTGTATTCCCGTTCACACTGATGGTGTGGTATAAATGAGGTATACTAAGACCCAACCAAGCTCGGCAGACGGAAGATGTCGATATCAGGTCTCTCGAAGACATGTATGATAGTACTCTATCCCAGATCTCATCAGGAAAAGAGGGAGAATATCCCGGGCCCATGTAGAACAACGAAATGGAGCTGGTTGTGTGGTGGCGGCTGGCAGGAAGGCATCGGATGTTATGGCGTATTTGGTAAGAGCCAGGGATCATGTGCCTATTCGGATTCTCGCCACGAAACAACCTTGCCGTGAACTCAGTAGTAGGTTTAGCACAGTAAACTATTTTTGAATTACGAGCAACGACAGATCAAAAACATACAAGTACAAAACAATGCATGGTAGAATATATAGTACAAGGGGTGTCATCGAACCAACTGGGATATCCAAACTCAAACACGAGAAAATACGAGACTAGAGATCAGCCATGCTAGTCAACAACCCCGCCCGTTGCGCCGCTCCGCCCATCGTCGACCCTCCACCCGCGCTCGTACCCTCTCCTCGATCATTGCCCATGGACAGCTGGGCGCTAACATCCCCCTGCAAATTCATCGGCACAAACACGACCTTGCTCTGCGCCGACTTGGCCATCGACTGCAAGGCTTCGAGCTGTCGAATCTGCATCGCCGCAGGACTAGCCAAAATGTCGGCAGCCTGTCGCATGAGACGCGCCGCATCGACTTCGGCGCGCGCGGCAATGACTTTGGATTCTCCGACGCGTTTGGCTTGGGCGGCGGACGAGAGCGAGGCGGCAACGTCCGGTGGGAAGGTGATGTCTTTGATGAGGATGCCTTCGATGGCGACACCCCATTTACCCGCGACGTCGGATACGATTTCTTCGATTTCGAGTGCGATGGCGTCACGCTGTGGAGGAGGCAAGGTTAGATGCAGGAGCTGGATGAGATAGGGCAAGGACGAACCTCGGTGACGACACTCTGGACTACACGCGCACCCACGACTTGCCGTAAAGTGGTCTGGGCACGTTCGATTACGGCCTGGCGCAGATCGGCAATGCCGAACGCGGCACGGTACGGATTTGTGATTTGGTAGTAAATGACCGATTCGCTGCAAGTAAAGTCAGATATTGTGAAACAAGTGAACACGATCGATGCTAACATTTCGACGTTGACATTGTCACGCGTAATGACAGTCTGGCGTCCGATCGGCGCGATCTGGATCTTGATATCGACGCGACGCAGTTCTTCCGAGCATACATTGACCTGCACGAGACCAGGATCGACAGCTGAAGTAGGCTAGAGTAAGAACACAGCTATTAATAGAAGTATGACGAAAACTTGCCTTTGTAAAACTGCCCGAATCGAGTGACGAGTCCGACGGAACCCTGGTGCACCTCTTGGAACGGGTTGGGGCACGGGCAACAGGGGACTGCTCCAAAGAGACCGATGCAAGCGCCCAGAGCTATGTTGAACAAGCTGATGAGCACAAACTCGAGGGCGATGTTCGACTGAGGACGCACCATTGATCATTGTACCGTAAAACCCATGCTCGACGCCATCAAGACCCAGATCTTGCGCGTATGAGGTTTGCATCTCCGATCGCTTTAGCGGTTCTACAGTGATGAGGTTGCCGTTTGCCCCCGGTGGGTTGGCGCGGCGGGCGTTGGGCGGGGATGGTGCAGTGACGTCGGGGGCATTGTGGTCGGCGACGTGAGAGTGCTGGCCAGAGGAGACCGAGGGAGAGGATTGGCGGTAGGCCTTGCTGTCGGTGGGGGCTTGGGACATGGCGGAGAATGAGAACAGCGTGGTCAGATGGCGATCACTTTAATAGAACCCATGTCCGAGCGGGGTTCGGCGCTTTCTGATGGCTGTGCTGCGGAACATCTTGGCATGACTCGATTGTATCCAATTCAACACAGGCACCAACCTGGCATCCCACATGCCGAGATGCCGGCTCCGTTAACCCTGCGAGAACGGTTGCACAGCCTGGGCTGCGCCATCAACTGCGCCCTCGTAGGTTTGGCGCTCATATTCTACGCCAATGCAGAGATCGACATCCGATGCCTGCCATCAAGAAGTTCTCTTTACCCTTGAGCGATCGTCCGGACCGCATGGCATGGGGTCGATAGAATCCAATTTAGGAAGGATGTCCGTGCTACACCCGGTAAAGCAGTCCGTAAAACGTCGGCGCGAATCTTTCCATCCGAAAACCCCCTCGCGCGGCTGTTCTCCTCTTCACAAATGGAGCCCCAAAGTGTGTAGTACCAAGGATCCTGTGGTAATCAACCTGTTCGAGCGTTCTAGAAAGACGTAAAACGAGTTCAACCTTGTGAGGAGAGCGTGCATACACTGACAAATATCCTAAGTTATATCAACCCTGGGCGGCTGAGCTTCCCCTTTCACAATGCACCTGCACCTGCAAGTCCAAAACCAACTTGTTCGTTTCTTGACCTGAAGGTGGTCCTCAGTCAGCTAGCGGAGTTGAAAGCTGGGGGAGCGTACGAGGGTGCCTGCGTCACCCGAGCTAGTTGGGGACTCAATCAGCCTTCAGGCTACGCGCATATGTATATCCAAATACTATTAACTGGAGGTTTCTGTCACCGTGAGCTAGGGGCATGCTTGTTCTATTCTCCCAAATTTTCGGCAATCAATAATACGTGGTTTCATTTAGAAAAACAAGCGAGCTAAAGCAGGAAGGACACAGATATTTATGTCTATTTGTCCGAGCCCTTCTCTTGGGTGAGCTAACGCGACCGCAAAAGACCAAAAGTAGTATGTTATCCTTGATCCTGAGGATCACCAATTTATTCCGAACAAAACATTTTGCTAACGTTTTGAGATTAGGTGTAAGAGTCTTGAAATCTAGAACTTCCCCCGTGTACAGAGATATACTAACTCTGCTGTAGTTCCATATCTTATAGTTCAGATACATGTTGGCGCTGTGCGTTCTCAGCTCATTCACCCGGTCTCAGGGGGGTGAGTTTGACTAAGATAATATGCGTAATTACGCGATGATCCCAAAGCGTCTATTAGCGCATCTGGTACAAGTTTCGGAATCTTGGTCTTGGCAAGGGCTACGTACGAATCCAAATATATTCTGCACTGAATTCGGTCCCGCTTAGTTTGAATATGATTTTGTAGTGAGGGGTTCGCTGCAGGCGCGCGCTTGCTGGCCACCGATTGGCACCCTGCGTCCCCTGGCCAATGCTTGCTCAGTTCTACTTATTGCCATCTTATCGGCTGCTAAACGGGAGGAGTGGGAGTCCCCTGTACTGGCCCCACTGGGCCCGTCAGTGGCGAATAGGGTTCCATGAATAAAATCAATTGTGCAACAAGGGAACTTGATTGGTATTTGCTACTGTACTAGCACCACTGAACCTTGCCTAACTTCAAGGGAGAGAAGCTGTGCGTTGTTCCAGTTAGCTGGGCTTGAGCTCATCAAAACCTACTTTTAGGTTAGTATCCAAGGAATTTACCGTGACCAAAAGTTCTGTCCTTAATCGCAGGAGTGGGAATGCGACGCACAGACAGAGAAATCAACTTCGAGCATGGGAGACCGATGCATTACGGGTGATTGTAACAAATATAAGTACGGTATCCCGCGCATACACGTGATGTGATACATGGCTACCCCTACCCCGTTCCAGATATGCCTATGCTTGCTCAAACGGGTTTGATACATGTCCCTTTTGCTCAACACCTTGCAGTTTTCCCCGTATCACATTTCTGTGCTAACGTTATGTAGTTGACTCAAAAGTAACTGCTGAGACCACTCACGGGCGGATCAACCGATTCCTTTCACAACTGATGCTGTGGTGTATGATTCTTTTGCTAGCCGTAGGAATACTAGATAGGATATGAGCTATAGTGAATTCAAATATGGGGGCAAATGGCTTACCTATATCCCGTGTGAGATGTACACAATGGAGTGCCCTTAGGACTTCCACCGCAACATGCAGTAAAATCTGAGCGACCCATATCTTGAGTTTGGCTACTGGTTATCGAATTAGAGGTTCGTAGGGGATGGTAGAGGAAGGTGGGCGAAACCAGCCTGATATTTATATTTCCCGAATCTCAACCTATTAGAGGCTTGCAGCGCGTATGTCGGGACGTCGGACTGGCACCATTGATATGCCAGATGGTTGAGTAAGTAAAAAAGGTGCGGCTTCAGCAAATTTGGGCTCTTGTTTTGCAAGTCTATACGTTCTCCGTGAGTACCGTATCGATTGACTGGTTTAGGAACTCCTTCCGGCTGGTCATATCAGTCTCCAGGAATCGTTGCATCACTGCCTCGCGTGCGCTCCTAGGTTTCGGGTCAAAGTTTTGGGGGATCCTAGGTTCCGTGCCAAGATCAGCTCACTTTTTACACACCACCGATCAGGCGTCATAATGAGCGATGGCGACAGAAGTGAACTTCATCTTGAACATTGGGAGTGTTTTATCATCTTCGCCGTCAAGTACCGATCTTCTCCGAGAGACAGCAAGTTTTTCTTGTGCAAGGTATCGACAATTTGGCTCGAGATGATGATAGGATGACTTTTGTCGGTGGTACGAATACGATACATCGGAGGGCATCTTGGCAAGCAAGTAACTGAACCAAAGAGCGATTCGAAGGCCTTCGCCAGATGGTGAGAGATATAGTACTCGTAAACCTAAAACGGCATTAGATGAGCAAAAAACCCACACTGTACAAGACAAGTACCCGGATCATCGTCCACCGAGAGCCTTCTTTATTGCCAGGCTTAGCCTCGCCGCAAAATATTGATGACCTCTGAGTGATCAAGCGCACGCCACAAGTCGATTGACGGAATCCGGCGTAACCGTCAATACCACAAAGAAAAATAACGTTAAGCGCTCGCATCCAGATAAGCATGCCCCTATCAGGGGCAAAAATGCAGCCGCGATCATGAAGCCGCCTGCCACGCGGCCAAGTTCGAGAACGAAAGCAACACAGTATCTGCATCCATCATGAAAATATACTCATAGAAAGCCGGGTCGATTCCAATGACATTTTCCATCTGATGGTAGATCTACAATTCCAAGGGGCTCATGGGGGCGCCGAAATCGACACCATTAAGATAATGCAGCAACAAAATCTGCGAGTCACGTTTCACAGGAACTCGTGGGTGGGTAAAAGGCCCATAATATCTACATTACATCGAAATCGTACAACACAGGAACTCGTGGGTGGGTAAAATCGCAGTTATAACATGATTATCGCGTTATAACTACACATTTGGCTAGCCAGACTCCATCTTTGGAGAGATAAATTGATAAATCGTGTATTATAAACAATATTACGGTAATTATACCGCGTAACGTAATTCATAAATTAAATATGTTAAGTGGTAGCATTTTGCGAGTACTGGCGACCAGAACCGATGGTTTCAGTATCACGCGTATGATGGTGTAGCATAAGAGTGTATATTAGACTTAAATGGACATCCGATGTTGATCCCAGGTCTTGGTGGTTTGTGGGACGCAGCGCCGCCAAAGGCGGCGCATCGTGTGGCCGACGCCCGAAACGCGAGCACAACTCGCAGGGACGGGGACCTCCTAAAAACAGCGGAAGGCGCGAAAGAGCCGAAGTGGGGATGGAGTGAGGGACAAAAACAAATACAGATCGGCCACGCGACGACATGGTGGACAGGAGAAGCGCGTTGAAGCACGTATGGTCACGTGCGGGGTAGGGAGTGATCTCTCAGCTTCGTCGGCGCTTTCTGGTCGTCAGTATTGCTTGAGCGAGCTCCGCGGGCTACGTCTCACAACCCACTCTGCTCATGCATGCAGGAAACTATCGATCTACAAAGCGTCGTAATCTCACCTACATGTGTGCACATCTTATTACAACCGCACCGCCCGTGAATATATCGACACAATGGAACGTGTCAGCATCGCGTACCAACATGCCTTTATACCGTTGCACAAGAAGGTCATGGATGGGCGATGATAACAAAAGGGTTGTACAACGACTGACTATGCAAAGGCCGTGATACAGATGTTATCGTGCCTGAGAACCTTTGTGCCGTGTGAGGGATGCAATATGTTCGATGCCGCACCTTTGTCACGTAAGCCCTGCAACGCAATGTACATATATGCTGCTGTTCTTAGCGTAAACCGCTACTCTTCCTGGCCTTCAGCTGGATTCTACACATAATTCTTACGAGCGTACCTCCACGACCGTAGAACTGCGAGCGCTTTGCAGATGGAGGCTGGATTACCTGAGAATACTCAGGCAGCCGCCAGGCGCAATAAGGTACTCCCCACAACAGGTTCCATTCATGCTCTGGTTGACAATTATGGTTCATGCTCGTTATAGTCGCACCATAAAAATCAACCGCCAGCGTTTTGCGACTGCGGAAGATGCCTTGGATTGGTGAAACAAAAGGCGCGCACCATCGAAGATCATCGGACACGGTATCCACGGGAGCGAAATATTGGGGCTGAGCCGCCAGCAGATATTCCGGATACACTAAGTGAAGCGAGCGAGCAACCAGTCGACCCTATGTACGATGATGTGCAAACAGTAGATGGACTGGATCCGCATGTTGTCCTCCAGCATCCCCCGGATATTGAAGAAGACCTACAATTCCAGCCGGGCAATGTATCTAGACCCTCAACGCCATCTGTATCCAGCAACATCGCTTTATCGCCTCCAAGGACGCCATCCATTCAAGAAAGGCCCAATGAACTGGGAGAGGCTGAGCGAGATGAACCACTCGTCGTATTTCCTGAAGATGAACAAGCTGAATATGCGTTCGACGATCTTTTTGAGCGATTAGCCAGGCAGAATGACGTCTATCATATTCCTGCTGGACAAATCGAACAAATCGAAATGGATGAAGACGATGATGCTCAGTTCGACCCGGACTTTGGCTTACCCTTTCAGGAGGACGAGGACCGCAATCATGACCCACAATACTTGTTTGAGTTCAACGACGACCTCGGATTAGTGCTGGACGATGAATCGGACACGGACGAAAACCATCTCAACCAATTTACTGCGTTCCAAGAACCAACCCTGATTCGTAACGCATATATTGATGCGTTTGTACAAAAGCATTTATATGGCGCAACGCATAGAGCGCTCAAACATCAGCTTAAAGCCGCGAAAAGGTCTCTTTCCGCCCACCCAGGTATCCACATTGAAGAACTCTCTAAGATGGCACAGACAATCGGTACAGCGGAGAAGCGACTCGGAATTAGCACTGATAGTATCATCACAGTGTTCACACTATGCCCAGTATGTAGGCGCCGCTACTCACAAGACTACATTGCGGAGGCGGAGGGCGATCGCTGCCTCAACGAAGGGTGCACAGGGGTCTTGTTCACTCTTAGGAAACTCGCGTTGGGTCAAGTTCGACGAGCGTCTCACATGACCTACCCATTTGCCTCACCAATTGCTTGGATCCGGCACATTCTCAGTCTTCCTGGAATGTCAGAGTTGATGCAACATTGGCGAAGCGGAATTGACGATACCGAGGGAATAAAGGCTCCGATTAAAAGCGAGGATTGGATGCGGAACTTAAACCCACACAAGCCAATGGGTGACTTGTACGATGGATGGGGGTGGCGATCTATAAGGGCTGGCCTTGAGCGGAAGACTAACCTTCGCACTGGTTCTACTAGGGACGAAAGCCCCTTCCAGCCACCTGTACGGTTCACGAGCCTCCCTGTTGGACTTTCTTTGACGCTGAACACCGACTGGTAGGTTTATGTTCGATTCAAGTGCTTATATGCTTGTTTCAAAGAACGGTCTTTAGGTTTCAAACTACAAAAGAGGGAAACTATTCGGTTGGCGCATGCTATCTAGTTATTAATAACCTACCACGACACATGCGCTTCCTACGAGAGAATATTTCGCTTAGTTTATTGATGCCAGGACCAAACGAGCCAAATGACTATGCTTTAGATCAGATGTTAGAACCGCTCATGGACGAGCTACTACAGCTTAAACAAGGTACGAATCCCTTCAATTCTGTCACCAGAGTTCTTTCGCATACAGTTGAATTAGGGATACCCATGCTCATCAGGCAAGGCGATCCCCCTGTTTTTCGGGAGGAAATAGTGCATGGAGATCTTAGCATACACATTGCTGATCTGATTGCCCGCATTAAAATGGGCGGAGGAGCGGGGCTGAAGTCCGAGCTGAACTTCTGTCTGTACTGTCATATGCGCCTCTCATCTCTATCAGTTCCAGCTGGATATAATCGTCATGGTATGCGCTTAATTGTGAACGCCATGTTTGAAACTACAGTTTTTCCCCGGACAGAGTTTGATTTCCGCGACCCTAAGGAGGAGCTGGATAATGTATGCCGTTGGAGGAGTTTACGAACGCCAGAAGAGCGACATGCGTTGTTCGAACAGACCGGTAATCGCTTTACAGCTCTTCACCTGATTCCCGGATGGCATACATCGACCTCGTCTCCGCCGGATACCATGCATTTACTTTACTTAGGGGCAACGAATTGGATTGTCAAACAAATATTAGTAGGTCCGGGAATGTTAATGAGGCGACGCCCCGGCGATCAAGCACCTCAAGACCTTTTCAACGAATGCCTAGATCGTATGTGGATGCCTAAAAATTTTCAACGACTCCCACCCAAGGTAGGTGTTGTATGTCTAATAAAAGTGGTTAAACAATATCTATATGTATTTGCAGCTCGGCCAGACTAGGGGTACAATCAAAGCTGACCAGTGGAAGCTGACTGCAAAAATCCTATTTATTCCACTTTTCCTCGCCTTCCGCGATGGCGACGAGATCGGTCCTGGATATGTACCCCGAGGCAGTCGAAGCTCCCCCGCGGCAAAGCATCAGTCCCATCGAGCGAAACTTTTACACCACCAACGTGTTAAACACTTCCAAGCGCTTGGACGGCCAGAAGCCAGTCCCTCTGTGGACCAATGCTATGCTTCTCGTAGCCTACGGTTCCATTATCGACAAGTACTGCGCTTTTGTGTGGCAACCAGCGTTATTGATAAGCGTACTATCACTCCCACCGAGGTCCTTTTTGCTCAAGAGCTGATGGAAGCGTTATGCGTCGACTATGCGCGTAACAATGTACCGCTAGCTCCGAACTTTCACTATTTGATGCATCTTGAAGAGTTTATGCTCAAATACGGCTCAACATATAACACGCATGTATGGGGGATGGAGCGCGCCAATGGAATTGTATCGAAGATTAATCATAATGGCAAAAAGAACGGGATCCTGGAGGGTACCCTCATGCGTGGCTGGTGGAGTCACATTGCTATTCAAAATCTCGTAAGCTCCTAGCTTGATCGAGTTCAATAGTAATGCTAATCATTATTATAAAGATCAGGACACTGAGAGAACTACCTAATCGTACAGAAGCGGACGAGAGTATTATTGAGGATTTACTCGCCGCACTTCGTGGGGGAGCTGAGCACGCACAGCAGCGGGGGACTCTTATGGCGTACATCGCACAATGCGAGACAGCTTATACCCGACTGCATGGAGTCCAAGGTATAAAGTTCATTTCTTGTGCGTATGTTAATTACTGAATCGCAGACACAGAGGCCATCAAGCTATCGGCCCAATCGCGTGTGATCAATCTAGAAAAGCATCAGATTTATCAGCTCGTTCTTGATTTCTGTATCGCAACTTGGCCTGATGCCGGTATATTTGGACCAGGTATGCCTCGCCAACGCTATCTAGCTCCTGTGGGGATGGTAAGAAATCATAGCTATGTTGAAGTCAATGGAGTGCGATATGGTGCATGGGAACATACCAGTGGGGTTGGGTATTGTTACGGCTACATTAATGGTCAATCCCCGGTTCGTATAGACCGTATATTGTCCATTGAGATACCAGGAGTGCCTCGTATGCATTGCATCTGTGCACTGGTCCGTTTTTTCCGCCCTGCACTGGTAGAGCCTCAATTTCCTTGGGATACGTGGTCCGTAGCAGCCGCACTCCAGTGGTGAAACAAAGAGACTTACTATTGTCATAGGGCTGGTCATTTAGGAGTCTCCAGTTGGGCATACGGTCAGCTTACGGAGCTAACTGCCGTCCCAGTACATCGTTTCTCGGGTGCACTTGCGTTATTTGATATACCGATGTCATACGGTCGCTATTGGGTCACTGTTTCTCTTGACAATATTTCCCCAGAGCGGGAAAATCACGGCGACGAAGAGTAATCCATATATCCACTCACATTCTGTATTGTAAGAGTTCAATTTAAAGTGTCAGCTTATCATATATTATCACAAAGGTATTGTGCAACAGACCTATGACGAGGAGAGCAGGGTGTCAAGGGATATAGCCATATTGAAGGGAGCCAGGGCGATGCGCGGGGCCAGGTAGATAGTACAGATAGTCTTAAGCGAGTGGATCAAGGGCAAGATGGAATTGGCTAGAGGCGTCAGTGTTAGACTCGAGGCTATAGGCGGTAAGCGCCGAGAGCTCGGCGATGTCGAGAGGGATTGAGACGGCGCGGACAGTCAGATGGGCGGCGAACAAGGCATGAGAGGGGCAGACGAGCGATGAGGGAGTAGAAATGGCATTTGATACGATGGAGATTCACAGCGTCACATAACGCAAGTATATAAAATAGACCGTAGGACATTTAGCGTATCAAATATCAGGTCATGAAAGTACAGACAAGCGAGCGTGGACGAGCGGAGTACATACGAGACAGGTACATCAGGAGAATCTTGATAAATAAAAAGAGACGAATCGAGTTATAAATATAGGAAACAGCCCGAAGGGCCAAAAGTCGGCGAGAGCGAAGCGGGGCGAGCCGCGTAGTCGTCGGAGTCGCGCATACACCCGCCAGGGGTGATATGGCATGTGCGAATGACCTCTTACAGTGTCTGGGAGTGAGTCCTGGCCAATAGGTACGAGAGTGGGCGAAGGGGAGAGCGAATACGAATGGGGGGCGAGAGTGCAGGTGGAGGTGCCTAAGCGCCGGGTGGTTCGGTGTTACGGCCGTGTGGTTGGTCGTAACAGTCAGTTGGTCTGGCGTTACGGTCATTTGGCCGGCTGTGAAGTCATGATAATGGTGGTAGAATATGTCGGCTTCAATTATTATCTGGCTGGTACACCAGTGATTGAGGGAGGGTGTGGTGGGAGCGCATACATGAGCCTCCCGAGGTAGCATGAGGAGCGCTCAGCAGTTATGTCTTTTTGAGGCAGTTGCGCTTGTTCATACTTATGGCTGGCTCTTATCCACACCCTTCCAAGAGCAATGTGGCGCCAGTCTGCAAATGCCCTACAAGATGCAACAAAGCGTACGCCATTAACCTTCGCTGCACAAGGCAGCGCGGACCCAGGGTCCTAAGCGTGTCTGCCGCATCATGTGCGCAACATCCCCCGAAACCCGCGCTCCCGCGCAAGGATGCCTTCTCCGCGTATGTTGGACGGTAGAAGCATGAAAAATCGGTGAGTGCTCATTTAAAGCTGTCGTGTGTCTATTGACCCACCACAGACCTCCCCCTACCTTTTCGCCTGTTGGATCTTCCTCCTCGTTCTCTCCATGTCAAACTCCAATTTTCGAGCTGGGGGATACCCAGAATCTGACGGCGAAGACTTCAGCAATGATATCGCTGAAGCTAGCCAGCCTGGTAGCGTCGGATCCTATGCTCCTCCTCGCATGGGTGCCACGGCTACACGTACAATTGGGTCGTTCCAGCTCCCTCAAGGCATTCTCTTTCGTGGTCCTACACTATCTGGCTTTGCAGCCAGCTTTTCAAGTCGGGATCGCGCCGCCCCATCTGGTATGTATTAAGGCTATGGTTACTCGTATCCATACTAATGCTCCATGTTCAGAGGCCAGTCAAGGGTCCGACCGTGTCGTGTCCAGTCGTCCCAATCCTGGCCCTCAAGGTGTGCGGTCCGTCTCGGCCTCTGGTATTGGTATGTTATCTCATTTGGCACCGTATACTATGTTCCTGAAAGTTTGGCAACAGAACCATCGCAGAACTCATCCGGTGCTAGGTCGACACTTGTTCTCGAACGGCAGCTCAATGCCTTAAGTAGCGCCCTAGAAGAATTTATAGCCTCGAACAATGAGCGCCACAAAAATACGGATGACAAGTTAACATACCTCACAAGTATTGCAGAGAGACTAATATCTGATCGCACTGTCCACTCTCAAACACCCACGGCCGGCTCCGTTCCGCTTCCTACTCCTGCCCGCTCCCTTCCTGAATCACTTGTTTTCACCAACCCGGCACCAACTAGCGAGCTCACTGCCATTGTCATAAAGGTTTGTAGCGAAGCACGATCTCGGGTGGGGAAGAAGGATGCAGGGCCAGAGGATAACGGTATCAAGGTTCGTAAATTTACAACCAAGAGCCATATCCGTGTCTCTAATCGGCCCGGCAAACAGGATCATATTCGCACCCAATTTTACCTAATGATCCACATATCGTCTTCTAAGCAGATTCGGGCGTACTTTGTGGACAAGTTTGGCAATCCTGAGACCCTCCCGCCTCAGTTTGCTCATCCTGAAACTGGCTATATCGATCCGTGTCCTTACTGGCCGGGTCCTCTTTCCGCACAGATTGCCTGGATTCCTACATATCTCTTACGATTCCGGCTGACAATCCCCAACGACCAGAGTGACATCTCGAAGACGCTTCGCAACCTATCCGACGAGCAAATCATCACGTATCTCAACGATGGGGTATACAGAACGTGTCAAACCGTTTGGCGAAACATGAGGAAGACTCCGGAGGAACTCGAGCTTGCCAGGTCAAGTGCGCGCCGGTACCAGCGAAGAGAATGTGTAAGTTCCAGCTAATTATTCTCCATTCTAAACCCTAAGCCTCTCGTGTAGAAGGCCGCCGCTCGTGGTCGCCATATTCAACAGATTCCATCGCTTCAGGGGCCCCAATTCGCTTGTCTCTCCCATTCTGGCTACGTCTCTGCAGAAGAGAGCGATAGCGATGGTGAACTAACTCTCAAGCGCCCAGACTACCGATCTCAATGGGTAAGTGGTGACCTAATAAAGAAAGGACTCTTATTAACGAATTCATCTTACCAGGAAATCAATCTCTATGATGCTATGGATGCGGCCGAGCTCGACAATATTCGAAACAAACCTTACGGTAAACATCGCCTCATGCCACGCAAGATTGAGATCGTTCCCTGCCCTATACCTCAGCTACAGCGCGGCACGGGGAATGGAAAGTTCTTTGTACAGATCCCCCTTTGTGTCCTTAGCAAGTCGTGGCAAGCAAAAAACGCCGAGGAGGTCCAGAAGTCTGCTCACCTACTCAACCTGAAGCTTGCCAACAAACCGGATATCAGTGCTTTCCTTGCTAAGTACCCAATGGCGACACCCGCTCCTGCCGATCAGCTCCATGACACCGCTAGTAAAGACGCCCACGTACGCACAGAGGGCGGCGGTCCAGATACAGCAAGCGGTGTACCGGAACGGGGTCTACAAGCTCCGGATGTGGGCAACGTGGGTTTGAGCACAGTTGTTGAGTCTGGGCCCAACCAGGGATCGCACACAGGCAAGTTTAAACATTTCTCCCATGTTTGCTCAACACTGAACCATTCACTAGAAAGCGACATTCCGATCGATCCAGCCCTCACGATGGATCCGGATGCAAGCGAAACAGTACCAGAAGATCCTATACCGCGCCGCCCTGCTTTGAAACGCGGTAAGTGCTCACACATATGTATGCGCCCATAAATTGATTGGCTGCTCAGCTGCTTCCGGCGCCTTGTTGGCAGACCCTATATCTGTACAACCAGCCGATTTGTCCCACAATCCGATTGTGTCCCCAGATCCTTCCTCGTCCCTCCCTCCTGCCGATCCCCCCTATCATTCAGTGCAGTTGTTTGACATGCCTCCACCTCCGTCTCCGCCGCTCCCTACCCAGTTGAAGGAGAATCACGAAGACTCTGCACCTGAGGCTGAGCCCCAAACCAAACGCACTCGTCGATCCAAACCCGTTCCGGCCGAGGCGTCAAAGGTTACCAAGCCTAAGAGACGTGGCCGACCTCCAGGCTCAAAGAACAAACCCCGCGCTCAGTTGTAGTTTTCTTTTCTAACCACTCCAAGATTCGTTTTGCCCAGTCTCCATGTATGCTACGTCGCCTAATACCATCAATCGATACAATATGTCCATCCTACCGATGTTCTGGATCGAGACTGACATTACGGAGATGCATATACAATAACCCGACACACGTTCCCGTATACTTAAGATTCGCCACATACATAATAGAGTCATCATAACCGCCTTATCGACATCGAATCTGTGACGGAGACCGATGAGTTGAGGCTCTGTCAATACAAACCAGAAACCTAGCCGGAGCATCAACACACGGTGTATGTGCGCAAGAAGCGTTGAGGCACCGGTCTGGTTCTATGACTGAGCCAAGATGTGGATCTGGCTGGCGCCAAAAGGTTTTTGGTTATAGGGTATGGCTTTTACATACATATCCTGTACAATACTTGTGTGGTAGTCGATATTGTCTCATATCTGTGAGGGTCGCTCAATGCTGCTGGGCACTTCAACACGAACGTACATGCCATAGCATAAGGAACCATGAGATCCAAATTGTAGGTCCACTCAGCGGTTGAACAACTCTGTGGACCTGAGGCGGAACAACGGATCACATCTTAGTGGGGCTCAAAAGCGGTCGACAAAGGACGTTTCTTATTCCCACGTCCTGAGTCGATAGATTGACACGCCTAGAAACTGTTTGTCATGAAGCAAGGCCAACGGGCCACGTGACATCAAGATCCCTTGCACCTCCCGCCACCAACATCCTCCAGTGGTACCCCATGTCACCATATAAAATCCAACACCTCACGGCTCCGGTCCACAAATCCCATCCTCCAATACCTGGGAGTCGTATCCAAAGGGCCGTTGGGCTCATTGAAAGTCTCCGCAGGCACACTAGCTACGAACTACAGTAGGTTTGGACGAACTGTGTATGGCTACCAAGACTTATGACTGCTGTTAGCATATTACACTGCTTGCGGACAGCGCTATTGGCTAAGATGCTTCAAGACGACTTGGATGTGGATGATGTACGCACAATAGTTATTGTCAAATATGGTGCTAACTTCTTCCAGACCCCAGTTTGCCACGCGGTAGATGGCCATCCACTTGTCGACACGGACATTGCCAACGATAGCTCATCTTCTCCCGACGACTCGCCTTGCAATCATCGGGTCAAAAAGCGGCGTAAGTTGATGGCTCGTACGCTCTATATTCTGCCTAGCCTAATTGTATTTTAGCGGTCACAGGATGGAATGCGTTTGGACCAACGAGCAACACACGGACTCTCACGAGCATGGTATGCCAAACTTCTTAATAATTTCTATTATTAACATGTCAACCAGGAGACAAGCGAGGGCAGCGAGAGCTCAATGAATGTGGTACGTCTCGGTTTTGGAGCCATGTCAGTCGCTAACATGACCAATAGGACCCCAACACTTCGACTCGAGTAGTCAACATGGATGCCTACCTTGAGTCGATACATGAGGGATGTCAAACCATGGCGTTTAATCAGTCACAGGCACCGTACACTCCAAATCTGCCTCAAAATCCTCACTTGTCTGCGACGACAATCCTAGGCCTTGGGACCTTTGTGGAACGACCAGGTGGCGATATATTTGTTCCGCAAAACCAGCCCAATACATGGGATCCAGGATCCTATGCTCTCGGCACTATGCAATTACCAGGAACCTGCGGTTCTGAACGTACACTGACTCAGAACCTTGGCCAAGACACCCCCACGCCCGCCTCCCATTCCAATATGTCTCACGCACCCATGTCGTACGACACGCCTCACACGATGCCAGCGGCCTTGGCTTACCAGGATCGGTTCAGTGTCTCCAGCAATACAGCCATGGCCTCCCCCGGAACAATTTTGTCCCACGCTCCCTCTACCTCGTCTCGTTTGGTTTACGGCGAGGCGTCCGGAGCAGCCGCGCAGCTCCCGGCAGGCCATATGTTGGCTGCTGGTTCAGTGCAGAGCAAGACGGCAGACAAATGGCAGGAGGCGGAGGAGCAAAAATTGATCGACTTCTGGCTTCAGCAAGATGGCCAACCGATGCGACTCGATGTGGCTCTATCGACCAACCGCACCCCCCACAGTGACACGCCCCTTGCTCCGGAGTGGAACGAGGTATGTAGCTGATTCATATAACGGTCGTATCTTTACTGACCGTATTTAGCTTCGGGAAGTTCATTTCAACAATTCGCGCACCTCCCCAGCTATTGTTGTTCATAGTTGGGGACTCTTCAAACTATATTTCAGCATGGTCGCTTTCCTCGAATCTATCCATGCGGATCTTTCGCTAGACGATCCATTCCCCCCGACGATACAGAGCTCGGTCAAATGTTGTCCCAGGCTCAACAATCGGAGATAATTGACAGCGGACTGAGTGTTGGTGTGATTCGAGCATGGATTCAGCGGGGGTGGTACGCTAAAATGCGGGCTCGGTAAGCACCAGAACGCTACCTCAAGTCCATTGTAGCTAATTACAACCGTCCTAAAACAGCAACGTCAAAGGTCGCTATGACGCACTTCGGCCTAGAGCTACCGCGGCTAGGTCCGATTTGTCATCCAATCAAGGCCGGCGCCCTCGACCCACTAGAGCTAGGACTTCTAAAACCTCCCTGAGTGGCAGCAGTTTCGGCAGGCCTAATTTTGTTGTCTCCGCTACACCCCCGCCTGTGCCCGGAACGGTGAACTCTGGTGTCTCCTCTCCTATCAGCTCGCAATATCAGCCGAGTATGCTGAGCCAGGAGACATCGGCCGGTTCGGCTCCTGCACCAAAGGCTACTACGAAGGCCGAAATACATCGCCTGTCTGGCAAAGTCGCCGGTTACGAAACCCAAGTGATGGGGGCAGCAGCGGGTCTCATTGTTGCTGCCACCAAGGCCGAGCAGCAGGACTCTGAAATCCAGCAAGCGGACAAGCTCATGAGTATATTTGAACGTGTCCATGATGCCCATCTGAAACAGGTTACGGCTGCCCGGGGTTCTCTCAGGGAATTCTTGGACGCGGAGCCCGACAAGGCCTCTCCATCCTATAAAGCGGTGCTCGACAAATGGCTTGCGCTCCATGAACATTACAAGCCTTCCGACTTTCATATGCTTCTGCTCGAGGCGATTTCAATCTTTCGGGGCCGTGTCACGGAGGACAAGTAATCAGTACGTGCGCTTGTATGAACGCTTGTTTGTGCGCTTGATCTGTTTTTCTGGACGCTCATCTTGCGAGCCATGCAATTTTCCTCTTGTGTCCTTGAATCTTCAATACGTTTCTGCCCGCTGTCTTGGACTTTCGAGCCTCGACAGATGTCGTTGCCTTATTTAATGAGATGTCCTGTACACAATCACAACGCCCAAGAATCAAATACGAAGTTAGTTGACAGTAGAGGTAGAGTGGAAGGACGTGATACCTCGCAACTGAACTACGATTACAAAAACGCTGTCTGGTACAAGGGCCCAATCCTTACGAGAGGTTCGCACGGAAATCGGTGTGCATACCCGAGTTCTCCTCGTAGTGATTGCGGCGATCTCACAAGCCAAAATGGCTCTCGTGGCGTATAGCCAGAATAGGAGTGAGTCAGTGTTCAGCTACATGCTGTTACTAATGTATGGGTGAATTACTCCGGTCTACTCGTAGGACGATCTGTCTAAACTACCAGTCTCAGGTAGACTCTTGGATATCTTTTTCCTATAGAGCGGGATGTTGAGTGACAGAGTCACCGAAGCGTAACTCCGTGTCGCCGGTGCTCCTTCGGGACCGCTCCATCCAGCGGGATCTACGCTGGTGGATGTTTTTGTTTTTGGTTTGGTCTATCCTCTTTCAAGCTTATCTGCCTACGCTTGTTCTTTGTTTGTCTCAGGAGTGACCATATATGCATGCACCAGCTCCCATCCGCTCACCCTCAGTTTGACTCCATGGTGCAGAGGTATGTGTTTACTTTTCTCCGTTCAACGTGGTTTCTCGCCAACGTATAGTTCGCTCTGTCTAACTTAGGTATAGTACTATACATTGGAGCTCAAGCTCATTGTACTGAGTTTGTTCTGTCTATCATAGACTTCATGCGACGCGTTACGTGTATCACGGGACTTATATATGGTTTACCGATGGATGAAAAACAATCCAAAAGTCAGTGAACTCACATGCGCCCAACGATCCCTTCCCAAGAACCATGTGACACTACGTTCTACGGCATCAGCAACAGTTAAACTACTATGGAGATACTTGCTGGGCGGGTAAGTAATACCACAGTATATCTGATCTACGAGACCCGCTGGTGACCATGAGCGCCTGAAGTGCGAACAAGTGCTCGTTTTGATTGAGGTTGGTCGTGAGGCTATAATCATGATCAATCCTGATCATCTAAAACGATCACTCGCCTGTTCTCACAGCGCTCGCGAGCCACAGCCTGCTTTGGCGACGCCGCCCCGCTCGCCCGCCCCCGCCCCTATTTGCCTAGGACAAGTTGGGATGTCACGAGATCAATTTGCGATTCTAGTGAGGATAATGGCATGCACGCTGTGCGTTGGAATAATAACTGTATTATTACTGGTCACGAACAATATATCTATCCTACATTACGCGGGGGCGCAAACATAATGCAGGGATAATCTCACGGAACTATTCCGGGATACTCGCTATTCTCCCCCCATAAAATACCTATTAAAGTTCTTAAATAATTCACGAATAATACGCGTATTCTAGCACTTATATGAACCCACGAGTTCCTGTGCAATCGAAATTATGGCACTATCTTAGGGGGAATATCGTGAGAATTATGTGATTATGTCCAGACAATCTTACCAACTTCCATCCACCTATTGATGCTCGGGTGGCCAGTCGTTGCCATCGCTCGACAGAAATGTAGAGAATCCCGGAGTGAGTGATTAACCTTCTGGGACTCAGCTGGAACTCTTGGAACAAGGCCAATACAGCGTGTTTCAAACTTACTAGATCGCGACTGCGGCTTGACACTTGGTACTAGCTTGTCAGGGAAAAGTTACCTCGGTTGTAACCGATTTTGGGATGTAACATATTTTAGCTTTGTAGCAACCGGTTGCAACCAGTTGGAATCCCAGTAGGAGATCGTCAAAGTCAGCTACAACCACCTCCTGGTGTCCAAGTGAGCTGCAGCCGCTTACAGGTATTGTATCTGAACAGACGAAAAAAGCGCCGAGTGATCAGTGAGGATTCTAGGCGTACATAGGATATATTTCTATGTCTTCTATCTTCCAGAATACTATAGAGGCGCGAGTTTGAATTTGGCGTGTTGTATGGCACTTTTAGCACTTGTATGCGTTGTCGTCTCGCTTAGGGCAGGCTACAGTAACTTGATTCATCCACCGAGACCACTTCCAGTCGGCGCTTAGCTTGGTGAGCTTATAAATACAGTAGAACTCCCGATGATGCATCGGTTGGGTCCCATGAATAAGCGGGGGTCATGCATCAGCACGGTGCCCCACTATTTCAAATAGATTTATTCGGATATTTGAGCTTATTTTTGTGTCGCCTCAATGCCAGAACTCGAGAACACCAGTCTCGCCGTCTTATCGATCCAAGCTCAGGGGAGCCCTAAATCTATTCATTGGGCTCACAAAGGGGGTAAGGCTACGATTCGTGGCATAGTCTTCGCCTGAATGGCTGATAGCCAATTCAAACGGTCTTATGCATCACAGGGGGCTATGCATGACTGCCAGTATCCATCATCGGGAGTACGACTGTAACATAGCCAGATCAGAGTGTCGAACCACCATCAACATCTGTGTCCCAGCTATGCCCCTATCTTATTATTCTCTCGGTACGCTAGGTCTATTTGATGGTGTAGAAAGTTACACATCAAGGCAGTCTGGCTTAATTACTTTTGGATGTAATAACTTAAGTGCTCTTTGGTCGAAAACAACAGCTACACGAGGACTGTAGTACAGGCTGCCGCCAACCTAGCATCCCTTACCCGACTCCGACGCCTCTTATTGAAATTTTGTGCGTTTTATCTACCGATGTTCTCAGCTCACATCTTGCTTTTCACCAGATGTACGTTTCACACGAACATACTTGCTATTCCGCCCTCAGTGAAGCCGTTCAACAATGTGATACCGCCTATCGGATCGTACGACCGTCAGAATCGAAGCTGTCGTAGCTAAGGGTCACAGGCGGTCTTTGGTCGTGGAATCCATCCACTATGGCAACGGTAGTCAGCCGAACAATCCATGGCAATCCAGGGCGTTAGGGTGAGTCACAAATTGTGACATGTAGGCCAGGTGTTCAGTCACTATTTAGAAACCGACCCAACAATATCCCCCATTCTGGCTGAAGGCAGAGTCAAGCGTTAAGTAAGGCAACTCCTGCGATGCACAACGTGTCGGTCACCTTGTTGAGAACTTAAGATAGGTTTGGTTCCTTGTATCCGATAATTCCTGGCTGGACAGCTTATCAGAATTTGAAGGCCACATCAACGGTGTTGGCTACTACCCAGCCTCGCGAGCGTAATGGGTAGGTCATTCTCCTCCAGATGATGTGACAGTGACTCTTGTATCTCCGTGTTTCCCAATTGATGTATTATACACAACAAAATACGATTATTGAATTGACGCAGAAAACAGAGTGTTTGAGGCATTAGAAAAGCGGCTGGGCATTATTTGCTAGTAGCATATATACATCCCTCAAAGCTCTAACCGGTCGCAACCGAATTCGCTAGGTGTTATAATAGGTTGTCGCAATTGCGCCCGGATTTTGTCAAAGCCAAAATATTGTGGCATTTGCTGCGGCGATTGTGGCAGCTGGTGCCCCTATGGCAACTGGCTGCAGCACTGTTACGACCAGCCACACGGCCGTAACACCGAACCGCTCGGCGCTTAGCCACCTCCACCTCGTCCTCTCGCGCTCTCTTTCCTCTCTACCCTTTCGCCTATCAACCAATCCGAGCTCACTCCCGAGTATCGCACGAGTCACCATGCACACTTCGCGACACCCCTGGCGGATGTATGCGTGACTCCGACGACTACGCGGCTCGTCCCGCTTCGCTCTCGCCTGCTTGCCATCAAGAAGCTTTCTTCACCTCCTGAGCGATCGTCTAGATTGTTTGGTAAGGAGTCGATAGAATCCGATTTTGGAAGGATGTCCGTGCTGCGCCCGGTAAAGCAGTCCGTAAAACGTCGGCGCGAACCTTTCCATCCGAATACTCCCTTTCTCGCCTATTCCCCCCTTCACAGCTGGAGCCCAAAATTGCATTGGATGAAGGAATGTATGGTAGCCAACTTGTTCGAGCGCTTTAGAAAGACATAACGCGAATTCAGCCCGGCAAGGAGACTCTATTGAACAAATCCTGTACCCCGAGATAGTATCGAAACTAAGTTCTACAGCATCTGAAATGGATTGTTCAGGTTGACGAGACGGCTAGTGCCGCGAGCGGTTGCATTGAAATATAGTCGCTAAGCGTTTCAGCAGAAAGAAGAAAAATAGAAACATTCCACTGAACCACAACAATACTAGAAACATGCTCCCGCTATTTGATCGAAAATTAACGACACTTCCAACCATTCAAGTCCTGACTTTAAGGGTACGAGTCGTCGGTCGGGTCGGGCTTCTCTATTTCAACAGAAGAAAGACATACGCATGACCGGTGCATGAGCTTAGACACTACAGAACCGTACTAGAACGAGCCAAGCCCGCTAGCTCCACTGCATACTCAGCATGCATGACTGCTGTCGCCGGGCATGAATCGAGGTGAGTTAGGTTCAAGTGGCCGGGAGCAAGCTTATGTCCCATGGTTAGCGGGTCATAGGCTTCTATTCCTGGCCCGGGCAGCCCAATTCGTTGTTGACGCGTTTGTCGCTTTGCTCGTTGAATCAACGCGCCCCCTGTAGATGAATTGCAGGCTCCAAATCTGTAAGCACCCCTGACCTAAACGCTTAGTTTGGACCCAATGCATACGCTAATCTCCGGTAGTAGTATCCCACGGCTTAACATCGCAGATGAAAAGGTACACGTGTAGACTTACACGTGTGTGTGTGTGTGTGTGCATAAAACCTTGCTGTTCGCCCGCAATGAATGTCCGCTCGCTATTGCCAATTGGAATTGCTACATGGCTCGCACGGATTAAGGGGCATCATATGATTAGGCGAAGTTCTCAACGTGTGGATCGCCAAAAGATTTACGCGAGTGCCCGCCCTGGTGTATCTTGCTCGGCCACAGAAAAGTATAATCGTTACGCCGCTCTATTTGCTCTTGTTGGGCACCCGACTTCTCTCCAAGTCTCGTCTCTATTATCAACTAGAAGCCCACGTCTAACAACTGAACGAGTTAGCCTCGTTGATTGCGCGCATTTCGTCGGGTATGTTTTCAGGTTTTTCCCGTCGCGACTGCGTGGCGCAGATTCCGACACAGCGACCCTTCACGAACTTTAGAATATACCTTTACCTTCGCGGTCTGCTATATAAAGCGTATATCAAATATCCTCTACAATGTTATCTCTTCCCAGCCTGTTCCTTCTTTTTTTGATCCATGTCCGCTGCACCCTGGTTCATGTCCCTTCGCTCATCACCAGCTTGATGAAAGCGGGAGCCCCGATCTAGAGTTTGAAAAAAATGGGAGTCAACCATGTTATACCCGTAGGGGGCATAACCACTTGGCCACGGCAATTACATTGCTGCAATCAGGACAGACGACTTTACGGTATGTGGGTAGGAAGACGCCGTTGGATCGATACCACAACTAATCGCGCGGTGGATCTACTGGGCATTACCTGAAGCAAGAATTTAATCGAGGGATGCTCTACTTGGACGAAATATAAATCAACAACAGTACAGTTAGGAACGAAAAAGAATCAACTGCAACAGCAGTCACACACGGTCAACACAGCTAAACATAGTGAGAAGTCCGCTGGACATCGGCTACAATATATATATTTGGGTATAGGGCGAAGGTGTGGACGCCTCTAAACAAATTGCCAGAGCAATGATATACTCATTGGCTAATCTGGTAGTCGCTTGCAAAACCTTTCAACGGCCTTGTAACACCTGGTGATGACAACCCTCGACTCGACCAATGATACCATCCGCCCATGCACTGGCCCCACAACGCCCCGCCAGGGGTGAATGAGGTTCCGCAAGTAGAATCGACTGTAAAACTGGGTATTCGCATATGGTACCACTGAACCCCGCCCAGCCTTGAAAAGAAAGAAGCTGTGCGTTGTTCTGGTTATCTGGGTTGGGGTTCATCAAAACGCCCTTTTAACTGAATACCCAAGGAATTCGCCGTGACGAAAGTTCTGGCCTTAGCCGCAGGGGCGGGGACCCGATGCCCAGATCGAAAAAGAATCAACTCCGAGCACTGGAGACCCTTGCATTGCGGATGGTTGAAATGAAGATAACTACAGTGGCTCGCGCATACACGTGCTGTGATACACTATTATCCTTATTCCAAATATGCCAATGCCTGCTCAATCAGATTCAATGGGTGTCGTTTTTTGCTCGACGCCTAGCATTTTGCCCCGTATCACATTTCTATGTTGAAGTTGGATTAAATGAGGTTGACTCAAAAGTAGTCGTTGAGGCCACTCACGGGAGCATCAATAGATTCCTTTCACAGCTGATGCAGTCATGTATTATTCCACTGTTAGCCACAGGTGTCCTAGAGAATATATAAGGATAGTAGAGCCAAACATGCACGGCGACTGGCCATGGCTTACCTATATCCCGTTTGAGATGTGCACGTTGAGATGGCCTTACCATTTCCGTTGCGACAAACAGTGAAAGATGGGCGGCCCATGTCCTGAGTTTGGTTCTTGGTAATCGAATTAGGGGCTCACAAGGGATGATGGAGGAACTCGGACAAAGCCAGCCTGGTATTTATATATCTCAAAACTAAATTTGTAAATGGCCTCCAGTCTCTCGTTCGTATACCTAGGCATCGGATCGATACCATTGATGAGCCGAATTATCGTAACAGGTGGATGAAAAGAAACTGCAGCTTCTGTGCTTTTTCCTTTTTCGTAGGTCTAAGCATTCCTCGTGAGTACCATATCCATTAGCTTTTTCAGGAACTCCTTCCAGCTCGTCAGATCAGCCTTAGGGAATCGTCGCATTACTGCCTCGGGTGCACTCCTAGAGTGCAAGGTCAAATGTCAGAGGGACCCCAGGCACTGTGCCAAAAGTAACCTAGTTTTCAGTCGTCGTAAACAGATCTTGACTGGCTAAATGGCGTCCCAGGACTGCTAAAAGTTCTTAGTCTCTCGGCTGCGTACTCTGGCTTAGTCCGCTGGTGAGCGGGTTGACAGTCGTAGCCATCGAGAATGTCGATAGCGGTCGCCCGCCCCCAACCCCCAGCTCAGCACCGAGACCGCTATTGCCTGTTGCATGAGCGTCTGAACTCCCCATTGGTTCTGCAAGTTTTGATGGGAGCCTTGTGAGCGCAAGGCGTGTCCATGCATGCTTCCTGCACCTGTCATCACGTTTGTGTCACGGTAATAGTCTCCTGTTTGTGATCCGGTAATAGTCTCCTGTTTGTGATCCGGTAATAGTCTCCTGTTTGTGATCCGGCTTGATACGATGCGGCTTGACCACCATCTCCGTTCCGGCGACGTGCAAAGTCCTGCGCAGACATAGACTTGGCAGCCTGCGTAAATCCGGTGCGTTTCGACTCTTCGGACTTGTGAGATCCAGTTTCCCGTACTTCTGCCTCGTATTCTAGGGAAGTGCCGTCTAGTGTTATAGTTACCAAAGATAGAAGGATCGACAAAAGTAGAATAGGAAAATGGTGTGATAGTGAAATCGTCCACTCACCACTGAACTTCTTCAAAGGTATCATGCTGTCGTCGAAGTGATTGTCCTCGGGGACGACGACCACATTTCCACCCTTTCCATCGCCTTGTGTTATATGGGCGTTACCCCAACTAAAGTTGTCTATGCACCAGAAAGAGTAGATGGGCAAGAAGCAACTGTATACAGGATACCTATTGGAGAAAGTCAGCAGTCGTAAGATATTGAGCGAGATGACTTACGAACCGACGTAGACGAGCATCCAGCCTACAAGCATAAACTCTCGTTTGAGAAGGAACATGACGGCCTATTGTAGCTCCGTTAGGCCGTAGCCTTGCACAATACTCCAAACATGTGCTCACCTGGAGACCGTAGGTCGCTGCGATCATAGCAAGTCAAATGATGGGCAGAGGGCCCTTTCCAGTGGCAGTAATGACAATCAAGTAGACGAGCTATCAAATAGCTGTTTAGCACAACGCATATAGCTACGTACGTAGTCATTACTTACATAAGCAGCCCTAGCAGGTAGAATCTACGAACCACCGATATACGTTAACGTTGATCACTTGAAAACTGTTTTTTTAAAAAAAATCGGGATGAGCGAATCGCGTATATGCTGGGTAAATGCGCCAGTATTCGGGGTAATTGCAGAGCGTGTAGTTCTGAAACGGGGCCACTAACATAGCCAGGAATTTTCACATTTTTTCAATACCCGATTGAAGGTCGAAAGTATGCGGACGACTCCTTTGCTCACTTTGAAACCCACTCTTGAATTTGAGGCTATGTATAAAAATCAAACCCATGCTCAGGAATGCGATTTTTCCCATCACAATATGAATTTTGGACATGAAACGGGCGTACAGTGTCATTAACCGTCGGGTTGATCCACCAGCGACGCTGGGACATTAGCACACTCCACCTATCAGGCGCAATAGTATGAGCGATAGCGTCGGGAGCGAACTTCATTTTGAATGTTGGGAAGTGTTTCATCATAAGTGTAGTTAAGTATCGATCTTCTCCAAGAGACAGCAGGTTCTTCTTGTGCAGGGTATCGACGATGCCTTCATTATAGTCATCAATTATTCGGCTCGAGATGATAATAGGACAACCTCTGTTGGCGGTACGGGTACGGTACATCGAGAAACATCCTGGTAAACATGTGACTGAACCGAAGAGCGACTCGAATGCCTTGGCCAAGTGATGCGAAATACAATACTCGTAAACCTGCACTGCTGCTAGATAATCAAAAGCTGATACGTGGTGTTAGATGATTCACCTGAATCAACGTCCACTAAGCTCCTTCGTTATCCAGCTTCGTTTCTCCACAAATACCAATGATCACCGAATCGTCAGCGGCAGCATCAACGAGGCGGTTAAGGGAGTCCGGGGTCACAGTCTAGCCCAAATTAAACCAATTGAATCAGAATGTGCGCTCAAGCCCAGATCTATCTCGCCCCTATCACATTTATGCAGCCGCCCATCTCCCGAACACCTTATTGCCACCCTCTAGTATCAACACAAACAAAAAAGCTTACTGTGTCGGCATCCACCATGAAATGTACTCATAGAAAGCCGGGTCGATTCCAATGACATTTCACATCTGATGATAGATCTCCAACTCCAGCGGGCTCATGGGAGCGTCGAAATGAACACGGTTAAGATAATGCGGCAGCAGAATCTGCGAGTCACGTTTCCCACGATTACTAGGCTTTGACATCTCGCTAGGTTTACCGGTCTTGGTTGTCATATTCGTGAACGGATTGAACAGAGGAAGAATTATTAAGTTAGTCGAAAAGGCGGGCAAGGGATATCAAAAGATGCAAAAGATAACTCAAACTACTCACGGGACAACGTGACCTTCAAACTCGTACAGCCCAGAACATACTCTTCCATAGTTCAGTTGCCCTTTCCCATTCTTAAACCTCGGCGGCTCGGGATCAAGTGCGGGGTCAACTCCAAGGATGTCGAGCGCGATTCGGGGTATCGGCCGGTCGTTACCAGAGCCAATGATATTGCCGTCACAAATGAGGAAAAGAAGTTTGCGCTTGTCGTCGTATTTGAGCGCTGCGAGCGAACCGATTCTACGCCTGAGAGATTCTTCGTCTTCTGCTTACGCCGGGACCTGGCAAATAACAAACTTATCCATAGCTTCGGGCGAAAGTTCGCCTGTTAGCTGCAGAGCAACAAGAACTATAACAAACCATCAATATATTTTACCAGAATATAAGATACGAAAAAGAAACTCACACCTGGCCAGGATAACAGCCCAGCAAACACAGGAGCAAGATACCACTAAACTGGCACTTGGCCGTCTTATGGAAGTCCGTCTTGCCAACATAGAACAAGTTCTTCATACACTGGTAGAGCTTCGCCCCATCGTCCGGGCTCATCTTGGCCAACGCGCTGCGGATCTCATCAGAGATATCTTGACCGGGTTACTGCTTGAACAAATCCGTGACGGTTGAGCTCAAAAACTCAAACTTGGATTGGTTCGGGTTTTGGTCGATGGTGTAAAAGTAGTCGGACAGATCATAGACATTTTCATCCTACACAGCCCGGACGCGTGTTCCGTCGTTAGCCACGCCTTCGATCTGCCCCTAGTCGATCACGAGCGTACCTTTGTAGAAACATTCAAGTTCCATTGTAGGCAAGAACTGAGCCGTATACCAATCTTGAGCTGCCAGTTTGGACGTGGTGACCGATGGAAGCGCGCCAAAGGCATACATTGCAGTAGGAACAGCGATATTGCTCGAATTAGCCGCACCAAGTGCCATCGTTGGGTCCGGGACGAGGCCGGGGCATCCCAGAGTGAGCGGTATGGGGAAGTGTTCCCTCAAATCTTGGCCCCAAAGCTCCGTCATGACATCTTGCGACGACGGAGCACTTGGAATATCAGAGTGGCTACCTTTCCGAAATTTGGTCATATAGTATACGTTTCCGCGAACAGCTATCCAATAGTCATTTTCGGCTGCATGTCCCGCCAGCTCGTTGGGATTCCACGCCTTGTCGAACTGCGGACAGAGAAGTTTGCCGAAAATGATGATGTAGAAGATAGCCCCGGCGCAGGCACCAAAAATGAGCATGCAGATAATAAACTTTTCCTGCCAGGCTTGCCGCACGCCGGGTCGGTTCATCCGTCGAAATCTCAAGGGCACCATCGAATGTGTGGCGCAAGACAAAAGAGTTGATGTACTCCGCCTGGAAGTTGGCGCAAAACTCGTCGAATCCGTTTTGGCCAAAGATGTGGCAAGAAGAGTCTCGGCTTGGTTGCCGTGTGCTTGGTAGCCAGGCGTGTTGAGCATAGCTATCAGAGCGGCATACTTCAATGGCTGGTCGGGCTCGTGGGACCAAGGGGAGCGCCTGGTCTTTACCCCCGAGCGCCAAACAAGGCACAACAAGCACTCCGTGGTTGCGTTGCCACCCATTTTGCCACTTGCGTCTTGCAGCCTGAGTAACCCACAGGGGCACGGCCCGATGGTCGAGTTGAAATGCCCCGAGGGGGTTTTGAATCTTGAACCTATTGCTGTTGGTGCTGTGATGAAAGTTATATGAGAGATCCAAGTAAGATTAATTTTACAAAAAGTCAAAATTCGCATATAGAAAGGCCACGATGGCAAGAATCTACCCATATTCTACACTGTATGTCGTCCAGGTACACCAACTATCAACACTGTCCATCCTACACCCCAGAGGAATCCAACCCATAACATATCCCGCAGAATGGCATAATGATACGCCCGCACACGCGCATCATCCACAACCTTTTCAGGTCCATACACCGGAGGTCGACGATACGCCGCTCGCACAGGTCTCCGAGCCGGCATCTGCGACGAAATAGCTATTCGCGGTCCAGAAACCGAATCTTCCCAAGTTTCACTCGGGGAAAACGGAGAAGATGATGAAGGAGCAAGATCGAGAAAGGGGGCAACATCGTGTTTGTTCGTTTTGGCGGCGAGTTCGGCGATTGCTTGTGGAGGTGTCGGTGGTGGAGGGTAAGTTGTAGATGGAGAAGCGATGTTGGGGAGTTCGAACGAGACGCCGGCGTCGGCGGGATCAACCAGTTCCCAAGTGTGAAGTTGGCGTGCTGAGCGACCGAAAACTTGGGAGCAAAATCCTCGCCATGCTGAGTATATCTATGGGCGTTATCTTGGTAAACGCCCTCGAAGCGAGTTGGGAAACCGGTCGTGGACGTACCTGCATGCAGCCCAATACGGCAAATGGGACGGAGACGAGTCGAATATATCGCTTCGAGCGAGGTGAATCAGGAATAAAGTAGATTGTAAACAGAGCGATCAACCAGGAGAGGATTGTGAATGTTGTGCCTATACTGTACCTGTAGGTACCCAAGGTTTAATGGCAATTTAAACAAAATTAATCCACGCTCACCAGTATATTTGCTTTGGGAGGTTGATGTTGGACGCGACGGTGTTCACGAAATGAGGTACACTGGACGTGTCGACCAGATCGTATACTCGCGTGTAGGCAGGCGTAAACTGGATGACGTGAAATCAGATCGAAGATCTATTGAACACACCGTGGACTCACCACATCAGGATGTGTTGTCTTTTCCAACTCGCGCAGCAACTCGTCCCGTACGTCCGCATCAAGACTCAGTTCCTTCTTTGCATGTGGTCGGAGGAATGTCGCAACAATGTGTAGTGTTTCGGTTCGGAATGGTTGGTTTCTTAGCGGGATGGGTGTTGGTGGTAGGGGCGACCATTGAGACCATGATGAAGATGTAGGAGAAAATCCCCAGTCGGCAGTAGTGGCAGTTGACGGTGAAACAGACTCTCCCAGGTATCTTCCGGGCGTTGGTGAGTGATGAGCCAAGAGGGGGGAGGGGGAGAGAGCTTGTTGTTCTGCAGGGAGGTCAAAGAACCGAGCCCGATAATCGTGGTACCAGACAATGAACTGCAGGTTCTCCAAGGAGTGCTCCTAGGAGGTTGTTCAGTCTCGGAGTGTTGGGCAGATAACCTCCAACTGACCTGGAATTCGAGGTATCGCTCAAACTCTTCAAAACTATCGGCCCCGAACTCGCGTCAGCGCCACTTCTCCGAAATCTAGTCTAGATATGAATGAATAGGAACTCACCCCAGTGGGCTACACGCATCTCCCGATAAGATGTTCACCAGCTTTATTCTTCCCACGAGCTTGCGCCTCGCCCGTCGACCCGCCCAGCGAGACAGCAAGGCGCCATATCCATCCTGGGGCATGGTGTCGTCTAGTAGTCCATGGCGAGCGAGCTAGTCTGGTTTTAAGGTGGTCGTCGTTCCTCGCACAAGTTCTCGCCTCTCCATTTGTGTCCCGATCTCCAGGAAGTGGTTCGGTTGTGGTTTGAATCAAACTTCGGCGTTTGCATCCGATTACATACACCCCTCCTCAGCAACCACATCATTTGGCCCATTTATCCCGCCACTCTTCGCAGGTACTCATCCAGGGGCAGATATATACCTGTCATTTAGGCCAGTCGTTCTAGAGCCTGGACAGCGCAGAGTCAATAACCTTGGAAGCGCGCACAAGCCATTTCCACAAACCACATCTTGAATCTGCATGACTACGGCTCGCCTCTAGACTCTGGTAACGCCCCCATCTTGAATTCAACGGCTGAACACCCACCCAACCCTGTTTCCGTGCTTGCCCGCCCCAGAAAGTTATTGTCTCGCCCAGAGCCCGGAAATGAAATGCTCCTGAGTAGTTGGCTCGCAAGCTCCTTTGTCCTTCTCACACGGTGTTTGCACGCTGTTGAGGATACACCACCGATGCACCCCAGCCATTGGATCAATCGTGCCGTGCCTGAACCGTGACGACGATCGATCAGTGATCTCGACAGTTTCGTCTAGGTGTTTGCGCTCACCGGAATATCGTGCGCTTGTCTGGCTCTTTTGACTAAACAATCAGGCCAGTCATTTTCCGTCCAAACCATAGACTCACATACCCAGGATCCCAATCGCATCGAATTGGAATGAAGAAAAGTGCCCTTATATTAAAAGATCCACAACACAAAGCCCAAACAATCCGCTAAACTAAACCTGGTGCGTGTTATTACATTTTAAGAGTAAATGGTGTCCGATAGTCCATAAATCTGAATGAATTGCATCCTGATAACCCCGCCTTCTTCCGCCATTGAACTTGAGAACGACAACGAGCCCTCTCCAGTTACCAACCCGCCCACCTGTCAACGCATGTACACATGAATTCCGTCTCAACTGGGATGAAGCGTGCGTTCCTTTTGGGGAAACCTCGAAAAAAAAGTGAAGTGGGCAGCGGAGGTTATTGTCGCCTGCACCTTTGAGACATATTTCATCTACCATGAGAGAGTCACCTCCGAACAGCGCGCCAACATGTGGAACCCAGCGGCTTGATCCGGTCGGACCAAGGTAGCTACGGAGTTCAACTGGCACTATGCAATGCTTCTCGCTCTCGGTAGGTAGCACAATGGCCCGAGCGTATTGAGCACTGATAGGCATACCAGGCCCAACTATGAGCTGCAGCGAATCAGATGGGGCTGGTCGATGACGCTCTTGCGGCGCTGGATCCATGCTCGGGGCTGTTGCGAGAGCCTCAATGTCGGTTGATTTCCCTGCAAACAAAGAACACAGTTGACTATGTGCCTGCCGATCGAAGCATTCGCATCGGGTCGAGCAGTACCAAACGTAGAGGCAACTATTGGATTTTGTCAATCACGAGGAAACGGTGGAAGCGACTGAAACTCACCCGGTGCATCGAACACGACCGAGATTACCGCAAGCATTGCAGCTATTGGGTAGCGAAAAGTACGTCAACAACGAGCTAGACGAGCTTGGCAGAGTATCCATGGTATAGTGATATGTATGGACTAGGTTCGAGTCGAAGCCTCGTATGACCTCTGGGTTATTGATATCATATTGTCCGATAGCTTGTACTTTATAGAGGGAGCGGAAGACATAAGATCTATCTTGAGGTTTCGGCGTGAAGAAACCGGTACCGGGTTGTAACATGAAGTGTACATCGTTTGAAACGATTTGATCTATACCTCAGTATTCAACGTGCACCCAAGTCCAAATTCCGCCTGAGCATAGCCATATTTGGAGAATATTTACTCGATATGTACACCCAAAACACGTCCTGCGTTGATATCGTCGCACGAGCCGGCCTTGATAGACCGCGTCATGCGGCTGCTAGTGATTGACCCGTGCCAAGTATCGGATTTGCTACTCGAAAAGGACAGCCGCTCAATCACTCTCACCATATACGTGCGGGCGAGAAGAATAGGCATAGACGTTTCGCATAATACTTGTGCGGGGAGATAGGGGCCCTATGAAGGGCCATGGTAAAGTAAACAGTCATCCGTGTGGTCGACATTTTGCAAAAGAGACTCAGCGAGGCTCAACTTTCTAAACTGGGGTTTATGAGGCTCATCCTTTTATGATTTATTAATCAAGATACGCCCGATTGACTCCGGAGTAGGGAATAGAACGGACAGTTTACCCAAACGGGTTGTCCGGGACGCCTGCATGAGGCGGTGTGGGTATAACCCCCGGTGGGTAGTTCTAAATCAGATACCCGCACAGGACGCACATAAGTGATCAGGCACACGAGCGCTGAGATTATGCCTATGTCATTAGTACGGTAAAAGTGTGGGAGATATAAGGTTTGGAATTGAGCATTACCGTATATGCTATTTGACGCTATTGTACCGCCACTGACAAGTCGATAGATCCCCGCGTTTCTCCTATAACAAGGCCATATACAGACTCGTCGGCCAAATAGAAGTTTTATGTCTCCGCAAGCTGCGGCATACAGCCCAGTCCTAGCCGCAAACCACGGACTGCCTCGAGATGCGTCGCCTGATACATAGATACGATCGGGTGTCGTAGTACCTCTCTCGACCGCTTCGTCTAGAGTACCGCGCCTCTTTTCGCCTGTGTTTTGTTTCCCCGCCCTCCATCCCACCGTACGACAGTCGCCGTCCGGTTTGGCTACCCGACCCGCGAGTTCGCTCGGGTCTCCGAGGTGCCCCGGTCTCCCCGTCGTTCGGCTCCGGGTTCCCCACTCCCTCCAGTTCGGACGGTTTTTGTCATATCCATTGCTCTCCACGTATATAGAAATGTGCGCGCACAGCAACAAGCCTCTATTCCCGCACGCATACACACGCGCCAAGAGGCCACCGCAGCGCAGTCGAAGGCTAAGATCACGCGCTTGGTCTGGCTCATGTGCCCAGCGTTGACACACATTGCTAGGTAAGCTACTAAGTGCAACAACAGTCCGCTCGTACGTTAGGGACAAGGGTGGCCCCAAAACTTGCCAATCACGGAGACGACTCTCACGATTTGGATAGCGCTCGACAGGTGAAGCCCTTACTAGTTTAATATCGTACATAATTATTTACTTATAATATGTAGTTCCCGCGGCTTAAATAAAGCTCTTGACAAGCTCAATGTCATTTAACTATTGGCGCAACGGCGGACATTTTGCAGCCCTCGCGTCAAGGGAACCGGCACCCCCTGAGCCGGAATACTGGGTAGATACTTGAGGAGACATTCAACAGTTTACCTAAACCATCTAGCATTCAACCTAGAGTCCATTGCCCCCCATATTCGACTTATTCTTAACATAACTGGTCGGACTCCCCATTGTAAATATACCTACACAACCCATGGGCGAATCACCCGCTTAATACCCAACGCCCGCCGAGTCAGCTACCTGTCTACTCACAGATCTATACAGACCCGGGTATACCCAGGCCATACACATTCTATTCCCTACACCTCTCATTCGCTTCGGTCAACTCGAATCGACTCGATCGGTTCCGAAAGGTGATTCTAGAATTAATTGCAGGATTTTTCTTATAAAAATGAGTATATATTCAAACACTACAATACTAGAAGTTATGTGGTAGGATGCGCTGGTCCAGAATATAAGAGTGCCCAGATTAATTAACTTTAGAGAATGTTAACATTAACACGCATTCCGCCGTACATAAATCATCCACGCCGGGTATAGTAAGACTATGCCTGAGTTGCACCCAAGCTCGGACTTGGAACACGCTTTTGGCAAAAAATAAAAATAAAAAAATGCGTGATTGCTCGCGGGTCTGAGTCGTCTACGTCCTTGTATGATCGTCTTAGTCCGCCGTTAAACTTCAACACGACAACATTTCCTTTCCAAGGATATGGTGTTTGTCCTGCTAATGCATGTATTGACTGGTTTTGCTGAATGTTTGTTAACCTTGGCATAGAGTCGGGGGATATTCGAAAAAGAAATCCAGCGGTGAGCTCCCTGCCTCGGATTGTAGCTACACGCTTAAAATAAAAACCCAGATTCGAGAGAGAAACAAACAGAAGAGCGTGAGACTTACATTGATGCATGATCCGTGTGATTTCCCTGTTGTATTCTGAGCTGTCATAAGATTTCTAAACTGAAGTAATTGTATTGGACGCTTTGACGGGCTGGGTGGGCGAGTTAAAAGGGTGATGGGTGATGGGGGACGGGTGACAGGTGTGATAAGTGTAGCGAGTTGAACAACATTCAAGGAACAACGACGATCTCAGCACAAAGGGGGTCAACCTGAGAGAGAAACAAATGGGAGGTGGCGTATATACATGGCCATGCTGCTGAGACAAGATGTATAGAAACAGGGATGAGACTAAAAGCCGAGAGAATAATAAATAGGCAATCCGAAAGAAGAAAAATCCAAACACGAAGATCATCCAGGATACGGTGACCCAGAAGGAGCGCTGACGAGTATGAGATATGCTCCTGTGATCCTGTCAATCAACATGGTGACGTGAGCTGGGCGGCTTTAGCCACGGGGGAAGGTGAGGCACGACAAGTCGAGCGATCGAGGTGGAATATATGCTATGAGAGCACGACCAGGCACGATTTTGGAGACTCGTCCAAAGCACTCATAAAAATACAATAAAAAGAACAGGTGTGCATTCTGAGAGCAGTAGCTAACCAAAAAATAAGATAAAACTCGGCGTGCATGAGATGGAATGCCACAACTGGGGATACAGTCGCATGGAAGGAAATATAGCGGCGAAAAAAGGGAAGAGGGAAGAGCATTAGAAGTTGCACATGGTCCAGCGTGTGTGCACCGCAACCGCATATATTCAGGTTTGCGGCCAGCCCCCAGATGGCCATTACAATATATGAATCAATCAAGTACGCATCCTTTGCACCCGGCTACTAGTTTGAGCAACTGATTCTGGCGGACTTGGAATGGCTGCTCCGATCTTACATATGCCAATTAGTGATAACACTTGAGAAGCCTGATGTTTTTGCGCTGTGCTGCATATAAAGAGCCTTCTCTGTGCAGCTTACGTATATATCTCATACAGGGGCGGTGTGATATGGTTATACTAAAGTGGAATTGACGAGCACAATAAATCTCATGAAAACGAATACATACGTAAGACAACTATGATTTGGATGTGTGTAAGAAAAACTGTGGCCAACCGACCAAAGGGGTTTGGGGATCTGGAGAGAAGCGACAGGGGGAGATTGGGGCGCTGAGATGTGAACAAACTTACGGGTTCGGTGGCCAATAGAAAACGGCCGTCAACAAAAGCAGGGATGGTAGCGGGATACGGGGGGGGGGGCAGAGGAACACTCCTTCTAAGGGGCGTTCGAACGACTGCCAATTTGGCGGCGGGCAGGAGTCCTCTGAAACGTTCATAAAATATCCAAATACCAGTATCACCTATGGGGTCAAAATGCATACAGTAGGATCGAAATAGTAGAGCCAACCTACACCCTACCGCGCGCTCCGTCTGGGCACACCAACTACCAGCGCAGTCCATCCTATGCCCCACAAGAATCCAACCCGTAACATATCCCACAAAATAGCATAATGATACGCCCGCACACGCGTGTCATCCACAACCTTTTCCGGGCCATACACCGGAGGTCGACGATACGCCGCTCACACAGGTCTCCGAGCCGGTATCTGCGACGAAATAGCTATTCGTGCACAGACCATTTCCACAAACCCCGCTTTCAATCTGCATGACGACTGCTGGCCTCTAGACTCTGGTAAAGCCCACATCTCGAATTAAACAACTGAATGCCCACCCGATCCTGTTTCCGTGCTCGCCCGTTCCAGAAAGTTATCGTCTCGCCCAGAGCCCGGAAATGAAATGCTCCTGAGTAGTTGGCTCGCAAGCTCCTTTGTCCTTCACAACCATGGTATTTACAGTACTGTAAGGCGTCGCGTTCCGCCGAGCCTTCCATGCTCCATAATGGTTTGAATATCTGGTTCGTATTGATCTCTGCGCGTACCCCTGTGCCCTCCTTATTATGTGTTTCACGTGTGCCTCATCTAACCACGAGCCCTCGCTTGTGCCCCAACGTTCCTTAGCTATTTCATGACTGTATGCGTGCGTTTGTTCGACCAGGTGTCTATAAAAGACCCTCGTCTAGATCCCGTTTTCGCATCCCTCTAGTTTACTCGAATATTATCGGATTTTCGGATTGTCAAGCAAGGCGACTTCGTCGCCCGTTTGATTTATTCGAATTTTTTATATTAAAGTATTCTACGGGACCTAACAAGTACACGCCGTTGAAGATACAGTATGTACACCACTGATGCACCCCAGCCCTTGGATCAAACGTGCCGTGCCTGACCTATGACGACGAAGGATCAGTGGCCTCGACAAGTTGACCTCGGTGTTTGCGCTCACTGGAAGATCGTGCACTTGTCTGGATCTCTTGGCTAAACAATCAGGCCAATCATTTTCCGCCCGAACCATAGGGTCTCATACCCCAGGATACCCATCGTATTAAATTAGAATGAAGAAACTGAATGACCTAAAAGTACACGAACCACCTTTGGCACACAAAACCTGCAAATTAGACGCCAAACTATAAAACCTTGTACGTTTCATTATATTTTTTGAGTAGATGGTGTGCTATAGTCGATAAATCTGAATCAATTGCATCTTGGTAACCCCGCCTTCTTCCGCCATTGAACTTGAGAACGACAACGAGCCCTCTCCAGTGACCAACCCGCCCACCTGTCAACGCATATACACATGAATTTGGTCTCAAATGAGATGGAGAGCGCGTTCCTTTTGGGGAAACCTCGAAAAAAAAGTGAAGCGGGAAGCGGAGGTTGTTGCCGCTTGCACCTCTGGAACATATCTCATCAACCATGAGAGTATCTCCTCCGAACAATACGCCAACATGTGGGACCCAGCGGCTTGACCCAGTTGGACCGAGGTAGCTACGGAGCTCGACCGGCACCTTGTGATGCTTCTCGCTCTCGGTGGGTAGTACGATGGCCCGAACGTGTTGGACAATAGGCACACCAGGTCCGAATATGAGCTGAGACGAACCAGACGGGATTGGTTGATGGCCGTCCTGCGTTGGGTTCAGGCTGGGGGCTACGAGAGACTCAACAATGGGCGGTTTTCCTGCAAATAACAAGCACAATTGACTGTGCGCTTGTCGATCGAAGTATTCACATCGGGTCGAGCAGTACCAAACGTAGAGGCAACTATTTCATTTCATTTAAATAACCACAGCAAAACGATGGAAGCGACTGAAACTCACCCAGTACATCGAAAACGACCAAGCTTACCGCAAGTATTACAGCAATCGGGCAGCGAGAAGGATATCAGCGAGCTAGACGAGTTTGGCAGAGTATCCATGGTGTAGTGAGATGTAGGGACTGTACTCGAGTCACCCGACTTTGAAGTCTCGTATGACCTCTGGGGTATTGATATTATATGGCACGATAGCCTGTGATTTATAGAGAAAACTGACGGGAGACAGAAGATCTACCTAGAGGGACGGACACAAGGAAATTGATACCAGATTGCCGCATGAAGTGCACATCGTTTGAAACTATTCGTTCCATATCTCAGCATTCAACGTGCAGCCAAGTCCAACTGTCGCATGGAAATAGCTCGATTTGGAGAATGCTTGCTCGATACGTAAGTTAAAAAAACGCCCTGCGTTGAGAGTCAGCACGTAACAGACGAAGCCATGTGGCTGCTAGTGATTGATCCGTGCGGGGCGTCGGTTTTGCTACTCGAAAAGGACAACTGCTCAATAGCTATCATCATATACGTGTGGGTGAGAAGAATGAGTATAGACGTTTTGTATGATACTTGTGCGGAGAGATAGAGCTGCTATCAAGGGCCACGTCAAAGCATGCGACTACCCATGTGCTTAACATTTCGCAGAAGAAACTCAGCGAGGATCTGCTTTCTAAATTGGGGTTTATGAGACTTAGCCATTTATGGATTATCAAAATAGGCCGGCTTGACCCCATGGCTGGTGGAGGTTCTTGATACAAGGATTTATATGATAAGCCGAGTTTCACCTCCCATTCGTTCCGGTCAACTCGAATAGACTCGATTGGCTCCAAAAGGTAATTTTAGGATTTGGATCATTTTCCTGTAAAAGCGAGTATGTATTCAAACACGACAATAGAAGCTATATGGTAGGATGTGCTAGTCCGGAATCTAAAGGAGCCCGATTAATTAACTTTAGAGGATGTCAACATCAACACGCATTCCATCGTACATAAATCATCCACGCCAGCTGTAGTAAGATAAAGCCTGAGTCGCACCCAAGCTCGGACTTGGAGCACGCTTTTGGCAAAAGAAATGCGCGATTGCTCGCAGGTCCGAATCGTCTACGTCCTGATATGATCTTCTCAGTCCGCCGTTAAACTTCAACACGACAACGTTTCCTTTCCAAGGAAAAGGTGTTTGTCCTGCTAATGCATGTATCGAATGGCTTTGTTGAACATTTGCTAACCTTGGCATAGAGTCGGGGGGATATTCGAAAAAGAAATGCAGCGGTGAACGTAAGCGCCGTCCGCCTATTCCTTTGCTGCATACAGTGTCCGATGGAGTGACGCGTTCTCCGAAGATACCCCCAAGGCGTGGTAGCCACCTCACTGTTCTAAGAGGGCCAGCATAGCTATTCAGCTCGATCGAGGCATAATGATATCGTGGGCTACCGGTCGAAAGGACGATTGCCTGGACATGCTGCACGTTAGGGTCGATGTGAATTGCTGGAGGGGGAGGAGCTGGAGGAGTTCGAGGAGTGGGACGCATCGGAAGTGGTGGGGGAATTGGTTGAGTTGGAGGAATGGAAGACATGGAATGGGAAATCTGGATGTTTTGTGAGGGGGCTCCCTGCGTCAATTCAATACTGGAGCTGGATGGCTGGCCGGCAAACAGAGCGCATAGCTCATTGTGCGACTCTTGATCATAATGTAAGCACAGCGCCGAACAGTACCACACGTATAAACATCTACTCGCACAGATAAGTGTGAATTCGGTCGTGTGACAGAATCATAGAAGCTTACCTCAGGCACCGAAAATGACCTGGATTGCCACAAGCATTGCACGACCTCGGCAGAGAAAATGAAGAAGTTGGTGGGGATGCTGATGAACTCGAGGTTACCATCATTTCAGGGAAATTAAGGAGCTGGCCGGGAGATCATATTGTTATATAGCGCATGGTCTTGGATCTTGTCTCGGGCTGCTCACCCACTTACATCCTGCCAAGGGAGGTTGTTGAGAATTTCATGGTCGCTTGCGCCAACCCAGTGTCCTATCTATAGGAGGACCCAATCATGCTCCACGTGGTGACACACGGAGCAAAACGCAATAGAATCCAACTTGCATGTTATCGGTACATTCTCAGGTCTTGGAAGTATTAGTCAGGTTTGAAACAGGCAGCCCATAAACATTTTGGCAACGAACCATGTGCCGGTTATTTGTAAGAAGCTGCATCGCCACCAACTTGAAGCTAGGAATGTGCTTTGGCCTCAGACCAGTGCATATATCTCACTGCTTTACGACTGCCATTGCATAGACAGCATCCCAGTTGGTTGGTGAAGTGTAGGTGACCATATGGTCGCGCTCGTTGATTTATACGCGCGGCTAATATACCATTCTCGCAAAAGAGCTTCATCACGAAGCTCATTTCAGATAACAGATCTAGCCTATTTGGGTACCATCTTAGCCGGTGTACCCGAACAGCGGACGAGTGGTGCACTCCACAGCTGGTCAATGACATTCACATAAAACTATCGTATGCAAAGTAAGTCTTGCTTGAGCAACTATTAAGGCTGATAACACTGTCGCTTATCCACCCATTATAAACGTTTACCTCCTACGCTAGCTCGCAGAAATTTAACTCGGACACCCAAATCGGCGTTGCTTCGTGGAATATGCGCTGTAGCGGTTGCGCCACAAGTTGGAACCAGCACATCGAGTAGTCCCACGAGCTAGGCAGGCTTGGACGGCATAGGAGGCTGAGTTGGGCCCTGCTTGCGGTACCCAGCTGACTCATCCAAATGTCGTCACCAGGATTGTTCTTTCAACTTGACTTCAACTTTATTGGACATAAATGTCGGGAGCAGGCCCCAGTACAGCTCGCCAAGGCAAATACACTGTGTTCTATTATTAAAGGCCATATCTGATCGTCATGTGAATGAGCCTTGAGATGCCTAGATTTGATTGGGTCTGAGCGTTTTACTGGTGAGTCCTTTTTGCGACTGAGTATTCGAGCGGTTCTATGGATTTCTTCCCTCAGGCTTGGCGTACGCTCGATGGACTCTCTGAGACCACCACGTTTAAGATATTTCTAGGTCAATCCGAAACCTAGCTCATCATTCTGCATTATGGAGCTTGAAGTAGGGACACTTCCTGGTGTTCGACACAACAAACCACTTACTTACCACATGGCAGATCACCAAAGTTAATATTGCCTACACTACATTGGGAGGATTCGTGGTTTCCGTGAGCGCTGTGGCGACTGAGCCTACTGCTGGTGCATAGAGTAACAATTTGCGCCTTCTCCAGTTGAGTTTGGTGTCGCTGTTTCTCAGGGACAAGGTTGGTGGCAAGTCTAGTTTAATATACGTCAGTGCTTAACCCCGTTAGATATATACCAGCGAAGTCACATTTGCTCTACTGTTTGGCCTGTTGATTGGTCCACACGGGTTGGGCATCTTCGACCCTCGTGGTTGGACCTCGCATGGAACCGTGGATCAAACATCCAACACAAACTATGTTACATTCGAATTGACTAGAGTTGCATTAGGGATTGGCCTCTTTGCTATTGGTAGAGTGAATCCGTTTGTCTATTGTAATCTTAACTCAGGCTACGTGGGCAGGTGTTGAGCTCCCAAAATCGTACCTTAAAGATCACGCTCGAAGTTTGGTAAACCTAGTAGTTCCAGTGATGGGTAGGTCTTTTTTTACTAATCTCGCTATGAGCTGGTGTATTCAAATTTGATCCCGCTTGATTAGCCTGGGGATGGTTTGTCTCGGCAGGTATAAAATTTTGCATACTGCTTTGAGCTTCCAATCGACCCAGCCTCAATAGGATTTATATGTTGGATATTTCCCGTCCTCAGTTATACTTCTGCCCTCCTCATTGCGGCATGCCTTACTCCCACTGATCCTGTGAGCTTCTAATCGTACTGCTTGTTTGTGAGGTGTTTATCCAATCTAGGTCTTGGCGAATGCGATCGTTACTGGTCGCTGGGCAGAGCGAAATGTTCCCGAGCGCCTCCGATTACTCCTGGCTGCAGAATCTGCGGCAAACGACGGTCTTGCTTATCCTTTTTTATATATATCGCTCAAGATGGTTACCGAAAGTACACAGCCGGTAGATATCATAAGGTTTATTTGGGAGAGTGTAGTCTGTAAGTGAACTTGTTCCGTTTTGGGCTGAATAACTCCGTCTAACGTTATATTCTCAGATCAAGTTCTACTTGGAGTAGCTATAGGAACTTGTATGGGTTGGCTATTTCGAATTTCTCTGCAACGCGCGGAAGAGAAGGGTTTGATTGATCGCTCAAGCTATCTGGGTCAATACCTGTCGTTAACGATCTTGAGCTTAGGAGCTACTGCTCTTCTTGGCGGAGATGACTTGCTTGCTGCGTTCGCTGCTGGTAAGCTATGGAAACTTGCCCGCTTCTTACCGATTAACCGCTTATATGATGAAGGTTCGGCTGTCTCTTGGGATGGTCATTTTAACGAGAAATCTCATGAATCCGAGTTCTCCAGCATCATTGAAGTGTTTTTTAACTGCGCTTGTTTCGTTTACATCGGCGCCTGGCTGCCATTCGAAGCACTGAGGCCTGATATAGATCAGCATCTAGGAATTACGATAGACAAGATGCTACTGCTATTCGTTACGTTGTTGGTGGTCCGGCGCATACCAGCGCTCATCGCGCTCTGGGGGGCTGGGTGGCTTACACCGGACGTTAGAACGTTGGGTGAGGCGCTCTTCAGCGGCCATTTCGGACCAATGGGTGAGTAGCGCTTACTTCAACTGTGATCTGATCTAAATTTGCCGCCTGTCGGCTAGGCGTTGGTGCAATATTTATTTCAATGCTAGCACTGAATAAACTGCCTGCGTCACAAGGTCGTATCGATGATCAAGTGGATTGCGTCGTATCATCAATTCAACCTATTGTCTCGTTCATCGTACTCGGATCTATCGTCATTCGTGAGTTTAATTCCATATGATACGTATCCCACTAATTCCAAACGGACTTAGATGGCTTATCCATCCCGTTTTTCTCGTTCGGCTCTTGGCTGCATCTCACTTATATAAAAGCCAAACGAGGCGCACATCACGCCCGAGAATCGCTACGCTCCGTTAGCCCTTTCAGGCGATCTCGCGTTCTTCCGGATGAGCAGCGCGGATTGTTGTCGGACGAGCAGAATCCTGGAAGGTTCTCGGTGGGGGCTTATAGCGGGTATGACCCCCGTATCTCCGCGGATGAAGAACATGCTTAGAAATGTCACGCTTGTATTTGATGTATTCAACAACGAGCCACCTTGTCATATGTACCAGAAACCTACAGCCAAACAAAGCTTGTTGGCTGGTTTAATCCATATGCCCGAGCAACCTCCTTCAGATCCGCACCTCCGTTGATGCGTTGATACACAACTACGCCTCCGCTATTCATCCCGCCAACAACAAGGTAAGCTCCATCGGGGCTGAGCACAGCTCCGCGGAGATGTTGCAATCCAGTTCGGACCTGCTTAGCCACCTGAAGACCATTGTTGGCAATGCTAACAATAGTAATAGCATCGTTCCACTCTCCGCGGTTTGTCGCATACAAGTACTGGGTGGGGAAATCACTCGTAGAGGGTGAGAGCAGCAACTCTCCCGCCCCAAGCGCGCTTGGGTTTGTCGAGTCCGATGGCACAATAGAAACACTGGCCGTAACCGGAGGGCTGTTGCTGGATCCAAGTGCAGGGATGGTTTGCTGGGTAAGTGTATTGGAAAGTTCATGGAGAGTGTAGAGTGTATTGCCTGCTCCAATGTAAATAAATGATGAAAAATATAATAGTTTTGATATACGCACCTTTGACTACACCATGGCGAGGACCACTTCCAGAAGGTTGCTGAATATACCCGCTATTCTGAAGTGCTCCAGAGCTAGTCTTGGTAAGTCGCCAGACCTTGTCCGAGCCCTGCGGGTCAACACCGGTGATATGAGCTAAGCGGCGCGCATATATGTAGCCCGATGTGTACGTACGAGGTCTGGTACAAGGTATTCACTCCCATACTCGATGACTTGATGAGGATGAGGGCTGGTTTGGCGGTTCTGGTTAGGACCCGAACCAGTAAATTTGACCAGAGGGTAGGCGGATCCGAAATGACCTTTGTCGGCAGTCAACGGTACGTTGAGGGCATTACCACCGTTATACTGTAGGGGCAGCTTAGTCTATGAGATCTCAGCCGCTATATGAAAGGCAACGTACGTTCGCGGCGACGATTTCGTTGCCGTTGCTGGAAGCAAGCATAAAAGCGGGTCCATCTCCCCCAGTGGATACGGATCCGAGCTGATTGATTATAAGTCAAAAGAACCAAGACTGGACTCACCAAAACTCACCTGTGTAAGTTGACCCTGCGAATTAACAGCAAAAGACCACACGGCGCCAGCATAGTTTTCTTGGGTTGCGAATATCACACTCTTGTTCGTCGGATGGGCAGCGATCCAGCTTGGGTTTTGACCGGCATATGAGGTCGCGATAGTCGGCAAGCTGCTGCTGGTGGAATCAAATTTGAGGGTGGTGATTACCGATGAATAGGCCCCAACGAGAATCTTGTACGAGACCATGATGGAAAGATTAGAACAAACAGGCTTACAGGACAGGTGAACTTCGGCCTGCCATTATTGTGCTTATATACCCAAGACACAAATTACCGAAGCATATCTCGTTTAGATTTCGGCGTGGTAACCGGTCGCATAAACCATGTTTTCGTCGTCCTAGAATACCACCTGGTCTTCGCCTCAAAATCTACCGTCGTAGAAGCCATCGGGAACAGTTACGACATTTGTATCGCCGAGGTTTAACAGACAAGCAGCGGGGTTAAGCAAATGGAGGGGTTCGTGCTATGGTACACTCGAGACAAGCTCACGAGACTGACAAGGCTTGTGAATGGCGTCAAAGTAGGCCACTCAAACGCGAGCGTAACCTGGCGTCGCCTGCCTGAAAACTAATCGGTAATCTGTAGAAGAATTCGCTTGTGGTGGTGCGCATGAATCGACACGTAGTCAATGGGAGCCACGCCCGATCAATCTCCGTGACGTATTTTTAACTTTGCTCCAATTCGTAAATCCCAGACACAAATCACAAATTGTACATTTGGGGCAACATATCGAGGTATCAAGTGTACAGCATATACAACACAGATGTGGAATAGAACACAGTGTAGATGATGGTAGAAACTGCATATCTACTTGAAGCAAATCTTGCATAAAATCAGAGTAAATCGGCTTTAGATTTGGTCGTGAAGTCGTGAAGAAAAAGAGAAAAATCCAGTAGAAAATCAACGTCCTTGGTATTGCATCATTAGTCGTTCGCGGCAACGCATGATCGCCTTGCCGAGATTATTGGATCCTTTGAGGTCCGTTCCGGCGCCCCAAGGGGCATCCCACATGTACAGCAGCTGAGCAGGATGGGTTGATACAAGCCGTTTACCGAGCGCTATGGCATGTCTGGATTAGTATATAAATTAAGATCGGATCAACAGCTAACTCACATGGGTGCTGTGTAAACTTGAGAGCCAAGACCTCATCCATCTTGTCCATCTGAATCTCGTCCCAGTCTGGCCTCTGCAACGAACGCATGATTGACCCGTCCTTTCCGATCGCACCGGCGTGCGCCCACTGGTCAGCATACAGCTCGGGCTCGGTCGCTTGTCGGATCCCCTCGGCAAGTTCTGGATGCCAGCTCTCCTCGGTACGGCCTCGGCCTCTACCGACAGGTCGACGGAGAAAGCGCATCGCATGCCAAAGATGTATAGCGGACGGATACAGCTTCCCGTCATATTCGATCGCGTGGGGTGAAGTCATACTAAACGGATGGCTCCTGTCAAATCGGATAGGTTGAACCTCGACGGGGTGCGTCGAGCGGTGCACACCCGCCCACGGATTGTCGATGGGAGAAACCTCGCTCCGCGAATGACCGAACATACCACCAAACGAATGGTGAGTAGGTTGCTCGTTTCGGCGCTGAGAATTGTTTCGTCCCGCCCCGTTTTGGTTGTTACGCGAGAGTGTACGTTTGAGAATTCCCTTGAGGATACCTGGCTTCTTTGTCTTATTCACCGAAGGAACCGACGGATTCCGGCCCGGTCCGGAATGCAAGCTCGAACTCGGCGGATCACTTGTCTTGGGGCGACGCATCCATTCGGGTAGCGACTCTTGCGGCGGAGGCGGAAGTCCACCGGGCGCGCGAAGATAGGGGTTTGCAGGCGGAACGTCTTCGCTGGTAGTCGAGTCATATGGGCTCGTATCATCGTCAATCGGTCGACCGAAATTCTCTCGAGACGCATTTGGATGACCGATACTCGAACCGCCCAACCGAACGCTTCCCTCGCCACGGCGCATGCTCCCGTGACCGACGCTACTGACTGGACGCGGGTGCGTGGTCGCAGGCGTACGCATGAGCGCATCCAACTCTTCTTGTGCCAATCGTCGCCTCGCGAGCTCCGCCTCTGAGACTTTGGGTGTCATCCCAGCCTGTTCTCGCCGCCGCGCAAGCGCTTCCATCGCCGAATCATGTCGAATCTTGTCCCGCTCGTCTGGTCGAAGAGCTTCACGTGAACGCTGGCCCGAGGCTTTCCGAATAACCTTGTGCTGCTGCCTCGACCGCAAAAACTGTTGTTCGAGGTGATACCGTTTTTGGGGAGTAATGCCTTCTCTTCGGTCCCGTTCGACCCACTCGAGATCTTTACGTTTTTCAGCCCACTTGCTCGCCGTCGTGTGCCACACGTCTCGAACGTCTCGCCAATCGTCTGCGCTCATTCCGGGATTGTGTCGGGGAAGAGGCGCACGGCCGGTTGCTCTCCGCTCGTCATTTTCGTGTTCGACCGTCCAACGCCAGGGCTTGAGCTTGATCCACTGCCAATCCTTGTGCGTATACCCCTCGTCCCAGAGATATCCCCTCGCAAACTCGCGCTTGGCCAACGGAAGTTCTGAATTCTCACGCTGGTATACTCGAGCAGCTTCGAGCGCACGTCCGTTAGTAGTCTGACGTTCTTCCGCAAGCTCGCGCTGAATCGGACCGCCCGTCTCGTGCATAAATCTCGCCCATGCCGGATCCCAAAACCGGTCGACCCATTTATCGCGCGTCCGATGCCACTCGTCGTAAATGTCTTGAAGCTTTTCAGGTCTCGTAGAGCTCCTCACACGTGGGAGGAGAGGTTCTCCTTTTTGTTGGCGCTCGAGGTTCTCGAGCCGGGTAAAGAGATCCCAGTTGACCCAGGTCGGGAATCCGTTGAATATGTAGGGCGCATTGTTATCGCCGTGGTCGACTCGTTCTATGGCTTCTTGCTCTGCCCACTCGAAAGCTTCACGGTGCTGCGCGGCTCGGGCCATATCTACTTCAGCGACATCTGGGCTAGGCGTTTCCATCGGCGAATGAGGGTCCATAACCGTTCCGAATACGGTAGAATCAGCCGTACGAGGACGAGGCAGCGTTCTCGGCACAGTCGTCGCGATACTCGGCGCTCGTTCCCGCATATACGGAGTCGCACCCGCACCTTCGACCCGGCCCGTAAACGCCTCTGACGGCCGTGGCGAGAGGATCGAATCCGAAACGTATCGAGGCGTGCCTTTGGGTACGTGTGGCGAGGGCATTTGCATGTGTGGAGAAGGTGCGCCGCGAGGTGTGTGTGGTGAAACGAGGCTGGCGGCCATGCCTGGACTTCGTGCGTGGGCGTCCCATGAGCTCTGGCGGTGCAGTCCTGCGGGAGACTTCATGGGCGGGGGGATTCCACTTCCTGGCATGCCACCGCCGGCCAATGGCGGAATACCACCCGGAACACCAAGAGGCGGAGGACCTCCTCCCAGCGGTGGCATCCCTCCAGCCAAACCAGGCATCCCGCCACCTAGCGGAGGCGGGATACCAGCCGGAGACCTATCATACCCTGGAAACGGATTCGTGCCAATCGTCCCAGTTAACGGCGGCGGAGGCTGCATACTCCCACTCCCAGATCGATGTCGACTCGTCGGAGCAGGACCATACGCATCTGGACCATCGAGCGACGGTCGACTATCCACCGAAGGCCGTCGACCACCTTCAAACGACCGCCTCGGCCCACCGAGCGGAGGCGGTCCCATCCCAACACCACCATACCCTCCAGGCAACGGCGCATCCGAACTCGTCCGACGCATCCCCATCCCCATATGATCCCGCGCATACCCAACATCGCTCGACGTTCTCCGCCCAGGCTCCATCCGAATCGGCATCCCAGATGGATCAATTCGCAACGGACCCTCTACCACCTCGTCTCGACCGGGTCTGAATCCTTGAACACGTTCTCGTTTCATCGCGCCGCCCAAAAAATCGTCTGGAGGTTCGATGATTTTGCCGTACTTGTCGACATGGACTCCGACGGGGACGTGGCCGGGTGGCAAACCCACATCTGGACGTTCGGCTCGAGACGGGATAGCCGCGTCCGCACTCATGCGGGGTGGAATGACGGTCGTATTTGCCGCTTTGGACGGCCGTCTGAGTCGATCAAACGAAAGATTCCGGAGACCAGTCTTGTGTCGGGTGGTAGCAGCGGCTGGAGGTGGAACATACACATTGGGTTCAGGCTGGTTCTGCGAAGCTGAACTCCCTCTTCGTCCTCGTCCAAACAGCCCCGTAATCTTTCCCCACTTGGATCGCGAGTGTTCACGTTCGAGTGGCGGACCCGCGTTGACAACAGGCACACCATGAAGAATCGAAGGACCGTCTCGAACACCTCGAAGGCCGTGTGGATCCGGGGCACCTCGTCCATGCGGATCTGATGGACCTCGCATCGCATGCATGTCTCTCAACGGATCACCAGAGCTTCTGAAATGTGGATCAGGCGCGCCTCTTAGTGCGTCGGGGATCCCAGGCTGCACATTCATCGGTTGACCCAAGAGTGATTCGGCCGTGTCCCATCCGGGCCGCTCTGGTCTCTGTCGACTCCGACTCCGGTTCTTGTCTTTCTCCTCGCCTCGTCCTCGGCCTTTGGATTTAGACGCAGGTGGGTCGACTGGCTGGGGCGCTCGGCCGTATCCAGGCTAGATTAAATCATAAGATTTAGGAGTGAATGAAGTGATAGGAAGAACGCACCTGGGAATGAGCAGGTAGAGTACCGGTGCTCGACGACTTGCCGTGTTTGGATTTCGATTTTTCACGCGAAGGGGCAGGACCATATCCGCCAGGCAGAGTGCCGAATCCCCCACGGTCGGGCATGTCTAGACTTCGACCCGCTCCGCGATCCCTTCCAGCTGCAGCACCAACCACATACGGATTCCGACCTGCACCACGATCCTTTCCGGCTGGGGCAGCATAGCCTCGACTTTCCAAAACCGACTTGCTCGTGCCCATTCCGCTCCCAGGCAGCCCAGGCAGTGGATTTCTCTCCAACTTTTGGCGTGCAGCAGCTTCGGCGGCTTCTCGCCCTTTACGATCTAATACGCCATCAACATCACGCACGCCAACATCAAGCATTCAGACTCACGTGGATCCGTCGACGCGAACAAATTTGGAAAATTGGCGGAAGCTGGTGCCGAGGGGCTAAAGTATCCTCCTCCTGCACCAGCCGACGAGGGTGTGGCTCCGGCATATCCGTATCCGTACTGAGGTTGAGCGCCGGGGTAGCCATATTGATTGGCGGGAGAGGTGTAGATGTTGGAAACGTATGGATGGGCAGATGTGGGTGCGGGTGGGATGTTAGGCATCGATGTGCTCGCGTGTTGAGGCTGGGAATGTCCGTGGGCTGGTTGTTTATTGAATGCTGGTGTTGATGAAACGAGCGAGTGGAGTGGATATGATTATCGTAAGAGTGGATAACGTAGAGGCGAGGTATGACGATGTTGGAGGGAGGGCAGAGAGTGTTCGGTGCCGGAACAAGTGACGTTGCGTCCACGAGGCGTGCACGCGTAGCCCGAGTTTCATTCAGAGACAACGAGAGAGAGCAAGGGCAAACCGGATCAAGTAGCGCAGGAAGATCATGCCAAGAAGTCAGCGAGTGTATATGAGCCTTCGGAGAAAATAGCTGCTCACCAGGGGCTGCACTCGCATGTCGACGCGAGGAGCCGTGGCCGGTCACGTACTCGTCGTCGTCGGTATCGTCGCCCTGGGTCGTGTCGGACCCGAGTCCGTCTGCACGTCGTCGCATCCTGCGAGCCTGGTCCTTCTGGCGCCTGGCTCGCTCCTTTTCCTTTTCGCGCGCTTTGTCTCGGCTCTTTCCCTTGCCTTTGTCCCGGACATCAACGTCTGGTAGACGCTGTGGACGGATATTGGCGCTGAGCAAGGCGGCGTTGTACTCGGTGTTGGCGTCTGTCTCGTAGTCGAGCTGGCGCTCTGCCTCGTCCTCGTCCTCGGCGGCGGAGCGGATGTGGGAGCGCTGGGGGAACGGAAAGTTGCTCATCTTGGAGGACCACTGGGCGGTGACGGGACCGTGCGAGATGGGCGCAAAGTGGAACGCGGTCTTGGACACGCTCATGGGGCCAGGCGCCGTGCACGAGTCCTTCACGGTCGGGCGTGCGACATGCGGAAATGAGCTCACCTCCGCGTGCCCAAAACATCACGTGATGCATTGCCACCGGCCCAGGCCCTGGCGTCAATGAACCATGTGGCTCGACGGATAGGGGCACCAGTCCGAGATAACGTGGAATGGACAGTTGAACGTGATATTTTGATAATACACTCGAGCCAGCGATACTCATGCCACTCATCAAGAACATGGATGTGCAATACAAGGGCGTAAAGGGCTGGTGAACTTCCCGGCGGAAAGACCTCCATGCAGATCAGTGAAGGAGATCCCCCTGAATCGACTCTACATTATTGAACCCATAGGAGTGCTTGGCTCTCCATGATTCTCATAAATCTCGAGCCTGGTTTCTGTGTGCCCTAGAGCTACGCAACGCGTGATCTACTCATCTAAACTACGGTCCGGATTATAGCCACAGCCTTGGCTACCTGATAGAATATTCCACGCATCCAGCCGCATATCACGCTATTGCCCGAGCACATTGCAGCAAAAATATTGCTACAAACATAGACGTATGAAGAAAAGACCCCTTACACATAATAGGACAGCCATGGTTTCGATACAAACGAGTTGATAAACTCTAGCCGTTTCTGTATACGGCAACGTAAGACTCGGGATGCCGTTGCGGGCTTTCTCATTGCGTATTTTAATTCCCCATGTTGCTCAAAATTGTACCGATATCGCACGCACCATGACCATCGGTCGAGTATACTAACATATGCTACTAGCGAAACCTTCCCACCCCGGGTCAAGTTCGATGCTTTCTGATCGTATTTATCAAGGAAGTGCAAATCTCTCAGTGGGCGTGAATGCATCATAGAAGGCCGGTCGAATCTCGATAGACGTTTCCGATGGAGCACTGAAACTTTCTAATTAATAGACTTTGGGAAGAGAACTAAGCAAATGCCAAGGGCCACAATGAGATACCGAAAAGTCAGCTCAGTCATTAGGCTGCCGATGGCTTCATAAAACAAATACAAAGTCCCTGCCCGCCGGATCGCTCATGCGTTTCTACGAATGTATCAGAAATGTCCTTAATGCAGTCATAGACTCGCCCTCCATAGGTCTTTCGATACATAGTCCGTTCCGTCCCTTAGACAGAGCTATATGACAATAGTAACCATTTGTGAATCCATTCCTAATGAAGACTGAAAAGTTGACTACCGCGCAAAGATAACTCCGTTAAGCCCGCTCTATGGCTAATTGATAGGAAGTTGCCGAACCGGGTTCTATATATTCAGATATTCCAGCGCATATATCCGCATATCCAAAAAATGGTTCGTACTTGATGTATATACAAATGGGCCTATATTTGTGTCCTGTCTAGCCATCTTGGCGGATACGACGGTAATACTGCCTAACGATCAAACCAATTTTAGATAATCGCTTCCCAGTCCTCAGAAGTTATGCTCATTTGGGGGCAAACTTACTTCTATAGGTATCAAAGGACAAAGGAGAGACCAATTAATGCTATAACTTATTAATTATAGAATCACGCAAAAAGCCGATCGGCGCGATCGCACTTGCTGCGGTTGCCGTGATCCTTCGAATGACACTCAAGTTTTCGCTGCTTCAGCCTCAGTTTAGCCGGTTAGATCCGTAGCAGGGTACTAACCGACACAATGACCCCCCATCCGCATTCCGCGTGTACTCGCTATTTTCTGCTGCTGTGCACCCTGCCTAACACCAAGGGCCGCTCCCTAGTCAGATCATGCGGTAGTAGAGTATGTATGCGCGTGCCATTGTTCCATGCGTCCGACTGGTTACTATAATAATCCACAGTGGTAAATCCACCCAGAATCACCAATAAATCGCACCGATTCATGTTCTAGTCAACTTAAGACTCGACAGGACAGGAGGAATCGTCTCAAGCTCGTTGATACGAGTTCTCCAACCCAAGTGGCAAATCTGTCGCCACTTCGTGTTTAATGATGCTACCAACAAATCCAACCAAAAAGATCCCATATGGCTGATATGCAACCGGTGATTATTCATGGAACAGACAAGTCTGCTCTGTTCAAATCAGATAAACCCATGTGCAGCACCGAAACCCTGCTCACGTGCACCACAGGAGCGCAGCCCTCCGAGTACTGTCAAAAGTGATCCTCACGACCGTTTTGACATGGTAGCCAGTGGACTTTGGCCCGGTCAGACTCTTGTTTGTAGTGAACGAACCGCTTTGCACTACATACGATCCAAAAGCTCAAGGCAAGCGCACCGATCTCCTTCAGACTGGCCAAGTAATCATTCTACGTTGTTAACGCTGAGCACCTTTCCCGTATCGATCAAGCAAGGGAAATAGCTCAAGTTGGGAGACGCTTGACAGGATGCTGGAGCGTTGACTACTCAAGAGCAAAACAACTCGGAGCTTCCCGGTCCCTTGGGAGACGCCGCCCCTTCACCTCCTGGCTAGATTCTCGTAGACTCTGGATATCCTCGCCGCTCGTTATCCGCCACACTGTTTCTTCACGTTCCTCGCAGCTGCCCACGCATTAGACTCGTCGTTTCGCACAGGGTGATCTACCTTTGTGTGCTTATGGCACGATATGTAGTACCCTGGGCCCAGACAAACACATTGCTCACCCTGCCTGTGTCTTTTTGCTGTCAATAACAGAGCGCTTGCACTCAATCTATCATAGAGATGGGCTAGTCTACTCCTAATCAGCGTCTGACGCCATCTTTTGCTACTCTTTGTTCCATTCAATGAAATCTATTCTCAGCGCGTAGCGTTTCTTCCTTCGCTGACTTTGCCTCAATGAGTTTCTCTCTACTGAACCGCATCCTAGAGTATTTGAGGCTCTTGTTCAGTGCAACATCTCAGTAACGAGCAACAGGCCTAGCTTTGTGGGTCGCTGGCTTATTTAATCTAGCGCCCATCCCTCGTTAGTCTCTTTTTTATGGGTGATGATCCCATTGATCTAGTTACTGTTATTTTTCGATCAGCGTGCACTCGGTCAACGACAAAGGTCCGAGCACCTTGCGTTTCCTGTGCGCATATTTCTATTTACTCTCTGATCGGCCAATGTGACAGATGTATCGCTATTTGAATGTACTTAACAGGCGCTCGCCTAAAAACGTTAGCGGCTCCTAACCATCAGTGACACGAGGTATCTGCAAGCGCTCGGCTGTCACGTTCGACCGGTGTACACACCGATCGTTCATGGATTCTCTGGACCACCGATTATTTTTTCACTGGCTCCGAAAGACGAAATGAATGGAAGCATACTCTAGCCTAATCCAAGAGCGGCCAAATGGTCTCTGTTTGATGGACCCCAGGGTGCCAACCTACTGTTATCATAATCGCATCATTGGGAATATCCTAGCCTCGTTTTCTTACTGGAGCACCAGACCCAGACAAAGCGGACGCCACGCTTTTCATGATTCTCCTATGTGTTCTGCACATTGTACGTGCTGGCCTTACGTCACTCGTCTTTGTTGGGGTAATTCGGGCTTTGAAATGGCCACCTTCCTAACGGTGCAACTCCACGAGTGAATGGCGTCGATCAAAATTACGTCGCATGTGAGACACGGAACCATCAGACTCTAATTTCTCGGTCCTCGACCATGCCATTTCGTGCCGTTGATTCCGAGAGTAACGGGGGTTGTTGGGCGTGAGTCTCTAGGCTCCGGCAGAGGACAAATCTACTACAAGTCACCCTCCTGGCCTAAGTTGAAAACAACGTAGGTAAATCGCGTCTTGTGCAATTAAAAGTCTGAGGAGCCGAAGTCAGAGCATATATGGAGCTTTAAATGGCTAATTGATGGGTGCCAAATCCATCATCGTTGGAACTGTTATTCTCAGTCTAAACTAAAATGATCGCATCTCTGGCCCGGCAGAGTTGTCTGTTGAAGAGAATTAGTGTTGTTGGAGCAAGGTTTGACTTTCGATCTTAAATCAGGTTTCTATTTGCCTTGCTGATTGCTTTACGCATCTTAACCAATATTTATATGCTGGTAGCACATAACGTAGGCCATCACTCGACTTTGTAGGTATACATGAGACTAGCACATGGATGGGTATCTAAAGTAGCTTAGATTTCTATCGAACACATGTTCAGTGTGCTGAGAGATTTCATGGTTGGGGTGAAAGAGCCCTCCCTGGGACTCATCAGGAGTATTGCATGAGAATTACCTCGACAAGCCGCCCACGATTAAGATTACTGGTTACCGCTGCGTGACTGCAATCAGTCAATCAAACGATATGACATCTCATCACGTGGCAAACGGACCGACCAACTTTGTGCACGTGGCCTATTGCACTCAATATCCGATTAGGGGGATCTTGAGTAGTTATTCGCAAGCAATGGTTACAGAGTTTTTTTTTTTCCGTAAAATTTCACGTCCCATCGAGACTGACTGTTGCCCCTCTGTATCAATCTAGGATACCATACTAACTACATCAGGACTTGTTCAAATTTGCTCAAATTGCTCACGGTGTGAGCAATTTTCTGCTGATGTAGAGCTATGGCATTATACGAGCAAGGTAACCTGACCATTGAGGTTGCCCTTCTGCAAACATCAAAGTCTTCATTTCTACTCAAGTGCTCCCAAATACTCGTGCTTTGGGCCCAACCAATTCGTCCGGGACGCAATTAATTGGCATTGCGTTTTACATAAAATAAATTAGCGTGGTCGACGGTGAAATGCTGGAGGATTTACTCACCCGCTGAAATATACAACGCACAGCAATCTATATTCCGCTTATACTTGCATCTCCGATGTACGTAGTGGCATACATTTTAACAAGCCATGTGTATCAGCCATCGCGAGGGGTACTCCAGGAGCTGAAATCCTGAGGCCTCGTGTCGTAGGTTGCCACCACTCATCGGGTGACGTTGCGGTGAAACAGTACGGTCTAGCGGTACAAAAACCCATGCCTAGTCAACGTGTTGTTTTAGAGGAAAGCACCCAGGCTCACAGGCGCACTTATGCGTGTACTTTTCGTCATATCTCCGATAGCTAGCCCGATGGAGCTTTATAGAAAACGGGGGAACTAACGTCCTCGAACACCGAGGCCGAGCTCCCGTTAGTCGATTGTTTGTTCGTTGTCCAAGCTTTTGTTCTCAGGTGAGTTGGGGTAGAGTGGTCAGGTGATGGCTCGTCCCCGACGTGACTAGTGGCGGTGGGCGGCCGTCACCAAGATCGACTGGGGCTCACGAGCACTCGCAGTGCTCGTGAGTGCTCGTTTTAATCCAGACCGATCGTGAGGTTGTGATCGTGGTCAGTTAGGATTAAAATGAGCACTTACGAGCGCTTGAAGCGCTCGTGATCTCCGGCGGATTTGGCCGAGTATAGCGCCCATCGCAATATCAACCTACCCTCACATACGAACTTATTAAGTCGCGGAAGGATCAAAGATGTATAATTGGATCAAGAGTACTCTCAAACAGATGCATAAGAGCCGGGAGGCTAAACCCATTCCGGTCACCATGCGAAGCGTTGAATCATATATTTGGGTTGAGGGCGAGCCAGATGGTGTGGAAACCGGCTTTGAAACTCAAGCTTCTATAAGTCACGAAGATGCGGATCTCCCCCGATGCGCTAACGAAAAAGGGCTCCTTGATTCTCAATCGTTAGTATTCGTGCCTCTCGTTCCTCTAGTTTAGTATTGACAATGCTGTAGTGGCCCTGCCCAGGAACACACCAAGCTACCACCTGAAATCTGGGATTCAATCGTCGATCATGCCATGTATGGCCCTCTTCAGGCGGCCTATCCCAGGACTTTATCACTTGTCCACAAGCGAAGATTGAGCACGATCGTAGGATTGGCGAATGCCTCCAAGGCGTTCCGTGCTATTGTCTTGCAATGCTGGGCTCGTCAGATCAACCAGAAACTTCCTGATGACCCGGTGTTCTTGGAGAAGCTGGGTAAAACTAATAAGCTCAATATATTTCTTATTACAAAGTAAGAAGTCGTCATGTCATGCTCCCGATATCATCACTGAGGTGGGTTCACAGGCGGCTAAGCTACATGGATACATTCGAGATCTATCGAGCCGCCCCTAGTGCTTTGGAAAAGTTTGGGCTTCTCGAAGAGTTAACCATCGATGGACACTCTGATATTGATTTTGGTTGCCCCACAGGTGGGTCGAACTCTGGACCGACTACTACGGGCGCGGATGGGCAAGACAACGTTGCCGAGCACGAATACGATGACACTGAGGCACAAGCAGAGGACATAACGGCACGGATGTCTTATCGTAAACTAAAAGTTCGACTTCCTGCAACGTTGCGTGCCTTGAGAATATATAACAGTCATGTGCCTGATATCTACTTTATCCATAAAGTGGTAGGCGAGTGCCCGCATTTACAGTCGCTCACACTTGCCCGGTGTACAATGTTTACGAGGCCGGACTGTGAATTTTGGGCTCGTCTTCCTGGCAACGAGAGTGACTCATACTTCAGCAACCAAGGAATCGAAACTTACGCCGTATGTAAATATTGATCGAACTTTCCTAGCATTTGACCTAAATCTCGTATCCTGTAGGCTGCGGTGGGGAAGGAGCTTTCAAAAATTCCCGAGCTTCAGGAAGTCTGTATCGGTATATACTTGACTGATCACCAAGCCATCGCTACGCATCTACATCAGCATTATGCGGGTAATCCAAATGGTGCATGGGACGAGCCATGTCCCCAATGCGCACTTGCGTATCAGGAGCAGACGGAAGCTGCTGAGAAAAAGGCTTCGCTGATCTTGGCTAGCTCCGTCCCCAAATTATCACTGGTATCTTGGCAGTCCTTTTTTACTCGCGGACGTACGGGCTGGCATTCATGCTCAGTCAATGCCGATCACAAATGAATCAAACGCCTATTGGCGAAGTGAACTAGTCCTTTGTCATGCAAGCAGGGATCAAATGAATGAAGAGCGAACACCTATTTGCATGATGAAGTGCCTATTCTCTCGGTCGTATTGATTTTGATGTGTCCTTTGGGGTGTTTTTGCTTGAGGTGTCAAAGCTGCTCCCGGTTACTGAGTTGAATGAAAACTGGCTGCAAAGTAAATGAACTGTAGGTTTTTTCAGCGTAATACAGATACTACAGGTCCTGGAGTGTATATGTGACAGGTTGCTTATATACAAGTGAATTCGATCTATGTTTGTTCCTGTAGCCATTGGTAGTGTAACGCATATGATTCCCCTCCATCTATCAGATATACTAAAACAAAATGTCGGTTTAATCACTGTGCGAATGCGTTCCAAGCCTCATTCAAAGCACCAAACACATTGTTGGCTATCATCCTTTGCTCAACCGTGGTCGTGCTGGTATTCAACTATAGGAACTAAGTTAGACTCTACCATCCAATTGAGGCTTCGACTAACCTTGTCCGGGTGTACCTTTGCAATTGCCCGAACATACTTGATTTTGACTTGATTGGGCATCACAAGTTCGTGCATACTGAAAGGTATTATCTTCATATGTCTAATACTAATAATATATCTGGCCAGACCTACCCAACTTTTGTCCAACCAAGCTCGGGCCATAGTATTGTGTCCAAGGACGCGATGAGTGCGCGAATATTTGCTTCCTTGCCTGGCATCCCAGCATCTTTAGCAAATGGATAAAAGGCAGGAAACAAGAACGCTTCTGACCTCCTTTCCAAGCCATCACGCGTGCGTCTACGCTGTCCTTCAGCGCGTGCTTCTCCTCGCCTTCTGCTTCTGCAGCGGCTGTAGCTTCTTTCAGTCGGCGAACGGCAGAATCATCGGTATTGGGTGGGCCTGACGAACTCGGCTTGGGTCGTGGCCGAGGCTTAGGCTTCGCCGCAGCAACTGAGGCACTGGGACGGGCTGGCGGCTGACTCCCCCCGCCTTCCATACGTCTGCATCGTCCCACTCCCTGAACGCCGTCGGACGCCGTCTTGCTACCCGCCCAAGTACCACCAACTTTGACTAGCCGCTCCCAATCTTCCCTGGCGCGCCTCCATTTCTCTGTGCTTTCGAGTACCTCGGCTCGGCGACGCAGTGCTTTGAGAAGAGCCGCACTAAGATCTACGTCGGGGATTGGCGCCTCGCGCTTGGGATCGTAATCATCTCCGATAGCGCCAAGAACGGCAGTACAGTCCTCAACAGCTCCCGTAGCATCCCCAGCTTTAGCACGAGCGGCCGCTCGGTTGTTTAATAACGGGATAAGACTGATGTGACCTTCGGGGAGCAGATCAATAGCAGCCGAGTAGGCATCTACGGCTGCACCGAATTGCCCCAGTTTAAATGCATCTGTGCCCTTGGTGCGGTGGACTTGTGCAGCAGCGAGGGCGCTTGCGGAAACGGGTGGATTGGTTCGGACATGAGGCGCGGGTAGGGGCGAAACTGGGCGGCGCTCGACCGGCGAGGGCTGCACAGGAGTAGGAATCTGCGACGGTGGTTTTCGACGAGACGGTGACACATAAGTCGCGGTATCCGAAAATAGCGATGCGAGCTTGTCTGCTGGCCGTTGAGGGACCGGAGTTGTAGATACAGGTTGAGACGGCCGGGCCTGTGCAACAGTTCGGCGAGGCTGTTGAGCCTGGGAGCGTGGAGGGACAGGACCATCTCCGTCTTCATCCCGGAACCCAGTGTGGGAAGCAGTTCGATCATCGGAGTGCTCACTGAAAGCCGGCTCTTCATCTCGCATCCATGCTGGTCGGCCCCCTTGCCGTGGTTGAGGGGAACTACCGCCTGCTGCCGCTCGTTCCTCGTATGCTTTGAGAGCCTTCTCTTTCCCTTCTTTCCAAAACGCATTGGCGCGGTTGAACATGCTGGCTCCAATTATAGATGCCTGTGCGAGTAGTTGATCCGCCCTTTCCTGAATCTGGCTGGTCGGTTCCTCGTTGGCCCTTTGCAGTACCTCGCTTCGAGAAGGGCCAGCCCGGCGGCGTCGGTGACGCTCGGCCTCGTCGTGTTCTCGTCGAGCTGCGGCATCTTCTTCTCGATAACGTTCTAGGTCGTCGGCGGTTGGACCATCGTCGTTTGCCCCAGACTGCGGTCCAAGCAGAGATTCAAGCGCGGCCTGGACATCAGTTCCAGTTGAAGTGTTTGCCAAGGCTCGCTTCGCCTGTTGAATTGAGAATCCCATCTCCACAATCTGGCCAAGGATATGAGGAGGGGGTGAGGATACGCGCCCAGTGGGGGCTGGTCTCGATGTTTGATACTCGATAGTCGGAGACCTGGCCTAGAATTATATGAATTAGTCATTTAGCCAGCGTTTCACCTCAATAGCGCACCGATGCACGAGAGACCTCAGAAATCGGTTTGCTCGATTCACCAAGAAGATCATCTTGGTCTTCTCGATCTCCCCAGTCGAAATCACCGGGTGTGTTACTCCGAACAGGAGTGTGTCCAGGAAGGCTGGAAGCCGGAGCTAGTTGAACAGAGGAAGAGTCGAGCAGATCAAACAGGTCCGTGTTTCTTGGTGCGCTCTTTTGGACAGGTGAGAGATTTGAAGCAGGGGTAGCAATTTGGGATACGGATTGACTGGGAGCCAGGAAACTATCGAGATCCCATGGATCGGCGCTGGTCACCGCGCCGGCTTTGCCAGCACTGGGTGCAGGTGAAACTCTAGAAGGTGCTAGTATTGATGTATTGATTCGAGTAGTATGTGACTGGGGAGTAGGTGCTGATACACCAGAAAAGTGGACCGGTGCCCCAAGTCGGGATCCACCAGAGCCGCCAAATTCAAGCTGGTCCCAAAAAGCGCCCTGCGCATCTCGTTCCTTTTTCGTTTTTTCTTCTGCTTTGGCCCTCTCCCTGTCAGCTTGCGCCTTCCTTTCGGCTATCGTCATATCCTTTGAGCGACTGTCGTCCGACAACGAGAAAAGATCTCCAAAGGCGTCTGTCGTAGTAGAATTAAGAGCCGAAATTGGCGTAGTGCCGCCACTAGTGCGAGAAACAGGGCGAGAAGATTGGGTATTTATTTGGGGTGACAGGGTATTGGTCGATAGATAGGACGGGGTTCCGACACGTGAGGTGGTTTGAGGTGCGCCCAAACCTCCATTGCTTTTGGACGCAAGAGTTTGACCAGAGAGTGAGCCTGAGGAAGAATTTTTATTCACCGAAGGTGTTGCGCTATTCCACAGGTCCGCAAAGTCCGACATCGTACTAAAAGTGAGTGAGATCACGTTTACAGAATTCAATTGCAAAGCCATGACCACACACCTGTGAACAGAACTCGATATGAAAGTCTATCACAAGGAAGAAAAAAATGACCAGTTAAAATTTTTGTGCGGTTCTCCAATGGGCAAGAGTTTTACGCAGCTCAAGACCAACAGCCTGGGGTGTGGTAACTGTATCCAAGTTCCCTATTGGAAATTGATCATCGGCACGTGCCTATGCGTCGCGCTTGTTCCCGGATTCCTTGCTTATAGTGGTATTAGAGAGGTTTTGGTGTGAAAAATCATGGGCTGGAGAGAATAAAACTGAGGCGGAACTGGCCATATGGTCCTGATATCCACTAGGTTCACCTGAGGTGTGCCGTTTAGACTGGAGATGGCTCCTGGCAAATTTGTCGGGGGAGCTAAACCATCGCTAGCGGTTGTTTCATTGGTTATTCAAACGCACGCACTTGCTTTTTAAGCGCTTTTCACACCTAAGCTACGGCTAAAAGCACACAGGCCGTGACGGTCCGGGGTACCCTGATGGTAGACGCCAGTGTCGTGGCAGTATTTCACTATAGATTGTAGGCGCCAGCCATCAAAAACGATGACTGAGATTGATCGTGAATGGCAAGATAGACATATCAAAAATATCTCGTTTGCGCCCTTTCACGTTGGCCCAGGCAGCGTCTCTTTCCTCAAATCACCCTTTGGGTACGCCCTGATTGCGGTGATTATTTCAAGCGACTGTCTCGTGTATTTGAGTTAGGTGGATAGTGGTTTCTTTGATTCAAACTCTTCGTTCACAACATGCTTTGGTATTTTTTTCTCTGATGACCGTTTAAGCGTGATTCAGTATCGCAATCTATCTAGTTAACCCCCTAGCATGATCCTACAGTGTCAGAGGTGGCTGACTTTATCTCTGAACCAAAATCTTGTAACTTGCTTACTGGTTCGTACTCAGAGTGACCAAGTATTGTACTAGGGCTACAACCGACAGAATATTAGACAGTGGCTAATCCAGCGAGTTGAGTTATCCCGAGATTGGCAAAATTAAATAGCACACAAGAGTTGGGAGAGAAGAGCCACTCCTAATCAGATCCAGAACGCAATGGCCACCGATTGAGAAATTAAACGATTATGTATTTCTCTATCATGCAGAGAGTAAGATCATATCCCAACGGAATTTAACTAGCAGGTAACCGTTGAACAACTACTCAATACCAGCTTTTTTAACAGCATATATCTCACAGTGCGCACCCTGTGGCCGAAATTAGATAACGTAGGCGCAGTAATTTATATCCCTGTTGCCTGATTTCCAGGAGTATACCATGAAACTATGAGCACCCCGACCGTTAGGCCCGCCGTTCTTAGCGTGCCTTGTCACTTTTCGAGCCAACATTACATAGGCGCCATGTTATTCGGAAAGGACCGTGTAATGGCGCTGAGCGGTCATAATGTAACCCTAAAACATTATTAGCTTTTCGGACATTCTGGAAGTATAAGAGTTCGTCGCCCGATGCAGTATTCAGCATCCCTTACGCATTGAATATAATAAATAAAGCGATCATTGTTTAGCGACGATAGCTCGAAACATGTAAATCTACATATCGCGATTACTACCCCCGCAAATCATGATCTCCTAGCCGGTTTCATACTTGATTCATCTTTTGGATCCATGGTGCTGTCTCCTCTATCAAAAGGTAATGGGGAGGAAACGCCGTTTGCAAGTACAATTGAGCTATGACCGCCTTGGACGATATCCTCCCGAGAGTGAGAGCTCCAACCCAGATGATCAGAAGACCAGTATGAAACAAATGCAACAGTGCATAGTGCTTTATGGCACTCGAACAAAGTATAAGCCGCAGACCTTTCTGCAAATTTGGTATGCTCTTTGTCTTGATGCTCAGAAGTGGAAACGTTCGAGGGGCTTTGGAGTGTCTGAGGCATTTCTGAAGGCTGAACCTCTGCTCTGTCCGAATCTGTGCCCTTCTCAGGTTCATCGAGTTCTGTGTTTGTTGGTGTGGAATCGGTAGATGGCATCGGTATGCTAGGTTCTCCAACAGATATGTATTTGGTATCTGTCAAGTAAACATTCACGTAAATCGATTTGAGCCGCCTTAGGCGTGTCAATTCGGTTCCTAGAGCTTTCTATGAGGCAAAGTAAATTTATGAGAATTGATATAGTAGCTCGAAGTACACGCACTGCATATCCGTCGATTCCCTTGTTCGAAAAGTACGAATCGTGATCATCTGGGAACTTTTTCCAGAAGTCGCAGTAATTTGGCCGATTGAACTTGGTACAGCGACCCAGGCAAAGATTTTCGAGATCCGGGCACTGATTAACCGCCTGTTGAATCACCTGGAGATCTGGCCCGTGTGCGTTCAATATGACCAATGACTTCAGGTTGTTGGGAAGCTGTGGTATGATCTTCTTATAGGACCACTGCCCCTTGGTTGTAGAACTACAGCCGACATCGTTGTGACAGTCTAATGTCATGATTTGAACATTCTCTAAACGCGAAAAGTTAAGTTTTGAAGACGCATGGCTGGCTAATGCATGCTCCTGTACGATCAGGACTCTATGTACGGTCAGAGCCGCGCCCACTCGCTCAACTTAATATTACTTACCTAACATAACGTGCTACTCCTATTTCTTGCGCCCGGCTCCAGTCTTGTACTGAGCCTAACTTCAACAGGTAGAACCACTCAGAAAGAACAATATGGCGAAAAGTTTTGCTGGACAGGGAAAAATCAACCGGAAAATCCGCCTTCTCTGGTATATAGATGGTTCCGAATGAAGTTTTAGCGCTCGTGTTCCATATGAGGAATCGAGACACGTGGAGGATAATTTCAGTCGGAATCGACGAGTACGAAATGGCTGGCATGCTGGAAGGGAAAACTTCACGATAGATGATTCCCTTGCCCATCTACAAGGTTTATAGTCCCCCGGAGAAAATCAACCTCAACACGACTTATCCGTCAATCCAGGTTGTGATTCGTCCGTGGTTTGCCCGCTCATCTTTTTACCTATTATGTCACATGGTTTAGCCGGCGTGGAATACAGGGTGAGCTTTTCACATCCGTTTATCTTAGACCAAAAACTTGGGTCTAGGGCTTTTTAGGGAGTGCTTCAGCATTGGCTTTTTAGTTGAACGAAACCCCGCCGATGTACAACTGGGAGAGCGATTGATGGATTCAGGTAACTCGGGCCCGGAAAAAGTGCCCAGGTCGCGCCTATTATAGTAATAGTATTTAGAGAACCTGGCTTATTTTGGTTGAGGAGACATTTCATTATATTCTGTGTAGGACTCGCCGTATAATCCACCACGTGGGATTCTGGTGTTGAATTCTCGGCGAGAACAATGGTTAAATCCGCGCGTGTACAAATGTGATACATGCAGTTTTGGGAAGTACGTCAAATCTGTAGGGATAACGAAAATGCCTATAAACTACTGGGTGCCCGTCAGGCCCCATGCCAGGTGTAGACAATCACATCTCCATGCATACATACCTAAAATCCATGGCGGTTGTCTCAAGTTCGCCAGAAGTCGATTGCATTCGCCTGTTTAGGTTGTCCTAAAGACTTAATATCAACTACTGCGTTCTAGATAGACGTACGTGCGGAATCCATAAAATCAGTACCACAGCAGTAAGATCAATTATCCTAAGTAGAATACCAGAAGCAGACTAGAAAAGGATTTGTGTCATCGTGCGCAAAGCAGGACGTCAAGAAATAAAAGTTCAAAAAGTGTCCGACATGCATGCAAAACAAGAAACCGAAGAGAGAAAACGAGTGCGGGTTAGGGTAGATGAGATAGGAAACTAGAACGAGAGTGCGAGTAATGTACGAAAACCAACAGCTAGAGTGATGCCAAAGTCTATGCGTTCTCCGTGAGTATTGTATCGATTGACTTGTTCAGGAACTCCTTCCGGCTTGTAAGGTCGGCCTTAGGAAATCGTTGCATCACTGCCTCGCGTGCGCTCCTACAGTTCAGGACAAATGTCAGAAATTCCAAGCACTCCGTCAAAAGCAACCTACTTTTTAGTGACCGTAAACAGATCCTGACTAGCGAGATAGTGCCTAAGGACTGCCAAAAGCTCTTCATCTGTCGGGTTCGTGCTCTGGCTTGGTCCACTAGCGAGCGGGTTGACAGTCGTAGCCATCGAGAATGTCGATAGTGGTCGTCCGCCACCAGCCCCAAGTTCAGCGCCGAGTCCGCTATTGCCAGTCGCATGAGCGTCTGCACTCCCTCCGAACATATTGAGGTTCGTCATCATGCTGTTCCTAGGTACCCCGCCCATTGTGCTCGCCGCGTACGGGTTGTTCATCATACCCATCGAGCTCATCGACCCCATCATATACGGGTTCATACCCATCATACCCATATGCATACTACCGCCGCCAGCCCCTCCATAGTCACTGCCAGCTTGGGACCCCATAAACGGCATACCCATACCCATGCCCATGCCCATGCCACTAAACTGCGGCATGAGGTATTGGTTCTGCAAATTTTGATGGGAGCCTTGTGAGCGCAAGGCGTGTCCATGCATGCTTCCTGCACCTGTCATCACGTTTGTGTCACGGTAATAGTCTCCTGTTTGCGATCCGGCTTGATACGATGCGGCTTGGCCGCCATCTCCGTTCCGACGTCGTGCAAAGTCCTGCGCGGACATAGACTTGGCAGCCTGCGTAAATCCGGTGCGTTTCGACTCTTCGGACTTGTGAGATCCGGTTTCCCATGCTTCTGCCTCGTATTCTAGAAGAGTGTCGTTTAGTGTTATGGTTACCAAAGATGAAAGGATCGACAAAAGTAGAATAGGAAAATGGTGCGATAGTGAAATCGTCCACTCACCGCTGAACTTCTTCAAAGGTATCATGCTGTCGTCAAAGTGATCGTCCTCGGGAACGACGACCACCTTTCCACCCTTTCCATCGCCTTGTGTCATACGCGTGTTACCCCAACTAAAGTCATCCATGCACCAGAAAGAGTAGATGGGCAAGAAGAAGCTATATACCGGATACCTATTGGAGAACAAGTCGGCAGAGTCGTAAGATATTGAGCAAGATAACTTACGAAATGATGTAAATAATCATCCAACCTATGAGCATGAATTCTCGTTTGAGAAGGAAGATGATGGCCTATCGTAATCCCGTTAAACCCGTGCCCTTGTACAATACTCCAAACATGTGCTCACCTGGAGACCGTAGGTCGCTGCAATCATAGCAAGTGAAATGATGGGCAGAGGGCCCTTTCCAGTGGCAGTAATTACAATCAAGTAGACGAGCTATCACATAGCTGTTTAGCACAACGCATGTATCCATGTACGTAGTCATTACTTACATAAACAGCCGTGGCAGGTAGAATCTACGAACCACCGATATACGTTAACATTGATAGACACAAGGATTGTATATTGCTTACGATCGTTCCGACCAGATCCAAGAACACAATAAACCTCATCGAGAAACAGCAGATACCGCACAGCTCGGGCAACACAACAAGCTCGCACAAGTTATGAACGGTCGAGTTGATCCACCGACGACGCTGGGACAGCAACACGCTCCACCGATCAGGCGCAATAGTATGAGCGATGGCGTCGGGAGTGAACTTCATTTTGAATGTCGGGAAGTGTTTCATCATGAGCGTAGTTAAGTATCGATCTTCTCCGAGAGACAGCAAATTCTTCTTGTGCAAGGTATCGACGATGCCTTCATTGTAGTCGTCAATGATTCGGCTCGAGATGATGATAGGACGACCTTTGTCGGCGGTTCGAATACGGTACATCGAGAAACATCCAGGCAAGCAAGTAACTGAACCAAAGAGCGATTCGAATGCTTTCGCCAAATGGTGAGAGATGTAGTACTCATAAACCTAAAACAGTATTAGCTGACCAAACAAACCCACACTGTACAAAATAAGTACCTGGATCATAGTCCACCAAGAACCTTCTTCATTGTCGAGCTTAGTCTCGCCACAAATACCGATGATCGCAGAGTCGTCAGCGGCGCACGCCACGAGCCGATTGAGAGAATCCGGCGTGACCGTCTATACCACAAAAAAAAATAACGTTAAGCGCGCATCCAGATATATATCACCCCTATCATCCAGGGGTACAAATCTAGCCCTCTCGGCCATGTACCCGTCCGCCACCCGGACAAATTCAAGAATAAAAGCAACTTACCGTATCGGCATCCACCATGAAGATGTACTCATAGAAAGCCGGGTCGATTCCAATGACATTTCGCATCTGATGGTAAATTTCCAGCTCCAAGGGGCTCATGGGAGCGTCGAAATGAACACGATTGAGATAATGCAGCAGCAAAATCTGCGAGTCACGTTTCCCACGATTACCAGGTTTTGACGTTTCACTAGGTTTACCAGTCTTGACAACAACGATGTATCTATCGGTTATTATATTAGTAAACGGATTGGAAAGAGGGGAACAATTATTAAATTAGTTGAAAAGATAGGCAAGGGATATCAAAAGATGCAAAACATAAATCAAACTACTCACGGGACAACGTGACCTTCAAACTCGTACAGCCCAGAGTAGACCTTCCCATAGTTCAGTTGTTTCGCACCCTCTCCCACACTCTTAAACCTCAGCGGCTCGGGATCAAGTGCGGGGTCAACTCCCAGGATATCAAGCGCGATTCGGGGTGTCGGCCGATCGTTCCCAGAGCCAATGATGTTGCCGTCACAAATGAGGAAAAGAAGTTTGCGCTTGTCGTCATACTTGAGCGCTGCGAGCGAATCGATTGTACGCCTGAGAGATTCTTCGTCTTCTGTATACGCCGGGACCTGGCAAATAACAAACTTGTCCATAGCTTCGGGCGAACGTTTACCTGTGAGCTGGAGAGCGGCAAGGACTATATCAAACCATCAATATATGTCACGAGAATATAAAATAATGAAAAGACTCACACTTGGCCAGGATAACAGCCGCGAGAATACCAGCAAACACAATGAGCAAGATACCACTAAACTGACACTTGGGCGTCTTGCGGAAGTCTGTCCTGCCAACATAGAACAAGTTCTTCATACACTGGTAGAGCTTCGCCCCATCGTCCGGGCTCATCTTGGCCAACGCGCTGCGGATTTCCTCGGAGATATCTTGACCGGGTTGCTGCTTGAACAAATCCGTGACGGTCGAGCTCAAAAACTCAAACTTGGATTGGTTCGGGTTTTGGTCGATGGTGTAAAAGTAGTCGGACAGATCATAGACATTTTCATCCCACACAGCCCAGATGCGTGTTCCATCGTTGGCCGCGCCTTGGATCCGCCCCCAGTCGAATACGAGAGTGCCTTTATAGTAACCTTCCATCGTAGGCAAGAATCGGGCAGTGTACCAATCTTGAGCAGCCAGTTTAGACGTGGTGACCGGTTGAAGCGCGCCAGAAGTATGCATTGCGGTAGGAACAGCAATATTGCTCGAATTAGCTACACCGAGCGCCATCGTTGGGTCCGTGACGAGGCCGGGGCATCCTAGAGTGAGCGGTATGGGGAAGTATTCCGTCAGATCTTGGCCCCAGAGCTCCATCATGACATCCTGCGACGACGGAGCACTCGAGATATCAGAGTGGCTACCTTTCCAAAACTTGGTCATATCGTAAACGTTTCCGCGAACAGCCACCCAATAATCGTTTTCAGCTGCATGTCCCGCCAACTCGTCAGGATTCCACGCCTTGTCGAATTGCGGACAAAGAAGTTTGCCAAAGATGATAATGTAGAAAATGACTCCGGCGCAGGCACCAAAAATGAGCATGCAGATAGTAACCTTTTCGCGCCAGGCTTGCCGCACATCGGGTCGTTTCATCCGCCCGATATGCGTAAGCGTAAAATCGGGGATCCACCAAGTGCACAAAAAGACAAAGGCCTTCCAGACTTTGCGCACACGCGTTTCCTTGACCACTTCAATCGTCGTTTTGTTCTTTTCCGACTTGATCGCGAGTGCATTGTCGAGCTCGACGTTGGGCGTGCCGGGTGTCCCAGGCGTACCAGGCAATTGAGGATAGGACGCTTTTCGATCCCAGTCGGCGGCATTAGCATCTGCAAACGGTCCCTCTTCACGCAAAAGCGAGTCCTCGGCCCCAGCTATATCCCCGATTCCACTCGTAGTACGATCGTGGCGCGCATAGTCTCGCGCCGGCGCTGATTCCTCGTCATCACCTTCTCCAGGCTCACCAGCGAGAACCGAATCCTCCAGTGCTTTCCACGTGTCGTAACTGAACCACACCGAGTCTCGGCCTTCGACACCATCCCGATCCCAAGCAGAGCCGTGCCCGTACCGGTCATCACCCTCGGTTTTCGGAACCCCGATGACAAGTTCACCGTATTTGCGCTCGACCATTTCACGCAGTCCCAACGACCTAATCTGAGCTCGCACCCGGCGCTTATCAAAGCTGTTGGGAGTCTGTGAATCATTGGGTCGAATGCATGTGACGTTCCACAAAGTGGAATCTCCCCCGCCGAGCGCCTCGGTGGCCACAGCTAATCCGTACGAGATTTGAGTCAAAACGGGGTAAATGCCTTCTGGATCGAGTTCTTCCTTATCTCCTCCAGATTGCCTCAACTTGGGACTCGGCATGCGTAGCGCGCGCGAACCGACTTGGGCACGAACGATTACACCCCGCTCACGCGCATGCATCTCGACACGAACGGCTGGCCCGGCGATAAGCTTTTCGATAAACGGCTCGGCGCTCCGTCGAAGCACATCGAGCACGCCAGGATCGAGTGTATCGGTATCACGCGCGACGAAATCGCGTACGTCATAAGAGACCGGCCCCGCATAGTGAGCGATGCCAAATAGTGCCTGATCGGGGGTGGCGGTAGTGGAAGGAGACGCGATGTATGATGCGTGAACGCCAAACGCGTGGGTCATATCTTGAAGTATATCTGACGCGCGGGGAGGAATAGCGGCAGAGCTCCGTGCAGCCTTGTCAATGAAACCGATCACGCCTCCAGGACGCTCGATGCTTCCTGGGGCATTGATTCCCTTGAGAAGCTCGACGCACGCTGAGCCGTCGACCATCTGGACATCTGGCAACGAAATCCCATCCGAGGTAACCCGAGCGGAAATTCCAAGGGCATCATCAAATGTGTGGCGCAAGACGAAAGAGTTGATGCACTCCGCCTGGAAGTTGGCGCAAAACTCGTCGAATCCGTTTTCGGCGAGAGATGTGGCGAGAAGAGTCCCGGCTTGGTTGGCGCGTGCTTGGTAGCCAGGCGTGTCGAGCATGGCGATCAGACCAGAAGACTCCGACGGTGGATCAGATTCACGGGGCGCAATACGATGGTTTGCCGTCTCGACGACATAGGCAAACAGGATGGCGTAGAGGTCCATTGCGAGCTGCTCGAGCTGCTTGACGCATTCGGCGGCAGTGAGAACAGAGACAAAAATATCGCGTCGAATATAGTTGGTTCGATTGGTTAGGGCTGTGGCGAGATCTTCGGATGACACACCCAACAACGTTGCAGCTTGCTCGAGGACCTCTGGGTTGGAGACATAGGCTGATTCACCCCTGGCTTCGTTGGTCGTTCCACCATGGTCCATAAATTGGATATTGCCGATGGTAAGAATGGCCGCGAGCAGAGACCAAATACCGGAAATGTGTTTTGGCTTGAACCCAAGCGTTCGAAGCGCGTCACGCAGATCGTGCATCGCCAGAGCGTCATCTGAGAATGGGCCGGCGGGGAGTCGATAGCAACCGCTAGACGCAAGCAACGCGTAGTCGGTCATGTCGCCCAACGCAAGCGCATCCCGCTCCTGAGCGGTCGCGCCAGCCAACAGCTGGTAAAACACATGGTACGTACGCTCGTCGTGAGACAGCCGGGCGAGACGACGCTTGTCGAGGCCGAATGGAAGCACAGCCGCGCCGGTGAGATGGGCTCGATTGGGCGAATCAAAGTAGAGCTCGGTGTAGCATGAAAATCGAGAGGCGGACGCGGTGTGAGTTGTCTTGGCGTGCCCAAACGACGTGAGCACGGTCTCGAGTGCCTTGAACTGGGTAGCGACCTGTGCCGCGGGCCCTGATCGCGCCGACAGCCGAATGAGTTGCTGTGTTAGCAGGGATGATGTATGGGATTTGCCAGAGCCAGTGATCCCTCTACGACAATCAGCAAAACTCCACAAAAAATATGATCGCCACTCACCGAAAGACTACCGATTGGGGAACGCCCGTCCGTTTCATCATCGCGTAAACCCGCGCCGCCAGTTCATACACATGCGGCTGCAAATGAGGTTTTTCCGCGCCAGCGCGCGCAAGCTTCGCATATTCGGCTGCGCTCAGATCATTTACGCTCGCCAGCGCCTTGAGCGGGTTGACGACAACGAGTGTTGTGCCCCCAATGCGTACATATGGTTCATCAGCACGAAAACGAGTTTGCAGAACGCCGAGGAGAGTTTCTTCGTTGGGATAAATTGTCGATCCTTCCGTGCTCGACACGAGAGCCGTCAGGTCGTGTGTTTCGAGGCCGCTTCGAGACCCCATCGTCGTAGTCGAGAGAGACGGCGTTGAGGCAAAACGCAACCGGTTGGTATCCTTCTTTTACAACACAGCCACGCACCCCTATTGGTCAGCCCCACCCTGCCTCTTGTAATCAGCCCCCTCTTTTGACGGTGCCCACGTTCAAATGCAGTGGATCTGACAGCCTATTTATACCCAGCCCAGCCCCCGCGTGTTGCTTGGATGTATCATTCCTCCATGCAGCGTACACTTCCATATTTCATTTCGAGACAATTTCCAGGCTATCAGCCACATTTAATCATCTTATCTTTAGAGCAGGGTGTTCAACCGGTCAATCTTCTGCTACATTTATGGCAGAATGGCGATAATACACCCTTGTTTGTGCCTGTTTCTAAATCCTGATACCCAATACACTTCAGTTCGACATGATGTGTATGTAGCCACATATCTTCCCCACCTGTGATTGAACACCGCTTGGCTGACTCCCACACCTCTACACAGCCACAAAATCCCCGTCCCAGACCAGGCTCCGATCACTCGAAAGCCTGACATCGGCCAAACAAAAAGCCATATCAGGCGAGCCGCCCTCTGGAAACAAGACCAGAAGACAAATTCGAACACCACAAGCCAAATATGGGTGCATCTAAGACACTTGTTAGAATACAATTTACACCCCGAGTAGAGATCAGCCTAGTCACCCGCCTTTCAATTTACGAGAAGCATATCATATGAAACCTATATGCGCCACTTGCACGATATTCCTGCAGCTTTGATCTTCTGAAGCAACGAATTTGCTTCCACAAGTTGGTGGCTTCTGTTAACTCAATTTCTGTTCGTGACCAGCTGCTGACGGCATATGTAATCGTGGAAATAGATACAAGCACGCTTGTACTTAAATCGAAGGAAACCATTCGTCTCCAGCTCCAGCGTGTTATGTCAAGCTTCTAAGCACTATCCGAAGCCTACGGTAAGCCGCGGTTGTTCTCTTCACAGACGAGTTACCGTAGCCTTTCACCCTGGCCTCTCGTACGCTCATCCCGATGATCAATTGCCTTAAACCCTATCACCAAGGCTAAGCTTCAAGTAACCTAGCTTGGATGTGGTGAATTGCTGGCCGAGCATCGCTTAGCGATAACCACCGCTCGAATCTTCTACCAGGAACTTCCTATCATACATCTAGGACGAGATGTCTCTGCTCTTCACGACGCATTGTTCAATCGCCACTCAATCCGAACTATTGAGTTAGAACAACGGCGCGGAGCCCCCTCATGGAGCTAGTCTCACGATAACGGCTCACCTCTGTATCAAAGGATTCAAGGCCCGGTGCATTATTTTCCTTCGTTATTATCCATCTCATGCAAGCTCTTCTAGAAGCCATATAGCCGCATTACAATAGAGGTTGGACTCCGAAAGCGCAAAACCTGCTTGTAGAATGAGACGTGCTTAACACAGCTTGTGCATCAAGTTCGCCTCAGAGCCGAAATGGCATATAGCATGACTTGATCATAGCGCTGCTCGAGACGCCGTTTCACTCTGGGATTAACGATAGTCTCGAGCGCCAGCCATGCGTAGCCTCATTGATGCCTCGTTTAATGATTTGATCAACAAGCATTTGACCTGGCACAATGAAATTGCTCGAAGTAAGAATAACGTTGTGCGTCGGCGCATTCCCCACGCTCTGAATACTCCAATACCCAACCATGAAGCGGCCGCATCAAATATTGCATTTCTTCGTAGCTGATTTAAGGGTAAATCCAGCCATTCTGCCCTCAATGTATATTTGAAACATCAGCCCTCGATCCTAGACACGAGGTACATGGCCTGTCCTGCTTTGCACTTTTAATTTCGGGACCCGCGAGCCCCTGTTCATCTTCATCTCCTGTTAGAGTACAATGAAGAGAACATGATGTTTGGATATACTCCGCATCGTGGCAGACTCGATGTATTCAATACGTTGACGGAATGAAACCATCCACTCCGCGTGGGGTTCATGAGCAATCATGGTGCTGTAGAACACCTGGCCGCCCTCTCGCCCCAACGAACTATTGAATGACCAAGCTCGTGTTCTAGACGCTCACTAGATTTCATCTACGCTTTCTGGGATGCTATTCAATTGATTGATCGTTGTGATATGCATATATACAGTAAAATCTCTTGGAAAACCCGTAACGGAGGCAGCTTTCGTTGGCCTTGAGGAATGACCTATACCCTTGAAGTACCGTGAACACGCGTACTGTTTTGAGGGATTTTGATATCTCCCTTTGCCTCGTATATTTCATATACATATGTGGATCGCTTCTGGCTCCTGGCTTCTATGAGGGCGACGCACTGGCTGAAGCTATATGTGCAAGTAGCAGCGCATTGAGGCCACGGGATTGTTGCCAGTCATCATCTGTTCTGCCAGCTGATCGTCACGTTTTCTTGCCTAGCAGTCGGCCGAATCAGGTGGTCTTGGCCGGTAGAAATCACAAGGCTGTAGGGAGAAGTAGCTTCTGATTCTCCAGCACTATGCAATCGGCGCTTACACTTCCCCGCATATCTCAACTATTCTCCAGATTGCACGGAAACATATGGATTATACTGTACCGGGCCGGTGAAGCGGACCACCCCCGCTTTCTCAGGATTGTTCATCCAAACCGTAGGTTATTTTTTCCTCAGTTGTACCTATACTACGTGTCTAACTGTATATCCAAATTCAGAGAGTTCTATTGTGCCTTCGTTGTAATACAGTGGATCGATTGGCGGGCTGGACCCAAGCCCTCATACACCCAAAATTTTCTGATCGCAGCATACAAGCGGCATAACAAGTGTTTTAGTCAAACAGCCAGCAGTATCACAAATATGACCCTCGCTGCTTCAACAATAACAGAAAAACAAGGGCGATCGCCGCTCGGTACAGGCATACACCAATGAAACTTGGTGGGAGACTGTATCGTGTGCACCACATCTATCTTTTTTGTGTACCAGGTCAGTCAAGGACGCTACTGGTTTCGGTATTAGAAGTCCAATGCTTCTCTATGGCCACTTCCAAAGTCGTCTATGTCAATTACACCGAGTACGTACGACATTAATTCCTTGAATAGGGTAAAGTACGCAAGGCGGGATTTTTCCGCCTACTTCATTTGACATACCATCTCTGTTACTGTCAGACTAGCTTACACGCACCGTAAAACATATCGTAGCATAAGTAACGATACAGCCAATCATTTTTAGAGTCAGATATGTCAATACTTTGGATGGTGGTACTAGGCGATTGAGGTGGTCCGCTTCCGGGTATGTTGCCCGAATACGCGCTTCATGTTTCAGGCGCTCTCACTGTCGACCCAAGCTTTCAAATGGCTTCAAAATTTACACACTAGTTAAATGCTATGACTCAAATATACCGGTCAAGTTATAAGCGAAACGGAAATCTTATGGTTTTCCGGCTGCTTAAATACTAAACCCGGTCCGTTTCCCGGTCCGGTCCGGTACGGTATAATAGGAATGTCTTCACTAAGATCCATCCTCAAAGGCAACCATATGTAATGTCGCTACTCGAAGCCACTCTCCTTCCCGTCACAACATACCGTAGATGTGATAGCGATCTTGAATCGCCTCACAGATCTTCCTGTCGCCCGTCCCGGCTTGGCCGGAATCCGGGTCGCAGGCCTATTCTTGGCATACTAAACCGGGGCTCTTAGTACAGTGGCCAGGCGCGGTGCAACTCCCGCCAGCTCCAGTTTTATGCGAGCCTTACAGCAGATAATTCCATACAAATCCACCAGCGACCCAGAACTCCTGAAACGACCATTATGGATCGTTTCAACAAGAAGCTTTTGATGAATGTTTCATCAAAAGGATCGCTTAGCACTTGTAGAGCTCGTGAGCGCTCACTGGTTTTGGCGGTGCTCACTCTGCATACACCTAATATCGTCGGGTCCTGATACAAGCAACTAGCTCGTGTTGAGCGGTGGAACCACCTGACAGGGGTTTTTATTACGTGCACCAGATGTATATATGCCTCAAATATAACATATGCATCCGGCTTACCACTTTGACTGTAATCGCGCTGCCGGCTCTCGACCTCGCACTTCAGCTCCCACATGAGTATTTACCACACCTACTCTTGCATGTGTTTACTAATTGATAGATATATACCGAAGGAGCGCCGAGTGGCTCTATCACACGAGATACGAACACTAGGACTTACTACACGATAAGCATTAAAGTTGTATGGTTGTGCCGAACGATCTTTATTTGAGAACGACCGGCCTAGCCAGCTTTTTTTTAAATCAAGCTTATACGTGCGTCAAGCCCATGGCGATTTTGTTGTGTGTTCTACTGATAGCGCGCTATCTGTTGCAGCTACACTCATTAACCAGTACTTCACGTTGTTTTTAGGAGTTATACGCGTGACAGAGAAAGGAATCGACCGATCTCTCGAACGGACGTCAAAAGATGACGGGTTGCGTCTTTCGATGATAGCAGCATGGGCAACGAGTTCGTGGATGCGGGAGAGGCAATATTTCTTCGTTGGCGTGCCTGTTCGCACGCAGGAAAATCCATCAAGTAGTTTCAGCAACCAACTCGTAGTGACTTCAAACGGACATCCAGTCAAATGTCCTACGTGACCCTCAGACGCAGTAGTAGCTGTATCAACTCGGGAAGTTCTCTAAAACGGTTCAAATAATGTTTTGACTACATGCAGTTCACACGATAAGTGTGCACAGAGGCTCCAGGGGGTGGCTGTAAGTTATGCGGCCAATCACAACTGGCTGATCAAGAACGGAGCATGTCTAATGTTCATTTAGATCTTACAGAAATGTTTTGTTGGTCACTATAATTACGTATAACCTGAATAAAGTCATCTGAAAGGCAAATGTTCAAACCCGTTGATCTCTGTTAAAGGTATAATAGCTTACCTGAGATTAAGGACATACTAGGGGTTTACTTTGCGAATTCGTTGTGGGCAGCAACTAGCTGCTCGGTGAACAACTTGTTGAGATGCTCATCAATCTTGTGTAATGCCCTGTCGTTACACCGCTTTTCACATTGGCGTTCAGCTCGGATTTTAGATGCCACTACTTGGCGGCACTGTGGCAGAAGTGCAAGTAGTCGTATATCCCAAGCTATGGTCTGAGGACCTGGGTTCGCGTGAAAGTCAATTAGAGAATAATCTCCAAGGCGTGGCCAATTACCTATCGATGCCAACGAAGCTTGACTCCCTCGAAACTCCTGAGCAAGCATCGTCGAAAACCCGAGTGACCCCTAACGCCCAGACCAAGAAGAATGAGTTCTTGTCTCAAGTAGTGGAAAGAGGAACTTGCATTGGATCGACTAGCTAAAGAACCTTGGTTACGTGTGCGATTGTCGTTGGATTCCATTGCTCCTTTGAGAATCGATCCAGTACCAAAGCCGGTTCTCCAGGAAGAGCGGAAAGATGTAAGGCAAGCAGAACAGAGGGATGCTGGTTGGATAACGATAGGTTCAGGATTTCTAATCCAATCGAGCCAACCCGACACAGTAACCGAGTGATCCTTAAGGGAGACCTGTAGATCGGCGTGTGCTGCATAGAATGTCAGCCGTTCATCTCGGGCAAGCCTATCTTTCCAAGCAGTCGAATTAGGACCAAGTGACAGCAGTGTAACAAAGGTGCTTCCGAGAACTATATTGCGCGCTGTCGAACTAAGGGCAGCTGACTGCTTGTATAATGTTACACAGCTTGCAATGGTACGCTGTTGCAGGCTGTCTGCTTGAGTACCCGATACATTGTTGGCAGCTCTGCTGAGTATAAGTCGGAAGAATGCAATAAGCTCGTTTGATTGGTCTGGTTTAGAGTTACGCATAGCGTCATGATGATCCAGCATCCCTAGTAATGTGGTCGTGTCCCACTTTTCATTCGCAAGGGAGTCTGCGGAGCGTTTCACGACAGCGTGAAGCTGACTCCACGCCCAGCGAGCAAGATTGATGAAGCCGAAACGATAAGCCAAGCTCCCCAGCCTCAGGTATTGCATAACAGTGAGGGTGGTATGCATATGTGTAGAGCCTGCGGCGGTTATCAGATTCAAGAACTCCGGATCTCCGGGACTAAAGTTTTCCTAATAAGTTACGGGTGTAAACACACTTAGGAGGACAGGAGACTCACTTGCTAATCAAGACGAGCAGCAAGAGGCGAAATTCAACTAGCCCAACCCCAGGTATCTGGATAGCGTCCGCATCACTCAATCCAGGTCGTTGGCTTGATTGATTGTTTGCGTCGAATAACACTAACGTAGATGATGCACTCTGTTTGAATGTCACTTTCGTACCATCTGCAGCCAGCAAAGATCCACGCAACTTGGACCAGCCGAATATCGGTGAGGTTGGTCAACGTAGTCATATGGAACCACTCACTTTGAACAAGACGCCCGCAGCCTGAAAAACTGCGCTTCCGTCCGCGAAATAGTATTTTGGATCGCGTGGATACACAATATCGGGGGGAGGATTTTGGTTGTTCGAATTCGAGGAGGTAACATCATACAATGTTTCGAATTTGACGGTAGGTTGGTCGTTGGCGGCGCTGTCCAGGTTTTCCTTATAAACATCATCCCCAGGGTACTGGCGTTCCTGTTTAGCTTGTGCTTGTGAAAACTGGGGGTTGTTTGCACGTTCAGACCGTGTCATCGCTCGTGCAACATGAAGAGGTCTTCCCCTGATCTCCTTCCCGTTGAGTTCATTGACTGCCCTCTCAGCATCCCCATGATTTTCGAAGTTGACGTATCCAAAGCCACGACTCTTCCCCTGAAGATCGGTTTGGAGTGTAGCAGAGTTTACAGTACCGAAAGGCTCAAATAACTCCCTAAACTCGGTCGATGTAATATTCCAGTCGATGTTCCTGACGTAGATATTAGTGAACTGAACTTTGGGTTCGTCTATCGTTGGGTGACGCTCCTACACAATGAATTCAGTAGGCGCATCCAGACAAATCTGCCCGACAAACCTTGCGAGGAATATAACGCTCGACAGTAATCTGCTTGTCGTTTAGCAGTCTGCCATTAGCGGCTTTGATTGCAGCCTCGGCCGACTCGGCAGTTTCGTAATGGACAATCCCATACCCACGAGAGTTACCGTTCTCGTCAGTGACAACTTTGCAAGAGAGGATGCTTCCGAACGCCTTAAATTCATCGTGTAAGGCCTGTCGGAAAAGAAGATGATGAGAGGGGTGGCGGGCTGGGAGTCGACTCTCGATTCACGTACCATGTTGTCAATGCCACCCTCGAGATTCTTGATATAAATACTGCCTTGCTCCGCCTTGCGAAGAGTAGGATCACGCTGTGAGCGCACAATGCGACTACAAGACAACAGAGCGAATGAGAATATATACGGTGACCAAAAAGGGGCTTAGCCCACCAGGGACGGTTCTTGATGATGGAATGGTTGAGTTGATCCAGGGCGCGTTCGCCTGTCACACCACCTCTTAGAAGACGCTGATGATTGTCAGAAATTATACGCACAGTCGCTTTCGTTGAGGTAGTTGACGTATGCATACCCAAGAGAACGACGGGTGACCGTATCGCGACACACACGGATACTGGGCACAGTATAACCCCTAGACATTCTGGTATCGCGACGATATGCTTACCTTGCAACCGGCCCAACCATGTTAAAAATTTCGAACAACATTGCCTCACTTACACTCCAGTCAAGCTCGCTGACGTAGAGCGACCCGGGCGAATTAGCACCAGCCACAGTTGAAGGTGTGTTACGGGGACGATACATGGGCGGGCGTGAAGGGGCGATGTACGGGTGCTCCAGAAGTTGGTAGTTTCAGGTCAGGGATGAGAGTCAACATCCCAGCAGTCAATGTGGCGAAGAATGGCAGGACACAGCAATTGGGTTACAACATGTAACAAGCTGAAGAGTTACAGTTACCCCAGGTCAGCCGGACTTGGTTTCCGGCATATAGTCCTTGAACAGACCAATAAATCAAGCGCGTGTAATGCTCATACAATAGCTCTACTAGGGCTATATCCAATGCGATTTCACAGGTATTAAATCGTTGACTACAGTAGTAGTGTTCATTTTTGTAGTAGTTTATTGCGCTATCCAATGTCTCTCCTAGTCAAAAAGGCTCGGACTCTTGTATAACCGATATTCGAAAGAAACCTTAGTTTTATCAAGGTGGATTTTTGCTAGTGTGTATTTGCATAGATTATAATACATGGGTAATCAACGTGGAGGGAGGGGGCTACTGAGCAAGAATTCCAGCTCTCATTGGATGTCACCCAGTTGTCTCTGGCTATGACCAACTTAATGGGAATGCCAAACTTTTGGAAGGAGTAGCAGGATGTACAAAGGATATAAAGAATCGATAGAACTTACTGGGCTGAAAGCCACTCAGATCCGCATCTGACTTAATATCACACAACAAGCTGAGACGTGTCTCAGCGTCAGGCGTACAGCCCGATTGTGCCACACTTCGGTCAATATAGCTCGAATAGGACAACTTCAACTTAGACAATCCTCTGTTGATCCTAATGTGGTGATCATCCGCCGGCTTTGTGACATCCAGAACGTGTTCCAGGGCTCACATCGGGGACGTGTTGTTTACCGATGCTTGGGCGGACATTCATGACCCTGGGCTCACTGGCACTCCTCTACTGAGTTGGGCACATGTATGCGACGACGTCGCATACCGATAGGAGACATCGCTGCGTACCCACCATGATCACAGGCGGCTAACCCTGCCTTCCCTCCAGCATCTGGCCCCTCCGTGGAACGAGACCACCAGACTGCAGTGCGCGACCCGGACCTGACGTGTGCCTGCAAGATGTGGGCCGGGATTACTGGACACCTGCAGGCCCGACTGTCGTTCGTGGACCGTAAGTCGACGGACCCGCCCAAGCTCTGGCTGACTCCCGCCTATACCGGCCTCTGGCCCCTCTCATCTCTCTACTATCCTCTACTATGCTCTGACCCGTTCAGTTGTCTCTTAATATCGAAATCTAAAGCTTTAAACTCATGTACTGCCAACAGCTTTATAAACGTTGTGTTTCTTCGAGTTGCATATGCGCAAAGGCGATTGCGGTAATGCGTTGACTGGACAGTTGGATCTCCCTAGTCTTGTTCACTACTCGGTAACATACGATTTAGGGCAATGAATGAATATTCGCCCAAGCATCGGTAAACAACACGTCCCCGATGTGTGCCCCCTGAACACGTTCTGGGTGTCACACAGCCGGCGGATGATCACCGCATTGAGATCAATAGAGGCTCCTCTAAACCCAGATAAATAGTTGAAGCTGTCCATAAACTTTATTGACCAAAATCCAGTACAATCGGGCTGTGCCCCGATGCGCCTGAGACGCGCGTCAGATTGCTGTGCTTCTAATTTTGAGAGTCGATGTCCGAACCAATCAGCTGGGTTACTCCGTACCTGTTGCTTCTGCAAGGACATCGTTCAGAGAATGCGAGCTATCACGAGAATGCCCCTATATTGGACTTGATGTACAATACAATTATCTTCGGTGCAAGCAAATCCATACTTTGATCTACGTCATGTTTGGCTAAGTGGACATCATACTGAATACATTGAGAATACCAAAAGAGATCGACGTCGGCGTGCCACACCGAACTTGCGATGAAGCGCGTGCGTTAAGATTATCGTCGAGGGGTTAGGGTGGGGTCAGGCGATGCAACGCGTGGTTTCCCTCATAAACCTTCTTTCGTCACGATACTATATAACCCCAACCGGTAGCTCAGACCCCCTCAGGCTCTCTTCCTTCTCGTTTCTCTTCTCTAATTCATCCCATAGTTCTTTAGTATCTATGGCGAAACTCTCATTTAATACACTCTCTGCCGGCCCTGTTAAGTGTACGACCCCGGATGGGGCTTGTTGTTTTTGGTTGGTGCCCCTCTTTGCGTCATTCGACAGATACTCACATCACGTTCTCAGTACACCAAATTTATCCACGCTACCTGGACGTCCTAACGAGGACAGGCCGGAATTGAAATCGTGCATGTAAGTTTGGAGCGGAAGTTGCGAATACAGTTGTCTGAACCTTGAGTTCGTTGCAGACAATGTCACCGGGGTAAACATTTCGGCGTTGTACAAGCCGATGCCGCAACAGGCACGACTAGCTGAAAAAAAGCACGCTGTATCAGCTCGGATACCGCGGGCGGAGTATTGAACCATACCAATATTTACATTCACCATAATCCTCGCTCCTTAACGTTTCCTTCGGCCGAGTGCCGGGGTCTTCTTGTAGTATTCATTGTAATGTCTGGGTCAGAGCAGCTGTACACAGGTTATATTCATTAGACGCCAGAATTTTGTAAATGCATACTATCTTCAACGACTTTCTTCACGTCATTGCAGTTGTTTGTGAAGAGTGTTCTGCAAACACCAGAAAGATTCTCGACGAGTCTTGCCCCCGCTATGCTTGTGATACCAGAAGGCCGCTCGCCAGCCATCGCTGACCGTGACGAAACATGGCCTTCGCCAGACTCTCAATTCACGAGAAACTTTGGGAGTCGTCGGCCTGCGTCCACCAGCAGGTCATTGGACTCTGAGGACGAGAGCAGACTAAGTTAAGGATCAAAGAGAAGGGTATATGCGGCTCTAACATGTCGCCTATAGTAGGCAGCTTACGATAACACTTGCCTTGTTTCGTCGCCTCGTTGTAGGCAGTCCGAGTCTATTCGCATTGGGCTAGCACAAAAACTTGCCATGGACGAAAGCATAGCCACTGGCGCTATGCCTAAACCGCCCCAGCTATTTGTCACGATCCGGCACGGGGTGACCTCATGCCCAGCCGGGATTGCAGCGCAGAGCTAACCACAACCAGCACACCGTCATTTTCGTCTTTTCCGTCTTGCCATGCCGTCTCCCGCGCTCATTGTCGGCGGCGTCATAATAGCTGTCGGTGCCGGCTTTGCGTTTAAGCAGGTACGCATCATCCCGAATGTTGATGTTGATGCGCATTCTCAACTTGTGACCAGTTTGTCTACGATCCCTATCTGGCCGAACGAGTGCACGAGCTGCTCGACGAGTTCCACGACCGACGAGCGAACCGACATGGTCAGCTCGTAGAGCCACACTCGGCATCCCCGGGACCGCGTGGGAAACGATCACCAACAGACTTTATGAGTGAGAAGCGCGCTTCGATCGGATATGACGCTATGGGTGGGGGATCGTCGACGGGGACCGAAATGCGCGAAGTGACCTCTGTGTCGAGCGCTCTGCGTCGTCGAGCGGCCCCCTTCCAACGTAATAGCTCTGTACGTATTTTGTTCGTGTGCTGGCGCAAACCCGCTGACGCCTCGTGTGCAGGAACTCGAGATGGGCGTGATTGGACAATCGTTTCCTCCAACTGGGATTGATAGCGTGAGTTATCTCTCACAGACACGCGGCTGCTCGAGCTCGGATTGGACTTGCTGCTGACTGTTGTGTCCGGCCTAGGTGGCGCCAACCTGGCAATCGCCCCCGTTATCGGACGCCGCGCGGCAAGAAACCTTGGTATGTACAACCCACCTGCTCCTCAATTCTCCAACTCATTGCTCCGTGTACTCCTTCATTCTGTAGACCGCCGATGTCCGATCCTCAACCCCTGTTCAGCCTATTCCAACTCCCCCAGCTACTGCTTCTCCCCGATCTCCGTTTTCCGACCTGCGCGCGCTATCTGAGATCTCGTTTGACGCACCATCGTCGTCCGATCCACTAGACTATCAGTTTTCGCCTCCCGTAGAAGTCCACGCTACCTTTTCTCCTACCGCGCCAACTCGCACACTTTCCCCTCCTGCGCTCTTTTCTCCCCCGGCCTCGGTGTTCTCACCGTTTGTGCTTCCAAACTCTCCCCCGAGCGATCCGTTTGTCGACGTTCCGGCTCCTTCCCAGCGTCCAACTTCCCCGTGGTCTGAGCTCTCGGCTCATTCTGGCGCCACGGCAGGACAACTCCACCTGCGCCTATCTCGCACCGACTCTGATTCCGAGCAAGACCGTCGCTCGGACTCGGGCTCCGATGGTAGCTGGGAACATACCTAGACACACGAGAAAGGGGATCTTGGGAATTGGACAAGGCGGAAAACTGGTTATGGATACACGGGTTATGTATTTATACTCTCGGCATATTCGTGCTGTGGGTTATGTCTCTGTCATTGCTATTAGGCCGTACTGTAAGATGTTGATCTAGCTGAAGTAAATATGAATACACATGTCTTTTTTCTTGGATCTGTTTGCGGGTCTAGACTCTCTGGGTGAATCGAGATTGGGTGCTTAATGAATAGCCATAGCCTGGGTTCGTCCGAGGGTCAAAATCGTCAGAAAAAAGATACCGCGGCTGCAGCCGGATTTGGGTTGTACACGGTTTTGGCAAGATTTTAGCACCGGACCGGTCGGCTGTATCCGGCTGCAGCATTGTCCCGATTTGGAATAGTCAATATATGCGTTCTTGGGCTACGGAAGGTATGTACGGAGCGTTTATCATTGCCAATAATATGATTCAAGCTATAAAATTCAACGGAATCCCTGCGAAAGTTGGGAGATACACTCTGCGGGCTGCTTAGGGCCGGTAGCTGGCCCTTGAGGGAAGCTTGTGACTAGTGATCCGGGCGGGTTCGGACCTCGGACCGGGCTCGGCCTACAAATCCCGTGTGAGTGATGTTATCGATCTTTACCTCGACCACCACATCCCCCCTTCCCCAAGCCCCCCAACTGACCATGAGCTGCTGCGCTGGCTTCTTTCTTGTACTATTATCACTCTGGTACGTCTATAAGTTGAACCATGCTAACGTTGCTTCCATGGGGTTTAACTGTGTCAGGTGATGTACGTGCGTTGTAGCCGATTGCTAATCACGCGTCATCGGCACTTATCAGCTTAGTTTGGTGAGTACCGTGCGTGCGAGTTGTGACGCATGCTAATTTGGATCTCTGTGAAGCGCTGGTCTGGCTAGTCAATGCCACGACGTGATCCTTTGTGTTACACATCACCTATCCCAAAGCAGCGCTCAATGTCGTAAGTCACCTTTCCGCCAGCCTTATATTATATCCGTTCGATACAATCTCATATTTTGTCAGGACAGACACGAACCGAGTCGAACTTTCAGTCTGGTGATCTGGCCGATATCGTATTGCCCACCTTGCTGAACACTAACCTGTTTGATAGGTCATACTGTTACAATCATGTGGCCACGGACTCAGTGCACCACTGTCATGTTTCGATCACAGTGTTCGTCAGTAAGTGTTTCTATGGGTTGCCTTCGAGAAAATGTACTAGATCATCTAAAGAACAACGCCGAGCACTAGGACGAGCATGATGACCAAACCAGCAGATAGAAAAGAGTATTCCGGTGTATGGTGAGCGAAATCTTCATTCAAACCGTGCAACGCGATATTCATACGAGTTGTATTGTAGAAAAAGCAAGCTATATGCGCATACTACATCCCGTGGACCAGTTTCTACCAGTCGAATTTAAGGTGTTCTGAGTAGTTTGTCTTGAAAGCTGATACAGCAGTCTTGGAGCACTCGGTTTTAGATTAAAAACTCGTATTGACTTGGTTTGAGCAATGTACATTACAACTCTTGCATGCAATAAAAGTATTTTGTGATTGCAATGGGCCAAATAGCATTGAAAGAAGATCAATGGGATTACAATGAATAGTGATTAATACTAGACCATATGTTACAGCCAGCTGCAACCGTTGCACCGGCGATCTGGTAGAGTTGCACGTGCAACCGCTGCCCTTTTGCTAATCGGCTGTAGCACCGGCCCAAGATTTTGCCTGGTTTTGTCAAATCTGGTGGTTTGAGCCGGCTGCAACTGGCTCCGGCCGAAATCGGCGCTTTTCTGACGATACAAATCGTGAACAAACAAAGGAGGGGTTGAACTATCTAACAGAACGAGCCGAATACCGCCACGCTTGCATACAGGGTTATCGGACATCGCCCACCCGCCATTCGATAGGTGTTGTGCTGGCTAGTCCTGTGCACGATTGGCGCGAAGTTGGGAATACGAGAAACGAGGCTGAGATCGGCCCGGCGTGCCATGCGTTCTGTCGATCCTTTGCCACATGTTACAATGGCATTCGTGAATGCCCGAATATTCATATCGCATTGGACATGTTCCAATCCAGAGCAGCGGAGTGTTAGATGCAGACTGAAAACCATCTACAAAAAAAATAGAAACACATCGCGGTTCGAACTCACGCCAGTCCGGGAAGGGTATAGTCAACAATATAGGACATCCCGCGGCCCACAGGATCCGTACCGTGCTGAGTATTACCCACTAGGTTATAGCAGGCTGGGAATACGACATCATGTTATCGTGTCGTCTGCTTGTTCGAACCGCGCATAACATCAAGTTCAAACTCCATACGATATATTCACCACCAAACCACAGAGATGACCAGAATAGAAAAACAAACGCACAGCATTGTGACACTGAACAATCCCAACCCGAACCCAGACGAAAACCCAACAAGACAGGAAGCAAGCCCATACATCAGCTCCCAATCACAGCCAGCCCAATGAAGGGACAGAAGTGTTGGTAAAAGCGTGCGAGGCTCGTGGTGCATTGTACGAACGTGCGCCCTCCCAAGTCGTTTTTCCGCCGAGACCAGAAGAGAAGGATGTGCGTCTGAAGAAGTGGGGGTGGAAAGCAAAGGGTACGGGGCTTAGAACAGGCGAACGGGCTTGCCCATGGTCGTCTTGACATGGAGCGACTTGACGTTTTGCCAGTTCTTCTTCAAGAGGGAGACGAGGAAGTTGATGCCTATGTATTGAAAAGATTATTATAACTTTGAATATATGCAAAAAGAGTAAAACACGCACTAAGCATGACGTTTCCGAGAACCTGGTCCTCGGTCATCTGAACGTGTCCAACGGCAACACCCAAGCACAGGACCTTCTTCAGCTGGAACTTGATCGTGCTGCGAACCTCAGTGAGCTTGTCACCGAGATCCTCGCCATGGGTCACTGGGGTAGGGAACTTTCCAGCTACGGGTGGGGTACTGTATTGAGAAATCCACGTGTCATAGGCGAGGAGTGATAAGACGTACCCTTCGACAAACCTGGTCCGAGCAAACGCGGGATTTGACGAACGAGAGCGTCAGAGGCAAGGAACGCGTCGTATTTCTTCGCGAGCTTTTTGACGAGCTTCTTGTTCTTGTTGAGCCTGTAAAAAAATGCTAAGTTTCCAGGATCTCGTCTCAATAAGGATTACGTACTTCTTCAAGTCATCAACGGACATGTATTCGAGCTCGATCTGCTTGGCACGATCGATGTCGGCGGCATCTGCGAGAATGCAGATGGACATGCGAGGACGAGGGACGTTGGGGAGCCTATACATTTGGGTCAATCCAGATAAGTTAGTCATCAACAGGAAACTCACTTGACAGTTCCCGAGAAACGCTTGTCACGCTGGGGGTCGTAGTTCTTGAGCCCAATCTGGAGCTCGATAGTCTCGACAAAGTTGCGCTTCTTCTCGCCGTTGGCGTCGGCCAACAGTTCCCTGATGGAGCCTCGCACGCTTGCCACTGAGAGCTTAGAGCTGCATTGCCGTTAGCATGAATCTTCTGGATATTTTGTGCAACGCCCGCACCTCATGCTGTTAGTTTTGAGAGATTAGGGGTTGGTCGGTGGATGAGTCCAAGTGATACACAAAAGATTTACCTCCGTCGGTGATCCGAGATTGGTACTGTATAGGTCCATCAAATATAGCCGGGCCCGCGACCGCGCCCAGCGTCTCTGGTGTTGCCTGACCCACGCCAGTTCCACATCACTCAGATATTCCTCACGAGTGAATAATGTGCCTGCCCGCCCGCGGCCAGCCCAGAACGAGCTGTTTGTGCTGGCGTTGGGCCAATTGAGAAGAACAGCTCAATTGGTACCTCGCTCCAGCTAAATCAATTGCTTGTCAGACTCACTCCATATTCTGCCTAGTTCATCTGTTCGGGAATTCATTCTTGGTTCTTGGACTGAATCAATCTTGTTCCACGCTGCTCGTCGATCTTCCCTATCAGTGTCACTGAGACGACCAGCGGGTCGGCGCTTCAGTGGGTATGATAACATCCGCAGCTGCTACCTCCTACATGACTAGACCGCTACCCCGACTCGTGGCTTTACGTATTCGTGGAAGTACTGACCGTACTATCTCAGCAAGACTCTTTGGTACATGTCCGAGCCTACCACTGTTGCTGTTCGAGACTTGACAGGTCTGGTCGTTGCGGAGGCACAACCAACCTATCAAGGCGGGTTTTCGGACGTATATGAGTGAGTGTCACAAAAGATGTGCTGAATCAGAGACTCTCACTGAACTTTATTCAGGGGAGAACTGACCGAAGGACGAGTGCGAACGCTATGGATGGTTCTGAGTGGGCAACCCGGTACTCGAAGAACCAAAGTGAGCAGGCTCTTGGCATTCGGTAGAAGTGATACTTGAAACCGTATACAGGTCGCCGTTAAAATGTTAAGAGTTTGTCGAAGTATGGATCCCATAGATATAAAACGAGCGAATCAGGTGAGCATTGGAACGGCATGGTTCGAACTGCCTTACGAGCGGGTGTGCAAGGACTTGATGGACGAGATTTCTACATGGAGCCAATTAGATCATTTCAACATCCTACCTATGCTCGGTATTGCTCACAAGGTGCATGGGCGGGAGTTACCGTCCTTAATATCACCTTGGTGCGCAAAAGGCAACGTTCATCAAGTGAGCACTTTCAAAGCCGAGCCGCGTAGAGCTAAGTACGAGCATGAATTTAGTATATCAGGGAGTCTCACTTGAAAGCCTCGGACTGTTTATCGTTGGTAACTATGATTAAAAGACTGTCTCTTGTTCTTTTTCTGAAGCTCAAGCAGATCCTACAAGCAACCTCGGCCATCGAGTACTTGCATTCACGTTCGCCGCCTATCATACACGGTGATCTCAAACCAGTAAGTTTAAATTGTCGCCCTACAACTTCAGTAGCTGATATATTCAAAAAAGGACAACTTTCTTCTACAGTATAACTTTCAGTTGCAGCTTTCGGATTTTGGCCTCTCCAAAATCTCCCGTGAAGAGGCCAGCTCACATGTTTCCAAAAGCATACATCTAAACGCTAGATGGATGAGTCCCGAGCTATTTTCCGAACACCATGGTGATGCAACCAGAATTCCAAGGAGAACGCTTGCGTCCGACATCTGGGCACTTGGGTGCACATTCTACGAGGTACCGCGCCGCCATAATCGAACTACCGCGGAGATATGTTGCTAATCACATATCGTACGTGCAGATAATTACATCCTGCACCCCTTTTCACAACATCTCCGACAATAATGTAGCTTGGTCGATATATCAAGGTTCGATCCCAGTTTATCCCGACGATGACCCATCGGAGGAGTTTGCCCATTTGCGTAAAACATTGTGGCCACATCTTCAACATTGCTGGACTAGAGACCCGGAGACTCGTCCCAGCATTGAAGAACTCTCTCGCAATCTAAGCCATGGTGGGTAAAATTCTCTTGACGTTTTGATCCTGCTTGAAATGAGCAATAGATATCCTCGTGAGGGAATGCTGTCAGTTCTATGGTCCGATATTTGAATTCGAAGAACGCTCGGGGAGCTCGTTCGTTCATGGGTTCGAAATCTCTCGACCCAGTATGATAGGTGGTGGTACGTTCTCTCTGTGAATCTGATATACAGCTTGCCTGATTTTTAACTGCTTTTAGAAGAACGTGAGTGCACCTAGCCTTGTTGTACTCGCGTCAAATTCTGACATGATGGTTCATAGCGGACGTATTAGAGAACAAGGCAGACCTTGAGCGAGATAAAAATCGAGTTCTAGAGCTACTAGTTAAATCAGCAATAGGGTATCATTCAGCCTTCGACACAAATAGTGCATGCATCATCCATTTTCGGATTGGGGAGTTGTTCACTTCTCGTGCGCAGTATTCACGAGCCCGGGCGCATCTCAAACTTGCAAGAGGATTCTTCGAGGATCAAGGCGACTACAACTCGGCCCTTCGATGCTACCGCGCTCTAGCGGAGGTAACCAAAGACCTAAACGAAAAGGTTCATTGGTATGAGGCTGCATTATCGTTATGCAGAACACTCGGCTGGACGGACCAAGAAGCCATAACTGTCCAAGCCCTCGGAAATGCCATCTACGAACGATCTGAGCTATCAAACGGAGAATACAAGCATGAACTTTTATCTGCCGCTCGACATTGGTTGACTAGAGCGCTATTTCTATACACTGGTCAAGCCAACCTCGAGCTTCAAGTTCAAGTTCGGTGCGAACTTGTGCTCCTAGAGCTAGATTTCAACAATAAAATTGCTGCGCAAACCCATGCTTCCGCTGCATTCCAGTGCGCATGTGAAACCGGGAACCGTCAATTCGCCGAAGAGGTCTGCTACTACCTCAAATCAACAGAGGTTCTAACAGAGCCGATGTACAACTCCTTCAACTTTGACCTCCGAATCATGACGACAGAGATACTCGAAAACATGCTTCGGTCGCGCTCAACAAAACGCATAGAAGACCATTTACATTCGTGGGTGGTACTTAAGTGCCAGCCAGAACCGGAACAACCATATGGCTATATGCATGATTTTAGCGGAAGCTTTTGTCTCGTGTAGGTCAAGATTGGTTATATGCGCTTCTCTCAAGTTTTCTCTAGATTCTGTATGTTTTATTCATGTTTATTAGCAAAAATTTCTCTCGGGCTCTCAATCATACTAGTACAATGTATCATCGAAAAAAAGGCGACAAATAACAGCCAAACCTATTCATACAGCTATTTCTCATCCATGAGCCTGTCCATATAACACATGAAACAACCTCTCGTGAAGGCAGTATCTCCTAAAATGTGAATCGGCGGTAAGCTGCGTTAACACGGCTCGATTTACTCTGCATTGGACTGCGAGAGCATGAGTTCACTGCGTCCCCAAGGATTGAATATGGATACATACCTTGCAGACGGCCTAACACTAGAAGGGGTCCTCGAAAAGTTCAAAAAGCTCGCTGCTAGACGTGCTCCCCGTCTCATCATCGACAACATCTTTGCTACCCTCCCAGGTGTCACCGAACGAATATAATGTCCCGGGCGAAGCGAGTGCGTCGAATGTCAAAGCAGCCGCCCCGGCCAAGACTGATGCAAGGTTTTTCATGCTGAGCACGCGCTTGGCAAAGTGCAAGACAAGATTGTCTCGCTCGCGGCGGCTTGGTTTGTCGCGATATAGATTAGCCATATTCTGGAAACCTTGTTTTGCCTGCGGGGCGCTGCGAGGACATGTGTTGGCCGCATCTTGAAGGCCACGACAAATGGACTGGTTAGCGCGCCATTCAGCTACGAAGCTCCCAGACTGGATAGCTTGCTGGCGTTCCGCCATTCGTGCTTGCACGCCGTTAATGATATATTCGAGCTGGCTCGTCTGTTTCAACCGCTCGAGATGTTACTGAGAAATTGGGTATTGGTTTAGGGCGAGATACTAACCATGAGTGGAGCCGGATAGTAGTCGGTATGCCCAAGTGCAGAAAGTTACGAGCCATTCTGACTGCGGCTAGGTTGACCATTTTGTACTACAGCCAAGCTAGCTTGTGTTCGTTTGTGCTTATGCTTCCGGCCACTAGGCCCACGGGTGGTCCCGACTGTTCCCGATCATGGCCATTATGAGCACCGACAAGAACCGGCTTGTGCTGGTAAGCCCGGGTCCGAACATCTGCGGTCAGAAATTCCCGCTCGGATCCTGCAGGTCTCGGGCCGAACCCCCAGCTCTTGGTGTCCCAAATGTGCATGATATCGGGGCCCTGAAGTGTGAGGTCGAGAGCACGACCGCACGACTGAGAAGGAAGAGACGATCACGGTCGGGGGAAGAACCCCCCCGAACCGGATGCATACATGCGTGACTATATACACATCCGAGACACGCGTGATAGCCCCTATCAGGCGGCTCCGCCGCCCAACAGGCCCGACCCCTATCTCAGTACAGATCACGAGATAGATAGGTTTAAAGACTTGGGTATGATAATTACCTTCATTAGAATGTTGTATTGCTAGCGAAATAACACTACAGTATCCGAGTAAACGTGAGTTAGAGCATATATCGAACTCGTAATCGGCTAATTGGATGACAAAGCACTCTATCCGACCGGATGTAATTAATTTACCCCAGGTCCACTTGCCGCCACCCTATTACCTTGCGAAAACTACGGGTGCCGTGAGGGTTTACCAATTCTCACTTTACGAGGACTCCAAAAGCAGCTCAGCAGCAAATTCAAACTTGTACTGATCCTCCCTCTCGTCTGGTCTGCTCTCGGTCAAATATAACAGCTTCTTTGCATGATGGCGTCCCCTTACGTTCGGACTCTTGTGCTAGATGCCGGCCCATTGCTATCTCTCCAGCCTTTGCGTGGGTTGGCTGAGCGTTACGTGACTGTTCCACAAGTTATGGCCGAATTAAAAGACGCCCGGGTACGCGAACATCTTGAGAGACTGGAACTGTCGTCTGGGGTCAAACTTGAAGTAATTGAACCTGATATTACTTCACTGGCCAAAGGTGAATAGGCTGAACTATTCTGTCGATCTGAACTCAAAATCCCCTAGTTAGTGCCTTCTCGAAGAAGACAGGAGACTACAGTGTTTTGTCTGTCGCCGATCTCAGAATCCTTGCCTTAACAGCCTACTTACATGAACAGGCGCAATCTGAGCCCGCAAACCAGGTGGGCGTAGAGTACATATGCCCAAACTACGATCTAATACCACGGTTTCCTTCCCCGCAGGCTACCAAACTCGACTCTTCACAAGATGATGCTGTTCCTTCGCACTCCGATCTAGCGGGATTCACCGAGACCACCGCGAAATCCACCCCTGTTACCACTCAAACCGATGATCGACCAATACAGCCTGCCGCCTCAGCTCCCGGTATATCGGAATTGCAGAAGCCCGTGGAGGATGATGATGCCGAAGCACCAGATTTTGAACGAGAACCTCTTGATGCGCACGCAGCGATCCCTCCATCTCAAACTCAAACCCAAATGTCCTCACCCGCTCCACTATATGACGACCCATCAAGCGAAGACGATAGCGATGGCGAATGGATAACACCCGACAATGTCGCCAAACACAAATCACGAGCACTCCAGATGACCCCCTCCGATGATACCAGAAGAAATACAAAGACCAACGGCACCCCCTCTGTTAGATTGGACGTTGCATGCATGACCGTGGATTATGCCATGCAAAACGTATTACTCCAAATGGGCTTGAATCTTGTGGGAACCGAAGGCCGAAGGATATCCACTGTCAAAAGTTGGGTACTGCGATGCCACGCATGCTTCAAGTGAGCCTTTCACGGATCGAGATCGTCGCATAGGCGTCATAAACTAACTCGGCGGTGTGACGTAGGCTTTGCAAGGACAATACCAAGAAGTTCTGTCCCTCGTGTGGGAATGCAACGCTGCTCCGCACTTCTGTAACTACGAGTGCACCAGGTGCTGATGGATCCGACCCGGTCATCCAAGTACACCTGAAGAAGAACTTTCAGTACAAGAACCGGGGTACTCGGTACAGCATACCTTTACCAAAACCCGGTGCGGCAAAGGGTGGAGCAGGAAGTACCAATATTATTCTGCGTGAAGATCAAGTAGAGTTCCAAAAGGGGCTGCATCAAGAGGCTGTAAGGCAGCGCAAAGAGGAAAAACGTGTGGAGCGTGCGTTGGCCACGGGCAAAAGTAGTGGGATGAGCTGGGATGACCCTGATTGGTGAGTAACGACCGAGCTTGGTGAGAATGGATTCTTATATGTTCTGACTTGACTTTGCAGGGTTCCCGAGATACTCACTGGAACGCGCCGATCGACAGGTGGCCTTCCAGCCATAGGTCACGGAAGAAAGAATCCCAATGAAGCTCGCCGAAAAAAGAGGTAGACTTAGAACTGTATGAGCGCTGGTGTAGAAGCTTGTGATTGAATATAATTACTCAGATTATTCGATATTCTTTCATCGCACTACGGGATCATAAATAGGATGCGCATACATTAATTTGCCCCGCTCGCCAGAATCAAACATGATTCTACGTTTCAGACCGGTATCTTAGAAGTTGTAAACCAATACCGCTCTTCCTCTCTCTCCTGACTATAAAAATATGATAAACTGTCCCCACTTTGAAATGGAGAGCAAGGTAACTTACTGTTTTTACTACAACTAGTAGGGATCGGTCTAATTAGTTACTATATGTTGGCAAGATAACCATTCTCACTATGCTCGTTATCCATCATGACCGAATTGAACATGTCCGTATGGTTGGGAGGTAATTCGATGATCGTCTTGACGTAGGATCGCTGGGGTATATTTCTACCCTTGAAAAACTGCTGACCGCAGCCTGGGTCATGAACGACCGCCAAATGCTGGGTCATGTCGAATTCCGACCCCGCTGAGGTTGGATGGGGACTCAATACATCCCCGGCTGCCGAAGAGCCCGCCACTCTTCGCAACTTGAGGCGACGTTCATCGAAATCTAAGATCACAATTGCGTTATATCCGGGTGCTGGTATCCCCATCTCGGCACTGAACGCAACAGTACGCTGCCCAAACATGTATCGTTCGTTGTTCATTCGAAAGTCCCTCGTGTCGACCCAGGATGTATGGCTAGCCCAGTCACTCCAACAAACTCGGGTGATATTTCCGTTGTCTTGAGGATGAATATCACGTTCAGCCATTATATCGAGCAGGGAACTTGCCGGTATATACAAAGTCCCATAAGGCTCACTGAACGGGAAGCTAATTATCGATGATGTTCGAATATTTATGCATAGTAGTTGTGATCCGGGAGCCATGTCATATATTCGGGAATAATGATCTTCTTGAACGTAGCATGAGTTAGGAGTGGGCGTAGGTGCGCACCGAAGATGCAAGCACGATTCCCCTTGACCCTTTCCAAGCGTAGGTAGCATGAAAGATGCAACGCAATATTCATCATATGAGAGTGGGTTTGATGATTTCGTCTGCAACGAGCAGACGTCTAAGCGACCCATGGTATCACCCTCTGTTGGAGAACCCGAATCGTATGAGTTTGAGTTGCGGGCTACCACAAAGTAGTCCTCCGAGATAAAGCTAAATGAAGAACTCGGGCCGCCTGGGAATTCGACTTGCTGCATTGTGACAGCAACGATTTTAGAACCCGCGCGAAGTAATTGGATTCAACCCACCACAATCTTCTGACCAGTAACCCAGTCCCATATGACTACATGGGACGAGAATTCTCTATCTCTTGAACGGAACACAATCCCCAACAGGTGACCTAGTATCTGGAAGTAGAAGGATCGGTCCGGGTACGAACGGGTCGAGAGTCGAAAATCGAGTATGCCGCCGAGGGAACGAACGGTGGCGGGATGAGGTGTATTTGTGCTCATCGTTCGCAGATGTATTTTGTAATGCTCCTCGAACTCCATGTTTCCATAGGGCACACTTATACTGACAATCTCAAGTAAAACGAGTAGATCCTGTTTGGGGCAAATGCCGAAGTCTCTTGTGTCAAAACCTAGGTCTTTATGGCACCAGTGCTCATACGCCGTTCCCTTGTTCAAAGATGGTAGTTGATAAAAATCCAAGCAACGCGTAAGCATGCTTGAGGAGCCAAAGGCACAGGACCCGCGAACGTATACACCATCAGCATACTCGTAGGTAGGGCTACGGGTCTTTATTACCGGAAGCTCGATCACAGTAGGTTTAATAAGATTCGGCTGTGACCAGCGCGCTCTAGACTCTCGTAGAAACCGAACTTTGTCTGAATAATTCAAGTCTTTACGGGGGTTGGAGGGTTCAGTATAACCAGAAGCCTCCAGTTCGAGAAGGTATTGTAAGCATGGGCTTTCCAGTATGACCTTTCGGAATAGGCGAGAAACCTAATCAACGAGAAACGGGATCAATCATTGGGATAATCATGGGTAGTTTGGAAAAGGCTTGACCTGTTGGCACTGTCTGATGGCGACTGGGGGCACAATTTGTATGATAGAAATAATTATCTCTATCGGGAGGGAATCGAGTGACATATGTGCGATCAGAACACCCGATTACGTGGTCGTCTCAAGATGATTGGGCCGAGCATCACGTGTGCTCGTGTGTGGTTTCGACTCAATATATATCTGGATTGCCACGCGAACGCACGGAAATTGCGCACGAAGGGAAACAGTAATCGATAGGCTATGAAGTAAATCAAAAGGATAAAAATTACAATATAGGGGTGGTATTGAAACAAATTACAATGTGGATTGTTGATCAAATTAAAAAAGGCGAGATGAGAGGGAATGTGAAATAGTTACAAGCACCAATTCAATCAAAGACATATATAATTAGAACGATAATTTGTGTGACCGCGTAGCCTCCAATTAAATTGATTCAAAATTGATGCAGGGAAAACTTGTGCGGGAAGCGACGAATGGACTGGTGGCGAGGGAGGTTCCAGCAGCCATATGATCCCGTGATGCTGAAACTAGATCCGCCTTTGGTGACCGCCAACAAATCTGCTATAAATGAAAGGTCGGCCCACAGTACACCACACTGTAAGCAATCAATTCCTGCAACAATTATCCGTGTGCTCAATTCGCCGTGAGAAGGAATGTGTTGTGGATTAAGTATCTTGGCCTCAGCGTCCCTGGGCCCCTATTCGCACTTGCTTATCGAACGACTCGTGCTTTGCGCGCCCTCTATTTGCCTCTTCTTCCTCGCAACTTTGAGCCCCCCAGCATCGCTCGAAGACCGGCGTTCTATTATTCGGTTCTAGTCAAGCAATCGAACGAGCTATGACTGAAAGTGCCCCTGAGTGTATCAACTGCCCTGCGGCCTTGTTTTTGGCAGCCTGTTTCTTGGAGTCTGTGGCAATGAACTGCTCGAATATTACTCCATTTACTACAGGAGCCACTTGGTTGACGGCGTTACCGTTCGACAAGCGAATGACCTTCGAGTCCCAGGTGAGCTGTACTCTGCCCCTGTAAGAGTCCGCCCACTCCTGTAACTGAGCAGAATAGGATAGGTGGTCTTGTGTAGGTTCAACGAATATATACGGGTGGGCTGAAGTAGGCATGATTTTCCGACTAGGCTGAGAAGAAGGATGTGGGGGTTAGGTGAACCTGTGGATTGAGATAATCATGTAGGCCAACCTGGCTATTTATGCGACTACTAACAGGCTGGAGTCAATTGATCACAGACTCATAGTACGAGTATCCACCGGCTTGCTCTTCTGGACCCACTTCATGGCTGCAGTCGCTCATCCTCGGGCCCGAACCCTGAGATCCACGAGTGCTCTATTGGCTCAAGCACTGTCCCAAGCAATATGTTCATGCATGATAAGCAAGATAATTCGACTGCTGCTTTCCGTCATTGGATATCCTGCCGGGTGGCTCGCCACGCCGTGGCTGTGAATGACTCACTCGGTTCCGATAGTTCGTGTTGGCCCGGCAAGATCGGTTTGAGCCACCCGGAGCGTTTGACCTGCGTTTCCCAATTGCCGGCACAGCAACAATGCGCTCGCCGATTTGAGAACACTCTGCCTGGCGTCGAATCATCGATTCCTTCCACCATTGGCTCACGGGAAGTTTTAAAGTCATCCAAGCTCTTCATACGTTGAAGCTAATCGAATTTAACCTGGTATCAGGTTAAGTCACAGAGTGTGTAGTAGCTCTAGGCGTCGTCTGGACCCCATATCAGGTAACATGAGGCCCGTCAAGGCTCTGCAAATCTTTAAATAGCAACATAGATTCGAGCAACACGAGTGACAAACACAGAAATAAGACAGATGAAGAAATATGATACAAGAACGAAGAAGAAATATGATACAAGAACGAAGAAGAAGAATGTAGCGGACCCGATTCGTATGACTCTGGTCCAGTAGGCCGCTGTGCATATACTTCAGTCTTTAACGAGAGCCTAGCCGAGATCAAGCGGCTCACATTCAAACGGACGTTCCAAGGAGTCTCGATGCTTCGTTCTTTGCGTCCTGTCTCGATGCACCTAACGCGGCGAATTGATCAAACAGCTGACCGTTGACTTTTTGTGGATACAATTAGTGTGTAGAGACAGGTGCTGGCGGCACGAACTTACTGATCGGAGCAGCATAGTTGGTTGATCTACCACCTTGCTGAATGACATTGAATGCCCAATCTAGCCTGATTCTCTTCTTATCTGCCCATTCTTGTAACTGCGCGGAGTATGTCCTATCTTGCGTGATGGGTCCGAAACTGAAGCCCGAAAAGTATCCAGACATAGTACAGTAGAGTTCGAGCTAAGTATCTAGCGAGAGGGAGAACGTGAATGTGAGGTGCTTTCGTTCGGCTCGCCCCTATATATACTCATCATCTAGTCCGGTGAGACCCTCGGAGCGAATGTAAGTGTGAATCTTTGGAGTAACTCCCCGCACCCGAAAACAGGTATTCAGCGCTCATCACCGTAGTCCTTCATGGTAGCGGCCACAGCTTTGCATCCCCTACCAAAGGCCATTCATGAAGCGAGAATTCACGGCCTAGTGGTGTACTATTGTCAACGCATATTCAGCCTCTAAATGAGGCCCAGACAATAGATTTTCTGTCATGTTCTTGCAGTGCACAAGCCCTCCTCAGGGCTGACTCGGCTGCCCCTGTATAGTTGAACCATCTGATCCGCGGTTGATGATGTTCAAGCTGTACTATAATGAGCGATCATGTGGCGCTCATTATCTATTTCAGTCATAGATCGGGGTGTCAGCGCGAACCGGCCACGCTAGATATTGTATTCGACCAAAAGAATTGAATATTAAGAAGTGGAAGTCAGACATACTATTTACAAACGGGATATATCTGCGAGCTAGAACGACAGGAGGGTGCCTAGAAAAACTGATACAAGACAGAGTAGTTTGGTCAGGTTGTATTCAAAGCGCAGGGCCGAAGAGAATGGTGCCATCTTTTGATTACAACCACCATCTGATGTGGCGTACGTTCAGCGTGGTTCGTATGTGATTGATGAGCGTTCACCAACTAGCGCCTCCTTATGCTAACTGTAGGTTGCATTTGGGTGACGGCGAGCCAATCCACGAGCTCAGTCATTTTCACTTCAATAGGGACTACGAGGGGATTGTCCGAGAGTGCCCGACTGGGCAACGCGTACAGCTTAGGGGTGGCAGGCTATGTCAACTCTGTGCCATCGCCATCGAACTTTGCGATTGTGCGAGCACCCTGTAGAATATTTGTTCGCAGGCATTTATTCCTTCCCGGGCGCTATCACTGTGTCGAAATCCGACCATGGACGGGGAACGAGCCACCTCGCCACAAGCTGACGGGGTAGACGTCAGGTCACGTGGATACCATAAGTGGTATATTGCAAAGGCAGCGATCTTGCCCTAGTCAATTTTTCGATTTTGTCAACCACGAAATAAAATGCCACCGTCCGCGTCAAAGCAAAAGCGACTCGCCGAGAAGGCAGCAAAGGCGTCGGCAAAGGCAAAGGGCTCGTCGACCGGCACCCCAGGCGACACCGCCTCGGCCAACGGCTCCAGCGTCAACACGCCACTGACATCCGTCCCCGGCTCGCTCAATGCCAGCTCCGAGGACTTGACGAGCATGGCCAAGCTCCAGATTGCGACCGACAGGCAAGTACATTCTTTGGTGTGCAATTGGATGCTCACGAGGCACTAGGAGCGCGGCAGGAGTGCTCACGTCCGATCCCAAAGGACGCGACATCAAAATCGACGCGTACACGCTCTCGTTCCACGGTCGGCTGCTATTCGAGGGCGCCGAGGTCTCGCTGAATTACGGGCAACGGTGTGTGGGTCTTGTGACGGTGGAGGATAAGATCTAGACTTTGTTCACAGGTACGGACTCATGGGCGAGAACGGATCCGGAAAGTCGACATTCCTCCAATCTCTTGCCGAGCGAGATATTGAGATCCCGGAACACATTGATGTACGTCCCCCACATCTTGCCCTGTCGCCCCTGTGTCCGATCCATAGCCTGCCCCATGTTTGCTCGGACTTACTCTCAGCCGTTGCTAGATCTACCTCGTTCGTGGGGAAGCGGAGCCGTCGGACATCAACGCTGTCGATTACATCGTTGCCTCTGCCAAGCAGAAAGTTGCTCGGCTTGAGAAACTCATCGAGGACCTTAGCGTGGCGGACGATGTCGATGAGCTCGCCCTCGATGCTGCTCATGAGGAACTGGAGGAACTGGACCCATCAACATTTGAAGTATGTAAATCTTTCATCCTCTATGGGGAATTGTCGCTGAACAGTGGTCCAGGTCAAAGCAGGCAGCATCTTGCACGGTCTTGGCTTTTCCCAGGCGATGATGAAGAAGCCGACAAAAGACATGTCCGGAGGTTGGCGAATGCGTGTATCCTTAGCCCGTGCTCTGTTCGTCAAACCCCATCTCCTGCTGTTAGGTACATCCCAGTATATTGTTGATTTGCGACCCTCGCTCACTCTTATTCCACTCTTGTCTTGCAGATGAACCGAGTGAGCCCAGCATCCCAAATCCCCGAAACCGGAAACTCACCCGCGACTAACGTGTAATGTTTGCTAGCCAACCATCTGGACCTTGGAGCGGTAGTATGGCTTGAAGCGTACTTGTCGACCTACAACCACATCCTGGTGGTTCGTACCTTTTCTTCCTAAATCGACCCGCCGAAACGCTGATCCCTCGGTTTGGCTTAGATTACATCGCACTCACAAGACTTTATGGATAGCGTTTGCACGAACATCATGGACCTAACACCCAAAAAGAAGGTACGGCGCGACCGACCTACCCCTGTTTGTCCGCCAAGCCTAACCCCTCTCTATCCTTAGCTGGTATATTACGGAGGAAACTACACAACTTATGTCCGAACCAAAGCCGAAAATGAGGTGAATCAAATGAAGGCATACCACAAACAGCAAGAAGAAATTGCGCATATCAAAAAGTTTATTGCGAGTGCCGGAACATACGCAAACCTCGTGAAGCAGGCAAAGAGTAAACAAAAGGCACGCACATCCTATTCCATATCTTGTTCCCGTGTTTTGGGGTTTGGCTGACCGTGGGCTGGGTCTAGATTATCGACAAGATGGAAGCTGCAGGCTTGGTCGAAAAAATCGAAGCGCCAAAGACGCTGCGATTCCACTTTGAGGACATTCGTAAACTCCCCCCGCCAATTATTTCGTTTGACGATGTCGCATTTTCGTACTCGGGTAAACCGGAGGATTACCTTTATAACCATTTGAACTTGGCGATTGAGTAAGTCCAGATTTTAATCGTTTTGGGACGTGGTTGGGTACTGCTTGCTTTGGGGTTTTGGGATGGTGATCTCGTGGCTGGCGGCTGGATCAAGGCTCGCATTGTTCGTGCTATTGAAAGCTGAGGTTGAGTCTCGTGTTGTCGTTGGGGCTGAGCTTTGCAGTCTGGGGCAGAGACTTGGCTGAACAAATGGCGTTCCTTGGTTTTCCGCATTTAGTCAGGACGCGTGCTGATCGTGCTGTTTTCATCGTCCTCGCCCATTCCATTGGATCATCACCTCCTCGTGCGACCAAAATTAACTTAACATTAACCTTCGTATCGACTCACCTCCCCACCGTCAACTCCCTTTCCCCACAACGGGTGTGCCCCACATCCACCGGTATCCCCACACTCCGCCGACATCAACAACGCCATGACGAAACAACAGCATGGACTCGCGCGTCGCGATCCTTGGCGCTAACGGAACTGGCAAATCTACGCTCCTGCACCTTATCACCGGTGTGCTCCAGCCGGTTGAGGGTACGATCTCGAAGCATTCGAGTTTGAAGTTGGCCAAGTATAGCCAGCATAGTGCGGATCAATTGCCGTATGACAAGAGCCCATTGGAGTACATGGAGAGCTTGTACAAGGAGAAGTATCCTGAGAAAGAGACTATGGTGAGTTTTTCGTTCGTTGATCCGAATTTGGCTATGGGGTTTGGGGGTTTTTTGGTGCAAGAGGGGTATTGGCGGGTTTCAGACCGGATGCCGGCTGGCTGACCGTCATAGTTGTGGACGCATCCCATTGGGAGGAGGGTGGGCTGGACTTCATTGGGCGTCACGCGCGCGTCTGGGCAGAGAAGATTGGAATTAACTGTTCACGAGATGTGGGTTTAGACCAAATGCTAACTTGTTTGTTTGTTTGTATAGTTCTGGAGGCAACAACTCGGACGATTCGGTTTGTCGGGTGCGCACCAAACCTCGCCGATCAAGCAACTCTCAGATGGTCTACGAAACCGTGTGGTGTTTTCACAATTGGCCATGGAGCACCCACATGTTTTGCTGCTTGGTACGTGGTGCTTTTGTTTGATTGTCGTGGTTTGGCATTGGTGGTGGTGGCGAGGCGAAAGATAGCGGTTCTTTCGTTCCGGCAACTGCTCTGGGATGGAATAGGAGTGAACGAGATTTAGCTTCAGAGAATATTGTTTAGGGGATAGGTTTCGTCAACTGCCGGTTATGCTATTCTCGAGAACCTGAAATATGCTTCGGAATGCCCGAGGTATACCTCAGAATGGAGCATTACGTTGCTTCCAAGTTGCTCCGGTGCCGCTTTACGGAGAACATCTCGCCTAGCTCATATCCACGAGCTAGGTCATTACGCCATGCGTGCCTGCATTCTTTCCGACCTTCGGTCTTGTCCTCATTTCTGGAATCTACATGGACGCTGACTAGACTCTTTTTTCTTCTTCTTTGATCCATAATCGCAATACCCGCGGCGAATACTACCCATGCGCGCCTACGTCGCCCGGAACCTGGGACCTCGATTATGATTGCCGCTTTTCCGACCATATCACAGACGAGCCGACGAACCATTTGGACATGGGCTCTATCGACGCTCTTGCCACTGCTATCAAGGAGTTCGAAGGTGGCGTGGTCATCGTATCACACGACTTCCGTACGCTAGAATCCTCCCGCTTGCATACTAGCGAGTTCTGTCTAACGTCTGTTCGTATTTCCACGCCATAGGCCTCATTTCCCAAGTGGCAGGCGAGCTATGGGAAGTCAAAGACAAGAAGATCCGGAACCTTACCAAAGAGGACATTGACATCAAAGCTTACAAGGCAATGCTCGTTAAAGAGAGTGAGTGACGATTTAATATCACGACCCTGCCTCCGGTCTGGACTGTTTGGGTGCTGGGCGGCTGTTTGTGCCGAGCGGAAACGAGGCAAGCTCGATATGGGAAGAGTAATCCGCTCGATACGGACATACACCTACGTTTGTGGCCTAGCACGCTGAGAACGCTTGGCTGGCGGCTGCGAAATGTCTGGGTGTGTGAGCTGGTGAACTGACCGTGCCTGTCTCCTTAGGTATGGCGGCTATCGAGAAGGCGAAGCTGTTCAGCAAAACGGCAACCAAGGGAAAAGTTGCCTGAGGGTGTAGCTGGGAGATATTTGGCTGTCGCATTTTGTATCATTGATCTAGACGTTGTATCTGCTCAACATGGATTGTGGAAATGAAATTCTCGCGTGCACGCTTGCGAACATGAGGCGAGTGTTCGAGTGTGGCAGTGTGGCTCAAGGTCGCATGCGGGGAAAGCGTGTTTTCTTTGACAGAAGTATATGGATGACAGCAGATACACACCCGAGATTGAGCTGTATGCGCTCGGGTGGAGAGTTGTGCGGCGTGCAGGGACACACCCTGCGCGGCCCCTTGCGTCCCGTCTTGGGTAAGCAAACTCACCTCTCGCCGGGAATAAGGCTGAGGTAAGCGCAGCCCGTCGCCCAAACTTGTCGGCCACAATCACAATCCCCGAGCCCCTATCCGCAATGCCCAAGGCTCGCCAGGAAGCGCCCGCCCCGCTCGCCGAAGAGCAGCCAGCGACGAGCACGCCGTCGGGGTCTGGTCCCGCGATACAGCCCGTACATGTGTTATACTGTTCTGGTACGCATCCGTTTGCCACAGTGCATCATTCAAGATCTTCTCATCTGCTCTCTTGTTGTACTCGATCGTTTAGTCTGCTCGTTGCCCCCCGAGTACTGCGAGTTTGGGTCATCCGTCTCCAAGTGCAAAGCATGGCTACAGGAGGAACATCCGGAATTGTTTGACAAATACTACAGTGAAGGTATGTGATCACATCCACCAGGTTCTCGGCGTAGGCCTGCCCCCCTTTTCCGTGCCGGGATCTGCGTACTGATCAACCAAGCGGTCGTGGCAATTTGCCTTGGCTTCCCGCAGACGCATTGCAACAGAAGGCTGAGGCATTATCCCTTGAGGCGCAGGCCAAACTCGAGAAGAAAGCCGCATCGATGGAGGCAAAGGCTGACGTCAAGGCGGAAGCAGACTTGAAAAAGAAAAAAGTATGTGTTTATGCTGCTCATCGAGCAAGTAGATCTTGGTACTGATTCGGTGCCGGGGACCGGTAGGCTGCCAAGGTGTGTGTCATGCAATATCTCCCGACGAAGCGTCGACAGATCCGGTCGACTCGCTCACGTCGCTCATTGGTGCCAGGTTACAATCAAGCGCATCGAACGTAATAAAAGGAAACATGTCACGTCCATTCACGGTCTAGAAGCATTTGGTCAGCACTTGTTCATCTCCTTGACCCCACCCTCTATTCCCCAAACGACCAGATTACTCTGGAACGAGTGATCCACGCAATGATCGGAACGATCCCCCGCCTTGCACCTACTTACCCCACCCTTTTACCCCAGACGTCGACCTCAAGAAAGCTGCAAAGTTGTTTGCGCAGAAATTTGCGACTGGGGCATCAGTTACCAAGAACCCGCAGGGACAGGACGAAATTGTCGTCCAAGGCGATGTGACGGATGATATTGTGGAGATGATTGAGGAACAGGTAGGCGTCCTCAAAGGAGTGCCTGAAGATAACGTCGTCTGCATTGAGGAGAAGAAGAAGAAGGCCGCCGAGTAATGGGGTACCTTCCCCAGCGAGTTTTGGGATTTTGCCTTCATAGTGGACAGATGTGGTTCTGTATACTAGACCTAAACCGTTAAATCCACAAATTAACTGTATCCGATGTTATTCCAATGGGAGTGAGTCTCTGCGCTCGCTGCTACGCATGCTACGCCATAGTTCCCAAAATGGCTGATTCATCAGATCGTACAACATAAAACGTATTATTCCGTAGAAAAGGTTCCCGAGGTACGGACCAAGGTTGATCTTCGGGGTAACATGCCCGCCACCGCCCCGACTCACAGATCTACAAGGAACTGGAGACGGTTCTCCACGGCCGACGTTAAGTGACTTGACCCCACACGTCAAGTACATATTCGACACCCAAGATTCCGAACGAAGACGTAAGTTTGAGGCCATACCCTTAGTGTCCCTAGACTACTCCTAAACCTGAATTGCGGTTGATGGGCCCAGAAGGCTAAATACCGAAGCCCGTCATTCCGACAATACACATTTTGAGAGGTACACTGCAGATCTTAAGCGTGTAAAGCCACCGCTGGGACGCGCACCTGGCCAACAAACCACCGGCCTCTGCTCCCATGACCAGCGTACCATCGTGAGAGACGTTTGAACAGGTGATCGGCCGTCTAAACTTTGATCAGACAGCTAATTAGCCACTGGTTCAGGGCGCTACGGGGATTACTGGCAACGTCCGCGATTTCGAACGGGCCCCGAGCACGCTCCAACAGGGACAAGGGAGTACAGGGTTTACTGCCATCGGTGGCTACGGGGATGCCAGTCACAAGACCGAGCGTGTGTAGTCCAGACTTTGAACCATCGCACGGGTGCTGTCAGCAATAAACGAAGCACGCTTAATACGACACTCGCTGGAAGTAAGTGTGCGAATGATACTCGAGATAATGACCATTGCATTTTGGAGTCAGCATAGACCCAGGGGTAATTTATCCGGGCGCCGGTTGCGTCGAGACAACTTTTTTTTACTGGGTACGATTTCGGCGTGGGGGCCGTTACCACGGAAAAAATGAAGGCGCCGCGTCGAACTTCTCGCCACCCCCCAGAAGTTGAGACGATACTTCTACTCTGACGATCAGAACCACATTAATGAAGTCGGCCAGAGTCGTTGGAACTTTTCTGCCAATCTTCCAATACCCATTTTTGAAGGCTGGGTAATAAAAACTACTGGGTTTGATATCCCCAGTCGGGTGGGCACGGAATATATGCGGGGGTACTTCATGGCCCCCCATTTTTTGTGGAAATTTCAGTATTGATTTGATGATTCTTTTTAGCCCACAAGGCGTGCAATTTCCGTGGGTATTTGGCCGTTCAACACGAGGATCAGCTCGAGGTCAAGCTTGTGCGACGACAGACCCGTGTGAGTCGAAGACTCGGAAGGTGATCCGTATGGGCTTACAAGACCGAGTAGGCCGCGGAGAGCACCGTATAAGCATGACCGCTATAACAGTCCTCGATTGCGTTTACCGATTGTATACCAACAAGATGAGAATGTCTAAAAAGAATGCCGGCTAGGTGGCCAGTATTCACACTAGCTCCAACAAAACGAATCGAAACTGTATTCTCCACTCACTCGTATATATTCTTCGCTTGTATGCAGTGTGGAGAATTGATTATTGATGCCGTAGAGGAACGAGTTGACCGAGAAGATACTGTCCCCGACGGGCGCTTGCAAGTGGAGCAGACCCGTGTTCCTGGTCCAGGGGAATTTCCACCTTTGGCGTGTCAATGGAGGCGGGAGGCGGGAATCACTGCGTTGTTCGATCATCTCTATAGCCCAGTCCCAATGGATTTGGAGGACTAGACACCCCGGCAACATAGTTAGGTGCCGAACTCATAGCACGCATGATATCCGTGCTTCTGATACAAGCGGAAGCTCCGATCGCCGGGCTTCCCCAGCATGTTGCCACCTGCAACTCTCTATAACGTGGATATCGTAGTAGAGCTTTGGGTTCTCTGATAAGGAAGGCACACTAGCCATCCTTTATTTATCATCAAGAAGTACCTTCTAGAGGCAGTACGGCTATGAGGCTTGCTGATGTGCTCAAGGTGCTACTTTACGATCGTAAAGCCGAGAAACACGGTCAGACAAGCGCGTCGAGCATGTGATAGAGCCCACACGATAACATTTTCTCAGGGGGCACCGACTGTGGTGGTGTGGAGGATTGGATCGGTAGAGCCAATAATAAGGTATAAAAGATTCAATACGCTAATACATTTCAAGCAATTTCGGTCTAGGAAGCGTGACGCGCGGCTTCAAGATGACTGGAAACAATTTTGACATTCCGCCGAAAATCCCTTGTCACCCTATTTTCTCAGGCACGAACCCTTGGCAAGATCCATACCTTGATCTGGCGAGCTAGCCGAGACAGTTGCACGAGCAACCCACGTGGGGATATTTTCCGTATATATACAAATAGATCTACATATGTCCCGAAGATAACCCCGAAAGGCGAACCCCTATGGGATAGTAGCCGGTTGCTTTGTCCATATGTATTATAACTTGGCTACCAGAGTCTTATTGTGCGTCCTTGGGTTAGGCTATGATCTACTGATCCCAGCGGTGGCCAGGCCGTGGTCGCACAAGTCGCTGGTGGATGACAGAAAGCGGATAACAGACCCGACCAGCTGATTCTATGCAAGTTGATGAGGTTCATTTCCGATCTCGTCCAGAGCGTCCCAGCAGCAATTCTTTTCTATTCACACATGACGGCCGAACGTCAAGATAAGAGATTCCACCATCAGAAATATATGGATCCGTCGAATCCGCAACTCAACTAGCTCATATACTCACATCGAGATGGGTGCCTTGGTTTCTCGTAATCCATATGCGAGCCGCGCCGAGCCAGAAAGCCCATCGCCGCTGCTTACTCGGCCTCGCCATCTTTGCCGAAATTGAAAGCCGGCCTCGTCGCAGCGTGATTCACTCTAGACTTTACTTGTTTGATTAAGCACGGCCACTGGGGAGGTAGATGCTGTTATCAATGGGACCGCTATTGGTCTTAGTGTCGATCTCCGCCGAGATCTGCTGGGTTGATTCACAAAGTCCACGAGTATTCCACTATTCCCAGGAGTATGCAGGGGGACTACAACAAATACGAACCAACATCGCTGCTTGTGTTGGTCACTTATGTGGTACAAAGATTAGGTAGTTCTCATCTTACCTTTTGTCATGCTTGGGTAACGTATGAGAAGAGCATCGTAACCTGACTTGTTTGTAAGCCCCGATGACTGTTTCATCGCCACATTGCTTTGTTTGCCTTGGCCGTATCAAGGTTATGAGCTTGATCGACAGTCAGGGAAGCTTTTGATCATGATAAGTCTTCGGGCGATCTGAGAGAGTGATGGCTGGTTTGTATCTTTCAAGTGCCTTAGGAGGTTTGGTACCATGATCTCAGCTGCAGAGTCAACACGGGAATAGATTTCATTTCAGAGCGTTACTATGACACGGGGGAAACTCAATAGGAGCTGCAAAAGCAGGTTGGGGATGGAAAGGCTGCTCCAAACCTAGCATCTCCGTCTGTCAGTCGGGTCTTGACGCACCCATCTTCAGTTAGGACAAGCCATACTACCGTGACAGGGAGCTCGTGTCTTGTTTCTCAGGGCTGGATTGGACGTAGCACAGGACGCAACCGTGCCAATAGCGCGCATATAAGATAGCGGCCTGGATCGTGCACATGTGCGATGGAGTCTCACATCGACGGCAGCTCGATGCCTTGTGATATTCGTAGCAGAAGTTCGCTATCTTGGACAGGTTGTTATTTGCGATAATCTGTGATATGGCGTGAGACACCTTTAGCTATCTTAATCAGGTCACAGTGGCGCACGTTCATCTTCCATAGTAGACACATAGATAAACATGATTCTAAAAAAGAAAGTTGGTACTTATCTATTGCCCGAGAGCCCACACCTTGGGGTTCCTATATGAACGCCTATTCACCGACCCTCGCAAACGCCCTTTACATGCCCATATTTGAATCACGAAGGCCTTGACAATACTTGATTCCGGCAACTCCCATTCAACTTTGGGCTTCCTGGGGATTCTTCTGCCAATTAACCACACACCCTCAAAGCTGAATTCATTCCACTCACGACTGAGAGTGATGGACGAAAGGAACCACTAGAAAATCCATCTTCGTGAGCAGCCATAAGTATCCTACAGGAAGCCCGTATCTATCTTGGAAGATTCGCTGTTGAAGAGGCTGGTTATGTATGAAGCCGGTACCGCGCCCGCTATCACTGGTTCCTGAACGTATATAAGCAAATTTGACTCATTAGAAGTTCTTCTTCATTGAGTAAGCTGTGTAATTGTGGTAGGCCCAATGAAGGCGATGCCGAGATCAAGTCGACGCAAAATGACAACGTAGGAGATTTTGGTTTAGTATAGGAGCATCTTTTTGGCGTGGCCTTCTTACGTTTTGTTATCTATGACCATGATCGCGGGATGACCTGTAGTTTTTTTGACCCATGAGCCGCTCATAAAGTCAATTCATTTGGTCTGGTCATGTAGAATAAAACGCAGTATTAATTCGCTGGAATGCAGACAGTGCGAGAATTTCACTTTCCGGCATGTGTTCCATCCATCACTGATGCGAGATTTATTACTTGCTGTTCCGCCCTCTTTGGTAAGTGGAGGCATCCCGGCCGGCACAAGTTATCGTTCTGCACGCACCAAAAGCGATGCGATTTACAAGCACATGTGCGGGCCAAATGCGGACAAAACAAAAATTGAGCTTGATGACAGGCCCCTGCTACCGTAATCATCTGTAGACGAGAGCCACCCCGACAAAACGAGCAAGCTAGATACGTGTTCTATGGTGTCTTTTCATCCGATAATCTAAATACCGCCCGATTTGTTTATCGATTCAACCAACTCAAAAAGTCTCAGATTCACGAAGATCTGATGGACCGCGGCCCGGCCAAACGAAGCAGAAGGGGTGCACCATGAGCCCACCAGGTCGCACGCATCACAAAAATCCTACACAAATGGGGGGCCCAAGACCGAAAAAGTGGGACCAAGAAGGCTCACTGCAAGGTTGATAGTACTTCTGCTCTCAGCGCGGAACGATGTACAACTGGAATTGTTCCCCTAAACCACGATACTGGGTGAAATAGGCTACGCCTGATGGCACATGCCTCATTAGAATCAATCACGAGAAAAAACTCCCATTCTTTGGTCCGCAAGACCCATCGCTGGACTCTGAAGCACACACATGGGTAGACATTTCATATTTGCCTCTACCCCACAGTCTCTCTCGTATCAATTTTCAGCTCTTTCTCTTGCGGCCATTTATGTGAAATAAACTGCGGCATTCCAGAAATTGATGAATACAGGTGATTCTGATCTAGTGAATTTAGGTAGGTCAGCGGTACAATCGGTTTGGGCAAACTGTCAAGTCTAACTGAGGAGTGCCCTAGCCATGCCAAAGATGCTCGGGCGCCACGCAAATGCAAAACGGCTGTGTTCGCCCATACTCTCAAGCAACCAGACAACCAACTGGTCTAGGACGCCACATTAATTTCGAATTATGCAACGGCCGCACTGGTCGGTAGCAGCGTACCGTCCACGTTTCAGACTAACTGGACAAATGCGAACTAACCGCCGCGGAATCGTGTTCATACTTCGCAGCGTGCTAGTTTCCTGTTATAGATCGGCACATGGTCCGGTTATTGATATGGGCGACAAAATGCCCGTATTCCGGTTATCGGCGGCTACGCCGGCGTACGATTATCGGCCAGAAGCTCGTTAAACTTGTGGTAGTGATGTTCCAACCGAGAACGCCGACTGGCTGACCAAGTCCCAATGTTCGGCCTCGGGCTAGTTCTGACATCGCCACTCCGCATTAGACTACTATCAGAAGCAAATAGAGCACTAAAAGTGGGGAGGAAATGACCACGGACTTATTTGCTCTAATTTACTTGACAAAAACGACTAGGATCCTCTTATTTTGACGCTTGATGGAGTGGGGCGGCAATCTTTGCAGTCCGCTCCAAGGGAGGAATTATTCGATCAGGAAAGATGCGAAATATACTTGGAGTGTTCACCCTGCAAATGAAGACCACTGTTGGTCGCATACACCTTGATTTGGGCACGTTATTCGATGGCTGAGAGCGGAAAAACGTTATTGCACATTAGTATGGAGCTATTCTTAAATCGTTCACCGAACGCAGGATTTGAAGACACTGCTGGATATCTCAGAGAACCAATGTGGCGAAAATGGATCAGTATTTAGAACAATCCACTTTTGTTTGCAAGTATTTCATCTTCTCTTTTGATTAACCGTAGTAACTTCGGAGACGGATAGAATCATGAGGGAGGTCGAAGGTCAACTTAGTAATGAAAGACTTGATCTTCACAAGGTGGATTCTTGGATACGTGAGAAACTATTCATTCGGGGGCGAAATACACGTATAGTCATGGGTCGTACCGGGAGAGTAAGGGTGCCCGACTCTTGTTCGCTTTCAAGCACAAATGCTATGCCAGGACCCAAGCGTTAAGCAGGCATGGGTACCGTGGATATGCCCTATTCAAAAAAAGGGTATGAACGTTTCCCACGTGGCAACCCGTCATCCCGCGTCGGGATGTAATTACCCCGACGGTAGGCAAGGCAAGGCCACGCTCATATCGGCGGATCATACGGGACCAATCGTGCTTGTCGGTGCCTCAAAAAATCCAGATCAAGACGGGGGATGGGTCTAGAGGATCGACGTGTCGCGCGTAAGAATGTGACTGTTGCCTACGAGGGAGCGCGCGATGTGGTATAAGTGGGAGGCAACCTACGGTAGCGGAGTTTATATCCGTAACACGCGGTAGTCTGCGTACAATTTACGTATAAATATATCTACTTAAACTGGCGGGGACTAGCTTTACTGAGATTAAAGTGGGCGGAAAAGTATACAGCGTGTGCATGTCAAGCTCCCGTCTTGGGGGTGCACACCTCCGCACGCCACCACGGTGCCACGAGTTAGGCAACGGGCAGCTGATTTGTGAGCATGTGATGCCAAGTGTGGTCCTCCACGCTGATATCTGAGCCAGAACCTAGTTCGAGGTGTAAGAGACTGTGTATCGCGATCTGTTTGGAGCTTCAAGGATCAGTGGGGTGATTTAGCAGGCCGGCCAGGCTACGAAAATAGACGCGGGGAATAGACGTGAAATAGAAGTGAGAAGATTCGGGTTGGTCGGGATAGGATTTACTTTGGCGATGGGAGTTCTGGAGCGATCAGGGCATTTATCCGGGAGGGAAGGGAGTTAGGGAGACCGGGTGACAGGGACTGGGGGCCGCCACGGCGGCGCGCGGATGCGGGGTGACAATTAAGAACGCGCAAGCAGAGGTACCGGGGCTGCCACAAGAAGCTAGTAGATGATTATGACGCTGAGTATGTGTGTAGCCGAGTCCGAGCAGCACGGCGCCTCGAGAGGCCGAGGTGTATGCGTATGATGGCCGGTGTCTCGAATAGGCTACCCAGAAACGTGGCACATGATCGGTCAACAGAGGGACGTCAGCCTCACGTGCCTGATCCCGGATACAGATTTCCAGCGGATCGGATGCAAAAAAGGGACTGGAAGCGGGCATTCCTGTCGCTGCTCCTGCCCCCCTCGTCGCCAGCGTTCGCGTCTCAGCCCCGCCCCTGCCGTTCTTGTGTCTATTCTGCTCATCGTCAGATCCGCCGCTGTCGACGAGCTGCACAGCGAGCTCCCACCTTGTGCTTCGCCACTTCCGAGAACTGAACCCCAACTGCGACCCGTCCACCCTGCAGGACCCCTTTTTTCGAGCTCCAAAATAATACGCGCCGCCAACGCGACTCGCGGTACGTCCAGTTTCTGCACTACAATTTCCAAGTTTTTTGCACCGTTCTCGTCCTTGACATTCGGCGAGCTGGTCGGTATCGTGTTTTTTCACTACCGCCTATTACGTCTTATGTTTCATCTCGCGCCTTGCTGAACTCGGAACTCCCTTGCCCGAGCATTCTGTCCTTTGTTTTGTGCGCGCCCCAGCAAGGCTGTAGGCCTGCTGACTTCTCGCCGACGAGGAGCTCGCCACCCCGGTGCTCTGCCCGCTGGGCCGAGTATGTTCAGCCATGTCCGTCCCGCCCATTTCGGTTGCGCGCGCACACCTTCATCCACCGAGCTCAAGGCTTTGGATATTCGCCCGCTGCTGATATTTTTTCCATGTACATCTTGCTCGTGTTTTCTTCGCGAAGTTTTGGTCCGAAACTGACCGTGTTTTGCATTCGCTCGTTCTTGCCCCAACCGACGTAATCATGCGCCATGCGTCTCGCGCGCCTCTTCCGACTATTCATTCGACCAACTCTACACACTCAAAATTGACATGCATCGCGCTGCCTTGCGCTCCTGCTTGGTCTGGGTCGTTGGCTTATCGGTGCTGACCGACATCCCCACGGACAATCCTGCCCTGGGTCGCATCAAACTTTGCTTGTGGCCACCCCGAATGTTATGCGCTCGCCCAACTCTTTTCTTGATTCGATGTTTTGACAACCTCGACCGACAATTCGGACCCCTCCCCAATACGGCTCATCCCTGGCGCCCCCGGCCACCTCGGACAATTCGGACCCCGGATGTGCATCCACTCCCATGGGTCCATCCCAAACCTTACCATTCCTCTCGCACTCCCCGATTCGTCGTACACATCAACGCATTTCTGTCTACATCTCGCTCCTACATACTTAATCCCTGCCCCTTCGTCCCCTGCCGGCACCACATACCCTTGGCTTCCTCGTCCCGCCATCCATTTGTCCTCGCGCCAATCGTTATGTCCAGTATCAGTGCCTTGCTCAACGTCGCCTCTGCATCGCACTCCACCAACGAACACGATCTTCCGTCGTTGACGTCGCTCTCCAACGCGCTCCTCCACTCGTACTCGTCCAACCCCGAGTTCGTCAACAACTCGCATCGATACTCGAGCACTCCTCCCGCGTGCTCGCCCACTCACTCGCGCGAATCGAACTCGCCGTCAGCCTCGAGTCAGACCTCGTTCTCCTCGTACGGCCCGTCGTACCTTCCGACCCCTGCATCGTCGGTCCGCAATCTCCCCGTCACCAGCGTCTCTCCATCATACACGTCGGGTGATAACTCCTTTTCTTACCCATCCCCCCGCTCCGAGACAGCTACTGTTGCTCCTTCATACCTTCCGCAAAACAGCTCCAGCATCGAATCTTCATATTCGAACTACCCTTACTCGATGTCTCGAGCCTCGACCCACGCTCCGATGCTCTCCCAGCCACCTTCGCCGGCGCTGGCAGGCTCCACTCCGCTCCAGCAGCCTACCCCTCCTCAACACCAACAAGCCTGGACTTCTATGCCGCCTCCCCCACCTCCGGCCCAGGTGGATGACAAGGATCAAGCTAAGGTGAGATCATCTCGCTCCTCGATCCAGATCTATCTAACTTTATTCGTAGGTTGATACGACGCCAGCCCCTGCCTCTCCTAGTACCACTGCAGCTACGGCTGCCCAAAAGGCCAAGAAGAAGCATGTATGCCAGACATGCTCTAGGCCATTCTCGACAAGCGGACATCTCGCGAGGCATACTCGGTAAGTTCCCATCTCGGTCCCTGAAGCTTATTCTGAACTTGGTCCTGCAGTGTTCATACCGGAGAGCGAAATCACAAGTGCCCATTCCCAGGGTGTGAAACCAGGTGTTCGCGACAAGACAACCTACAGCAACAGTAAGTCTCGATCCAGATTTTCCCATGACGGTCTCGCGCGTTTTAGAGTAGTCCTCTGCTAAGCATGACTAATATGCTCTACCCTCCTTCATCTTGAGTCCCTGTTTTGAGCACGTTTTCTTCATCCCACGTTGATTGCCGTCGCACCCTGATATCCTCAATTATGATGAACGAACGCTAACAACGCTTGTTTTCTTTTTCTTTTTTTGGTGTTCTTCTGCGCCATCGATCATCTCTGTCATCGATTCCTGTGGCGCAGCTATCGTATTCACCTCTCACCCAAGTCCCGGAGGACGTCCAACTCGGCTGCCACACGAGCTGCCATTGCCCGTGCTATCGAAAGTGCTGTTCACGACGATGTCGCTGGCCAAGGGGTCCACGCGACCCACCCGCCCGGCCACCCCCATCCATACCCTGCTCCGTATCCTCCACACCCACACTACGCAACTGCCCCGCCTTATGGTGCCTATCCCCAGCATCCTCCCAACGGGTCTCCTGTCTATCCTGGCCAGCCTCAGTTCATGGCTGCCCCTGGCCAGCCTATGCACTACCCATACCCACCTATGAGCTATGCGTACCCCCCGCCTGGTCCGGGCCAACCACCCGTCCACATGCAGGGCGCACCCCAGCCTCCTCCCGGACATGCCGCCGTTCACAACGGGCACCATCCTCAGTATGCTCCATACCCAGCTCAACGAACCCCGAATGGCCAAAACGGTACCGCCTATACACCTCAACAGTCTCCTCATCAAACTCAGCAAACCATGCCCCCGGGCCAGTCCGCGGCTACCAGCCGTGCGGCCAGCACATCGGGAAGCAACAGCCCTGTCCAGCAGTCTCCGCGGACAGCGCAGGCCGCTCCTCTCCCCGCTGCCAACGCTCTCGGTCTTCAAAATGGTGTGAACCCCCCTTCGATCAAGCCCGGTCAGTGGAACGGCCAGATTGACCAGAACGGCTCTGCCCTCGGCCCTGATGGACGACCTCAATATGCCAACGGAGCCTACGCGTACCCGAGCCCCTATCCCAGTGAGACTGGGAGCGCCCAAAATCTTCCTGCGCCGCTGCCTCCCAGTCAGCGACCCCGAGGCGCGGGGATGCCTAGCCCCCAAAGTCCAGGTCGTAGCATGAATGGCAACGCCTCTGGCCCGCCAACCCCCAGCACTTACGCGCCACAACAGGTGATTCAGCTTGAGCCTACGGCGCATGGACAACAGGCTGACGGTCGGAGTCCTCGGCCTACGCTTCCTCCTATTAGCTATCGTAGCCCACAGGTACCGAACGGACAGTATGCTACGGGCAACGTGGGGCAACCCGGTGGCCCTCAGCTCCCGCAAGGCAAGATGCCGGTGAGCAACACACGTGGCCGGGCGACATAAATGTGGTTTTGTGAATATGGACTATGCCACTCGCTCCTGCTGATATACTATATGTCGGGTGGTTACATGTTTTTTGTTTTCTTTGTGGGTTTGTCGCTGTCGTCTGGTCTATTTTTTTTTGTTATCCAACACCGCTCTTGTCGCAGTGCTGTATTTGTACTACCACCGAGTGTCAAGCACCTCGGGGCACGAACACTCACTCCCCCTTCCACTTAATCGTTCCTATTGCTGTCCTCTGGCTTGTACTCCCGGAAACTGCCACCTTTCCGTCCGACCCGAACCGTTTTTGACTGTGATTTTCTTTTGTGTCCAAGTATTTGCTGCTATCGTTCAAACACCCGCATGGGCTGGTCATCTCTATTTCTTAGTCTGATGTTGAATCTCTATGATTGGTCTAGCTTATTGTGTGCTACCTTTGACATAGAATTTCGTTATGGCTGAAATGCCTGCTGGTTCAAAGTCGGAAGATCCTCCTATTCAACCAACAGAAGACAGGTTTATCAAAAATGGAAAGAACCATCAGCTGAACTGAGGGCCGGTCGGTGAACGTACCGATTAGGGTATGTGGCTATGGTTCTTCAACCATGACCTTCACCAGCAGTCCAGATTCCCATCCTGCCCTGTTATCGCATTCCTCAATAGGCAGCCCCGCTTAGACAGGACTAGACGATCGCTGTACGACCTCAAGGCATCTCCCATCGAGGTAATTAGGATCTCCGGGCGAACATGGACTATTGCTATCGTTCGCAGTTGAGCCTAAATTAACAATGGCTTGGAAACCCTGCACATGTGTGCTCTAGACTGCGCTTTCCAGAGCGCCCACTGGATCGATCACAGGAGGAATGTCAAATCTGCTGGCACGCTCTCAGGGTCACGTCGAGGTAGTCTACTGACGGGAAACAGATCTTGCTAGCATGTACGCAGATACGACAGGTATCTCGGTTCGAAACCGGAGAGGATCGACAGCACGAACCTAACGTAAAACATCTTCTGCTCTCAGCGCTCGCGAGTAATTTCTGGGGGCTGATAGGTGTCTATTTCTGCTCCACCTCGTGCTCACGATGCAAGATTGTTACTCCTTGCTCTGATCGATTTGGCGTGGAACCGAGCTAGAATCTTGGGGCTGTTACAAAGGTCGTGTAGCTACTAGACAATAGACTCTATCATGTGCGTTGACAGGCGTAATGAAAGCGCCAGGTGACCTTTATTCTCAGCATGGTCCGATAGGTGTATCGGAGTTGAGGCGTATAGCAATGGAGTGATCGGCCTTCCAGCCTACCCCCGCATATACTCGGAGGCTTCTCAGAGATCCACAGCGGTGGCTCGGCTCTCAGTATCACGTTTGGTTGGGACTTGACTTTGGTCTGTGTATTGTCCTTATTCAGGAGCCCCCGGTGGCAAGGCTGTTTGCACGCTTTCTCTGATGGTACATATAGACATCGACATACGGGAGATATTCGGTTCTATGCCCCTATTGGCTAGTTTTCGGAGTCTTCGGCGACATCCTTGGCAATATGTTTAGTCCCCTGAGAGATGACTGGCAGCACAAGATTGGTGCACACACGGTCGCCACGCTCCCTTCCATATGGATCGACCGTTCACTGAGGACGCACGATAGCCGATACTTGGGATCTCCGGTGCTTAATACCAATGATGTAGACTTGAATCTTCAGCCCCTATACGAATACGCTATACCGCTCAACTGTTTTCTTTCTGTGGAAGATTTCCCACCAATCTTGTTTTGGAGCAGTCTCATAGGATGAGTTTGCTCCCTCAAATGATATCAACCGGCTATCATTCATCCAGGCAAGCAGAGCACCGACAGTTTCGGAGAGGATTTTCGCTCGTGTTTGTTTATTCAGGCTGTTGATCTACCTGCATGGTGGATCTCGTATGTTCCTCATTTGGTTGGTGAGAAGCGTTTCAGTGACTTGGGTCATGATCCCCAAGGCGAATGTATTGATATCCATCTCGATAAACGAGACAGTTGTCAGGGACGCTCTAGAGACATCGCTCGAGATACATCTGTATCGGGCTGGTTAACCATGGGTAATCAATTTGGCGTGTGCCTAAGACATGTGTGCTGCATAAGCGCACTTGGCATGCGGATTGGCGGGCCCGTGGATATGTGTACGGCATTGCATAGGCTCTGGACTAGCTGAATGCGTACAAGCCTAGTCATTCGGCTATGTATCTTCCTCCATAAAGAAAGAAACTTTAAGCGCTGCAGGCCGTGCTTAGATTTATTGCGGTTATCCTATCCAGGACAAGCCCTTGGCAGTTTCTTACCCCCCGAGATCCACTATGAAACGCCGATAGAACTAAATATCATGCACATTTGACATATTGATAAAGATCAGAGGGTTACGGATAAGAGTAACGCGATGCTATATTTCTAATAAGAACTATAAGTTGGTGCGTTGAGGAAGCGGACCAGATTCTCCTTCTTTTGAAGTCGAGACAGCTTAGGGTCCATGCGAGCCATCGTTTACCTACTGTCCTTAATTTCATACAGAGAACAGCTATATAGCGAATAAAATGAGCTCCGGCTAGTTTTGCCGCCATGCGGACCAGAATATCTTCTTAGTTGAGCTGACTTTGCCGAATGGCTATGCATTGGCGCTTAACCCAGTGCTAATTGTGTACAACGCCCGTCGCAGCCTCTCAACAACGATCAAGAGCTTTAGCACCACGCTTGAATGCCAGCACAAAGGCTCCCATGCATATAAGAAAGTCTTATATATCTGTACTATCTATTGTGATCCTGGTTGTTGTCTCAGGCGCGCTCCTATTCACTGGTTGGATACGTTCGTCGTTTGCGCCAGACTGGAATCTTCAACATCATTGGGACACCTGGACCAGCCACAAATCTCCTAATTCTAACACTCAGCCTGGCACTGGCAGTATCACCGAGGGTCGGCCAATAGCAGACGAGCCCGGGATTTCACCCGTTAAACCTAATCCCGAGCACCCACCCACACCAAGTTATGACAAGATTTCGATCAAGGATGAAGGTTTACGGAATAGACTCGCAGCCCTAATCGCTCGACCTGTTCAGTCTCACGAGGAAGCTCTCAAGTACAACGTGCAAGCTTGCCCAAAGGAGGTAGCAGACTTTCAGGTAGGTTCTACGTTGCAAAGCTTGTGGCATCAGGCAATAGTTGTTTGTAGGTGAACCAAGATCAACTAAGAGGGAGCGCCGAGGCCTGGGCAAGCGTTGGTATGGAAGAAATTATTCGGAGGCGAAGCGATATTGTGAAATACCTGGAAGATGCTGAGAAGAATGGTACGACGCTGGTCGCAGGGGGTCGAGCACAACGAGGGCAAGGTATCGTGATGACAGGAGGTAATAGGGTAAGCCGGTATCCTCAAATTTCCCGACAGCCTTGGACTAAACAACGGCTAGGACACGATCCGGCGTATTATGGTCACTTTGAAGATTCTTCGACATGAACACAAGTGCAAGCTACCTGTTCAAGTCTTTTCTTTCCCCGGGGAAATCACAAGCCAGAACGAAATCAAGGCATTGAATAACCTAGGGGCCACAGTGAAAGAGGTTTGTCAGATATTTCACCTGCGCTGGTTCCTCAACTTACCTTGGCAAAGCTTAGCGGATTTAACAAGGTAACCTTCGCATATCAAATGAAACACCAGCAAGTGACCATGTTGCTTGGTCCAGGACATGAAGGCGTGGAAGAATTTCCAAGTGAGTGGGAGGCTGAAGAGAACTGGCACAGTCAATTAATAGTTTGTGACGGCCCCAGATCAAAGCAGCTGCCATTGCTTTATCTGACTATCGCGAAGTTCTTTATTTGGATTCCGACAACATCCCGCTCGCTGATCCCGCGCTTCTGTTCGAGGAACCATTGTATCGCAATGGCCCACGTGCGGTGTTTTGGCCTGATTTTAACAAAGATCACCGTGCGTCGATCTTAGTATTTGCTCAGTCGATCATGAGAGGCTGACGTTTGACTAAAGCACAAAATGCTATCTGGCGTGTGTTGGGAATACCGTGCGATTACAGCCGGTGGGAGTTAGAATCAGGTAATTCGATTCACGTTCAGTTCGTTTGTTGACCTCTGTATTGAATATTCTGACAGGACAAATTATCGTCGACAAACGAGGAAATAACGGGCTGAACCTCGCGGCGTTGCACGTTGCGATACACATGGCGCATGAACAGGCGTTTTACTACTCGTTAAGCGGGGGTGACAAGGTAAGCTTTAGTCAAATCTTGCCACAATAACGGCGTTGAGACCGATTGCTGTACAGGATACATTTGTGGGTGGCGCTTTTGAGCGTCAAAGTGCTCGGTTTAACTTTGTCATTCAATCAGCGCTATGCCTTTTGGGCGCTCGGGCTAGAGTATACCGCGGCGCCTCGCTGGTTGTCCTCTCTTGGTAGCAAGACAAACGACCGATTTTGTGGAGTTGGAATGGTGCAGGTTTGTCCCTTGTGATTGCCACCGGTCTCGATTCACATTTTCGCCCCTGTCTATCCCATACAGTACGGTCTTTCGGAACCGGATCCTGAGCCCTTTTTCGCGCACCTCAACCTTCTCAAACACATCTACCGCCCACGCCCGGTTTTCACAACTCTCGAAAGAGCAGCAATTGACCGGGCAGACTCACGCACGTTGGATCGAACATCTGTGAACGTGTACACTCCCACAACGGGTGGAATGTGCGCCGAAATAAAGGTAGACGGCCCCGCGCCTAACCAGAAGCTCATAGAAGAGGCTTGGGCCGAGGCGTACGGAGGGAAGTTCAAGGGATTCGAGGAGATGTTTTTCAAGTATGGGGGTTGGGTTGGGGGATGGTAAGGTGGAACCTATTCTGTAGAGCTTATTCAATGAGGGTTCTTGCACTCCGTTGTATGTCAAGGTATTCTGGTCATACCTCACTTTGCCCTGTTCGGTAAACTTGTCATTGGAAGCGTCGGCAGTTGATAAATCAGCCATGAAATTAAGCTGGAGACTAATTATAAACCCATTCAAAGAGTAGCCTCATCAAGATACAATGCATTCCAGCCCTAAAATCTTAAGGGTACAAGGTCTCATTTCGGTGGTTAACCCCGAGACTACCCGCCGCTGAGCTTTTATCATCTTGTCCTAGTCATACTGCACTCTTGATTGAAATATGACCGGCGTTCACATTGTTTTCCCAAAGCGCTTAGGCTGTAATCGCGGTGCCTATTTTTGCTCTAGCGTTACGCGCTCGTAGATATAGATACTGTTGTGCACATCTTAGGAGTGCCTTAATTTCTTTCACATGCGCCTTCCCCTACTTCCTTCGTGTACACGCTTTGGCAGAAAACGCAACATACGGCCTACCCTCGATATAACCATGATACATTTGTTCACATAAAAATGAAAAGAAAACTCCAGGACCCGAGTCCAAATAGAGTGCGATCTAGATGACATCACCGACGATGACCTGCAGGGTCAAGGTCCTAGCATCGTCAGGATACAAAGGGTATGTGTCATATGCGTGCGTGGTTGTCATCTATGACGCCCAATCTGGTTCGGGATTGGGGTCCGAAGACGTCCGAGACCCCGAAGCGCCACAGAGCATTTAGGCAAGAGCCTTGCGCAGTTCAAGTGATCACATCCACCCACGACTAGCCTCACGATGACCAAAACGTATGTGTTTTGCAGACATTCTGGGATTGTTCTTACTGCGTATGACAGATTTAATATTACTGTTCTTCCGGGAGACGGAATCGGTGAGCATATACTCTAACATCTTTGTCCTGACCGATCTCTCACAAACCGGCGATAGGTCCCGAGGTAATCAACCAGGCCATTCGTGTGCTCGAAACGATATCAGCCAGCGGGTCAGATGTCAAGTTTAACCTCGCTTCACACGATTTTGGGGGATGTGCAATCGACAACCACGGAAACCCGCTTCCGGACACGACGCTGGCGGCATGCAAGTCGGCGGACGCGGTTTTGATGGGTACCGTCCTCGTCTTGCTTTCTTATTTCATTTGTACATTCTTCTAAACTATTTCTAGGCTCCGTCGGCGGTCCGAAATGGGGCGTAGGAAAAGTGCGACCGGAGCAAGGATTGCTTCGGTTGCGTAAAGAGCTCGGGCTCTACGCGAACATTCGTCCTGCGAATTTTGCGTCTGATTCGCTCGTGGCTGCTTCGCCGCTCAAGGACGATGTTGCCCGCGGTGTGGATTTTATTGTGGTCCGGGAGTTGATTGGCGGGCTGTACTTTGGCAAGCGAAAGGAAGAAGACGAGAATATGCCTTCGGCCAAAGGCTTGACGAGTCTTGGGGACAAGAGCGTGGGTGATCCGGGTGTCGCGTGGGATACGATGGTATATAGCGTTGAAGAAGTGAAACGGATTACACGAGTCGCTGCGCAGATTGCGCTTGCGGCTGACCCACCGCTCAAGATCCATTCGGTCGACAAGGCGAATGTGCTCGCGAGTTCGAGACTTTGGAGGAGAGTCGTGACCGAGACGCTCAAGGAAGAATTTCCTCAACTCGAGCTCGATCACGGCTTGGTGGATAGCGTCGCGATGGTCATGGTTCAGAATCCGAGAAAGTTAAACGGGGTTATCTTGACTGAAAACTTGTTTGGAGACATGTGAGTTACTTTTTGTTTTATTTTTGCTCGGGTGGGCTTGGGCTGATTGTATGTAGATTGTCGGACGAGGCGAGCGTTATTCCGGGCTCGCTTGGTCTTTTACCCTCGGCCTCGCTCGCGGGTCCTCCGTCCAAGGTGACGGACAAGACGACGTTTGGGCTGTACGAGCCCATTCATGGTTCTGCGCCCGATATTGCAGGCCAAGGGATCGCCAATCCGATCGGGACGATTTTGAGCGCCGCGATGATGTTGAGGTATTCGCTTGGATTGGAAAAGGAGGCCAAGGCGGTTGAGGATGCTGTTCGCAGGGTGCTGGATGGCGGGCAGGAGGGAGGGTTTGGGTTCCGTACGAAGGATCTGGGAGGGGATAAGAAGACCGAAGAGGTCGGGGACAAGGTTGTAGAAGTTTTGAAGGGGTTGCTGTAAAAAGCCGTGTTAAAATAGACAATAAATTGAATTGATGGTGGTCAGATAATTTATTAACGTAGATGTGATCATTGTCTTTTGATCGAGTCGTGGCGCATACAACGCGAGGCACTCTCACAACCCGCAGCGATCTAATATTCAATTGGTAGTCAATCTCATATTCGAATATTAGCAACTCAAATCATCGATTTTTTGTATGATGAGAGATGGCCTGCGTTAGGCGAAAAGCGGTCATTGCCTAAACTGATTTAGCGTTCTTCCTTTTTGGTCTCAATTGTATAACGAGATGATAAGAGACGGCAAATTCACTCTTAGCAACGCACATCGTCTATATTAGCATTTTGAAAACGCAAGCCCCTATTCGGTGGGTGAACGAGGGGCAACATGAAGCACATCTGGTAAACTGATGATACCGAACAGGTTGGATTGGTAAGGTAAATAATCAACATCAGCAGATGACTATCAATCATTAGACAAGTGCTTCATGGCTCAATCTTTATTGTTTGCGCTATGGATAGCCACATGCTTGGCGTTGTGTTCAGGGTCCGGTGCAAAGCAGAGGCGTGCGTGTTCGGTGGTGGATCAATCGTAGCCACGCCGCCACGAACAGGGTCATTTGGTAAGGGGGTGGAATGATCTCGGGAACAAGACATGTGTCACATGTGAAAAATTGTCAACAGGTTATGCAACAGGCTACGGCGGGGGTGCACAAGAGAGCGATGGTTGCGACATATAAGTCGGTGGAGCAACGTGCCCTGGGTCCGTACCCGTCGGGACGGGTGTTGTTTGATGAGTCCGGCCCCAGCGCTTCTCGCACGTGTTGAACACTCATTAGCCGCCGATGTCGCCCCCGTGTGCCGCGCTGTGCACTGAATATCTTGCGATGTCGGCAGCAGTATTGACAGCGGAAATGATCTGGAACGAGAGGTGGAGTGGCGCGGGGAAAAAAGTCAGGTGCAGGGTTTGGTTGTGTGTGCATGCCAACGCTTAGACAAGTAAGTGTGCACGGACCTCTCTCTTCGACCAGTACTCTACCGCTAATACCCGCTCTTCCACAAACTCGCTTTCCGGCACGGCAGCGAGCAGACCGCAATCGACGTGCCCCACGAACCCCCGAGATGCACTCTGCCTCCCCCTCGACGTCTTCTGCCCGCGGCGGTCGCGGCCGTGGACGGGGCGGCACCCAGCGCACAGGCAGCACCGGACGAGACTCGGCAACGCGCGAGATGGCGCTCCCGGTCTCGACAGTGACGTCCTCGCTCGACATTCCCGTCGAGGGCGCGACCCCGATCGGCGAGGACGGCGACCCGATGGCAATGGCCGCCACCCCAGTCGCCCAGACGCCGACCTATGAGAGCAAGCGCGCGCCCCGCAAGTCCAAGACAGAGGCCATGGCGGCGATCAACCAGCGCTCGACGTCGCCCGACACGACCCGGCCCAAGCAGGCGGCGACTAACAGCGTTAACCTCCCGAGCTTGCGACTAAACCCCCGCTTCGACCTTGGCTCGGTCAAGACTCGCGCGAAAACACCCATCCCGGCACGCACACACCCCCGGCTCATGGGTCTCGACGAGTGCCCGGTCTTTCGCCCCTCGCTCGACGAGTTCCGCGACCCGATAGCGTACATCCGCTCGATTCACGACAAGGCCGTCGCTCACGGCATCATCAAGATCATCCCGCCTGTCGAGTGGGAGATGCCGTTTGTGTGCGACTCAGAGGTGCGTCGCTGATCTCACCCGCTATCTAACTGCTTAAACGTCCCCTTTTCGCCGATTTCTTTCGGCCAGACGTTCCGCTTCAAGACCCGCTTGCAGCGCCTCAACTCGATAGAGGCTTCGTCCCGCGCGAAAATGTCTTTTCTCGAGCAGCTCTACCGCTATCACGAGCAGGGCGCTTCAAAAGTCTCTGTCCCGATGATTAATCATCAGCCGCTTGATCTCTGGCTTCTCCGTCGGGAAGTCCAGCGAAGAGGTGGATACGATGTCGTAAGTGCACGTTTTCCCCCTCCAGCTTGCGCCAACTTTTTCTCTTATTCAGGTTTCCCGAAACAAACTATGGGGCGACGTCCAACGCGCCATGGGCTACTCGGGTCCGTCTGTCCTAGCCGCACAGCTCAAGACAGCATACACCCGTATAATCTCCCCCTATGAATATTTCCGTGCCAAAGTCAGGCACGAGGCTCTTCCATCCCAATCTAGACGAGTCCAGCCTTCGCGCACGCGCACGCGCCAATCGACCCGGGGTGGCAATAGCGTGTTCCCGTCGAGCGCAGCCACCCCGCCTTCTAGCCCGCTCACGCCCTCGTCTAGCCCACTTTCGGAGCCGCCGGATGATTCCGATCCCCAAGCCGCGGCTAATACAAACGGTCAGGACGTCAAGATGAAGGAACCTAATGACGAAGGAGCGAGTGCATTCAACAAGGCTCTAGCCCAAGATCGTGCGTTGTCCAATCCTATCACTCGCTCTTTCATTAAAAGTTGCTCCAGCTGGCCCATCGATGACGTTTGATAATACCCCTATCTTGAATCCACTTGCGGCACAAATTGCGGCAGAAGTTCGAAAAGGCGAGGTGCGTGTTCACAGCAGCCATCTTTGTCCACGCGGTTGAACCCGGTTCCAGACTTGCGAGATTTGCAAGAAGAGTGACAGAGACACAGAAATGTTACTGTGTGACGGATGTGACGAAGGTGCGTCGTTTTAGTTTCCATATCTGTCTGATTCGTCTTCTCACATTTCCCAAATCTGCGGGCTCTTTCCCCAATATGTCGTTTGTTCCGTCTAGGTTTCCACATGTCATGCCTCGACCCGCCATTGAATGCGATCCCCAAGGGCAGTTGGTTCTGCCACGAGTGCATGTTCGGAAACAACGATTACGGGTTCGACGAGGGCGAAGAACACAGCTTGACGAGCTTCCAAGCGCGCGATCTCGCGTTCCGCAAACAGTGGTTCGAGTCACACCCGCCTCCTGAACCCACCTGGGACGACCCAACCCGAGCCGAGATTGGAAAAGTGTCCGTAACGGAAGACGATGTCGAGCGTGAATTTTGGCGCCTCGTTCAATCGTCTCACGAAACCGTCGAAGTCGAGTACGGGGCCGACGTTCATTCGACCACGCATGGAAGCGCAATGCCGAGCGTCGAGTCGCATCCGCGCGATCCGTACTCGCGGGACCCGTGGAACGTGAACAATTTGCCGATTTTGCAGGATTCGATGTTGCGGTATATCAAGTCGGATATTTCGGGGATGACGGTACCGTGGACGTATGTCGGGATGTTGTTTTCGACGTTTTGTTGGCACAACGAGGTGAGTTTTTGTTCTGGTTAATTCCAGGCGGAATGCTGATGATTTGGGTAGGATCACTATACGTACAGTTTAAATTACAGTGAGTTTGTCATCTGGATCGAATTTTCATTTATATTGATTTTGGAATAGTGCATTGGGGAGAGACCAAGACGTGGTATGGAATTCCAGGCGAAGATGCGCAGAAATTCGAGGATGCGATCAAGAGCGAGGCCCCCGACTTGTTTGAAGCTCAGCCGGATCTGCTGTTCCAGCTCGTGACGCTGATGAATCCCGACCGATTGCGAAAAGCTGGCGTTCGAGTGGTTGCGTGTAATCAGCGCCCAGGCGAATTTGTGGTAACCTTTCCCAAGGCATATCATGCTGGATTCAACCACGGAGTGAGTGGTCGAGCGCGTTTTATGTAAAACAAATACTGATTATGGAGCAGTTCAATTTCAATGAAGCTGTCAATTTTGCCCCGCCCGAGTGGCTACCGCTCGGATTAGAGTGTGCGAGGCGGTATCGGGATCATCGGAAGCTTCCGGTGTTCTCGCACGACGAGTTGCTGGTGACGATCACTCAGCACGCGGCTTCTGTCAAGAACGCGGGGTGGTGAGTCCCTGGATTCTTTTGTGTTGCGTCATTCGTCTCTAGGCCTTGGACTGATCGTGTCCCTGATCCAGGCTGTACGAGAACCTGAAAGAGATGGTCGATCGCGAGTTGGAGGAACGAGCTCAGGTCCGGGCGCTGGTCGGGCGTAGCATCGACGAACGACTGGATGATGCGGATAGCCCCGAAGAGGCGTACCAGTGCGCGATCTGCAAAGGGTTCTGCTATCTGTCTCAAGTGAAGTGCCAGTGCACACAGAGCCGAGTGTGTTTGAGCCACGTGCCACAGCTGTGCAACTGTCACATCTCGACGCGCATCTTGCACAAACGGTTCGAAGATCAGCATTTGCTCGACATGCTTTCGGATGTGGAGAAAAAGGCGCAGGCTCCGGCTGCGTGGCGCTCGAAATTCGCGGCTGCGCTCGATGGACCGGGTTTGCCCGCGCTCGGGGTACTCCAGGAGCTTGCGAGCGAGGGCGAAAAGCTAGATGTGCCGATGATGGAGCTCAAGTCGTTGCAGCGATGCGTAAAGCGTGCGGCGACATGGACTGAGGAAGCAACGGACTTGCTCAACTATGTTCCCCCTCGTAAACGACAAAAGGTCGGGGATTCGCCCGAGCCCGAACCTCGGTACAGCGTCAACGATATCAACAAGCTCCTGGACGAGATACGCAAGCTGGGCGTCGATGCGCCCGAGACGGCCCGACTCGAACAACTAGACGAGCAGGTTCGGGACTTTCAGCGAAAGACCAAGGATATGCTACGCAAGCTCGGAAACTCGGAGGATGCGGCTCCGTTGGCCAAGTTTGAGGAGCTCATCGCGATCGGCAAGGGACTTCGACTCAAGATTGACGAGTTGGGCGAGTCGGAAAAGCTCGTTGCGCGTTTGCAGTTTTTCAAAGAGCTCCAGACCATCAACGACAATGGCCTCACCCTCGATCAGGTCGAGGAGCTTATTTTACGAGGGTACAAGGCTGGCGTGTCGTCTGACCACCGGGTCATGGTCGAGCTCACGCGCAAGGCGACGTTTGGTGGCGAGTGGAAGGCTCGGGCGGTGTCGATCTTGGCGCAACGGCGGCCGACGATGCAGGATCTGAATCAGTTGGTGGTCCCCGTTCAATGGATCCCGACGCTGCCGGATATCCTCGACAAGCTTGACCGGGCACGAATGAAGGGACGCGAGTTTGAGAAAAAAGTCGAGACCTATCTTCGACCACCTAGGGGGACGCAGATCTTGATTGATGATGCCAACAAGTTGGCCCTCGCTGCGCTCAAAGAGGTGTCCTTCCACGCGGCCGAGGAGCTCCGGGTGTTGTCGAACGAGGCTCGGCTATGGGAAAAATCGTGCGAGGATGTGATGCTCGGTCGGTTCAAACCCCGTGGGTCCCTGACGGCGTATGAAGAGATCCGGAGCATGAAGGACGAAGGCAAGGCCAAGTTTTGGGCGTTTAGGATGCCGTGGTTCGAGGATATGACTCGTCAACTTGCGATTCACGACGACTGGGTTTCGCGCCTCCCCTGGAACCGACAGAACCATCCTCTCCTACAACTTGAAAAGATACTCGAAGACGTAACCTCGGACAGGGGGAGTGCTCCGCCGACCAACGAGGCGTGTACATGTATTTGCGTCGAGCCTGTCGCGGTGCCCGAACCTGGCGAACCGGACGCGCAAGAAGTCGTCCAGTGCGATCACTGTCTGGCCAAGTTCCATGCCAAATGCATCGAGGGCTCGTGCCCATTCTGTGACCACCACCACTGGAACGGATCGATGCCCGGCAAAGCTCGGACGTTTAAACTTTCTCATTTGATCACCCAGTACAAGGCGGCGTGCGATCTCACGAGGCACTATTCGTTCGATTACAACTCGCTAGGGGTGCTCATTCGACACTGTGATGCGCTTACAAGGCCGATCGATACGTTTATCAAGCAACTCGGCCAACAGGGAACCCCTGATCCTGCCGCCGTTCCCCAGATTAGACATTTCATGCGCAAGCTCTACCGGATCCAATTTGATGTGCAGGCTCGAGCGGATGCACCCGCATACGGACTGTCGCTTGCGCATTTGCACAGACAAATGGCGATGCAACAGCCTCAACCCAAGACGAAGCGCCGGCTTAACCGGAAGCCCAAATTTGTGTTCAAGCCCGAGGTAGACCCCAAGGCTGCAGATGGTTCACGATGCTTGTGTGGCGGGGCGGCAGCGAGTTTGAAACTGCCGCTGCTCGAGTGCAGCAAATGCCAGTCGTTGTATCACGTTGCATGTGTGGCTTTGCAGACTGTAGACAAGGCGCCGGATCCGTTTGTGTGTCCGTTGTGTTTATTGAAAAAGGGTAAGAGCTATGGGCCTGCGGATGTTAGAGTTCGGTATCATGGTGAGTTTCGAGCGTTGTTTATTGTAGAATTATATTGACGGGTTAATTGCAGACGACGATCCAGAAGAGAATGCCAAGTTTGTAGATGTGAAGGCGTGTTTGGATAATTACAGTTGGAAAGTCATTCGTCGCGCGCTACCCCCACCCATTCGAACAACGATCACTGTTCAGCTCCTGCGGTTTGTGCCTGGCACAAATCCAGACATTGATGAGCCCGAAGTGCATCACAAGCCACCATCTGGCCCCACTCCAACCAAGTCAACTCCTCAACGTGCACCCGCTACCAGCGGATCTGGCTCTGGAGACACACCTTCCCAACCTGTGGTTCGAAGGGTGAGGCTACGGATCAAGGGCGATGTAGGAGATGATCATTCAGATCCAACAACCGGACCGTCCACACCTCGTTCGGCTCTCAATGCCAATGGCGCGAATGGATCTCCAACGACTCAACGACCGTATGGTGCCGCAGCGTGGTGATGTGCTCTCTTTCTGATTTTGCTTTCTGTTGTGCGGACTGGTCTTTTGGGTTGTGTATACACTATCACTATGTATAGTCCTTGTTTCGTTCAATCTGTAGTTTAGAGTCGGGTGATGTGATCTCATATGATGCATATGGGAACAGCGAGTTGGGCTAAGCTCAGTTTAGGGTCGAATTTTGCCCGGACGCCTCCGGTTGTGTGCAATCAACACCAGCAGAGCTTAGAGTGAGCTTCCACACCAGCGTTGGGCCTATCAAGATTCCAGCATTATGTGCAAATTCTGGTGGGTATAGTGTTTGCGATGCAAATACGGTGCTTTTTGAACTCGAAATTGGAAATACATGCGGTGTTCGGTCACTACAGAATCTATGCATGACCCCATGTTTAGGTTGGTCGCTTCAAGATGTTATTTACCAGAAACTCCTCAAACATACCCTTCACGACTCGAGCATCGGGCCGGCCCTCTGGCGAAATCTCCCAGCACCTTTGCATAATGTGCCAAACATGAGTGGAGATTTGGTCAGAATCATTCAACTGGAGGTATTCTTTCGTTGCTGGTGGGGAGCCGTTTATGATCATCCCAGAAGCGACGTTGATGTTTCTGTGGTACGGAAACTTGCCAAATTGGACCTAAGACGATCGCTAGATGTAGCGTTTATCCTGGGATATCTTGCATTCCTACCTCTATTCCCAAACACCCAAATGCCCAAATGTCTGACTTTGACGTCCGGGGACTGTCATCGAAGAGCTCGGGGCTATCTCACAAGAACGTTCCATTCTGGATTTCTGTGTCAAGCTGGCAATTGCATTCGACGCGCGATGAACCAAAATCGCAATTTTTGACAATCCCTTGATACTACTGTGCTGGTCTAGAACACCAGAAAAGCGGCCACGTTTAAGTGGCTTGTACCCTGCAAGATTCTCCATATGTTTAATTCGCTACTTATCCTGATTCTTAGTTCCTTTGGCTAAAAAGAGTCTCAACCCGTTAGATGCTCGTTTTGTTTACTTTTCAAAAGCTTGCCTGTTTATTGGGCCGTGAAAGACCCGCGGTGGTCGCGCTATAGAACCGGGAAGGATAGGGAGTATGGATATACACGTCGAGCGAGCGAAGCGAGCGTCTCAGCGAAGCTGAATAGATAAAACGATTGTATATATTAGATAGAGTATATAAATGCGACAAATAAATGAGAGGAATGGTGGTGGGAGAGTACCGAAAACATGTGTCCTGATGGACGTAATAACCAGTCGCGTGGTGGCTAGAGACTGTGGCTACGAACCAGGTAAATGTGCGAATACATGCCCGGCCTTCGGCCGGGCGTTACAGCCGAAAGAGCTTGATAGCAACCTGTATGCAACAAGAGGGCTTAGGGTCGTGGTCATGCTAGTCGTGTGGGTCATGCTCGCTTTTAACAGAGGCTTATAACCAATCAATTTCATCCTTGCACAGTAGTTTCTGCATTCTATATCATAGCCTTAAATTTGCCAACGCAAAACACTCGCCAATAAACGTCGGCGTACCCACCTATCGTACTACACAGCTGCATTATTCCTTCGCGATCCTCAGGAGAAAACGATTCATTAGCAGCCATGCGATGATCACATCCTATTATCGACTTGGTTCGCAGGAAGATGGTGTGGTGTGCGAGCTGAGTAGGCTCATATGACACGTGATGTGCCTAGTGCTAAGATCTTCCCCAACATGTCTTAAACCGCTCGTCTTATCAGCTTGAGAGGGGACGTAGCAGAGGACAATTTGCGTCAGCAAAGTGATACGCTGTTACGAATCTGTCACACAGGAGTTTGTTTGCAGGTGAGGCTCCATATTGAAAGGAGAGCCGTGAGAGGCTATATGCATGGGGCGGAATGCTAACTCGAAACAGGATTAGGATTGAGTATATATTCTATTCCCGTCTGTATTAGTTCGAGGTACTGATTGGAAAACCAAGATTCGAATGGTGTAAGTGATGGGTCCTACGACGACGGGGTCCTAATTCTTTGGCGTGACTGAAACATGGTGATTTTGGTTCCTCAATGTTCATCATAAACACCGTGTTTGTCTGAGAAGAGCTGGTCGCTCTTCGGAAACTCGCAAGGATAATTTATAAATATATTCACCGTAATGTGGCGTCAGAACGCGGTTCGTATTTTGGTAATGCGCCGGTTTGCGTGTTCTTGTTATGCTTAACGTTCAAACTCAGACATCGCTGCTTCAAATACTACGAAGTAAGCCAGCACGCACCTCTCTAATCGGTTTTATATCTCAGTCCCTTTCTTAAACTAAACACCATTTCTCATTTTAGTTGCAGTCGATGCAAAAGATGAGTGAAGCCCCATTGCCCAACCAAGCCAATCGCGCCCAGTTTACCAGACTACAAGAATCTATGATATGCACGGATATGCGCAACAGATGCATAACTACGAGCAGCAGATAGAAGAACAATGGCGATTACAATAGTAAGGGGGATACGAAGCCTTGTCAATCATGCGACTTGCACTCACTAGCTCAAACATGAATGACCTTGCTCTCGTTTGCCCGCCTTCTCCAGTTTTATATCTACTGTATAGCAATCAAATACTCGTTAAACGAAATCCACTGCCTAGCCCTTATCAGTCCCCTGTTGAGTTCGCTCCTCGACCTTCCTCGTTCGCCTAGGTCCTCTAATGTCTGACAGCCTAACTTCGGACAATATTGGACTGTGGATTTCACTTAGGCGTGGCCGATACATATCTATTAAACTTGGCCTCCTATTGGATCTCATCCGGCAAACTTGTTTTTGGGACACGAAACGATTTATCTTTGTGCGGCAAGCAAAACAATTATGTCTAACCCCAAACTGACAAGCATATTGCCTGGTCGCGCCGAGGTTAGCTAGCTATATGCGCCGGCCACCAATCAGCTGGATAGCATAACTCGGCTCCTTCTTCTTTGGCTGCGCTTCATATGGCCACCTCACTCTCTCAAACTCGGATGTGCCCATATCGCTAGAAATGTAGGCTACAGCATAAGTTGTTAATTCTTGCTTCTGGCGCTTATGTATGTGCCTCTCCGATCGCAACGCTCTCAAGCCTCGAGGTTCAAGACCCACGCATCGCCTGTGCTTGTGTGCCAGGGAGACCCCACAAGTACCACCAGCGAGACCCCAAATAGCTGGCACCCACAGTCTCCAGCTGGTTCGGTTAAGTACCTGTTTAAACAAATTTCGCGAATAGGAGATAGGAGGCGTAGAATTATCGGGCGAGTTTGAGCTGCCTTGAGCCTTAGTAGATAAGACTTTTTCTCCTAGTTTTGTTCTCCAACGCCGCCGGGCCAACGACAGGAAGTCGACATTGCTTCCGGTCCTACACTCAAAAAGGCGCTTGAGACGGATTGACGCCAACACCCTTTCACAACGCCCCCCGGTGTCATTGTCTGATCGCATGGACCGCTCGAGCTTCCCTTGGTCAACGGACAGTGACGACGAAGATTTTCACAACGATCCATTTGGTCAGCTGTACGGTGGGCCGTTGCATGTATACACCTTCTTGATACAGTATCCTGGACGTGGCTGATTTTAATGCTACTGTTAGCTCGAAGCACCGAGACTCCCGTACTATATCAGCTCCTTCCATGATCCCTTTGGTTTCGTGAGTCTCGCATTGCAACATGGAATATATGCTAACGCGTAGCCTTTGACCGCCCCTTTGTTCGCCACAGCCTAGCGAACTATCTCCAACGACCTATGGTATTGCTAGACCCCAAAGCAAAGAACTAGTATCTCACAAAACAGTGGATGTTGCTATATATGACGAAGAGACTATCTTTGACGAGTGGGACGATAAAGGGGGGTGGATCCAGCCTCGTAAAGTAACAGAAATGCACTGGTTCGGAGCCGAGGAGGAATGGTTCATATTCAAAGTTGTTGAACCTGTACACGATGCTACGGTCTGGGTGACAATACGGCCATACGAACGTTCGTAACCTAAAACCCGTCCTTGTCCCTTAACTGATTTATACCCTTAGCGCTTGGCGATACTACCAATAACCACGAGATGCCAAGACCCCCCAAAACAAGATTGCGGGCACAGATCTCGTTTGAAAACGGAGTGGAATACCAGAGTATTGTCAACATTCACTTGAAAGTCAGGAATCAATGCCGCGGTCCACGACAGGTATTGTACGATGCGTCACTTACTTGATTGGCCAAGATAATCCTACCATTTTGTTTCAGTCATTCTCATTGGGGTGAGATATTCGCCGAAAAAATCAGCCTTCTCATAGGCGATGGAGTTGGGATGTGCGATCCTCAGCATCTATCTACAGTATGGGCCTCGTTGCCGAACTGCGATCGACGATTGAAAGCGTGCTATTGGTTCGATCATCGAAACATGGATGGCTCCGCGGCCGAGTTCATCGTTTTGCATGTCGTTGGATCATCCGATTTCACTAGCGCCCAAGACTGGTGGGTCCGACTCGAGCGAGATGACTGTAAGTTTCCGCACCTGTAGTTCCGAGGTGAAATGCTCACGAGGAGTTCACTGTAGCGAAAGATGTTGCTCACATATCCACAAACAAAAAGCTTATTATCAAGAGTGGAGCGGAACGAACGAAGAATATCTTTTTCAAAAATGGAATCCCATTTGCACGAGTCAACGCGGTGCTTCAATCAATCCGTCCGGGATCCGATTTGGCTACGGTCGGCAACGTTCCCTAATTTGGTTTGCGGTGGTTTGACTTTTGTATACAGAAATATTGCAGCTACTACGCATCTGTCGTCTTATGCGAATTGACCTTCAAGGTCGAAAATGATTACCTGGAATGCCGGATTGAAGATCTGTGGGAGATCTGGTCCGTCAAGCGCCGCTCCGAGCAATATGTCAACCAAATTCAGTGGTTCAAAGGAAGGCCCACTGAAGCCTCAGACTACGTGATACTGAATGTCTCATCCGAGTGGGACGACTACGGACTGTGGGTTCGTTGGGCTCAGGAAGGCTCGATTGGTACGCTATCGATATAGAGATAAATATCTCAACCCACTAAACGAATAACTTGTGCTAGACTCTATCGAGTTAGCAGGCGTCAGCCGAAATCGTAGGCGTCTGATAAAACCAAACTCGATTATGATCGCCGATATCGGATTCAATAAACTGAAATTCGTCGAGTTCGTCCGAGCGGTAAAGCGGATTGAAACGGAGCTCAAATCAGAAAAGCAACCCTCTAATGTGGGTGTTTTTCTAGGCAACAATGCACTTAATGGTAGGCTGGCTAATGAGAAGCTGGTTTTAGGGTAGGAAACGCTCGAAGATTGTGTCTGTTATCGACACAATTGCAGATAACACGAACCCAGACTACTACTGGGTCGAAGGGAATCCAAAGGATTTCAGCATCTCGTTCTCAGCCCTTACAACTTGAGAAATCTCCCAGTTGAATCCCCTGAGGAGTATATGCCATTGCGACAAGTGAACAAATTGATATGTAATATTGAAAAGGCAGATGTATGCCATGCTACCTACACTGCCCGACATAAATATCTTGCCACGTGACCAAAACTGCTCGATGAGCGTATATCTTGCGACAGGCTAAGAAGATGCAATTCGTCGTATAATAAAAGTTTTAGTCGTGAATGTAAAGTATTTGAAAGGAAATAATGAGAAAATTTGAATGAACACTGGGAGAGAAATAAGGACTACAAATCATAGCAAATTTTGATTGAAAGCAAGCCGACCAATTACGATCGTACTCAGCAGCGCAGACAATAAGAGGTGAGACCAAATGAGCATATACATCAATACCGGATGTTTGTATCCTTTTTAGCATAGACAGCCTGGACTCTACGAGGCATAAAGTCATATAATCCAGTAGTACAGCTTGGCTTTATTGATTTTGAGTCCTGTTGAGTTATCTTCCACAGTTCTGCCTTGTTCTGGGGCGAAGACCTATGTGCGCAAACCCTGGTCTTTAGGTGAGTACATATATGTTCGATTATGTTCAAACCGAGGCTCCTTGCTCTCCAGAGGAGGATTTTGACTTTCTGATCGGACAGTCATTTTGATGAGAATGCGGCCATATGCTTCAGACATCTGTACTGCTGAAAAACAATATTGAACAGAATTAATTTGTAGTCAGAAAGCGTCCCAAGGAGCCATTCGCAAAGGATTCCGATAGAATTTGCGACTGCCAATCGACCGTCAATGGGGATTAACTGCCCGACACCCTCCCGTGCAATGTACCCTAAATAAAAACGCTACCTCTTCAATAACGAATCGTTTTTCTAGTGTATCGAGGGTTATATGCGGATTCTTATAGGCGCCTCTAGCGCACCGGCGGCCCATCGGGACTAAATAATTCAATTCTGGACACATCTAAAAATACGCTGTCATCCTGGCGTGCCTGGGACAAAAAATGGCGCTCTGTAGCCCAGCGGAAACGGACCGGCTAAGCTTCATCTTCAAGCAGAGGAGCCCAACAAGAGTGGCGGGCACGTAGAATGCTCCGGTGAAGTTATCGCTACAAGCTACGTGAAAAAATCTGAGGAAAGCTGGTAAGTCGAACATGGGCAGTGTGAGCGCATCGACTTCTACGGACGCATATAGCTGCTTAGCTGGCGTCTCGTAAGGTTGACTTTCTATAACGGCCTGGTCACAATCCCCCTTCATCCGTAGGTAGGCTTTTTTGCATTTCCTCATGACATTCGTAACCGTAGTGCGCAAAAACCTCTCTAATTTGGCTGTCACCTGCCTGGCTACCTCCCAGTCTGATAGTCCCATCTGTTCCAATATAATCATGAACCATTTAGTCACGATAGTAATCTAGCGAGTGATATTAGGCAAAATCAAGCGACTTAACAGCACAATCGCAACCAGAAGCACGAGGAATGCACATATCAGATCTCCTGTACAAATCAACGTTTCTCGTACTGCTATTTTCTCACCCGTCGTCCACTCAGGTTGTTTGATTTTTCTCGTGTAGCCAATATACATCAATTGCTAAAACTATCATTATACGACCAAATGTATCTTCTCAGTCCGTCGCACGATACATGCTTATCGAGTAGTTTTCGTCACGTGGAAAGATATTTATGTCGGGCAGTGTATATGTGCGCCATGTTCTCGTTTACACTCTTGGCAAAGCGAAAGTGAGCAAAAAAAATTGCCCAAATGCAAGGAAGAGTTTGCACATCACGAAGTACCAATCAAGTAAGGCCCATTTCCGACATCGAGAACTATGTCGGTGATAGAGTGATGTATGCACCACTGTCAATTGTCTACTTTAGGCGCCCGACTCTTATAGTCACTCAACCAATCCCCGAATATCTAGCTAGCACGTGATAAGACCTCACCGTCTAACGATGCTTCTGAGCGCCGACTAGACGCCGGTAGCACCGGTAGCCTGTGCTACTTCAAGTCTAGTGAGTGTTAAGCATCGTTAGACAGTTCGAGCTAGTATACGCTAGCTAGATATTCGGGGATTGGCTGAGCACGCCCCTGCCCAAGTACCACGAGCCAGGCCCCTAGACAGCTGATACCCAAAAGCCCCGGCAGGTTGGGTTAAGCATCTGTTCAAACAAGCTTCACGGATACGAGACAGAAAGTGCATATATATTGGATAAGCACAAGCTGTCTCAAGCCCTAATGGATCGGACTCGTTGTATAATTTTTGTCCTCAAGCGCCAGCGAGCCAAGGACGGCAAGACATTGCTTCCGGGGCTACACTTAAAAAAGCGATAGAGATGATTGACGCCAACACCCTTTAACAACGCCCTCAGTCGATGTCAATTTCTCGTCGCATGCACCAGTCAAGACCTCCTCGGTTCATGCACAGTAGCGACCATAACCACGATCCGTTTGGTCGCTTCGGCAAAAGGAGTTCAATTGTATCCGTGCCTTTTATATACACATTTGAACGTAGCTGACTGTGGTGCCATCATTAGCCCAAACCAACAAAAGACTCGTATCCCGAAACCCTCAACGCATCCTATTTCGTGAGTCTCGATCACAGCATGAGACATATGCTAACGTATAGCCATTGGCTAACCTATTTCCCCTCAACAGGGACGCCCGTTATTACACAATGACTTTACAGGCGAACGCGAAGAAATGTCTTACGAATCTGTGGACATTGCTGTGTACAATAGCGAGGCCGTGTTTGACCACATGGATAACCGCGGTCAATGGATCCGCCCCCGTAAGGTGACAGAAATGCACTGGTTCGGAGCTGGGGAGGAATGGTTCATATTCAAGGTCTTGGACCCTGCACGCGGAGCCACGGTCTGGGTGAAACTGCGGCCATATGAAAGTCCGTAACCCAGTGCCCACTTTCGTTCCTTACCTGATCTATACTCCTAGCGTTTGCCGCTACTAATAATAACCACGGAATCCCAACACCCGCAAACACACGGCTACGGGCATACCTTTTATTCGAGAACGGAGTAGAATACAAGGATATTGCTAGCATTCATTCAAAAATTGGGGACCAACGCCGCGGACCACGCAAGGTATTATAGAATATATCATTCTTTTAAGTCGGCGCACTGATTCTACTATTTCAGATTATTAGTACTCGTTGGGGTGACATATTCGCCGAAAGAGTCAGCTTTCTCATCGGCGATGGAGTCGGAGTGTGCACTCCTGAACATCTCTGCAAAATCTGGAGCTCGTTGCCCAACTGCGATCGACGATTGAAAGCGTGCTATTGGTATGATCATCAGACCGCCGATGGCTCAATGGCCGAGTTCATCGTTTTGCATGTCGTTGGATCATCCGACTTCACTCGTGCTCAAGACTGGTGGGTACGACTGGAACGAGATGGCCGTAAGTTCCCAAGCATCCGATTCTGAGATGAGGTGTTTAAGCCCATGTTATGTTAGAGAAGGATTTTGCCCACATCTCCACAAAAAAACAGCTTATTATCAAGAGTGGAGCGAAGCGAACGAAGAGTATGGTGTTTGAGGACGGCGTTCCGTTTGAAAAAGTTCGCTGGATGCTTACATCACTCGATCATACTGAGGTTGGCAAAGCTCCTACGTCTCCTCTTTATTGGTCTAAATTTTATATACAGAAAAGCTGCTACTATTATGCATCTCAAATCATACACGGGCTGAGCCGCCATGTCGGCGATGATTATTTCGAATGTCGGATTGAACATCTATGGGAGATCTGGACCATCAAGCATACCTACAAGCTATATGTCCACCAGATCCAGTGGTTCAAAGGGATACCGACTGAAACCTCAGATTACGTGATACTGAATGTCTCGGCCGCGCTCGGTGGCTACGGACTATGGGTCCGTTGGACCCAGGAAGACTTGATAGGTAAGCTATCAACACAGCGACAGATATCCTATGCACTAAACCAACAAATCGGGCTAGAACCTATTGAGTTAGCGGGTGTCAGTGGGGATCGTACACGTCTGATGAAGCCAAATTCGATCATGATCGCCGATATTGGATTTAACAACCTTGAATTTAGCCAGCTCGCCCAAACAGTAAAGCAGGTTGAATTAGAAAAGCATCTCTCTGAAGTGGGTGGTTCTCCTTGTATTGAAACACTTACCGCTAGCGTAGCTAACGTGCAACTGGATTTAGGGGAGGAAACACTCCAAGATCGTCTCCGTTATCGAAACAATTGCAGATAACACGAACCCAGACCACTACTGGGTCGAAGGAGATCCAAAGGATTTCAGTATTTCATTCTCGGCTCTCAACACTGTACCGGGCGGGGAAGTGGACCAGGCCGATGAAGCGGACGAGATTGTTTATCCAAGCAATAGGTTTTGTTTTCCGTAGTTGTAGCTATACTACGTGTCGAATTGTGTACCGAAATTGAGAGTGCTCTATTGCGCCTTCGTTATTATACACTGCCCCACAAAAGTCTTTCCTCACGTGATTGGTTCGGCCACTTCTCTCTGCGACGAGCGAACGGGCGGTGATAAAAATGAGACAAAAGCGCGATCGAGTGCGCGCTACCCGCATGTATACACATACCAAAAAATCAGAAAGATTGACCAAGAACTGAGCCAGCTGTCGCCGAAACGAGCTGCGGAGCACGGAAAAACTTTTGTGGTTTGTCCAGGCATCAACAGTTTCAAGTAAGAATATGGGCGATGAAAGCGGTATAGAAATCCAAAATTAATCGTACATAGTTGCATACACTACCAGCCTCGTATGCGCAAGCTTCATGCGATAAGACGGCGTATGGAGTGAGCAGTAAAAATGCGACCACGGAATGCGTTTTGGTGCAGTAGCAAGCTTGCATCGAACCAGACTATATTCAAAATTCTCTGGTAGATAGATACATATGCCTGTACTAGTTTAACATCGTAAAGAGCAAGCCTCTGCTTCTGAACATATCTATTTGAACTAAAACAGTCGGTATCGAAACACACCCCCTGAAAACAACAGGCTGCTTCGCTACGGAAAGGTACAGCATGGGCAAGCGAATGAGCGGAATATATGCGCTATATATTAATCTTTCAGCATGCAAAAGAATGGGCATGTCCTTGAATAGGGTAAAGTACGCAAGGTGGTCGATATCCGCAGGCCCTGGCTGGCTGTTGGACCTCATGCAACAAACTTGTTATTTGGGCATAAAAAAACTCGTTTTCGTGCGGCAAGCAAGATAATCACTTATGCCCCCAAACTGACAGGCATATCGCCTGGTCCCGCTGAAGTTGACTATATGCGCCGGCCACCAATCAACTGGATAGCATACAGTACCTCGGCTCCTTCTTTGGCCGTGCTTCACGTGGGTGCCTCACTCTGTCCAATTCTTCTGTGCTCATATCGCTGCAAATGCAGGCTAAAAAAATTTTCAACTCTTACTTGCGGCGCCTATGTGCTTCTCCGATCGCAGCAGTCTCAAGCCTCGAGGCTCAAGACCCACGCATCGCCTGTGCTTGTGTGCCAGGGAGACCCCACAAGTACCACCAGCGAGACCCCAAATAGCTGGCACCCACAGTCTCCAGCTGGTTCGGTTAAGTACCTGTTTAAACAAATTTCGCGAATAGGAGATAGGAGGCGTAGAATTATCGGGCGAGTATGAGCTGCCTTGAGCCTTAGTAGATAAGACTTTTTCTCCTAGTTTTGTTCTCCAACAACGCCGCCGGGCCAACGACAGGAAGTCGACATTGCTTCCGGTCCTACACTCAAAAAGGCGCTTGAGATGGATTGACGCCAACGCCCTTTCACAACGCCCCCCGGTGTCATTGTCTGATCGCATGGATCGCTTAACCCTCCATCGGTTTACGGACAGTGACGACGAAGATTTTCACAACGACCCGTTTGGTCAGCTGTACGGTGGGCCGTTGCGTGTATACACCTTCTTGATACAGTATCCTGGACGTGGCTGATTTTAATGCTACTATTAGCGCGAAGTACCGAGACGCCCGAAACTTGCCAGCGTCACTCATGATCCCTTTGGTTTCGTGAGTCTCGTATTGCGGGATCGAATATATGCTAACGCGTAGTCTTTGACCGCCCTATTGTTCGCCAACAGCCTAGCCGCCAATTTCCAGTGAGACGTCGCATTTCTAGAACTCAAATTAAAGAAGTATCACACGAAACAGTGGACGTTGCTATACATAACGATGTGGCTATATTTGACGAGCTGAACAATCAAGAGAAATGGGTCCGTCCCCGTAAGGTGACAGAAATGCACTGGTTCGCAGCCGGAGAAGAATGGTTCATATTCAAAGTTGTCGACCCTGTACACGATGCTACAGTCTGGGTGACAATACGGCCGTATGAGTGTCCGTAACCCAAAGCCTGTTTTTGTCCCTTAACTGATTTATATACAAACTTAGCGCTTGGCGCTACCACCAATAGCCACAACATACCAAAGCCCCCCAAAGCAACATTACGGGCCCAGATCTCATTCAAAACCCCATTAGAATACAAGGATATTACCGGCGCTCATTCGAAAGTCAGGAACCAACGCCGTGGACCACGCAAGGTATCGTACGATCTATCACTCGCTCGAATGACCGCATTAAGTTTACCGATTCAGTTCAACAATGCTCGTTGGGCCGCGATATTCGCCGAGAAAGTCACCCTTCTCATCGGCGATGGAGTCGTAGAATGCTCTCCTGAGCATCTTGCCAAAATTTGGTCGCCGTTGCCCAACTGCGATCGACGACTGAAAGCGTGCTATTGGTTCGATCATCGAAACATGGATGGCTCCGCGGCCGAGTTCATTGTCCTACATATCGTTGGATCATCCGAGTTCAGTAGCGCTCAAGACTGGTGGGTTCGACTGCAACGGGACGGCTGTAAGTTTCCATAATTCTAGTTCCGAGGTGGGATGTTCAAGGCGGGGTCGCATTAGCGAATGATGTTGCCCACATCTCCACAAACAAAAAGCTCATCATCAAGGATGGGGCGGAACGAACGAAGGATATAGTATTCAAAGATGGTATCCAGTTCGGAAAAGTTGGCCAGGTGCTTCGATCGATCCGCCCAGGAACCGATATTACAACGGTTGGCAACATTCCTAATTCTTGTTCAAATTGGTCTGACCCTTATATACAGCGAGATTGCCGTTATTACGCATCCAAATTCGTATACGAACTGAGTCTCAAGGTCGAAAATGATTGCTTCGAATGCCGGATCAAAGATCTATGGGAGGCCTGGTCCGATGAACGTGGCTCCGATCTACATGTCAATCAAATCCAGTGGTTCAAGGGAAGGCCTGACGAGGACTCAGACTACGCGATACTAAATGTTTCAACAACGGGGGACGAGTACGGGTATTGGGTTCGTTGGACTCAGGAAGACTGGATTGGTAAGTTATCGACATGGCGATAGGTGTACCAGCATACTAAACCAACAAATTGATGTCGACTCTACAGACTCTATCGAGTTGGCAGCCGTCAGTCGAAATCGCGGGCGCCTTATTAAACCCAACTCGATTATAATAGCCGATGTTGGGTTCAATCAGCTTCGATGGCACGAGCTAGCCCGAGTAGTGAATGCAGTTGACGGGGAAATTGAACTAGCAAACAGGTCCGGTGAAGTAGGTGTTGTTCCTATACAAAATACACTCGCCAGTAGCATAGCTAACGGGTGCTGGGCGTAGGCAATGAAGCACTCCAAGATTGTCTCTTCTATAGAGAGAATTACAGATTACACGATCCCATACGACTACTGGGTCGAAGGGGATCCAAAGGAGTTCAGTATTTCATTCTCGGCTCTTAAGACTTGAGAAATGGCCCAGCTGAATCCCAAGAATCATGTATGACAATCTGAAAATGAATGAATCGCCATGTAAACTTAAAAAGACGCTGCTTTATGCTATGGTGTGTGCGGCGTCATGTTCTCGCGCGTACTTGGTGTCGTGAGAGCAGGTAAAGAAGCGGGTTCACGAGTGGATCTTATGTTCTCATACGAAACCTGGCAGTATTTGGCCTTTGCTCCGTCTTCATGTGGCCTTTCTGCCTGGTTTGTGTAGTAAATGGATGGGTGCATAAAGGACGTATGGAATTTCAAGCATACAGCCGGGACTCGATGTGCCGGTTATTAACCGTGCCGAGTGACAAATCTACCTCCTTTTATCTTGTTGGGCGGTCGCACACGGCCAAACTGTTTTCGCGCCTCGAGGCCGCTGTCCCGCCTCGTTTCGGTGTTTCTTCTTTCGTTCCTATGTGGATGGCAGGGCGTCGGCCGGGTTCCTATGTGGGCGCAGTGGTTTCGACCCCACATCTAGAACGTGACGGCACGTCATTAAATAATGGTTATTCATGCGGTTCCCGTGTATATATGGAGTATAGTGCCCCGGTCTAGGCTGTGCTAGACACTTGCCTCGCGGCCGCTGCGAGTCAAACACGAGGTAGATCATCAACTGCTGGCCGTTTGGTTATAGGGGCCCCAGGGGTGCTGCTAGGTCTATCTTCGATTTACGTCTCTCCTTGTCGCGAGTTGGCCGCAAATTTTTATTATTTTAATAACACTCTGCTCTCGCTCTTCTGCTATCCATTTCGACATCTCTCTTGACAAAAAAAGCACAGGATGCCTGCGTCGCTCACGTACGTCTTGCCGTGCCACATGGAGCGCAACTCATGTATTTGCTTTTGACTCCCACAGATCTGAGGAATCTGGTCGAGCCCCCTCGTCACTCTCGACCAACCATCCGTACTCGGCGTCGACGGCTGCGTCGAGCCGCGCAACGTCTCCTGTCCCTATCCCGTCCAATGGCAAACCAAAACGTCGCCCGTCAGTCCAACGACACCATACTGTGGGTGCTGCATCTCTTTCCCCGCCTCGGGCGTTTTCGCCCCCACCACGGTCGGGTTCGAGGGCCGGCATGTCGCCGCCCCGGTCTCGCGAGGCCGCGCTGTTATCTCGTGTCCTAGACGAAGAAGGCCGGGAGATTGCCAGGATGCGCGAAAAGACAGAGGAACTCGCACGCGAACTGCGTGTCCGGACTGAAGCGTTGGAGAATGCGTATGAGCGGGTCAAAGCCGCGGACAAACGCACGGTCGACACGCACAACAAGTATTTGGAAGAATCCAGGTTGCGTCAGGTGGCCGAGTTGGAGACGCGTAAAGCCCGGGAAGAGACGAGAAAGACGAATGTGCTGTTGGATATTGCCCAGAGCGAGTTGGACAAGCTTCGTCGGGAGATTGAGCATGTCGAAGCTGAAAAGGCTGAAGCTGAGAGCGCGGCCGGGCGGGCGAGGGCGATTGCGCGCGAGTTGAAGCAGACGATGCGCGTGAACAAGGCGCGAGAGGTCGGGATTGCTGAAGGGCGGGGGAGTGTGGAGGCGTTGGAGGATAGGATACACAAGGAGGAGATGGCGGCTGCTGTCAAGGCTGCGTTTGAAAAGGGACGAGCCGAGGGCGAGGCGAGTGCGACCATGAAGGCTCTCGCTGCGTTTGACCGGCTTATGGAGACGGACGAGTTGGACGGGTGGAGTGAAGATGCCAAGACGAAAACTCGCCAGGATATGATGGTGAGTTGGTTTATCAGTTGGAGATAGCTACTCGACTGACGAGGATGATAGCATTCGAGTAATGCTTCTGCAGCGACCATGTCTCCCGAGATGTCATCGACGACGCAGAGCGATGCTTCGAGGGCGAAGTCCCCAACCCCACCTCGTCGCAAGTGGTCGATTAAACGGTCCCAATCATAAACGGCTTTTGAACATTCTTTTAGTTGACTTGGGGTATAATTATTTGTGAACTGCTTTCGTCACACTGTTTTTATAGTATCCGATTAGTGTTGTAGACATTTTTGTGTATAGATGGTATAATTATATGTCGATCGTCCCGCTCGAAGCAAATTGGATCCGGAAGGCTCGACGTCACGGTCCTCCCTCCCTCCCACCACCACCATCGTCATGTCCTCACCACACGACGGCATGCTGTCGTCATCCCCCCGTTCGGTAAAGGTCGACACGGACGGATCCAATTGGCCTTACCGTTCTGGATCAGGTCATTCGGACGACGCGCGACACTCGCCGACGGCTATGCGACGGGGCATTACTATCATGGACGAGGCAGACGCATTGGAACGACAGCGAAGGATGGACGAAGACTCGGCAATGCAGCTTTGTACGTCTGACTAACGCTTCGTTTTTTTGCGTTTCGCTAATTTTTATCTCTTATCGGTAAAGCTCGAGCAAGGAGCATGAGCGTCGCGCAAACAGGACAGCGGCCATCTTTGTCGTTTCAACACTCGCATCCGCACGGCCTGGCTCTCCCACACTCTCATTCCACCGGCTCTCCACACCACGAACATGATGCGATGATGTCAATGCTCTCCCCACACGAAGAGGAAGAAGTTCTCCGTGCTCAGGGGGCCGTACACGACGCCGAGACCGAGGGCGGGAGCGTCGCTGGAAGCTCGCACCACACAGACGCACACGACTTGCTCATGGGGAGTATCTCTCGCTCGCGTCAATCGCTCCCACACATCCACCAACCTCTTGGCAACATGAACTTTGTCGACGATGTGGCGCCAGAAACGTTGTATCCCCCGGCGATGTACGTCCCGCCGAGCAACTATGCGCCGTCCCAGTATCGGGCTGTCCAACCGGGCTTTGGGTCCTCCAAGTTTGATTTCTCGCATTTGGAAGATTTTGCTGCGACTGAGAAGAAGACGTTGGGTATCGATACGCGGGCCAATACTGGGGATCTCAGCAAGCGCTTGGCGGGATTGACAAATGGAGACGCTCGGCATTCGTCTCCTCCCGCGAATGGCGTGACGTTTGAACAGGCCAACGGAAACGGTGACACATCTGCCATCGAATCCGAGTTGATACCGGGTCTCCAAGACGTCTTGTCAAGTACTGAGCCGAGTTCGACGTTTATCAGAAAACGGCAGCGGAAGCTCAGCCAGAGCAATACGGCCAACCCGCGTCGACAGGGCAAACTTGCTCTATTCGAGGGTGCGCCTCCTCCGACGGATGTGACGAATCTGCCAGAAGGTATCGCGGGAGGCATAGGCGGAGGCGTGGGAGCTGTTCCGAATCATACGGGACACGATCGACCGTATAGGTTTTCGTTTTATTCGAACCGGCTGTCGGCGACTATACACGCCCGATCGTTGAGCGAACTCCCGGCTGAAGGTCAGACGTTTGAGCAGCTCTTTATGGGTGGTGGAGGAGACGAAGGCCCTGATTCTGGCGGAGCGACCACGGCTGGTGGGACTGGGAGCGCGGGCAAGGCTACGCCCATGCCTGCTTCTGGGCCAAACATGAGGCCGGGGGGTGCGACGCCCGAAGGACCGAGTCTGGTCGACGAGAAGCGGGGCAAGGACGATGAGGATGTGAATACATGGTGGTTGGACGTCCTCAGTCCGACGAATGAGGAGATGAGCATGTTGAGCAAGGTTGGTTTGAGTTGGATATCTGGAGAGGATGAGACTCATAGTGAGATAGGTGTTCAACATTCATCCGCTCACGACGGAAGATATTCAGATGGAGGAAACGCGCGAAAAGATCGAGTTGTTTAGGAACTATTATCTGGTGAGGACTCGTGGTTTATTCCCTATATGGCTTGTGTTCATTAATGTTCTGGTTAGGTGTGTTTCCGTGGGTTCGACCAGGATCCGTATAGTCCTATGCATCTCGAGCCGTTGAACATGTATATTATTGTGTTTAGGGAAGGCATCATCTCGGTGAGTTTAGACATTTTTCCTAGAACGCTTATTGACCGATTTATCCTATTCCTGACGTCACTTCCTATCACGTCATATAGTTCCACTTCAGAGGCACACCACACCCGCAAAACGTACGACGCCGAATCAAGCAGCTTAAGGATTATATCTCAGTCACATCCGATTGGATATCATATGCTCTTATTGATGACATTACCGACGCTTTCGGGCCGTTGATTCAAGGAATCGAGTATGAGGTCGATAGTATCGACGAGCTCGTACTGATATTGAAGGATACGGATCAGAGTGACATGTTAAGGCGGTAAGTTTGAGATACTTGCAGAGCTAGCAAGGTCACTGAAATAAGTCTGCGTCGAAAGAATTGGAACTTGTCGCAAGAAGGTGATGGGTTTGCTAAGATTAATGGGGAACAAGGCGGATGTCGTCAAGGGTTTGGCCAAGAGGTGCAATGAGAACTGGAGTGTGGCCCCCAAGTCGGATATCGTAAGCCTCGGCTGTTTTATTTGCTTGGCATTTTGTTAACGTCACTTTTCCATAGGGACTCTACCTTTCCGATATTCAGGCATGTTCCTTGCATATATCCATGCTGAACCAACCCTGATTATTGATACTCTACAGGACCACTTGATCACCATGACCCAAAACTTGAATCACTACGAAAAAATTCTCTCGCGCTCGCATTCCAACTACCTGGCCCAAATATCGATCGAGATGACCGACGCAAACAACCAGATCAACGACGTGCTTTCCAAACTCACAGCCTTGGGTACAGTCTTGATCCCTATGAATTTGGTCACTGGTGCGTGCTTGTTTCGTCCCTTACGCCTGATGGGGTAGGTGCTGAAACGCTGTTTGGGTAGGTTTGTGGGGTATGAACGTACACGTTCCGGGTGAGGATACCACCGAGGGGTATACGTGGTTCTTGAGGTTCGTCTGATTTCTTGTCCTCCGGCTATCATCCATGCTCATGATTTTGGGCTAGTATCATCGCAGGGCTCGTCGGATTCGGGATTATTGGATCGTATCTCACGTACAAGTTGATGAGGAGTCCATAAGAGCTTGGACTGCCTCTTTTCGTATTTTGCTTTTTACCTTTTTCGCTTACATTGAGCACGCACATGGATAGAACCCACATTTCGTTGAGAATCAGCTTTGTGTATTTATGAATTTGGTATACTACGCACGTTGGGTGTAATTCAGCACTTTTCTCCAATCCCGGTGGATGGGATTGGGAACTAGAGGTTGCTATTCCCAAAACCTTACGAGTAATGGTGGGTCATGAATCGCTGGATTGGATCACGTGACTATATGCAGTAAATTTGAGCGCATACATGGCGTATCTAACCAATCGAACACGGGCTATGTATCTTCAGTTAATGGTACAGCCGCATCGGAGCTGATCGAAATCGACATGATGTTGCAATGTACTAGACTTCCTGTTGGTTACAAGGCGAAATCCCAAAAACTATTCCACAGCCATAACCGAAGCCCAATTACGGCCATGAACAAAATGAGAGAAATCAATCGTTGCACGGGGACGTATACCCTCTGGTGTTGCACATAAAAATGAATCATCCAAATCCCTGTACTGCACAGGCAGCCATAAAAGCAGTTCTCCCTTGGATGACTTTACCCAACCATCCGGACTAGCACGGTGAGCAAGTTCGGATATTTCTAAAGTTTTCAGATCATCGATGTCTTTTCGAAGTTATATCAGCATATTGCTCTTTGGTATGTACGTAACACATACCATCTAATGGGGACTGCGAGTCATTCGGCGCCCAGGCCTTGCTGATATCCCACAGCCGTAGCGTCCCATCATTCGAACCAGAAACGACTCGTAGGTCGTTTGGAAAAAATGCGACAGCGTTCACGATATCCGAATGTCCGTACAAGGTATTAGATGTATCATCACTTGAGTCGAGATCCCAGACCCGCAGAGTTTGGTCACTAGACCCACATACAACATAGCGCCCGTTTGGTGCCAACGCAATCGCTAGGAGAAATTCGTTCGGATAGGTTTGAGCCAGGTCACGAATAACGTCACCCGAGCTTGAGTCCCATAGTTTTACTGTAGAGTCCTGGGAACACGAGGCAATATACTTGCCATCCGAAAAAGATGCTACTGACATGACTCCGTCCTGGTGGCCATACAAAGGACCACGGCTGAGGGTGCCTGTCTTTGCGTCCCATATTCGGATTGAACCGTCTTCAGACCCAGATATGATCGTGCTACCGTCAGGTGAGAAGTCAACAGATCGAACACAATTAACATGACCAGTGAGCGGTCCAAACAGTTCATTCCCAGTTTCTGTACCCCTCACACGTATAGTGTGGTCGGCAGAGCCAGATGCAACGAAGCTATCATCAGGGGAAAAAACAACGGAGCGGATGTGGTCGGAATGACCATAGAAGGGACCAAATATTGTGGCATTAGTAGTTAGATCCCATATTCGAATCGAATTGTCTGCAGATCCAGATACAAGAAGGCGACCGCTGAAAGAAAAAGCGACACACATAACCTTGTCAGAGTGTCCCTGCGGCATTTCTGACACTACAACGCCCGTTAGGGCATCCCAAATCCGCACTTGATTGTCCGCTGAGCCCGTAGCTAAGAGGCGGCCATCATGCGATACCGCAACGCAGTGAATTTGACTCGGACGGGACTTTAAAGGAGCCACAGAGACATTAGTGTCTGTTTTGATATCCCAGATTCGCACCGTTTTGTCTACAGAGCATGAAACAACACGTCTACCATCAAACGAATATACGACAGACGACACTCGATTCGAATGCATTCGCATGCTGCTTCCTACTTCGTGGCCAGATGATATATCCCAGATGCGCACTGCACCATCAGAAGAGCCAGAAACAATACATCGACCATCAGGGGAGAATGCTATAGACTCTATCATGATTGCGTGCCCGTAGAGTAATTCCATTTTTCGCGAGCCAGATCTTGTTTCTATGACTACTAATTCGCCTTCCGAGGTGCCATAGGCGATCAGGGAGCTATCTGGGGAAAACGTGACAGAGCAGATAATGTCCACTTCAGTTATCGGCTCTTGCATTGGATGCCCGGTTTCCGCATTCCAAATGATCACCGAGTTATCATGAGAGCCCGAAGCAATACAACCGCCATCTGGGGAGAAGGCCACCGACGTTATCAGCTCTGAATGTCGATCCAATGTTAGGACGCATGTCCCCGCCTGCAAGTCCCAGACTAGCACTGTATGATCGAGTGAACCTGACGCAAGACGTGAGCCATTGGGGGAAAATGCGAGCGAAAGAACGTATTCTAAATGGCCCAATAGAGGTCCACAGGCTTCAGAACCAGTCTCCAAATTCCATATCCTAATCGCTGTTTCATAAGAGCTGGAAGCGATACGCTGGCCGTCCGGAGAGTAAGCCACGCGGATTAATGCGTTATCGTGGCCGCCTAAGCTCATAACTGCGATTCCGCTCTCAGCGTCCCATATTCGCACCAGGCTATCTCCGCACACCGAGGCTATTCGACGACTGTCTGGTGATAACGCTGCAGACAAAACTGGAAATGGATGGGATATGCTACGCAAACAGGACGTCCATTCCTCTTCTATGCCATGCACCAGAGAAAAACTGTTTGGAAAGAGCGGAAACATTAACCGCTTGAGCTCCGAGGATCTAGGAGTGAACGAGAGGGCAGATAAGTATAAATGCGGAGTGCTCAAAGCTACTGCATCATAGAAGCTGAGAACAAAACGGTATACGTCGTTTGCGTACTCCGAGTAGCTTTCATCCATGGCCTGTCCAGAATTATAGATTGAACACCGATTATCCACTAATGTCTCGATGAACTAACGCACCGAGTTTCCGGTTAGATTCTGGAGCCCTAGCATGCTCGCGAGGGCTATTTCTAATCTGTTCAACAGAGACAGCACTTCTAACCAATAAAGTAAATGGATGACTGCCCGTAACGCGAAATTCTTTTCTAAATCTTTTCTATCCCGTTCTAACGGGTCTAACAGCGAATGGCGCCTACGGCATAGCCACATGTATGTACAGACACAAATGAAATATGGCAACTGTTTGTGTGGCGCGACTTGACAGGTGTGGAGCGGGCTGATCATCCACCTCCCGCTCGACGGCAACCAAGCGCACAATCCGGGAAGTTACCTGGCATGAGCGGCGAAGATACGCGCGGGGGTATTTTCGCAAAAAAATGATATTGGCGCATGTGCCAAACAAAACGCGCGGACGGATGATCATATCGTCCAAATCTGGTAGCTGTCATGACAGGCGGCAACACGTGGGCTCCACAACCTGATTTTGAAATTCAAGGCTATATGCTCACCGGTCCGCGCGTTTTGTTTGGCACATGCGCCAATGTCATTTTTTTGCGAAAATACCCCCGCGCGTATCTTCGCCGCTCATGCCAGGTAACTCCCCGGATTGTGCGCTTGGTTGCCGTCGAGCGGGAGGTGGATGATCAGCCCGCTCCACACCTGTCAAGTCGCGCCACACAAACAGTTGCCATATTTCATTTGTGTCTGTACATACATGTGGCTATGCCGTAGGCGCCATTCGCTGTTAGACCCGTTAGAACGGGATAGAAAAGATTTAGAAAAGAATTTCGCGTTACGGGCAGTCATCCAATGTTTTTCGAATAAGAGCATCTTCAGTTTGCCCAAAAGCAAAGAGATATCGGCCTCAGTGAGATGGCTGTACCAGTATAAACAGCTGTATTGTAGAGATCCACTAATCGCTGAATGGATCCGCGACTCCAAGTCAGCCACATCGGTATTCAACACGTGGGATGTTGAAAGGTCGCATATATTGAATCTTAGATCGGTGAGCATGGTTGATAGGCAGCTACCAGCGATTGTCGTATTATATAGAGTTGTATCTACGTAATATTCGCTCGAGCGGGTCTGGTCGGTGATGTAATCCTCGAAGGAGGGATGGAACACGCGAACCGGACCGCCTGGACCACCATGCTCGTAGATCACTGAGCTGAGAGATTTTACGATCGTGCGGAGTATTCCCGGTTCTATCTGGGTTGATAAAAGCTTTTCGAGATCACGTATAGGTAATGGTGTGCGGGTGGATGTAACTACGATGGCTCCGATACAGAGCCGAACTATTGTCTTGTTGTCCTCGCCGTCGTCCTTTAGCACGGCACCGATAGATGTTTTATATAGTTCATCCAGTCCGACAAATGGATTAACTTCTCCCGTTAAATGGCGCATCTGTAACACCTGCTCGAGGCGTGCATCCGCCCTAAAGCCAGCTTCTATGAATTTGCAGGCAGTCTCTGCCCATACAAATAGTCCATTTGCACAGGTGACCAGGTTTTGAATCTTGTCCTCAGGCCACATGGATCGATGTTTGGCTTTAGCAATTCCAGTCATACGCCATTGAACAAATGTGTGAATGTCCTCCGTAGCATTTTCTGCAGCTATATCACGACGAGCTATCAATTTATCTTCTCGCTTAAATGCGTCCTCGATATCCTTATCTGGGCGACTCGTAATGATGATTTTGAGCCAGGGTGCCAAGTCACATATATTGCGGAGGCATGCGAGAAGCGAGCTTCGGTGTTCATCCTTCGTAGTTTCATCGAGTGCATCAAGTACTATAATAAGCTCTTTGACCTCCTTATCGTTATCGATGCCTTGTAAAGGGCGTTCAATAAGCGAAAGGTAGCGCCGCTGTATGTGGGTAGAGCATATTTGTGGATCCTCCTGGATTGCTTTTGCCACGGCTTGCTTGTAACCTTTGTGTCGCATGGCCAGTCCATAGACTATTGTGTTTAATAAACATCTCGCATCGCGTAAGTCGGCATTATCACGCTTGCAGAAGAAACTCGCAGCCAGTATGTTCCGCTCCTCTAGTAGTTCGCAGACAGATGTTGCTATTGCGCTTTTCCCAAGGCCAGCAAAGCCATATATCCAAAGGAGCTTCTGATTTGATTTAAAGTCCAGAGACCAGTTCATAATATCCTCGATCGCACGGACCCGCGTGCCTTCGATGCAACCTCGATTTGGATTGAAACTTGCATGTACGGTAGGACCAAGTTTCTCTAGACTTGCTTGATCATCTGGAGAACAAGTAGCACATGTAAGTACTATTATTGCGGTAGATATCTACGGACCTACAAGCTAATTGTGCAGCTTTCAGAGTTTGGGACCCAACTCTACTGTCAAATTCCTGCCTCAGCTTTCCAAAGGTATCAATCATACCCCGTATGCGCTCTTGCGCTCCGGGATCCAACGTTGGGTGTAGTACGTGCGCTATAAATAAAAAGGCGCTGTCAAGTTTTATATCCCCCCGCGTATCGTATTTTACCCACCCCAAGCAGGCTGTGATTTGTAGTTCAGGATGAAGAGTGACGCATCCTCGATGAGATTCAGCATAGCTCTTATGGTGTCTTCCAAGTGGGCATCGGCGATTTCCTTCACTGACGTGATTGTTGGGGTTATTCGCCCCAGCTGGTCAACGAGATCGTTCAAGCTTTCGTTTTGTTGTTCTTGTTTTTCGAGATGCTAGATGTTGACCGAGCCTTAGCATTGAAGTTTGTGGGCCGATCGTTAAGGGAGCAAATACCTCCCACGCCATTGTACAAATCGAGAATGCAACCCTGGCCCCACCGGTGGGATCTAGCTATGGAGCTAAGTGTAAGTAATTTACAGTCTAGTTGCAGCTAATTTTTTTGCTTACCTCAGAGAGTGCGCTTCCCAGAGCAAGCAGATTCTTGAAAGCAGAGCCGAGCTGCCCCGATGTACTAAATCTACTCGGGCGTTTTTCAAGCTGCTGTGCTTTGTTCAATGCTAGTGTGTATGCTTGCTGCGCCTACAGCGACATGGGTTTAAACTTTTAGTTTACTGACTTGCTTGAGACCACTTACGTCGCTCTCACTCGAGAGAATTGCGCTCACTCGAAAACCCTTGTTATCGCACTCTATCATTTGAGTCAGTCAAGGTAGGTACTGCAACTACGAAATGATTTGTACCTATGGATAGTGCACCGCTCTCGATCAACTTGGACGCTGGGTATGTTATTAGGCTGACTTGATCCTTTGTAAATTTATGGATTTTAGTGATTCGGAATACAATGGTCGAGTCTTTGCGTAGGTCACTGGATGATTTTCTGAATCAGAACAAATGCAAGTAGATCATGGGCTTCTCCTCACCAAGGTAGCATGAGGTCCTTCCAAACCAAAGTTTTCCCCTCTTGTACTGCTGTCAATTCGTGTACCACATTGTTGTCTACTAGGACTTTGACTTTGATGGCTCTGTCTGATTGACTTGGTGTGAGCTTGATTTCTGTAAAAAGATATAACGTTAGGTCCGTTGGAGGGCTATTGTGGACACATGCATTTGCTTACCTCTTATGTGCTTTCTGACAACCATTTCGCCTCGGTCGATGTGACGATACTTTGGCAAGGTTTGTTTGAGATCGTGGTTGCCTATAAGAGTAGCAGGTGATTTGATGCCCTAAATCGATCGAAGCTTGTAAACTCGGTAAAGCTGTGCCTGTTCGAACAATTACAAGTACGGCATACTCGTACGCGTCCTTCTGGGATACTGAATATGAGTATGACGCGAGCAGAACTTCTGAAGGAATGGAACGGGTTGGGTACGTGTAGGGTTGGAAAATTTTATTCCCTGTTCAAGCCCATACACAGCGCTTCACCCCAGTCTTTCCAAAGGCTTGTCGGGGCAGACAAGGCTTATATATCAACCTTTGGCATCCAACTTTGTACTGATCTCGAGGCCGGACGCTTGCGCCGGTGCGACCTGTCGGTCGGATGAGCCCCCGGCAGATTTGGGGGACGCAAGCGCCGCCAATGGCGGCGCGAGCGTGGCCGGATCCCCGAACCGCGAGTGCGACTCGCCCTTCGTGAAACGCGGAATGCATTCCAGGTGACGGAGGAGCCTGGAAGGAATTTCGCAGGCGTGCTCGCGGGAGGGAGATGTGGCCGCCTCGAGACCACGCAGTGGGCTCGGGCACCCAAATGGCGTTGGCGGGTGGCTGAAAGCCGGCCGTTGACGCCAGCGGACGCGGGTGCCGAGCGTGGGAGCGCCTCGCGAAATGTACGCGCTATACACCGCCAGGCAAGCCTTACCGTACGGTGTATCGCTGATGATATACACTGGTATTGGCAGCGCGGCGGCTGTTTTGACGTCCGAGTTGCTCGACATCGTCCAAAAGTGAGGGACGGTGTTGGCCGAGCGGGAGCCGCTTGATATCTCCGCTGCGAGACGCCAAGATGTGAGGCCCCCGTGCCATGAAGGAGGGGCTTAGATATGCCAGGTCACCGCTCTTCTGGTATCGGTGGTCGACATCCGGTCCAGCGGCCGGCGCTGGGCACTGGGTCCTGTATATGCGTATGATCTGGTTGTCAACTCAGTTACCAGTAAGGTCCAGTAGGCGCTGGCGCCACCGAAGGCGGCAGTGTGTATGTGGCCGGTTCCGGACCGCAAGAGCGACTCGCCCCAACTAAGGCCAATGCGCTGTTCCAACGAAACCGCGTCTTTGAGGCGGCGTGTTTGCAGGAGCGTTGTGGGAGAGCGAAATGGCCACCCCGAGCTGCGCAGCAAACTCGCGCGTCCGGATGACCAACGTAGTCGTCGAAGTATGGCCGCAAGTGGTCGTGTCGGACAATGGCGCGAGTCGAGGCCATGAGGACAGGGATAAAAACCTGCCTGAGAATGCAAGGAGCCGGCCATAGAGACATAATCCAGGCGGTCCGGGGCAGGTATGCAAAGTCCTAGGAATATAATGGGGCGGCTGCGTATGGACGCTCCAGATAGCCTATGGGCAGGGATGGACAGTCGCGGAAGCGCGCATGAACATTAAAATAGCCGGGGCACACGCTTGAGATAGCATCCTGCAGGCAGGGATGATACGGTCGTGAGGCCCGGCTATCAACATGAATAAATTGACTTCCGCCGCAGCGTCGCGTCGGTGCGCGACCCACGTGACCTGCGCGCCCGCGTCGGCTCGCCCTTCCATTATTGTTCATTGAGCGATTCCACAGGAATGCGTCCCACGGTGCCGCTTAGATGACCGCCGACTTGGATTTGCACCCAATCGATATGGGTATGTTGCCTGGGAATAAATTGGGTCCGAAGTGGCGGGGGTGGGCTCGGGCTGAGCAATGTTGAATTGCCGCGAGCGGGTGTTGGCTCCGGAGAGCGGTGTTGGCTCCGAAGAGCGGGTGTTGGCTCTGAAGAGCGGGTGTTGGCTCCGAAGAGCAGGTGTTGGCTCCGAAGAGCAGGTGTTGGCTCGGGCGAGCAGGGTGTTGGCTCGGACGAGCAGGTGTTGGCCATGGAGGCGACGGCATTGGAGCCGTAGTGTGTCGACGTCGGTGTGCGTAAAAGCGACGCGCGACGCCGGGTGCTGTCACACGATGGTCGTAGAGCAGCACAAAGATCCGCGTCGCGGCGTCGGCGCACGTGACCGGCGCGCCGCGCCGGCGTTTCTCATCGATCAGTACACATTGTGCACCTCCGCCGGCTACGTCGCACAATTCCATTCTTTCCATATTTGAGACAGAGTTGCTAAATACCAATGAGGAGGTCGAAAGTAAAGTCGTACGTCCTAGCGCTGGGCGATTCGGTTATCAACAAAAGAGCGCCACAAATAAATCCCGACTCTCAACCCTCTACATTTATTTATTCGATTCATCGTCTTCAGCCTTAACTTTTTCCTCATGCGAGCCGTAGCCCATAGAATAATTGCTTTTCATCACATGTTGGTACAAACAAACGAATTATAATGCTACATTTCATTAATTTACTTGTCTTGAATAGGAATATCGGACCCCGTCGCGCTCTTGTACCCCGAGCGAATCGCATCACTGATCTGCTCGTCTTTGGCTTGTTCAAGGGCAGACTCGTTGGACTGGTCGCCACCACCCATTCTCTGTTGCACAAAGTCAACACCTAGGTGGAGTTTGGTCAGCGTTCGAAACAAATTACACCGTTGGGGAGAGGTAAGGTAGCGAGTACTGACCCTTGTCGAGCGCGTCTGCAGCAAAAAGCAGTCGGTGAGCAACATAGGCTAACAACGGGGCAACTTCAAATTAACTTACCCTCTTTCTGCTCGCTCTTCTGACCGCCGCCCAAAGCGTTGTTGATAGCGTCCATGATAGTTTAGGAGTACGATAGGATATGTGAATAAAAGATGTCTTTTCTGCCAAGCACTAGCGCGCCTTATATGCGCCTCCCTGCTATCCATGATGTCATCTATGACCGCTCGCCACACGTCATTTGTTCCTTGTTGCTGAACTTCTTAGATGGCGAAGGCGGTCGGAGATCTTTACTTGGCTAGCTCCAACTTGGCGTGCGTACTCGAGGAGTCGGCTCTTTCATAGCCCGAGCTGGAGCAGTAAATTGGTTTCGATGCGAATAAGAATAGGTTTATTAGAATATATGCATTACACAGATTATACTCCCTGCCTTTTGCAACTCAACCTTTTCTCTGTCTCTTCCTCCGACCTCTTTCTTCACCACCAACACCACCAGAGTCTCCACCCAACCCCGCTCGACTGACCGCAGCCATCCGAATCTTCTCCGGCACCTTTTCCCAATAGTTCGTCTCCCTGACTCCACTCACGACTTCCATTTCAATCGCTCCACCTTTGTTAGCCGCGTGCCCCTCAGAGTCGAGACCGTCTTGTTGAGAAAGAGGGTGAGAAGTAAAGTGTGCGACGAGTGTAGATGCGTCATCAGGTGTCCGTAGTCGTATGTGGGCCTGTTTGGTAAAAGATAAGAAACGGGTTTTGTTAGAAGGCAGAACGCAGACTCACGCTATCTATGCCCTTTTGGAAATCCAAATACTCGATAGCGTCTCCGGATTCCTTGGGAAACGCACGACCAAAAAGCGTCTTGAGTGTTGTTTTGTTCGTCTCTGGGTGAAGTCGACGAACGAATACCAATATTCCAGGCGGGAACGGCGGAGGCCGCGCAGGACGTGTCTGTCTCAGGACGGGCGGTGCCGCGGTTGGTGCAGACGTAGGCAGGTAGGGGGTTTGCTTATCATTGTTAGAAACAGAAGGTACAGGACGACGTTCGGCCCTCGGATTTTGTTTTAGAATTCGAGCCTGATGCGCCAAGTATTCTTGCTTGAGCTCGTCCCAGCGGGTTCTGCGATAGTCATCAACAAACAATTACACGGGTTTCCTAGGAATGACTTACTTGGTAATCGAGCGGAACCCGGAGAATGTTGCAGCCGCTACAGCATCCTCCGTTTTCCATTTCTCATTTCCAGCAGAACTGGAAGCCGAGCCAGCTCCACCTTTTGATTCCCACCCCCAACGGCTAGTAAAGGCTCGAGCTAGTGCCGTGGTAGAGAACACGACAAAGGCTTGGCCGCGAAATCGTTGCATTGTTTCGGGTGGACGAGTAGCGATGGTAGGTTCTGCTGTCGGTACGAATACATCTTGCACGATTTGAGACTCTAGCGGTTGATCTGAAGACTGACACGCGCGAGCGAGCGCTGTGATAAAGTGGTATAATGTCCAAACGGAGCGGACAGCGGTTGGAACGCGCTCCTACGCGCTTAGACGCGTTAGATAGCACGTCAATTGGTCTTTGATTCAAATGTAGACTCACGACATAGACCGTCTTTTCCTCCCAAGCCCCCTCTTCTGTGCTGGCCAAGTCGTCCATCCAGCCCTCCTCTCGTTCATCCCATGATTTGCATCGAACTTCGTATCCTCCAGCTGCGCCAACCCACGCAGACTGTGCTTTGCCCTTCCAAGCCGCATTACTGGGCGCCCGGATTTTCATTCGAGACTCGAACGCGCCAGAACCGTATGTACGAAGTGCGTTGATGAGTGCTGCATCTGGTATACGTGTAGAAGATTCGCTCAAGTATGGGGATAAAAATGGGTGGTCGTGAAGACGCGAAAACGGAATGTCTGTAGTTATGTGTGAGGGAGGATTGACGGGGGTTGGAGAATAACGTCAACTCACACCAGTCCTGGCTTTCTGCTATGCGTCGAAACAGATTTTCGTTTCTCCATAAAGACAAATCTGATAGAGCGAGCTCGAGTCGTGCAGCAAGATCCGATTGAGTTTGTTGCTGCCGGGCCGTGCCATTGGTGCTTTTGACTTCTTTTGACCCCGTCAAGGTAGAGTCGGCGGGGTTTTTGGATCCTTCATGCTCCTCGTCCTCGTCCGAGTTCGAGTCTGAGCTGGTCTCTTCGTCACTCGAGTCATCAGAATCAGTTGTTTTGTCGTCTGAGGATTCTCCATTTGCTTCGTCCTCGACAGCTCGCTTTTTTGGATTCGACGGACCGGGTAGAGAGTCGGCAGATACAGAGGGAGATGGAGTGCTATCAGATTTATGTGCAGGTGTGTTAGACTTTGGGACGCGTTTGGGAGCAAGACTGCGGGGTATAAACATTCCAAGGCCGTGGTAGGCAGTGATCGGGGCACAGGCGCTTGGCCATCCGTCCCTCAAGCGCTCGATTTGAAACTTGCTCCCGACTTCATTTCAACTCGGCATTAATAAACTAGACTTGCAAGTACCGTGCTTGCCATGACAGCCGTGCAACAGCCCTCTCGAGCAGATCTCGAAGCTTCGACTTTCCAACGTCTCCATCCCCGAGCATATTTTGAACGATTTATCGCAGAAGGGTATAGGCCGGATGGGAGAAAGCCTGATTCATGGAGAGATGTCAATGTCAATGTCGGTGAGTATTCTATAGCCTTGTAAATTTTATACTGATTGAATGCTTGGAACAAGGTTCGATATCCACCGCCAACGGCTCGGCCCTTGTTCGTATAGGAGACACAACCATCGTCTGCGGAGTTGAAGCAGAAATTGCCGAACCCGATCTCGAAAGACCCGACCAGGGCTTCATAGGTATACATCGTACTCTTCTTTTATTTGCGTTCAATTAATTTCGCTCCTAGTCCCAAACCTCGACCTCCCTGCCATTTGCTCGCCGAAATTTCGACCTGGTCCTCCAGCAGAAGAAGCACAAATGCTGTCCGAGCAGATCAACGATATTCTTGTCTCGTAGGCACCCCTTACCCCCTCTTACAGCTTATCCCCTGACTCTTGTCTACAGGTCATGTGCAATCGACCCTAAAACACTCTGCATCCACCCTGGAAAATCAGCATGGGTGATATACATCGATGCCGTATGTATAAATTATGACGGAAACATCTTGGATGCAACAATGTTGGCCGTGGTTGCCGCCCTTCAAAATGGTGCGTCTGACTTTCTGTACTCGACTCAGGCCCTCAGATGTTTCGTCATAGCACAAATACCAATAGCCACATACGACCCCGAGGCGGAGCGGACGACCTGCTCCCGGACGGAACGTGCACCCTTGTCTCTCACCCACATGCCTATCACCATCTCATTTGGCGTATTTGACCGGTATCTCTTCCTCTTCCTTCGCACTCGGCCTATCTAACCTCTTCTCCCCAGCACCCACCTCTTGTCAGACCCGTCTTCGTTCGAAGAACCTCTGCTGGATGCAACCATTACGGTTATCATAGACATATCATCAGGCACGCTGGGAGGCATCAACCAAGTAGGATTCTCAGCCCCAAATGCGGACGTAGAGACAATCACCCAACGTGCAATGGCCCGAAGCAAAGTTCTTGCCGAGGTTCTGATACGGAGTAAAACGAATTTATAGTGAATTGATTATATACGAACAAGAACTGGCTCGTGGCTACGATAAGCGAGATCAAAGGTCGGAATAAGAAGTATAATATATACAAGCCCAACTGGGCGAGCCTAAACGTGTCGAGTTTGAAAGTATGGAGAAAAGATCAAGTGGAGCAAGATCAACCAGCAACCGCGATACCATTACCAGCAGCAAAGTCGTTTATGAGCTTCATCAAGTCGCCAGCGCCAGGTACCATAGGGTCAGGGTGCAACATCCAATCGCCATTGTTGACGCACAAGACTTTCATCTTCTCGTGATAATGGAGGCCAGTCAGCAGCTTAGGCGTGATGAGGAAGTATCTGCAAAAGAAATCAGCTCATTATATTTGTCAGCCCAGGATGAACTACTCACTGTCCACAGTCCGTGTTGCATGTCACTTCGACAAGCTGATTGTGCACGTCGCGTTCAGCACTAGCATCCATACCCTAAGCAATCTATAAGCCATCGGCTGAGGAACCTAGACCGCTAACGACAAACCTGGTTGATTTCGTCCACCAACGAGAATGGAATACGCGCATACTCGGTCAAACTGAGCAAATACATAATCGTAGACAGGGATCGTTCCTATTCCCAGACTCATTAGAACAAATGTGTATGTAGCTGTATCCTGGTGAACTTACTCCTCCAGATTGGCGATGAGCATCCAAGACCTGCAGCTTCTCCGTCTCACGGAACTTGACCAGAATGTCGATTGCCCACTCTGCGTAATTGTCACCAGCATCGCGAACATGAATTTCTCCAGCCCGGCGAATACCTTCATGTTGGATCGGTAGGTTAACGCGAGTACGGGTAGAAAGCCAAGCGAAGACGCACGATCAAAAGCAGCCGAGAATTTCCTGCTGATCTGGCTGACGAGTTCTTCCAAGGCAGGCTTCCACTTGTTCTATCATAGTGTCGATCAAACAATCAAATTATTTAATATTCACGGGGAGCGTACCTTGGTACGTTCAACCCGAGAAGCAAGCTTGTTGACTTTCTTCTCTTGAGTTTCAACTCTTCCTTGCAGAACCAAAATCTACGCTAGAGTTAGTGTGGGACAAACGGTATTGTTGACTGAAATGTACCTGAGCCGCTCGAACCTCGTACTGTTTGTAAAAAAAAAAAAGTGAACTGAATTTAGCGACTCGGATATCCAAATCAACTATCTCTTACTTGTCGGATCGCTTCTTGGTTTGCCGGCTGGTTGGCTTCGAGTTCTCCTTGCTTCTCGGCCAGTTCAGCCTCGACTTGAGCGACCGGTGGAGGGTCTCCATTCGTCCTCTGTAGGGATTCATATCAGTAGATGAAAAACAATTGAAAAAAGTAATTCCTACATAGTTTTCCTCAAATTCGGCTCTCATCTCGTCGCTCACTTGGGACATCCTAGCCTTGGTAGCTTCTAGGAGTTTTTTGCTTGTCGATTTCGCAGACTGGAATTCAGCATCAACTAGAAAAACGTCAATTTCGGATAGCACAGCGGGTCGGGCTGGACAAACTTTTGTCAAATTCCTTCTGGATACGCTGGACTTCTTGCTCATAGTTGGACAACAACTTTTCCACTGCGTTAGCATTAGCAACCGCCTGCTGATGTCGCAAGGCCGCCGTCGTGGCTTGAACTTGAGTATCGTGAAGCTTTTGGAACAGATCCTAAGAACGCATATCAATAAGCATAAGGGCAATGCCTCGTATTCAAGCACCTTGAGTTCATGTATAAGGATGGCACGCTTCAAAGCCCCCTTGAGAAGTCTCTTCTTCAACTTTTCCTCTTCGTCTTTGAGCTCAGGTGCGCTTTCTTCCTTCTTCAGGTTCTTCTGCGCAGCCTCTGTACTATGTTCAGTACCCCATATTGAAACCAACTAAAAGAGCAAGCCATACCCAATTTGAGCTTGTTTACTTCGTGCTGCTTCTTGGCGTTTTGGATTTTATTCATCTTGTCTTTGATCTCGTTCTACAAGCACCAGTTAATGTAGACCCAAGTTTGTACAAATTGATGCGCACCAGCTTCTCCTCAAGTTCGGTAATACCAGCTCGCATAGGCTGATCGCGGGCATTGATGTCTGCCATTTTGGCTTCTTCGGCGTCAATATGTGCACGAGCAGCGACGATCTCCTGCTCCAGCTGCTTCTGTCGCTCAGTGTCCACTGTAACAAGACGCATCTATTAACCACGCAAAACTAACACGCCTGGAAATCATACCTTGACTTCCGCCAAACAACCTAGCGTTTGAAGTACGTCTCGTCGAAGTTTGGGCCAGACGACGACCATACTGGGAACGTGTGACTTGATGCATAGTCGTCCCGGTGACAAAAGTACCCGATCCTTGAGCAGTCACTGCTTCTATCATCGCATCTATGTTGGCATCTTCGCGGGTGGCGAGTGCCTTGTGAAAATATTAAAAGACTGATACACTCATTACGGGAACACATACGATTCGATTAAGCCCTAGCTCTTTTTCGAGATAGTTGCGCATCCCCTCGGGTGCTTGGACGCGTTCAATAGCATAACAGTCAAATCCAAGGTTTTGAAGCTATTGAAACACATATGTCAGGCTAAGATGGTGATGGGTATATGAAGCGCATACGTTCTCGGGAGGAACTGGCGGTTGTGACTGAGAAGGCGGGCGATACCAGATGTTCACGCGAACCCTACGACCGAATTCATTAGCAAATAAAAGTGCTTCAGTGGAGATGACGATCACTTTCTACCGATAATACCGTCGTCGTTGACAGCCTTGTTCATGGCACGGTAATCATCCTCGTTTTGGCAGACGAATGTCTTCAGAGCGGGCACATTAAAAAGATCTTTCGAACAAACACGTGAGTCCTATGCCTCTCTGGAAATAAATTGCATACTCACTCTCTACCTGATGTTGGTATCTCCTGTCCTTGACAAAAACAGAAAGCCAAGCCGGCATTACGATTTCTTCGCGAAACATTCCCTGGTTTTTGGACAGCCACTCGGCGACATCTGCAACGTCCGGATCGCTCCTACGCAGTAACTCCATTCTTTGGTTGGCCACATTGCTCAACGCCTGAAGGCTATAGCATGTGTTAGAAAGAACGAACAGGCTGAACCAATTAAACCCCACCCTTTTTGGGCTTGTCCGACTTGCTCTTTCCTACGGCCAATCTCTTCAGCAACCTGCCTCTGTTCATCTTGCAACTGCCGATACTCGTCCATCTTTGTCCGATGGTTGCGCTGCAACTCGTTCTGTAATTGTGCCCAGTTAATAAGCTCAGTCATCTAATCAGTGCCGAGAACTACCTACCCTCTGCTCGGTCAGACCAGCCGCATCTCCCACATCCGGCTCCCTCTCTACAATTTTCTCAAGTCTTGCGATATCGGCCTTTATTTTGGTTATCCGATTTTTTCGATTTTTCTCCTGAGTTTTCAGCTCCTGGCGCTTCTGGATAAGCGCATCGCTCTCCTTTTCGGCAGCCTCCTGTTCTTCGAGTTTGCGCTTGATCTTTTCCATGGCTCCACGGGGCTTTTCTGCGGCCTTTTTGCGAGTCGAATCAGCAGTACGGACTAAACCAGCAAACTCTCTATTTCAAAAATTTTAATCATGAAGACTCCAGATGCACTTGAGCACGCACTCTTTCTTTCGCTCGATTGGTTGAATTTTTTCCTTCGCGGCATCCAGCATCTGGCGGACCTCCTCGCGCTGCCTCTTTAGCTCATCGTACGCTTTCTTCGATTCGTTGTACTGAGCAAAAGGCAAGAGTAGGTTGAGAAGCTCGACCTGCCACAAAAGCGTTAAATATGTCCTAACGGAATGCTTGAGATGCACACCTCACGCTCGAGTTCTCTCCTGCGTTGGTATCGAGCGATGGTATTTTCCATGGCAGCATTTTGACCCTCTAGATGCTGGAGTTCTCGCTTGTCGTTCTCGAGGTTCTGTATTCTTGATAAGCTAACGCTTAGCTCACATCTAGAAGATAATTACCTCCTTCGCGCCACGAAGTTCTCTAGAGTTCTCGATCAAGCTATCATGCCACGCAGTAAGATTGGGATTTCCGGCCGCGCGCTGTGTTTCCCTCAACAACGTCTGAGGGTTCATATTCGCGAATTCTGACACCTTGTCCTGAGGTAAGAATGCACTAAACCGGAGGTCAGATAACGCCTGAGCGAGTGAACTTTTCAAGACTCACCAGAGATTCGTAACTTGAACGTTGAGTTCTTCCAGCTTGACCTTGAGGTCTCGATTGCTGATTGGCTCTCCATTCAGAGTAAACTTTGTGCCCTTGTTGGCCGTAGTGATTTGGCGTTGGATGACTAGGTTGGGCTCGCCTGCAGGACCTTTCAGCTCGATTTCAACATGGCCCTCCTTCTTTCCGTTTTTGACAAAGCCTTGTATTTCTGACTGGCGCCCAAGAATCTAGGTAGCATCGCATATCAGTACTGTGATACACAAGGTGAAACATGGACCCCGTACATTTGGCGAGCCACCCAGCCCGATGGCAATTGCTCCCGCAATGGAACTTTTACCCGTTCCATTCGCACCAATCAACATATTCAGGTGTGGTCCACACTTGAAATCAACGTCGTCGTAGGTCAAAAAGTTGTGGAGCCGAATGCCAACGATTGCGCCTGGGATAAATCTACAAGAATATTAGTGGCGTAGACACCCGACTCGCTCATCATAACTCACCCATCCTTGGGGTCCCGAGGGAGTGTGACGCGAGGAGGTGCTTCCCGTACAGGCTCATTCTTAGGCTCTACGTCCATAGCGGCGCCCTCGCCAGAGACACGCGTCCGTTTTCGTGTCGGACCGTCTTCCTCGTCGCTGCCCGCCACATCTTCATCCACATCGACTTCGAATTGCTGGTCTCCGCCGTCGTCCTCTTCGTGTTCCCCTCCACCATTTACGGTTTGCTGTTCGTTTTCTTCTTCCTCGTGCTCGTTGGGACTGGCCACCCGATTGCGTCTTGGAGCCATGATCGTCGAGCGTAACAAGATGACCCGCGCTCACGTGACCCCGTGTAACGATCATGGCTTGGGAGTACCTGCGCATATATCGTACATGGTTTTGATACTAAACTAGCTTCTCTGCTAGACATGAGCCACTTCCATTCTATACCAAGGCCTGATTAAATATATACTCGGGCAATATAGGACGTCTCCTTGGCCACAAAGCCGCAGGACGTTCACAGTTGCGACACTCTGGTTTAGGAAGCCCGAAGCATGTCTTATCGGTTATTGTATATAGCATACGTCCTCTTCAGCAGATTTTTTGATACTCTCCGCCTCAGCTAAAGCAAAGCAGCCGCCGACGATGTAAGTAGTCTCTGAAAGCAACCAAATACACCAAAATGTCAAATAGCTCCTTGAGCCAGCCTAACGGAAGAAATTCCTATTCCGATATATCATGTTTAGCATCACTGAGGAAGGCTTCCACCAGGTGTGTACTTGGAGAGCCGCCTTTCGCACTGTATTCGACCATCCAGGAAATTGCGCTTTTGCTTCCGCCACAATTATATCCCCTTCCTCCACGAAGCTCCATATCGACTCCTCTGCCCCAAATCGTTTGCCCTCAAATATTTCAAAGTCCGTTTTCATGCGAACCGGGTGTTCGTGGCTCGTCCAAACAGCGGGTGAACCGTCTGGCAACAACTTTGGTAGAAGTTTACCCGAGCCGTGGCGATACAATGCAAGGTCAAACCAGCTCCACGATCCTTGCTATACACAATAGGCTTTCAACTCAGTATATACCTTTACTAGTTAGGGGAGGAATGTAATACGTACGTCTGGGCAACTGACCCACCCTTGGTGATGGGAGTCGGTCGTGAGCTGGATGCTATGAACGTTCTCTATAAATCTCCTGCTCAATGGCAAGGTTTGCAGCAAGATTTTGCCCCACACAGTATTGTTTGGAGAGTGTACTTTAACTTCTTCGCATTGCGTAACCGTGTAATCCGGATTGAGAATGTGGAAGCCAACCATACGACATATCATAATGACAAGTTCCTCAGGGAGACCTCTCCTGTTACTCCTTTTAGACCCATGTGCAAGTCCCAGTACGATTGTATAATATTCCCTTATCGGAGGTCGTTTAATAGTTATTTCAAGAGTTTCAGCCTGAGAAGATTCTGGATTTCGACGGCCCTCCCTTTGCCTGCGTCGATGGACGTGAGTACGACTCATAAAAAGTATTCTAGCGGTTGTTGCGAAATGCGGCTCAGGGTTAGGAGATGGTCAGCCACATAGAGTTCTAGTCAACCGGCGGCAGTATCGTTTGCCGATCAATAGACGCAAATAAGAGCAAAGGAGTCCCCCTATCCGTCCATTACGTTTCTGCAAAGCGCCTGTATGGGTAACTTCTTAACATGCATGTTTTATCGAACAGCCAAACGCACAAGGTCAAATTTTGTCAATCGGTGGCCATGATGCCATTCATACAGAAAGAAGATGGCTTCAAAAGTGAGGTAAGAAGAAATTGAGGCAACGAAATTCATCTGCTGTATATGGAGCTTAGCATGGCCGAGGAAGGCTTCCACCAAGTGTACACCAATAGCACTCCTCTACGAACACGGTTCTGCCACCCCGGGAATTGGGCCTTGGCTTCGACCGTCAAAACGTCTCCCGGCTCAACATAGTTCCATAGTGGATGCTCTATCCCGAAACGCTTCCCTTCGTTTATGGTATAACCATGCATTTCGACTGCATGACTATGACTTTCCCATGAAGCGGGCGAGCCATCATCTAAGGTCTTAGGAATGAGTTGTCCAGGACCTTCGTCTCCACGGCAGAGAGTGATATCGAACCAGCTCCAGGATCCTGACTATTACGACATTGAGCCAAAGTTTACTCTAGTGGACTTAATATAAAAACAAAATATTACGCACATTCGGGTCGCTAACCCATCCTTGATGACAAGATTCCGTCAGAAGTTGGATACTATGGATCTCATTGATGATCTGCAGGGTCAAAGGTGGACTGCGCAGCCAAGTCTCGCTGGCGATTGGACCATCCGAACTAACATCGGTGTCTCTGTTCTCCTCTCTAGAATATTCAAGATTGAGACATATAAAATTCGCAAAGGAGCATATTAAGATCACAAGCTCCTCAGGAAGCGGTGGCCGGCGATTCCGTTTTGAACCTTGAGCAAGACCAAGCACAACGGTGTAGTACTCTCTTAGAGGCCCTCGTTTCGCCGGCAGTAGTGGTTGGAAAGTCTCGGAGCGCGCTAATCCTGAGCCGAAATTACCCATGGAAGATGCTGGGAGTATTGATCTTGTGTTGCAGAAGAATGGTGATCCAATGAAAACACGTGGCCGTCACGCGACAATCTGATAGACGCATCAAACGAAGTATCAATACATATCATGATACGATAACTGGTACAAATAAAGTAGTCTAATAGATCGAAGACGCCGGAAGAATCAAAGCCGGATATCAAACAACGAAAAGAACGAATGTTTACCTTCTGTACGCAAGGTTAAGCATAGCTACGGAAGGCTGCCACCGCGTGTTCAGGCGGAGCATCCCCCTACGGGCGTGAATTGCCCATCCAGTCGAGCGCACATTCAACCTAACCACCAAAACGTCTCCCTCTTCTGCACAAGTCCATATGGGATGGTCTAGTCCATAAAGAGGACCGATATTCACCTCATACTCTGATTGGTCAACCCGGTTTTTATGGCTCATCCATACAGCCGGAGAACCATTAGCCTGAGACTTGAGAGATAGCTGCCCTGAGGCTTTATCTAAACTCGCAATGCCGATTTCGAACCAGCCCCATAATTTGTCCTGCTGAATACATAACCATGTCAACGCAGAAGGAAGGAATGTGTGAATTAGACTATACCTCTGGGTCACAAGCCTTCCCTTGATGGTAGGAATCAACCACGAGCTGGGCGCTGTGGATTTGGCGAAGAATTCGTTCATCCAAAGGCATACTCCTTATCCATATTTTCGTAGGTAGAGGATCCCCCCAACAATACACGTCCAAGACACGGTTTTCTTCAACCGTGTACTCTGGATCAGGTTGACAGAAGTCGGCCAGTTGACATATCAAGAGCACTAGCTCTTCAGGCAATCCCGGCCGCCGGGTGTGGTGTGAGCCTCGAGCGAGCCCGAGTATGGCAGTATAGTACGTTTCTAGCTTTGGCGTTTCAAGTGGTAAAGATTTCCGGAACAGCGAAAGTTGATTATGGAGGGAGCCAGTATTGCCCATGGGAATGATAAGTCCTCACAGAGTCTCTGACGTAGTGTACTTGGGGTATGTGGTAGTTGTGAACAAGCGGAATTCGACCGCGTAATATATATACCGCTCCTGTATAGCCCCTGACTGGGGCTGATGGGGCAGGAACACGTAGCTTAGACAAATAGAGACATTATAGTAATCATACCATACAGAGATTCTACTAGGCTGTGTAATTTTTGCTAGTGCGTTACCAGTTGCTCGGTCATTTTTGACTTTCTCCTTATTGCCGAGCCATATTTCTAAATCGATATATCTCAGTTGATGTGCTATATATCCGAGCACAGGTTTTACTTACGATGAGAACGAAAGGAATAGGAATACAGACTACCGCAAGGAATGCGCAAAACATGCTACCCCATTGATCCCCGGCTCTGCGAAAGAGATGAGGGATGAACAGAGGGAAAGCGAATGCGACGGTCGAACGCAAAATTCCGTTTGCAGCAAGGCAACTCGCCGCATACATCGGGTAAGAACTACGAAATCCATCAGTATCACATCGGGCGTCGATACTTTAGAACATACTCGACCATATATGCGACAATGGAAGTAAAGCCGATGATCGTGCCAATTCCGAACGGTACTCCTGCGAGAATAGGGGCAATCCAGTGCACGGAGGGATACGTTGTCCTGTGAATATCACTCAATTACCTCAACTGGCAATGAAGCCGATAGTTGTGACTTACCAAGAAAACCAAATTAGGGAGACTGGTAATAGAATAGCCGCAAAGCATGCTCCAACCAATCTTTGCTCCGGTGGCGCATGGCCTCCAGCCTTCTGTGCAGCCCGCAAGTATCGCCTATTCTCGAAAGGCGCGATAACGACCGCGATAAGAATTCCGACGCCGATACCCAGAAACGCGAGCCCAGTTTGTCCAGCAGTAAAGCGCCTGTGTTGTTGAAACACTATGGGGAATGCTGCGAAGAATCCGTAGAGGATTCCATAAATGAGCGCCGTGTAAAATGAAAGAACCAGCACGATGGGTTCATATGCGAGCATAGCTATGGAAGACGTCATCATTACTCTGAAAGTTATTCTTTATAAGGGGGCTGACCTAATGGGCGCGTAAGTGTCGAACCAAGCGTTTGCAGTACGCTCTTGCGATCGGCCGTATCGTGTTTTGAGACATACGACACGCCATCCTCAGTAGATCCACGCTGTAGCTTCTCCGCTCGTTTACGCAACAGCACCGAGTGACACTAAGGCATTACCCGCAGATGAATTCAGGATGTAATGGTGAGGGCAAGTTTGGACTTACAGTTTCAGGCACAAAGGCAACATATAACGCAAAAACGACACCAGAAAATATCAGCATGACCCAGAAGTTCCAACGCCATGTGATATTGGATTGAGCTATGAACCCCTTTTAACCAAGATTTATTCAGATACCTCATAAGCAAGCATTGACTTCATACGCACCCCCACGAGTGGCCCACATACTGGACCAAGCAAAGGGCTTACTGCGAGCACCAAAAGTGCAAGCGGCCCTCTTTCTTCCTTGGTGAACAGGTCTGCCAAGGACCCGCCAGGTACGCTAAAAACAGAGGAACCAAAGCATCCTCCAAGCAGACGCATAAGCAGTAATGTAGTAATATTCTGCGAAAGCCCTGCGCCTAAATGGAATAGCGTGTATGGGAAGAATGAGATTATGAATATGGTCCGACGGCCGTAAAGCTGGTGATAGATGATCAACGCTAGTACATCTGGAGTTCAAGTCTGAGCTTACCTCTGATAACGGCCCCCATATAAGAGGACCCAGACCAAAACCGAGTACGAATAAAGATAATCCGAGCAAAGCAACGTCGAGTGTAGGCCTGAATTCGCGCATAATGCCCGGAATAGCTGCTGCATATGCGCTGGATGAGAATGCCACGCAAAATGCCGATAGCCCGATCTAAAGGAGGAAAGTGTGAGCGCGATTGACCGGTCACAATCACCCAAGCCACTTACTAGCACCCCGAGAGTCCTTCGATACCCAACACTCCAGTTCATGGGATTTTCGGGATCATTGGGTTCCCAGTCTACGATAATAGCCTGCTTCGTGCCCTTGTATTGGGCATGCAACTGGACTTCGGTGGAATGTCGGAGGGATGGTGCCAACGTGGGTGAGGGGGACGCATAAGACTCTCGTCCTGATTGTGTGTTCTGCTTTTCAGCAAGTGTAGTCATAGTTAAATAGGACGTGTATACTCATTTGAGTAGCTCACGTCCAGTCCCCTTTTATACTAAATCCCACCCTATGGCTTGGAAAGTCTCGCGATTATGACAACATGAATGCCGGTGTGCCAAGGCCGACACCACAGGCGCCAGAGTGTACGGCCACCCGGTAGGCGAAATCAGCGACCCACAAGTTCGCGGGGTCAGGGTGGGGTACGGATAAGAGCTCATTCGAGGTGTGGGATCGCGATAGTAAACGGCCAAGCGACGCGTATGATTGGTGGATAAACCCACCAGTCCTACCACAGCCACGGGAAAGCTCGGGCAGCTTTTGCCTCTGGTCCTCATGCATGTCAAGCGGTCCACAAACCTGTGTTCGAGGTTGGAATGGAGTCTTTATATGTGAGAAAGTTAGTTCGGGCATTGCGGGCCAAGATTGGGCATCTGTATCGCGTATATGCGTGTTTAGGCTGCACCACTCATCCGGATTTGTTCCTAAATGACAGGAAATAATCGAATAAGCGAGGCTCAAGCGGTACGATCACGAGACTCACAAAGGTTAATCTCAAGGAAAATCACGCGCAACGTATCGGCGACCCCACTCTCCAGGTTGTCTCATGTGATTCTGGCAAGGCGCCGACCCGAAATGTATGATGAGATAGCTAAATTAATGCCACTTATCTCACAGATCCTCATAATCCAGAACCCGGAACCCGAAGGAGACCATCATAGCTTCGCCTTCACCTTTGCCTCTCCATTCTGCTCATTGGGCTCCCACCAAACCACCGTAACTGTGATATCATCCCGGTATCGTCGCGAGTATGGTGCCGGGATCGATAGTAGCTGGTGGAGCTTTTCTCGATCTGCGCCACCGAATGCGTTCCGAATGAGATGAGTTCCAACATTCTCGTCCACGAATGCCCATTCGCCTTCGGTTGATCCTTGCTTTGCCTTGCTCTCGGTCGATTTTCCTTCGATACCGGCGGTCTCGGCGGGCGTGAAAACTGACTTTGCCAGGTCTGATTTGGAGACGTTTCCTCGCCGACCATTGAGATAAGCACCAACTAGAGAAACAACTTCTGAGGAAGATAATTCGTCCCATAGGCCGTCTGTAGCGAGGACAAGGAATCGAAGGTTGCTTTTTGAACCAGATCGTTGTTTTTGGTTGGGGGGTGTCAGGAAATGGAGCTCGCGTCGAGTAATGACAGGTTGACTGGTCACGTAAGGGGGTGTCTTGAGATTGGTAGGGCACTTGCGGAACGCAGATCCAGGAGGCAGGAGCGAGGATGTCAGCCTGGGATTAGTCATACCATAAGTGACCTTATAAATTATTACACCGTGTCATATATTCACCTTTCTTGAACCTCACGAGGCCACTTGTAGTTTGAGTCTCCGAAAGCTCGAGTTGGTTCCAACCCGCCTGTATTAAACGTCAGAAACACCATACAACTAACATCATTGTTTCGTACCTAGCACACGTCCTCTTTGAATAACGAATGAAGCCTCTTCAGGAGGATGCTCAGCCACCATCCTGAAAAAATGGATTCAAGTAAGTGCTCGATACAGTTGATATAGACAATAAGGCGACAGACCGTTGGTACTCGTTAACATTTCGCCCGGTTTGATCTTCCGTCAATACTTCAACTCGCCACTTCCCCTCGCCGTTCACGTCTTCTTCCCAGTACCCCGCAACAGCACGCGAGTCTCCGGTCACTGCGACGTGTAAATCCCGCCTTGCCGTATCCAACACTGCCAGAAGAGCACAAGAACCCGAAAGTGCTGGCAACATACTTGCCTCCGCCATCGGATGTTCCCAAGGCTTCAGCGAGCCAGCATTCGCCTGTAACATCTCGAGTACTCTGATTGGAGCATTGACGATTTCCGAGTCGAGATTTGCGAAAGCGGTCTGGATGGCCAACTGGACATATTTAGGATCCTCTGAGGGGATGTGGGCGAAGGGTGATATAGAAGCTGGGAGTAGGGAGCCAAGGTAATGCAGTGTAGACTTGAGATAAGTGAGAGCAGAATAGTTTGAAGGTTCGAGGCTCCGTCTTTCAGTGGATGGTTGATCTAACGTCGATAGCTCTAGTGCAACGGCTGGGATGAGAGCTTTAGAAAGCAGCCTTGACGTGTGAGGTCCCGCGTGTCCGTCCATCACGGCAAAAAACAGCAAGTCTCCAGGGGATACCTTGGCTTTGCCTTTGGGATTTTGGCGTAGAATAAGCTGCGCATTGGCATCCTCTATCGGATTGTTCGAATTGAGGGCAGCGGTCGCGTGCTTCCATGTTATTCCGTACGGGCGTTCAATGGATTCGCTTTTCGCATTCGCTCGTAGCAATGCCTCGATCTGGTCCTCGGGGAGCTGATATATCGACTTTTTTGTCATGGCCGTACCGCCATCGGGAGTCCGTTGTCGGATGCGAATATCAAATGAGGGCCTGCCTGATAATCGAGCGCTAATTCCACTCGAGTAGATATAGTAGCCCGAGTAGCCCAGGCCTGCAGCAGTAACAATGTAAAGAGTGGGCCGCAGTAGGGTTCCCGGCCGGGGGCGAAACATCACTTGGCTGGGTGCCTATCCCCTGCTATCGAAGATTGTCAGAATATCAATTGTCTATTGATGGCTTTCTTACGACTCTGATTATCACCTTGTGGCCTAGTGGAACCGTTTAGAATCATGCCAACAACGACCAGTACACGTCTACGCACCAACTGGCGGTGTTGAGAGATTTGATCTCAGGGTCTCTGTGACGTAATACTTCCATGGTTTGATGGACGCGCGCTTACCAGAGCGCCCGGGGTTCATTCATAATCTACCACCAGCGCTTTTGCTTGTACGTTCGGCATCCGCAAGATATGTCCAACCATCATACCAGAATATGCTTTGTACTGTAACTTCTCGTAACGGTTTGTTGAGTCAAATTCAATTGTCAAATAACGTACTCAAGCTGCTCATCATCCAAGCGCCAGTGCAACACACCAGCCGCACTATTACTCACCTTCTAGCTTGCTACTCGCTATTCAGCTCATCTTTTATTTAGACGTCAGCCACAATCGAGGCACCCCCACACACCTATTCGGAGCCCAGTTGAATACATGCACGTCAGTTGTGTATCTAAGGCCTAGCGCCAACGTTCTTCTGTGATACGGTCTGTATTGCTCGTGAATGAAGAGCGGCATGAACTACTAAATCACCGGGGCCTGGTGCTACTTACCATAAGAGCATCGACTCGTGCGCCGAGCGCTCTCCGGTTAAAATATTTCTCTTCATTCGATCAGGCGCCTCTGATGTGGGCGTTGTGGACGTGAAGAAAGAACTCGTCCACAAATACGATAACAACATAACCAATTTCATAATCACGCCATACTGCCGATCTAGGAACACGATACGCGAATAATCAACTATTCGAAGGAGGTTTCGATTCTACAAAGCTGCCGTATCGATTATGGTTGCCCAACAACGCGTCCGTCCATTTGAGAAATTGTGGCCGTCCTCACACAACATAAAAGGAACCTCAGCAGGACCCCTGAACATGGATCTAGGCGATGAGATAGAGTCCATGATGTTAATATGCACATATACAGCTAAGCTCAATTGAACGATTAGTCAGCTTGCCAACCTCCAGACATGCTTAAACTTTATTAGGATGAGCCTCCTATCTAAAGAAATCCACGGAGCGCTACAGTACACCGAAATCCTGGAATTACAGCACTTGATGAGCACATGAAGTGATCTGCGGGCCCAGCCACCACTCGGCCGCGCTGCTCATCGACACGAGGCTTACAGTATTACCGGCCCGAGGACCAGCTGTTTGTTTCCGGCATCAGGTTAAAAAGATAGGTACCGAGGTGAACTGGCACCATCATCCCCCCCACAGCTCTTGCATCTCGATGGATACCCGACCACGCCCTCGACTTTTTGATTTCAGCGACGGAGATTATGTAGGTATACTCCTCAGCCTTCAAGCGGTATCATAACTTAATATTGGTGGCAATGTTAGCCCAACCTAGGCCTCCGGGCGCCCTTTGGGCGTGGTCGCGATACACATTCTATGGTTGGTTCTGTTGTTTTATAGCTGCGGCGCATATTCTCATGGCGGCAATTAATCATGCCACTCAGACCAGTCACAATTCGAGCCCAACCGCTATATCCGTCTATGGCTCCGAACACCCGATCAATAACCGTAGAAATGTGCTGTTCGAGAACGTGGACCTTCAGCTCTCGAAGTCCGGCTCCTCCGCTTTCGACTATAAAGATGGATCTGGTGAATGGGTCCGCCCTCGTGCGGTAACCGAAATGTACTGGTACTATGAGCAAGGCGGGGACATAAACGAATGGTTCGTGTTGAAGGTATCGGATTTTGCACACGGGACTGCGGCTTTTGTGCGATTGCGACCATATGAGGGTTCGTTGTCTCGCGCTTTACTTGGTCGTTCACTGACTCGTTGTTTCAGCCCTTGGTGAAGCCACATACAACTCGAATCTTGCCGTGCCCCACAACTCATCGTTGCGGGCGACTATCTCGTTTGATAATGGGATCGATTACTACATGGTAATCAGCGAGCATTTGAAAGTATTTAACCAGTACAAGGGGTTACCGGATGCCGTAAGAAATGAAGTGATATGTACAAAAATCTGTGCTCAGTCTGCTTTTTCAGTACAAGCGCTCTCGCAGTGCTGTGGCCTTTGGTGAGAAGACCACGCTTCAAATCAACCTTGGTACTGGCTCGTGCACACCTCACGATCTCTGCGAGTTCTGGTCTCCCTTGCCCGACTCTGATCGACGTCTCCAGTCCTTTTCCTGGTATGAGCAGACCGATGATTCTGGAACAGAGTTCATCGTTCTGCATGTCATCGGTTCATCCAACTTCACGACGATGCAAGACTGGTGGGTGCGACTAGAACGAGATGGATGTAAGTCTTCAGGACGCTGATGCTCAACGAGATATCCAAGCTAACACATATATAGCCCGCGATACAGCCCAAATTTCTACAAATAAAGATCTGGTTATCTCATCTGGAGCAAGGAAGGCGAGGGAAGTTGTGTTTGGGCAAGGCATCCCGTTCGCCCAAGTTATCGATGTGTTACGAGATATCCCTATAGGATTCGATCTGGCTACTGTAAGTATCCCACCCAGGTTTCATTTATCACACAATGAACGTCCACAAACAGGAAGACTGCTGGTACTACGCATCCACCCTCGCTCATAGGCTGAGCATGGAAGTTAACGACGATTTCTTCGAATGCCCTACCGAGGATCTGTTCGAGATTTGGTCCGGGGTACGTGGTGCCCAGTCGACCATAAATCGAGTACAATTGTACAAGGAAGGTTCCGATGAAGGTTCTGAATACCTGATATTGAACGTCTCAACGACACCGAATGATAAATACGGGCTATGGGTTCGTTTCGACATGCTAGACGTACTTGGTATGTTTTTAGTAAGATCGTGTTACCAGCTCACTCATTTAATACTTGTAGGATCCTCCAAGGCGGGTATCACTCGGAGCTATAGGCGCCTATTGAAGCGTCATCCAGTCATGATTGCCGACATCACGTTCAGCGGTCTTCGATTCGGTAACGTAATGCAAAACATGAAAGTGATTAGCCGCAACGCGAACAACATGCCTGCCCCCTACGTGAGTGTATGCTGCGATATATATAAGTTTAGGTGGCTGATCAACTAAACGTCACAGCGGGGCGGGCTGTCCAAAGCTGCTTTGACTGTGCAAGCGCTTACAACAATCGAAGGTGTGGATCACTACGGGATCCAAGGTGACCCGGTCATGCCCGTTACCTCCTTCTCATCCCTCCGAATTTGAATCTGGTACCTGGGAAACTGACTCAAACTTAAATCGAGCCAGCTTCTGGTTTCAATCAATTTAATGATTTTCCCTCTTGAATGTAGTGTGCTTATCCCCTATGCCTATGTACATTGTAACCGTGATGTAATTTCTTGCTCTTGCTCTCAATATGTTCTTTTATGCTCTATACTTGGAGAATTGACAGCGGTTTTTGATAGAATGGTAGAATTGTTCCTCACTCTGGTACAAATGTACGCAGATATCATACAGGGCAACATCGACCGCCTATCAGGGTTCTCTGTCAACTATTTACGATGACAGAGTGAGTATATGTGCATGATAGTGAATATAAATGGTTATGTTCAACAATATAGGCACACTTGCAATATGGAGGATGTTGTGAAAGGCTCACCTGGCAGAGTGTTCGGTTATGGCTACATGAGGATGACGCACCAGTCTCACACCCTCCAAACATGGTGGCTTTCTAGGGCGTTTCATACGAAAGAATGGGATATCTCGGTAATATGTAAACTCAACCTGCAACCGATGGACAACCTGATTGAGATTAACATCCCGTAAGCTCTTGCGGGCGTTTCGCCCCGGGACTTACGAGTTTGGGCTTAGTCAAACTTATGCTAAGAACTTAGGGGTACGTTTGTAAGACCTGTAGAGTAACGAGTAGTGCTTTTTGATCCAGCGAGACTAATTATAAAGGATATCTAGCTTGGAAATTTCGGCCCAACGCCTTAAAAACAATATGTAGGTTGATACCATAATTAGTAGCTTACATAGGACTATTGCCAGAACTGTATGATCAGCATGGGAAGTTCCGGGCATAGCTCTATCATTTAATCAGCCACGAGTTCTGACGTCTGCGTCTTACAGAGTTCTTCGTTAGCTCTTCGATGTTGATGTTAGACGTATCTTTCTATTTTGAACAGTGAAAGATCATTTGCTTCACAGTCGGATGTCATTTACTCCGGCGAGAGTACATCGGATGTAGCATAATAACTTTTGTACACTTACAAAACCCGTTAAAATAGATATATCTACCTATATGCACTACTTGGACGGCCCGAGCCACAGCAATGAGCAGAACAGATTAAGCACGAAGGTTAAGTATTAAATCGTATTTGAAACGATTGAATCGAGTTTCCTATGTGGAGCCAGGCGTAGGGGACCTACCATATATTAGTGCAGAGGGCACACCCACTGAAAGTGCTCATACGTCCATGGGTGCTCAGACATATACAATGACACTAAGTACGCTCCAAAGTAATATTTGAATGGCCGCTGGGTTCAGATATGAGAGACGTGCATTTCCTCGGCGACCCATGAGAGAGCGTCGAGAAACTCGCCAGCAAGTTGTGACATCACTAAAGCACCGAGTGAATGGCTAGAGGCGCCGGTGCATGTCTCTTTTGGCCCTAATGATCGTGGTAGAAGTTTTACTATTACTGAACTGAGAGCGCATACATGCCGACAAATCAAAGGAGCATAAATTGAATTGGGTTAACCATAAACGAACACATGATAAGAATGGGCGGAAATCGATGTCCGAGACTAGGCGCTAATTTGTGTGTTGCGAGAGGTCATAGGCGCGACCGCGGGACTATTTTGACTGGGATCACGACGGTCAGGGGAAGAATTCCTAGAATCAGATGCATACATAGGAAGCTATATGCAAATCTGAGATACTCTTGATGATACCGAATCAGGCAGCTCCGCGTCCGGGATCCCGAAGTGGCTACAGGAAGCGTATGGCCAAATGACCTGGTTTGCGATATCTATAAGCCCTATCCGTCTAACTTCTTGTTACATATCAGCGTATAGCGAGCCCGATTATTCTGAACCTTCAAACGTCTTAATCGGGCCCGATGTGTTGAAATGATATGCGAGCTCGGCCCCTATCTAAAAGCCTTGTAGGATTACTGACGAAATCCTCGGACCCGTATCTTACGGATGAGCAGGGGAAGCGTTTTTATACCACCGCTCTTGTCACTCGACCAAACACGAGGCTCTACTATCTTGCTAATGATGATTAAGTTTTGCCTCCGTTCCCGGCTTCAAAAGCCGATTCCTAGACGATTGACGCCAGCACCCCTCTAACCTCGACATCTAACTACGACTCTAATACATACGGAGGAATGAACAGAAATAGAGCTCATGTACGATCAAATATCTGCCGCAATTCTCAAACCCCATGCTGAGCAGTTCTGATCGTAATTCTAGTCACCACCGCCAGTGCAATCTCAATATGAACAGCGCTACCGAGAAATCTGGACCAGGTATGCTAATGCAAACAAACTGTATTTCATTAATATGATGCTGACCTATGGCAGTACTAGCAGCCCCGTCCCGCGCTCTTTTGTGAGTCTTGTCCCATTTGCATGAAGGATGGTTGTTTATTCAACTGCAATGTTCAGGAACCTTACTATTTTGAGATTGACCAGAATGTAAAAGGCAAAGAAACCTCTGTTTATGGACCCAGGCCAGAGATACATAAACGCAAAGACCTTTTATTGGAAGGCGTAGACATTCATCGATGCGACCCTGGCTTTACTCCGTTCGACTATCAAAACGACAAGCGCGAATGGGTTCACTTTAGCACAGCAACAGAAATGCGTTGGTACAGCGAACAAAACGGAACCCATTAATGGTTTTTATTCGAGGTGACAGATCCCGACGGCGAAGAATCGGTGTACTTGCGAATTCAACCCTATGGAAACGGTTCGTTGCCTAAACCTCCACTCGGCCGTCTCGCTGAGCCATCCTCCAGCCAGCGGGGATATTACATGCGAATCTGACCTTGCGATACCTCGCAACTCGAAGTTGCGGGCCAAGATCGCACTTGGTTGGGGGATAGATTATCGAGATGTTCTTAGCGAGCACAAGACGGCCCTGGACCTGCAGTACAAAGAGTCACTTGATAAGGTATGCTGTCAGGTGATACACGTTTACGGATTTATCTGATGCAGGCGATGCAGTTCAACCCTCTCCCACACGCCTTAGCATTCGCAGCAAAGGTCGTTACTTACGTTGGTAACAAGCTTGTATCATGTACCATTGATGAACTCTGCGAAATTTGGTCAAGCGTACCCGAATGTGACCGACGCGTGCACAATTTCTCCCGGTTTCAGCGCGGCACGGATCAATCTATCGTCATGCATGTTAAAGAAACCTTTGGATCTATGAATTCGATTGATTTGTTCGTTCAGTTGCAACGAGATGAAAGTGCGTTTTCGCCATGCTAAATGCTTTTTGAATACGCATCTAATGAAAATTCAGTAAGGAATTTGGCTCTCTTCTCTACGGAGCGTAGATTCATCACACGTGATGGACGCGCACAAGCGAGTATTCAGTTTGAAGATGGTATTCCATTTGCCCGCGTCGCCCAGGTGCTTAGAGATATCCTAAGAGGCTCCGATCCTATTACCGTAAGCAACGCTCTCAGTTTTTGTTTTGTTGTTTTTTTTAAAATAAAAAAAATCCGTGCGTGTAGAAGACCTCCCAGTACTTCTCTGCTGTCCTTACACATAAACTGAGTGTCCAGGTCGGCGACGACTGCTTCACATGCAGGAGTAAGGATCTATTCACGATCTGGTCAAGTGGCCATGGTTCTCAGTTACTCGTCAATCGAATCCACCTATACAAATGCCAGAGCGCAGAAGAAGTAGATTGCCTGGTACTTAATGTCTCGGTTAAGTCAACCGACGACCGCGGGTTATGGGTTTGTTTGAGTCCAGAATCTACAGGTGAATTGATCATATTATTAAAAGTGTTGGCGTACTAACCTGATAGCCTGTGGAAGAAACTGACGATACGGTGCGTGTAAGCGGGGTTCACAGACGAGCATGGAGAAAGCAAATGGAAATGTCGGCGGGCATTGCACCCCAAGGCCTTCATATTGGCCATATGATAAGAACGATGAAAAAGGTGAGGTCCAAAATGGAAAGTATGCCCTCTAGCGAAGTGAGTAAATATACGCATACTTCAATGGTATGGCCAACATCCTGCTGATCCTCTGTAAAGAACATCTCCGAGGCTGCTTCCATCATCAAAGCGCTCGTTGAGATTGAAGACCTGACAAGCCACTGGATCAAAGGAGACTACGCTCGACTAACCACCGAGTTTTCCACTGTTGAAGTTTGGACTCACATGAGATTGAATTGGTTAGCTATTAGCGATTGGGGTGCGAAATGTTTGTAGCGAATTGAATATAGGCCAAGGAACAATCTGGACGGCCGATTGAAACTTGAATTGGGTTGGACTTCTTATTGTACTGGATGTCCCAATTTGTTGAGAATGTAATTTGGTACATTTCACGACCTTGCATTCGTCCATTTGATGGGGCTTGTTTGGCCTATCGTGAAAAGGGGGCATTTGTGTCAGTTCGCATCGGCATTTGCCGGTCGGTGTTCCCTGCCGACGGATGTTCAGGACCGACACAGCCACTGATTTGTCACCCCGTGCGACTGGATTGCGTGCTCGACCCTTCTCAGACTGACGCAAGGGCGCTGAGCAACTCGGATTCATAAGTAAGTTCTCGACAATCACACTCTCGACCAACACATCCTGACACCATGTCTGTCCCAGCTCGTGTCTCTCCTCTCGCTCGCTCACTCGCAGGTTCAAGCTCGCGACATGTGCTCCCAACTACAAAAACTTTTGCGGCCATCTCCGCATCCAGGTCGATAGGGGCTACCAAACGCGGGATTTCATCCAATGTCGGTGGCAAACGCCCCGCATCCCATGCCGCGGTGGCTACGAATCGACCAGACCCCCGCTTTCCGTGCGTCGACGCACACGCCGCTCGTGAGCTGCGAGTCGCACCGCAACCGACGTCTGATCCATCGTCTTCGGGCCCAGAACCTGCCTACGGCCGACCCAAGCCGACATCCTATCACAAGTTCCATAGTACCGAACCTCTTCCTTTGGTATACGGCGACGTCTTGCCCGAGTTCGAGATTGCGTACGAAACGTGGGGTCAACTCAACGAAGCACGAGACAATGCTATTCTGTTACATACTGGTCTGAGCGCTTCGTCTCATGCTGCGTCCACTGCTGTGAATCCTGCCGACGGCTGGTGGGAAAAGTTTATCGGTCCCGGCAAAGCCATCGACACGAATCGCTATTTTGTCATTTGCACCAACGTGCTAGGCGGATGCTACGGTTCAACTGGTCCATCCTCTCCAGACCCTTTGCGTGGCGGCGCTCCCTACGCTGCTCATTTCCCTATCCTCAGCATCCTCGACATGGTTCGGGCACAGTATAAGCTATTGGATCACCTCGGAATCGAAAAGCTTTACGCAAGCGTCGGAAGCTCGATGGGTGCCATGTCCAGTCTCGCTACGGCATGGGTCCACCCGGAGCGGGTCGGGCGCATAGTCAGCATCAGTGGAACGGCGCGAAGTAGCCCCGGAAGCATCGCGATGCGTTATGCTCAGAGAAGCGGTCAGTCAATCACATGCTTCAAGTCGTGCAACAAGACTTATTTCTTTATTTCCAGTGCTCATGGCCGATCCAAACTGGAACAACGGATCGTACTATGAAGGTTCACCACCCCACACTGGGATGAAACTCGCACGCCAAATCGCGACGATCACGTACCGTTCCGGGCCTGAATGGGATCAACGATTCGGTCGAAATCTGCGCAAGTTGAGTCCAGGAGAGCAAACCCAGGTCGAAATGACTGGCGGGATCCGACGACCGGCCTTGTGCCCAGACTTTTTGATCGAGACGTACCTCGATCATCAGGTAAGCGGGGTCTTCTGGGTGCCTGGAATTTATCCTGACAGCATTTGACATTTAGGGGGAACAATTCTGCTTGAAATATGATGCCAACTCGTTCTTGTACATCTCAAAAGCCATGGATCTGTTCGACATGACCGAGACAAACCTTCGGTCCCTCTCTGTACCTTTCCCCGCGGTACCCGCTTCATCCTTAGAGTCCGCAGGTTCTGTGTCGCCTCAAAAATTGGCCAAGACGCCTCTTCATCTTTCGCCTCCGCCGTCCTATCTTTCAGACCTTTCTGCTGGACTGGCTCCTCTCTCCCAGACGCCTACACTCGTTCTCGGAGTGCAAAGTGATATATTGTTCCCGGTTGAGCAACAACGAGAGATGGCAGATGCACTGAGGATGGCTGGGAATGGCTCGGTGGTATACTATGAACTTGGCGGAGTGTGGGGACATGATACGTTCCTGATTGATGTCATGAACGTCGGCGGGGCAATTCGGGGCTTTTTGGCATGAAAACTTCACTTGAATGTATACCGTGTTGAATAGTAGGGTTGCGCAAACTGTAATTGATTCACAGTGGTACCCAAAAAAATTGTAAACGCTTAACCGTTTGTGAATTCCAGAGCCGCAGGGTGTCAGCAAACGGTTTATCTCAGGAAACCACTTGTGCAAAAAGAGGTTGGACAACCAATTCGGTTACAAACTCGGCCAAAATCAGGCTCAATTGCAAAAGTAGCACATCATCAGCCAGGCCGAAACAGCTCAACAAAGATTTGGGGACGATTTATCTTTCATGAGTTGTAGTTTGATTAGGTCAGATGCATGTTAAAATATCATATGTATATGCATAACATTCCATCCCAGAATCACAGACCCTGATGATTTTATATTTGCTTTTGAATGTGGTAGAGGACGATACTGGCCGCTGCGTAAAGCGAGCATAAACGATAGACTAAAGACACATACGAAATTTAATGCAAGGGTTCGCATGAATGTAAGCGAGCGATCGAGAGTCGAGCGATGACTGTACCTCACGCGTCACCATTATAAAAACGGCTAACATAACGCTAGGTCGTTGTTGCTAAAATTATTTTTTTGAATAACATAATGTCGGAACTTGGTTGCCGATGAGAACCAGGTTGAACTTTGAGCAACGGTTGTAAGCTGGATGTGCCATGAGATCTTGAAGGCACAGCTCGATGGCTGGCAGCTACCGCTGCATTCTTTGCCTTCTCCACAGGTGTCGCTTTTTTGGGGACGAAGCCATCTAGCTGTTTGACATTGTATTATACTATGGTCCTCATTGTGATAACAAGCCGTAAAAGGCACACGTGACCTGCCCACACTCTGGCTGATAATACAGCACTTTCGCGTCAGCTACATCAGACACTGGAAGGAGCCAAGGTGAACTAGTGACACATATATGCCGACCTGACGTATAAAATCCATATTATACACCAGAGTGTGGACAGGATACGTATGTCTTTCGCACACTTGTTGTCACCCCAGAGGTCAAGTACAATGAGACTCACCGCTCGAGGCCCGTTGCACGCCCTAAGAGACTTTTTAAAGGGTCGGTGCAACCGATTTCGCATACATCTATGCTAGTATGTATGTATTAGACTGCCTGTCCGTTGCCTCGTAGTTGCTCATCGCTACACAATTGGTAGGTAATCGAAACGCTGAAATTTCTCCGTTGTGACAATTATGACGCGTACAGAAATAAATGACCAAAAAGAGACAGAACTATAAATTATGAAGAGAGCGGTCGATGAGCGGTATGACCGGTACGAGGATTGTGTATTTGTGCATATAGGGACCGCAAGCTGGAGTGTTATGCGAAGTCGTGAGCGCGACTATGTGACTATGATGTTCAAGGCACGACGACCGGAAGAAATCCCTCCCCAAAAAAACGGACCCATGCACGTGGTAATATTGAATCAGGCTGTGGAGACGCCCAACAAGGAGCCTTTTTCAAGTATTACCGTGAACCCACAAGGCCGGCGGGACGGACCGGTGAGTTATGGCGAATCGGAAAACCACTGTATGAAATACTGACGCTTCTCATAAGCCTCTTATTATTATTGAGAGGTGAATATGGGTCAGGGGCCCGAGATTTCCTTATATCGGGCCTCTTACGTCCTAAATGCGCGCTACTTGATTAAAAGCCAATTCTGGTATATATTTGACGGATTCTGGCTTTTTGCGAAATCCTGCTCATCGGCGCTATTGGCAAGAACGGGTGAAAGTATAAATCTTCATGCAGTAGGATAATCAAAGCTCCCCCCTCTCTGCTGCCCGACCAACACGACATACATAGACACGTCAAACGCCTTCAACGATATTCAACGAATGCCTGCGGCTTGAATCATGTCTAGGTACCCATACCTTGCAGCTTCAGATGTCTATCCATATCCTCGTAGACCCTCCGTCCACCAAGACAGCCAAGGACCCAGAGGACGCCAAAGATTGAGGTCAAACAACAACACCACATATGACTACGTGGACGGGGGTGGTTTTGCAGTTTACGGTAACGCTTACACTACTCCCACTACAACAAGCCACTACACGCGCACACGAAGCAGACATTCCTCTCCAAACGGGTACTATGGGCATACAGAAGCCAGAGCCAGCCCCTTGGTTTACGGTGACAATTATTACACTCCGAATACATATAGAGAAGATTCTCCATACCAATCTCGCTCTCGAAATGCGTTTAGGTCACGTTCGTCCGTTAGAGCGCCTCCCCACGGTTCGCCCTGGGATCTTCCGGGAACACACGAGATCGGCAGATCAGCACGATCTCGCTCCCGACACTCATCGAGGCCTCGTTCTGGATGCGCGTTCGGATCTCGTTCTCAGAGTTCTTTCAGACGTCATTCTCGGGTATCAGCTCAATCCCATTCAGAACTTCATCCATGGCCCCGCGATCCCGTTCCGTCCCCTCCACGTTCACGGAATCGTTCGAGGGCGTCTTCGTTAGGAACTCACGGGTTCAGCCATGAAACTTCATTTAGGCATGGCTCGTCAACTGTATTTGTACGAGTTGTGGAGGATTCATGGATCGATGACTCTCAAGATTCAGCAGATTATTCCGAATACACGGCAGAATCCGTACATGAACGTGGTAAGTTTGTCACGAACAAATTCGAAGATTGGCGTTATGCTAACTACCTGATTCTCCTATGCCTTGGTGCGTATTTCACTTGGAACTTGAATAACTGATCTTCTGTAGATCGTCCAGATATTATCAGCAGCGCCATGGTTCGTAGATCGCTCTAACTCTCAGAAGCGATTCTGACTCTCGGCATTCTTTCATCAACGTACAGCCCATCGACGATGTGATTAGATTACTGGTCTACTACGGGTGTCCGGACATAACTCAAGAATTGAATTTAGCTCGCTGCGACACGACGCCTTACTCCAATGGCGGGTTCGGAGATGTCTATCGAGGCCTTCTGTTCGACGGTACCAAAGTGGCTTTAAAGTGCCTTCGTTCGTTCGTAGCTGAAACCGACGACAATGCAAGGGCGCTAAAGGTATGTTGTCAGTCCCGGCCGATATTTGTGACGGAGGCGCTCAACATCCGAGGATCGATAGCGTGCAGCCCGTGAGCTTTACGCTTGGTCACGATGTCAGCACAAGAACATAGTAGAGCTCTTTGGTTTGGTTGTCTTTCAGGGGAAACTAGCAATGGTGTCTCCTTGGATGGACCTGGGTGGAGTCGATCGTTTAAACTCTCGTTCGCCGATCGATCGTTGTCGGTTGGTCAGTTTTCTGACGCTTATTCCAACCAAAAAAAAATTGTGCTAATCCAAATGAATCATCAGTGTGCCCAAATTACTAGAGGACTGCGGTACTTACATGGAAAGGGGATAGTGAGTTATGTGTATAGCTTTTTATCATGGGTCAATTTCTGAAACGCGCATACTTTAGATACATGGTGACCTCAAAGGGGTATGCTTCTATACGCAATCCGACGTATAACCCCTACTGAGATATTCACCTCATTTAAGGCTAACGTTTTGCTTTCCAATGATAATATTGCGAAACTCACGGACTTTGGCAACGCTGTTCTAGAGAGTAGCTCCCTGGCCTTTACAAAAAGTTCGACTCCTCGGTTTTCGACCAGATGGGCGGTGCGTCCGCTTGACAATATTCCCCAACGCTAGATACTTACACAACCTGTTTTTTCAGGCCCCAGAACAATTAGGAGGTCAGGTGCCATGTAGTTTTGAAGCAGATATATACTCACTTGGAATGGTCTGTAATCTTGCTTCGACATGTTAGTCGTTTTCTAAACCGGAGTGATGTAGACTATATTGGTATGTCAACTCGGCACTAGATCACCCGCGACGATTCGGCGCGTGTTCTCAGATTGAATCTTATATCCAGGAAGTAGTATCTCGACGAGTACCGTTCGATCATATAACAAAAGATATGGCCGTAATCGCAGCTGTGTCTCGAAATGAAATTCCGAAGCGGCCTGGTGATGCTATCCCAACCGCTAGTGAACAAGGTGACACGCTGTGGTGGCTACTTGTTGCATGCTGGAGCTCAGAGCCTGAACGTCGACCAAGTGCATACGATGTTAACGAAATTGTGGGTGAAGCTCATACATTAGCCTTTACGATAGGCTTGACGGGTGTTTCAGATGAAAGCTATCAAAACGAGTGGTCTTGAGCCAAATAGTCACATACGTGGTCGCCAATACCCTGCAGATTACATACCCTTCCAAAATGGGTTCGGTGGTGTAAGGCCCATGCCCTGGGAGGGAAGGAGGCGAGTAGATATGGAAGGCAGAGTTAGGAACGGGACAGGTGAGGAGTCTAGGGGTCGCCGCCGCTATGTAGGCTAGATGAAAACGTTAATGAATCAGCGTATTGAATTATTGCTCGTGAACTAGCAACACACATTTAAATTAAATAATCGGGGGCCAAGTTCTAGTAAGTATGGCGATAGTCGTACCTCACAGCGCTGGGGAGGCATTAGTATCAATCTACCCTCCTTGGCTCTTGTGCATGTGGGATGCTCCTTGGCGTATTGGTGAATATCTCAAGAGAAGAGGCCCACGCATTCTCATGATTGATTTATAAATATTGTTTGCCTTATGGCTCACGCGCGACCCACTGTATCTTGGCTATGATTGCCTAAATGGAGGTCGTGCGATAAGCGCTAGTGATCCATCTCATGTACCACTTGCAGGTCTTTAGTCTAATTTGGATCAAATTAAAGGTTTTGTTCTGATATTATGCAAAGCGGGTTGCTCATCGTGCACCAAGGCAGCTACGCTCACCGTACCGCAGCATTTTTAGTGTTGCCTAGGCGCATATACTCATACCGGATTGCAAAAGTACTCGCCACAAGCGCCGAAAAATATGTCATTTTGGAAGTTGGCCAGTTTCAGAAAACTGATCGCATCTCCAGCGTTTCGAGCCCAATCATCATCATATGTAGCTTGAAGTAATCCAGAGAGCAGCGCCAATCGATTGGTATCAATTGTATAGCTTCAGTGGTACCCAATGGAAAGTTGAGATTTTTCGCTAATCTGCGTTTTTCGCTACCATGGTTGATCTCATACTGAGACCAGAGAGTCTCATAAGCTATTAAAACCTTCCGCCACTCTTACATTATTAGATTATTGCCTCTGTGATGAGATCTAGGAAGTGGGTTGGACGACTCATCTAGGTTACGCCCTTAAACGCTATCTGACACTCATAGAAATGGAAAGACTCATTATAATCTTCATTCAAGACCTCATAAAAGCCTCTGCGGGTGCTTTATCAGCGGGATACACCTGAAAACGTGTAAACGGCTTGTAGATACCGAAATATCAAGGATTTTGTTTAGACATAGATGGGTGGTACCTACTGGTTCGCCTTGATAATGTGAGCAATCGTAGCTATTTAAATCGCCGAAAGTATGAGAAATCACCGCAGATACGGTTGGTTTTCAGAATCTGCTCAACCCGCAAAATGACAAAATTTTTGGCGCTTGTGGTGAGTACTTTTGCAATCGACAGTAATTGTGTTTTCGGCTACCAGGTATTATTCATTACTTCATTTACAAAAATCCTAATAGTATGCTCCGATTCGCTTGCGTATTGAATATTAATGCTAGATATTGTTACAATAGTCTAATAACGTAGTCCACTCATATCCTTTCACTCGTTTATCCATCTGCATGAGATACCCCATCGTATAACTGCATCCGCGTCTGCAAAATGTTGCGCTTGGGTCCCGTTGGCGTGTCTCGAGGCTTTCGATGTCGCCACCTGATCCTTTTTCCGGGTACCCACTCTGACTGGCTCCACCGAGGCACTCAGAGCCTTCTCGACCTCGACCAGGCAGGCACACGCTCGTGATTCGGCTTGTACGTCTTCGACGGTATGATATCTGGAGACAATAGTTTCAGGCTTGCGAAGGCCTTTGGCCGTCAGCAATTGGCGTGCGAGATAGTGTAACCACTAGCATGACTAAGATTAGTTGAATGTTACTTTTCACGAGTGAAAGGATGTAAACGTGAAAGGATAAAGGATGTAAACTCACCATAACGTTCGTTAATGGCCGATACTCTGCCCAACCATGTCCCCGATCCGAGCAATGAGCTTTCATCATGCGATACACGTCAAACTGATAGTCGCCTTCGCCCTCAAACACCTCAGGTTCCGGTTCAGTATACCAGGGCGTGGATGTATGCGTGTTCATCCGTGATAAACCGAGGTCGATCAACGTGACTTTGACCTTTGACTTGGACTTGGGAAGATTTTGGATGAGAATCTGTCCCCAGTGTAGGTCACGATGTTCGAACCGGACGAGTGACTCGGCTTGCGCAAGCGTTTGGGCAACTTGCCAGAAGATACTGAATGCTGTTCGCCAAGAGGTGCGAGGGACAAACGTGTAATGTTCAAGATCAGGGCCACCATCTGGGAGGATTAGAAGTGCATATAATTGCGAGGGAGAGAATGAATCTAATTGCGCCAAGTTAATTTTGAATGGGAGTGTAGTTGCAAAATCTTACCAGGGCGAATACTTTCAGAACCATATTCCCTCTTATATGCGTCCCAGAGATCCAAGAGTTCTTGAGGGTATGATCCTCGGACTACGTGAGCTCTACCGATAGAAGGTTCAGCTCAAGTCATTGCACACTGGATATAGCAGAAGATATACCTCACAAGCTTGATGAACCCGTCTTGAATCTCACCCATCGCCCTCGTGACCGATATCTCCTTTTCGACATCTTCCATTTCGCTCACTGATGGACCCTCCATGTCCGCAACCGGACCTTCCATCTTTAAAGGGACAACCTTGACCACAACTCCTCCCAACCCAAACACTTCCGAATAACTCGCTTCACCAATTTTTCGCCATCGGCGACGTGATGAGGAGGGATATAGCGTGTGGACCTCGTCTGTGGAAAACGTTGCCACGAATGCATCAAAGTCTATCAGCTCAGATTGGGAGCAAGTCGAAAGCAAGCTTTTTAGCGCAGGGTCAGAGGCCGGGTTTGTGGCTTTGGCCTTGGGTCGAGGTCGAGTTGGGGCGTGTGGTACGGTCGAGGGACGAGCGCGAGAAATCGAAGCGCTGGATGATGCTTTGAGTTCAGGTTGGACGGTCGGAGGTGGTTGGAATGGGACCGATCTAGGTTTCGTCTTAGCACTAGGACGTTTAGCCGGCTTGGATTCTCGTATGATTACCGGTGTTTCAGCTGGCGCGGGTCGTTTCTCTACTCTTTGTGTCACTGGTGAAATAGCGACCGGTTTCTCCTGGACTACAGGCTTCTTTTTCTTTCGGGGAACCGGTATCTCTACGGTCATAACACTTGGTCTCGATTTGAGAGGGGCAAGCGGCATAGACTTCGTGGATACCAGGGGCGGGTTTTGTTTCGAGGACGAAGCTATTGGAGGCTCCACGTTCGCGATCTTGGATTCGCTCAACAAGGCGCTAATCGGTTTTGGTTTTGCTATGGGAATATCTGGGTTGACAGATCCTGAGGGTCCGAATTCGGATTTTGTACGAGTAGGTACAGGAAGTGGTACCGGTGGGGTCTCAGGCATCGCCTCCAGCTCTGCGACAGCGTCTAAAAATGCCTCTTCATCGTCCGAGTCTACCGGACTGGGCAAATCGTCGTCGGGAGAGAACGGGCGAGGGGAAGTGGGGACAGGGAATGCTCCGCCGCTCAATCGGGCATGAAAACTCGGAACGGGTCCGCCACTGAGTCTTGAGCGGATCGGAGGAGAGCCTATCATGGCATGTTGTCGTGTGAGTGGTTGGAGAGAAGGCCTTCGGGTGGGATGAGCGCCCGAATCGGAGTCGTCCGAAAGGACGAGAATAGAAGGTGGTCTCCTAGCAGGCGCCTGTTGTGTACGCATGGGGACAACGGGCGATGCCCTTCGGGTTGGATGTGTGGGTGGATATCCCCCTGGGATTGCGGAAAGGCTATCATCAGAAGCAGCGCTGATGGGATTGCGACGCGGTTTCGGTTTTGGCTTTCGAGGCGAGCGTCGCTGGACCTGAGGCGAAAATTTGGCAAGATTAGAGACAGTTACCAACGGCGGAGCTCGTTTATCGACCCGACGCTGCATGGGCGAACCTCGTATCTTGGGAGAGGATGCGACCAACAGTTTTCGTTTCCTCGGTTTGACAGGAGACGAGATTGACAGCACACTCATTTCTGCGACTAGATTTTCTTTTTTGCTCTTGGAAGCATTATCCGACGAGGAAATTTTGCCGGATTTTTTCGATACAGCAATAGGCTTTCTTGTCGCGTGAGCTCGAGGTGGGGAAGTCACATGAACGCTCGAGGAGCTTTCAGACAGCGGGGAAGTCGGTGGTTCTATCCATTCTTTTTCTCGGCTGGGAGTATACAGGCGAGCAGCAGATATGATAGCAGTAGACCGTCGTCCATAGGTGTTTACCCGTCGAGTTGGGAGCATAGCAAGCCGTGGCCAGGAGGAGCGTGTTTGTTTATTTGTTGATCCTCGCTCCCTGTCACGTGATACCCTCTTGTGGCCGTGTTGCCGTGTACAGCATCGCATACATCAACGCCTTCTCGAGTTCATAAGTGGCACTGATCGTTCTGAGAGACTTGAATTACATCCTCATCCTAGTATAATACTTGTTCTTATAATCAAATTTTGTGAGAAATATCGGAACTTTGCCAATCGTCTTCATCAAGCGCCTCTTCAAGCATGAGGTACGGCTGAGCCGCGAGGATAATAACAGTGAGGCTTTTCGGTTTTTTTAGCCGTTTATCTAGCCTTAATACTATATATGGCTCGCTCCGGTGCGTGGAATAAAATAGGTCCGTCGTTTCCACGAGTACGATCGCTCAACGTGGCCAGTACACTATGAGTTACGGGATCTTATCATTGAAATTGTAGCAGAGGCGAGTGAACAATATTAGTTTAAAAATATTCGCCAATGCTAAAAATGGGCAGTGTTAGAAGGAAGTCTAGAGAGGTAAAAGTGAGGTAAAACGAATGCATGGTTCATTTGCATTCAGTAGGGATATTGAACCCATTGATACTAGAGCGAGTCGTGCGCTCGAGTTTCTTAGCGTCCACTCCCTATTGATATGTCTTTTGTTCAGTATAAAACACAAGCACGGTAAAGTGGCCCACATACCAGTCCACGACTTGCGAATCCAGCCCATAACAAGCATTTGTTCTCTCCGCCAGTAAGCTTATTATCAGCGTCAATGATTGCATCGCGGGCTTGGATAAACGTAGGGTTGCATGGTTGCAATTTCATTCCGTTTACGATGAGCCTAGAGTAAGTGGGACGTGTATGTTGTGAGTGTTTGAGTACTCATTATAACGAAAACGTACTGAAGCGCGAGAGTGTTGCCATTCTTAGGCACGAGCTGCTTTACACCATCACTGCCGGTGGATTGTTTGTAGAAATTAGTACCGGAGACTGGGAAGAGCGAGTCTGCAAAACCGTGTTTCTCGATGAGTTTGTTGGACACAACCCAGAGAATTTCAGCCCATATTTCGCCAATGCCATGCTAGTAGAAATCTTTTAGGACCAATATACGTGCACAGAAAATACAACTGCGTACCACTTCGTTAAAATCGTCGTTGCGTATGTGATCATAGGTCAGAGGATTAAGCGTCGTATTCTAATCGGAAATTCCATAAACAAGCCGGGAGTATAAGCAAAGCCAAAGCTTACCAACGAGTATGGGAAATGCCGATAGCCCCCCTCCATATTGGTTGCCCAAGCTGCAATCGGGTAATCGGAGTACGTACTCGTGCTTCGTACTGTGGTCCCAATCCAGTCACTCCATCCTTCACCCATTCCTCCCGCCTGATCAGTACTGAGACACCCGGCTGCACTGGGGCCACCAGTCAGACGAGAAGACAACCCATGCGAGAGCTCGTGTATCAGGATACTGGCGTCGAGGCCTCCGTCACGGAAGGGAGTTGCTAGATTGAAGAGGAACATCCTGCACAAACCATTTTGGCCGTCGGGGAGCTTGACAAAACGTCAATCAGCAAAAGCCTAGCCATGATAAAGCTCCTTCCATACCGCTCGAAAATACGCGTTATTGAATCCAGCGCTGTCTTGGGCTTGCACAATAATGGCATCACCTTCAACCCCGTTCTTTCCGAAATTGTGTTGTTGGAAGTTACCACTCGCCTCGTCGAATCCGTAAATGTACAGCAGATCATGATACATGTTGGATATATAAAACTGCTGGGTGACCGATGCGTTGACGTACTGTCGTGGCTCGCGTTTTTGCCAGCCCTCATCCCAAGGGTTAGCACCATAAGGGAAGTCAAACACAAGCTCTGCTCCACCATCGGGTCGGTGGTTCTTCTTCCAATCGGCCCCTCCTCCCCAATTGGCCTGGGCGATGATCTGCGAGTAGATGCAATGTTCCGCATTAACTATCGGTATGCTAGATAATCCATCCAACAAAACTTACGTTGTTTCCTATGGTGGTCGTATAATTGACAAGAATATCGGCATCCTTCTCCAGGTGAGAGTTGATTGGATCGTTGCGTGCTGGAATGGAGTGCCATCCAAGTGGCGAAGCAGCTTTGTTATGTGGAGAGACCTCTAAAGTCCGGTTACCGCTGGCCGGGTCATTAATACCCCATTTCCAAACACGGTATTGCCCGCCAGGGGTTTCGGATGAAACAGTATTGGGTGCGGAACTAGGATTCGTAGATGATGCAAGGCGGATTAATACTTCCATAACCGAGTACTGCTCTGAACCAACGATATTTTGACCGAAAACCTTTGCCTGTAAAGCGCTTGGCCATCCATCTTCCCTTGGAGTGGGAGCATCCTTGACCCAATCATCGGAAGAAATTATCTTGGAAGGATCGTGCGCAGACACGAAGGCCTCATAATAGTTATCTTTCATCTCCACTTCAAGTCGCCAAGCGAGATTAAGCTGAGTATGGCGGCTTCCGGGAGTATGTGTTTGGATGTAGACAAGCTGTGCGCGAACAGGGGATAGGATCCCAGGGAGCGACGATACGAGCCAGCAACCGGTAAGAGAAGGTCTTGGGCATTCGCCGCGAGATGCAACAATAGAGCCAATGTCAACACTAGAAGGCAGATTCCCAGGATAGGCAGCAATGGTGAAAAAGTATGCGGCAGCTATCGGGGTTTCGTGGTCGAGGCTGATACCATCAGAGTAAAGCGAAGCTGCTAAGCGAATGCGATCAAGAGAAATTCCGCATACAAACGGCTTTGTGCCCTGAGGAATCTCGCTGCAGTAGGTCTCTTGGCTCCAGCTGACTGGGAGCATATTGCTTTTGGATGCATCACCCATAAATATCTGATGAGCAGAACTAATTAGAAACAGGAAGTATACTGCCGGGCATTAATAAAACACTTACGGAACTCCCGTAACTCAAAACCCGTCCATTGCGAATATTGATGTTGACATTGCCATCTGCTACCTCGATACCGTCTATGATTTGGCGAACATATATATGAGAAATTCCAGTGTTTGAGTCGGTATAGGAATCATTGCGGATGTAATACTCGAATCCATTCGGTCCATCGTTTGACATCAAGCGTTTTAGAAAACGGTGTGCAGCTTCATAAGGGTCGGTATGGTATGGGGCATACGGGGCGATGGAGCGTGCACCGCTGAAAAAATTAGCGTTAGGTAGCGGCTGTCTGAACGAGAGAGAGTTGCGCGTCGTCCTGTGAGCCACCGCTGATCGACCCAACGTCAAGCACGCGAGAGACGAAAGAAAGACGCCGCGCTGGAGTGTTTTCATCGCAGAACGGCTTAGATTCCGGTCGAGGTACGGTGCGTCTTCTCCTGCTCTAGTTGCTCTGTTTTATCTTCGGACCCCGGTACATAGTCCGTATGGCACGTCCATACGTCCATTCGAGCCCATCGTTGCCGACCGTCTATTCACCTTGCCCGCGAGCGTAAATCTTCCCTTCCACCCCGCATACACCGCTCCGCTCGTTGGCGTGCCGGGAGTATCTACATAGCGGACGCGAAGTGCACCCCGCTACGTCCTCGGTGATGCCCGACTGGGAGCCAAGCTATAACCGTCTCCGTTCCGTCTTGGCCCCCACCGGCGTCGGTTCTGCCGATGAGAATAGCCGGGTCGGACCGCTCGACCCGCTGCTTTTTGCTCTCGGAGCGGGTTGTTGTCCGGGCTCTCAGGCAAACAGCCTTGGTTATGATACTCCACGCATACAGGCTCTGTTCCAACCCCTTCTCCCGTCTTTTGGCTATCCCTGCTGGCTCGTCTGCCACGACTCATGAGGCCGTCGCCTTAGGCTATCCTGTTCGGTGATCAGACTCCTACCCAGTCCTCCCTCGACCGAGCGGCCGTACTCTCGAAGAATGCGCACATCGAGAAGCCCGGGCGCTAAAAGCCGAGGCGTTCGATAACGCTCCGAGTGCTGTCGAGTCTGCGAGCCTGCGCACCAGGCGGCCTTACGAGTTTCTCGCTGCACGATATGTAGACCGCCCCAACGCTAGCCGAGGCCCTTGGTATATAAGCCCGACCTCCCGAGATCGAGTCGACCATCCTCTGCACACACTCGATCCAGCGTCCTTCGACTCAGCTCATACAATCTACAGCCATGGCAGCTCCCCTTCAGATCGCTAACATCGAGGGTTCGTATTCCATTTTCTGTTCCGGAATCGACGTTTTCTGACTCCCCGAGCCATCTCCAGAGGCCGAGGAAGCTGTGAAGTCGTACTACCGCGAGGAGGACGGAACCTTCTTGGTCGTCCACCACAAAGGTCCCTCGCTCCTCGGCTTCGGAAACGAGCTGAACTTCAGCTGGGCTTTGGGACCTATCACGGTGAGCGAGCGGATACCGAATGCACGCAGCGGGGTTCGCTGAAACTAGGACCCCCAGCTCAAGGCGACGGTCAACACCGCTCTGCTTTCGATCTCGGCGGTGCTGGGAGTGACCGTTCCTTTCATCGGCTTCATCACACTGGCGCATATCAGCGGAGACCTGAAGAAGGGAATCGAGACCGGAATCGACGTTTTTGTCGCCAAGGGCAGCGCGCGACTGTACTTGGACGGCAAGGACCTCCATCTCGAGCTGCGGCTAGACTCCACGTTCTTCAAGTCGATCCAGGGAGACTACAAGCTGATTACCATCTGTAAGCTTGGATCGACTCGGTATATGCCCGCCCGTCGCTGACCCACAACCTTTAGAACTCAGCTGGCCGGAAATAGAGCCTTGAACATGGCTTACATTTTCTCTCCTGATCCACTCGCTTGTGTTTCGCACATGGACTATTTAGACATAGACAAGGATGTGCTCGGCTTGCGAATTTCTTCCAATCCTCTTTTGTTTTTGTCCACACACGATTTGAGGTTGGCTTTCTAGAATGCGTCGGAGATTTGTCGCTCCGGCATATCTTCTATTAACCAGCTGAAACAATCCAATCGAATTTACAGTATTTCTGTTTGCAAAATAGTTGGCGCCGGCGCTAGAACATGTTTTTGACCAAATAAATACCTTGGGGTATTTTGCTTGTTGTGTACGATAGAGGCGTCCTATCGGGATGATCTTGAGCTCAGAATGAGCGCACAGAGGAAGCGTGTGTATCTACAAAAAGAAACTCGCAAATTTTGAAGCTTTATAAGTTGACCCCCCGAACGCCCTTCAAGGTATCACGCAGCGTCCGGGTCGCGAACCAGGAATCGTATGAGATAGAAAGTATCACATTGGAAAAGAAAACACCGCTAGAGAGAGATTTTAGCAAATCAGCGCAATTTGAGTGATTTCCAGGTGCGAGGTCACTTGCATAGGAGTGAGCGGGCTGAAAACACATATATCGACCTATTTCTCTCACCTTCAAGAGCGTTCGGGGGGTCAACTTATAAAGCTTCAAAATTTGCGAGTTTCTTTTTGTAGATACACACGCTTCCTCTGTGCGCTCATTCTGAGCTCAAGATCATCCCGATAGGACGCCTCTATCGTACACAACAAGCAAAAATACCCCAAGGTATTTATTTGGTCAAAAACATGTTCTAGCGCCGGCGCCAACTATTTTGCAAACAGAAATACTGTAAATTCGATTGGATTGTTTCAGCTGGTTAATAGAAGATATGCCGGAGCGACAAATCTCCGACGCATTCTAGAAAGCCAACCTCAAATCGTGTGTGGACAAAAACAAAAGAGGATTGGAAGAAATTCGCAAGCCGAGCACATCCTTGTCTATGTCTAAATAGTCCATGTGCGAAACACAAGCGAGTGGATCAGGAGAGAAAATGTAAGCCATGTTCAAGGCTCTATTTCCGGCCAGCTGAGTTCTAAAGGTTGTGGGTCAGCGACGGGCGGGCATATACCGAGTCGATCCAAGCTTACAGATGGTAATCAGCTTGTAGTCTCCCTGGATCGACTTGAAGAACGTGGAGTCTAGCCGCAGCTCGAGATGGAGGTCCTTGCCGTCCAAGTACAGTCGCGCGCTGCCCTTGGCGACAAAAACGTCGATTCCGGTCTCGATTCCCTTCTTCAGGTCTCCGCTGATATGCGCCAGTGTGATGAAGCCGATGAAAGGAACGGTCACTCCCAGCACCGCCGAGATCGAAAGCAGAGCGGTGTTGACCGTCGCCTTGAGCTGGGGGTCCTAGTTTCAGCGAACCCCGCTGCGTGCATTCGGTATCCGCTCGCTCACCGTGATAGGTCCCAAAGCCCAGCTGAAGTTCAGCTCGTTTCCGAAGCCGAGGAGCGAGGGACCTTTGTGGTGGACGACCAAGAAGGTTCCGTCCTCCTCGCGGTAGTACGACTTCACAGCTTCCTCGGCCTCTGGAGATGGCTCGGGGAGTCAGAAAACGTCGATTCCGGAACAGAAAATGGAATACGAACCCTCGATGTTAGCGATCTGAAGGGGAGCTGCCATGGCTGTAGATTGTATGAGCTGAGTCGAAGGACGCTGGATCGAGTGTGTGCAGAGGATGGTCGACTCGATCTCGGGAGGTCGGGCTTATATACCAAGGGCCTCGGCTAGCGTTGGGGCGGTCTACATATCGTGCAGCGAGAAACTCGTAAGGCCGCCTGGTGCGCAGGCTCGCAGACTCGACAGCACTCGGAGCGTTATCGAACGCCTCGGCTTTTAGCGCCCGGGCTTCTCGATGTGCGCATTCTTCGAGAGTACGGCCGCTCGGTCGAGGGAGGACTGGGTAGGAGTCTGATCACCGAACAGGATAGCCTAAGGCGACGGCCTCATGAGTCGTGGCAGACGAGCCAGCAGGGATAGCCAAAAGACGGGAGAAGGGGTTGGAACAGAGCCTGTATGCGTGGAGTATCATAACCAAGGCTGTTTGCCTGAGAGCCCGGACAACAACCCGCTCCGAGAGCAAAAAGCAGCGGGTCGAGCGGTCCGACCCGGCTATTCTCATCGGCAGAACCGACGCCGGTGGGGGCCAAGACGGAACGGAGACGGTTATAGCTTGGCTCCCAGTCGGGCATCACCGAGGACGTAGCGGGGTGCACTTCGCGTCCGCTATGTAGATACTCCCGGCACGCCAACGAGCGGAGCGGTGTATGCGGGGTGGAAGGGAAGATTTACGCTCGCGGGCAAGGTGAATAGACGGTCGGCAACGATGGGCTCGAATGGACGTATGGACGTGCCATACGGACTATGTACCGGGGTCCGAAGATAAAACAGAGCAACTAGAGCAGGAGAAGACGCACCGTACCTCGACCGGAATCTAAGCCGTTCTGCGATGAAAACACTCCAGCGCGGCGTCTTTCTTTCGTCTCTCGCGTGCTTGACGTTGGGTCGATCAGCGGTGGCTCACAGGACGACGCGCAACTTTCTCGTTCGGGACGGTCTTTACTTGATGCTGGTGCCGAGCTCTTATGCCGACCGAAACATCGGTATCGCTCTTTATGCGATAGATATAGATGTGGCTGTGTAGCGTCGGTTTTCATCTCTCCACGATGAGTCAGTCCCTTTTTTCCAGCACGTAGTTCCATCTAATTCGTTCCCATACACGAAGATATATTCAAAGTTATTGAAGAACAAAAATCTCAGCGTCTGCTCCGCTCTTACTACACAAGCGTCATAGCACTCAGATCACTCCCTTCCGAACTAATCTTTTACATATGTCAACTAGCCGACTTTCTCTCGGCCAGACCAGACCCAGAAGCTTCGTCTTTCTATCAACACAAACCAAGCAAATACCAGAGAACAATTTTCCGTACAACCGAAGCACGTAAAATCGTTCCCTGGTTCCGCACACCAGCCTTTTCACAATCAACGCTCAACACCACACAACGCATCGAAGTCAAAGCATGTTCAAACATATCCTATCCGGCAAGTCGAAGTCTTAATGCTTATACATTCTACCACGGTTCCTCATCGACGACCCAGCGTCGTGTACCCTGGCGAAACTTTAGCCTCCGCCTCGTCTCGCCCGCGCACCCCAAACGGGCTAAAACTCGATGGGATGATTCGCCTTTGAGTTGGCCGTGCTTTGAGGATTCGTCCCTCCCTCCTGATGCAGAACCACAGCCGAGTGATCCAGGTGTGATGATTGTGGATAGGGAGCACGAGCTTTGGAAGTGGGTAGAGGCAGGTGATTGGTTAGAAGTTACGGTGCGGGCACATTTTAGTTGGGAATTGGCAAGTTTCAGGCTTGACGGAGTCGTGTGGGTGTTCAAGTGGTGGGAGCCCTCAATAGAAATGTTAAATTTGATCCAGAAGCGAGTACGTTAGATGTGTATAATTAGTGATAGAATTAATTCGGGCCAACGAATTGGTACAATATACGTCGCACCAGCCCGGATAAATCAGTTGGACTTGTCTAGAGTCACGCATCAGTGAACAGAAATAAATGTTTGGGGATGGTGTGAGCTCACTTGATAAGTAGCCATAACCATACTCATCCCGACCGCACACAGCAAGTTTTCCCCACCAGGAACGATTGGCACCCATCCCCGCCTCCTCATCACACTCCACGCGCTCTCCAGACCTCTCGGAAGGACATACATAGCCAACTCGCCTCTTCGTCTTTTTTCTTCGACCAAAAGGGACAGCCCCGATAGTAATCCACCAAGCCAGAACGAGGCACGAGAGATGAGTGCAAAACGAACGCCAGGAGGGAGATGTTTGAGTCGTGGCGAGAGGTACAAGTTATGCTTAAGACAGAAGAAACCTAGAGCGAATCAGTTAGACGAGAGCCGTGGGAATTGAATGGAACAAAATATGCACTTTGATAAATCACGACAAAGACTCCGAGGAAGGCCGAGCTCCTCGCGGTCCCATACGCGCTCCTCTTGAGCATCTTTCCGGGATACTTCATAAACTCTCCTCGTTTGAACAGAAGCATTGGAATAAAGTGCAACGCCCCGTAAATCGGTGCCATCCATGCCGAGACGGTCATGAACCTATCCAAGGGAACCGACCAACACGAATCGAAGAACGGATGCACGGCCGCGCTGTGACAAGTCAATTTATATAACCCAAGCCTAAAGAAACGAAAAAAGCATACCAGGACGCGAACCTTGGCCCAAAGTCGCCCCTTTCCGCAGCCTCGAGTTCAGCTTGAAGTCGGACCTTGTTTCCAGGTGTCGTTCGCTGTGGGTTCCGATGAACATCCAAATACGACTCAACACCATGGAGTCATACGTGCCTTCCATGAAATCAGACGTTTAACGTCCTCCAAATCAAAAGTACCCTTCCGAACCAAGCTATGATTCATGCTCACTGCTTCGGGCTGGACTTTAGATGCAGTTTGTATCCTAGTGCGGAAATGTGAATAACGTATCGGAGATCCGGGACGTATGGCTCATACCAAACCCGATAACTCCGAGGGATCGTATCTGGGCTCAAAAGGAACGCGTAGAGAATTTGGCCGCAACTGAGCACGAAAGTTGTTTGATAGGTGACGGAGACAACGCAAGTTCATGCACACTCACCATAAGCTAAAGACCATCACGTCTCCAAAGGGAATCTTGATCCCGAACCTCCCAGACCAGTAGTTGTAGGATCCTTGCAACCCACTGTTCGTTTTATGTAAACTCGGAGCAAATGACAAGTTCAAGTACGAGTTGCTTACCGAACAAACAGCTGCTGCGCGATGGTAAGCCTCCTTCCTTCCGCCTCAAACGCAACGGCCAAACCAGCTATGCCACCGGCAACCAGCGCATGCCACCTTGCGACTGGTTTCCGTACAAACACATCGCGACTGGTCGGTTTTTCCTCTTCCGTCTGGACCACTTCAGTTTCTTGCTTTTGTTCCCGTTTGGTCTTCATGTAAATGGGAGAGCTAGTGCCACCAGGTGTGTTTTGACCAGAGGTTGGTACTGGGGGTGTGTATCGCAAGATGGCAGGGAGTTGATCGTTGGGTATGAGCGGGAGACTGTTGAGGAGGAATTTGTAGACCGCGACGAATCCACCGATCATTGCTGCGAAACGGAATGAGTCTGTTCCAAAAACCGCATGGCGGATGAGAGCAAATTGGAATTTTCTAATAGGCCAAAATGAGGGATGAGAACTTATACCAATGTAGTGGTTGCTTACTTGGGTGTGCGAAAGATTTTGAAAAGCAATAGGAAGACATTGACACCAGAACGGATGCCAAACGCCAGGGTTCCAGCACCTGTATAAATTATTAGATATGTCTAGGACTATGACGTAACGATTGGACCCAAAAACGTACGTTGGCCGCCCTTCAATGCATGCACAAGACACTCCTCGACCGTCTCGAGCTCCGTGGGACGTTCACCCTTATCTCTCCATACTAGCTTTCTCGCCTCTTTCCTAAGTTCTTGGTGTTTCGCAAGGGCAACAAGATTTTCAAATGACCTTGTCGCGATGTTCATTGGGCTCCTGGGAGTCCATGATCCTGGAGTATGAGAGGGCGTGACTTCAGAAAGCGGTCCAAGCGAGTGATGACGATTAAGCTCTGGACGAGACATGGTATCTAGACGTTCATATGCCAAGAGAGTGATCGCAGAGAGGAATGAACGAATAGTGTGGGGCTCCTCCAAAGTCGTGTCGCCGGTAAAAGTGTCGTCCGGTGCCTCCCGGGCAAACACGTGAGAGTAGCCCACGCAGCTCAACTTAGCGCCAGCGCTAAGCTGACCCCCAAATCAGGTGACCATTTTTTGGCATACTCATTTGACTATCAGGTGGTCAAATCAGCCTTAATGCACACCTCCTCATGACCGCCAGCCAAGGACTCGCCCGACGAACGGTGACATGACCGGGATTAAACAAAGGATTCCACTGTCGTGTGCTTTCAATCTGGGCGTCTTTCCTTACTCTACCTCGGCGACCTTCCATTCTGGTTAGGATTTCGTAAGTCTGCGGGCATGTGGCTCGGGCATGTGGCACGGGCAGTGGCGTACAAGCCCGTCTCAATACTGCACGACAAGAGCTCAGCACTTGGCATTGGGATGTCTCGTCTGCTATAAATACTCGTAATGGGAGAGACTACTACTCCCAACTCCTCCAATGCATTCGCTCTGGTCTCTTGTAGCAGCCTTACAAGTCGCGAAACTCGCGTTTGGTGCGGGAACTTGTCCTTCTGACGGCGCTCTCAGTGTTACTGCACCCAAAACCAACATATGGGCACCTCTGAGCCTTGCTGACACGAAGAAAGTAGAGGACTGGCTATACAAACAGAAGCCACTCAACCTCACTCGAATAGAAAATGCCACTATGAGGCGGGTATCGTCTGTGTTGAAGCATATAACGGATGAACACTTACTCTTTAGTTGTGAATAGCGATAACACGCTGTGGCTCATCGAGTCCATCATGCCGAACAAGACCGATGCTCTCGACTATCTCGACAAGAAGGGCGGGACACCAACTAGGTTCGCTCGGGTCAGTTTCAACGCTCTTCCAATCGCCCACCGGCGCTAACATGACATAGGCCGTCCTATACTCCGGCGGACTAAGTACTCCACTAGTGCAAGAATACATGGTTGGCCCGCTGCCCATCTCTTCGGCTACGGCCTATACTCCGTACTCGTACGTCTACCAAAACTCGACCGGAGGGATTGGTGGGTCTGGGGTATTCCCGTTTAACGCGCGCTATATGATTCGCGCCGAAGGTAAGCGCCACTCTTGTTCTCTCGTAATGAAGTTATAATCTTGACATGTCTCGTCTTTTAGCTGAGGCGCTTGATAGTAGGCTGTTCTCACATCGGCGCAGACCCCACAACTAAGTTCGATATCCCTACAGAGCTCATTATCTCGTTCATGAAGCCTCTTGCTCGCATTACGCAAGATTTGATCGGGGGATCCTATACCGGGTCAGATGACGACAAGATAACATACTCGTGGCAGGTAGGTTCACAATATATGCGCTTCCAAAACGTGTTTACCGATCCATGAAAACTTGTTTACCTCTTAGGGACCTACCTCTTTTGATGGCAACTGGCGCAGGTAGTTGTCGCTCCAATCCGTCCCGAACCTTATATTCTAAAACTACGAGCTAGGTTTTGGATTTTCTTTACGGGTGTAGGGAACGGCGCTCAGTATCTCATACCAACGGGATTTTTCGCGTACGTCGACGTGAGCGGTACAGACGCATCGCAATGGTCTCTTAGGCGAGTTTCTTTTCCCTCTTCCCATTTATGATGGTCAAATAAATCCTAAAATAGGAAAATTGTCTATAATAACCAAGTGTTTACCTCTACGGGTGCTTTCGTCGAGGCCTATAATTCTGGCAATCTTCAGCGCGGTGTCAAGCCAGATCTCAAAAACCAAGACTGGTCAACGCGCAAGAAGATGGGCAAGGCGCGCGCTTTGGATGACAGGGCTGCGCCGAGGAGCGTCCTATTTGAAGGCAGCAGAATCAAGGCAGACAAGAAGCAGCAGTATGTCGAGTGGATGGGATGGAGCTTCTACTTGGGGTTCAATCGGTGGGTCCATGCTTGGGGATTGTCGGGATGGTTGACTGGATGCTCTACGGCAGTGATACAGGCTTGACGATGTGGAACATCAAGTTCAAGGGTGACAGGATCATTTATGAGGTACGCTAATACGATGTCTTCATATAGTTTGACGCTCACCAAGGTTGCTCACAGCTATCTCTGCAAGATGCCATCGCGCAGTATGTATATTCCACCCCTTTTTGTTCACTAAACTGATAGCAATGTTAATTTATAGATACGGCGGCAACGACCCAGTAAGTCAAATGACGAACTATACGCGCTCTAGATACTTAGCTATGGACTAGGTACAAGCGTCCACAGCATACCTCGACCGCCACTACGGTATCGGACAAGACTCACGGCAACTTCTATCAGGCTACGACTGTCCCTATGGCGCTCTTACATTGAATGGGTCTTTTCATCTAGAGGGAGAGTACCTAACATCTCCTGGCGCGATTTGTATATTCGAGGTAAGAGCTTATCACCCTTGGCCGCGGCCCAGTCGCTTAATTAACTGGACACACTAGGCGGATCTGGGGTTCCCAACCAGTCGACATGGTGATACTGTGTAAGTGCATTTGACCTTGGTCTCGTCTCTTACATACTGAGCGGCACTGGGCTCCCCAGGAACAAATGGTATGGAAGCACCAAGGGGACAGCACTCACCGTCCGTACTATGGCTACCGTATACAACTACGACTATATGTTCGACTACATCTTCTATCTTGAGGGAACGGTCGAAGTTAGGATGGCTGCTAGTGGGTATCTTCAGGTGAGTTTATTATTGCATAAACGAGATGGTGCGAATAACATGTCCCTTCGTTGGAAGGCTACGTATTGGGACCCTTCTCAAGATGACTATGGCACTCGCATTCAAAAGACGACTATGGGTTCGATCCACACCCATGTCATCAACTACAAAGTCGACCTCGACAGTACGCCTACTGCTTGCCCTTTTCTGTGTAGAACGAATGCTAATAACGATCTTGACTACTAGTCGCTGGCACATCCAACTCACTCCAGACCAATGAAGTTTTTGTCGAGGAAGGTGAACAGAACTGTTACATTACCTAACATTGCTGTCTAATTCTCAACCAAGTTACAAAACCATGGTTCGATGAGGAGGATGGGCCAACTCGACAACTCCGCATAAACCGCACGTGGGTTCCGACCTAGTCGCAAATCAACTTTGGAAGCAACGGCCAGACGGTCTATCTCATCGCCAACAAGAATCAGAAAAACCAGTGGGGCTACCCAAAATCCTATCGGTTTCAGCCTGGTTTGCACGCAGTACACAACGTAAGACTACAGTTATATGATCACACTCTCTAATGGAACTGATTTATCTAATTTACGATATGTTCAAATCCGCTTCTGCTGATCCGCTCGCATACAGCCTGTAAGGGGAGCTCGGCGGCTGTTGAGTAATGCACGATGGGGTGAGTGGGACCTGATGGTGGCCAAGCGGAAAGACACGGAGCCATCAAGTTCTACAACGTGGAGTCAACATCTGCCTACTGTCCCACCTGTCGACTTCAGCAAGGTAGGCAGGATAGGAGTACCACATGAAACGAATGTGGCACGGCCCAAGAGACTCTAATCATTTCCTCCTTTGGTTAGTTCTTCGATCCGGCCGAAAGCATAGATCAAGAGGATCTAGTGATCTATGCTAATCTTGGAATGGTATGGGCGACTGAAATACCATTTTTTCGCGCTCATGCTAATTTGGCCCGTCCAGCACCATGTCCCCAGGGCTGAAGACACGCCGAACACGTTATTCACTGATTCGCGCTCCTCCTTCATTCTCAGTCCTTTCAACTATTACGATGACGTGCGTTTTGTGTCGCAACGTTATACATGTGACTCGCCGCTTACACTTACCCTCAATCGTATTCAGGAACCATCTCGCGACATTCGCAACGCGATTCTGCTTCAGGCCGATAAAGACGGTAGCTACTCTGTCGCAGAGCCTGGCGAAACCGAAGCAACATGCGCACCTCAAGGTTCTTTCTCAGTCCATTACACCGGCCAGGTATCTTACAACACCTGATCCATTTGGTTGGCTTTCCGCAAGCAGCGGCATGAATTTCATAGTCCAGACGTCGATGTATCCAAATATATATAAATCGAGTATCCTGTTTTCTATGTGCCACTGGAATTTTTCTTGTCTTTCAGCCAAAGTTTCATACAGCTGGATCCGTTCCATAGTGATATGAATAAACGCTCTATCCTTTACAAATAAGCCTTCCATAGCAGGTCTGCATCGTGGAGACACATTTACCTACATATGTAGATATTGCAAGTATGTATGCACCGATCAAATGTAGGAGGTTAAACAGTACCACGATTACGCCGGGAAACTGTTTAACGTTCTCTCAAACCCCGATTCATGCAGTCGCTCTTGTAGTACAGCGCTAATTTTCTGGTAGAATAGGCGGAGGCAAACTCCTACATTAACGAGTTCCGCTGAAGTCCACTATCACTCGATGTTACCAAGCGTCCGCTCAAATATCGAACAAGGTTCCTAGCCGGCGGAATGACTTGGTGTTTAGTCGACTAGTTTTCTACTAATCAGAAGTGAAGTGCGATCAGTAGATGTGTTTCTGATTTTTGCTTCAATCTTATATCTGCGCTCATTCATTGTACCACATGTCGTCACGAAGCCTGTAACCTGATCCAATCGGCGTAGCTAATGGGCATTAATCTAGTCATGTTCGCGTTAAGTCTGTCTCACACCGGACAAGATTAATCGTCCGTGTATCCAGGCCTTGCCGAAATTGTACGTTTACGAGAATAAGCAGATACTCAAAAATTTTGGTCAAAATGCTCATCCAGGTCTCGAGTCCTGCATCTTTGCAGTATTTGGGAGCATATATGCGCGCGAATCCTTGATGTATCTATACATGAGTCACGCAGGCATCTAATACATTGGTGAGGGATTACAAAACATGTGAACCAGATCGTCCCCGCAAATCTGTCCGTGCCAGAAGGAGTAGAGCATTCAAAGTGGAGCGATGGCAAGGCAGGATGCAGAGACGCGAGTGAACTCGCAGGGTTGGCAAATAAAGATTAAACCAAAGTTGTTACAAACATGAGATTCTCCTGTTGGCAAATTCGCGCATGCGAGGAACTGTTACTTTCGATGAGCAGTCCATTGCGACAGGCAGGCTTTGACGCGGCTCATTTGGACTAGGCTACTTTCCAAGTGGGGTTCGCTAACGTGACATCGGCCATACCTCTCGAGCCTGCAACAGAACTAGTTTCTACTAGTCCCGTTATGCCAGATTTTTGTTAGTCTATAAAGCGTCCTATGTCTATATCAACACAGATATCGACGTTATTCACTTGCCAATACATTAAAGGCAGAGAATAATGAATCGGTCTAGGGCCTATTTACCGAAGTCTAATTCCACGCCTTCCGAAAGGCATCCACGGAGATTAGCGCCAGCGCTAAAGCCAATTTCTAAATCGAACCACCAGCACCGATCAGCCTTGAACGTTCTCAACTGTCACCAGAACACTTGACTAATGGCCAGCGATAAGACTTGGATTTAAGCGAGGGGGCGAGCTCCCATATCTATCGGCTCGGGTGTCTTTTCTTATCGTAGTCTTGGCAAACTTGCATTCCATGGACGTTTCTGGTTAGGATTTCATCAGGTCCATGCATCGCTCAGGATATGGTACCTAGGGTTATCTTGAATATTCATCTCATGAGATGGGCTCAGCATTTGTCTTTGGAATGATTTGCCCGGCTATAAATTCCCGTAATGAGGCGATTCTTGGCTAAACTCTTCACATGCGTTCACTCTGCTCTTTTGTCGCGGCCTTGCAGGTTGCGAAACTCGCCTTTGGCGCGGGAACTTGCCCTTCCGATGGTGCTCTCAGCGTCACTGCGCCCAAAATCAACATATGGGCCCCTCTGAGTCGCTCGGACACGAAAAAAGTGGAGGACTGGCTATACAAACAGAAACAGCTTAATCTCACTCGTCTAGAGAATGCGACGATGAGGCGAGTGCTCTTCTCAACAAATTAGGTGGATACTTATTCCATGACGATGAACAGCGACAACACGCTGTGGCTCATCGAGTCTATCATGCCTAACAAGACCGAAGCTCTTAACTACCTTGACAAGAAGGGCAAGGCACCAGCTAGATTTGCTCGGGTCGGTTCCAACGCTCCTCCAATGAACTGTCGGGATTGACGTCGTGGCATAGGCCGTGCTCTACTCTGGTGGACTAAGCACGCCACTGGTGCAAGAATACATGGTTGGCCCATTGCCCATCTCTTCGGCTACGGCCTATACTCCGTATTCGTATGTTTACCAAAACTCGACTGGAGGAGTTGGTGGGTCCGGGGCATTCCCGTTTAACGCACGATACACGGCCAGCCTTGAAAGTAAGCGCTACCGTTGTTTCCCGGTGATGAAGCGATTTTGACGTTTGTTGACTTTCAGCCGCCGCACTGGATGGTAGACCTTTTTCACATCAAAGCCATTCCAACCGCTGAACCCGATATTCCTACAGAACTCATTCTCTCGTTCATGAAGCCTCTCGCTCGCATTACGGAAGATTTGATCGGGGGGTCCTATACCGGGTCAGATGACGACAAGATCACATACTCGTGGCAGGTGGGTTCTTCATGTATGCCCTCCTAAAAAGTACTTAGGGGATTATGAATACGTGTTTGCTTGTTAGGGGCCAAATTCCTTTGATGGTAACTGGCGTAGGCAAGTGACTATTTTTGATTCATTCCAAATGCGGCAGTTTGAAAACTGCGAGTTAGATATTGGCTATTCTTTATGGGTGTGGGGAACGGCGCACAGTATCTAGGAGCGACGGGATTTTTTGCGTACATCGATGCAAGCGGTACGGACGCATCAAAATGGTCTCTTAGGCGAGTTCCTTTTATTTACCAGTTTATGTCGGTTGTATTGATTCTGTAATAGGAAAATTGTGTACAACAATCAAGTGTTCACTTCTGCAGACGCGTTTGTCAACGCCTACAACTCTGGAACTCTTCAGCGAGGTGTCAAACCAGATCTCAAAAACCAAGACTGGTCAACACGCAAGAAGATGGGCAAGGCACGCGCTTTGGATGACCGAGCTGCGCCTAGGAGCGTCCTATTCGAAGGTAGCAGGATCAAGGCAGACAAGAAGCAACAGTATGTCGAGTGGATGGGCTGGAGCTTCTACTTGGGGTTCAATCGGTGAGTGCTTGTTTAGCGTTAAGGGGGTAGCCAAGTGGATGATCTGTGGTAGTGATACAGGGTTGACGATGTGGAACATCAAGTTTAAGGGAGATAGGATTATCTATGAGGTATATATTTATAATGACTTTGTCCGCTTTTGTGCTCACCAAGATTGCTCAAAGCTATCTCTACAAGAAGCTATCGCGCAGTAAGTGTATACCACACCCGTTGTAGCCCACTATATTGATAGTGATATCGGTGCCCAGCTACGGTGGAAACGATCCCGTAAGTCAAATGCTGAACTGGGTCCATTCCACATACCCAATTATGCCCTAGGTACAAGCGTCTACGGCATACCTCGACCGCCACTATGGTGTAGGAGAAGAGACACGACAGCTTTTATCAGGCTACGACTGTCCCTATGGCGCTCTTGCTTTGAACGCGTCTTTTCACATGGAAGAAGAGTATCTCACGTCTCCTGGCGCGATCTGTATATTCGAGGTCAGTGTTTGTCGCGCTTGAGTGGGGCCGGGTGGCGTAACAGCCCTTGTACACTAGGCAGATCTGGGGTTCCCGACAAGTCGACATGGCGACACCGTGTAAGTACGCTCAACCTCGGCCGCCCTTCTACGTATTGATGGGTTTGGGGTTATCCTTAGGAACAACTGGTATGGGAGCACGAAGGGTACGGCGCTCACCGTGCGTACAATGGCCACTGTATACAACTACGACTATATGTTCGACTACATCTTCTATCTTGAGGGAACGGTCGAGGTTAGAATGGCTGCTAGTGGCTATCTTCAGGCGAGTATACGATCCAGACAAGAGATTGTCAATGCCATAACCCTGTATTGATAGGCCACGTATTGGGATTCTTTGCAAGATGACTATGGCACCCGAATTCACAAAACCACTATGGGGTCAATCCATACCCATGTCATCAACTACAAGGTCGACCTAGACAGTATGCTCATCCATTTCCCTTTCCTGAATAGAACGAATGCTAATAAGGGCTCAAACTGCCAGTCGCTGGAAGATCCAATTCACTCCAGACTAATGATGTCTTCGTCGAAGAAGGTGGGTACATCGTGGTATACTAAGGCACTGCCGTTTATTTCCCCAAACAAGTTACAAAACCATGGTTCGATGAGGAGGATGGACCCACTCGCCAACTCCGCATAAACCGCACATGGGTCCCGGCTGAGTCGCAGATCAACTTTGGAAGCAACGGCCAGACGGTTTATCTCATCGCCAACAAGAACGAGAAGAACCAATGGGGCTATCCAAAGTCGTATCGTTTCCAACCTGGGTTGCATGCAGTACACAACGTACGTCACTTCTTGCTGACCCCTTGTCGACGTAAAACACAGGGGATGCCCCTTTCTAGTCTGCCATGTCCATCAGACGTGTTTCTGTTACTGATCCAATCTATTTTAGCCTGTGCAAGGCGCTCAACGCTTACTTAACAATGCCCGTTGGGGGAATGGGATCTTATGGTTGCGCAAAGGAAGGACACCGAGCCATCCAGTTCAACAACGTGGAATCAGCACCTTCCCGTGATCCCGCCGGTAGATTTCAGTAAAGTAAGACAGGAGGCCTATGAAACGAGGCGGTAGGGCCGGTCCCAAGGTTCTAACGGCACCCCTTTTGATGTAGTTTTTTGATCCACCGGAAAGCATCGATCAAGAGGACTTGGTTATCTACGCCAACCTTGGAATGGTAAAGCTTTGTGGCCTATTCTGCCTCACGTACTAAATCGATTTTGATAGCACCATATTCCTAGGGCAGAAGACACTCCCAATACTCTCTTTACTGATACACGCTCATCGTTTATCCTCAGTCCCTTCAACTACTACGATGATGTATGTTACACGGTTCCAGAACTCCCAAACACACACCGAACTCATGGTGTGCATTTACCTTTAGGAGCCATCGCGCGACATACGCAACGCCATTCTGCTACAAGCCGACGACAGTGGCAAGTACCGCGTTGACGAAGTGGGGAGCCAAGAGGCAACGTGCGCTCCTCGAGGCTTCTCTTCAATTCAATACACTGGTCAAGTATCGTATGATGTCTGATCGTTCAATCGGAGAACCTTGCCGAAAGGGGAACATGCGCTGCCCTGACATCGGTTATTACCTTAATATGGAATATGATCGATTTTTTTTTCATTTGTAGTTGGAATATCAGCCTTTCAAAACTTAAAATATTATCCGCCTATGGCCCATTTCCAGGAATCTGTGAACTACTATCAACCCAATCTTGGGAATAGTCACGAGGCGACAGCCGATTAACTGCAAATTCCGAAGGCCCGGTGGTAACGGGTGAACAAACCATTATTGGAAGATATCCATAGCAGAGCCGGCTTGCCGTACCGAATTCTTGTCAAGTTCAAAGGAACCGCGTGACTGGCTTTGTTGCCTAGATATATGCAGGATATTCATTGATCCACACAATCTCCTTTCTTATCATATCATTTGCAATACAAACCTCGCTGCTATAGGTCCGCACTATGAGCGCAACCCAGAACTAACAACATAGCACGTTTAAAGCGCCTTTGGATAACTCAGCCTCGTACCGTGGAGCCTTGCTCAAAAATAGCCGCGGGACAGCTCGCCTCACGCATCGACTTCTAAGGCGAGGCTCAAGGACGGCAGAAAGCCCCTCCAAACAGTTTACACGTGGGTTTCACAAAAATCATGCATGTACATTCGATTGCTGTGCATTGCATACAAATATGTAAACTATAATGAGTCTCGGACGTAATGAGGTCCTAGGTGGTGCATAGCAATTAAATCTATCGCGGCTTATACGGGTTACTCTTAAAACGCATAATAGTCATCGGTTCTTGTTGAGGGTTTCATGTGTCCTATCATAGTATGATGCATCCTGCCTATTGGCAGTAAAGAATGACGCCCAGGACATGCTCTGTAGTTGTGGCAGCTGGTTGAATAGGGCCTCGTTCGCGGTCTCCTCAGCTGCGCGAGTCTGACTTCCAAATTGCTCTGAACACTTCTGGCAATTATCTTCCCAACTTGGGTTCTTCGAGCCCCTACATCGGTAGTGATCTTGAGCATGGATCGAAATAGCCGCATTTGAAGTAAGATATAGGCCCATATGCAAAGCTTCGAGGCGCTGTAGTGACTTTAGCTCGCGAGCTAAGGCGGTCTGTTTCAGATAGTTTAACAGAGTTAGCCTTCTAGGAATGAGTTGGAGAAATACACGCACAGCATATTCTTCAATCCCTTCGTCGGCGAAGTACGAATCGTGGTCGTTCGGAAACTGGGACCAGAAGGTGCATGAATCGCCCTTGAAGTCGGGTCTCGTGAAACGAGGACTAAACAGCGTGCACCTAGAGATGGACAGCTCTTGAATCTCTGGGCAGTGTGAGTGAAGCGTTTGAATAATTGATATGTCCGGGCCATGAGCGTTGATAACATAGAGACGGCGCAGTGACGAAGGCAACTGCGGCGCTACATGGTAGTATTGTCCCACAGGCCTATTAGTTCTGGCAGCATCTGGGGGTGAGATGAGCTCGAAGTCGTTGTGGGCATCTATTATAGCAGTGTGGAGATTGGTGAAGTGCAAGAATACGTCTTTTGCTACCCCTTTTCCCAGGGCAGGCGACAAGACCCGCAGTTCCCTACACAAGAACATGAATCATCATCTTCATAACTTGTTAAGTTGTGTCAACAAACCTAACATATTTGGCAATTCCGAGCTCCGCAACAAATCCCCAGTCATCCTTTGAGCGTACATATAGCGTACGATACCATGCCTGTTGCACAACTTTGTGGTATGTGCGGCATGAACCGCTTAAACCAGATATGAATGCAAAACTAGGCTTTGGAGGGGCTCGCGGGTATGTGGACAAGTCATCCAGAGTTTCCGGTGTATCTTTATCTCCTGGGATGCTCGCTATCATGATTATATGCACCAATATGTCTTCCGGAAGTCTATGAGAGACGTGAACGCTAGAAAAACGTATAGGTCAATAGACGCAATCAAAGTACCAGAGTACACTAACCCCTGAGGCGGTGTGTTATGATGAATAATGCACGTGTTGGTTGGTGGGCTTGCTCTGCGTCGGCTCTCCTTGAAACGTTGATAAAGAGACGATAGCCTGTTACCCATGATGTACTGATGTGATGAAATTAAGGCCGAAGGTGGTTCGTTCTCGTATACTCCATGTAGTTTGGCGTGCCGAATATAAGTTCTTTCAGCTGAAACGCCAGTACTGCCTGTGCTCCTCAGCATGAGTTCATTACAACAGCTCGATGAGCGGCGTAAAACGCTACTCTTAGTTCAAACACTGTGCCGTCTTGAGCCCGTAACTCCGCTGTCTGAATCTGAAATGACGCCCCGTTTCTACGGATGGGCTGACATACGATAAGACAAACATATATCTAAGCAAAATCTACTGGGATTTTGCACTTAGTGTAGCTCGCGAACTGAGTTCTCGGAGAAATGTTCTTGTCATGAAAAAAAATTGGTAGATCCCCCCCTATTACTCGCACCAAGAGACACCCTATCCCATCCTCTTGAGTGTTATAGGTATTGACTGTATCCCAATAATAGCGCAAGCTACTGAAACCCCTGAGTACTGGGGCGCCTGTCAGCGAGCTGATCCTATTTATATCCTATTACAATTGATGACACTAATAAGTGCACCTTTCCACCTGGTGGGAACTATCATCCCCATCGTAAGCTGTTACAGGCTAGTGTATGCGCTACTCCCATTGTCTACGTTAAGTACCCGATTCTTAAAGTTGCGCCGCTATCTTTCGTGCTGGCTCAGTTGACCATCTTCAATAAGCTGGTATGTTCATTCATTCATTTTTATATACTCTGCGTCTCATACGTATCGTAGCGCCTCCGTGCTCTTGTTTGGTCGTTAGGTCCGACTCACCCTGTTTATGGCTTTCGCTCCACATCACAGGTTAATATCTGCAACAGTTTCTACTGATCTTAAGACCCTCTAGGAGCTTGCGGAATACTATTACTACATTACGTATGTAATCTATCATGACTCCGTACATAGAGCTCTCCGGATTGGATACTACCCGTGTTACTTCGTGGGTTTATTGCTCAGGGAGCTAGGTACTGAACCCAGACACCCAAACATAAAACATAAGCCCAAACAAGACGATCACACACACGGCTAACATTGTTCAATTAGATAACACCTGATCCTGATCGATCAGAGACGCCTGACTTGAGTTAAAGTCCCGCGCGCTTACAAGATAGCTAGCCCCTTTGCCCAGTTACACTTTAATCTGATACGAGATACGATCAAATTCATTTAAATTCAAAATCAATTAAGCAATAAGATCTACATGTGCAGGGTCTATAGCTGATAGCTAGCTGTTAGCGGTAGGCGCTACGTTCGAGAAACACGGATTTGAATGTGTTTCCCCCACAACTCGCTCACATACCATTTCCAAAGTGACTAGGATTTCCTGCCTCACTATTATTATCATTACTAGGACTATTTGAGGGATATTTTCAACTTGATAGCTGGCTGGAGAGATCATTCACGACAACTACACTTGTCTATATTTCAATCAGAGTTGGGTCTGAGCACTTCGATAATTTAATGCAAATTTGAAGCCTAGTTGTCCCTTCTTATGGTTTTCTCGAAATTCCTACCATCAAGCAAGTAGAAAGAACCAACCCCTGTCAGGTAGCATTTTACTAGGGGATGAGGTTGGCTTTCGTTGCCTGAAGCCCCAGATACAAACAAATCTGCTTCCAGGTTTGTTTACAGGAAGCGTCTTCTCAAAGTTCATATAATCTAACAGTGATAGGTGAGAATGACGGCAGTAGGCTCTATTAACATACTCAACTATATGCTCTAGAATCTACTTGGGCGGGTTTGTTCGAGGTTTAGATTTAACAAGCTCTCTTTCATGAGTAACAAAGCTGGAACGAAAGAGAATGAAACATACGTGTCCCTGACAGAAAGGGACCGCGACTGATCAGAAGCCTCGCAGGATGTGTGCGAGGGGTCCCCATGATCGATTAGGGTGTCGAGGGATCTAACACACACGAGTTGATCTGGACCTCGTTTTGCCGAAGTTCAGACCGGCGATCAAACAAATACTTAGAACTATGCCTAGAACGAATTGCTCTTGACAGGCGATAGTCTTGACATGATTGTGAGCAGGGGCTAGGGCGCACCGCGTTCATGAGAGCTACTTGTTATCCTTTCTGACAACGCCACCCGTGTAGTAAGTCTCAATTTGATGCACGACTACTCAATCGCGTTATTTGATAATAGCTACCCTCAGCTCGAGTTCGCACAAGAAGCCAGGTTATGCTAACTCGGGACTTTGTTTTCAGATTTCTGGCAGCCGCGCAAAAACCTATTAATTACTCAATCAAAGTGTGTGGACGGTGCATACGGCCTGGGATCCGATCTTATGTAACATCGACAACAACGTTTGTGGAACACAGGTAAAGGAAATTTGCTGCCACTGGTGTAGCCACGAGCGGGGTGCATGTCATATACAGCATAGCGGCAAATAGATGATAGGGACACCTGCCAAGCCATGCTTAGACGCAGGTGGATAAAACATTACTTGAGGCACTTAGCCCGTGGGTCTCGTTTCCCTCTTATGTGAACTTGATCCGACCCGCGCTTCAGTAAAGAATGAGGCCCAGCACACTTCCATGAGATTTGCATGGGAAGAAAACAAGATATTACTTGCAGCTTCCTCAGCGTTTCGAGTCAGTTCACTATAAGCCCGATCGCATTCGCTGCACGGCGAGCTCCAGATGCCTCTATCAGAGCCGGCACTCGAGTGCATACCCCTATGCTTTTCGACGGCATCATACGGTGTCAGATACAGCCCCATATGAAGTCTCCTTAATTTTGATAAGGGCTTGATCTCTCGCGCCAGGGACTTCTGCGCATGGAAAAGCAAAATTAGCTCACCGTCCCTCGCCGGCAAGCCATTCAAACTCACTGCATACTCCTCCACCCCGTCTGCGCTAAAATAAGAGTCGTGTTCGCTTGGAAATATTTCCCAGTATCGACACGTATCAACTTCAGGATGTTTCTGGTGATATCTCAGGCGAGGACTGAAAAGCGTACACCTTGATATGAAAAGTTCCTCGATTTCTGGACGGGACATGCAAACCGTTCGTATAAGTGAGGCATCTGGACCGTGGGCGTTCACAACCCATAAGCGTCGGATAGATCTAGGCATGTGAGATATAACGTTCTGGTAGCGTCCAAGAGTAGCTGAACGAAGGTGCGAGGAATGCGCCTCTTTGTTTGGTACGAAGTCATGATGAGCATCTACGAACGCTGTATGCAAGTTTAGATAGTCGAGAAACGCTGTGCTTGGTGTATCCCCTGTCAGCGCAGCCGAACAAACGCGAATCTCTCTGTATGCGGTCAACGAGTTTGAGCAGGCGAACAATGGTCCGAACAAACATGTAACTGACCTAACGTATCGACAAACGTCGAATAACTTGGCAGTTATCCAGTCTTCTTGCACCCGAATATAGAGAACAGTGAACCAATGCTGGCGGACCAGCTCGTGAAGCCAGCGACAAGTAAAAGTCAAGTTTTTTAAGCCTGCAAAGTCACGCTTTGGCTGAGCGCGAGGAGAGTCTGAGGTTGAATCCAGAGGTTCAAATGGTGCAGAGGCCATAGTTAGCGCTGCGCATTGAACGACCAGGACCATAACCTCCGGTGGAAGACTCATAGTTCAGTTTTGGTAGTTTGGGGCCGCCGTTTGGGTGTTGAGTCTATTCTGTGTCTAGGTGTATGCATTATAACCAAGTTTATTGATCCGATCTATCAAAATCAACGGTACTCAACCACAATGCTCCATCATGCATGAAGTTCAGAGATAGTACACAGAAAGGTGTGACGACAGAGGAGCGCCGCTAACATTGGGGCGTCAAAGATGACCTCAAAGTCTAGAGCTAGCATACACTAGGGTTTAACACTATGATTGGCATTGGGCGTACAATATTTGGCTGATACAAAATCGAGTTCGGAAGAATCATATGGCCTAATACTGTGTTCTAGCGTCTGGTGACATGGTCCACGCCGCGAACGTCTCTCTAGATGTACGCGCCTATTGTCTCTGGGGCTGATATGAAATAGTCTACGGTGCGATCATTGGTGGAAAAGTATGATAAGCAATCAGGAGCAGTAGCCACAGGGGGTGGCGCTTTGTTCGCTATCCAGATTGGCTTATTCATCAGACCTTTTGTCACGTGGCCGAATGCGTGATTCCCTTGCACCGCGCCGACCGTTGGTGGCCATCGTTGTATCCATTCTCCCAATAAATGGCATATCCTCATGCAGCACGAAATACAACATCATCCACCGAAATACCCCTCGTTGGATCCCGCCATAGTGTCAAAAGACCCAGAGAGCGATCTAGTATGTCCACATGCCACACCATTGTCCGTCCACTTGTTCTGATTGTTTATTGTCTAGCATCACCGCGTTTTGATGATGGGCCTGGAGAGAATTCTCAGCCAGAAATCGACTCCGAGGACAATGTGCTCAGTCTTTCCGACCTGATTCGGCCTCTCAGCACAACACCCTCCCCGGAACCGTCTTTGCACTTCGGAACTCCGCCGACTATTTCCAGACTTAGCAATGCTGCAGTGACCAGCCTATCACAAGATGACTCGAATCGCCCCTATGCCCAAGTAGATACCACTGCAGAGGATGATCTCGACGACATAATCGACGATTCGAAGGCTGCGGAGATGAGAAAGGCTGTTATTGACTGGGGACTCGTGACAGATGATGGCGAATTGAACCAGAATATAGGCAGTCGGGAGAGGAAGCTCACTATGATGGTGAGCTGACTGGCTACGATTAGAATGATGTGGCACTTATCAAGAACCTTGTGGACAGGTTATGGCTTTGACCCATCCGGCTCGGCCTACTGCTTCTCAAATCGCAGCCCAAGCCGACCATATTCGCGCACTGCTAGCCGAGCGGAGTGTCATGGTTCAGCAGCTCGAGGTGGGTGGGAAACACTCGGTGGCGTAGAACGTGTAGCCCAACCATGACGCTAGGATTTGAATGAATTTCGCCATGCGGATCGAGTTGGTTTCGAAAGGACTGCACAAGCACTCAACGCGCGCGTGGTAGTGAGTGATATGAATCACATCTGCTCTTCAATTATGCGACTGATCTAGATTGGTCTGTCTATCCTGTGCAGAAGGGGACGAAGTCGAACGGCTCGAGTGATATTGCCAACGAGGGCTTCTACCAAGACGAACGAACTCAACATGTTGAACTTCACGCTCGGAACGAACGTCTACACACGGAAAACGTTCGGCTAGAACGTGAATTGAAAGACGCCAAGCGGGAGATTGTTGAGCTGAGGCAGAGTATTGAAGAGCTACGTGTAAATTTGCTGATCAGGCGAGTCACCGATTTGCAACTAAAGACGGCCGTGAATCTTTAATTGATTACTATATCAGTCCCAGGGCATCTCAGTCCGTAGACGCTCAGAGCGCGTTCCACTCGGCTGTATGGCCTCGTTGTCTTAGCGCCTGTGAAATATACTGAGACATTCTATCACAGGTGATATCGCCGACGCCCAACCCCCGCGGTCGCCCCCGGAAATACCCACTTCCATCTCCGACTCATACCCCTATTTTTCATCACTCTGTTCATTCGAATCCGGCGGCCCAGCTTCCTGTCTCTTCCGCGTCGGTTCTCAATCCAGGGTTACCACTTTCCACATCTGCACAACCACCGCCCGAAAAACGTATGCGACCGACTCAGCCTGACGCTCGTGCAGAGCTTCTACTTGCTGCGGCTAGGCGGGTTGGAAAAGACCGAGTCGTGGAAGTCCTAGAGGGCCCAGAACATATCAAACAGGACACCCTCGAGCCAAGTGCGGAGATAGAGACAATCCAGCCTATCGAATACCCTCAATCGCATACCCCACGAACATCGCAGCGTGAATCCATTTCGGCCGCTCACTCCGATCAACCTGCTCGCCGCGGGCGCCCAGCGAAAGCGAGCGCCTCATTTCCATCTACCGCGCGACACCAATTTAATCAATTCTCCTTGGAGGAAAGTAACAAATCATATTCTAGGGTCGTACGAGGGACCAACGTGGAGATCGCTGGGGCCTCGAGTGACACACACAGGTCCGTCTGCAGGCTAACCAATAATGATTCGGTTTATTCACCCGTTTTGTATGCAGTGCAAATAACCAGCGGCAATCCCAGCGCTCCCAACAGCCGCAGCAGGTTATTGTGGCCTTCACTGGAAACCCGCAGGCAGACGCGCAAGCCTGTTTAGATTCATTCGTGGCACAATATCCAGGGATTCAGCCTGCTCCAAGTTGGAGAGTAGGCGCAGGGAGCACAAGACCAGATTCGGGGATTACGGGCGAGCTCCAAACGGCGGATGCGGCTCGGTCAGCGGCAAACAAAGCGGCTGGAGGCGTGCAGAGGACTTACTCCACACCTGAGCTTGCGCAAAGCGGAAATCGGAACATGGGTCTCGAAAACCTCCTGTCTGCCGCGAGGACTGTCCTTCGGGCCCGAAGTCGTAGCACGACTCCCACCCCTCGGCGACACATCTCCTCTGGGTCAGAGTTGGCATCACCTTATCGATCATCTCCTCGACCAAAGAATTCGCGGCCTCGAACAAACTCTGGTCGGAGCCGGCCGAATCAACGTCGCCATTCGTCTCCTGCCGTGCCTGTCGGCGACAGCGATACAGAGCCCGAAGACTCGCCCAAAAGTCATAGAGTCTATTCAGCATTGGACGTGTTGGCTGATCAGGCTGCTGCCGTACGCACCTTTTCACCCGATCCGCCAGCAGATGGCCAAGATGAGTCGCCTGAACAGCCGGTTGGGAGATTGTCACAAACGCTTGGTTCGCCCGCGTTGTTGTCTGCGTTCAGATCGGTGGGTAGCACGAGCTTGCTGGATTCGTCGCCGGGTTTCAGTTTTCCGCCGTCCGACTTGGATTCATCTCCTGTTTCGCTTGACGTGGTCGGGTCTCAGCCAAGATCAGCCTCCAAGAGCCCGTTTGGAGGACCAATCCTTGGGCTTTCCGACACGATTCCCAGCACGAGAGAAAATCGTGCAAGTACAAGCACGCATTCCGACGTAATAACGGTCAGCGGAGTGGACAACGATGGCCGTCAACGAGACTCTACAAGCGGGCATGTTGAATCGTCCGAGCTGTCTGTGCATACACCCCCTAGATCACAAAAGGCGCGTGGAAAACAACGAGTTTAACGTGGCTCTGCGGGAAGAAGCGACCAGACAAATGAGCCTAGCCATGGGAAGGCAAGCTCCGTTTAGGCATTGCAGCTCATTATTCAACATGGCGATTATCCGCCTCGGTGTCGGGCTTGAACCGCCGTGAGCCTATGGGAGAGATGGGGGAGAAAGGTGATTGGAAAATACTGGGATCTCGGGGCAGAGGTTCGGCATTGGTCGAGTGTACCAGCCCGTTCCTGGGTTTAGCCTTGGTCGAAAACCACGCTTGCGTGTAGACTGTTTAGTCATGGTATGCTGCAGCCTGGAGATGAGATTGATGTAATACAGGTTCCTTGGTGTTGTTTTTGTGCAACTGCCGCGCATGGTGACGAATCACGCGCGAAGGCGCGCATATAGCTAGTCGTGGATCTCTGTGTGATTTATTCGCACTGCCATTGTATTTGTATCTTATCGCATATATTCGTACAATCTACTGGCTCGTGCCACATTCAATCAGTCCTGACAAGCGGGACTTCCGCTCTGGGTGGTGGCTGTGTATGCGTGTTTGGTAACAAGGTTGGTAGCCACTGGATGTATTTTTAACGTTACTACAGCGACACCGCCCATCAGCACGGCTCCAATCATGTATGCGGTGCTTGGCCTTGTGCTTCTCGATGAGAGATCTTGCTACATACCTGAAAGAGTAGATATAATTAACTCGCATTTTCCTGCCGATCATCACGCAATTGCGTATCGCCAAGGCTGTGGTGATTGGCCCACTCACTGCCTAGCTGCTGCGCGTCGAAGAGACATACCCATCGGCCCCCGAGATATCCGCTTGCGGTTGGTTGTCCTCCGCCTTGCCGGCCGAACGAAAAAAAAAACAAAGAGCTGACCAAACGGTCTAGGACTTCCGGTGGTTCGCCATCCGGAGTCTAAAAACCGACTGTCGGGGGTGGCGGCTCTCAGCGCGCGTGATACGTCTCTTTGTTCGTGGGCAAAACGATTGGCGCTGGGCAGGACGGACGGACAGACGGGCGTCGGGTCAAGCCGCGCGTGGGCCGCGCTTTGGCGTGCAAAGTCTGGCGTGAGCCGGTTAGAGGTCATGTCGAGTACCGGCTAATGGCGTTCCTCTATCCCGTCCAGCCAAGCGCAGCGGTCATGAGTCGGTTGACCGAGGGCGGGGGGTGAGGCGCCCACTTATCTAACACCCAGTGGGCGAGAAATAGTTTCTCGAAAAGGAAAGGTCTGGGATAAGGGGGGTCACCCCTTGCGACTGGAACATGCCCATGCAAGCGGGGTTCTTGCCACGGCAGAATTCGCAGTGATCGTGGGGATAGAAAGGAAGACCTCTTTCGTCATAGGAGCCGGATCCGCGATCGTGTCGGTTCATTTGAAGGCACAAAGAAAGTTATGAGCGCTCCGCACGAGCATCGGGTTGACGGGGAAAGTACAGTATAGGGGTGAGAGCCACCCGGCAATGAAATGCTTAAACGTCAATACCGAGCTTATGAAACCGGGTAAACTATCACGCTATACCTGTTTATGTATGCGTGAAATGCTGAGATGGAAATGGATAAATGGGCGTTTGCGGTGAACAATTCAAACGTGGAGATCGTCAGAAATAAGCCGAGATGAACGGGGTTAGAGCTCGGCCTGGTGATCTCCCAATCGAGACTGGACTCGCGCGCGTCGGACCCAAAAACAGAGAGCGTGATGAATCATGCCATGGGGGTGGCCAGAGCGTAGTAATCCAGCCCTGGGCAATCAGTCTCATGTGACGTATTGTCCGACGGGTGGGCGTCAAACAGTCGCCCAGGACGATGCGTGCAGTGCCACCCGAGTCTGCCACTGGATATGCGGCGGCGGCTAGGGAACGGCTACAAGCCCGAAGGCAAAGGCGATTCCCAGACGAGTATCTCCGCCGATAGCCGCTTGGTGGTGATAATGGTAGCGCGTAGGAGCAAGATGGACGCAGGAGAAAGAACGCATTGGATGGGATGATGCTGAGCGGACCCTCGGATTCCGATAGGAAGTCATCTCGACTTGGTTCGGGTTGTTAGCCGATAGATGCTGAGTCAATAATAGCCGAGTATGTACGCACCTTTAGACACGACAAGGTGGCGTTTTTACTAAACGCACGGCAGAGCTGGTGGAGGTCGGATGAGACAGGTATGAGGAGAGGGAGCAAGCTGTGGCGGTGCGCGAAATCAGGTGGAGAAGTGAGCCCGAAGCGCAATATGTCCAAACGACCGTTGCTCGAGCAAAAAAGAGTGACGATCGCCGCATTTATCGACGCTGATCGGGGCGTGCTCTCGTTTTCAGACTGCGCGCGCTGAGAGCTGATTTCGCCAAGTTTAATCAGCGGGTGGCATCGATCCATCGAATGCCGGGCGCGAACAGCGTCGATGCGATCGAGACTAGCGAGAAGCATACACGCGATGACGATGGGACAAAAATGCGGGTGACGAGCCGCCATGAGATAGCACATCGCAACAGCACTCGAGATGTTGCGTCAGGCAGCCCGAGCCGAGACCGAGATGTGGAGACGAGCAGCCTGAAAACTTGACCAGGTACGGCCTAGGCGGCGCTCGCGATCAGTGTGGGCTCGCCACATGGCTGAAAACCCGGAGCCGCTCCGAGGATATTCAACCGGTCAGCCGTGGGCCAAACTAATTTAAACAGTGTGCGCGGTACTTGGCAACACAGCCGGCTTAAACGCGACCAGGAACAGCGCGCTTGGTGGTGGGCCAGCTGAGTTTGGAATGATTAGTCGGTGTTTGTCAGGCCATGAGTCAAGGCAGATGATGACCGAAGTAGAGCACGGGGCGGCAGAACACTGGCGGACCGACAGGTACGTGGGACTATGTAGGCATCAACGCGCTGGCGAGGGCATGTGCTCGAGACAGCAGAGATTGGGCGCTCAACAGCAGAAGCTGGGGGTTAGCCGCCCTTGGGGATTTGTGTTTGTTTGCACGCGCTACCTGGAGCGGTTTGAGCGCCTAATTGCGCCGCTGACGACCTCAAAAGGCGCACCGATGCAGCCTCCACTCCGAACACACCCCGCCGGCAGTCGCCATCCCCCACTGAACTTACCAGTCCACCGCGCCCAGCACGGTGCCGCCCTCTGCCGCCCACCCAAACTATGAGCACCAGCGCACAAGTGCGCACACACTCCGTGAGTTGCACTCGCCCGGCCGGCCATCTTCGCCCCGGCTCGGACGCGGGCGGAGGTGGTTTTTACCCGGCTCGTGTTGCTTGGCCCCGTCGTGTCTTATTGACGTCTGTTGCCAACAGCAGCCTGATCAGTCTCCAGTGCGCACTCTATAAAAAACACGCGAGCTTCTCCTCATGAACCTTTGCAGTACTCGGTGGCAAGCTCTTCGGTCATTTCTCCCCAGCCACTGCCCCTTGACAACACCTATGGCCATGGCGTATACCGATACGGTAATCAGCCAGGCCAACGAAGCCCCGCACCTCATGTAAGTCCCTTCCATTTGTTCGGAGCTATCCGCCTTCCTAACGCTGTGCGTGTTGGATTTTTCAGTACTTCAGGCCCGCAACGACCACCATACCAGGAATGCATCTATATGGACGTGTCCCTCATGCACCATACCACTCTCGTACACCCGACCTTCAAGCTTGCGCCTCGTCGTAGCACCCCAACCTCATCCCCGGTATCGAGGCCCATGTCGTGCAGGAGCACATCTCCCTTCCTTCCTCTACCCGACGAGATTTTCGCCCAGATTGCCCAGTACGCGCTCGGCAATCCGTTTGACAACTTGGATGTCGCACGACCAGCCCCAGAATACCGAAAGCCAGCGTTTGGAAACATTGATGGCATGACTCGGGCATCTCGGAGGTTACGCGGTATCTCACTTCCCGAATGGTTCAGGCTGTTCATCGTGAATCGTGCCGATGATTGGGAACGAGCCGGTCGCCTGAGCGGCATGCACTCTTGGGTCAGGTATGTGCTTTAGAGTTTTCTTGAATCAGCGTTCTAGTTTGATCTGACGCCCTTGTTGCTAAGGCACATCATATGCCCAGCCAAGGCCCTGGACTTGCCTACTCCTGAGGACGTGCTTGCGAGGTTCCCGTACTTGCGCTCAGCCTCACTAGCGCTTTCTCGCGACTATCATTTCACCCCGATCTTGCCCCTCAGCCGTGAGAGTCTATACCCGAGCGCTCCTGCCACTCTCGAGATTACGCCCGGCTTCAACTATCGCCAACCGGTGTCTTCTTTCCCTCCTACTATGACTTCGCTCTCCGTTCGAGGGGCCCATGGCAGTGAAACTCCGTTGCTGCGGAATCTGGGGCTCCAATGTCCTGACCTGCGCGTCCTACGGCTGGCCAAATGCACCATGTTTGACAGCTGCACAAAGGCTTGCGGAGCCAAATCCAATGGATCACGACACACCGATCGATACCGTCAGCTGGGTGACGGCAGTGATTGCTCCTTTTGGGGAACGTTTCCGTTTAGTCATGATATTTATTTTGGCGGTGAAAACGTCGAGGCTTATGCAGTACGTACACGTTTACTCGAGTCCAAACCCGCATTCTTTCCCCCTCACTCGTCTCTCGATTGTGTCATTGATCTGAACTCATGAGGCCTTTTCGCTAATCAAGTCACGTATACAGGATGAACTTGCCGCCGAACTTGCCCCGCTGCAAAACCTCGAAGAGGTCTCAGTTGGGGTTTATCTCACACCCAATGCGGCGTTGACCGAACACCGCCTCGCGCATTATCCGTTACGACACTTACCAGACGACGATCCCCTCATCCAGAACCTGATCGCAGCCGCATCTCCTAATTTATCACAGCCGCCGATCCTTTTACCCTCTCAATCGACCGCTGTTATTGAACAGCCACCCGCGCCGCATATCCCGCCTCCGGTTACGACCGCCGTGCCGTGGTCTACGTCCCAGGTTCCTCCGCCGCAGTATACGGATCCGTCGTTGTGGTCGTACGACTGCCATGCGTGTCGGAAGATATACACCGCGTCGACGATCGCGGCGGAGCATACCGCGGGGCTGGTCCTCGCATCTGCTTTGCCTCGTCTGAAAAAGATCGAGTGGGCGTCGTTTTTCGAGTCCCATCCACACGCACACGAGTTTGAGCGCGGGACGGGTACGCACGAGTGGCGCGTCGTGCGAGACGCGTGCGGGGCGGTTCTAGACGTCGAGCGAGTATTCTGTTAGACCATTTCCGGGGCATTTATGGGGTAACATTATAGACTACGCAGTGTTATTTGGTCATGGCATCCACACTTCTTTTTTCCTGTTGTATTCCTATATCTATACTCTTTTATTGGATCTGCTCTCTCATTTGTCACATGTATATTTCTGTAGCAAGGTATGTTGAATGTGAGGCACCTCTTTTTATGATGATTGTGTGGGGCGAAATGAAGCGGCGCTTGTGGGATTAGTCACCGACAGGGGTTCTCGTTTGACCACCACCATCACCGGCTAATCAGTGACTATGACTTTTGTCGGACTTTTAGGCTCTATTCTGAGCTTTGGATTGTATGTCTCGCTTTGGATCGGCTCGAGTGGGTATGTGGAGATGTTCTCGACTTGGCTTCTTTATTGGGCTGGGATACAGGTGATTGGCTTGCATCGGTTTAGCTCAGTGCGCTGACCCATTATGGGGCGTTATCAGATTGCCGTCTTGGTCTTCTCGCTTGCAATGCACAGGACTGCCTCGTTGCCGACCCGACGTCCATCCAGGCCTCGAACCGTATTTGTGAAGAGTGACATGCGAACATCTTGCGTGTTTTCGAAATCGCGAAAACGTGAATCAAAGCACCCTCGTTTGCCTTTGGAAATCATGGATGTCGTTGTGAACGTTTTGACTAGCGCTCAGGAACCCACGCACACGTTGGACGGAACCTTTACACTCTCGAAACCTAATTTCAGTGATCTGCGTGGACTGACTTGTGTTAATCGGGAGATCCGCGTAATGATGATGAGAGCGTGGTTTCGGTCCATATGTATTCGCGAAGACGAGGATTGGGACGAGGTTGTTCGGCTAGAGCTGTGCAGTTCAGTTTTGTAAGCCGAATAGGTTCTAGTCGGTCTTTCTAGCTCCACTCACGGCATTTCACAGAGAAGTCTGGGTGTTGGCGCCCGCCCTGGATATGAAAGACCTCTCGTCCAATACGATCTTTACCCGGTTTACGAAATTGCATACGGTATGCGTTGACGCGCATGACGATTTTGTGCCTCGCGATCTCGTGGAACGCAATCGCAAATTCAAGATTCTCCTCGAGGCGTATCCCCATGCGAGGTGTTTGCCATTGTTCTCTCGCCTCGTTTTACCGAGCACGCTTCGTCGTCTTTGGATTGTGAATGCGCATTATGGTGTTCGTTTGATTGTTCATATTGTCAGCATGTGCCCGAACCTCGAGGAGCTGTCCATCACTCGGTGTACGCCTTGTGGACCTAGACCTAACCGGCGTTGCGAGTTTTATGGACAGGATCTCACGTCGTGGAAAGACTATTTGCTCGTGACAGGAGGGGTGAGTGAAGTCGGTGTTTATCATTTCGGCTAATAATATGCGTACGTAGTCGAATGCCTCTTGGAACTTCCTGTTGCATCACCCGCTATCAAAGCTCAAAAGGCTCAACTTGGGGACGTTCAACTATCTAGGAAATCCGTTCAAGCAGAGCGCCACGAAACCATCACCTGGACGAACCTTGGATCCCGTCTGTGCGCATGACAAAACATGGAGCGAAGAGTGTCCCGCATGTGTTCAAGAGTCTTTACCGAGAGAGGTCTTGACTGGAATCCTCATTGCTCGATCGCTCGTCATCCACATGCCACATTTGGAGGAAATCACTTGGCCGCTTTTGTGCTGGAGAGGAAAAAAGGTGGCTGTGTGGACTCCCCAAGAGGTTCGTGTACCTCGCGAGATGTTCGATAAGGTTCAGCCTGCGATCCTTGCAGCTGGAGTGGTTTCAAAATTAGTCGTCTATTAATGGGGTTGTTTGTTTGATTCTTGTAATTTCTGCTTTGAGTGAAGAATCGAGTCTTTTTAAAGTTAGACTGGGATTGTTCGAGTGCCCATGAGTCGGGTTTAGGTTGTTGTGGCGCCGTCGGAGGAGGAGGCGTGTATGCGGTTGTTTGTAAGCGATCTCTCATCATAGGGGCCGGTTGGGTCTAAGACCGCGACCACTACCTAGCCATGTGGTTACCAATAACGCTGAGAGAAATGGAGATGTTTCTTGCACTTCCCGAACGCGACCTTCATCACTACACCCGACTTTTATGTCACGTTGGCACCATTTCGTTATGTTTTCATATCGCCCTGAAACTTACTGCCCCGTCGACGCTCTTGACCTCGCTGGTGCAGTTCTTCGAGTTATGGTTTTGGTGCTGCTTCATGATGCGCCTGCTGATGATGTTTCTCCAAACTTGTTTTGAATGGTCGAAAGTGCCAAGGACGACGGGCCCATCACGCCCAAAACCCCTGCCCCATCTCCCCGCGGAAGTAATATGCAAGATAGTGGACATCCTTGCTGACCTACGAGATGATAAGCTTGAGCCCTTGGACAAGAATTCTTTGTTCCCTCGAGCTCCTGCTAAACCTTGCTTCGACGACTTGCGGTCCCTCAGCCTTGCGAATTACGGTATGCGGAAGGTGGTTATGGCCTCCTGGTTCCGAACCTTTTATATTATTGGACGCCGCGATTGGGGTATAATATCCGAGACGGGATTATGTGGATTCGTGCGGTGAGTAGTAGTAGGTATAGCCGAGCTCTAACTTACCCGCACATCACAGCGAGGTACGGGTAATGGCGACCGCCATGGACATGAGATTTCCGTTCCTGTTTGAGCTTTTCCCTTGTCTCCACACGGTATTCATCGATTCGCATAGCGCTTTCATGCCCCGCGTTCAGCTAGAGATGAACCCCCACTTTGGACCCCAACTAGCTGCAGATCCTCATCAGCAATCTTTCCCCGCACTTTCGCGTTTGGTCTTTCCCTCTACGATCCGTCGCCTCTGGATTACGAACGCGCATCCAGATCCTATGTTTATTCCCTGCTTGAGCGCAGCTCACCCATATTTGACCGACCTTTCCATTACGCTGTGCAGCATGTTTCCGTTTGATCCCGCGCGTCGCCGTTGTCAGCTTTGGGACGACCCCACCAGTCATGATCAGTACGTCATTCAGGAGTATGGGGTACGTATTTCCAATGCTCTGAGAGAACCATTGACTAAAAATGGAGCGCAGGAGAGCCTTCTGGGCGAACAATTGATGGACCATCCTATGCCAAACCTGCGGAACCTTCACCTTGGAACATACGGCCTACCAAGGGTCGACCTGCTGGCCCACCTGGATAGACACAAATTGTTTACCTTTACCTCCCTTCTTCTTGGACCGAAAAATGGAAATTGCTCTCGTTGCCTTCGGGAGTTTGGTGCAAAAGAGATTGGAAATAACGTGAGGCAGTCCGAAGCTCTGATGTCGGTGATGCCAGGATTAGAGAGGATCACTTGGCCGTTGTTTTGTTCGACGGAAAATATTGGCATCATGGAATTTCATACTAGCTATCGGTATTATCTTCCAGGAGAAGTCCGGTCTGGGCTGGCAGCGATCCTGGCATCTGAGCTAGCACTGGAGGGACATTAGAGCAGGGATCATGGCATCGTGTTTTATCGAATAATCGATTTCTCTCCTTCTCTGTTGTAGTATAAAAATAATGAAGCTCTGTTTGTGTATTGAACTCTGAGCCGTTGGCGGCATTCGTTTACAAACGCCACGAAATACTTGAGGTGGCGTTTTGCTGTCAGCTGTTTGACCAAATGTGTCAGCTGTTCTGAATGCATAACAGGGCGTCCTCTTGACCACAACCACGCTGCTTACCACCCACGATGCTCGAATCCGTCAACAATTGGATCGACAGGCACGTAACACCGTACGTGCTAGGATATATGCTTGGACGATTGGTTGTGACATTCTGGGATGAGGAATGTGTTGATCAGGTTGACCTGGAGACTTGGTTTCTGCTGATTCTTTCGTATTTCAGCTGGATCATTCTATCTTGTTTTATAGCTGTGGTTCTTTTCGAGCTTTATTTGTGCTATGCACAATCTCAACGTAGGAGCAAGCCGACCCTATCTTCCTTGACAGGACCTCCTCGGCTCCCGGCGGAACTAGTCTGGGAGATTCTGGATATTCTTGCGAGCCACGACCCTAAATCGACCAATACAAGCTCCAACGATGAAGATATTCTCGGGCAGCCCGCAAAGCCTAATTTTGAAGATTTCCGTGCGCTGAGTTGTGCGAACCGGAGGATGCGATCCATTACCTTAGCATCATGGTTTCGTACCTTGTACATCCGAAAGGTCGAGGATTGGGACTTGCTGCCCCAATCGGTGACATGCGGATATGTCCGGTATGTGGCGAACGTTCGCGTTAGTGCTTGGGTTCTGTTGATCATATTCACAGTGAACTGCGAATCTTGGAAGATGCCACTAGAATCCACCGTTCGGAACAATTTCTCGCTATTTTCTCTCGTATTCACACAGTCGTCATTGACGTCCACGGTAACTTTGGATTCCATGATCCTGCGAACAACCTCGTCAAACGTGGATTCTTGGCTCCTTGTTTCATTTGGCCCAAAACTCTTCGTCGCCTCTGTATCTTGAACCTCCATCCAGATCGAGAGCTCATTCATCACATCAGTTCCTTATATCCCTTCCTTGAAGAACTGGAAATTACACGGTGCACCATGTTCAACAAGGTAACATCCAAGAGCGGAAAGCTTTGTGGATACTGGGATAGAAATCTGGCTGGTCATCGGGACTACCTCTACGATTTGCAGGCGAGTTGATTCGATCATCCCCTCGTGTTATCTAATGTGGGCTTGTAGAACGATGACACTCCCTGGAAGCAGCTTCTGATTTATCCCATGCCAAACCTCCGGAGACTGAACCTTGGAACCTACAACATGCTCGCTATTGTTATATCGAACCATTGGATTCACCATGAAAGGAATCATTCTGATCAGAATCTTATTCCCGAGTCGGCTCCCAACGTGGGACGGATATGTGAAAGGTGCATTCGGGTGAGCGGTTTGAAAGAGGTTCAATTCGGGGTTATCGTGTCTCGAGTGCTAGCAGGGGTAATGCCCCAGCTACAAGAGATTTGCTGGCCTATGTACTGCTCCAGAGATAATACTTCTCTGCTTGTTTGGCGTCAGAGAGAAGTGGTCATCCCCAGTCATGTGGCTAGCCACCTCCCTCTTCATAGGTTGGCAGAGCAATTGGGTTGAGTCATTTTTTTAATTCGCTTTTTTTGTAAAAAAAAATTCGTATCGATTGAATCCTTTCCGCGGGAAACGTCCGAGATAGCTGCAAGGCGTTGGTGTTTTGGTTGTGGATGCGAGGGTTGTTGAGAATTGTTTGTCGTTCAGAACTGAGAACGTTCTTCCAACCACCACCACCACACCGTTTGCTATGGAGCCGAAACCACTGGATTCGAAACTTGCGAGCCTTAAAGGAAGCTATCATTCAAAATGTTTTCTTGCCGTGCTAGTGGCCTTTTTGACCGATTCGTGTCTTTATGGATTATCACAGTTGGTCTCTCCCGTGACGTCAATGACAGCAACGATAGAAACCATCCGGCTATGCATAAACTATTGCACTGCTTTATCCATACTTGCCGCCGTTTCTTATGACTTTATCAGCTGGCGAGACTCGTTGGATCTAACCGACCATGATTTGCCTCAGGAACGGCCGGCCTCAGTGGGTGCAGTTGCACAACCCGTTTCCGACTTGGAACAATCCGAACCGTTCGCCTCTTCTTCTAGCCACTCTTTTGCTCCTGATACTTTTCCAACTCTTGTGGTTTTACCCTTGCATATCGACACTCGACCTCAAACATCTCCTCCATCCGAACGTACTATCAGGCTACCTGTAGAAGTATTCCGACGTCTTGCGAACATCCTTGCTAGCCCCAAAGTCGGAGACCTCGAGACGTTGGACGGGATACCAAGCTCTCCGATTGCCCCTGCGAAACCTTGTTTCGAGGGTTTACGTGGATTGAGTTGTGGAAATCGGGAAATACGAACGACGGTTATGAAGGCGTGGTTTCGGATACTGTATATTCGAGAGACCAAGGATTGGACCATTGCAGTTCGTATGCAAATTTGTGAGCATGTGCGGTAAGTCGAGGGTATCTGCAGTTGGAGGTTACTACAATGATTTTTTGTCTAGCGAAATCCGAATCCTGGCAGCAGGACTAGACATTGGACATTCCCTTTCGAACCAATTCCTGAAAGAATTTTATCACGCCCATACCGCATTCATTGATGCCCACAACAGTAACCTCACTTGCAATCAACGAAAAATATCAGACGAGTGTGTTCATCCCAGCAACCGGCGTCTCTCAGTACTGGCGCGGTGTACTTGGCCCAGGTCGCTTCGTCGGATCTGGATCACCAATGCGCACTATGATATTCATCTTATCCCACGTATAAGTCATGACTGTCCCAGTTTGGAAGAGCTATGCATTTTTCGTTGTGGTACGCTGTGCGAGGATCTTGCCGGGAATCATACTCGTTGTCAGGCTTGGGACGAACTTGGAGGTCTCCATGAAGAGCATCTTCTCCTTAACATAGGGGTGAGTAGCATATCAAAAGAATCATTTCAAGCCACTGAGAAGAGTTGTGCAGGTAAATGCGGCTTTGACTCAGATCATGGAGTATCCCATGCCAAAACTCCAAACCCTACACCTTGGAACGTACAACATCCCAGAACTCTACATATGGACACATTGTATGAATCACCAAGGTTCAAGCTGGGTTCGAGGCTGTCCGGAGACCGGGATGGGTCTATGTCCTACGTGCGTTCGGGAGTTTGCAGTCGCGGAGATAAAGCTCGGTGCTTTGGTGTCCCGGATGCTGTACTCGAACATGCCTCGGCTTGAAGCAGTCTCCTGGCCGTTGTTTTGCTCGCTCGGCAACATCTACAAGTTTGTATGGGCCCCTGGTGATCGCATATATATTCCCCGGCACGTGTTTGAAGAGATTCCTGCTATGCCCTGTACTGGGATGCCTGGATGTGGTTGCCTCGACTGCATGTTCGGCTCTGGTGTTGTGGTTCTATAGAAGTATCAAAGTTATTTTAATCCGCCATACTGCACTTGTATGCGAACCGTGTTTCGAGTGTGCAAAGGGTGACCAAGCCACCAGGCGGATGTATGCGTGTGCGTATTTCGTACGGTCAGCTAACGCTATTCCCACATGACCGACGGTGCGGGCTCGGACTCGGGGGCCTAGAAAGCGTGCCCAGACAAGCTTTCCGATCGCTAAGCTCGGCCCGGACCGACGTCACCGAGGGCAATACCAACCGCCCAATCAAGAACGAGATGCTCAACAACCAGCGCGATAGCAAGGTACGTGTCCTGTGACTATGATATTCTCTATCGCCGTCCGATGAATGGGCATTGCGCTCTGCACGATTGGAATCGCCATAGATATAATGCGTCTGCCTGAGACCCAACCGGCAACCAAGTCCGACGACCAGGTTACTGTAGTTGGCCAATCGAATCCAACTTCCGAGCCTCAAAAGGAAAAAAAATTGCGTTTCTGGCTCATTTTCCTGGCCCTTTGTGTCTCGATATTTTTAAGCGCGCTGGAAGTCGTAAGTCCACAATCACATTCACCTGTATCTTTAGATATCTCGAACACTGAGTTGGTACTTTCCAACGAGGGATGTCGAAAGAGTCTGTTGCATATCTATCTACATATAAACCCTGCGTACTACAATGAGAATACTGCACCGATTAACAGGACACAATTGCGAGCTCAGCGACACGACTACGATGAAAGAGGTACGATGGTTCTGCCCCTCAGAACCATATACATGCACGTGGTAAATTTACCACCCAACGAGCTTCACCAACACTCCCCGAACCACTGGGGACTTGGGACTGACTATGGGATTTTAAATAATCCAGGTAGATCCCATATGGCCATGGATGAACCGCTGCGCGTAATATCGAGAGCATCGGCCCCTAGACTTTGTTGTATCTGCATATGTACCCGCCGCGTGATTCTCCGGCTCGCCTTGCCCGCCGGCCCACTACATATCACCAGGACTGGTGACAGTGCCAAGCTCACAAGAACGCATAAGATCTAAGCACTCAAAGCTTCGGAATCATGGAGCTTTCGGTCACAAAACCAAACAACTACCGACCAAGTATCATGGCGCTTACCGCACCCAGACCCAAAAATAATAGTGTTGTGTCGGAATGGAACCTGGGACCTGGGTATCGGATGATATCTTGCCATTACAGTTGCGCACGGGCGATCCCAATGCAACGACTGCTACGCTAAAGCTACAGCGCATTTTTTGACACCCAAAGTACGCACATATCCGTCGGCTTGGCCGTGTACTTATGGCGTTCGGATTGTATGTAAAAGTACCAGGTGCACACATAACTCGAAAATACTATAGCAAATCCTATAGTAGAAACGTGCATGTGGGAATGCGCAGAATTTGCCCAAATTGTGTGCACGCATATAGGATTCGATGCACAATCGAATGTGTGTTGTTCCAGGTGGTTGGAATAAACGTAAATTCTTCAATCTCCCTAAAACTAATTGGATATTAGAATGAGAATAAAACTCAGGACATGCGGCGGCGACGCACCCTTTCGACAGGAGGATCTTCTTGTCAGAGCCTCAGGCAGAGTATGGTTCTCGGGGTACGCCAGGTGCATAGTTGGTTGAAGGTGGGAGTGGAGAGCTCGGAACCTGCAACACCACGCTATTGGTTGAGCGAGTCATTAGAGGACTTGAAGCGCTACCAGGCTCAACATCGGACTCGATTCGGCATCACAATCTAAAATTGGTGCAGCGACGCTGTACTGCGAACAGAAGGAAGGTGAGTGGAATTAATATGAGCAAAAAAGAGCGAGTGGCTTACCATAGCGGGTCGTACGGCTGCAGCTATGAGCGGCCGCGGCCGACTCAGACGATGTCGAAAGCGCCGCCCTTGCACTGGAAGATTCCATGCTACTAGAAATCGTAGTCCCGTCGCAAGATTCGTGTGCAGTACTGGCTGTACGAGACGGCGGAAACGAGCCAGGGTGAATCGGCTGCGGTTGTATACAAGAGTTGGTGGGCCCTGGATGCGTGAGCGATTAATTTGGGCCAAATAAGGGCTTCTGCAATGTCATTACGCGCCAGTATACGGCCAGGCAACACACACGCGAATACGGTATGGCGCTCTCGACTTCAACCCGCACATAATGGCATCGTATCAGACCAGAACTAGCCGCTTGGGCCGAGTTTAAAAATTAAAGGTACCTGGACAAAACGCAGTAAGATATTGCTCTTTACCTTTATGAAGCGAAAACGCCTACCTCATCGTACGTATGGGGGTGGAAAGGCAGTTGCATAGATATCACCTGACCGCAACAAGTCCAAGATCACGTGAATGCAAGGCTTTCTCCCATCTCAGTCAACGGCGACGCTAATTAGAGATTGTGTAAGTTTCCTATTTACCCGTTTGAATTCACACTGACTAGCAACAACAAGGAGCATTGGCGCTGCTGGCACCTCACGTCCCGGGTTGTGACCTCCGGTCCCTGGTTGCATCGAGGTGAATTCGGCCTCGCCACTCGCCTACCAGAGCTCGAGCTGCGCAACCGCTGGACGGATCGACGCGTCCCCAATCACTCGGTTCGGGCCCGGTAATATTCTGCGCTCTCGGACACCACTATAACCGACCAGAGAACGGCGCGGTTGACTTCAACTACCCCTCCCTCGGCAGACCGCACTGACGCTCGCGCACGCCCGCTAGAGCCCTGGCGCGAACGACAATAACGACGACCCTCCAGCCGTTTTGCCGAGTGCGCATCGTTGCTGGTGGCCGCGTCGCCGCTCCGTGGATGCCTCGCGCGCTGCGCCGAACGCCGAGCGCGCGGTACCCCCTTCTCCCTGGTCGACACGCTGGTGTCGCGCCCCCGATCCCCCTCTTCGTAACCGCGCCAGCTGTGGCTACGAGTCCCCGCCATCCCGCCTCGTCGCCTTGTACCGTCACTCGCGATCCTACGCTTGAGCCACGACGCCTCCCCGAGACGACCACTACCAGGGTCACCCGGCCGACTCACGCCGAACGCGTCGAAGCGCGCGTTTCCTCTGCGGCCCCGCAGACGATTTGCTCCCCGGTCCGACACCGGCTTGCCCATACTAGTGAGCCAGCCGACCTGCTGTTGGCACGTCGCCTAGGACCGCCCGCTCGTAATACCCTTGCCGCGAGCCTAGTTTCCCGACCACTTGCCTCCCAATAGGCGACGTAGGACGTTGTGCATGCAAAGCGGTCAACGACTCGACCGATCGTCACGAAGTCGTACATGACACGATAGCACCGTTTCAGTCACCAGGGCTAAACCCCAGACGCGAGGCATCTTTGACCTTCACATGCTCTTGGCCATGAAATATGATGTATTTACGCCACTTTAAGAATTGAATAAGATATGAACTTTCTACATTAACAAGTCTCAAGCGTGTCCAATTTGTGTGTTATCTGGCTCAAACTGCCTTTCTTGCACCCGAATTCCGAGTGCCCAATTTTTCTCGTTGTGAACATGGCCCAGCTAGACTTTCGGCTTTGAGATTGGCTTCCAAATCTCGGCTCTTTGACTCACGTCCTCGATGCCTGCTAGAGGTTAGGCATCCTCGTGAGTCTTGTTGGTTTGGTATGGCTCATTTACGTTTTACCTGCGACATACAATTTGCGGCATTCATCATGGGCTCTTGTTTGATATGTTCGGGGCTCGAGCTTGATCTGCCTTTCCCCCTCCCCCCCGTAGCTCTTATCCCTGTTTGTGGCATAATTGAGCCATCCACATTCGATTGTGCATCGAATCCTATATGCGTGCACACAATTTGGGCAAATTCTGCGCATTCCCACATGCACGTTTCTACTATAGGATTTACTATAGTATTTTCGAGTTATGTGTGCACCTGGTACTTTTACATACAATCCGAACGCCATAAGTACACGGCCAGGCCGACGGATATGTGCGTACTTTGGGAGCAGAAAAATGCGCTATAGCTTTAGCGTAGCAGTCGTTGCATTGGGATCGCCCGTGCGCAACTGTAATGGCAAGATATCATCCGATACCCAGGTCCCAGGTTCCATTCCGACACAACACTATTATTTTTGGGTCTGGGTGCGGTAAGCGCCATGATACTTGGTCGGTAGTTGTTTGGTTTTGTGACCGAAAGCTCCATGATTCCGAAGCTTTGAGTGCTTAGATCTTATGCGTTCTTGTGAGCTTGGCACTGTCACCAGCCCTGGTGATATGTAGTGGGCCGGCGGGCAAGGCGAGCCGGAGAATCACGCGGCGGGTACATATGCAGATACAACAAAGTCTAGGGGCCGATGCTCTCGATATTACGCGCAGCGGTTCGTCCATGGCCATATGGGATCTACCTGGATTATTTAAAATCCCATAGTCAGTCCCAAGTCCCCAGTGGTTCGGGGATTGTTGGTGAAGCTCGTTGGGTGGTAAATTTACCACGTGCATGTATATGGTTTTGAGGGGCAGAACCATCGTACCTCTTTCATCGTAGTCGTGTCGCTGAGCTCGCAATTGTGTCCTGTTAATCGGTGCAGTATTCTCATTGTAGTACGCAGGGTTTATATGTAGATAGATATGCAACAGACTCTTTCGACATCCCTCGTTGGAAAGTACCAACTCAGTGTTCGAGATATCTAAATATACGGGTGAAATCTGGAAAGAGGAAAGCGACAAGCTTGGGAATGTTAGCGGTTGCTTTGCTTTGTTTGGCCTGTGATTTTGGCCGGCCGTCAAACGGCGATCACTCGGTAACAACGCCCACCAATCCCACGTCGTCGACAGCCATGACGCCTCATCCGCATTCCTATCTTTGCTGAGCTAACTAGATTGGGAGCGCAAGAACCTACTCGATGACCTTACTCTTGGAACCGACACCATCTCGGCCCTCGTTCTCCCCGCTCCGAACCTCAAGCACATACCTCCTCATCCAAGTGCTTTGTCCACGCCTTGGTACTAGCTCATTCTGATGATTGGCCAGCACCACCGATGTTATTTCTCGCCGAGCTCAAAGATATCAAACAAACCGTTGGACGATCGAGCCTGGGCCCATGCTGCTCTATCCAAGTATTCCCTACCTGCGACATATTGCCCCATCTGGAATTACGCAGTATGGATTACGGGCTCACCATCAAGCATTGAACTGTGGTTGTGATTAGTATTCCGACCGAGTAACAACAGTCGCTTATTCATACGGATTCGTTCGGACACAACTCACCGCTTGGGCGGCGTTAAAGGCAGCCGGCTATCATCGAAAAGGTAGAAGAGACAATGACATCTGCTCGATTTTTGCTGACGATTGATGGATCCAGATGAAATGTGTGCACAGGGATAGCTTGCGAAAGCTGAGATGTCGAAGATGGGCACCACCTGATTTGCACCATAGTCGGCAATCCGCTCCAAGCTGAAGCTATAAGTTGCTGTCTCGTCCCTTCGTCATACCGCCACCATGCATATCCATCCTTGTGTCTCTCGAACCCGATTTCCCGTCCAGCGGAGAGGCTGTTGATTCGCGGTCACTCTTGTCGGCTCGATGCCCGGTCAATCTAGTCAAATTAATATGGCGGCGCTTCAGGCCCAAGTCCAACCAGGAGCCAAAAAGGCACATCGACATATACCCAGCCAAGACCCTGGACTTGCCCACTCCTGGAGACGTGCTCGCGAGGTTCCCGTACCTGCGCTCAGCCCCACTCGCGCTTTCTCGCGACTATCATCCCACCCCGATGCTGCCCCTCAGCCGTGAGAGTCTGTACCCGAGCGCCTCGAATCGTGTTTGTGAAGAGTGGCATACGACCGTCTTGCGTGTTTTCAAAATAGCGAAAACGTGAATCAAATCGCCCGTGCTTGCCTTTGAGATCATGGATGTCATCGTGAACGTTTTGGCTAGCGCTCGCGATCCCACGCATACGTTGGACGGAGCCTTTGCACTCTCGAAACCTAATTTCAGCGATCTGCGCGCACTGAGTTGTGTCAATCGGGAGATCCGCGTAATGATGATGAGAGCGTGGTTTCAGACGATATGTATTCGCGAAGACGAGGATTGGGACGAGGTTGTTCGGCTAGAGCTGTGCAGTTCAGTTCTGTAAGCCGGATCGAACTTGCAGTCAGTCATTCTGGCTCCACTCACGGCATTTCACAGAGATGTATGGGTGTTGGCGCCTGCCCCGGATGTGAAAGACCTCTCGTCCAATACGATCTTTACCCGGTTTACGAAATCACATACGGTGTGCGTTGAGGCGCATGACGACTTTGTGCCTCGCGATCTCATGGAACGGAACCGCAAATTCAAGATTCTCCTCGAGGCGTATCCCCATGCGAGGTGTTTGCCATTGTTCTTTCGCCTCGTTTTACCGAGCACGCTTCGTCGTCTTTGGATTGTGAATGCGCATTATGGTGTTCGTTTGATTGTTCATGTTGCCAGCATGGGCCCGAACCTTGAGGAGCTGTCCATCACTCGGTGTACGCCTTGTGGACCTAGACCTAACCGGCGTTGCGAGTTTTATGGACAGGATCTCACGTCGTGGAAAGGCTATTTGCTCGTAACAGGAGGGGTGAGTGGTGTTGATATTTATCATTTCGGTCAATAACATGCGTATGTAGTCGAATGCCTCGTGGAACTTCCTGCTAAACTTTGCTTTGACGACTTGCGGAAGATGGCGATGGCCGCCTGGTTCCGAACCTTCTATATCATAGGACGCCGCGATTGGGGTACTATATCCGAAACAGGACTATGTGAATAGGCTGCGTGCGGCGAGTAGTAGCTGGTATCGCCGAGCTCTTACTTATTCGCACTTTGCAGTGAGGTGCGGGTATTGGCGACCACCATGGACATGAGATTTCCGTTCCTGATCGACCTTTTCACTCAACTCCACGCGGTGTTCGTCGATTCGCATAGCGCTTTCATGTCTCGCGTTCAGCCAGAGTTGGACCCCCACCTTGGACCCCAATTAGCTGCCGATCTTCATCAGCAATTTTTCCCTGCAGTTTCGCGTTTGTTCATTCCCTCTACGATCCGTTGCCTCTGGATTACGAACGCGCATCCAGGTTATATGTTTATTCGCAGATTGAGTCGACCTTTCCATTACTCTGTGCATCATGTTTCCGTTTGATCCCGCGCATCGCCGTTGTCAACTTTGGGACGACCCCACCGGTCATGCTCAGTACGTCATTCAGGAGTCTGAGGTATGTATTCTCAGTGTCCTTGGAGAATCGTAGACTAAAAATAATGGACAGGAGAGCTTTCTGTGCGAACGGTTGATGGACCATCCCATGCCAAACCTGCGAAACCTTCACCTTGGAACATACGGCCTACCAAGGGTCGGCCTGCTGGTCCACCTGGGTAGACACAGTTTGTTTGCCTTTTCCTCCCTCCTGTGGACAAAGCCACAAAACCCATTTCCGACTTGGACCAAGCCGAACTGTCCGCCTCTCCTTCCAGCCACTCTTTTGCTTCTGATACCTCTTCACCTCTTATGGTTTTACCCTTGCATATCAACACTCGCCCTCGGTCATCTCCTCCATCCCAACATAATGCCAGGCTGCCTATGGAAGTATTCGGATGTCTTGCAGACACCCTTGCTAGCCCAAAAGTCGGAGAAATGGAGACATTAGATCGCATGCCAAGTTCTTTGATTGCACCTGCGAAACCTTGTTTCAATAATCTACCTGGATTGAGTTGTGGAAATCACGAAATACGAGCGGCGGTCAGGCTGGACATTGGACAATCTCTTTCAAATAAGCTCTTGAAGCAATTCTGTCACGCCCATACCGCCTTGATCGATGCGCACAACAGCAATATTGCTTGCAATCAACGGAGAATATCCAACGAGTGAATTCATCCTAGCAATCGGCCCCTCTCCGTTCTGGCGCGGTTTACTTGGCCCGAGTCTTCGTCGGATCTGGATCACCAATGCGCACTATGATATTCATCTTATCCCACGTATAAGTAGGCACTGCCCCGGCTTGGAAGAACTATGTATTTTTCGGTGTGGTAAGTTGTGCGAGGATCTTGCTGGTGGTTATAATCATTGTCAGGCTTGGGACGAGATTATGGGGCTTCGTAAAGAGCATCTTCTCCTTGACGTAGGGGTGAGTAGCATATCAAAAGAATCATTTCAAGCTACTGAGGACAGTTGTGCAAGTAAGTGCGGCTTGGACTCAGATCACGGAGTATCCCATGCCGAAACTTCAGACCCTACATCTTGGAACGTACAACATCCCAGAACTCTACATGTGGACACATCTTATGGATCACCGAGGTTCAAGTTGGATTCGGGGCTGTCCGGAGACCGGAATGAGACTTTGTCCTACGTGCGTCCGGGAGTTTGCAGTCGCGGAGATAAAGCTCGGTGCTTTGGCGTCCCGGATGCTGTACTCGAAGATGCCTCGACTTGGAGCAGTCTCCTGGCCGTTGTTTTCCTCGCTCGGCAATGTTTACAAGTTTGTATGGGCCCCTGGTGATCGCATATATATTCCCCGGCACGTGTTTGAAGAGATTCCCGCTATGCCCTGTACTGGGATGCCTGGATGTAGTTGCCTCGATTGCATGTTCGGCTCTGGTGTTGTGGTTCTATAGAAGCATCAAAGTTATTTTAATCCGCCATACTGTACTTGTATGCGAACCGCGTCTCGAGTGTGCAAAGGGTGACCAAGCCACCAGGCGGATGTATGCATGTGAGTGTTTCGCACGGTCAGCTGACGTTATTCCCACATGACCGACGGGTGAGCGGGCTCGGACGTGGGGCTTAGAAAGCGTGCCCAGCCAAGCTTTCCGATCGCTAAGCTCGGCCCAGACCGACGTCACCGAGGGCAATGCCAACCGTCCAATCAGGAACGGGATGCTCAACAACCAGCGCGATAGCAAGGTACGTGTCCTGCGACCATGACGTTCTCTATCGCCGTCCGATGAATGGGCATTGCGCTCTGCACGATCGGAGTCGCCATGGATATAATGCGTCTGCTTGAGAACCAGTCTTCATCGTCCTCTAGCGCCTTCTCTTCCTCCCAATGGACTCTAGACTAGCCACTCCACCCGCCGCCCAACCGACAACCAAGTCCGACGACCAGGTTACTGTAGTTGGCCAATCAAATCCAACTTCCGAGCCTCAAAAGAAAAAGGATGTCCGTTTCTGGCTCATTTTCCTGGCCCTTTGTGTCTCGACATTTTTGAGCGCGCTGGAAGTCGTAAGTCCACAATCACAGTCTTTGCGATCGTTCCTGACGAATATACCACCAGACATCTGTATCCACCGCACTTCCAACCATTGTCGAATCTTTGCAAGGGCATGACTTTGCCTGGGTCGGATCTGCGTTCACGCTTGGTTCAACAGCGTTTATGCCTATGAGCGGTGGCCTCGCTGAGATCTTTGGACGGCAAGTTCTTGTTATCACGCTGGTGCGCCTTGTACTTATTCTTTCCGTCCGCATAGACGACCAATCATGCTGGCCTCTCTCTTGTTGTTCGCTATCGGGTCAGCAGTGTGCGGAGCTGCCCAGTCTATGGACATGCTCATTGCGGGTCGGACCATTCAAGGAATCGGTGGAGGAGGAATCCTTACCTTGACTGATATTATCGTTGCCGACTTGGTGCCACTCGCCGAACGCGGGCCTTTTCTCGGTATCGTTGGTGCCGTTTGGGCTATTGCGAGCGCTATTGGGCCCCCGATCGGAGGCGCGTTCGCCGAGAGCAGCTGGCGATGGCTCTTTTGTGAGTCTGTCGAGTCTCAATTTATGGAATGTTATACTTACATGCACACTCAGACATAAATTTGCCTCTGACGGGAATTGCCATGGCTCTGGTTCTAGCGTTCCTTCGTCTCAACACTCCAAAGGAGCCGTTTAGGCAAAAGATCGCTCGGATTGACTGGATGTGCGTGTTACCCGGACTGGGCTAACATTATGTTGGCTAATCTCGACCTTATTACAGCGGCAACTTTCTCGTTATCGGATCCACGGCTTCGACTGTTATTGCCCTCACTTGGGCAGGCGCTCGCTATTCTTGGAGCTCCGTTCAGGTCCTTGCCCCGCTCATCATCGGCTTGGTCGGATTGAGTGTGGCGTTGGGCTACGAGTTTACATTCGCGGTCGAGCCAATCATCCCGCGCGAGCTGGTCTCAAACATGACCAGCTTGAGTGGATATCTCGCCACATTCTTCCACGGCATCGTGGTGACCGCAATTCTCTGTAAGTCATCGTGAACATGATTAATCGACTCATACTTATTCGCATTAGATTTCCTCCCTGTGTACTTTCAGGCATCGAGGGGTGATTCGCCTATCAAGTCTGGGATTGACTTGTTTGGCGTTGCGTTTACGATTGTGAGTATCATGATTTCCTATATGTATGCACACTGGCTAACCTAGTCTTCCCGAATCACAGGCACCAGCTGCGATTGTGAGTATACTACCACACTCTTGTATTCGATGAGCTAATGTAATACTCCTTAGGTCACGGGTATCTCGACCGCGATATTTAAAAAATACCGTCCACAAAACTACCTTGCTTGGGTCTTTTTGCTCATCGGAACAGGTGTCCTCAGTACTCTCAAGTACGACAGCCCAAAAGCTAGCTCGATTGGGTTCCAGGTGAGTTGAAACGGCCCTCCATTCTAACTATATCTCATTCTGCCCCCGCAAATAGATTTTGATCGGTATTGGCGCGGGCATCCTCTACGCTAGTACGACATTCCCCGTCTTAGCGCCTCTCCCAGTCTCGCGCAACGCTTCCGCACTCGCGCTCTTTGCGTTTGTCCGAACATTTGCAGGAACATATGGCGTCGCCATTGGTTCTTCTGTCCTCCAAACCGAACTTAGCCGTCGTCTTCCGGTCGAATTTAGCGCACAGTTTCCAGGCGGTTCCGATATCGCATTTGCTGCTATTCCGTTTATTGGTGGATTGAACGAACCGTTGCGAAGCCAGGTTCGCGCTGCGTTTGCGGACGCTTTGGGGGTGTTGTGGAAGGTTCTGATTGGTATCTCTGGAATGGGGTTTCTTTCGGTTCTTTTGATGAAGGAGATTGAGATGAACACGGAGACGGACGACAAGTGGGCCATGGAACAGCAGCAAAAGGTGGATGCTGATGAGAAGGCGTGAAGTTCATATGTTTTATGTTAAGGGGATGTTTGCATGTGACTACTAGATTCGTTTACTATTTAATGTAGAATAATTTTAACAGCTCTTTTGTTTTCAATTGATATACCTTATTCGCAGTCGGAGCTGAGAGTGAGGGACACTTGATTTAGGTCTCCGGGTTGCCCCGGCGGTTGCAGATTGAGGCGAGTAATTTAGTCGACCCAACTCCTCCAATTTCGAGCAACTTTGTCTTTGGCTCACGTTTTTAGTTCCTAGGGCTTAGCTTTACTCGAAACCAGGTTGTCTAACAACAAGAATTGTTTTCGCCCCAAGAACAGTATTTGCGACTGGATACATGGAGACCAACACAGTACGATGCTATATGCATGCTATATGCGAGGTGGGGCATGTCTAATAGTCTAATCGACCTCTCTCTCTAACTCGTCTCACCGGCAGAGAACGGGCTTGGACTCGGCCAGTGTTCGAACCTTTTGCCCGGAATTGTCTTGGCCTTTCGATTCCCCGCATGCCTATGCCTACTATGGCTTACGGAACTGGCATAACCACAATGCATGCCTCACGCAACGTAATGGTATCACTCATGAATGACCATGGCCGTACGGTGCAAGGGCTATTGCGCTTTGCATGGCCAACGAACATAGGGATATAATACGCCTGCCTGAGAACAAAGAGCCCCCCTGTGATGGAGCTTACACCTAATACCTCACCGGCACCTCGAAAAATCAAGCCCACTATCACGTCCGACCAACGAGATGATCACGCGAACTCAAACACAGAACCCTCCAGACGGAAAAGTGCTCGTTTCTGGCTTATTTTCCTGGCTCTCTGCGTATCTACCTTTTTGAGTGCACTAGAGCTTGTAAGTCTGGAACCAAGGCCGTTAGACGTTTCTGACAAGGATATGCTTAGACCTCTGTATCGACCGCACTTCCGACTATTGTTGGATCATTGAAAGGGCACGAGTTTGCATGGGTTGGGTCCGCATATACTCTTGGTTCGACAGCTTTTATGCCTATGAGCGGCGGTCTTGCTGAAATTTTTGGACGGCAAGTACCCTGCCCGTTGATTCGAGATAGTTGATGCAATGCTTCTTCCCCTGAAATAGGCGACCAATTATACTACTCTCCCACCTTGTATTCGCCATTGGGTCTGCAATCGCTGGAGCCTCTAAATCTACGGATATGCTCATCGCTGGTCGCACCTTGCAAGGCATTGGCGGAGGCGGAATCATTACTTTGACAGATATTATCGTTGCCGACTTGGTCCCGCTGGCTGAGCGAGGGCCTTACCTCGGCATTGTGGGAGCCGTGTGGGCCGTTGCTGGCGCTATTGGACCCCCTATTGGGGGTGCATTTGCTGAGAAGAATTGGCGGTGGTTGTTTTGTAAGTCTTTCGTGGCCCTGTTCAAGAAACATATAGATGATTTTTGTAGATATGAATTTGCCGATAGCAGGGGCTGCCATGGTGTTAGTTTTTGCGTTCCTTCGTCTCAACGCCCCGAGGCAGCCGTTTAAGCAAAAAATGGCTCGAATTGATTGGGTGTATGTGCCGAGTCTATAGCTCCAAGATGCTATCTGATGCCGATTTTATTTCTCAGGGGGAATGTTCTTGTGATCGGATCCACTGCCTTGACTATCATCGCACTCACCTGGGCTGGCGCTCGTTACTCTTGGAGTTCTGTACACGTACTCGTCCCGCTCATCGTGGATTTGATTGGGTTAATCGCAGCATTGGCCTACGAGTTTACACTCGCTGTCGAACCGATCATCCCACGAGAATTGCTTTCGAACAGTGTTGGGCGGCGGAGCCGCCCGATGCGGTCGTATCACGTGTGTCCCGGATATGTATTTAGTCCCAGTTGTATGCATCCGGGTTCGGGGGGATTCTTCCCCCGACCGTCGTATTCTGAGCCAACAAAGATGCGCGGTCGCGCTCACTACCGACCCGCAACAAACAGAACCAGTTTCAGTGGATACATGGGCATATTTTTCCACGGAATTGTTATGACCGCCGTTGTTTGTGAGTTATAATACCCAAAAAGACGGTGCTTGCACTCATTTGATGTTAGACTACCTTCCTGTGTACTTCCAGGCGTCGAGGGGTGACCCGCCAATCAAGTCAGGGATCGATGTGTTTGGTATGGCGTTCACGGTCGTGAGTGATATCGTAACGCTCTTTACATACATGGGCCGACTCTCATAATCGATTTCGTGTTTAGGCACCATTTGGAGTGGTAAGCATAGCCTTATGCGTTTGGATAACATGCGTTATAAGAATGTCCTCAGTTCACCGGGATCTCGACGGTTGTATTCAAGAAATATCGCCCCCAGAACTACGTTGCTTGGGTATTTATGCTTGTAGGGATGGGTGTTCTTAGCACTCTGAAGTATGATAGCCCGAAGGCAAATTCAATAGGCTTCCAAATAAGTCGGATCGTTTCTCAATCGGGGGTTTATCTAATCTTGACTTTGGTTAGATCTTAGTTGGTATTGGAGCAGGCATCCTTTTCGCTAGTACCACGTTCGCGGTCCTGGCCCCCTTACCTGTTTCACGAAATGCTCCTGCGTTAGCTCTCTTTGCCTTTGTTCGAACGTTCGCGAGTACCTACGGGGTCGCCATTGGCTCCTCCGTCCTCCAAACTGAGCTCGCGCACAGTTTGCCGGTCGAGTTTAGTGCACAGTTTCCAGGCGGTTCCGATATCGCATTCGCTGCTATTCCGCTCATTGGTAAATTGGATGATCCGTTACGAAGCCAAGTTCGTGCTGCGTTTGCGGACGCCTTGGCAGTGTTATGGCAGGTGATGATTGGTATCTCCGGCATGGGGTTGCTTTCGGTTGTTCTAATGAAGGAGATCGAGATGAACACGCAAACGGATGAAAAGTGGGCCATGGAGCAACGGTAGAAGTCAACCGTCAATAAGAAGCCGTGATGCCCATATAGTATAGGCCAGACGAACACAGTCATATAACTCTGAAATTAGTTGACCGTTTTTTACTGTAAAGTTTCAATATTTTTCAGTAGCTCATCATGTATTCATAAGATTTAAGAATATGTTGGAATTAACTCTTGAGAGCTCTTATACCGGTTGCGTCTGATGACTAGCCTGACTGAGGGGCTATTTGCCGCGCGAAGCCACGCAATGGAACTGACTAAAAGCGCCCAGCGTTTAGCATTTAGACGGATTTTTGCCCTGAATGAACACAACCAGCACCAGCAATAGCTTTTTTCAATCGGTGCTTCCTCACGAGCTTGTTGGACTCATTGCGTCCCATTTGTTCAGCCCACACGATCTAGCAAACTTTGCTCGCGTCTCGCGTACATGTCACATTGAAGCCACTCCTCATCTATACTCCAGTATCAGCTTCGCCCCGGCAACTTCGGGATCTCGCGCAACATGGATCAAGACGATTGTATTATGGGCTCGCACTATGAAATCAAATAGAACCCTCGCCCACAAAGTAGAGAAATTAGTTCTGCATGTTCCTGAGGCGGACTTTCCAGCAATGTTCCGCCAGACGCTCGACGCGCTTCAAGCGTGTATCAATCTTCGAGACCTAGAGTTGTATCGGGCATCGCACAGGATCCCTCCATTCTGGCTTTTGCCCAAAGTTCCTCGCTTCAAGCTGACTAGTTTTGCCACGGATATCTCCGCCTATCTACATCTCGGTCGTTTCCTGGAGTCACAACCCTCAATCCGGAAACTTTTGCTCGAAGCGTTTGATATGCGGCTGTCCCTCAAGCCAGGCGCACTCCCGTTGCTCACGAGCTACAACGGATTCACAATGCTCATATCGGGAGCCCGACCACCTGGCACAGTGTGGGAGAACCTAACCCATGCCGAACTTCGCGACGCCTATCGCTGGGAGAAGGGATTGCTAGATTCAATGCCGCACCTCAGAGTACTCGACATTACGGTTGCCGCAGCCGGTGGAGATTTACTATTACGAATAGCCGAAAAGTGTGCGGAACTGAGGGTGTTGACGCTCAGAGACGGGAATGGACTTTTACATGACCGCCACGAGCTTGGCGACGGTCGTCTATCTGGTGTGAGTCACAGCCATCGTGGCCGCGCATCGTCTTCTCACTTCGAGCTGTGTAGGTCACATTACTTCCAGAGTTTGCGAAGTCCTTCTCAAACTTTCGACACTTGTCATCATTAACCATCGATCCAGTGTATAAATGTCGTAACCAAGCGCCCGCTTCCACAGAGCATGAGCATCTTATCAAATGGCATAGGCATTGCCCGACTTTGTGTCATTTCATTTCTTCCACTGGGCGCCAATGGATCTACGTCTCGAGCATCCACTCTTCGGCGGATCTGGGCCAGTGGACTGTTCTGCACGAGCCCGCCTCGAACGAGAATATCTTCGCTACAGATCCAGGTCTTTTCGGGATGCGCCGTCCGAGCGAGATCCGAGAACGGTCAGATGGTGGGAGCGTGGACGAGTTGATCGCCATAATTGAGAGGCTAAACCGCCAAAGGGTATCTGGATGAATAATGATGCATGTGAAAAACGTACGCTCCTGCTCGCCATTCCCAATGCAACCATATTTATACCGCCCGCGAGCCGAACAAGGGGATGATACGAGTCATATCGGGCTGGGACTCGTGACCGACCCGAACCTCCAAAGTCGAATAGATGAGCGAGGATGAGCAATACACTAATCGCTCATCAGGCACCCATATCTACTTGTGCGAGTATATAAAGGTTCAGCTCTCTGGTAGCCCACCACTCGTCACGATGTCGAACAAACTCGAGCTCCCGTGGGCGGACTGTCCTTCAGACACCGAGGCCGTCCGCTCCGGTAATTTGACTGGATCCTTGAGAGGACTTCCGTTCAAGCTCAAACAACTACTGCCATGGCCGCGCCGGATAGTGCCGCCTTTTCCCTATGAACTATATGTGGCTATTATAAGCCTTTACATAGACGCCGTCATCAACGTGTTTCACGTTCGGCAGTACCGTCTTGGGCACGATATTTCGACCCAGAGCCATGCTCTGGTGCAGGTTATGCTCGCATCGTCGCCATTTGGTGATCTCGTCTGTCACGAGTGGAACAAGTATTGGCCTGTGCTAATACCCAAAAGGTGGCTCTTGGCTCGGTACGTGGTGTTATTTTCTTCCGCCATCCACCTCCTTACTGGAGTTACATAGTCCAATCGTCTACTTTGAAATCCCGTTCGCATTAGCTATCGATCTATCCCCCTTCACCCGTCTACGCTTCGTGAGTCTTCCTTTCAATGAGGCTTTCGAGTATCGGGACAATACGTGGCGTATACTCCCTTTTATCGCTATTCTTCCACCTGGTCTCCAGGAGATTGAATTTTTGTGGTGTCACAATTTGGAAACCGAGCTTATCGCGTTAGTCAAGGTGCTTTGCCCGACGGTAACGACCATTCGCATTGTGCCTTGTGGTCTGTTTAATAACCCTTCTTGCTTGTGGTGGTCGGGACACCAAGAGACAACTGACCACGCCCATTATATGCGGGGCCACGAGCTTGTAGACGCGGAAAACTATGCGGTAGGTGGGACCTATCCGGAGGACTGACATTACTTATAACACTATATCAGCGCACGATTTCACTTTCGCTTCCTGGCCTGTCGTGCCTTGAGAGGCTTCATCTAGGGGTCTACTTTGCACCATTCGAAGCAGTGGTGACCCACCGTTCAGATCATGTCGAACATCATGCGGTTGAAGACTCGACTGAGTGGTTTGACGGCACTAGCATCCAAAATAACGCACATTTTAACGCTATATGGAATGCCAAGTACCCCAATCTCCCGCCACCCAACACTGAAATTCCCCGTTTGGCGGATCAGAAACTTTGGATGTCATCTTGTCCACGATGCGTTGAAGAATGGTCAACAAAAACAGAACAGGCAGAGCGACTGGTAGCAAGTTTTCTTGCTATCAAATGCTGGTCTCTCAAGAATGTTTCTTTCTGCTCATTTGTGGCAGACAAACGGACTGACCCGAGTGAATGGGAAGTATGTCGAGCAAAGATCGTTCGTCCCCCCTCTGCGCCGATTGAAACACACACAACCCCCTCTGAATATCCCGAAGGAACACTGGTTTACGTTCGCACCAAACGCCCTGGAACGCCTTGCGCTGAAGGCAGGTATCTTATCTTCCGGTGGTCTGGTACGGATTGGGACTGCGTCAGCGAGGAGTAGGATCGAGCGGTTTGCGGTCCTATGTTGCTTTTACACTAATTTATGTGCTGGCACATTCGTTGTACATAATGTAATATAGTGACTATGAATAGATAGCTGTGAGTTGTCCTTTGCTGACGTGTTCTTTGCCGTATTTTTGAGTATATTTGTAACTCTGTTCGGATTCCACCAACATCCGAGCAGTTGCTCCTGCTTACACCCACTAAATAGTTTCGGCTACTTGAATTATATTCCTCTTGTTCTTTATGTTCTCTCAAGAATTTGCTAATCTCTATAGAAAACCTGCAACGCCAGCCGAGCACCGTGTTGGGTATAATCGTCCCATCTTTAGTTTCTGTATCGAATCACTGGTTTAGCCTTAGGAATATGTCACACTGCGTGCAAAACGCACCCCGCTTAAAATGAAACCGAAACACAGCATCCCAGCACTGCTATGAGTCTCAATGCTGCCCAACTATATAACCTAGATTATCCCGTGAGCATTTGATGAGCGATCAATGCTGTGTCACGCCCCATGGAATAGGACCCAATATTATAACCACATGGCTCTACCCCGTACCATACAAACCCTGTAACATGACCCTTCCACCAAACGACCCATGCGACCGAGAGGCCGTGAGTTCTGGCTCGCCTTTACTTAGTTCTTTGCGCTCTGTGATTTTAGCCCCGTGGGCACTCCGATTGTGGCACAAGGGGTCGCGGCCGCCAGAGTCAAATCCGCCGGCCGTGACTCGCGCAATGGCTATCCCAGAGATATGCATGGCGATAGTAGCTCATTATACCAACGACATCGTTAATACACTCCACGTGAGGCAATATCGCCATGGAAAGGAAACACCCAGTCAAAGGGAAGCGCTCATCCAACTGATGCTCGTCTCGAAAGACTTTTGCCTTTGGGTTTGTCAGGATTGGAATCGCCGATGGCTGAGGACGACAGCCACCGGCGCGAGGACTTTAGCCTAGTGAGATTTACGCTTGCCGCCGATTGATCTTGTGTGCTCACTTTCTTTTGCCCTCAGCCCAATAGTTCTCTTTGAGCTATGCAGGTATCCTATCGATCTGTCGAGATTCGATAACCTTCGATACTTCAGTCTCAACTTGGAGCGTGCGTTCAGGTACAGGGATGGCTCATGGGAGCTTCTTGAATGCAGAGCCGTTCTCCCACCATCAATCGAAGAGATCGAGTTCCTGTGGGCTCACGCCACCGGGCACGAGATGCTCGGTATTGTGAAACGATACTGTCCTCGAATCACCACACTTCGTATAGTCCCCTGTACTCTCTTCAACAACCCTTCGTGTGTTTGGTGGTCCTGCCACCAGCTCGAAGCCGACCATGATCACTACCTTATGGGGGACAGCGTAACGAGGGCCTACGAATACGTGGTGAGACGTGCTATCTCTATCAATAGACCGATACCTATAAGCCTAAAATCCGATAAAAATAGATGACTATTATCCCGGAGCTTCGTGATATGCCCAATCTCAAAATTTTACACATTGGTTCATATTTCGTCCCCTTTGAGGCAATCACGGCTCATCGATTTTCGGAAGAGCATATGCGTCATCACCCCCGAGCCTTCGGAGACTCGACCGAGTGGTTTGACGGCATACATATCCAGAACGTCGCACAGTTCCAGGCGAAATGGAGCATCGAGAATCCGGGCTATCCTTTCCCAAATACCGAGCTTGCTCCCCTGGCCGCTCGAGAACTCTGGACGACGCCGTGTCCGCCATGTATCGAGCGCTGGTCCAAAACGAGCGAAGGGGCTGAGCGTTCGGCAGCAAGCTTACTAGCAGCCGAAATCCCGTCGCTCGAGCTTGTTTCCTTTGGCTCGTTTGTTGCGGAACATCGGAGGACCCCTAGCGAATGGTCGATCGGCCGAATTCATGCTGCTCCGTCGCCAGATGGGAACGAACGGGTCTGGATTCGTACCAAGCACCCATATGCACCTTGTTCGTCAAGTGTGCGTCTAATGTTCGAACAGTCTGGCTCGAGCTGGGTTCACGTTGACTAAGATTGAGCCATTCGTTGGCTTCACATTTTTACTCCGTTCATATGCATTTATTGCAATTCTGTATCTCGGGGGACGAGAATCTTCTGCATATACGTGCTTGCTGGTCCCACTGTAAGTGTCTTTCTCCGTTGCGTTCTGTTACGCCTTACTTCTTTTTTTATATTCTACGATTCTACACCTGCATATACGGCTTCATTAGCTCTTTTTCTGGAGTTTCTCACTACGCTCGGCGTGTAGGATCGAAGGCAAATACAATTAGAGTGTGCCCAGACTCTAGGTTCTCAACGTGACAATTTAAAGAGCGTGACCGCAATCAGATTCCATCATTATGATACATATCATGAGAAAAATGAAATCATTGTGATCTAGCGAGAATGGCTTACTGTACAGAATATGCCGATTGCGGTAACTTGCTGGCGTGAACAGCCCTCGTACACGTGCCGTCCCCGAGTTCACCTTACTGTGGCCTCCTTTTGCACAGGGTTAAACGTAAAACACAGGAATCAGTCGCACAAGTAGATAATCGATTGGCTCACAGCGCTCATCAGGGATCCTTGACGCTGGATAAGAGTCACGCGCCTCTTCACACTCACCCTGCCCCTGAAAATCTACCGAAATGCCAACTAAAGACATTAGCGCCAGGAATGTCTTTGGTAATCTACTTGCTTCACTAAATGGAATCTTGCTCTCCCCTTGCGCCAGGGAGTCGCCACAATCGTTGAAATCATCTGATGCTGTTCTTTTGCCCAGAGAGATTCACTTCAAGATCTTGAAACGATACGTGAAACGCCTCATCTATTCGTTCGATATCCGACAATATCGCCTTGGCCGCGACATGTTTCCCCAGCGCCGTCACCTGGTACTAGTGATGCTTGTCTCTAAAGCGTTTTGCAAGATGGTTCGGGACGAATGGAATAGGCACTGGCCAACTTCAAGAACGATATTGGAGAGTGCATGGTCATTGGCTCGGTAAGTTTATATTTGTGGTAGCGATGCATACACTCATGAGTCGTAGCCCAAATGTCTTTTTCGAGCGGTTTACTCAGCCTGTCGATCTTTCTCCCTTTGCTCAACTGCGGTTTGCGAGCTTAGACTTTAGATATGCATTTGAACATAGAGATCGCAACTGGCAACTTCTTCCTCTTGTGGCGAAACTTCCCCAATCACTCAAGGAAATAGAATTCTTACGGGCTCATGCGTCCGAACGCGATGTGATCGGTCTTGTGGCGCAACTTTGTCCCTCCATCGAGGTGCTCAGAGTGGTATTTTGTACAATGTTCAACAACCCTGCATGTACATGGTGGGCTTGCCACCAAGGCCCTACCGACCACGATTATTACATGAAAGGGGATGACTTAATAAGAGTTAAACACTACGCGGTAAGCCCCACGAATGCAGTTTCAATGCCTTGATACACGGTCTTTTGTAACAGGAAACCGTTGCTCATATGCTTCAACTCCTACCCCGACTCAAACATCTCCATCTCGGCGTTTACTTTGTTTCCCTTCCAGATGTTAATGTTCATCGTTTCCATCCAGAACATGTTAGGCACCACCCAATCAAGGACTCGACACGATGGCTGGATCGCCTCAGTGCTCGGAATCATGCCGAGTTCGAGGCCGTTTGGAATGTCCGACATCCAACTATTCCTCCTCCGAACATTCACCAGGGATGTCTTGCAGAAAAGAGACTGTGGGAAGCGCCTTGCGAACCATGTCATGCACAATGGTCAAATACTATCAAGCGCGCCGAACAAGAAGCCGCGAAAGTCATCGCTCTTGGGTGCCCGTCGCTTCAAACCATCTCATTTGCATCATTTGTGGGCAAGAATCGAACGTCGCCAAGCAAGTGGGGAATCGGTCGGTCGATGATGGTTATCCCGGTGGCTGGCCGCGTCCACTCTGGAGGCTACCTTGTGGGCGCACACGCATTTATGCTTTCTCTCGTTTTGTCCCGGATACATCTCATACCCATTCCATAGAAAGCTTTTGTATTCCTCCGCTTTCTCACTTATAGATCATGTACAGTCCTAACAGCCTAGAGTGGCTTTGCCTTTCCCCGCAGCCCATGACTGATAGAGAAAACTTGTGACGATTTTAATGCGGTTCGCAAAGAGAATTAAGCCCCAATAAGGCATCATAATGATTTGACGCACTCTGAAGGACATTCTCTCTCTAATAGCAACTTGCTGGTCGGCTCTATTGTTCATCGTAGAGACTGAATATATGCAATGTTTAAGTGAATAGATCACCTTTTAGGAATTTTCTATGTATTCTGCGGTGAATCTTGCGTGTTGTAGAGGGCTGGTGCATGCCAAATAAAATAGAGTAAAATGAATACAATAAATGTGCATCACGTGCTAGCCACGGCTCCAGGTTTCCCCTAATCTCCTTCGACCGTTGCTCACATTGTTGGGCGGCGGAACGGCCCGATTAGGTATAATCACGTGTGTCTCGGATATGTATATAGCCTCATGTGTATGCATCCGGTTCTTGGGGGATCTCCCTCCCCTCCGACCGTTCTGTTCTCAGACTGTCAACGCAGTCGCACGGTCGCGCTCACGACCTCGCGCAACACACACACCATTTGAAGATCGACGCTTTAAACTGAACGAGGGTCCCTCCCGAGATCGTTCGAAATGTAAGCGCGTCGCTGTCTTAGGTGCTCTGACTCGTGGCTGACATCCGGTCCAAGGCTTGGTGCATCCGCTCGAGCCACGGGTGCTGCTTGCTCTGGAATCGACCTCCCGATACTTCCTCGACACGCTCTGCGGAGGCGATGCGGATGAGATGTGGGAGATGTATATCCCAGCGAACGGGATTCCTCCTCGCCTCGGCGGCTTCACGTTCCGGAAGTGGATGTCGTTTTTGCATCACCCATGCTGCATGGTCAGTAGGATTAATTCATGAGTGTTTAAATTCTCCTTCTCTCCGTCCTTACATGCTCTATTGTTGGGTACAGTATTATGGTGCTACAAAGGTTACCCATCCTGGCTCCAACCTGCGTGTACGGTTGTGTCCGCCGAGCCGTCGCGCCAAGTGAGTACCTCGTTCGTTTCTTTTATCACTGCGCAGCGCTGATAACGTTGAGCTTCAGGCTCATCGAGTACGAGTTAACGATCCTGATGTCAAAGCTGTGCTTATATACTCCGCTGGTGAGATATCATATCACAATTGGGGCGTTGCCGCATCTGACTTCTAAAGCGTTTGCAGCAATCAAAACTAAAGCGCAGGTTGACGGCAGGGTTAAGTACTCTCTGCAACGTGCGCTGAAATTGGACAGCGAGGAAGCTCGGGCGGATTGGAATCAGTGGGTTAAAACTTATGGAGATTAAAGGTTTGCGGATTTGAACTTAAGGTTTTTTCTACGCTGATAGACTATCAACACTGAAACACGCAGTAATTATTCAGAGTTACCTGAAATGAGGTCCAAAAGAAATTTTGGGATGATCGGTATTGACTCTATAACTTTGACAAGCTTTAGCTGAATTCAGCTATTTTCATGACAGCTTGGGGGCTAATATGGCGGCTGAAAGATGGACCGCGAAGTTTGGAACACTGCTCTTTCGGTGTGGCCGGTCTGAGGTCCCAAGCCTTTACGGCTGTGAAGTAGTAGGTTTTTCCTCACGCAGCCTTAATACCTCTGGTATTCTAACGAAATGACTCGTTTGTTTTAAGGTCGAACACTATCTAAAAGCCGCAGAGCGACATGAGAGGATCCAGCCACGCCTCGCGGAGATCGAAGACAGTGTTCTCACAAAATACACGTACATCCACGACCTCGACGATCCCGCACCACTCGCGCATGAATCGGAACTCGAGGAGATAAATGAGAGCGATAACTACTATCGATCGGGTTGCGGGATCTGCAGGGACAAAGGCGTCAAAATCTCTTTCAAGGGCTGGAATCGTGAGATTTGTCACAGGATGTGCTTGGTGCATGTTACAAGAGAGTGAGTCGATTTCCGTATGATACATCCCACAGAACCTAGTTGCTTAGCCTTACAAATATTGCACGGTAGATATAATATGCCTGAAGATGTCGCTGGGATGCATATGAGCAATAGGCCTGTGCGATGAATCCTGGACGGGGTAGTATCAAGCACAGATTCGAGGCATGAGCCGGGGTTGCAGTAAAGAGTTTTTGCTGTTCCAACACCTTCCTGAGGGTTTGCCGTTCCTGCTTCGATTTTGTATCCTTCCTCTTACTGGGGCTCCCTTGTATTTATTGTCCCCCAGAGTTTGGATATAAAACGCGGCCCTGCCAATTTTTATACCCAGATAACCATGGACTCACTCAACCGAGTACGAGATATTCAGCCTTGTGAAACAATACTGCCCTCAAATAGGTATACTTCGAATAGTACCCTATACCTTTTCAATAACCCTTCATGCCTTTAGTGGTCCTGTCATCAACTCGAGGCGGATCATGCACGCTACATAATGGCAGATGATATGATGAGGGCCTACAAATACGCAGTAAGCGACTCTAACCCCGTTGATTGAATGACGGGGGCAATCAAGAGCCCCTATAACAACAGACGACTATTGCTCGGGAGCTTCGCAATATGCGCAACTTGAGGAGCGTACATACCAGTTCTTGTTTTACTCCTCTTGAGGCAATCACAACCCATTGCTCTTCAAAAGAGTACATGCATTACCACACCCAAGCCTTTGAAGACCCGACCAGCTGGCTTGGCGGCATAATCTCGCTCATTTTCAGGCCAATCGGTCGCTTGAGCATCCAGATATTCCTTTCCCGGATACCGGTGTTCTTCCCCTGGTCACTCGGGGGCTCTTGGCAGCATCTTGTCTAGTATATATTAGGCGGTAGTCCGAAACGAGCGAGGACGCCGAACGCTTGGCTGCAAACCTACTAGCAGCCGAAATCTCGTCACTGGAGGTTGTTTCTTTTGACTCATGTGTTAATTAATACCAGAGGAACCCTAGCAAATGCCCAATTAGCCGAATCCCGTTCTTCCCTCGTAGGATGGAAACAAAGCGCGGGGCCCGGAATCCGTACCAAGCGCCCGAACGAACCTCGTTTGCCTAGTATCCGCTTAACATCTGAACAGTCTGGCTTTGGCTGATCCCAATTTATCCACAAGTAGATCATTTGTTGTTCTCCACGAGATTTTGATACGGATGGTATGTATTTACTGCACGTTTGTATTCCGCATTCTATTAGACGTCGACTTTTCGCATATATACGTACTTACCAGCCCAAATGCAAGTTTTTTCTTGCTACCTACTATCTCAATTTACGTCCTATATTCTTCTTCTTCCGCTATGAATCTACACGCAGGTACACGGTTCGCCCATCATTCCTTTTGGGGTTTCTTGTTCGATTGGTTCGTATAAGAGCGGTAATAAATGCAGTCAAAGAGTCCGCGATCTCCGGGTTCGTGCTATTGGGCCTTGAAAAGCGTTGTCGAAGTCTGAGCCTCTAATAGCAAATGCAAGCGGTATCGAATACAGTAGCTACGATCTAGCGAACTGTAATTAATAGAATATGCCAGCAACATTGCCAATCCGGAGTAAAGGGTACCCGACACGTGTTATCCTCGAGTACTAATGCCTCAGAAAACCAATGCCGGGGATAAGCATAAGAAAGTTGCCGGAGGACATGAAACGAAGCGTTGCGGTATGATTGATTGGCACCGAGCGCTCATCTGAGGCTGTGCTTACTCTGGAAGAAGGGTATATAGGCGTCAACTTTACCCTGACCACCATGAGCATCTATTAGAATGTCCAGCATAGATCTCAGCCCTAAAGAAGTGGTCGAGAATCTGTTCTCCTCACTATACGGCATATCTTTACTCCCACTTCGAGCCACGAAAGCATTGTTACCACCTCCCAAGTCACCCAGAGCGATCCCTTTACCCTACGAGATTTACCTGACAGTCTTGAAACGTTATGTCAAGAACATAATCCATGCTCTTGACATACGGCAATACCGCCACGAACGCGACACGCCCCTTCAATGTCTTTCCCTCGTGCAGGTAATGCTTGTATCAAAGCATTTTGTAAGTTGGTTCGCGACGAATGGAATCGTCACTGGCCAACTTCAAGGCCAATAATCGATATATGGAGGTTGGCTCGGTAAGTTTCGCTTTTTGGTGATATTATGCGTGCTTGTAGTGCTCATATTCTGCAGTCCGAATGTCTCTTTTCGAATTCTCATACAACCCGTCGATCTTTCACCCTTTGCGCGGCTACGTTTTGCCAGTTTCGATTTCATGGACACATTTCAACGGGTGGATCACAACTGGCAACTCACATGCCCGGTTGTTAAGTTGCCCTCATCTCTGAAAGAAATTGAATTCCTAAGAGTCCATGCGTTCGGACGGGATGTTATTGAACTTGTGAAGCGACTTTGTCCTGATATCACAGCACTTCGAGTAGTATTTTGTACTATGTTTAACAACCCCGGTTGTACATGGTGGGCTTGGCACCAAAACCTAGACGACCATGGCCATTACATGATAGGTCATGACTTGTTAGGGGTACGAGATTACGCTGTGAGTCTTCTCTTCCTGTTCTTAATAAATTGGTTCGCTCTGACGAATGTCTTGGTATAACAGAGAGATATTGCGCGTGCACTTCGCCACCTACCTAGACTCAGAAATTTCCATCTTGGCGTGTATTTTGCGCCGCTACAGGCTATCCACACCCACCGATTTACCCGAGAGCACATCAAGCACCACCCAATAAAAGACTCGACAAGTTGGCTTGATCGTTTAGGTGTTCAGACGCCTGTACAGTTCCAGGCTGTTTGGACCGTGCAACATCCGGCTGTCCCCGTCCCAGACATTCGTCAGCAAAGTCTCGCAGACCAGAGGCTATGGGAAACACCTTGTGAACCGTGTCGCAAACAATGGTCAAACCCCATCGAGTGCGCTGAACGCAGGGCTGCCGAAATTATAGCGCTCGAATGTCCATCACTTCGAACTATCTCTTTTGCGTCGTTTGTGGGGGAGAGCCGGAAACTACCGAGCAAATGGGAGATTGGCCGATCAGTGGAGTCTGGATGGATCTCCAAGCTTGTGGGAGCGCATACACTTATGTTCCAGCGTTTTATCTTGTTCCGGATAGTTCTCAGCGCCATCTCATAGAAGAACTTTTCATCATTCCACACATGTTTATAGAAGACGTCAGAACGTTAGAGCATCCTCATTCTCTGACTTCAATAGAAACGAACTGCTGGATGACGCGCTAAGAGGTAGTACCAACCTATAATAACACTAAGTCACGTGGGGATCAGGCCAAACAGTTAACCCCAACGAGTCCCACCAACCCGAACATTCCTGAACCAAATCTCCAGTTGGGAAAAGGCCTGTTTTGCAGAAGATTTCCAGGGTGCAAACCATCTGGTCGTGTCCCCCCGGTGCTCAACCTCGTTCGTGAGCCATGACCCAGGAATCAAACCCATGCGACGGGGCGCTGTGGTGGACCATTCACGTTTGTGCCGGCGCCCCGGGTACTCAATACAGAACAAAATGTCCGTCGGCTTCATTTCTAGTGCTCTACACTTGAATGAAACACCTGATCGCGTCTCGCATGTCTGTCTCTTATCCAGCTCAACGACATTGTCTGACACACATGGAATTATCGTAAGCGGATGCTCTGATCATGTCCGGCGTGTGTTGGATCAGCGAGACTAGCGCTTGGCCAGCGTGGAGCACACTGCCTAGGCACTCCTGTTTTGCGGACCGACTGGTTTCCAACCAAGCTCGTCCCCATCGACCTCACGTACCACGTATCACGCAGGACCCCGCTGTTTTTCTTTGGGGTCCAGACCTCAAAGGCGTGCTCTTCTATGAAATCGGTCCATGGATCCTATACAACTCATTTGTTGCACTTCTCGTCTCTGAGTCATCAAACTTTCTGGACACCCTGCATCCAAACGCGTGGAAGTCGACCCTGTCAAGTTAGGTTGTTGGAGGCTTACGACTCTTTGACTCGCTGTTTACGGGATGCCCGGCAGGCCGAGACGTGTTTGGTGGGGAAGACCACCTCTTCCAAGCATTGGCGATCATTGTTTACATGGCGATGACCCAGCAGTGGTGCCCGTATATACAGTGCGTATCAAATTTCCTAATCTGGTTAGGCGAACTAATGCGCGCCAGCAAGGTCTCACGCTCTTACCCCGCGACTGACCAAATCAAGAAACTCGTGCTCAACATTCATTTCGCGACCTTGCACCTCGTACCGCCCGTACGGCACGCGGCCCGCGCGGGTTTTGCAATTTCAGAACGTAGCCTGAATACTTGGACGCTTCAGTCAACAACATAGCGAGTATTCGGCAATCTGGTCATACTTGGCACACACGGCCGACTAAACATCTCTCCCTGATTTATCATGTCCGCTCGATGGAGAACTATGGGCTACTCTTTGCCCATAGTGTGTCAGATTGCAGTCCCAATCTACCATTCTTCTGAAGATCACGCCCGCACGAGCGCCCGAGCTCTACTCGCTCAAGTCTGTTCGACTTGGTTCGTTGGCTTCCAGCGGGCATTTTTGTCCGAGTTAATGGGTGATCTCTTGAATGCCCGCTCCGCCGTCGCCCACTGGCGATGTGGCTTGGGGGTCGATCATTCGGCCATTCGTCGGGCATACTCTGGGCGCAGGCGTCTGAAGGAGTTGGGTGTCCCAGGACTGTTACATCCCTCCATAGAGTTTCTGGTGCACCTTCCTCCACCTGAGGAGTATGGACTTCCAGGGCGTGCTACTCTATTTGTATTTGTATTGGCGTGTTCTGTTCGGTCAAGTATGCTTATTGTGGTACGTAGGGTTTATTTATAAATAAACATGCAGCAGGCTCTTTTGACATCCCTCGTTGGGGAGTACCAGCTCAGTGTTCGGGATATCTAAAGACACGTTCAAAACCTAGAAAGAGGAAAGCGACGAGCTCGGGAATGTTAGCAGTTGCTTTGCTTTGTTTGGCCCGCTTGGCCTGCAATCTTGGCCGGTCGTCGCACGGCGATCACTTGGTAACTGAACGCCCACCGGTCCCACGTCGCCGACAGCTATAACCCCTCATTCCCAATCCTCTCCTTGCTGAGTCGACTACATTGGGAGCACAAGAACCCACTAGATGACCTAACTCTTGGAACCGACACCATCTCGGCTCTCGTTCTCCCCGCTCCGAGGCCCAAGCACATACTTCTCTTCCAAGTGCTTTATCCACGCCTTCGGTACCAGCTCATCTTGATGATTGGCCAATCCCACTGAAGATATTTCCCGCCAAGCTCAAACATTTCAAACGAAGGACGCGGTGTCCTGTTGGACGATCGAGCCTGGGTGGCCCTGGCCGTGCTGCTCTATCCAAGTCATCATCAGCCAGTGAACTGCGGTTGTGCTTAGTATTCCGACCGACTGCCAACGGTAGCTTGCTCATACGGCTTCGTTTGGGCATGACTCACTGCTTCAACGCTGTCGGAGACAGCCGGCTATGACACGGAAACAAATATAGTCGAAAAGGTAGGAGAGACAATGACCTTTGTTCAATTTTCGCTGACGATTCATGGATTTAAATGAAATCTGTGCACAGGGATAGCTTGGAAAAGTTGAGATGTCGAAGATGGGCACCGCCTGATTTGCACCGCAGTCGGCAATCCGCTCCAAGCCGAGCTATATAAATTGCAGTCTCGCCCTTTCGTCATACCACCACCATGCGTATCCATCCTTATGCCTCTTGAACCTCATTCCCCATCCAGCGGAGAGGCTGTCGGTTCGAGGTCACTCTTGTTGTCTCTATGCCCCATCAAATTAATCAAATTGATATGGCGGCGCTTCAAGCCCAAGTCCAAGCAGGAGCCAAAGACACCCCTACCCCAGCTGCAGAAATTAATTCGCCTTCCTCCTGAAGTCTACTGGCACATCGTATCGTACTGCGTGGACTCGATCGTTACTACACTACACGTACGAGAGTATCGCCTTGGAAGGGAGACGCTCAACCAAGGACAAACGCTCCTGGCTTTGATGCGTGTATCGAAACCTTTCTCGAACTTGGTTCTTCGCGCTTGGAACCGTTACTGGCCGGTATCTACTGCGAGCACTTGGTCGTTGGCTCGGTACGCGTTGTCCCTTCGAATGCAGTTATCAGTTCGCTTACGCATACCCCAATAGACCGATTGTGTTCTTCGAGCTCTTCACCCGCCCGGTCGATCTCTCGTCGTTCACGCATCTCCGTTTTGCTAGCCTGGATTTTGCGCGTGCATTTGGGTATTCGGACGGAGCTTGGTATAACCTCCCTTTCCGAGCTGCACTTCCCCCAGCCATCGAAGAGATCGAGTTGTTGTGGTCCCATGCACCCTTATCAGACTTAATCAATATCGTGAGAGAACAATGTCCCCGAGTCACGACACTCCGGATTGTCCCATGCACTATGTTCAACAATCCCTCATGCGCATGGTGGTCAGGTCATCAACTCTCGGATCACCATGACCACTACCTAAGGGGTGCGAACGTGGTAGAAGTAATCGAATGCGCGGTAAGATATTTCACACAATATATTGGTCGGCTGGGCTGAGATTGCGTTGCAGAGGGTACTTGCTTCCGGGATCCGGGACCTGGTTCATCTGAAGAATCTGCATATTGGTTATTATTTCGTACCCTTCGAGGCAGTCAACGCCCATCGCTCTGCAAGGGATCACGTCCGTTATCACTCTATCAAAGACTCGATCAAGTGGATCGATGGGGTGCATGCCCAAAGCATCGTCCAGTTCAACGCCAAGTGGGCGGCCGATCATCCCGGCATTCCCCCTCCAAACGTTCATCTTCCACGACTGGCAGATCGGCGACTATGGGCAAAGCCTTGTCCTCGGTGTATCGAGCAGTGGTCGGAAGTGAGTGAGCGCGCCGAGAGGGTCGCGGCAAGCGTGTTGGCCGCTGAACTCCCACAGCTCGAGACTGTTTCGTTTAGCTCGTTCGTGGCCGAACAGCGAGTAGCGCCTAGTGAATGGGTAGTTGGCCGGGTTGAGGCTCCCCCTTCATCCAATGGAGAACAGCAAGTCTGGATTCGCACCAAACGTCCTGGCACACCCTGTTCGACTGGGAAACATTTGCTATTCAGGCTGTCTGGAATGCGGTGGATTTGTACGGACCATGAGCAGGCCACTCGTTAGGCCTTGTCGTGTGTGCTGCGCTTTCGATTATTCTTGCGGATGCTAAGTGATGGTACGGGATTTTTTAATGACGATTTTCAAACTAATTGTAAATAGCTTGGATGTACTTTTGTATACACACGTTCCTTGGTTCGCATTTGTTTTCTCCGAGTATCGCCCGTACGTCAATTTCGTATCGTGCATACATGGCGCTAAGCAGATTTCGGGGATCCTTCTCGCTCTTGAAGCCGCAATAGTTTATGCTGGTTCAAGTGAGTTCATTTCTCCCGTCTGCGGGCTTGATTGATTTCAAATTGTGTCCCTTGCGCTGGATATCGTGGCGTCTGTTTCTTGTTAGTGGAATTCAAGTTTGATCTGCATATGAAATGACGCGACCAATTGATGCCCGGATAGTCTGGCATGGCGATCCAGACTGGCCGAGAATTGGCAGGATTGAATACTGATTGAATGTGCTGGCAGGTGCGTGGGTTGTTTGGTCGACCCCTGTCCTCGGCTGTCGTGGGGTGGCTGTGCCTGCTTACTTGTGTTCTGCACCACCACAACCAACGCTGCCCGCTGACCCCTCCAACGTCATGGGTGTCCGCGCCACTCCTCCCCGGTCTCTAGACTGCGCTCCGCATTCCAAGTACATATCTGTGATTTGCACACCACGAGGCTAGTGTTTCGAGTTCGTCTCTCGCCTATCGATCTCCCGTCGGTACGTGTTGTCCTTTCGAATGCATGCATTAATCTGCTCACGCATACCCCAACAGACCGATCGTGTTCTTCGAGCTCTTCACCCGCCGGGTCGATCTCTCGTCGTTCACGCATCTCCGTTTTGCTAGCCTGGATTTTGCGCGTGCATTTGAGTATTCGGACGGAGTTTGGTATAACCTCCCTTTCCGAGCTGCACTTCCTCCGGTCATCGAAGAGATCGAGTTGCTGTGGTCTCATGCGCCCTTGCCGGAGCTTATCGATATCGTGAGAGAGCACTGTCCCCGAGTCATGACACTCCGGATCGTCCCATGCACCATGCCCAACAACCGGACCTGCGTTTGGTGGTCTGGGCATCAACTCTCGGGTCACCATGACCACTATTTGAAGGGTACAAACACCGCAGAAGTAATCGAATGCACGGTAAGATACCTCGTATAATGAATTGACCGGCCAAACTGAAGTTCTGTCACAGGGTACTTGTTCGGGGATCCAGGACTTGGTTCATTTGAAGAACCTGCATACTGGCGATTATCTCGTGCCCTTTGATATGGTGATGACGGATATGATCCCCTGCATAGCGATGGGAGTCGACTGCCTCAAAGACTCGGTCAAATGGAACGACGGCGTGCATATCCAAAGCGTCGTCCAGTTCAACGCCAAGTGGGCGGTCAATCATCCCGGTATCCCCCCTCCGAACATCCATCTTCCACGACTAGCAGGTCAATTTTTGCGAGGAAAGCCTTGTCCTCGATGTATCGAGCGGTGGTCGGAAGTGAGCGAGGATGCCGAGAGGGTCGCAGCGAGCGTGCTGGCCGCCCGCGGCTCGAGACGGCCTCGTTCAGCTCGTCCGTAACCGAGCACCGAGCCGCTCCTAGTGAACGGGTAGTTGGCCGAGTCGACGTTCCTTCTTCACCAAGCGGGGAATAATAAGTCTGCATTCGCACGAAACGTCCGGGCACACCTTGTTCGTCTGGGAAGCGTTGACCGTTTAGGCGGTCTGGAATGCGGTGGATTTGTATGGACCACGAGTAGGCCATTTGTCTGGCCTTCTCGTGTGTCGTGCCCTTTTGATTATTCTTGCGGATGCTAAGCATGTATATTTGTATATGTATGCTTCTTGGTCCATGTTTCTATTCCCCAAGCATAGCCCATACTATCGTTAGATTCAACTTAGTTATGTCATGGCTCGATTTCGTATCGTAGTGTGTGGCGCCAAGTAGATCCTCAGGATCGTTCTTGCCCTTGAAGCCGTAACAATTGACGCCGGTTCAGGTCAGTTCGCTCCCCCCCCCCCTATATGGTCCCGATCGATTCCTAGTTGCGTGCCTTGTACAGCCAGATATCGGGACAATTGCTCCGTGTTAGTGGCGTTCGAGTGTTATCAAGTCATGACTAATTGACAGTTTTGACACTACAGTTTGGCATGGCGATCCATACTGACCGACTATTGACAGCCTATTGAAATCGAATGTGTTGGCGGGTGCATGGCTTGTTTGGTCTACCCCTGTCGTCCGTTGTTCTGCTGTCGTGGGGTGGCTGTGCTTACTCGCGATTCTATTCCGTACCACCACAACCAAGTATCTTACCGCTACCTACTGAGTTACCCAACGTCATGGGTATCCGCTCCACTGCTACCCAGTGTTTGCAGCGGGATCTCCATTCCAAGTATCTGTGATCTGCGCACCAGCCCGTCCCGACGGTTGGTCAGCCATCTTCTAGCCTCCTCATTCGACACGTGAACAAAGGATACAGCGTCTTGCTGAACACCTAATCCTAGGAGGGCACCATCCGCGCTCGCTCCAGGCTGATGTCACACAGCGAACTTTAGAAAGTTGGGCGACTGGACCAGGTGTTCCGACTGCCTTCGGTCCATGATGCGTTTGCCATGGTTCTGGGCTCCTTTCTCTATAGTTTACAGCGCCGATGGTGTACGGCAATGATCGGTTCTGGTCAGCGTCTCAAATCTACCACAAGAATGATCCAGGAATCGACAAAAACAGACAAGATTCATTTCAGTGGTCTTGGCGCGTCATCTAAATAATCCAAAGCTTGGCAGCCTGTGTGTGGGTGGCACCGCCCGGTTCGCACTGGAATCGGCGATCTATCCTATGCCGAACTTGCATAAACCCCTGTCTGACTCACTCCTCCTATGGCCACTCTGCATATTCGTCGCCATGTCTCTTGAACCCGAATCTCGATCCAACAAGGGGACTGCTACTTCCAAGTCGCCTTTCTTGCCGTCTCTGTGCCCTCTAGGATTATTCAGATCACTTTTACGCAGGTGGGAGCTCAAGCGTGAGCTCAAGCCACCCGATCTTCCTCCGCCAGTAGCAACACGCCTTCCCCCGGAACTCTACTGGATCATCATAACATACTGCGTAGATTCCATCGTTACTGCACTCCATATAAGACAATATCGCATCGGGAGGGAGACACCCAGCCAAGGCCAAATACTTCGAGAATTGGTTCTTGTTTCAAAGTATTTTTCCCGCTTGGTCCTCCAGGCTTGGAATCGCTATTGGCCTGTATCCAGCCCTGGTAAATGGGCCTTGTCCCGGTACGCTTTATTCTTTCAAATGCAGGTTATTCTTTGCTTAGATTTATACCAATAGTCCAATAGTCTTCTTCGAGCTAATTACGTGCCCTGTTGATCTCTCGGCATTCAAGCATCTCCGCTTCATTAGTCTAGACTTCGAACATGCTTTTAGATACGCAGATGACTCTTGGCATACAATTCCCTTCACAGCTGCACTTCCGTCTTCAATCGAGGAGATAGAATTTCTTTGGTCTCATGCCCCCGTTTCTGACCTAATCAGTATCGTGAGGAAGGACTGTCCTCGAGTCACTACACTTCGGATAGTTCCGTGCACCATGTTTAACAATCCCACCTGTCTGTGGTGGTCTGCTCACCAACAATCAGAAGATCATGGGCACTACTTGAAGGGCATCAATGTAGTAGAGGCAATGGACTACACGGTGAGGTGCTTTCCTCACAAATAAACCAACGGGTTGAGCTAATACATTTTCAAAGAAAACCATTGCTTCCGAGGTCCGGGATCTGCTTTGCTTGAGGCATATTCACCTTGGTCTATATTTTGTGCCTTTGGAGGCGGTCACCGCTCATCGCTCCTTGGCAGATCACACCCGCTACCACCGCATCAAGGACTGTACCAAGTGGGTCGACGGTGTGCGCATCCAAAGCGTCGTCCAGTTCAACGCCAAGTGGGCGGCTGACCATCCCGGTATCCCCCCACCAAACGTTGATCTCCCACGACTGGCAAGCCGAGGGCTGTGGGCTACCCCTTGTCCTCGGTGTATCGAGCAGTGGTCGGAAGCGAGCGGGCGGGCCGAGCGGGCTGCCGCGAGCATGTTAGCTGCCGAGCTTCCGCAACTGGAGACCGTGTCGTTTAGCTCGTTCGTGACCGAGGGGCGAGTGGCCCCGAGCGAGTGGGCGGTTCGCCGGGTTGAGGCATCTCCATCACCGGACGGAGAGGAGCAAGTGTGGATTGGTACCGAGCGTCCAGGCACATGGCGATCATTCGGGAAGCGTTTGCTATTTAGGCAGTCTAGTATGGGATGGGTTTGTATGGACCGAGAGTAGGCTCCTGGTTGTACCTTTCTTCCGTCCTGTAGGCTTGATTCTTCTTCGTATGGAGGTAACCCCCTTGGACAATGCCCATAAATGTCGCGTGCATGTAGCTAGGCTTATGGTATCTAGCCCCTGTTCCTCAAGCGAGGCCTCTATTTGTTCAGTTCGACATTGTTCCGGTTATTGCAACTTTGTACCGTATGCACACAATATCACATCAATCTTGTAGATCACTCTCGCCGCTGTGCCTGGAGAAACTTGTGCGATCGACGCTAGCCAATTCTTGTTCGCTTCCCAAACTTCTCGGGTCAAGCTGTTTTAACAACCGTACCTTACGCCACAGAATGTAAGGTGACCACATTCCTCTATCACCGTTCACCTCCGTTCTCCAGACAGTTGGCCTGTATACACATCCCGATGCATATCGAATGCTGTCAGCATATACTCTTTTGGTCGGTGTATGCTAGTGCCTGACACCTCGAAAAGGACGCTACAAACACTCGCCGACTTTTAGCGCTCTCAAATGGATTCGTTTTAGCATGAATTGGTGCTGAATTCTAGGTGTCATGGCTCGCCGTGTGCATGCCGAGAGCGGGCGGGACATTCAGAAGGACCTTGTTCAATTGTTTCAAGCGAATGAAGGTGATTTGCTACGACCCGTAGGAGGGATCGTACTTAAACCGACAGATAGAGTGAGGGGGACGCGAAGGTATTTCGATCTGCAGAGCAGGTACGAAACCCTTGTCTATATGAATTCATCCATAGCATACAATCGAAGCACAATACATAAGCGTAACCGTATATAAAAGGGAATAACAGGGAATCGAACCAGATACAAGGTTAATACACTACCAGAAACAGTAAATAACCCCTATATTATTAGTGTGGGGCAAGGCTGTGTACCATGGCTCACGACAGATTTGGCTTACCTGCTCGGGTTGTGGACGTGATCTGCTCCGCACGACACTATCCCTTGGATATTTAAATTGAACATCTCTTGGCACGGGATAGGATTGACATTGGCACTGATGCTCTTTGGACAGCTTGTACATTTGCTCCCCTTTGCTTGAATGGCCATCATTTATATCGTTATTGGCATTTTCTTCGGGTTTGACGCTTTGGTCCTATGAGCCCCACCACTATTCTTACGTTACTTTCTCTTTGCGTTCATTTATCTTGTAATATTCATAAAATCGAGCAGAAATGTGCTTATAGCGTGATTTCTCCCTGTGAGAGGACTTTGATATTCGGCGTTAGATTCCTTCACCGGGGTGGAGATTAGACTAAAATCTAAGCAGAGAACAAGCAACGGCCAACCCCCCCCCCGCTAGCTAGCCTCGTAATGAGCCAACTCTCGCTCTTCCTATCCTCTTTTGTAATACACTAGGACACAGATGTAGAGAACGATCGGACTACTTTCCTAATGCTCAATCGCACAAGCCAATAACAAAAACTATCGTACGTTAACGGGATCGTTTAGGTGGCCCATGGTACACAGCTATTATTTAGATCTTCCCCTAAACGACTCGAACACCCAATTGAGCTGAAACTTCTCAGAGCAAAGAAGCCTTACGTGTGTGAGCTTGCTTCGAAGCACATTGTCTATACCAATGTGATCTGGGCAAAGAAGCTGTTACTGTGCGCATGGCGTCGTCAACACGTGTAATTGATTGGCTGATTACCCCAGGCGCTCATCAAGCAGTTTACCAAAGGCAGTGCCCAAAAGAGTATAAAATCGTGTGGTCTCTTTTTTCATCCCATCTCGAGAACCTGCCTGGATGTCGTTCCCAATCGGCTCACCCAGCTCCAAGAACCCCGGGCACAAGCACTTGCTTGCTTCTTTGTTCGGACTAACTCTGTTTTCGACCAATATGCCGTTTCAGCTCAGTAAAACAAGCTTGATACAACAAAAACCCAAGTCACCCAAGCTAGCAGTTGGGATTTCCTTTCCTTATGAGATCTGGTGTTTAATTTTGCAGATCTATGTCAATTCGTTGATCCACACGCTTAGTATACGGCAATACCGGCTCGGGTGTGACGCCTTTACCCAGAAACAACTTGTCCCTATCATGCTTGTCTCGAAAACGTTTAGTAAAATAGTCCATTTCGAGTGGAACAATCAGTGGCCAATATCAATACCACTATCACGCGGTGCCTGGAGTTTGGTTCGGTAAGATTTGCGATTCAGGCCGGTACTTTTTCACTTATCGATTACGCAGCCCAATAGTATCATTTGACTGTCTTGCGCAGCCTGTTGACCTCTCTCCTTTTCAACGACTAAGGTTTGCAAGCCTAGAATTTGGGGATGCTTTCAAGCATGACGGTAATTCTCAGCACCTCACTCCTCTCGTATCCAAGCTCCCGCGCTCCCTCGAAGAGATTGAGTTTCTTCGAGCTCACGCTCACGAAGACGAAATAATCGAACTTGTCAGGCATCTTTGTCCCGAGGTCACAACACTTCGTATAGTGCTTTGTACGATGTTCAACAATCCTGATTGCACATGGTGGGCTTCGCACCAGAGTCAAGCTGACCATAGCCACTATATGAGAGGCCACGAGTTGGCAGCCACGGAAGAATACGCTGTGAGACATCCCAACCCCCGATTCGATGAGTGAACCCTTCTTACCATTATTATATGCTAGAGAAAAATTGGTATTGCAATACGTCCTCTATTTCAGTTGAAAACCCTTCATCTGGGCGTGTACTTCACCCCCATACAAGCGGTAAATGCGCACCGTTCTTCTGCAGAGCACATCATATTCCACCCTATTCGAGACTCTAAACAATGGGTTCGTCGCTTAAACGTTCGAAGCTTCGAGCAGTTTGAGGTTGTCTGGGGCGCCCGGTACCCAACGATTCCCTTTCCCAACATTCATCTCCCATGTCTTGCGGATCGCGAGCTTTGGAAACCACCATGCAAACCATGTCATGAACAGTGGTCTGCGTGCGCGGAGTGGGCTGAGCGTCTCGCAGCAGGAATTTTAGTTTCTGAATGCCCCTCGCTTCAAAACGTCTCATTTGCATCATTCTCGTCTGAAAACCGGACAGCTCCGAGCGAATGGGAGGTCTTTCAAGTTAAGACCGTGTCATCCTTGCTTTCAACCGAAGACCGTGCAAATACTCCCGCGCGTTTCGAAAATGCTCCGATTCAAGTTTGGAAGAAAAGCAATAGCCTTTCGTTGTGATTCTTAGCAACGCTTTAAGTCCCTGTGATCTAACTGAGCTATGGCCACTCGATGTTAAGCATTCTACTCCCCGATTTCCTGCGTTCCACACATGGGTGATTAAAACATTTATGCGACTCCTTCATCCCTTCAAGGCTCTTCGATAGTCTATGACTAATATCCACACACACACTCAAGAAAGTCCGTGTTTTCCCCTTCCCACAGATGGTAGTTCGGTCGCTTTAAACAACCGCACTTGTTTGTTTGTCTGAAAAAATCCATTTCTATTGCTTGCGCTTTTTTTATGCCTTTGAAAATGAACGATTTTCCCGCTTAGTTGATTTAGAATCCTTATGAGTTGCTAGGAGAGCGCTCACCCCATTGTGACTCTACAATACATTTTATGTGTTAGAAATTTATATTATACTATTCTACCTATGAAGCGAACTCTCCAACCGGAACTGTTGCTGGGAGTGGAAGGTATTCTGAACCTAGCCGCACAGCTCTTGGCCCCTTTTTCTGGCATCTCGGCTGGTGTTGCTGCTCACTTCTTCCGATTTCACTCCATAGATCCCATGACGCTATAATTTACATGAAAAATAAATTGCTAAAATCCGCACATAGTTCTCGTTCTCGCGTCTTCAGAGGCTCTAGTGCTGATTGGCCTCGGTTGACCCCAACCCCCACGTAGCCTACGCTAGAATGCTTCTGAGATTCTCAAGATCAACCGATTCATCCGAAAAGGCTTCTATATCTAAGGTCATGAGCATATGAGAGCCCTTCATCCACAGGATCTCGACCAGCTGGTGCATCGGATCAGATGTATGTCGCAATGGATACGGGCCCGGTCCGGCGACCCTGTATCCCCGGATCCCGTTGTGAATAAGCTCTTGGCCCGATCAAAGCCTAATGCGATCGACTCCAAGTTAGACGCAATGAGAGCCTCACAAAATCGAAGTGAAAGCCAGGCGAAAATGTAAGGAGTCCTTTGTGTCTTGTGTTGCTGCTACCTGAGCGATAACTAGTCATCGATGAATAACCTAGGTATGCCGTATGCCTAGTTGCCCTCACGGGGTGCGCCCGTCCGAATAGGCCGAAATGACTGGGAGCGCCCGAGCTAGCGCGCATATACGCTGGGCCGATACCCATCTGGGGTGGGGTGACGTGGCAATCTGCTATCTGCTAACAAGTTGACGTGAATTGCCCCACATGTCCTGCTGCGATCGGTATGGCGTTAGATCTCATGGGAAGATAACAGAGCTAACGCGAAAATGGAGAACAGATGGGCACTAGCACTGCCGGCTGCCCATCCAAACAGCCATCAAGGCAGTGCGCAGGCGAGTATAAACCTCGCCAAAGCCTGGTCCATTCCTCCCCCCCACAAAGAAAAACAACAACGCTGAGATGTCGCTTGAGGGTTGCTCGTCTGACAGGAGAGGCGTTCGAAGCTGCCTATTCCGTTCATTCCTCGGCATACCTTTGCTTGGCCCTGGGGGCCCCTTTCGAATCTGCAGGGCGCTGTTGCGTTCATCCAGGCCATCAGCGTTGATCCTCCTCCCGAATGAAATTCACTTAGCAATTTTAGGACGATACGCCATGTCATTGGTGTATGAAAAAGGTATCCGCCAATATCGGATCGCCCGTGACAAGTTTTGCCAGAGCCGAGCACTGGTTTCAGTGATGTTAGTTTCGAAGTTTTTTGGGAAGTCCATTCTGCACGAATGGAATAGTCATTGGCCTGCATCAGTGCCACTGCTGGGGAGCGCATGGGCCTTGGCTCGGTAAGGTTCATACTAATGACGGTATCTCATGCTATATTGGTAAATTTGTTGCTTTTTCTAGCCCCAATGTCTTCTTCGAGCGGTTCATAAGCCCAGTAGACTTGTCACCTTTTGGAAGATTAAGATTCGCTAGCTTGGACTTTAGAAATGCGTTCAAAAATATGGATAGCACTTGGCATCTCATCCCGCTCGCGGCCAAGCTTCCTCCCACTCTAGAGGAACTCGAATTCCTTAGAGTCCACGTACCCGAGTGTGAAGTGATCGACCTTGTGAAGAAACTTTGCCCCAATATTAGAACACTCCGAGTAGTATTTTGTAGCCAGTTCAATAACCCGGGTTGCACTTGGTGGGGATGGCACCAGGAATCTGGCGATCATGGCTATTACATGAAGGGGCATGATCTGGCCGGGGTACAGGGGTACGCGGTAAGCTACATTAGAATATCTTTTTTACAGGTTTTTTAAAAAACGGATTGTAGAAAACAGTGGGCCGTGCGCTCCGTCAGTTACCCCGCCTCACAAACCTGCACATCGGCGTGTATTTCATTCCACATGAGGCTGTTGAAACCCATCGTACATCTGCGGAACACATCAGGTATCATCCAATCCAGGACTCGGCTCGATGGCTCGATCAATGGGATGTGCAGAGCCCTGTTCAGTTCCAAGCTATCTGGGCTGTCCGATACCCGGGTGCCCCTGCGCCGAATATCGATCTGCCATGCCTCGCGGACCGGAGACTATGGGAGACGCCCTGTCCACTATGCCAACGGCAATGCGCTGACCGTATAGAACGCGCCGAGCGTCTAGCTGCTAGTATTTTCACCGCCAAGAACCCAAATCTCCGAAGGGTATCATTCGCTTCATTCGTGGCTGAGAAGCGAATCTCACCAAGCGAATGGGAAGTCTGTCGATCTGAGGAGATTCATCCACCATCTCGATCGGCTGTCGAACGCATTCTTGGTCTTGGACCTCCTTTGGGCGCACAAGTCCAGGTTTGGACCAAACATGTTGGTGCTTCTGATCGCTCTGCGCAGGGGCTCGTGTTCCGGTTGTCTGAAACGGGTTGGGAAGACGTTGGCCGAGCATAGACCGATTCTATTTTGTTCCGAGTAATGGTTTTCTTTGGGATTTGTGAACGAGTTTGATCTACGGTTGTGTCAAGTGAGTGTATGCGGTGGTGCTTGCACACTACGCTCACTTGTTCAACCATGATATTCCTCTGGGCTGTTGGCGTCGTTTGCTATTTAAGTGTACCCTTGTAATTGTAGAATTTTTGTAGTGAAGTAATTGTGATATACCACGCTGCTATCCTTCCAATTTAGTTGAACAAGACATGAGTTGTACTTTATTCATTCACGCTGAGCTTACGCGTCCACGTGAAATGGCCTTATTAGGATCCGTCCGCGTGATTAGATTGATGCGCACGGATCCTGTTCAGAGGCTGAATATCATACCACGACCGACTCTCCGACGGCGAGAGTATTCGGGGAAGATAAGAGATGGGAAACCAAACCAAGACGCACTCTTCCTGCCACCACGATGCCAGCGACAGCTGCACTACCAGATGCTTATCTCGCCACATGTTCTTCACTAGTCAAGTCATTTGCTGGATGGGATCTGTCGCGCTCGTCTCCGAAGCACTTGGAGTTGGCTAATCTGCCGGAAGAGATACAACGAATGATCGTACGTATCTATGTCGACCAGGTCGTGAGCACGCAGCACACCGTGTGGCAGCTGCGCTTTGGGGATTGCGTAACCAAACGAAACCGGGCGCTTTTGCCTCTTATGCTCGCATGTCGCCATTTCCTCGAATGGGTCTGCGACGACTGGGGTTTTTACTGGGTCGCGCCAATCTCTGGTGGTGGCGCAGCGCTTCCAGGCAACGTAAGACCGGTCTTGGCCCAGTGAGTTCTATGTTTGTCGACGCCAAGGTACCAGCCACTTACGTTGACTGACAGGTATTCCGTCTATTTTGGACCGGAGCTGCTCCGATCCCCTGGCGATCTCCCCTGGTATGAGGGGCTTCGTTTCGCAAGCTTGGGCCTGGAGGGCATCTTTGAACGCACAAACGGCGTTTGGGCTCCGTGTGTCCCGGCGGTCACGCTCCCTCCGTTGCTGCAGGAGCTTCACCTGTGGAGGTACCATGCTCCGGACCACGTGGTAATTGACCTTGTGAGGGCCGGATGCCCTAACCTGAGGGCGCTCTACCTCGGCCCTTGTACCATTTTCACCAATCCAAGGTGTGATTGGTGGCCGAGGCATCCTCTTCGCGATCAGCATGAACATTATTTACCAGGCCACGACCCTGCTGCGGTGGTGGCGTATGCGGTGTGTGCGCTCGGTCTTCTATTCGGATCACATAAACTGATCTCTATCCACAGAAAAGGCTCGCAAACTTGCTGCGCTCGTGGCCGAACCTCAAGACGCTCGTGCTTGGTGTTCATTTCACCACCTTTGATATCATCGAGGCTCATCGTGCCGACCACGTCGCGCACCATCCTCAGGGCTTTCACGATGCTAGGACATGGTCCGAACATTTGGGCGTTCAAAATAACAACCTGGTGGAGTACGGAGCTCGGTGGCACGCACATCCCACATACGGCCGTCTCAATATCCTCCCTCCGAATCCTGACCTATCTTGTCCGCCCAGCACGGGATTATGGAGAACACCGTGTCCCCAATGTGTAAAGCTCTGGTCCCGCTCGGTCAAACTCGCGCACATAACGGCCGTACAGACGCTAGGGCTCGAACTCGAGTCGCTTCAGGCCATCTGGCTCGGTTCATTTGCCCCTGGTGGGCGATTGTGTCCGAGGCAACATAGGATTTATCGACTCTCCATGCCGCCGTCGCCAAACGGAGAGACTCGGGTCCGGGTTGGAGTAGATTGTCCAGGCGTCTATGGTCTCTCGTCAAAGGTTTTTCGACGAGCTGAGTCTGGATGGCTCGAAGACGAAAGCGATTTCCCCGGACACTTTGTCGTCTGATTCAGGCAAGGATTCAGGCAATGTTCTCCTCCATTATCTAGGGTCTTCCCCTGTGCTTGACCGCAGGCCGGAATGGGGCATGAGGGGTTTTCGTTATTTGCTTTCAGTATCGGTGCTATGTTTGCTTTTCATTCACAGCTATCGTGCAACAACGCACATCATTATTTTATTCGTACACATGTGTATTGATTGGGCATAACCACATCATTTCGAGCTCTCCCACTAGATACATACCCTTTCGTTACCCAAGAAATACACGCCAACGATACACGGGCATCGCAACCCAAAAGCAGGAAATAACCATAAAGAAAGAGATCATAATTAGCGAATCATAAGCGTCATTTCAGCATTATTACCATCATCTAATCACCATACCCATGTGTCGGACATCTCGACTCAAACCCGGCGTCTGTATCCCTCCGAGACAGATTTGCCCGCCTGGGCGTACGCAACAACACGTCCAAGGTGCCTGTTTTTCATACCGATGGCGTCTTGGGCGTCATCCCAAACATCCGGACATTTGCAACGACCCACCCCGACGATCGACGAATCCTTCTATGTCCTCGCCTTTAATCCTTCCGCGTCCTCGCAGGGTGAGTGTATCGAGCAACGGACAGAGCACTTCGTCGAACGGTTGGACCTGTGATGGAGTGATGGGCGTTCGTCGTGGGTCGTCTTCGGACGCGTTTCGTGAGTGTCGCGCGAGTGTGTCGAGGATCCGACTGGGCATGTCTTTGCCTAGTTCGAGTCTGACAAGGTCGGGCAGACATTGAAAAAGGCGAATGTGGGGCACGTTGGGGCCGTCTAGTCGTAAATCGACGATTTGGTGCCCGTGCGGAGGAGTGTGGGCGGTATCAGACCGTGTACCGAGAGATGGGTCAAGGATGGCGGGAGGCGAACTAGCTCCCGATGTATCGTCGTCGGAACCTGGGATCGAGATGACTGTGTTCCTTCAATCTCCGCGAAATCCGCTGGTGGCTATGAGCGCGAGTGGTCACGAGTTTTCATCATGACCAATTCTGATTAAAGAAAACGGTCACTCGTGACCTCTCACACATTGCTCGTGAGCCATGATCTATTTTGATGATAGGCCAGCCTTAATCGACGGGCAGGCTTTGCAACAAAGATGCGCCGCCTCGAGGTTATTTCTATTTGAACGAATCACGGTGTTTGGCATACCCCTAAGTTCGATTTTCATCACATGCGTGGTCATGACCGTGCTGCGGTGCTCGCGTACTGTATTCAGTGCGTGCTTCTGATCTTCTGTTTATAGCAGATGGGCTGATCGATCAACAACACGACCTCGCAACTTCACTCTATGCCTAGACAATCCTCAGTTTCAGTATATGACTAGAAGATTTGGGCCCTCCAAATGATACGGACTATGCTACCAGGAAGCACGCGCATGGTGCGTGTGGCCACTCGAATACCATGCCTCCAAGTTAATTCCCGTGTGTCTTGTCTACTTGGTGTGGAGCCGTAAAAAAAGCGTCTCCTGAAATGCATAAAGCCGTGGCCTAAACCAGCCTTCTTCGCATGGCTGATGATCGTAAGGGCGGTAATAGCGATTGAGTTGGAGTCGCTCAGAGAATCTAACTTCGCATCTGCCCGGATAGCCGCTCGGCGGAAGTAAGTAAATCAGCCAAGCCTCTCAGCTCTCACACCGCCATCGTCAATTGCCGAGACTTGAGCGTGGACTGGAATGTACCTTCTAGGCACGCCCTTTCGACGACACTCGTTCGATGGGCTGGACTTTAATGGTTCAAAGGGGAGGGTAGCGTTCTGGGGAGCCTGTTGACCGATACGGGCACCATCTTCCACTACTGATGGTGATTTTGTTTTGACTACAGGATAGGGTGAGTGATTGACGGCTAGGACGTCGCATGTCCAACTTTATGATGTTTGGCTGTATATAACTTTTCAGCATATAGCAATGTTTTGTTTTGTGATACCAATCCTAATATCCAATGAATACACCGCGGCAACACACAATTAGCGTCAGTCGCTCACGGATCCGAGGCTCACCACACGAATTCGGACGGGCCCTATGGGCGTTACTGTAAAATTGGTTCTTGTAAAATGGCTCCTGGGTTACGTGGGATGAACTCCGCATTCTGCTTTTGTTGAATTTCACTCACGTCTCAAGGAGTTGCAGAAAAGCTTGCATCACTCATGTTCGTAGAAGGATACAGCCTCGGCCAATCCTGATTCTCTGCGACTATTCTTACAGTATCCATTCATTCATCGCCATCCACAGTATTGTGCAGCATCACCATGCTGTGATCCCATGAACCGGACTAGACAAAACAGGAAGTCCGAACTGCTGATTATCATTGAATAGACGGCCAGCGCTATCTCCCATTGCCTGTATTTAAGTAGGGCTTGCGACTCTGAGTATTGAACACAGCTACGCACCTCAAATTTACATCCAATATTTAAATTTTGGATTCCGCTCTACCAATCAGCCAGCACCCCCAATCGCTTAGAGGCCACGACTATGGATCACGGCCTAGCCACTGTAGCCAGCTCGCCGTCAGTCAGAAGTAATTTAGACGTAAAGTGTAAAAACAATTCACAGGTGAGAGGCGTCTTGCGTTTCCTTAATTTGGTAGTTTGATATATGACGTTTGGGTATTTCAGATAGCGAAATGTGGTCTCTCGCGAGTCCACGACAATCCGGATAGTGGAGGACTAAGACGTACTTCAATGCTATCAGTATGTACTCGGTTTATTGCTAGATTGCCTGGGTTTATGCTGTTTTCATGCTGACATAGTGAGCTTTAGCCTGCACCTGAAACTCGATTTACAGCATCTAACAATACCCAAGGTATTGTGAAACATTACATGCGATCACCCAATCTTACAATTTCTGATAGGCTTAGCAAGAATACCTGTTATATCCAAAAAAATGGTGCGCGGCGCCGCTTTATCTTCTTCCCTGCTCATCTTCTTACACCGACCCATAGAGCGCCTTGAACATGATTTCTTTGCTTTCTATTAAAGGATGCCTCGATGTTACTGCCCAAATTGACTTGAACAAGTGCACTATACGCCCGGTTGCAACGGGCGGTTTTGCTGATATATACCAAGGAGAGCTACTTGGAGGTCAGAAGGTGGCCATCAAGTGTCCAAGAATTCTTTCACAAGATGATGACCGCCGACCCAAGGCGTCAAGGGTAATAAAAGAGGCTGTTTATAGATATATATTACTCAACACTTGTTTGCAGGATATGGCCCGGGAAATATACTTATGGTCAAAACTGAAACACCCGAATGTTCTTGAGGTGATTGGTTTGACGAGCTTTCCTGAGAATATCTCAGTGGTATTGCCGTGGATGGAAAACGGAACATTACGTCAATACATTTCCAAAAACCCCGAGACTGACCGTTATAGGCTAGTAAGCATGTGTCTTACGCCATAAATTATAACGAGTTTAACGGTTTCTTAGTGCACGCAGATTGCCGACGGCTTGAGTTACCTGCACATGGCTGGAATAGTAAGTCCAATTGAAATGTCTCGAATCAATGGCTTTTTGATTGGAATTGTAGACGCACGGCGACCTTAAAGGGGTAAGTGATATAAACTACTAGTTTGGACTTCCGCAAGCTAACGCTGCTCTCAGGGAAATGTATTGGTCTCAGACGACGGCACGGTAAAACTCGCCGATTTTGGCAACGCTGCTCTGAAGGAATGGGCCACACTAGAGTTTACGAATTCAGGTGATGGTACCGGCTGCTCAATGCGCTGGACAGTGAGAAATTTAGTAAAACGCGGTAATTAATGCTAATCAATGTATTTTAATATCTAGGCGCCAGAAATTCTAGCCGGGACATCCGAGAAACATACCACAGAATCAGATGTATATGCGCTTGGAATGGTGAGGAGCTTTTTCTGCAAGTAGACTTTACCTACCCTTACCCTTTTGTCTCTAGACGCTTTATGTGAGACCACATACCTATCTTCATTTTTATCGACTTGATCTCATGCGTGCGAGTTGGGTAGGAAGCAGTTACTGGGGAGTCACCTTTCACCGGCAAACAGGATCGAGCGATACCGTATATCGTCACGGTAATGAAGGAGACTCCTGCGCGGCCTATGCGATTGGACCTTATAGAGCTATCTCAGGCAACCGCTCTTTGGGAGGTCATGTCAACTTGCTGGGCCTATAAGCCCGCACACCGACCTAGCGCCCATGACGTATATACCATAGTAAGTCCTTTTCGTGAGCATTATAAGCCATTAAGTTGAAGATTATGGCGTAGCTCAAGCAAGCAGAAATTTCTCCCAAGCTTGGGATACTAAACACTACTCCTCAATTCCCCAACGATGTCCTTCTAATGATTATTCGGATTCGCATTAGGACTTTAGTCTACTCATTTAGCACATTGCGACGCCGAGAGACAGGAGATGAAGCATCAGATCATTGGCAGGATCTCGTAGATTTGATGCTACTCTCAGCTCTATTTGCTGACATGGTCTGTGAGGAATGGAACCGATACTGGCCGGCGATTGTACCCAGAAAAAGGTTACTAGCTGAGTAAGGACGTATATGCACCGAATGATTATACATCTACTTACAAACCAACAGCCCGACAACATATTACGAAATACCGTTTAGACCGCACCTAGATATTTCGGCTTTCAACTGGCTTCGTTGTTTGTCGCTGAACTTTGACTCATTTTCCGAGTATGGGGGTCATTTATTGTGTACTATGGTCACAGCCCTTCCTGCGGCCCTCGAAGAGCTTGAGTTGCGTGGGACCCATACCCCGGAAAATGAGCTAATCGAGCTCGTGAAGCAAACTTGCCCCAAAATCAGGAGCCTACGAATAATTCCTTGTACCATGTTCAATAGCCCTAGCTGCTTGTGGTGGGCGAGCCATCAGCAACCAGAACATCATACTCATTACCTTCGAGGCTGTGATCTACGAGATACATTGGATTACGCTGTGAGTACGTTTATGGGGGTTTTATGAATCAAAGGTGACTTACGTTGGATTAGCGGTCCGTTGCGAATCCCCTTGCTAGTCTAGTTTGCCTTGAGAGTCTTCACTGGGGGTCTATTTTGCCGAATTCGAAGCAGCGACCACACACCATTACAATCACTCGAGGTACCATACAATTCAAGACTCAACTGACTGGTTTGACGGCGTGCGTATCCGAGATCCTATCCAATTCTCGGCGCGTTGGGGCAGTTACTATCGCGACACCAATCTACCCCGTCTGGCAGCTAGGAACTTTTGGGGAACGTCCTGTGAAGCATGTATCGAAGAATGGTCGAGGAAGGCAAAAGCTGCCGAAGAAAAAGTGGCAGCCATGCTAGCGATCAAATGCTCGTCACTCAAGACCGTCTCGTTTTCCTCGTTTGGGGCAGGGGAGCGGACCGACCGAAGCGAATGGGATATATGCGAGTCGGATTGGATTCTTCCGCAGCGGGAGCCAAGTGAGCGCGTCCTTGATGCCGAGTACCCGGTAGGCACGCAGGTTCGAGTCCGGATCAAACATACTACCGCGCAAACTCGCGATGAGCGGCAGATTTCCTTCGAGTGGTCTGGGACTGAATGGGATATTTGTTAACCGAATATAGGCTAATCTTCTGCACTAGGTGGCTGTTTATTTTATATTTTTATTATGCTAGTGCTGTCCATTGTATTACATAGCTCGCTTTCGTTCGTTTGGCTCAGTTCTTATACCTGTTGATTGGATTCCTCTTCAGATTCCCCCATGCTTCTCCTAAAATACTTCGATCTTGGTTTAAAATTGTAGCACGATCATGCACCCCGTCCTCATCCCTATGCTTCTCATTGACCTATCCATGTAGGATCTGTTATGACGATTATGAAATATATGCGTCCAAATTCATCGTATTACAGCAGGGGCTTGTTCGTACATATATGTCTACTCGGCATAGTCATCTCGTTCCATTCGACCCTGCTAAACATACACCCAGCTTTCGCATCCAAGAAATACACGCCAACGATACACGGGCATAGTAACCCAAAAGCAGGAAATAACCATAAAGGAAGAAAGCATAATCAGCGAATCATAAGTGTCGTTTCGGCATTATTGCCATCATCCAGTCACCATACCCGTGCGCCTAACATCCCGACTCACAACCACAAACCCGGCGTCTGTATCCCTCCTAGACAAGTTTGCTCGCTTGGGTGTACGCAACAACACGTCGGAAGTGCCGGTTTTTCGTACCGACGGCGTCTTGGGCATCCATGTTCCGGTCCGACGTATCTCGCCCTTGAGCCCGATACCCTCCATACCAAACATCCGGACTTTTCGCAACGACCCTCCCCGACGGTCCACGAGTCCTTCGATGCTCTCGCGTTTGATCCTCTCGCATCCTCGCAGGGTGAGTGTATCGAGCAACGGACAGAGCGCTTCGTCGAACGGTTGAACCTGTGATGGAGCGATGGGCGTTCGTTCCGGGTCTTCTTCGGACGCGCTCCGTGAATGCCGCGCGAGTGTGTCGAGAATCCGACCGGGCATGTCTTTGCCTAGTTCGAGTCTGACGAGGTCTGGCAGACATTGAAAGAGGCGAATGTGGGGCACGTTGGGGCCGTCTAGTCGTAAATCGACGATTTGGTGTCCGCGTGGAAGGAGTGGGGTGGGCGCTCGTCGGGGAAGTGTGAGGTCTAGACGACGGAGTGCGGGCGTGTTGAATAGTCGGAGGAGTGTGGGCGGTATCGCGCCGTGTACCGAGAGATGAGTCAAGAAGGGCAAAACGATGGCGGGAGGCGAACTAGCTCCCGATGTATCATCGTCTGAACCCGGGGTCGAGATGACGGCGTTTCCTTCAACCTTGATCGACAGGCTTCGCAACGACGCTGCGCCCACCAACGTACCAAAATACGAAGGAAGATCATAGACCCTCGAACCCTCGTCGGGATTGACCAAGCGGATCGTCAGATCCGAGACGCAACCCAACGCATACGGACTCCACTGCCACGCCATGTTGGTCAGCTGTACACGCTTGAGTGACTCGCATTCAGACGACAAGAACCCCTCGAGCTGGTCGAAATCCGACGCGCTTGACTCGATGCCGGTCAAGCGCGTGACGCCGAGCTCGAGTTGGCGCAACGCACGTGTTCCACCTGCGCGTGCGCAAAACCCGAGCACACGCTGCATGGAGAACACGTCGGGCGTTTGGACGCAGAGTGAGCTCCAGGTCTGGACGAGGGGCAAGACGGGGGACAAGAGTCGTTCGAGTTCGCGTTCGCGCAGCATTTCGGCGTCGCCGGGTCGTTTTAGGTTCGACCATGCCCAGTCGACACGTTCGCCGTTGGCCGGTTCGGGTAGGAAGAGTTCGACTTGGAGGGGGACGGTGCGTGCTCGTTTGATGTATGCTCGTGCGCAGACGGGGCCTCGGTGCAGCTGGATCGTGTTCCAGAGTTCGGGACACGAGAGCGCCGTCCGTCGCCACCGTTTACACACCAACATGACTCCCGACTCGAGTGTGGGCGCATCCAAGTATTGGAATATCGACGAGAGGATAAACGTCGACAGACTCAGCAAGTTGGCCGGTTTTCGAAAGAGGGTGTGGAGATGGGTGAGCGCTTGTTGTTTGCGGGCGCGCACATGGGCGAGTGCGTGGCGCAGCTCGGCCTCTTCTGCGTCGCATTGGGCGATTTCGGCGCGGAGAGCGATGAGCTGTTCGTGTTCGTGGGTGGACGCCGTGCGGGACTGCTTCGGTCTGAGCGAGGGCTGGACCAGGATGGGTTGCCTAGAATCAAGCGACTGATAGGATCGATTACGATGGGGGAAAAGCGAGGAGAAACACATACGGCTCGGGCGTGGAGGGGGAATCGTCCTCAGGGATATAGTCGTGTTCATGCCGGGTGGGCTTGCGCGCTGGAAACGTGAGGGAGCGCTCGAGTGCACGACGGATGGACATGATCGCTACAAGCAGGAGACCGTCGCCACCCACGGTCACGCGGCGTGCAGCGTGGTTCACGTCATGTTGTCCGCCGAGAAGTGTCCCGGACACGAGATTTATCGGGTGAAATTTTGGTGTAATGCATCTCGCGTCGCGAATACGGACAAAAGTAGGTCTATTTGATATAGCGGGATTTGTTTGATCCCGGCGTCGTCGGTGGCAAACCACCGCTGCTGGTGGTCGTCGAGTCTCGTGTCGTGTCGTCTGTGCTCTTGCTGCCACTCCCAAGGCCTCCCAAGGGGCTCGCCTTCACGTAAAACGTGCCGAATAAAGGATAGGCTCATTAGAAGGCGCTTGGGTTCCTCGCTTCGAGCTGATCCCTCGCTCCTTTTTCGTCGAACAACACACGCCAAAACACGTCTCGCACGCCTTTCTCCTGGCCTAGCGACGCCCAAAACACACCCACGACATGCCGAGCCGTCATCCCAGAACTCTGCATTAACTAATCGATTTTTTCCCGTTTTCGCGCAGGAAGACCAGGGGCCTAACGCCGAGCAGGGCCGGATGATGACATTTGACATCGCTCCTTGGTTCGCCCCGGCTCGTTCAGGCTAGATATAGACATGATCCTCATCTCTTGCTCTCATCCCCTCTCTCCTTCCCACCATGTCAACTGGTACTCCCTATCCTTTCGTGAGTACTGTCAGAGATGATAGCCCCAAGCGACTCATTTTGCCTCTGTTTAGAACGTTTCGCTCCCGTCGGCGCTCATCCACGCCGTGCCGTTTACATCCAACACTTCGTCGGGATGGGCAGCCAGCTGCAACGAGTGCGCCAATGGCGTATGGTCCACCAACGCCGTCAACTCGTCGATCAGCTTTTCCTTCTACGGTGCGTCCAGCTTATTCTTCGCACTACACACAACGCTGAACTAGATGTATAGGATGGGACGTTGCGTTTGATGGTCAGGTCCAGGGCGATATGTCCATCAAACTCGCTGTCGACGGGATCGACACGAGCCTCACCTCCACCCCGGGTTCGATCTTTGAGCTCAAGGGCTTGGAGCCGTTCAAACAACATTTGGTCGAGCTCTCGGTTCACTCGGCGTCATCTGGCTCTCTTTTGAGCGTTAGCCAAGCAAGAGTCAACGGTTCGACATTTTCAGATTTGCGGTGAGTATTTGTACGGGTCCGGTGGAAGACGGCGCTGACGACGTGCGATACAGCCAAGACCGCGCAATCTGGGATCTCCCGACCAACGACGGATCTGTCACATGGAACGGATTCCAGCAACAGCCAAGCGCATCCGGCTCGTTTTCGCCCACGACGTACGTCTCGTCCAAAGCGGGCGACACTGGCTCGGTCCAATTCAACGGTGCGTCTACCTTTCTCGCTTCTTTTCTTCTTGGCTAAATCGGTATTTTCACATAGGCTCGGCAGTCACTATCTATGGTCCATGTTCACCCACCTCGGGCCTGCTTCGCGTCCAACTAGACAGTAACGAGGCGGTGACGGTCAACACTTCATCCCCCATCACATCGCCCAACTGCCTGCTCTACCAAACCCCCGGCTTCTCGGCTCTCAGTATACACACACTCTCTGTTACATCCGCCGACCAAAACCCGGTCTCGATCAACCACTTTGAGTTTTGCCGCGTATTTGCGTTTGCGAGTACCACGAACAACGTGGCGCCTGGCGCGATCGTCGGGGGTGTCATTGGCGGAATCGTGTTGATTGCGATTCTGATTGTGGTTTATTCGATGAGGAGTCGCAAGACGCGGCAAAAGGTCAACCGGGCGTTTTCGATGTTTTGCTCGTAAATCTCTCCGTTCTCTCTTTTACCCTCGTATCATCTCCCTCGTTCGATGTACACACATTTCGTCTTTCCTTGGTTCATTCCTTATTTAGGGTAGCGCGGTATATATTGGACGCGCGATTCGGTTGGATCTTTCGGTCGTTGTTTTTGAAGTACTCACACTTTGTCGGCTTGTTTTTCTATTTTTAGTGTTCTGTCGTTCCTTAATGTATCCTAGTACAGTCATCGTGCAATCGACAATCGTTGTAAGTTATATATCGGTTCAGGGTGGGGTCGCGCCACTCGGAGTTTGATCGTCCCACGTGTTGTGATCGGTGAGGCCTGAGCCCGTCGTTCCAAGATGACCTTCGCATAAATAGTAGACGACATGTAGCATATCATGGATAGAGATACAAGAAAGGCTGAGAGGTCATAGGGATTGAGAGTGATACATCGAACAACATATGGATGCAAAAGCGGAAACATAAATGCGAAACCATACAAAGGGGACCGAGAGTGGATGGTAATGACCGAACACATCGGAGCATGAGAAAACAGAAATATTCAACCAGTGACGAAATCCAACACATATATGCAAATAAGTATACACGAATAAGCCGATACAGATGCCCAATACCAAAATATAGCTTTTGCCTGTCCAAATGGAGTGTAACTTGCACGAGCTGTGTTATCGGAACAGACGCCATTCCTAGAACACTTGATGCAATTGATATGGTCCCCTGTTATCTCACGTCGGATGGTCTCCCGATTGGTCAAGGGCGTCCACGTTTCAGCTGAGTTTTCGAGAGCGATGCGATGGAGCAAACTTTGTATGTCTGAAACGGACCCTCCGTTTCCCAAAGTTGGCACGTCATGGTTTGCCCAGGAGTTCTCCCTGATCGAAACCGATCCGTCGACACCCAAATCCCGATCTATCCCGACAATCATAAAATGAACAACGTCTTGAGTGCTCCGTCCTTCGGGCCATAGTTGTAGTTTCCAGGACAGTCGGAATAGGAAAAGTGAACTGTTTGCTGTTCGACGAGGAGCCATCTGCACATCTACACTGGGTTGCTCAAGAAGTTGACCACAGGACTCAACGGTGATCTGCGATTTCAGTACAAACTCAGATCTACGTTCTGTCATCCACACCAAATTCAAGAGAAAACCTCACCCATGACCCAGTGGTCCTGAATAGATACGCTCCCAACGGAACAACAACGCCTTCTGGCCTTGTACGATTAATTGGATAAGTCACATTAAACTGGGGGGAAAGTTGTCTTGCTCGAATAAGCCCGATGCTTTGGAATAGCAGATTAAGCCTGGCATTGCGAATCTGCCTACTCCTCGACAAACTCAGACCATGAGATAGGGCGGGATCCAATAGACTTATTTGGGGCGCGAACGTGTTAGGAGATGTCATTTGGCTACCAGTTCTGTATGAGCTCACGGATCATTCACTCACGCGTAATCCCGTACCTATTAGAAGCAGCCAACACAGATGGTTCTTCATGCCACCGCAGCCGTGTGCACAGTTGGATCGTCATAATTTCGTGCGCCTTGTCGGCTTTTTTAAGCTATCTCGAAAGTTGAAATAAACCGGTAGACATGATAAATTAAATAATGCTCACAGTTGAGTGCACTTGGCTGGCGTTGGGTCGGAGTGTGGCGTTATGATTCCAACAGCCTGAAATTACTTCCCAAAGCCCAGCCGATCGAGACGACGTCATTTCGTGGAGCTGTCTGGGACGCCCCGGGGTTCTCTTCATTTCAATAACAACGTGTCGTATCAACCTTTCTGGTTTATTGCTGAACGGTACTCGCCCTGTGATAGTTTCCTTGTCGTTAAGACCGGCATATCAATAAGAGCCGTCGAGATGGATAGTACAAAAACACACCCAAAAAGTCTAGGTAAACGGCATCAAGGATTGGAGATCATCGCAGGAAAGGAATGCTCACCATCCCAAGCGCATATATGTCGGATTCCTGGGTGTGTGTATGAGATTTCCCCATCAAGATCTCTGGTGCCTATAAAAATAGGAAATTTATAAATGTTCCATCACTACCACACTAACCAACTCACCGCCCAACGCATTGAAAAGGTCAGGTTAGCGTCAGTTTCTGTGAACCAAAGAGCGGTATAGTCCTTCAATTCGGCGTTGCCGAAGTCGGCAAGTTTTGCCACTCCCTGGTCCGATATAAGAACATTTGCCTTCCGTAAGGGTTAGTACCATGCAAGGGAACAGGATGATTCAATGCTTACCCCTTTTAAATCACCGTGTATCTGAGGTACCGGTTATTATATCCAGTTCACATCATGAGTACATACCAACGCTCACCACTCCTATGGTATGCAAATAGGCTAAGCCGGCGGCCATTTGGAGACACTGGACGCGGCAAGACATCAAAGAAGCCCTTATGTAACATAATATAGCAAACTAATAGACGTGCATACATACCAGGCTATAGCGGTCAACGCCAGGGTTACTTGAGATATAGTTAGGTAATGTTCCATTGTTCATCCATGGTAATACGATTGAAATGCTGGCAAGAAATGTGGCAAAACCGGTCGGTTCCAAGATGTTCTCGTGTTTCAGTCTCGACCACACATATATTTCTCGAGCCATAGACTGTTGCAAGGTAACATGTTAGAAACCATTTTGCCATAGACTTAAACCACACCTTCAACACCTTGCGGCTACGGAAATCATCGCCTGAGAGTATCCTTGGACATTTGATAGCTATCTTTGATCCTCCGACTAGAGCGCCTTGATATATGTCGGCAGAACCACCACCCGCCGTTGGGCAGGGACTGCATCGACCTAAGTCCAGTTTGTGTGTGACGTCATTACACCCTGCGCGGAGAAGTAAAGGTATCATCTCTGAAGTAGCCTATCGCTTAACGATTAAGGCTCGGACAGTTGACAATCGGTTTGGTCTGTACACACCGTACCGCTTGATATAACGAGCATATCGTTGCGCCCTTGGCATGAACGTTAGACTCTCCAATATGTTCAACCTGGGTGGCTTTGCTTGAGAACGTATAGCTACTGTAAGAGTAGCAAGTGGATCTGAGGACTGAACGACGTTGATGGATGCGGTGGGCGCGCTGGCTGCACTGAATCATGCTCAGAGCCTGTAGCGATATATATATATACACCGCGACGAAACACGGTCATGCCACCGACTTGCATGCGCATATTAGTCAACCACGTGGTTGACGAAATGGTGCTTTTCCCGATGAACGCGATTTCCTAATGGAGCTGGGTACTAGAAATATTTAGGTTAATATACCACAAACTCGAGGGTTTTAGATCAAGAATAGTTCAAGGCATGTGGTACCAAGGAGATGCCGGTCAATAGACTACGCTTGTTGAAAAGTAGAAACCCTTCGCGAGACCTATCGGGATACAGCTTAGCCATTTGGGAAACGGAGAGTGTATGTAAAGTAGATTGATTACATGTTATATGAAAGTTCCCCAGAAGTCAACGCCGACAGGGAACACAACCTACTCACGGTCGGGTCTCTGAGACAAGACGTCACAGGGCCGTCCGTTTCGCTTTGCTTTCCTAGCCGCCTCACTAGGACAGACAAAGAGAGCGCAGGGCTCCCCACCTCTTCGTCCTATATCATGACCTGCACTTGAGCATCTTCGTGCTCGCAACGAATAAGAATGCTGTCTAGCTCTCTCGATCCAGCGATACGAACCATGTTACCCAGCTTTCTTCGCACACACCCATCTGGGAGATACTCTACAAATTCGCTATCCGGTCCAAGGATCGTCTTGGCACGAGACGAGAAGTATGCGGTTTTTGCGTGTTCGTAGATGAAGATGCCGGTGAAATCCAGAGGAAGCCCGAGGTCGATGTCGCCGGGCGTCTGTATAAGCAGATCGAATCGGCTGTATTGAGCATGTCGACTCTGAAGGATAAGACTATCGCTACTATCATTCGGCACAAAACGGCGACATACAATCTTTAGGCTGATGTTCGCCTCTCTCTTCTCTGCAATCGCTTCAAGCACGAGCCTCTCTCTGCCATCCATAATAACATCGACGCCCATGGTGCCTCTAACCGTCTTCAACTCGAGCCGCTTCACTCCGGATCTCGCGAAAATGGTTTGTCAGAGTGAAGATGAGCCACGCCCTCAATATTTTCTTCTACTCGGGTTACGGAGACATCAGCCTCGCCAGGCTGTTCTGCCGCACGAAGCTGTTTTTGGCGGAGGCGGGACTAAAGTACAGCGGTTAGACCCATTTGGAGGAAAGAGCGGCTTGTGCGCCGATATATACGAACTGCTACAGTGTTTTTGACCTGCACTCGCCCCTCTTTGTTTATTACTTCAATGAGGTCTCTCGTTGTTGCGCTTGCCTCTCTCGCCCCCTTGGCACACGTTATTGCTGGTGCTGTCTCATGGGGTACAGAAGGAGCTACTCCGGTCAGGAGGGCGAATGTCCCCAAGGGTAGCCTGGCTCCAGTGTGTAACCCCCCTGCGGACTTCATATTTAAAATTACTACTGATCGAGGAGCCCAGCACTTGGCTGCGGTCACATTAGGCCTCACGGCTCGTCGTTCGGTCTGGCCTCCGGCGAGGTTTGGGGGAACGCCAGCGCCGCCTAAGGCGGCGCAAGCGTTGGCCGGATCCCCGAAGCGCGAGTACGACTCGACGACCCCCAAAGCGGCGCAGACCACCCGGGCCCGGAGGGACTGGGTAGAGTGAGCCGCGGAGTACGAGCGCGCAGGAGATTCGGCCACACCCAGGCCACGAGGTGGGCTGGGTCCCCCAAAACCGGTAGCGGAGGATCGAAGAGAGACCGTGGGAGGCAGTGGCCGTATCGAATACGTGCCGCGTCGACCATTAGGTAGTTGTAACAGACAGCTTGCATTTCGAGCGTCGGGTTATGTAGCCCGAGATGTTGCTAATAAAATCCGGAACGTGCGGGATGTCGGGTGTCGACGCTCGAGTTCGATATTTAAGAGAGGGCCCAAAAGGCATGAACAAGAGGCCCGAGGGCATGAATAAGAGCCCCGGAGGGCATGGATATTAATATGTAGCCCGAAGGCATTATGGCTCCCGAAGGAGCATGATTTAATGACGTTGGCGAGACAAAATCAACGCGCAACGCTAGGCGCCGCCACGTTAAGATCGTGGCGAAGCGCAAGTTACGCATTTGCGTCGTTGCGCGTATATCACGTGACCTCCGCCCAGCGCCGAGCTTTTTCCTCGCCCAGTGCTGCTCGTGCGTCTCCGTCCCTCCGGCGCACGATCACCCTATGCGTCATAAGATCTCAAACATTGGTACCAACCCAACCAACGTCAAGCTCTACGCCTACGTTCCCAACTCTGTCGAATCCAACCCCACCATGCTCGTTGCGCTTCACTACTGCCAGGGTTCCGCTCAAGCTCTGTACTAGTCCTGCCCTAAAGTAAGCGATCACGTGTATCGCATACACCCTCGCTCGGTCTGAATTTTGTGTCTACACCACGATGAATGTAACTTGCGTCAGAGGTTAGGTATTCAAATTGTGGTACAGTAGGATATATTTATGTTAGAAACAAATGCAGTTACTACAAATGGTTGTAGTAGTAGTGGCATGAGCGTCTTCTTGACGGGTCTGTTAATTCATTCAGTCGGTGCCAGTTGAGCCGTAGGCTGTTTCGACAGGGGTGGGGGTCCATATCTCAACAAAAATCAGCCCCCACGACCGGCGCTTAGTTTCTGAGGGTCCCTTGGCCAGACTCTAAAGGAGGGTGTATGCAGTACTAGCGTCTACAACAAGTGTGAGAACGTGTAACGTGACCAGCCCTAGTCTTGAGTGGTGTTTCGATTATTACTTACCAGCCGTTCCATGTGTCTCCGGTTTCTCGGGCCGATGATATTCGTATAGTTCTCTTATATGCGTGAGAGCGAGTGTTGCCTAATTGGGGCACTTTACGATGATTTACAGGCGATGCAAAATTGCGCCCGCTGAGAGGATGTTTTTGAATGTATCTCAACACTTGTCAATATAAGCCGAGTACTTTCTGTCTGTGAAAGCTGCCATTCAAAAATCATACTTTTACAAACTCTCCGCTCCGCGAAAGAATGCTAACACACCTGGTAAAGCAGCATGCACTATTGACCGTTACCTGGGCTTGCTGCATATGTCCCGATGAAATACCCTTGACATCGTCCATGAGCTCAATTAAATATAGCCAAGAGTCCGCTTTGACTCTGGTTTTCTACCTCAGATACGCCGGGACTCCCCGGCTATTAATCCATGCCCTATATGGCATAGGTTATAGTTATTGTAGGTCGAAACCCTGTATGTTTAATTAGAATCTCGTTGAATAGCACAAGTACAATTGAACGAGTGACGACTATTGAATTGTTAAACACACAAGAATGGTATAGGAAGACACCATCCCGCTTATGTGGACGGGTGTTGAGATACACTCAAAAATATCCTCTCAGCGGGCGCAATTTTGCATCGCCTGTAAATCATCGTAAAGTGCCCCAATTAGGCAACACTCGCTCTCACGCATATAAGGGAGTTATACGACTATCATGGAGCCGAGAAACCGTAGATACATGGAACGGCTGGTGAGTAATCAGCGAAACACCACCCAAAACTGGGGCTGGTCACGTTACACGTTCTCACACTTGTTGTCGGCGCTAGTACACGTGACCACTTACTTTAGGGCAGGGCTAGTACTCCGGCATGTCCTTAAGCAATACGCCGACCAGCACGGATTCGTTGTCATGTACCCCAGCGCTCCAGACTCCGGAGGGTGCTGGGATATTCGCACCAACGCGACATTCACTCACAACACCGGTGGTGACTCTCTCGGAATCGCAAGTGGCATTCGCTACCTCACCAGTGCCGTCGGCGTCAGCCCTGCTCGAACTTCGCAGACGTACTAGAAGTTATGTTCGTAGGGAGACACCGAAGATTTGATTGGGAAGTGGTTCAAGAGGACAGGGAAGCACGATCAAGTAAGTGTTCAAGACGTACTAATCCGGGACAGGAGACCGATGCTTCGAGCTAGATTTTCCTAGCAACAAAGGTTCGTTTACTAACTCAGTGCTTGATGCAATCCCTCTGAGTTTTTTTTTTTTGAAGTTCGGAGTCACAGAAGCAATGGTAAAGGGTGACCCCGACGGTATGCATGGAGATCCCGAGTAGTGCGTTCCTTGCACCAAGGTTCGAAGCATTGTTTTTAACAGTGGTTTTAGTGTGAGGTTATCGATTGAAAAATCCTTGACTCGCCTGAGTGGATACAATTGACTTACATTATGTTCACCGCATTGATCCAACGATGATGATCGAGATCACCATGCGTGCTCTAGTAGAGCTGGCAAAGTGAGCAGACGTGGGGTAAATATACGCGTATATGCTGACTCATGAGGTTCTAGGGAAGGAAAGATACGTTGTATTGGCCTTTTGAATACAAGTATACCCAGCCATATATGATTAATACGGTATTTCAATACAGGTTGTGTCGCACACAATTTCTCCTGCAACAGGGTTTTCCATGCCCCTAAGCTTGTTTCGGCGATAGCTAGTCGCGATCAGTTCTGCGTCAACCTTTCTGACATTCGATACGTATACACATGAGGATGGCATGCACTCGATTGCACTTTTCTCTCATTTATATCACCACAGAGTCTCTTGTTGCAGTAAGAAGGGGCCGAACCAACCACGGAAGGGAAGTCTTTTGTGGTGCAGTGAATAAACCCCGAACGAATTCAACCAGCACCTCCAGCCCGCCAGTGTGTAAAATGGGATCATGCTGTGAGGCCTCAAAGGGGAAAAGAAGCTAGGCGATGTGGTCTATCGTACTAGGGGCAAGGGTCGAATGTCCGGAATGTCAAGAGCAACGTCACAAAGCAGACGATCGGCCATCGACGACCAAGCATGCCAGCCGTGAGTGATGCTACAAGCGACTTCTTTGGTAGCGCATCCAGAGCGAGCCACGAGCGCAGTCTCCCGATCTCGAGCCGCGGGAGCTCGATCGGCCATGGAACCCGCTGCCTGCGCCACCGCGACGATATGCTGTGGGTGTTTAGCTCGCCGTTTCGAGCGCGGCGAAACTGGCCACCTGCCGCTCGGATAAGTCGATACCCTCGAACATCTCGAGAATCTGGAGGCTGACCGTTTGCTTGTTTTGGCGATCTCCAGGGTCTGCCTGCGCGTGGTTTGTCGCAAGCACCGGGGACTCCGCTTCGACGACAAGCTTTTGATGGATCATCTCTGTAACATATCGCTGGAGAGACCCGGAGAACGCAAGGAATCTGGCTCGTTGCCCATGGAACTGCGTTGGACCGTTCAGCTGGGTTCGCTTGGGATGCTTGCTCGCATGACGGATGTAGCTTGGTTGCTCTACAGGGCAGTTAGCGGGCCGACTGGTAAAACGAAATGGTTAGCTTCGAAGCTCTTTTTGGCAGATGAAACCTACCGCTCAGGCGCCCGATCGAAATTGATACCCCATGCGAGATTGGAACCGAGCCACTTGCTTGCCGGCGCAGGCCATGCGTTACATCATCCAACGCAATTCCCCCTCTCTGAACGCCGACAACTACTCTGGAACGGTTACACTAAAGGGTATAGTGTACCTGTCGTTTGCCAAAATCGCCCATAGCCCTCTGGAAATGGACCGGCGACGAGGTTAGCGCGTGCCCAGTCTCGCGTGTTGAGGCCGTCGAGATATCTGGTCTGGGGTGCGACGATGCCTGAGAGCGTTTCTGTCTTGGGCGCCTGCCTGTCCGATCCTGAGTCGAACGGTAGAACAGAACGGCGAGGCCCAACGTCGGTTGGCGGATGGATGTAGTCTCCTGTCGAATGAAATAAAGTTATCGAGTCGGGTCGAAACATGCCAAGCCGACGCACCGAGTTAGACAGCGGGTGGCTCGCCCCGATAACTGCTGGTTCAAGCCGAGTTGTGCTATGGTCCGCTGGTGTGGGCTGTCCCCTTCCCCTATCATAATTATAAGTCCCCCGGACGTTCGAGCCTTTGTCGTCCTTGACCCAGTCCGACCAAAGGTGGCTCTGCGCCACCGCCGCCGAGGTTTGGCTGCGTCCTGCAGGTCTATCTCCTGCAGCTTGATCTCGCGAGATCCTCCTGTGGCTGAGAAGAATTGACGAGCCCGCCAAGAGTGCACTGAAATATCCGCGGACCTTTGGCGCGGAACGCTCGGCGTGCGCTGACGGCTTGGACCGAACCGGGGTACGCGATTGCCATGGACGTTGGTTACTATCGCATCCGAGGACGGTCCGGCCGCAGCGCCTCGAGCCGAGTGGAGGTGGAGAGCCCCGACGACGTAGGAGACGCAGCCAGCAACATGGGCCAGCGTGTGTGGGCAGATATGAGTGGTCGATTGTCCAATCTACAAATCACGGAGCCACGGTCAGATGATTGACTGAGCTCTAGACCGCCGGAGCAAACTGCCAGAGCTAACTGCCTGATTTGCTGGTGAGACGTCCTGTTGGCTGTGTTTAGCGAATGATCTCACCTATATCTAAGATTTATCTGGCATAGCACTGAGTGTAAGCTTGCTCCGGGGCGGGGGGGGGGCGGACCAAAGAGATGGTGTGGTGGCCGGAAGACTACTCGATCGAGTTGGATGGCTGAGTGTCGAACCCATGTATCGGGCTGGCGTCGGTTTGTCGCAAGAGGGGTTCGTTGCGAAGAGCAATGGTGATGATGTAGGATACATGAAGATGTCAGCTTGCGCACACACAGCAACAAACGCCACTGCGGTATGATTGTGGCGACGGGCGCACCGCCACGCCATTCACGTGACCCGGTGCTCTCATGGCCCCCTCTACGTCTCAACTACCTTGTCGGAAAACCTGCTGGAGTTCACGTTTCGCTCCCATCGATACGCATTCACGCCGTTTAAATCTAACACTTCGTCGGGATGGGCAGCCAGCTGCAGCGAGTGCGCCAACGGTGTATGGCCCATCAACGCCGTCAACTCGTCGATCAGCTTTTCCTTCTACGGTGCGGCTAGTCCGTTCTCCACAGTAGAACAGTACTGAACTGGATCTATAGGCTGGAACTTTGCGTTTGATGGTCAGGTCCAGGGCGATATGTCTATCAAACTCGCTGTCGACGGGATCGACACGAGCTTGACCTCCGTCCCAGGCTCGATCTTTGAGCTCCGGGGCTTGAATCCGTTCAAACAACATTCTGTCGAGCTCTCAGTTCACTCAGCGTCGCCTTGTTCTTTTTTGAGCGTCAGTTAAGCAAGAGTCAACGGATCGACGTTTTTGTATTTGCGGTGTGTATTAATGCAAGCTGAATGGAAGACGGCGCCGACGACGTACGGTACAGCCAAGGCCGCGCAATCTGGGACCTTCCAACCAACGAAGGATCTGTCACACGGAACGGATTCCAGTATCATCCAAGCACATCTGGTTCGTTATCGCCCACGTCTCGTCTAAAGCAGGCAACACTGGCTCGGTCCAATTCAACGGTCCGTCTACCTTTCTCGCTTCCTTTCTTCTTGGCTAAATCCTATTTTCACATAGGCTCAGCAGTCACTATCTACGGTCCATGCTCACCCACTTCCGGCCTTCTCCGCATGCAACTAGACAGTACCGAAGCAGCGACAGTCAACACTTCATCCCCCATCACATCTCCCAACTGCCTGCTCCGCCAAACCCCCAGCTTCTCGGCTCTCAGCATACACACACTCTCCGTCACATCCGCCGGCCAGAACCCGATCTCGATCAACCACTTTGAGTTTTGCCGCATGTTTGCATTTGCAAGCACCACGAACAACGTGGCGCCTGGGGCAATCGTCGGGGGTGTCATTGGCGATCGTGTTGATTGCGATTCTGACTGTGGTTTTGTTTTGCTCGTGAATTCCGCCGTTCTGTCTTCTACCCTCGTATCATCTTCCTCGTTCGATGTACACACATCTCGTCTTTCCTTGTTCCATTCCTTATTTTGGGTAGCGTGGTATATATTGGACGCGCAATTCGGTTGGATTCTTCGGTTGTGTTTTGGAGCTACCCTCACTTGTCGGCTGGTGGTTCTATTTTTAGTGTTTTTGTCGTTCCTTAATGTATCGTAGTACAGGTATCGTGCAATCAACAATCGTTGCAAGTTATGTACAGTATTGGTCGAGGATGGGGACGCGCCACTTGCAGTTTGACCGTCCGACGTGTTTTGATCGGTGAAGCACGTAATTCGCGCACATGCTGTCCACCGTTGAGAGCAATGGTACAGGTTATATCCTATTTGATCCTACCAAGTACGTGTGAATCACGCATACATGTATTTTAACCTGCAATTTACCTGGGTGCCTGCTCGGTCGGGGTGCTCGGCTATGCAAGCATACATTTAAGTACCACATACATGTATCTTAAACCATCACTTACGTGGGTTCTGTACGTTGGCCGGTCTCCTTAGTCACACTAGTTTACAGATAATATCACACACACGTAGTTTCAGTATCACATTTACACTGTTACTGACCAATCACCCTTTTCGAACTCCTGCTCTTCCTGGCGGGACGACTTTTTGATATAGGCCTTCGCCTTGGTCTAGGATGAAGCACTCTCCCTTCGGCCTGTCTGCCTTCGTCTCCACTCGTCCTACGACGCACTACACGGCAGTGATGTCCGCAATGAACGATCGCGTCCTGCAGATCGAATTCACTGCGGGAGCAGCGCTTGCATAGTGTTTGTCTATGTTTGAGAGGCAAGATGAGAGCCCCCTACGGTCTCACCCCTTGCGTTTTTGTTTGCTTCCGACAGCATCCGACCACCCCTGTCTCTTGCCTATAAAGTCACGCCGTCCCTCCCTCTTATTCTTACTTCCAACTACGACCGCGCACTCGCAGCGCCCACCCCATCCTTTGCACTTGGAACGACCAATATTCAGACCCTCGCTTTTGCTACTAACCCTCTGCATGTCTTCCACTTCTGGTATAATGGACCTTGGGGTTGATGACCGTGAGTGTTGCTTGCCTGTCCCTCCCTTGGGCTCGCAGAATCCTATAATTTGCTTTGCTCACCATTGATTAATTGCCTCAGTCAACCCCTCCACATTCGTTTTAACCCTTCCTAACATCACGCAACCACCAAGCCCCGCTTCGTCGACCTGGGATGTGCGAACCCCATCCGGCCCGGACTATTCCCTGCAGCTCTCGAAAGAGATGCTGCTAGACTTCGTGAGTAGTTCCGCTATGATACCATGGTTGGAAATCATTGAGCGCGGATGCCCAGATTGCGCCGCTATTGGACCTTGTTTCAATAGCCAACCTCGCGCAGGTATGCCAGCGCATGCGATGCATCTTCAAGAGCAAGCATGCGCGCCGAGTCTGGGGGGATGCAATTGCCAATGCGGGTTTGTCCGCGTGTGTCCGCAAGTTGCAGACGAACGATCAGAGGGTGAGAACTTCCCAGAGCTGAAGCATATATGTACTAACCGAGAGTTGTACCCAAAGCGCCGGAGGTTCCTTGTTGGTTTGATGCTTTCGAGATGGAAGGCAGATGAGGAGCTTGAAGCGCAGGCTTTGAGTCCTCATATTCCCACCGTCCTCGTCAACAAGCCTGTTTCAGACACCTCTGCGGTAGTTTTCTCCACCCCGGCTCTGATGCCTCTTGTCGCTACGTTCCCTCGAGCTTTGATCTTGCCTACTCTCTTACGTTCACGGACTAAACCAAAGCTAAGGTTGAATACGACTAGAGATAATCTCGAATCTTGCGCTTGTCCTCCGGCTCCTATGCTTCGCGCCAATATGTCTGTGGGGGCCGTCCTGGATCGTTCACCCGCACCTACTCCAGCATCTCTTGTCGTTGCCGTCCCCGAGTTGTCAGTCTCGCTCCCTCGTCATCTTCGCCGGCAGCCCCAGGCCAATCTCTTTTTGAAGCACAAGGCGACGCCCGCGCCCCTAGCCCGCACCCCAAGCCCGCGCTTGCCAGTACGTACCGGTCCCCAGGGACCGGTCGCGTTGGGTCGGGTGCCGGCGGGGCGAGCTCCGTCGGGCCTGCTATATACTTGGGACCGGTGGGGCTTGGCTCCTATCTCCCCGGGGACAGTGAGCCCGGGAACATATGTATTCATCAGAGACCTTGAGCTGGACTGTGCCAGCGCCCGGTTAGGTCTCTCTAGACTCCCGGGTGTCAAAAAGCTGGCGCCGACATGGCTCTGCCAAATCTGAAGTCCCGAAATCACCTACCTTTGTGCATAAGTCCCCTTTCGTATCCGGTCGGACCGCTTGATTGTAAATACTGCTTGATTGTTTTGTAAATTAGTGTGCTTCTACGTACTGTATGAATCGTGATCCCGTTACCGACTCTGGCTTGAAATCACTTACGACAACGCTGAGTCCATTCATGTCCCACACACAGTCGATCGGACGATCCCTAAATCATCGCCTGAAGGAGACGACTTTGGCGCTAATCAGTCGATTATAGCCACCTGCCTGGCAAAGATCCGCTGAATCCCATCCAGGGGCAGGAACCTGTGGACACAGGGATGGTAGCCGCTAAAGCACTGCAGTAGTTGCGAAAACATCTCTTGACATTTAAACAATTCAATTACCGTTGGTTGTAACTACTGCAGCCGCGTCTATTCCAAGAATTTAGTATGAAATGTGTGGTCTCCGTCGTTTAAAGTTCGGCCGTACCCAAAAGCGACAGCCTCATACCCCACCAATTGCAGCATGCGGGTCAATCAAACTCGAGGCGGAACATATCCAGCCCAGATCAATGCATTCAATGACTTTCTACAGGACACAGCCGTAGTGCAATACGCCAAGGAACAAAAAAAAACCATTAAAGGTTGAAACAAGCCAAACCGATGGATGCCGTGCCGTAGAACACGACCGAAAGATCAACAATGCTGCACATCTGAACATGTGTACTGCGCGCCTTGAAAGCAATGGAAGAATGAGGGCAAAAGGTACGAGAGTTGTCAAGCGGAAGAGAAGAGCGCGGACAAGGGGTGGAGAGGACGAGTCATGAGCGAAACGTTGAAAACACCCGGTTGACCTTTTGCCTTGTTCTCCAGTTCTCCATCGAGTACCCAGCAGTTAGAATCGCACTCGACACGAACCCGCTGACGACGCCGCCTACAGCCGTACCCAGCGCCACAATGTTTGCGGTGTTCGCAGACACAATCACTCGGCAGAGTTCAAGTGAGTTGGTCGATACCTAAATTGAGTCCACGCACGCAACAGAGAGAGCGTGTGTAGGGCGCAGGTTCGGCAGAGCAGTCGGTTGGGAGACGTGACAGGCAGCGAAGCGTCGACGGCGAGTGGGTTTTGGCTGTCCATTTGGACTCGAAGGGAGCTCGGAGCGGATGGTCATGGTCCGTAGATGGCGACCGCTGGAACTGCATGCAAATCCGGTCGAGCATTCAGGTCTACGGAGGGGAAGAGATGGATCTTGAATCCGACCAAGCCAGCGCCACCCGCTTTGGACGAAACATACGTAGTCGGTCAGAGGGACCCGGAGACACTCTGCTGTTGCTGGAGTGCATGCCGTGTGGCAATTCTTTGGTCGGTAGGTCCCAGATTGCGTGGTCTCGGCTGTATCGCATGTCTTCGGCGTCGTCTGTCATCCGACCCTTCACACCACTCGCAGCGAATCCAAAAACCTCGGCCCGTCGACTCTCGCTTAGATAGAAGTCAACAGAGATGCAGGAGATGGCGACCGAACGGGGAGCTCGATATAGAGTGCCGCTTGAGCGAGTCCAAGCCCAAGCCCTCTAGCATAAAGGTCGAGCTCGTGCCAATGCCGTTTGGAGAAGCTGGGTGATGAGTGGATAACGTTGGTGGACTATACGCGTTCTGCGCAGCTAGCTGCTGGCCCCAGGGCGTTGATCGAACGTAAACTGCGCAGGCGGGGTGGTTACAGGGGCGAAATACTGGAAACGGAGGCAAAATGAGTCGCTTGAGGTATAATCGTTCTCGAGCGTGCTTACGAAGGATAGGCCATGGTAGTCAACGGATAAGGGGGCGAGGGCGGGACATTATACGATGTGTACATCCAGCCTCTGCCAACTACACTCGAGAGCCACGGTGGATTTTCCGATAGAGTGGTCGAGACGCAGACAAAGAGCAAGGAGAGGCAAAAGGTCACGTGGGCCACAGGGGCCACGTGGGTGGCGTGGTGTGGCGATGCGTCCGTTGCCAAGACTGAGTCATACCATGGTGGCGTCTGCTGCTGTGTGTGCGCCGCTTGTCTCTTCATGCATCCTACATCATCACCATGCTCCTCGCGGCGAACATATCCTACGACAAACCAATGCCAGCACCTCGGATCACCCGGTAGATGGGCACTCGGCTATCCAGCTCGACTGATAGTCTTTCGGCCAGCACACCATCTCTTTGGTGCACCCGGCTGCTTCGATGCAACTCGGCCATCGATATACACGACCAGGGAGTCGTGCTCGAGTCTGTCCTTGGTCTCCAACGTCAACGGGTCTGCACCCAACTCGCACTGCCCTCCAGAGCAAGCCTACAATCCCAGAAAACTCGTAGATATAGGTGAGGACATTTGGTAAACTCGGCCACCGGAGCCCTCTCACTGGCAAATCAGGCAGTTTGCCCCGGCAGTCCAGAGCTCAGTCGATCATCTGGCTGCGGTCCCGTGATCCGTCGATAATCAGAGAATCGACCGCTCAAATCTGCCCGCACACGCGGTCCATATTACGAACTGGGCCTCCTACGTTATCCGGGCTCTCCTCCTCGACTCTGCTCGAAGCGTTGCAGTCGAACCGTCCTCGGGTGTTACGGTAACCAACGTCCACAGCAGGCGCGTACCCCGGTTCGGCCCAAGCCGCCAGCGTATGCTCGAGTGTTTCGCGTCAAAGATCCGCAGATATTTCAGTGCACTAGTCGCGAGCTTATCAAGACTTCTCAGCCGCAGGGAGATCTCACAAGGTCCAGCTGCGAGATACACACAGGCAGGGCACGACTCTGGCGGGCTCGATCGGTATGTTCGCAAGATCTCCGGGAGAAACTCGAGTGGTGGTCGGGCTCGTTCGGCATCAGGCCAAACCCCAGCGGCAACGAGGCAAACCCATCTTCGGTTGGGCTGGACCAAGGCCGACAGCGGCTCAAACGTCCAGGGGACTTATGGTACGGGAAAGGGATACTCTGTGGAAGTTTATCACCTGCGGATCATGACACGACTTGTCTTGAACCGGCAGTCATCGGGGCGAGCCACCCGCTGTCTAACTTGGTGCGTCGGCTTGGCATGTTTCGACCCCCGACTCGATAACTTTATTTCATTCGACAGGAGACTACATCCATCCGCCAACCAACGCCGGGCCTCGCTGTTCTGTTCTACTTTCCGACGAAGGATCGCATAGGCACGCACCCGAGACAGAAACGCTCTCGGACATCGTCGAACCCAAAACCAGACGCCTCAACGGCCTCGACACACGAGACTGGACACGCGCTAGCCTCGTCGCCGGTCCATTTTCAGAGGGCTATGGGCGATTTTGGCAGACGACAGGTACACTATACCCTTTAGTGTAACCGTTCCAGAGTAGTTGTCGGCGTTCAGAGAGGGGGAATTGCGTTGGATGACGTAACGCATGGCCTGCGCCGGCAAGCAAGTGGCTCGGTTCCAATCTCGCATGGGGTATCAATTTCGATCGGGCGCCTGAGCGGTAGGTTTCATCTGCCAAAAAGAGCTTCGAAGCTAACCATTTCGTTTTACCAGTTGGCCCGCTAACTGCCCTGTAGAGCAACCAAGCTACACCCATCACGCGAGCAAGCATCCCAAGCGAACCCAGCTGAACGGTCCAACGCAGTTCCATGGGCAACGAGCCAGATTCCTTGTGTTCTCCGTATTTCTCCGGCGGCATGTTCCAGAGACAATCCATCAAAAGCGCGTCGTCGACTCGGAGAGCGGAGTCCCCGGTGCTTGCGACGAACCGCGCGCAGGCAGACCCTGGAGATCGCCAAAACAAGTAAAAGGTCAGCCTCCAGATTCTCGATATGTTCGAGGGTATCGACTTATCCAAGCGGCAGGTGGCCAGTTTCGCCACGCTCGGAATGGCGAGCTAAACACCCACAGCACATCGTGGCTCGCTCTGGATTGGCCACTATCACCGATCTCTGAACAACGGAGAAGATGTATGCGGTAGACACAGGAGGCTGCATAGGATATTCATCTGAACAGGGTCAGGGTGATGCTTCGACTCGTGCGGGCCTCATTTGTACCAGCAATCCTTGGTTTGGCTATGCCTACCTATCAACCGACTCAGTGCACACCAACCTACCCGCCATGCATGCTGCTCATTGCAACAACTGTATTCAATGAGAAGTGATCGTGTTTGTTTCAGAACGCTGCATCGATCAAACTCTATACCTTAACTAGCAGGCTCCTCGGGCGAGCCGGGCGTGTCTCTGAACCGGGTCTGTGGGACCCACTGCGGCCACCGATCCCCAGGTATCTCTGTCTCTTCAACAGGCTTCCGAACCGATGCAATTTCTTCCGTACTAACTGTCATCGTTACAAACGGAACCAGCGCCGACTCATTGGCTCACGATCTATCGTCTTACCTAGGTAGGAGTCCAAACTACATAATCCATACCGATGTTTGATTCTTGTCACCAGGCCCGTACGATCAGTTATTTACCATATGCCCGCATTCCTCGCATTTCGCAACACCGCGTGCGCTAGCTCGTCCCCGGACCTGGCGCCGATCAATCCTGTTTGTTTTCTAACCAGGGTTGCTCTGGTGAGCGTGTCGTGCCGTCCTCAGCCTAGTTACTTGTCGCCTGCTGATGCTACGTTCAGCCGTTCGCTTTCCGTTTGGGCATACATACACTGCCAACAACCCTTTGGCGCACTCTATGCGGAATCGTCGCCTACTTGCTCTTCTTTCGGTCTCATCGACCAACGCCTAGTCGGCGGGCATCCACCGTTGGACACGGCAGGAAGGCGGTAGGGTATCCGATAGCTATGGACGACAAGGGAACACACCGGACAGGACCCGGCGGTACATGGCTAAGCGCCGGGCTGCCTACTACAGGCTCCCCCCTCAAAGCGAACCAGGCGCCCTCGTCTGGGCACAATAGGACAAGAAGAACATGAAAAGAAACAGAAACAAAAGAAAAGAAATGAGAGAAATGAGAAAAAGATCAAAATTAGAAGGGGGCCACAGCATACCACCCGAGTACTAGATCTCGCAGGTACAGCAGCTTAGGCCGGGCCAATGACCAGTCATCTAACCCCTGTGGGAAGAATAGGTCCATAAGGTATGAAAGAGCCCCGGGTTGCAGAGTCTCAGCATCAATGATGTTCTCCGCAGCTTCTCGAAGAGACGGAACACGTCCCCACTTGCATGACTCCCAACGGCCGAGGGCGACGAGGTAAGCTAACCGACAATCAACCTCTTGCCCATTAACCACCGTTTCACCTTCGTATTCGGGCTGTGGTTGGGGTGGGGAGACAAACGAAGGGGGGCGTCGGATGATACGTGCTGGAGGGGTTGGCATTGGACATGGGGTGTTATGGCCATAAGCATTCACGCCTGACGCAGAAGCAAGAAGGCCAACACAGCTAAACGCGGCCGCACGAAGTCCGTCGGGAGTTGGTGGGCGTGTGGGCACATCAGGCGCAAGCAGGGGCGAGGAGGGGGAGTCGACGTCGACGGAGAGACAAGCTACGATGGGGGGTTGCTTTGAACTCGGCGGAGAGGGGAGTGTGGGCGATGTTCGCTGGCGGGTGGTGTAGGCACGCCCAATCGTTTCGAACGTCCGACAACGATTTTTTCGCCGCCCAAGCCCATTCCACGCCTTGGGGTCTGGTGCACGCAGACATTCGATGTCTCGTGGTAACGCCTTGGCTCGGGCAAGCCGTTGCTCGCGTTCTTGCTCAGCTACTCGAGCCCGGTCCCAATTCGCTCGAACATACTCCAACAACACGAGGGACTCGGCCATTGCTGCGTTCAGGAGTCGTCCGCTTCGGCGAATGCGCTTGGGGAGCGCCATGAACCAGCGAAGCTCGACGGGCGACCGTTCTTGAGCTTGAACGGCGGCCCGGAGGGCTGATTCAATCGTGCGTGCGGCCTCCTGGTCGGCAGGGTCGGCGGCGGGCATGCTAGGAACGTGGAGGCGTGTGGCAGCGTGCGATCAAGACGTAGGTTGGCACAAAGTATGTCAACGTGTGCGCACGGGGCGGACGAGTCGAATGGTGTGCGGGGCGTATGGATAGCCTCAGAATTCGGTGCGAGAAAAAATCGACAAGTAGGGCGATTGCGATCGAGCGGGGTGCGCGACGAGCAAACAAGGTCGGAGGCAGCAACGTGGAGCAATAGAGTCGCAGCACAACCCGGCTTGATGGACGCGAAGTGAGCAGACAAGTCGAACGAGGGGATGGACTTGGCGAACGGATGCGAAGTTGCTGAGAGAAAGAAAAAAAATGAATGTCCGAGGGAGTATGATGGTTGTGTGCAGCTGTTGGGAAAGCAAACGGCGTAGTGCCGGACGGAGGTGGCCTGGCGAGGCGTACAGGAGATCGTTCGATGCGCAGGACGCGGTAGTGTCGAATGAACGCCGCACGCTCAGGTTTGACACGGTTTTGAGGTGGCGGATGCGCGTCGACCGGGAGCTTGATTGGATAGGCCGTAGATAAACGACTCAGCAACAAGACGACGGGCGAATAGAGACAAAGGGGGAGAAGATGTTGACCAAGTAATACGAGGTTCAAAAGGCTTTTGGATGTTGTATAGAGCTCGGGTGGGTAATTGAGCAATAAGTGTGGCCTTGTGGGCCGGTGGGGTCGCGCAAGACGCGTAAAATCGCGCAAAAATCAGTGAGAATTGCGTAGAGCGCAATGAGAAGGCACGCAGAGTATCGATCCACTCTCGTCACCACGGTGGACACGGCAGGAAGGCGGTAGGGTATCCGATAGCTATGGACGACAAGGGAACACACCGGACAGGACCCGGCGGTACATGGCTAAGCGCCGGGCTGCCTACTACACCGTCCCTATTATGCGTCAAATCGGCATATCTTGCGCTTGTTCAACAGCCCCGCTCCTCGCGCTTCGGAGGATACCTCAAAGTCCACGAGTAGGTGCCAACAGTTGTCCCACTCAACCGTTCTGCCGCCTTTTCATTGACACTCACATGCGATCGACGTCCTACCCCTATATGGCCTAGTATTCTCGATTATTGTGCGGTCATTCTTCGCCGCTCATCGCGGGTCGTACACCACTCGACTCCCCTCTACACCACACATTGGATGGTACACACTACGGTATGCCAAACTCCCGCCCCAAGCATCTTCGCCTTCTCCAAATCCGGTTTGCGTCGCCGGTCGCTCAAAACACCATTCGCCGCGACGTCCAAATTATCCGTCCGTCCCCTGCCCGTTCGTCTCCCAGCCAGTATAATTTGGCTCCCCTGTCGATTCCACGCCTGTCCGCACCTGTTCTTGTTCGCTAAACCTACTCCTATCGACGTTCTACGCCTCTGCCATCGCCGCGCCTGCCGCTGATCCAGTCGACCGACAAGCCGCTCGCTCCATTGAATCGACGAATTGCAAAGCCTTGAAACGCTGCCAGCGTCCTCCCGCTAGTCATCCGTGGTTCTTCGCGCTCCCTCGACGTATGAGGAGTAGTGGGCGATTCAGGCCGCACAAGCGGAGTCAGAGGTGCCCATTGATCATGTGAGAGCGGACCGGGATCGGGAGTGGTAGTTCAAACAAGAACGCGAAGAGCGTCTTACCCAGGCGAAAATGCTACTTCGGGACCTCGAATATTTGCGTACGCCAGACCCAAAGGCGTGGAATGGACTTGGTTGTAGTAAATTGCAATGTCTAGCGTTCGAATCGATCGGACGCGGTTGAGCGTTTGTAGCTCGACAATACGTTGCCACGTCTACTCTGCTGCCTCAACCAGCCGAACACTTTGAACCGACGCAGCAAAGTACTCCAAATCTTCCTTCGACGCTGCCTGAACCTCGAACGGCAGTCTACGACACACCTGGACTGCTGTCGGATGTGATGAGGGTGTGTGCCTCACCCCCTCCGATCCTACCACCTACATATCCTCAATCGCCGCCACCTGGTAAATTGACAATCGCAGTCAACAAATAGACAAAGAAGTCGCTTGTAGCATCACCCACGGCTGGCATGCTTGGTCGCCGATGGAGGATCGTCTGCTTTGTGACGTTGCTCTTGACATTCCGGACATTCGACCCTTGCCCCTAGTACGCTGGAGGACCTCGTCTAGCTTCTTTCCCCCTCCGGGGTCTCACAGCACGATCCCATTTTACAAGCTGGCGGACTGGAGGTGCTGACTGGATTTGTTCGGGGTTTATTCACTGCACCACAAAAGACTTCCCTTCCGTGGTTGGTTCGGCCCTTTCTTACTGGAACGAGCGACTGTGTGGTGATACAAATGAGAGAAAAATGCAATTCAGTGCACGCCATCCCCATGTATATACGTATCGAACGTCAGAAAGTTTGACGCAGAACTGATCGCGACTAGCTATTGCCAAAACAAGCTTGGGGGCATGGAAAAACCAGTTGCGGGAGAGGGTGTGCGACACAATCTGTATTGAAATCCCACATCAATTATACATGTTTGGGTATACCCCAAGCTCCTTATGCGGAGGTTTTCTGCGATGAGAAAGCCGCGTGGAGTGAGCGTCAAAAATACAACCACAGAATGCGTTTTGGTGTATTAGCAAACATGCATCGAACCAGACTGTATTCAAAAGTCCCGAGTAGATGGATAGATATGTCGATGCTAGTTTAGCATCTTGAAGAGCGAGCCCAGCCCTGCTTCTGAATATATCCGTTTGAACGAAAACGGTCAGTGTCGAAATACCTGCCTGGAAACAACAAACGGCATTATTGACTACGCAAAAGCACAATATAGACGAGCGAATTGGTAGGCTATATGCGCCATATATGCTTCTGGACTATGCGTTCTTGCTCTCCAGGCCTAGAGGAAACACACCCACCACTCCAAGTTTCACGCAGAAGCCAAAAATACACACCAGGAAAAGTTTACCTCGATTGCCACCGATGTCGGTATGTACCATATTTTAGCAACTCTGTAACCGGCTGCAACCAGTCACAAGCTTAGTACGGGATCGCTTTAATCAATTATAGTCGCTTTTAGGTGCCAAAATCAATCAGAACCATTCGCGGGTTTGACACCAAACACGCAAAATCTGTTGAAAGTGGGACGAGGTGAAAACGCCGTTATAAATTGTGCCTGCGCTTCCACAGCCCTAGAAAGTACATAACATAGTCATCGGATGAGGATCCATAGCACGGAACACGCTCCTGGTGACTGTATGCGTGTCTGATTTAGCTTAGGACTGGAAATAGTCACTTGAAAGTGTAATGACCCGACGTACGGCTGAACCTCGGGCGGTCGTCGGATCAGCCTTGAATCCGACCACGACCGCGCCATCGATGCATTCTTGCACCCCCTTCTGCCATATGTCAACCGTCAATAGAGCATGCTATCACTGAAACTGTCTATATTTAAAACAGCCTTCCGCCGCTCGGGAATTGAGCACTTGACCAGACGACGAGATGTGTGAACGGCGGGCGCGCTGACGAAGGAGACCATGAGAACGCTGAGCTCGAGTTCTTATGCTGTCTTTGTAAGTGCTTATATCTCATCGTAAACTTGTATTTTTGGTTGGTACATTTGCCGTATGAATCCATATATACAACCTGTTCATCGATATCTCGTATGGCTTGAGAATCCAGACACATCAGCTGTAGTATATGCATGGCAATAATATAACCTTTAACTCGACCTGGTTGTGTGCTGGCGTTATCGCGCGGGAATGGATGTAGAGTGATACGATCAATATAATAGCCCCAGTCAAAGCTGACTCACAGAGGCACTGAATCTTCCGCGTATCCTTCAGATTCCACATATTTCTCGAAACCTTGCGCCATCCGTCGGATAGGAGAAACCATCCGGTGTGGCGCCGATTTGGCTCTTGTTTGTCCAGCATTCTATTGTAGTCCGATAGACCCGGTTTTAGTGATACCCCTGCTCTCCTGAACACAAATAGTGCCGCTTCACCGTGCATCACCAACTCAGCCTCCAAACAACCCGTATCCGCCCTTTCTGTTGCTCCGAGCTGTTCAATGAGATTGAATACGACAAATATGCAGAGGATGAGCTCTCGAGTCGTGACGAGAAAGATTACGAATTGCTCACCAAATTAGTAGCGTAATATGCCATCGCCAACACTTGCTATGCAATATGGAGAGTCTATAATCCCGCTTTGGTAACCTCGATGTCCTTTGGTGGTATGCTCGCAGGATGGCAAACCGCTGCCGCTTGTGAAACTGGTTTGGGTTTTCCTCAGACCTCTTGCCATATTCTAGCCGAAATGAAGGATAAAGAAATTTTTTTCAACAACTCGAGCTTGCCATGGATGCTTATGGAGGCCAAGCTCGCTGAGGCTCTATGACCTTGATCGAGTCGGCAGTTGCACCACCATGGGAGAGAAAATGTATATATGCGATATAATAAACACAAAAAGAGCGAAAGGAAGGGAAAGCTAGAACTTGAATAGGGTTGAAAGCGCAAAAAGTGGTCGAAGAATGGGGGCCAATGACCGCGAAGCAGCCGGGGGGGATGCCGTACCACCAGAGGCGCGAGGGGTGTTTTGCACGTTGGATAGTCATTGTGTACTTCATTTGGAGCAGGTTCATAGAAGGGTATGAAAAAGCTTATAGTAAGATGGGGTTATCAGCAACTTCAAAAGCCGAGGAAAGAGGCACGTGACAGGCGGCGCTCCTGGCGGACAACTTTTGCTGTGGGCCTCTGTGCGCTGCGGACCACACTCTCCAAATATGGTTGAGTTTCGTTTGTACATGTATTGCCCCTCTTGCGGATACAATTTCGGGTGCTAGATGTACCGGAGATTAGGGTTTTCTGAAAACTATGAAGGTTCTGAACGATATGCATACTTTACTCGCTGGACGCAAACTAGCTTTGACTCGGGCTAATGATGTGCGTACATGTCCTAGTTCAATCCGAGATGGCTTTCGCGGTGGTTTGAAAGAGCGAGGCGTGGACGGGGCCTACCCAGGCTGCGAGTGGGATCGCAACGGCTGGACGTACGTGGCGCCATCTAGAGGGAACCAAGGCGTGTGCGGCGAACAAGGGGCATAAGCGGGAGGTGGGTGGGGTCAAAAATCCAGTGATAAAGGCCAGCGAACTTAGCTAGGATATGGAACGCTGGTCGTAGTTCGATTAATGGTCAATAGATTCACATGAACTGGCTTACTGCCAGTCGAGTATCATCGATACCTCCTCCGCAGGCTACGTCCCATCGCGCCACCCATGCATAGTGACTATGGCATACGGGTTGTAAAATGATTCAGCGCAGACATATTAGAATGCTTTACCAATGTTCTCTATAATGGTACACGTGCGCAAAACCAATAAAAGGAACACTTTAGACCGCATACATATTGAAAAGCGTACATAGTCAGTGACGCACGCCCATCGGTTGCACACTTGAGACATGCATAGTGTAAAGGGCCAATGCATCGCATTTGAGCCCTGTGATCCTTTGGCGTTAGCATATCGCACATCGCATATGTGCTCCATACACCGCATAAGTGCTTGGTGCCTACATAATGCGCTTTGTAGTCAAGATAGGACATGATTCACACCTCATATGCACTTTTAATTGACCCCCCCTCCCTCGACCAGTATACGCATGTTCTTGTCAAGTTGGTTTGTGAAAATGGAATCTGAATGGGCGGTTTCCTGTAAGCATATATGCACGATCTGGGCTATGCAAATAATATGAATATGTCTTAGTTCGCATATCTTATGCGAATGTAAAACGTACCTTGGAACTGCTCTTCAAGGCCGTGGATGTAGACCTAGATTGGTCACATAACCCAGAGTAGCCCTCTCTAGATTCGTTCTTCGATGAGTGTTACTTACAGAGACTCCTCACTCGTCTCACTTCACCATATCTTTTCCTCGCTTGAAACGATTGTTGCATTATATTTTGGTAAGATATTATGATGCAGATACAATTGCGAAACAGTCGTAAAGGGGGCCAGAGAAACGCTCGACAGAAGTGGAATGGTTGATCTTTGTCCACATCTGGATGATACGAAAGAGAGGATGGCCCTTCGCTGCCATAGCGCACCGTCCACCCTGGCCCGCCTTTACTATCCGCCTTCAATAGCCCGGTGGCCGAATATCTCCAACCGCTGAGTTTTGGACGACCTAGGACCCGCATCCAACTATTGTAGTACCCGCTGTTCGCCACCAGGGAGTGTCCGAATGCGGAGCTACACACAAAGTCTGGTTACTCATCTTGATTCGCCTCAACAGCAGTAACACAGTCAATCCCCTATTTCCTGTGCCGCTCACGTTCAACAACATTAGCAGAGCAGGGAGATAACATAGACGTGGCCACAATATTCGTTGTTTATGCCAAGCATCCTGATTACCATACGTATACTCGAGTATGGCAGCCGGTCCGGAATCTCGCATTTGGGGTTTGCGGTCTGGCCACCACACGGTTTCGTCTAAATCAAACGTGTATGCGTTTTCGACCTTTTCGAGCCCCGCGTATTCGCCTTGGGAGAGTTTCATCATGTTCTGTAAAAAAAAAAAAACGCAGCTGAGACGGATCGCATTTGAAAAACTGACGGGTTTCTCACCTTGACGCGGTCAATAATATTGAAACACCCACACTCGTCAACCAAAGCAATACCCCCGGTATGTGGCCATCCCTCGCTATCAACGGTCTTCTTGGTGTTCTCCGGATCTGTAGCTCCAATCAGAAAATGAATAGTCTATGCACTGTCCTTGACTCACCCTTGCGGTATCTCGCAAAGCAATAAGCTCCACGAACACAAATCTCACCCCCCGCAAACGGGTTGTCCGTCGACCTGTACCCCATCTCGGGCGCATCCACCAACTTGATCTCGTTGACAGGTTGGGGCGCACTCTCAGTCGTCGTGCTCGTCGTGTCATTCAAAAATACCCTAGTACAAGCCCTGCAGTTCTCGGTCGTCTCATACCCCTCGACAACCTCGCACGCAAACGCGACACGCGAGAAATCCATCGCGTCTCGTCCGATCGGCGCGCTTCCGCGAGTGAGCATCGAGATCTGTCCACCGAGCGCGGCCTGCACTTTGCTAAACACTAGCTTCTCCCAGTACGCATGTTTGTCCCGGCCGGTCGCGCGCAAGTTTTGGTGTTTGGTTTCAAGCGCTTTATGGAAGAGGACGTCCTAAGGCCTGCGAACTTCGCGTGTACGGCCCGGCTTGGTAAAGCCTGTTGAGCACGCACAAGACGCTTGGGAAGTGCGTCGGCTTGAAGACTTGGGCGTCATCAAGGAGTAGCAGGGGATTGTCCGAAAAATAGCCAATACGACCACCATGTGCAATGTTCAAAAGTTCAGCAGTGCGCTACGGTCCAAAATTAGCCCAAATTGAGTACATATTTAGAACAGGCTCACCTCGTAAATATGCGCAAGAGGCAGATAACTCAACAACGCGCCACCAGGCACGAAATGCTAGCCATGCAATACCACCGGCGCCGCCAGCTGCTGGTGGGTCAATACGACACCCTCGGAGACACTTGTCGTGCCAGACGTGTGGCGGATCGATGCGACCGAGTTTGGGTTGGGCGAGGTTCATTCAGCGAGATTCGGAGCGCCGAGCTCCATCAACCGTTCGCACAGAAAGCTCCCCTGTTCGTTATTTTTAGTCTACGATTCTCCAAGAACATTGAAAATGCATACCTCAGACTCCTGAATGACGTACCGATTATGGCTGGTAGGGTCGTCCCAACGTTGACAACGGCGACGCGCCGGATCAATCGGAAATATTGAGCATAGAATAACGGGAATGTCAATCAAATATGGGTGTGCCGCACTCAAGCAGGGAATAAACATAGGATCTGGATGCGCGTTCGTAATCCAGAGGCGACCGGCGGACGGGTGAGTTGGACGTCGCAGCGAATGGTGTTTTCAGCGACCAGCGACACAAACCGAGTTTGGAGAAGGCGAAGATGCTCGGGACGGGAGTTTGGCATACCGTAGTGTGTACCATACGATGGGCGTTGTGGAGGGGAGTCGAGTGGTGTACGGCCCGCGATGAGCGGCGAAGAAACGACCGCACAATAGTCAAGAAGAGACCATATAGGGGTAGGACGTCGATCGTATGTGCGTGTCGACGAAATGGCGGCAGAACGATGTGTAAGGGTTGAGTGGGACAACTGTTGGCGCCTACTCACGGACTTCGAGGTATCCTCCAAAGCGCGAGGAGCGGGGCTGTTGAACAAGCACAAGATGTGCCGATTTGATGCATAATAGGGACGATGGATGGGCGTCGACATTGACGCCAGGACCGGGGACGAGATAGCACACGCGGAGTTGCGAAATGCGAGGAATGCGGGCATATGGTAAATAGCCGATCGTATAGGTCTAGTGACAAGAATCAAACACAGGTATGAATTATGTAATTGGGACGAGCACCTAGGCAAGGTGATACCTCATGAGCCAATGCGTCGGCGCTGGTTCTGGTTGTAAGAACGGCATTTAGTACGGAAAAAGTTACATCGGTTCGGAAGGAAGCCTATTGAAGAGACAGAGGTACCCGGTGGAGACGGGGGAAGGGGATGTATAGCTAGTGGTGGACGGGTGCAGAAGGCTGGGAAGGGTGACCAGGGTACCCCCGTGGTCCCACTGGTACAGCGGGGATAGGTACCCGCGGTGAGTCGCACAGATCAGGTTCAGAGATACGCCGAAATCGCCCGAGGAGTCTGCTAGTTAAAGTATAGAGTTTGATCGATGCAGCGTTCTGAGACGAATCCGATCGCTTCTCTTCATTGAATATAGTTCTTGCAAGAGCGGTATGCATGGCGGGTGGGTTGGTGCGCACCGAGTCAGTTGATAGACAAGCATTGCCGAACTGAGGATTGCTCATGCAAATGAGGCCCGTTCGAGTCGAAGCATCCTGTTCAAATGAACATCCTACGCGGCGTCCTGCGTCTACCGCATATATCTTCGCCCTTGTTCAGAGTTCGGTGACGGTGCCCCATCCAGAGCGAGTCATGAGTGCAGTCTCTCGAGCTCGGGCGTTTCGAGCGCGGCGAAACCGGCCACCTGACGCTCGGATGAGTCGATAACGTCGAACATATTGAGAATCTGGAGGCTGACCTTTTGCATGTCTTGACGATCTCGAGGGTCTGCCGACGCGCGGTTTGTCGTAAGCACCGGGGACTCCGCTCTCCGAGTCGACGACGCGCTTTTGATGGATTGTCTCTGGAACATGCTGCCGGAGAAATGCGGAGAACACAAGGAATCTGGCTCGTTGCCCATGGAACTGCGTTGGACCGTTCGGCTGGGTTCGCTTGGGATGCTTGCTCGCGTGATGGGTGTAGCTTGGTTGCTCTACAGGGCAGTTAGCGGGCCGACTGGTAAAAAGAAATTGTTAGCTTCGAAGCTCTTTTTGGCAGATGAAACCTACCGCTCAGGCGCCCGATCGAAATTGATACCCCATGCGAGATTGGAACCGAGCCACTTGCTTGCCGGCGCAGGCCATGCGTTACGTCATCCAACGCAATTCCCCCTCTCTGAACGCCGACAACTACTCTGGAACGGTTACACTAAAGGGTATAGTGTACCTGTCGTTTGCCAAAATCGCCCATAGCCCTCTGAAAATGGACCGGCGACGAGGCTAGCGCGTGCCCAGTCTCGCGTGTTGAGGCCGTCGAGATATCTGGTCTGGGGTGCGATGATGCCTGAGAGCGTTTCTGTCTCAGGCGCCTGCCTGTCCGATCCTGAGTCGAACGGTAGAACAGAACGGCGAGGCCCGACGTCGGTTGGCGGATCCAGGATGTAGTCTCCTGTCGAATAAAATGATGATAATAAACAGAGCTATCGAGTCGGGTCGAAACATGCCAAGCCGACGCACCAAGTCAGACAACGGGTGGCTCACCCCGATAACTGCCGGCCCAACACGAGTTGTGTCATGGTCCGCAGGTGCTAAACTGGGCCAGAGTATCCCTTTCCCGTACCACAAGTCCCGGGGACGTTCGAGCCGCTGTCGACCTTGGTCCAGCCCGACCGACGGTGGGTTTGCGTCGTCGCCGCCGGGGTTTGACTCGATGCCGAACAGGTTTGACCACCTCTCGGGTTTCTCTTGGAGATCGTACGAACATATCGACCGAGCTGTGCCGGAGTTGCGTCCTGCCCGTGTAGCTCTTGCAGCTGGATTCCGAGATCTCTCTCTGTGGCTGAGGAGTCTCAACAAGCACTCCGCGAGTGCACTGGAATATCCGCGTACCCTTGGTGTGGGACACTCGGGCATACGCTGGCGGCTTGGACCGAACCGGGGTACGCGCCTGCCGTGGACGTTGGTTACCATCGCACCCGAGGACGGTTCGACCGCAACACCTCGAGCCAGGTTGAGGTGGAGAGCCCCAACGACGTAGGAGACACAGCCAGCAATATGGGACAGCGTGTGTGGGCAGATTTGAGTGGTCCATTCTCCAATTGACATACAGATCATCAACTGAGGTCTAGACCACTGGAGCAAATTGCCAGAGCAAACTGCCCGCTCTGCTAGTGAGACATCCCGTTGGCTGGGTTTAGCGAATGATCTCACCTATATCTATGAGTTATGTGGGATAGCACCGAGCGTAAGCTTGCTTTGGGTGGCAGCGCGAGTTGGATGCAGGCGCATTGGGGACCGAGGACAGGGCCGAGCATAGCCTAGATCGACGACCGACCTGCGGCGAAGCGGTTGGGCGGACCAAAGAGATGGTGTGGTGGCCGAAAGACTACTCGGTCGAGTGGGGTAGCCGAGTGCCGAGCGCATCTACCGGGGTGGCGTCGGTTGTCGCAAGAGGTGTTTGTTGCGGAGAGCGATGGCGATGATGTAGGATACATGAAGATGTCAGCTTGCGCACACACAGCAACAAACGCCACAGCGGTTGTGGCAAGGGGGTATCGCCACCCACTCACGTGACCCTCTGCCTTTTCCAGGTCCCCACTTTACGCCTTGACTATCTTGTCGGAAAACCTGCTGGAGCTCACGTTTCGCTCCCATCAGCGCTCATTCACGCCGCGTCGTTTACGTCCAACTCTTTGTTGGGATAGGCAGTCAGCCGCAGCGAGTGCGCCAACAGTGTATGGTCTACCAATGCCGTCAACTCGTCGATTAGTTTTTCCTTTTACGGTGCGTCTAGCCCATTATTCACGGCATAACGGTGCTGAACTAGATGTATAGGATGGGACGTTGCGTTTGATGGTCAGGTCCAGGGCGATATGTCCATCAAACTCGCTGTCGACGGGATCGACACGAGCTTGACCTCCATCCCAGGCTCGATCTTTGAGCTCAAGGGCTTGGAGCCGTTCAAACAACATTCGGTCGAGCTCTCGGTTCACTCGGCGTCGTCTGGCTCTCTGTTGAGCGTTAGTCAAGCAACAGTCAACGGATCGACGTTTTCGGATTTGGCGTGAGTCCGCTCAGAGTCTGGGCCATAAACAAAGCTGGCGACGTGCGATACAGCCAAGACCGAGCAATTGGTGATCTTCTGACCAACAACGGATCTGTCACATGGAACGGATTCCAGCAACAGCCAAGCGCGTCCGGCTCGTTTTCGCCCACGACGTACGTCTCATCCAAAGCTGGCGACACTGGCTCGGTCCAATTCAACGGTCCGTCTACCTTTCTCGCTTCCTTTCTTCTTGGCTGAATCGTATTATCACATAGGCTCGGCAGTCACTATCTATGGACCGTGTTCACCCATTTCGGGCCTGCTCCGCGTCCAACTGGACAGCACCGAAGCAGTCTGCTCTACTAAACCCCCGGCTTCTCGGCTCTCAGCATACACACACTCTCTGTCACATCCGCCGACCAAAACCCAATCTCGATCCACCACTTCGAGTTTTGCCGCGGGTTCGCGTGTGCGAGCACCACGAACAACGTGGCGCCCGGTGCAATCGGGCGTTTTCGATATTTTGCTCGTAACCTCCGCCCTCTTTGCGCTTCTAATATCATCTCCCTCGTTCGATGTACACAACTTTCGTCTTTCCTGGGTTCATTCCTTGTTTAGGGTAGCGCGCTACAAGTATATTGGACGCACGATTCAGTTGGATCTTTCGGTCATGTTTTGGGGCTACCCATGGTTGTCGGCTTGTTTTCTATTTTCAGTGTTATTGTAATGCATCGTATTACAGTCATCGCGCAATCCCCAATCGACAAGCGTTGTAAGTTACATTTTGGTCGAGGGCGGGCCTACGCTACTTGGAGTCTAATCGTCTCAAGCGCTGTGGCCTATGATGCATGAGCCCTTTGTACCAAGCTCAATTTAAGATATCACACAACAAGCGCCATATTATGGGTAGAGATGACGAAAGGTGACAGGCAATGGGGATCCAGAGAGATACAACAAATAACGTACGAGTGCAAGAGCAAAATTAGAAATGACAAGGTCTATGGATATAAACCCGGGCAGGTGATCGCGAGCAGAGAGATCGAGTTTTCAGCGCAAGAAATCGCAGATGGGAAACAGAGAATGCTGAATGAAAAACGAGGTAGGATTCACAAAGTTACCCTTCCCTTTAGCGAACCTGGGTAATTCGAGATTCGCATCTTCGAGCTTTGTGAGACGTCTCTCGGGATAAGCCAATTATCTATGCGCCAATCACACAATCTGATATGAGGGGCGATCGGGTAATGTTTGTCCGTGCTTGACTTTGAGTCCCCCTATGTCTCGACCCCCCTATACCTCGATTTGTTTCCGGCAGCATCCGACACTCCCTCTTTCTCAGCTATATAAGAGGCCCTCCTCTCCTTCTTCCTCTTGCATACAACCATGATCTCCCCTCTCCTCTACTTCCATATTTTGGACCGCTGAAATTCCCACACACTCTTTTGCTCATATACCCTCCGGGGGTATTCCTTTCTTGGCGATACCGACACGGTGTACGACGCTAGTAAGTACCGCTTGCCTTCCTTTCTTCAAGGTCACTAAACCCCACGCTTTGCGCTGACTTCTCCACGCTAGTTGAATGCGACCCTCGCAGCTTCAAGCGCGGGGTCATGAGCGCAACCGCGCGACTACGCGATGACAGAGAATACGACGACCGAAGAAGCAACCCCCCATACCCCGAAACCCGATTGATACACAACGAGCTATATACACGTGAGTAGTCCCGATCAGGCAACTTTCCCGCCCAAGCGGGCGAGCCTTGCCGTTTTGACTGATGATCTGGGAGAACACAGACCTGGACGGGACTACTCATTGCAGCTCTCAAAGGAGATGCTGTTGTACTTTGTGAGTAGTTTCGCTATGATATTATGGTTGGAAATCGTTTTGAAAGTAGACGCTCAGATCGCACCCTTGTTGAGCCGCCTTTTATTGGTTGCATGATTACTCGCTACAGCTCTCGAGAAAGAGATGCTATTAGATTTTGTGAGTAGTTCCGCTATGATACCATGGTTGGAAATCACTGAGCGCGGGCGCCCAGGTTGCACCCCTGCTGGACGCTGCCTCGATGGCCAGATGCGCACAAGTGTGCCGTCGCATGCGGCGTATCTTTGGTAGCAAGGGCGCGCAACGAGTATGGCGAACCGTCATCGCCGGGATGGGCAACCAAGAGGTGAGAATATCCCACAGCTGAAGCATATATGTACTGACTGGGTGTTTTAACTGAAGCACCGCCAGAAGGCACTCATTGCTTTCATGCCTCTCAGACAGGAGACGGACAAGATTCTTGGACTGTTAGTCCTGTTTCCTCGCCCTCTTCACCAGCGGCTTGAGGTCGAGTTCTTTTTCGGGTGCAAGGCAAAGCTTGTGCCTCGATTGCACCCCTCGACCTTGCCCGACGCCTACGAACCAGTCCCTTTAGGCCGGAGACCGCTGACGAAGCAAACCTCCTCCAGCATGCTGTATACTTGGGACAGGTGGGGCCAAGCTCCTGTCTTCCCGGGAAGCGTCGGTCCAGGAACGTACGTGTTTGTACGAGACTTGGACCTTGACTGTGCCAGCGCCCGGTTGGGTCATTCGAGACTGCCGGGCGTCAAGAAGCTGGCACCGGCATGGCTTTGCCAGATCTGACGTCCTTGAATCCCCCGCCTTTTTTCATGAATGCCGCCTGTCTGTGTCTAGCTTGGCCGTACAGTCCTTGATTAATCGCTTTGTAATTTAGTGCCCTTGTATGTACCATATGAATTTTGATCCTTGTCACCTACGCAGGCTTGGAATGGTTTGCAACGGTCCATTCTTGTCCCGCATATAGTTGATTGGACAAGCCGTAAATCGTCATCCGAGAACAGATGACGCCGACACCAATCGGCCGGTTGCAGCCGCTATGAAACTTGCGGGCTCTGGTGTTTAAAGTATGGCCGCAACCAAAAGCAACAGCCTCATACCTCAGCAATCGTGACATGTAGGTTAACCAAACTCGAGGTGGCACAGCTCCACCCCGAACCAATGCATAGTGATTTTTGATTGGTCAACATCAACAGCTAGACCAAGCTTTTAGGCACGCTTCGTACTGCCGTCCAGTTGAGTCTTGGAAACCCGACTTGCACGATGCGGCACAATGTGCACTTGCGAAAATAGCCCCAGGTGGCTATGATTCAGTCCGTGTCGATTCTAGCAATACCGTCGAACCCGTGGCCAAGATAACTCCTACCCCGCCTGACTCTTCCAGCCGTTTCACTCAATTTGACCCTACCGTCGGTATGACTCGCCCGGAGCAGCTCGATCATGCGCTTGTTCGATCGCTTTGTGATTGTGGAAATCCAAATCGCCTAGTTGACTACCCGGCCCGGAGGCAAATTGTACATTTACTAAACCCCCGTTGAATGGCTTCGTTCTGCACTATACATGCGCGAGTGTCTGAAGACTGAGACCAATATTAGTCTTTATTCCGATGGGCTTACGAGCGAGCGTCGCATTCAAGGCACACCCATACTATATCCGATGTCTGACCGTCCACCCGACTGCGAGCGAGGCTTTGACGGGCAGTGATGATATGGCTATAAAAGCATGGGATCAAGACAAGGGCTAGAAGCGCATTCAGGCGAGTCTCCTCCAAAAGGCCAAGCAAGCGCATTTAAATACACTTGGGATAAATAATTCTACGAGGGATACACGCGTCGGTTTGGCGGGTTAAGGATGTAGTCGCCTGACAAATGAAACGATGTTACCGAGTCGGGTCGAAACATGCCAAGCCGACGCACCCAGCTGGATAGCGGGCGGCCGACCAAAGGTGGTTTTGCATTGCCGTCGCCGTGGTTTGGCCCGATACCAAACAAGTATGACCGCCGCTCGGGTTTCCCCTAGGGATAATAGGGATATACCAACCGAGCCTCGCCGGAGTTGCGTCCTGACGGTGTAAATCTTGCAGCGGGATCTCGCGAGATCTCGCTGTGGCTGAGAAGTCTCGACGAGCTCGCCACGAGTGCGCTGAAACCCTCGCGGACCTCTGGCGCAGAACACTCGAGCATAGACTTCATTTTGTGAAATTACAGTAGAGCACAAGTGTGATGCCGAAATAAACTTTCAGATTATTTAGGCCATGTCCTGGGCTCTGGCAACTTGTTGATCGGCGCTACTCGAACGCTTGGAGAATCTGGTCACTCCCACCGACCTGCGTCTTTTTTCAGAGTTTAGATAGATTGAGCTCTTACCACACCGAAACTTCAAACATAAACGTTAGTCCACAGATAGAAGACAGCCTTATGTTCATTAGCCAATGTAAACTATCGTATCATACCCACAGCCGAACCGCTGCTTTGACCTTAGAATATACTGATATTGGGTCAAATACTAAAAAGTCAAAGGGCGGGAGATTCCGTGTCAATAAACATAGTGGACAGCCATGCGCGATACATCCATGGTATAAAAGACGAATACAAATATGCGATAAACGTGAACTAATAAATATACTCATAAATCATTACATAGGTCCTTCGACTTGAACCCACTTCGCTCCAGACCGCTGAAACAGGACTGGTACGACCGACCGACAATCCACGCCCGAGCGCCGAGCACGGACCCAAACTCGATCCTCACCATTCGACCGACAGACCATCCACTCGCTCGGACTCGTCCGTCGCTCAGCAACAAACGATCCAAACGACACAGACTTGAGCAACCGACGTTCGACTGCCAAAATAGTCGCCGCGAGCCTCTCTGCACCCTCTACACGATCGGTCCAGACGTGAAAACATTGCGGACACGACGCTTCCCAGATCTTCTTGTCCGCAAGGCAAGGAAGATGAATGTTCGGGGAAGGGAAACCAGCATGCCGAGCGTTCCACATGGCCGCAAACTGGGTGGCGTTTTGAGCTGGCGAGTGATTCAGCCATCGCTTCGAGTCTCGGTGAGGGTGATATCGGACATGGGATGGTAGGGTACGGTGGTTGTCGATCGCTTGGGGAGGGATAAAGTATACGCCCAGGTGGATGGACTTGAGGTTGGGCAAGGCGCCGAGTGCAAGCGCGACAGCCCGCTGCAGTACCGTTTGTTAGATACATCGCATTTAGTCTATCAATAAAACTTACAGCATATATTTCTACCTCCGCCAACCCGCAACCCTTCAGATAATGTTCATGGTCCGCAGGTTGTTGATGCCCTGCCCACCATATACACCTTGGACGATTGAACATAGTGCAGAACTCCAACCGAAGGGCAACTATGTTGGAGCAGAGTCGACCCACGAGTGCGATCGTGTCCTCTTCAGAAGCGTGGGACCACAGTATCTCGAGCTCTTGGAGGCATGGAGGTAGGCTGATAGTGGGTATAATGGGGCGCCATGTACTGTTACTGTATTCGAATGCGCATCCAAAATCTAGGCTCGCAAATCGAAGCTGTGTGAAGCGCGAGAGGTCTCTCGGAGACTTGGATAACTTAAAGAGAGTGAGTGGGCTGCGAAAAGTATTAGCGTACAAACACACCTTCAACATAACATGGACTTACTGCACCAAACTCAATATATCGAGGGCTGGCAAGCTCGACTCTGACCAGTGGTGGTTCCAGAACGCGGATACTAGCTCGAGAAACATTCTCGAGACAAGCATGACCGAGACGAGCGCCTTCTTCTGCTCTAGTGCACAATCTCCGATGCGGTATTGTCGGACACTGTGTTGATCTATGAGCGAACTGATGAACGCGGCGACGATCATTTGGTAGATTTCGCAGGAAAGAGGTGGTGGGTTCGGGTCGGGTGTTCGTTTGAACCTACCGAGCAGAGATCTAAGCAGGGGCGTTTTCCCGTCCCGCCGGCGGGCATCTGGGCAGTCGTCTGGGGGGAGGTCGAAGCTGGGCATCGCGGCTGGCAGCGAGTGGACAGATCAACAAGACTTTTATCACCGCCAATCCCGAGACCCCAGAGACCGCTCTTCACTGCCAATCCGAATGGACACGTACTTGTCGACAAGCATATGCATGAATCCGGGCCCCGGGGGGCGGTGTCGCACAAAAATGGCTCGTCCTAACTCCTCGGGCTTGGCCTTTCCATGTGCAACTGCCGCGGCTTCATTCACTATCTGTAAATAGGAGAGGCGATTGGATTTGTCTCGATCAAACTCAACACCTTAAACGGCAGACTCCTCGGGCGTATCTCTGAACAGGGTCTGTGTAACCCACTGCGGGTACCGATCTCCAGGTATCTCCGTCTCTTCAATAGCCTTGCGAAGCGATGCAGCTTCCTGCGGCGTTAGCTTGATATATTCCACGAGCATGTTTTCTTCGTTATACTCTATGGTCTTCGACCTAATGCCCGGTGGTTGCTTGTAATTATTCAACGAGCGATTCTGTGTTTCAACTTACCCTGGAATAGGGATGACGTTGTCTCCTTGAGCGAGCAAGAACGCCAAGGCAATTTGACTTCCAGTCGTGTTGTGAGCACTGCCGACCTCTTTGAATTTGGCTGCCAGTGCCAAAATAGCAGGAAATTTCTCATCGGAGAACTTGGGAGATAACCGACGAAAGTCGTGCTCAGGAAGATCTGCATGGCAAGTCTGAAGGAGCGTTCAGTCCATGTAGGTAACGCACCGGTTTCGAAGATCTAATGCTTACGATGTGGCCACTCAACAAACCCGCACCGGTCGGAGTATATGCGACCACGGCAATACCACGCTCCCGCGCATTATCAAGCAAGTGACCCTTTGCCTCTACATCCAACATAGACGGGGAATACTACAAGGGGAGGTTTGATAGACCACCAATTGATTGGAGTCAAACACACACCTCAACTTGGATTGCGGCAACCGGATGTACTTTATGCGCGCGGCGTAAGGTGGTAGGTGAAGGCAGCGATAGGCCAATATAGCGTATTTTCCCTTCCCTATAGCCTCATTTGTCAGCATATATGCGTACATTTACACCATGTCTGCACACTTTACCAACTCTACCAGAGCACGCATGGTGACCTCAATCGGCACTTTTGGATCAATGCGATGGACATAATAATCAATCGTATGCACTCCTAGGCGATTCAAGGATTTTTTGATCGATAGCTTGACGCTACCACCGTCGTCAAAAATCATGCTCTGGATCTGGGCGCAAGACGTTCACTATTCGGGATCTCCACGTACACCGTTCGGATCACTTTTTACCATGGCTTCCGTGATTCCATAGTTTAAAGGCTCAATTTCAGATGTATCATGCCGGCCAAGTATCAGGTTAACAAACCAACCTTTGTTGCCAGGAAAATCTAACTCGACGCATTAGTTTCATGTCCCAATTCGATACATTTACAACACTTACATGATCGCGCTTGCCTGTCCTCTTGAACCATTTCCCGGGCAACTCTTCGACATCCCCCTAATAACAAATAACTTCAGGTTCGCCCGCAAGGCTCCTGTAGAAATCAACTACTCACATAATGGTTGGCAGTATCCCAGTTGGTACATCCCAACTCTACGAGTGGCCCCTCATTGTACCCCCCCACCACCTCATCCTAACCCACCACCGTCGCCAGTTAGCCACCCGACCCGCGAGTTCACTTGTGTCTCGGCGCCTCGGTTTTCCCCAATCCCTTCCGGTTGGACGGTGTTAGTCGTTCATCAAAGGCTAAGATGAGATCATGGTGTATACTCCAATACCCCCAAAGCCCCGTTATACAATAGTAGTATCCAATCAAAATTTCTCAATTACATCTGAAAGTTCATACAACGAGAGATTTACACGCACTTGAAATGAGCTTGTGGAAAGATCATTTTACTATTTGCCTGCGAACCAGACATCATAGCGCATAACTGTCCAACCGCTAGTAGAGTCCCCCCATCCTGCATCCCTTTCGTTTGTCAACAACTCAATTCATCTTTCCACAAAACTTCATACCGTTCATTACATCCCTCGTTTTCAATGAAAGTCTATTCGAAGCGGCGGCATATTTCGCTTATCGACAGCTCCTGGGTTGGAAGTAAGAGGCTACGAAGATGACTCTCGAAAATATCAGGATTAGTGCTTGTTCTGACGTCGAGCTTCTTCAATTTGGGCCACAGATAGGGTGGTCGAGGATGAGAAGAGCGCTGGCGTACAAAGTCTTGCAGTATGTTGCTACCCATATAAAACCTCCAGAGGTACATAGTTTGTAGATGAGGCATGGGTGTGAGAATGGCCGAGATATGGAAGTTACTATAAGTAGCGCTAAGTAGCCAAAGGTTGGTTATACGACAACGTTCCGAGAACAGATGTAGCGAATCAACGTATAGGGTGTCACCACCCATAGAAAATGTCAGCTGGACCCCATCGGAAGAACTCTTGATCAGTCGCAGCACCGACCACAGGTTCCTCGGCGAGCTCGATTCGAGTTTGAGGACTTCGAGCTCGTCAAGAGCAATAGGGTCGGTCGTTAGTGGGAGGTTTGAGATAAATTCTATCTCATTAAATACTAGGGACCGGAGCCGAGGGTTTGATCGAAGAACCTGCGCGATATCAGATGTCGTTGGATGCCATCCCCAAAGGTCCTGAAGGTGTAGATCTTCAAGTCTTGTACAGGCAAGGCTGTTCAAGTCGATTATAGCGTAACGAAGCCTCAGGACCCGCAGCGAAGTAAAAAATGAAATAAGCATATCTGATGAAAGGCTTGTCGCATCTCCTGGAAGAGATATCGGCCCGTCGATTTCCTCGTTATCACCATCACCCAAAAGAATATCTAATCCCTCGGCCGTCCCAATGGTCCCTTCATTCACCCAAGACGTAATAAATTGCCTGGCAATCATACACGCCTCGCTGTTCGTACTGTGAATCTTGAGGTTGTGCACTCGTGGGAATGATGGAGTCAGCAAGTGAATCGCATGGGAGATCTCCCATTCCGTAACTATTGCCCAGGATCGAGAGCAACTGTCTACTATCCAAATATCCAGTAATGGGCCCCTTGAGCGTTTCACTCGGAGCTCGGCAGTTTTATGTCTTGGCATGCTTTGGTATTCATCGAGGGGTAGTAGGATTTGAGACCAGAAGCTTGGAGTATTCAGCATCAGCTGGCGCCAGAAACGACAAACGCTGGAAAGGGTACGCGCGTTGGCTTCAGCATTATAAGCCACTTCGACATTTACGTTTGTTTTCCAGTCTTGGTGTTCGTAGACTAAAAAGAAGATACTAAGTAGTATCTCCGGAGGGAGGGTGTTGATGGGTGACAGGCTGGGAGAGCTATTACGCAAGGCCTCGAGGGAGTGTCTAGATTTGGATAAGCTCTGTTCGAGGGATAGGAGCGGAGAGAGCTCAAGATCGAGCTCCGCAAGTGCCTGGTCTCGTAAATGCCGTGTGGTCAGCGCGGGTGACGTATTTCGTACGGAACTAGGCTGTTCGCAGGCTTCATTGTAGTTCTGAGCGGTGTGCTCCAGCTGGTCTCGAGCAGATTTCCAGTGTTTCAATGTAGCATCGCATGGATTAGGAAGCGATTGAGACATGATGAAGGAACAAACAGAGTTCGATCTTGATCCTAGCTATCCTATATTTGTATCGGTTTAGTGTTTTCAGAATCAAGTGGTGGGCTAGCTCTAAAGCAAACGAGGATCGACAGATCACCTTGCTCCAAGGTCACATCGGGTAGACACGTGATGATACCATATTGGGCGACGGAGTTGCCCAACAGGGCAGTCGGATGCTGTTGGAGCCAAATGGAAACGCAATGAGTTGGGACATAAGGGCTCTCGTCTTGCGTATCAAAGATATTTAGCCAAATACTATACGACCGCCACTGCGACCTTCAAGTGCGGTCGCAAGCCAATCGATGGCTCGATTAATTTCGAGGTGCAGCTTGAAGTCTCTGAGGCAAGACTGAATCGTCTCAACACCAAGTAAGCTTGGCAGGAAAGAACATCATCTCTCAGTGCTCAAGAATCCAGAGGCTGTGCGGGGTTGTTTGCCCGTGTTCAGAGCTCAGGATGAGTTCCACTCGGCTGAGTAAATGAAGGCTCGACATCACACGGAGGCAGGGCCTTATCTGTTGGTCTGAGTGTAGCGCAATATAGCTACCTGTTCATCTATTTACAACAACCATATATGCTCCAGATATCGCGCTAAGCATCTCGCCGCCTTCCTATCACACAGATACTTGGACCGGACCAAGGAGATAACCTTAACTCACATCTATCCGCATAACCGAGAGTGAGAGCTGAACATACAACATTCAATATTATTCAACATTGCTGGCGGTTATGTATAACAGATGATCCTACAAGACAACGATGTTCATTATGGGATGAATATGAATACGCTACAAATGCTAATAAATAACTTATAAATAACTCATTATCACATAGGACCCTCAACTTGAACCCATGTCTCTCCAGACCGCTGAAACAGCATAGGTACGACCGACCGACAATCGACACCTGAGCGTCGAGCCCGGACCCAAACTCGATCTTCGCCGGTTGACCGACAGACCATCCACTCGCTCGGACTCGTGCGTCGCTCGGCAACAAACAATCCAAACGACACGGACTTCAGCGACCAAGCTTCTACTGCCAAGATAGTCGCCGCGAGCCTCTCTGCGTGCTCTACACGATCGGCCCACAAGCGGACGCACTCCCTACATGGGGCTTCCCAGATCCCCTTATCTGCTAGACAAGGAATATGGACGTCTGGAGAAGGGAAGCCAGGATGTTGGGCATTCCACATGGCTGCAAACTGGGTGGCGTTTTGGGCGTGCAAGTGATTCAACCATCGCTTCGAGTCTCGGTGAGGGTGGTACCGGAGATGTAATGGTTGGGTACGGTGGGCGTCGATCGCTTGGGGAGGGATGAAGTATACACTAAGGTGGACAGAACTGAGGTTGGGCAAGGCGCCCAATGCGAGCGCGACAGTTCGCTATGGTACGCTTTTGTTAGATACATCGCATTTAGTCTACCAATACAACTTACAGCATATATTTCTACCTCCGCCAACCCGCAGCCCTTCAGATAATGCTCATGGTCCGCAGGGTGTTGGTGCCCCGCCCACCATACACACCTCGGACGATTGAACATGGTGCAGAACACCAACCGAAGTGCAACTATGTTGGGGCAGAGTCGACCCACGAGTGCAATCGTGTCCTCTTCAGAAGCGTGGGACCACAGTATCTCGAGCTCTTGGAGGGATGGAGGTAGGCTGATAGTGAGTATAAGGGGCCGCCATGTACTGTCACTGTATTCGAATGCGCATCCAAAATCTAGGCTTGCAAATCGAAGCTGTGTGAAGCGCGAGAGGTCTCTCGGAGACGTCGATAGTTCAAAAAGAGTAACTGGACTGTAAACAGAATCAGCGAACAAGCATACCTTGAGCGTAACGCGGACTTACTGCACCAAACTCAACATGTTAGGGGCTGGCAAACTCGGCTCCAGCCAGTGGCGGTTCCAACACACCCAGACTAGCTCGAGAAACATTCTCGAGACAAGCCTGACCGAGACGAGCGCCTTCTTCTGCTCTAGTATACCATCTCTGATACGGTATTGTCGGACACTGCGTTGGTCTATGAGCGAACTGATAAACGCAGCGATGATCATTCGGTAGACTTCGCAGGGAAGAGGCGATGGCTTCGGGTCAGGCGTTCGTTTGAACCTGCCGAGCAGAGAGGCAAGCAGGGGCGTTGTCCTAGCTCGCCGACGAGCATCTGGGCAGTCGTCTGGAGGGAGGTCGAGGCTGGCCATTAGTATTGGTCGTGGTTCGGAGTGGGCGGACAGGACCGGACTTTTACCACCGCCAATCCCGAGACCCCAGAGACCGCTCCTCACTGCCAAGCCGAGTGGACGCGTACTTGTCGGCAAGCATGCACACCAACGGGCAGTGTTACGCAAAAAATGACTCGGCCGAACCCTTCAGACTTGTCCTTTGTATGGAGAATTATTGCCGCCTCATTCGCCATCTGTAATTAGGAGAGGTGATTGGATTTAACATCGATCAAACTTTACAACTTAAATCGCAACTTCCTCAGGCGTATCTCTGAACAGGGTCTGTGTAACCCACTGCGGGTACCGATCTCCTGGTATCTCCGTCTCTTCAATACACTGCCCCACAAAAGAATTTCCGCACGTGATTGGTCCAGCCGCTTCTCCCTGCGACGAGCGAATGGGCGGTGATAAAAATGATACAAAAGTGCGATCGAGTGCACGCTACCTATATGTATATACATACCAAAAATCAGAAAGATTGACCAAGAATTGAGCCAGCTATCGCTGAAACGAGTTGCGGAGCACGGAAAGGCTTTTGTGGTTTGTCCAGGCATCAACATTTTCAAGTAAGAATGTGGGCGATAAAAGCGGTACAAAAACACCAAATTAATCGTACATAGTCGCATACACTCTTAGCCTCGTATGCGCAAGTTTCATGCGATAAAAAAGCGTGTGGAGTGAGCAGTAAAAATTCGACCACAGAATGCGTTTTGGTGCAGTAGCAAGCATGCATCAAACCAGACTGTATTCAGAATTCTTTAGTAGACAGATACAATTACCTGTACTAGTTTAACATCCTAAATAGAAAGCCTCTGCTTCTGAACATATCTGTTTGAGCTAAAACAGTCGGTATCAAAACACCCCCCTTGAAAACAACAGGCTGCATTCACTACGGAAAGGTACAGCATAGACAAGCAAACAAGTAGACTATATGCGCTATATATGCACCTGTCAGCATGCACAAGAATAGGCATGCTCGCTTCACAGGTCTGGAGGAAATATGCCCACTACTCCAAATTTTGTGCAGAAGTCAAAAATACATATGAAAAATCGCTCCAGAATAGAAATATCATGCAGTAGGCATATTTCCTCCAGACCTGTGAAGCGAGCATGCCTATTCTTGTGCATGCTGACAGGTGCATATATAGCGCATATAGTCTACTTGTTTGCTTGTCTATGCTGTACCTTTCCGTAGTGAATGCAGCCTGTTGTTTTCAAGGGGGGTGTTTTGATACCGACTGTTTTAGCTCAAACAGATATGTTCAGAAGCAGAGGCTTTCTATTTAGGATGTTAAACTAGTACAGGTAATTGTATCTGTCTACTAAAGAATTCTGAATACAGTCTGGTTTGATGCATGCTTGCTACTGCACCAAAACGCATTCTGTGGTCGAATTTTTACTGCTCACTCCACACGCTTTTTTATCGCATGAAACTTGCGCATACGAGGCTAAGAGTGTATGCGACTATGTACGATTAATTTGGTGTTTTTGTACCGCTTTTATCGCCCACATTCTTACTTGAAAATGTTGATGCCTGGACAAACCACAAAAGCCTTTCCGTGCTCCGCAACTCGTTTCAGCGATAGCTGGCTCAATTCTTGGTCAATCTTTCTGATTTTTGGTATGTATATACATATAGGTAGCGTGCACTCGATCGCACTTTTGTATCATTTTTATCACCGCCCATTCGCTCGTCGCAGGGAGAAGCGGCTGGACCAATCACGTGCGGAAATTCTTTTGTGGGGCAGTGTAATCAAGGCCGCCGATAATGCCCCTGCTCGGCTCGTCTTCCTGTCTGATAACCAAGCCGCTGTTCGCATGATCTCTGACCTGAGTCCGCACCCGGCTCAATCATCATTGATCCTTTTCAGGAAATCGATCGACGAGATCCCCCGGTCCACCCCCACTCTCTCGATTGTCGTCCACGGGATCCCTGGGCACAAAGATTTTACTGGAAATATTGCAGCGGACTCACTAGCGCGCGCCGCCGGTAACATCGCTCCCACTCCGTTTTATAATCGCACCATCACTTGGGCTCGAGCACACTCGAAGACGAAGGCTGTCAAAAGCTGGGGACGCCGCTGGAAATCGGACTCACATTCCAAACATGTGCGAATGGCCATCCCCAAACCCCCAACCTGGAAGCTCCACCCTATTCACGACCGATTCAGCATAGACCAAGGGGGACGCACTACCCACTGTCGACTTATCCAGGCGATACTTATCCAGGCGATACTTGGACACGCATTTGTGGGCGAGTACTACCAGCGAATGCTCCCCAAAGCCAACCTGAGCTCTACCTGCCCACACCACACCCCAGACCATCGAGCATGTTCTCAGGGTATGCCCACGGCACAGCGCAGCACGTCACTATCTTCGTGACGTCTCTATATCTATCACTTTACCCGCCATCTTTGGTGATTACCATGGCCTTGTGGCCCTTGCCAAGTTCCTGAAGCATTCTTCCGCGCTTACTGAAGTTTCTGATGTTGATTTGTTGTCTCCTGACCGCTCTTGCCTTTCTCGTTAGCCCGCTTTGATCTTCGGCCCTTTTTGTAACCCGCCTTGTGCCTTTTCCGCTGTACGCCGTGTTTACTTCTGTAGGCCTCGCGTTTTCCTCGTTCTCGTTCCTGCTCCAAACTTCTTGTTGTCTCCTTTCTTTCTGTCCGGTTCGACCTTGTGTTCGTGTAGGACGTTAAATATGTATTCAAAAAGAATTCTCAGACACGTGACTAGCCGTCGTTTACAATCTTCCACCCCAACCTGCCGATTATCGTTGCTGGTAGCGAAGGTGCAACCGTCAAGATCTGGCATGCGAACACACATCAGCCCGAAAACACGCTAGGTCGCTTTCTGGAGCGCGCATGGAGTGTGGCCTACAAGCGAGGGTCAAACGACGTTGCCGTTGGATGCGACGAGGGCGTGGTCGTCGTCAAACTCGGTCGAGAGGAGCCGAGCTTCAGCATGGACCAAGCTGGGAAGATCGTGTACGCGCGAAAAAACGAGACCTTGAGTGCCAATTTGCAGACGGCACTAGGTGTGTGGTAGTGCTCTCAAATGTGATGGTATTCGGATTGACTCGGTACGCGGAGGACCAGACGCCTGACGGCCAAAAGCTCCCACGAGCACATCGAGAACTTGGGAGTACCGAAGTCTTCCCCTCGACAATTGCGCACTCTCCAAACGACCGTTTTGTTGCTGTCTCCGGGGACAACGAATACATCTATGCTGCGCTGGCATGGCGTAACAAAGCCTTTGGTCACGACAGGGCGTTTAAGACGGGCGCGAGCCTTAAAGGCCTTGGTGGATGGGTGGTCGATGAACTACATGGGGGTCGCTATTGAGTGCGCGGAGCAGCTCTTGGTTTGTCGTATTCTGGGACTGGGATAGCGGCGAGATTGTCAGGCAAGTCGAGGTAGATACGAATAACGTGAGTACGATTATCATCATGGATGTATCATGCACGGCTGCCAACTATGTTTATTGCTATGCACATTCTCACCCTTTGATGTTTCGGTATTTGACCCAATACTAGTATATTTTAAAACCAAGGATGTCGTTAGGCAATGATCCGGTCATGGATACGGTATCATAGTCTATATTGGTTAATGAACCCGGGACTGTCTTATATCTCTCTTATATCTCTCGACTAGCATAGACCACTGATACTTGGTGTAATAAGTATTAAATTCAAGTCTGAACCTTCCGGGCGCTTTGAGTAGCGCCGATATTTGGGGAGCTGCCAGAGCCCAGTACCTCCATCAGAGTAGATATCCATAACTCAATTCCCACCAACATATCTATACACACGCAATCGAGCTCTAGTCTTGCAATACACAGGACTCAGACAAACTATAGCTCACGTATCGGTCCATTTTCAACTGATTGAGGTGTCCAATTCCTGTTTGTAACAATACTGAATACGCTCAGCCAATATGGAACTACCCGACGATTTTTGTAAGGTGAATATGCAGTTTTTTATGTGAAAGGAATCGATAAAGAAGCTCTGCTGGTACAGGAACCACTGCATAGTAGCACCCATGAGCTTCCGTTGCTCCACCAGTCACTCGACGAAGCTGAAGCCTGGTCCTTTGTAAACCATCACGTACGTATCAGATATTCTTCACAGAAAGACCATTCTATGTTGATCACCGTATAACATTTGCAAACAAGCAGATGGCTCCTCAAAACACCTCGGGTGCTTATTACATTTTATAAGTTGCACATATTCTGCCGCACTTATACTCATGCGCACGGTTTGCAGGTATACCCACCATATCTAGGAGAATGGTATGTATTGACTTTTTGTTCGAACTGCAGCCTGACATTCTCCCCGGTAGACACCTTTAGAAATAACGGCTTTGCTCGTGGCTAAAAGGTGTTTCGATGTCACTTGTCACCTCGATTGGGATTATTGGAAACAGCATTGTACACTCCCAATAACTGCGGGTGGCTTCGGCCTCATACACCGAGCACGCTTGATAGATGGATCAATAATTGCTATCAAATCCCCAAAGCTGTCGTTATACGACGATGATCAGACTGGTTTAGCGTGGAAGGTAAAGTCCACGCTGTCCATGAGCGCTCATCTTGCGTTGATACCAATTCTGGAAACACTAGCATTTAGCTCGAGAAATATACACATGGTCAAAAGTCAAGCATAAGAACGTTCTTGGGCTAATTGGTATCGCGGCGTTTCCAACTGAGATTTCTATTGTGCTACCATGGATGGAGAATGGACCACTCCCCGGATACATCTCGAAGAATCCTACAGCGGATCGCTACAGCTTGGTGAGAGTTCAAACATTGTAGTTGGTTTCATTCATATTTTGAAAGGCTCATTTCTTTTCGTATTTTTACTTGAAATCAGTGCATCCAAATAGCAACCGGCCTGGAGTACTTACACTCGTGTGGAATTGTACGTACATTCAAGGTTTTTGTCTGATAAAACGCTTAGCCGGAATCAAGGTGCATGGTGACCTTAAAGGAGTAGGTGGTAACAGCTGCCAAGTTTAGCCGCTGTATGCTGAATTCAATAGACAAACATCCTGGTATCCGATAGTGGGGTACTCAAACTCACAGACTTTGGTAACGCCGAAATGAAGCAATGGTTTACAATCAAATTTACCGAAACCAATGGCGCTCCCACTTACTCGCTGCGCTGGGCCGTAAGTAGTTTGATGCAAGCTACGAGGCTACCGAAAATAACCCGAATGCATAGGCACCTGAAATAGTGAATGGAGGGGTGCACAAGAAAGAATCTGATATGTATGCGCTCGGAATGGTACATGTTTCAGTGATTTTCTTCATAAAATCTATCACTAACACTATAAAAACAGACGTTTTTAGTGAGTTGGCATTCTTACCCTCAAGGATTAAGTTTTGGATTGACGCATGGACTAAAGGAAACCGTTACCGGGCGGGTGCCGTTTAGTGGCAAATCAGATGTAGCATTGTTATGCACCATCGTCATGCAGAAAGTAACCTTACAACGGCCTGAAGAACTTGATGCAATGGATGCACAGGAAGCTCAAGTCCTCTGGGAAATGATTTCAAACTGCTGCGCTCACGACCCTTTTCACCGACCCATCGCTGCGAGGGTGTATCTCAGCGTGAGTGATTCGGAGTAGCGTCCACATTGTAATCAGTGATTTAGTCGAACTTACACTAGCTAAAATATCCCCGAAAATTCGGATTCGGAAGTATACCGGTTGCTGGGCCACTCGCTGGTCATAAGGGAGTCCAGACCGAGGTTGAAAATACTGATATAGAAGCCCACGCCGAGGTCACGAATGCTAATATAGGAGCCCAGACCGAAGTTGTGAATGCCGATATGGAAGCACAGGCCGAGTTTGCGAATACTCCTTTCCAGGAATCAAGCTATGGATTGACGTGGGATGATTCTAATAAACATGTGTCAAATCTCCGGCCCGATACAAGACATCTCTTCCATTCCGAAATCTACCCTAAAATCGTGGGACTATACGTCGCCTCAGTGGCCAGCATGTTTAGCATACGAAAATACCGATCACCGAACAGCTCCCCTTCCCAAAAGTCCGAGCTCGTACCCCTTATGCTTGTATCTCAAGCAATTGGCAAGCTAGTCCTCCACAAATGGGGGTGCTGTTGGCCAGGATCCAAGTCGCCACCAGGAAGTAGATGGGCGTTGGTTTGGTTAGATATTTGCTCATAACGCGCTCTCACCGCTAACAATTATCGAACAGCCCTCTATTCTCCTTACCAGTATTCCAACAACCTGAAGCCCTTCTACATCTTACATGGCTACGGTTCGTAAGCTTAGACTTTACGAATGCTTTCGAGTACAGGGACAGCGGTTGGCATTGTATGTCCCTTGTCCATAGTTTCCCTCCTTCTTTGGAGGAAATCGAGCTCTTGGGGGTTCATGCGTCCGGGATTGAAGTAATACTTCTTGTGGCGCAATTTTGTCCCAATGTTACGGCACTTCGGGTAGAATTTTGTACGACATTCAACAACCCTGCATGCGCATGGTGGGCAGGACACCAACGCGATAATGATCACAGCCACTACATGATAGGCCATCAAATAGGAGAGGTAAATGCGTATGCAGTAGGTTCCCCTATATCCTGGTTTGGTGGGATATCTTCACTAATCGCACTGCATGCAGGAAAAAGTTGCTTTTGCGCTCCGCAATCTACATAACCTTGAATACGTTCATCTAGGTGTATATTTCACCATGTTTTGGGCCACAGTTTATCACCGATCTGCCTTCAACCATATCAAATACCACCCGATTCAGGACTCGAAACGATGGTTAGACCGACTGGATCTCCAGGACCCTCACGACTTCGAGGCTGCCTGGATGAGCCAACACCCAAATGTCCCTCCTCCCAACATCCGCCTCCCATGCCTCGCAGACCGTAGTCTATGGCAGACGATTTGCCCTCCGTGTATCGATCGATGGGGCACGCCAGTGGAACGCGCTGAGCGACTGGCCGCAAGTGTTTTAGCAGTTAACTGCCCTTGGCTCAAAACCATCTCCTTCGCATCCTTCGTAGCCGAAGGACGGGTGAAGCCAAGCGAATGGGAAGTCCGCCAATCGGGTCCAACATTCCCATCCGAAGATATGAAAGACCTGGGTCGCGCTGAATATCCCGAGGGCACGCGGGTCCAGGTCTATACCAAACGCCCCGAAACCTCAGACGAGTTTAGCGAGCATCTTGTTTTTTGGTGGTCTGATGATGGCCCGGTTTGTGTTGACTGAAAAAAAACTGAGTATCTAGTTCTAGTTTAATATTTATAATGCCTACACGATGTATCGATGCAGAACATCGGGACAGTTTGATGTAATTTATAGGGTTTCATCGTAAAGGCGGGGCATTTTGACGGTAGTATTGGATTTGAAGGTTCCCTGCCGAGCGTCCTCATTTGTATACCTATTCGCCGCGGAGAAAGTACATACATCTAGGCTCTCAGGAGCCAAGTGTTGGAGGACGTTGCACGCTGGTCCCGAAACCAGCTTATAAGTTGATTCCAGGTGTCTAGTTACAACAGTCGAGAGTCTTCATCCAAAAGCAAACTTCCAAACGTTTGTCGGATGTAGGCACAAATCGAGTGTACTTTTCCATGTAAATCCGTATACTTTGTGACACGATGGGACGAAGCCTGCGGAGGAAGCATCGTGAATACTCAGCCGAAAGAAGAGCGGGTCGGACAGCTCACGTGACCCTTTGGCCTCGTACAGGGGCCCACGACGAGGTGCGCGTGTGTGTGCGCCCTCGTGTTCTTTTTAGCCCACCGCCCGCTCTCATTCAAAAATAAGACTATATGCGTTGACTCCTTGAATTATTTGATATAAAACCGAGTCCAGTGCCGCCCAGAATGCGTTTGTGGGGGCGATCCCCGCGGTCGCACTCTGGGCGGCCCGGCCACTCGTCGGTCCGCCTGCAGCGGACCGACTCCCCCAGCATCACCGCGAAAGCTGGGCTCGGTACATGTAGCTCGCATATATTGGCATGTCCGACCAAGAGCGACCAAGGCTGAGTAATACAAACGATATCATTAGCTCCGAAGCCGGTTTTGACAAATGAAGCCTAACGCTCAATTAACGTCCGATCGAAATCGATACCCATGGGAGATCGGAACTGAATCACTTATTAATACTACTTTTCAGACGCAGGTCATGCGTTGCGTCATTCAACACAATCCCTCTCTGAACGTCGGAAACATCCCTGAAACGGTTGCACTAAAGGGTATAGTGTGCCTGTCATTTACCAAAATGGCTCATAGCCCTCCGAAAACGGGCGGGCGACAAGGATACTGTATATTTGGTCTCTCGTACCAAGGCCGCTCGAATGATTCAATAGCGCCGCAAGAGCAGTTCTGTCTCAAGCGTGCACTCCAACAGTTTTGCTCCGAACAGTGCAACTCAACAGCGAGACTAAGTGTCGGTTAGTGGATCTAGGATGCAACATCCACTCGAATGAAACAAAACGATCAATTGAGATTCATACACACCAAGTCGACATACTACGTTACATATCGCGTGAATTGCCCCGATACACGCCTGGGTGAGGATTCGTAATTAAGGAACGTGTGCCATGTTATATCTACAAAACATCGACCTGTCGATCCACTATTATATAGTATTCACCATTGGAAGGTATCAGTAGTGATGACGTTTTGAAGCAAAGGACACCAACCAATTGACACAACTTTTAACACAGCGATGATGCATCTCCGCAACGTTTGTGCAACGTCCGTGTTTGATTTCAAATACATCAGACTATTTGAAAATCTGGTCTATCTTGTCTGCCAGCCATTATTTTTGTCTCGTTTAGGTCTCAATGTGAATATTTTGCGGAAATACCCTACGGTGGCAGGTATTCGCATGTGGGTTGATTGGTGCGTTGCACGTCTCTGCACCACTTCCTGGCAACTGATCAGCAGCCAAATCCCAATTTCAAATTGTTTGTAGAGACCTGTCAAACGTTTCTCAAACGTTGCCAAAACGTTTGAAAACCTCTCAACGTTTAAAAAACATAAATGAGGAACCATTCAAACAATAGTATGAGTACGTTGGCATAATGTACTCCTGTGAGCATTTACCCGATATCCCCTGGCACGCAGGCGTGTAGCTACTGGTTTAAGCCCAGCCAGGCCATAATCTGCGGGTACTGCACTGGCATACCATGTCCCTGGCCTGCACCGTAAATACCCTGTACGTTCGAGCCATAGTCCGTCTTGGTCCAGCCCGACTGTAGGTAGTTCTGCGTCGTCGCCGTCGGGGTCTGGCTCACGCCAAACACGTTCGTCCACTGCTTCACTTCCTCCTGGAAGTTTTGCGGGTATAGCGTCGTGTCGACCGAGCCGTGCCAGAGTTGCATCTTGGGACGCGAGCCGGTGTAGCCCTTGTATCCCGACCTCACGAGATCTCCCCATTGCTGAGGAGTCTTGACGAGTTCGCCGTGAGCGCACTGAACGCTCCATAAACCGGAACCGGCGAAGCACCCGTACGGAACGCCCGAGCATACGCTAGCGGCTTTGATCAAGTCCGGGTATGCGCCCGCCAGGACGTTAGTCATCATCGCGCCTGAGGACAGTCCGACGGCGACGACTCGAGCTGGGTTGACATTGAGGGCACCGGTGAGGTAGCGAATGCCGCTGGCGATTCCAAGAGAATCGCCGCCAGCGTTGTGGGTGAACGTGGCGTTGGTGTGGACATCCCAGCATCCTCCAGAGTCTGGAGCGCTGGGATACATGACAACGAATCCGTACTGGTCGGCGTACTGCTTGAAGGAAGTGCCGGAGTACAGAGCCTGGGCAGAACCCTGGCAGTAGTGAAGCGCAACGAGCATTGCGGGGTTAGATTTTACGGAGTTGGGAACGTAGGCATAGAGCTTGATGTTGGTTGGGTTGCTGCCGAAGTTGGAGATCTTATGACACGTAAGTAAACAATTTTCAAGACAAAGTTGAGAGAGAATACACACCGGGGCTAGTGTGCCTTTGGGGATGCTCACGCTCCCAGTCGGAGTGGACCCTGCCTTTGTGGTAGATGTGGGAGTGGTGCCGCCGCCACCACCACTACCTGGTTGACATCTGCACATATGAGTGTGAGAAGGCGGTTGTGTATTTATTACGCATTGAACTCACTGGTAGTAATAGTCGTTGACGTGCACACAAGTAGTCCCCGAGTCGCATACAGTCGAGCCGGAATACCCGATTCCCTATTGCACCATTAGCAGACGATTGAGAGTTAATTTGCGCAGCCCGTGACCTACACCACATTGACCCCAGACGGCAACACCGGCAACACCGCGCGCCCAGGCAGCGAGAGAAGCAAGAGCGACAATAGCAGGCCTCATTAGGGTGATAACCAAGAAGGGGCTAATTTATGTCGAGAGATCCCGTCGTAGTGCGTATTTAAGCGTTGGATGGAGCAACTGAGCGATTAGTTACGCCGAAGGGTAGACTTGTGACCATCATGTAGAACCAGGAGCTGGCGGGTCACAGTCTTGTGGTGTAGACCTGAGCCGATGGTTAAGATATTATCCGTTTCACCGAACCACAGGCAAGCGTCGATCGCTCCGGCCCGGCCACATGTCAATAGTTGGAAGCTGATCGATGAGTCGAAAATGTTGCCAGGCAAGGAGCCAATCCGATAAAAGTGCGAAGTAGTGGCTCGAATGTTTAGCCTATTGGACTATCATCCATACTTAGGTAAAATAAAAATAGGTGCCAAGTACTGGGATAGGCATACCTCCAATGGGACGTATGTCCGGCAATGATTCTGCTAACGAACCGTAGCTTCTGTGGATTGGCGTGACCTAGAGCCAGCTGCAATGACGTAAACAACCGAGCCATTATTTTTCCTAGGATGAATGCACGGAGTGCGCGGGCCGGATTTCGCGCTCGGTGTACATCGAGTCTGCCAGCTTCGACTGAGGTTACCAGGAGGCGACACCGAACGAAACAACTTATAACAATCAGGAGGAATGATATTGGTTCAGTCAGAGAACGCCGATAGCAAGGAGGTTCAGTTTGTACGCGCGTGGTCTGCCAGAGTCCAGGTCGGCGTGATAGAAACACCCGGTCGTTGGTTCGGATGGTGGTTAGTGCCAGAGTAATCAAATCTAATTTGGGCTCAAATGATTTCTGAATGGCACGTGACCGTCCGACCACGTCGCTCCCGTCCCTACTCTCTCTACCCTAGACTGTAGCACTTCGTTACGAAGATGCTCCTCGATGTAAATGTGAGTTAAATGTATCAAATTACGCTTGTAGCATATTGAATAAGCACCAAAATCCCAGCGCAAACTCTTTGCCCGGTCTGACCGCGTCAAATCCGTCGACTTTCACCCCACCGAACCATGGCTCCTGGCTGGGCTGTACAACGGCACGGTCAATATTTACAACACAGATACAGGAGCTCTCATCAAAACCTTCGAGGTTGCCGAGGTCCCCGTTCGTTGTGTCCGTTTCATAACGCGCAAGTCTTGGTTTGTCGCGGGATCCGACGACTTTCAATTACGCGCGTTCAACTACAACACACACGAAAAAGTCGTCGCATTCGAGGCACATCCGGACTACATTCGATGTCTCACTGTCCATCCGACTGCGAGCTTGGTTTTGACGGGTAGTGATGATATGACTATCAAAGCATGGGATTGGGACAAGGGTTGGAAGAATATTCAGGTCAGTCCCCGCCAAGTCGTCAAACAAACGTATCCAAATAAACTCTGGGTACATAGGTCTACGAAGGACACACGCATTATATCATGAACATCGCAGTCAACCCTAAAGACAGCAACACATTTGCGTCTGCTTGTCTCGATCGAACCGTCAAAGTCTGGTCCCTTGGCAGCGCTACGCCCAACTTTACCCTCGACGCGCATGAAAAGGGTGTAAACTATGTCGAATACTACCACGGCGCCGACAAACCCTACATTGTTACGACTGGCGACGATCGAACGGTCAAGGTCTGGGACTATCACGCTAAGAGTTGTATCCAGACGCTCGAGGGACACACCGGCAACGTGTCGTTTGCGATCTTCCACCCCAACCTACCCATCATCGTCAGTGGTAGCGAGGATGGAACCGTCAAGATCTGGCATGCGAACACCTATAGGCTCGAAAATACACTAAGCTACTCGCTAGAACGCGCGTGGTGTGTGGCCTACAAGCGGGGGTCCAACGACGTTGCTGTTGGATACGACGAGGGCGTGGTCGTCGTCAAACTCGGTCGAGAGGAGCCGAGCTTCAGCATGGACCAGGCCGGGAAGATCGTGTACGCACGAAACAACGAGATCTTGGGCGCCAATTTGCAGACGTCACTAGGTATGTGATAGTACTCTCATATATGATGTGCTGGAATTGACTCGGTACGCAGAGGACCAAACGCCTGACGGTCAAAAGCTCCCACTGGCACCTCGAGAACTTGGCAGCACCGAAGTTTTCCCTTCGACCATCGCGCACTCTCCAAACGGCCGTTTTGTTGCGGTCTGTGGAGACAACGAATATATCATCTACACTGCGCTCGCATGGCGTAACAAAGCCTTCGGTCAAGGCACAGCGTTCGCCTGGGCCGAAGACTCGAACACATACGCTGTGCTGGAGGGCAAGTCACGGGTCAAGGTGTTCAAGAACTTCAAAGAAAAGGCAGGGGCGGGCCTCAAAGGGCTTGGTGGATGGGTGATCGACGGGCTACATGGGGGCTCATTATTGAGTGCGCGGAGCAGTTCAGGATTTGTGGTGTTCTGGGACTGGGAGAGCGGCGAGATTGTCAGGCGGATTGAGGCAGATGCGAAGAACGTGAGTATTGTTTTGGCTCATATGTACTCAACAAACCAACCCTCGCCTATAGATCTTCTGGTCTGGAACTGGGTCCCTAGTTGCTATCACTGCGGACGACTCGTTCTATATCCTCAAGTTTGATCGAGACTCGTACCTTGCCGCACTCGAAGCTGGTCCTGTCGGGGATGAAGGAGTCGAAGATGCGTTTGACCTCATCGCCGAAATTCCGGAGAAGTGAGTAGCGGGTGTGTGGACCCCGGTTGATGGCGTTGACGGCTGGGCTTTAGCGTCAAGACGGCGAAATGGGTTGGGGACTGCTTCGTCTACACCAACTCAGCAAACCGACTGAGCTATGTTGTTGGATCTCAAACACATACCGTGCAACAGTTCGACGCGTAGGTATATGGTTGTCGTACGCTCGCATACAGCTCACGCAGTATGTTACAGTCCAATGTTCCTCTTGGGATATATGCCGTCGCACAATCGCATATACTTGGCGGACCAGAACGTGAACATCTTCGGGTATGCGTTATCGCTAGCCCTGGTCGAGTACCAGACGGCCGTTCTACGGGGGGATATGGATGCAGCAGCGGAGATACTGCCAACTATCCCAGCCGATCAACGGAATAAGGTTGCTAGGTTCTTGGAGGCGCAAGGTGCGCCACCGCGTCATCAAGTATCTAACCCGATTAACGTTTCTTTGCGTTCAGACCAGAAAGAGTTGGCGCTGAGCGTATCTACTGATCCGGATCACAAGTTCGAACTCGCTATCCAGCTCGACGACCTGCCGACCGCACTCAACATCGCAACGGAGACGCCCGCTCCAGAAAACGAGGTCAAGTGGAAAGCAGTCGGCGACCGCGCATTGGCGGCTTGGCGATTCGCGCTCGCAAAGGAATGCTTCGAAAAGGCCAACGATATTAGCTCATTGATGTTACTTTTGCTCGCAATGGGCGATAGGGATGGCTTACAGAAACTCGCACAAACGGCCGGTGAGTCAGAAAGAGTTGGGTCCCTCAAACATGGCTAGTTTTACTGATGACCTCTCAAACAGTCGAGAAAGGACAAAATAACATTGCATTCGCGACCCTGCTCCAACTCGGTGACACAAAAGGGTGCGCTGATCTTTTAGTCAAAACCGAACGAGCCCCAGAAGCTGCGTTGTTTGCAAGAACATATGCGCCAAGGTAAGCGTATTGATTCGCAATTTCCTCATGATATCACTTGACATGCTGATGATGACACACAATATACTCATTATCTCTGCACTGCCTTGCACGTGTTGATAGCTATGCTCCAACCGCCGCACGCGCCTGGCGCGAGGACCTTATCTCCAAAAATAAGCCTAAACTTGCCGACACGATTGCTAATCCTGACGAAAACCCCGAATTATTCGAAGAGGGATGGGACTCGGCCCTTGCAAAGGAAGTCGGTCAAGAACATGAGGCCGCCGCGCCGAATGGAGCATCCAACGAGAGTGAACCAGCTGAACAAGCAGATGAGGAGCCAAAAGAGGACGCATAAAAACTTTGTAGACGTCTTGCCATATATGATATGTTTAAAAACACTCGCTGTTGAGGCGGTATCAAGTGGCTGGTTGGGTGGCTAGCCGTCACATGATGGGGAGGGTGGGCACGTGTCAATACGTTCTTGCTCCCAACCTCGGTCTGGTCTCGGTATTGGCAGTGAGTTTGACGTGCTCGGCATGGCGACGCCCGCCACATATCAAACAGAAGTCGGTCTGGTAAGCGATTGCACGCCTGTTGGCCCCAAAACGCGGCGTCGGCGCACAAGCCGCTCTTTCCACCAAATGGGTCTAACCGCCGTACTTTAGTCCCGCCTCCGCCAAAAACAGCTTCGTGCGGCAGAACAGCCTGGCGAGGCTGATGTCTCCGTAACCCGAGTAGAAGAAAATATTGAGGGCGTGGCTCATCTTCACTCTGACAAACCATTTTCGCGAAATACGGAGAAACGGCTCGAGTTGAAGACGGTTAGAGGCACCATGGACGTCGATGTTATTATGGATGGCAGAGAGAGGCTCGTGCTTGAAGCGATTGGGGAGAAGAGAGAGGCGAACATCAGCCTAAAGATTGTATGTCGCCATTTTGTGCCGAATGCCGGTAGCAATAGTCTTATCCTTCAGAGTCGACATGCTCAATACAGCCGATTCAATCTGCTTATACAGACGCCCGGCGACATCGACCTCGGGCTTCCTCTGGATTTCACCGGCATCTTCATCTACGAACACGCAAAAACCGCATACTTCTCGTCTCGTGCCAAGACAATCCTTGGACCGGATAGCGAATTTGTAGAGTATCTCCCAGATGGGTGTGTGCGAAGAAAACTGGGTAACATGGTTCGTATCGCGGGATCCAGAGAGCTTGTTGGAGACAGCATTCTTATTCGTTGCGAGCACGAAGATGCTCAAGTGCGAGTCATGATGTGGGACGAAGAGGTAGGGAGCCCTGCGCTCTCTTTATCTGCCCTAGCGAGGCGGTTAAGAAAGAAGAGCGAGAGGGATGGCCCTGTGTCGTTTCGCCGCAGAGACCCAACCGAGAGTAGGCTGTGTTCCCTACCAGCGTTGACTAGTGATTTCTAAAGAGTATCTGTATAACATGCAATGAATCTACACCCGTACACTTTCAGTTTCATAGATGACTAAGTTGTATGCCGATAGGTCTCGCGAAAGGCTTCCACTTTCCAATAGGTATAGTCTATCGCCCATCATCTCCTTGATACCACATGCCTTAAACTATTCTTGATCCAAACTCTCGATTTTTGTGGTGTATTAACCCAAATTGTATGGCCCGGCTCCAGTAGGAAACCACGTTCATGGGGAAAAGCACCCGTTTATCAACCACGTGGTTGACTAATATGTGCGTGCACGTCGGTGCGCCCTCCTCGGTAGAGATTAGGCACTGCAGTGCAAGTATACTCACATTTTGAAGATATAACATGTCGAGAGTACGCTGCTCAGGTTCGAGCGAGAAATTAGTCTGCGAACCAAAACAAGTAATACGAATCCTATAAGAGGTAAAAAAAACGACAATGGCTGACGTCCCGCAAAGTTCGCGAGCATCAAATCCGTGTGTGTTGAAATAAGGGGCGCCCGATTTGCCACTCTGTCTTGGTAACACCCTGTTTCGTCGTAGTGTTTTATCCACATGTATAAGTACAGGCTCCGAGCTTGACCGAATTTGCCGCTGCTACCCCTCCCCCATGCTGTCCTGCTACATCTTGAGCCTCATCAGTCACCTATTCTATAATTTCTGCGGAGCCATTGAGTCTTGGCTATACCCCAAATCACCGTAAATGTCCACGGCACTACTCCCCGAGCGGACCGATTGCTCACCTTTACTCTTAGTCCACACAATCCGCCAGCCCTTCCTGTCGAGATAATGCAGCTTATTATTACACACGCTGCATCATTGAACATTTCTGACCACTTGGTGCCCCTGGACCATACTTCGCACCAACCAAAGGCCCGAGGCAAACCAAGCTTTGATGGTCTCCGTGGCTTGAGTTGTGCAACTCGCCCCATTCGAAAAATCACCCTCGCGGCTTGGTTCCAAGTTCTCATAGTGAGAACAAACGGAGACTGGGGTCGAATATCCGCCTTGGGAATATCCAACTATGTATTGTAAGTGAGGATGAGACCATTATGAGGCTGAAATATCCTTCTCGTAACGTTTCTGAAGGGCCTTATGTTCTATATTCCGCGTAATTCGGTCGTTCCTTGTCTCAAGTTTATCTGGCATCTACATCCGATCTTTCAGAAAATGTAGCTCCGAGTAGGTCTTGTGTGTGTCGTTTGGCTGATTTCTGTTGGTGTTCAGGATGTTTTATTTTGTTTGGTGCCGATTACAATGTATACTCCGTCTAATTCTTGTACGCATCTGTTTCATTTCCCCACAGTCCCCAACCGTTCTTCTACTTGATCGAATGGCTAACCTCGTGTCGTTACAGAGAGATCCGCATACTAGCCCCAGCATTGGCCGAGTCGGTCCCGGGCGGTATCCTTTTAGGATTTCCACGTCTACACACGGCTTTTGTCGACTCACACAATGACTTCGTACTCAATGATACTCAAGACGCAGGCCCAGACCAACCGATAGGTTACTACCGGCTTGTTGTCCCCAAGCTTCCAAAGAGTCTTCGCCGGTTGTGGCTCACGAACGCGCACGGGCCAGATGCTCGCGTGATTCAATCTGTGCGCGAACAGTGCCCTCGTCTGCAGGATCTTTGGATCGAAAGGTGTACGCTGTTCAGTCCTCGAATGGCGATCGACAATGGAGATGAAACGGATCGCTGCATTTTTTGGGACTATTTTCCAAACGATCACGACGCATACTTTGCCGCAGTTGGGGTAAAGGAATACGCGGTAAGACCGAGTCAGATCATGGGGCCGGGCCAACCATAGGGACAGTTATCGATGCCAATATGCTTATAATTTTGAGCCTTTTGGCGCTACATATATGCATCAGCATAGATAAACGTGTCTGTGGCTAGCCCGAGTATGTTCCCATAATGACTACCTCATTCACGGATTCCTTTTACTAACGTACCAGCTCATACAGCACTCTCTAGCTTTGGAGTTGTCTCAGCTAACGGAGCTAGAGCATTTACACATGGGATTGTATCTGACTCCGTTCGAGGCACTGGAGTCCCATCGGGCTCACCACCAGGAGCAGAACGCGCATGAGCCTCTCTGGGACTCGGCCTGCAAACATTGCACAGACGAATATGGTGATACTACTCACACGGCAGAGCTGAGCGCTAGCAGAACTCTAGTACGTATTCTACCTCATCTTAAAGAGGTATCTTGGTCGTCGTATCATACATATAAGAAAGCTGCGAGAAGTGTATATAGAGTGGAGCCAGGTTCGAAGATGTCTTGCATGTGCCGTAGTCACGGGTTTCATGACTTGGTCGACTAATCGATTACACAAGTCCGGCCATATACGATATCCCCTCTGAATGCCTTCGCTTTTTCGATTCATTTCAACACATCTTGATTTCTCGGCCTCGGATGTTCTACGCTCTTCGACTTCAGCCTGAACCTACAGCGCATTTACTTTGAAACTTTATATCCATACACGAATTGACATAACGCTAAATCACATCGTTGTAAATTTGATTTTATTATCATTAGTGAAGATTCAATTTCGTGTGTGGCACTTCATCAGAGGCAGTTTCGATCTCACAGTAGAAACATTCAGTAAGTAAAGCGGAATGAGTATCTAATGAGTATCTAGATGTATGTGTGGTGACCACACCTTGAAGAAATAACTCAGGCCGTAAGAGACAGTACAAAAACTAAATATACGAGCTCAATCCGCGAAGGGAGAGGAGTTCAAAAAAGTAGTAGCTATTGCATGAGAACCCATCCGCCGTTGGACCACTGAAACTTATGGTCAATCTGTGTTGTGGAGAGGCCACCCGGCCTCTTTGTGTGCACATGAAGCCGAGAATTTGCGGAGTGTTCGATTGCACTAGGCGTAGCTCCATCGACAAGCTCTTGGTGACCGGGAGTTGACTCAAGCCATCGTGTAATCTCCCATTCGCTAGGCTGGGTCCTGCCTTTAGTAATAAATGAAGCAAACGATACCGAAACTAGTGACCATATCTTTGCTGCTAAAATGCTGGCTGCCGGTCTTTCGGAGCGTTCTACAGTTGTTCCAAACTCCTTTATGCACGCTGGACAGCCCGTCTCCCACTGGCACTGGTCGGCGGGTGGAGGAATGCTTGTGTCTGGAGGGGGGAAATGGGCGTTTCTACTAGAGTACCATTGCGCAATGAAGTGGGCAGGGCTATGGTATTCGATTCCATCAACATATTCCATCTTATCCTGCACAGGGTGATATTTGGTGTGCGCAGATTGAGTTCTATGGGTTTCAACTGCGTTGAGTGGGGCAAAATAGACACCGATGTGGAGTCTCCTTAGGCGGGTAAGACGTTCAAGCTGCTTTGAAAGGAATATCTAGTGAATGCCATACCTGAATCTGAGAAAGCCCCAAAGTTAAAAAAAATTAGGCCTACCGTGTAGCTGAGAATAGAGTCGTGATCACATCTCTTCATATAATGGTGATGCTCTTGATCTTGGTGTCCGAACCACCATGGGCACTTTGGGTTGTTGAACATCGTACAATACACGAGGCGAAATTCAAAGACCTGAGGGCAAAGCCTTCCAACGAGCCCGATTATCTCAAATTCCGACTCATGCAACCTCCAGAACTCCACTCCCTCGAGGTTTCTAGGGAGCTTTTCGACTAGAAGAGGAAGATACCAAACTCCCTCTTGGTAAACAAAAGTTCGGTCAGAATTAATGCTTGCCAGGCTAAGGCCTCTAGCGCGAGAAAGGTTGATAGGCAATGATGTGAGGGCTTTAAAGCACGCTACACTAGACGAGAGGACAAAACAATGAGCTACTCTAGAGCTGGTGTGAGTAGCAGCCTACATACCGTACCAGATCCTTAGCCCAATTAAGAGACCAAGTAAATACTACGGATGCTTCATTCCGCTCGCTACGAAGGAACCGATACGTAGACTTTGACGAGAGAGTGATTGCAGCGGTAACCAAAGGGAGGTTGACCTTCTGATACCGACATCTTCGCACATGCAGGTATGAAATGATACTTCGGTCGATGGAAAACCGGACGACTAGCTGATAAACTTCGTAAGGCAGGTTTGGGAGGTTTTTGGGATAAAACCATCCCTCCAGTGTTACGATCGGCTGGTCGGGTTCTGGAGAGGGATTACCTAGCTCTTGAAAGAAGTCGTAATCCTTATATTCTGGGCCAGTGGATGACTTCCCGTAAGAGCTAAAGCTAAGCTAGGCTAAGCTAAAGTCTGGATGACGTCATAATTTACTAATGTCTGATTACTCCTCATTGTAATCGCTCCACCTTTAGAATAGCCTAGCTTTAGCTTTAGCCATTACGGGAAGTCATCCAGTGTCCACCCAGGCGACAAGATTCAGGGCTAGATGCAAGAATAGAATCGGAGCTAGGAAGAAGAAATATAGGAAAATTTGAACAGCGGAAATGGGCATCATCGTATCATATATCCATATGCCTATACCAAAGCCAACAACATATTGGTCTTGGTTAAGTACTGTAGGACCATGGGGCTATACAGTGACATCAACTTAGCCCAGGGGAATACATGACACAGATCGGAGTACAAAACACCGCAGAGCCGTATAATTTTGGTTTCTGTAGATCTATGACGCCTCGATTATCTAGTTTAGCTGATTATGTGGACAGGCTGTGCAGTAACGTGGCCGTAATCTGCGTCGAAGGTTTTCATCCCGTGTCAATGAGTGGTAGGCCAAACTTTATCGGCCGAATGAGGTGAACCGAACAAACAACCTTTAATATCCAAGGCAGTACGGCAGAGTGCAGCGTGGAAAAACAATATGTCCGTCTTTACTGGGGCAAGCCGGCCGAGGGCTATGTCACCCGTTCCATTACTTTGAGAAGTGGTGCTGGGAAGTTGATTGAGCTGTGAGTGTCATGGGGTGCCTGTTACAATGCTGTAGAAGAAACCTAACAAGTGCCTCCAAAGCAGAGCTAGCGCTAAGTAAAAATGAAAGAAGATAAACTAATATTGTTTGTTATGAGGGTGTATCGCAATCAATGGGTGTATGCGCCCCCCATCATGGCGCAAGGCCAGGTTGTTGCTGTTCACTCCAATGACGCGATAATCATAAAATGGGCTAGCATCTTGACCTCGAAACGCACTTCATTACAAGCCCCTAGTTAAATAACTTTAGGCGATTAAACCATGCATATGGATAAGGTCATGTAAAATACGGCTTAACTGGTACTAAATACCAAACACAACGGGTTTGCCTACCTTTCGCGTATCAATCACAGCCAGAACTTCTGCACACAGCTCTTTAGATAATATCTTGTTTTCGGATTACGGCGGATGCATATATTGTTACTCACCCGCTGGTTCCCATCAAACAGAGTCACTAATTTTCAAGACTAGATCATTAGTCTAACGGCCAAAATCCCGATAGAGTCTGTGGGTTCATAAACCATCGCAAGTCTGCCTGCTGCAGAGGATCTATTTGCAACCCCAAGTCATTATACGTCAATCCTACATCGATTGAAGGTATAGTTGTATCTAGGTTCGCGTCTATGTTTTTGGGAAAAGGGGCAGTCAAGCCAGGGTTATTGAGCATCGCCCAGCCAAAAACGGATGAGGAGTGATCCCACGAAGTAGTGAACTGACTCTGACTCTGATCGCGTGCGTTCTCAGAGGCAGAATTGGAAGGCAACGCAATCTCTGGGCTTGATTCCCCGGAAACTAGAGGTGTTACGTTCCATCTCTTGGCCAGAGCCCATATTCTTTTCCGAGCATCATCAGCCGCGCCCACCCAATAGTAACTTTTTTCTAGCCTATCCAAGTATTCAAGGCCAAGCCGCACACCTTTCATGGCTTCTGGATCATCGGGAGAAAGTAACAAGATTGTGCAAGCAGCGAAAATGTCGTGGGCAGTCGTAAAACATGGAGAATGCATGAAGTATTCGACTAAGGCTAGTATGCGCAGGGCCGCTGTACGACAGTAGCTGAACGCTAGAGATCTATATCGCCGCTCGGTATCCTGATCAGCTGGAGGAGCGATTTGCGTGCGATGCCGCCCCAGAAAAGGGCGGTTGAGCATTATGATGAATAGGTTGAGGAATATACTGCAAACATAATGAGTAAATGGGCTACAAGTGAGCCAGAAACCGTTTACTGAAGACTGATTGGCCTCAAGTTATTGGCTTGAATTGCGACATCAACGTTAATGCTATTCGGAAGGTTATCCATATAGGTTTGAATAACGCCTGCATTTTTGTTTATCGTATTGAGTTCGTCATTTGGTGTACGATCAGGTGAATCAAGAGCATATCTTTCCTCGGGATCAGTTCAATATAAGCAACACCTAACACCTATCAGACTCACAGCTCGAGCAGCATAGTCTCAACTGCATCGCACAAATCCCGGATCCATATTGAGGTTATTTCGACAGGGGCGGGCGTGTCATGAGTTAATGTCCCATCGGGTTCGCCCCCAACCAGCGTGATACCTCCGGGGAGAAGGCCAGAACGGATACCACCTGTCGGCCGTCGAGTGGAAATAAACCGCCGATTTTGGAGCGGATGTACTCCCATAATGATCGAGAACAAGCTTTGATGAAAGTGTCAGTAAACATATCCGGTTAAGTGCCAGGCCGAGGCAAACATACCGATCCAACACAAACACATCCCAGAATAAAGCGTCTCGCATGTCTTTCATGGGCTTAGACATGATTCCTTGTGATACTAGACCAGTAGAATCAATGTGCAACCCAAGCCTGTTGGATAGCGCTACAGCAAGTCCTATGCCATGAATGTTACATGAGTTCGATTGGTTATGGTCAACTGCTTACCGTTGAGACTCCAAGCGACGGACGGTTTCCCAGTCCCCATGTGGAATATTGACATAAGCTGAATAGCTTGCATTGTTGCCATCCTCGGCCGGACAAGCTCGTGTACCACCATAGCTTCTGCGCGCGCAGAATGCACGTCTGTTCGACTCCCATGCCCTTGATACCCAAATTGCTCCCCAATTGCTAACATCATTTCGATCAACATGGGAGAGACCCATTCAGAGTCGCGTTCGCCCTCACGATAAGATTTGAGGAAAAAGGTACGGTTAACTACCGTGCGGTGAATGTCTTGCCAGATCCAAAATTTGTTGAGCAAAGCAAGTTCGTGCTCATCCTCTGCTATGCCAGTGGAAGTCCGAATGTTAAAATTCTGCCCCGAGTCACACACGAGGTGTAAATGTGTTGAGGAAGGCTCAGGTTCGTCTGCGTCAGCACGTTGCAGTCCAGTCGTAGGCGCGTAGCAAAAGTTTGATGTATCCCCTTCATTCAACGTGCTTCCCTTTTCTATCTTTCGCATGCACAGCCGCAGTCTCCCGAAGTCGAGCATAGCGATATCAGAAGCACCACTGTCCTCAGGTAGAATTTCGCTAGAGCTCAATTGAAACAGGTTGTTCAAAGTAGTAGGGGCAGAACTTGGCTGGTCCTGTTGGGTGATGGTATCGCCTCCAACTGGCTCCATTGCCGCTTCTCCGACCGCGGCGATGATCATGCTTTCCAGCGCCTTTATACGAGCCTCCAGTGCCGAAACGTACGAGCGTGAAACAGATCTGGCGCGGGCAAGAAATATCGAAATTACATCAATATCAATGTAAACTGACGAATCTGGCCTTACCTTCGTCCATCAGGAGCCGCCTCGAATGTGCAGGTTCCATGTTTCAGAGATCGGCAGTATCCGCATATAGGACGAACGCCATCACACTTTCCGCATGGATAAGCATTACAAGCCAGGATAGTCATACATGAATGTCTACGCTCACTTTTCGTTTCCTCGCTCGGCAAAAATTGCAGGCTTTGTGGTTCTGAGGCCTCCCAGTGGGCGTAGATCTCTCGGGCAAAGGCAGCATAGAGAGCGATGGTATTCTACGGTGGCAGGCTTTGATAGGTCGGGTGTTTTATCAACTGAGCAGGTAGCACGCTGGTGTAAAGCGAATACTAAATCGGCTTTGCAATCGTATCAAGTAGTAAGTGCCACAGAGGATATATGGTGTCTATTGGAGAGTTGAACTGAGAATCAGTTTGGAACAAGACACGTAATAAAGGTTTGAAGCTTCGTTGGTTGTGGAAGTAGATAAGAAGGCCGATATGGCTCACATCAGATACAGAAACCATAACAAACGTACACAAGCCGTGTTTGGCCACAAATTTGCACGACCTGAAATATAAGAACAGACGCGCAGGTTCTATAGATCTTCCCCTCAAAGCACTAGCAATGACGTCACAATAATGTATACAGATCGGATATTTGAACAATGAGTATCTTGCAGGGGAAAGAAACTTCAACCACGTCTTCCACCCCGTTTCGGTGAACATATGAAGACATGGTCATCCTATTGCACATGATGCTCTTCATTGCGCCAACAAACATAAGAATAGTAAGTGCCACGCCCCAGCTTAGATGCTACTAGTTTTCGGGGCCTGAAGCTGAAGCTGCAATTTTCAGGACTTCGGACGTCGCCCAACAACAGGATAAATGCACGAGTAGTACGCTAGCATAGTAGAATCATCCGCCGTAATTCTATGATGAGATAATAATGTATGTAGTACATGAACGGTACTTACTTCAACATCAGCTGATTCGTCGGAGTCATCGCCCCCAAAGTCCTTGGCTACCGTACTTAACTATCTAACTCCAGAGGATGCTGAGTACAATCACTCAGTCTCACATGAGCCCTAGATGCTTAAAATACTCCATAAGTATTCGGGCGTAACGAACTCCAAAAACCACCACAGGCCGAAACCGGTTTAAATGAACCGACGACCACGCATTACTACAGATATAGCGTACCCTGCCCTCAAGACTACTAAAGATGTCGTACAAACGTAAAGCACGAGAGCCGACCAGCTAGTTAAGGTGTAATTCTGCCTCACAGAAACGTGGATCGCTTACTTACCTACGAAATACTTGGCGAGTTGAGTACGTCGGGGTTCGGCCAATAGTGCTTCAAGCGATCCAGCATGATTTCTCCAGATATATGAGGCCGAAAGATGAAGTTATAACCGGCTAAAAGTCCACCATATCCAGCTTTGAATCTCCGCGTCCACTAGCGTCATGGGTTATTAGAAGACGGCATCGAGCATATGAATGAACGTCATTTACAATACGCACATTCAAAGGTTGAGCTGCTCATATCAAAGCCAAGTACCACGAATTATCCTTTAACAAGGTCAATATGAAGAGCGAAGATAGGATTCTCCAAGCTGTAGATGATTGGAGAGGTGCGGAGGTGCCGTCTGTTCTTCAGGCAGCACGTGATATTTCCTCTCAAGCTCCAGCATACCAAGGAGAATAGCAGAAGGCGCATATAGCATAGTTGTTCTCGAGCAATACACGCCGATCGCCACACCAAAGCGAAACCACTCGCGCCCAAGTCTTATACCAGCCAAATTCATCCAAACACCAGCATCTGATACACATTTTTTGACGTATGTACTTTCAATCAAATATCAAAATCCAAAGCAAAGACAACAGACAACAATCATATAGCAAACACAAAGAGTGCTGAAGCGGAGGAGAGATTAGCGAGCTCTGTATACAGCAAGAGCGCAGGATAGGAGCGGGACAGCACGAGTAATAAAAAAAAGTTGGGAGTTTTTGTAGAGTGCAATGTTGCGCGTATGAGAGAGAGAGAGAAGTACCGTTCGAATGATGATAATAGTGAGACAGCGAGAGATCAGCAACGAGTACGGACGGATAGACGGATCGGAGCGGTAAAATGACAAGAATGAAGCGAATAAACAAACAAATGGATAGCACAAAGCAAAGAAAGGGGGGATAACCAGAGCACGGACAGGACCTCGAAGACGCCCTTTCAGTCCTCTAGTGGATATACATATGGTCAGCCTTGCTGGCGCTGTTCGTGTTATTGTTGAGTGGGGCGGAGAGCGGGCCCCCGTCGAGTCCGAACTCGCGACGCTGGTTCAGGTTCAAGCCGGCTAGACCAAGGTTTAGGCTCTTGACGCCACTCGAAGGTGCAGTCTGCTGCCGCTCACGCCCGCTCTGAAGACCAAACGACTGGGGCTCGAATGCGAGCGACGCCCTGCGTTCGTACCCTGGAGCCAGGTCATTCGAAAATGGTTGGAAGCCAGAGTTGCTATATGCGCGAGACATCCCAGCAGAAGAACCAGGTTCATAAGAATGAGTAAACTGGCCGGCCAGAGGCGACTGGACAGGAGGCGACAAGTTTTGAGGCTGGTTCTGTGAGAATGGGAACGGGTTCGGCCCTTGGAACCCAGTAGTGCCAGCCGGAGTCTGAAAGTTGGCGGGCTGCTGAGCCGGGAACAGACCGCTGACTTGCGATCCCTGGAATCCCCCGGCCTGCGGACCCTGGAACTGTTGACCTTGAAACCCAGCCAACTGCTGAGCCTGGAATCCCGGAGCCTGTGGTCCCAAAAGTCCTCCGTTCTGAGTCTGAGGAACACTCGAATACCCAAGCGCCTCGAGCGTCTGGAACAAACGAGCCGAATCCGCCGCAGATAGACTATTGAGATGAAGCCCGCCGAGGTTGAGTCCGAGCTGGGCAGCCTGAGCAGCAGCTTGAGCGGCTTTGTCGGCTACAAATGCGAATGTCAGTATCAACAAGAAACTTGAACCCAATCTGTCCCAACACACAACCCTAGTTACGACCGCATCCATCCCCACATCATGAGATATTTCTCACATCTCAAAGTCCGACTGATAAACCCCAACCCCATCCCGCCCAGCGATAAGCAAAAGGAAACTCACACTGACTCCTGCCCCAGCTCAAACGAATCTTTCCGCCTCCGATCGGGAATCCCTGCATACGCTCGATCGCACGCTCAGCGTCCGCCTTGCGCACAAACTGGACAAATCCACAGCCCTTGCCCGGAGGGATTTTGACCTGCATCATCCAACCAAATGATTAGTATCCCAAAATAACAAAAGCAAAAAGATCAAACGCACATAATGAATCTCCCCAAACGGCGCAAAGAACCCACGCAACGTCTCCTCTGCAATCAACCCGCTCAATCCCCCGACAAACACCGTCGTATTATACGGATCCGCACTATTGAGCGCACCCAACAATGCACGTGCACTCTCCAACCTCGCTCCATCGCTCAACCCTCCTCCGCCGCGTGAACCTTCAACACCCAGCACGCGACCGCTCTCGACACCCAAGATCCTGCCGGCTCCCCCCATCTCGGCATTGAAAAGTTCCTCGGCATCGATGCTTCTGGGTCGGGAAGGACTGGTATTGGAAAAGAAGGTCGCGTCGGGAGCGGGTCCAGAAACCGAATGATGACGTCCTCCGGGTGCGTACGTGTCCAGGTTCATGCGCGCATACAAATCGTGAGGGCGTCCGAGCACGTACGAATCGCGTTCGTCGGTAGGATACTGGTTAAAGGCTCCGGCACCATTCGACACATTACTCGGGATAGGCTTGGTTTTGGCTGTCGCGTGGGACAGACGCACTACACAAACATGCACCGGTTAGCTTGCGATCAAAATTGGTGCAGCGCTCCAACCATCCAAAAAGGGCAAGTGGCGCCACACAAGAGGGGGCGGGACAAGGACTCACTGGGACGAGATAGGCAATACAGCCCCTGCATCTCAATCAAGGCGCGCTGCTGGTCGGCCTCGTCGGTAAACCGTACGAACCCGTACCCCTTGCTAATCCCAGTTTCGGGATTGACCTGTAATCATACGTCAACATTCGTCGGGGGACGTCACGTCAGGACAAAGAACAAAGAACGCACCATGATTTTCGCGCTGCGGCAACTCGCAAACGGCCGGATGACCCTTGGCTCGCGGTCAGGTCTCAGCCCGAGCAACGGATTGCGAAAGACGGCGACGAGATCGGCGTTGGTCGTCTCGGGCGCAAGGTCGCCCACAAAGATGCTAAACTCGAGCTGTTTCCCCGCGTTGGGACCTACTCCGGGAGCAGTATGGGCACCTGGACGGGCGGCCACGTATTCTTCTTCGTTGGCACGACCTACCGCGCCAGCCCAGTGCGCCTGGACACGAGCCCCGGCGCCTGCACCCATCCAGGAAACGCCCTCGGGGCTACTGTTAACTTGGGTAAACGCACGGGCGGCCCCCGCAGCCGAGGCAAAGACGAGGACAGCGCCATGGGACTGCATACGCACGTCGACCACTTCCCAGCCTTGGGTGTGGGCCATTTGAAGCACATAGGGGGTGTCCATCCAGGGCTCGGGGAGTACGACATGCAGTTCGCGCTCAGTAGCAGGAGCATGGACCCGATAGTCCGTGTCGTGGGTGAGATCGTGAGTGAGGAGCATGGGTGGGTACGGACGCAAGAGAGTCGACGCAGGCTTTTGTGGTTGGGGTTGAGACGGCCAGCGCGGGGGAGAGGGGCTGTCGGCGCTGTTGGTGCTGCCAGAGCTCGTGCGGCTGCTAAAGAACCGGCTCGTGCCTTCGTCGCTGGTCGTGTCTAGACTACGGTCGGCCCAGATCGAGTTCGGGTGGGGCGCAACAGGTTTGGCGGTGACGGGCGGGGAGACCGACGAGGGCGAACTCGGAGACGGCGGATACGGATGCGAGATGCGAGTAGTCTGCATGGTGGGGCCGGACGAGGGGAACTGAGCAGATGCTGGGTCTATATAGCCAGAACTTACAATCGGCAGCGGCATGATGGTCGTCGAGCGCAAGCAAAAGACCGTCTGGAAAGACGTAATCAGACCAGAACGAGCGGTGCACGAATCCGACTGGCGGAAGCTGATCGCCCGATAGCTCGCAATTTTCCACTCAGGGGTCCATGCCCCTTCCCGCCCCGCCCGTCTCCCGCCCGCCGCCCGCCGACCTCGCACTTTGCACTCCGCCCGGCTCTCGGGACGACTCGGCTCCGGACCTGATGTCGCTTGTCGAACGACCTGATCTAGCACAGCTGCCACAAACAGCACATCATTAACACTATAACTGTCGGCTGTTGTTTGTGCTCCGATGATGTGTACGTCGAGAACGACGCATGGCTCTCGACGTAGTGCGCCTGTTGTCTGGCTCGCGCTTGCCCATTCCGGACACACGATCACCGATACCCACACGCACGTGCACGTGTACAGGAACATATATACAACCACAAACTCATTCCCGCTGCCATTCCGTCCATCCCGGTGGCGCACTCGAACCCAGGGAACCAGCTAGACCACCGCCCAGTTGCAAGACCGACCATCGAATCGACGTTCCATCCTCGCTTTCTTGTATCGCCCACATGCACACCGCGGACCCTCGACCCGCAATCACCGTCCCAGAACGCATCTAGCGTAGCTTCGCTTCTTGCCATTCCTCATCTCCATGCACCTCCCCTCGACCCTTCGTGGCTGGAGTCTATTCCCCTGGACACCCGGCGAAACACAACCCTCCATTGTCATTCCCACCACGATTTCACACAACGGGGGCATTCTGCAACACTCTCACAAGAAAACCACTCCAATTTAACCTCCCCATCCGATCAGATCATTGACCGGCGGGGTTGATTTTTTCGGCAAACGGGCCCGGGTTCATACACATATCCACATATTTTCAGACTCAGACTGCCCTCCACTTTACAATAACCCTGTGACTCACCACGTTCAAGGGCACCCGCTCCGCTCTGCCCAATCGCGCATTCAATTCTCGACGGGTTTGGGGGCCATCCCCAATCCAAAAGTGTTTGTCCCAAATGTATCCTAGGACCGTTGAATAGATACCAACCCATCTTCCGAGTTGCTATATGGGTAAATGCTTACAAGCACGATCTAGCTGTTTTTGTTGCAAGAACGTTGGCGACCATCGAGAGATACGTCATTCATGCCATCAGTATGATTCAACCTATGCTTGTACGCAAACCAGCTTACATGCGTGCTTGACGACCTCCACACCCATATCTGAGAAGCACCAAGAACTGATCGTGCGGAAGGACAGTTTATGCGAGCGTACACACACAGCAGCTCGACCAAACGGATGTCGGTAATCCGCAGCCTCGCATAGCCGTCGACGCGAATCATATGTTTGTGGGGCCTAGAATTCCAAAAGACCTTGGTCTAGCTCGTTACCAAGTGGTCCGGACATGCGTCGAAACTCAACGGGCGGCCAACCTGATGCATTCAAGCATAAGGACACGTTAATTCTTGTTCCACACAATGACGTATGATTTAACTCTTTAGACATACGGCAGAACCCGTAACAGTTTAAACGCCTCATTCCATAATTTGCAACCATTTGCGGCTTCATCATGTTCCTGGATGTGTCGCGCGGCGGATGCACACCACGTGACTTTGCCCACACATTCTCCCAAATGGTTTGTGGGCTGGTGTAGCCCAGGCTTACTATGTGTCCGTACGCCAGGCTGTTTCTACAACTTACAACGGATCAAAGTGAATAGACTTCAGCCTACCTCATGGCCTATTCTACCTCAAACATAGCCGCCCCCTCTTACCCACAAGGCGCCCGTGTCAACGATAATTTCCGAGGGACAGCGGGATAGGCTTTACTGTACCGAGTCGGAACCAGCCGAGTCAACTCATGATGATTTAGGCCGATTGCCCTGTTCGGCTGTCCCGCGCGAACTTCACAAGTGTAACTCATCACTCTGATTGACTTTGTTCTGCCAACATCCTCGGATCGGAACATGAAAAACTGAGAAAAAAAAAAACGTACAAGTGACGTGAGTTACCAACGCTTCTATAACTCAAGTACGCTAGGCGGAGTTAGTCTGTGGCTGTCAGAGTTAGTATTTGCGATTGCTTGGTCTTGTAGCCGAGTAAACAATGTTGTTGTTGTTGATTGAAAGCGAAGGTCGTCTCGACGCAAATGTTTACCCGGTAATCAATCAATTGTAACTATGAATATGGTCGAAAGACTTTCGCCCGTCGTAAGCTTCCATAGCCTGGTGGGGATGGCGCTCGGTAACAGATGATCACCCAGCTTTCTTGGTCCAGGCCGACAGGCATAAGGCGTAACATCAGATCCTCGGTTACAGAGACAATACAGTGTGATAGCTATAGTAATACCATGAAATGGAACACACCTTTTCGTCTCGGGCATGGTTCACTATCACAATGGCAGTGTATGCAAGATGGGGGCCGAGAGAGCCAGTACAGTCCAGTTATCACGATACATCAATCGACTTGTCAACGTACGTTTGACCCTGAAATGTGCTTTGCATGCGACCGCTAGTACCTTTGTATGCAACCATAATATCTATAGGCTTGAAGTTCCTTACAAAGTTAGTAGACCGATTCCATGCAATTTCGATTGTCGGCACGGCGCCCCTTGAATGTAGTCGGAATTTTTAGGCCGATTTCTTATTCATGTGCCCGAGTTCGCCACAATGCTATCCACTTATAGCTAACCCATGAGCAGAAGATGTCAAGAATGTCAAAAATATCGATTAAACAATGTTGTCCCACATGCTACTTGTCTTGGCGACAAAAGAACGGTATACTTCGGATTGATAAGAGGGGAGTAGCTGGGGGGTTGCCTTCGTTAGCACAGCCAAAGCGCAGAGGAAAGTCCAATCAGAAAGCGGAGGCATATCACTGGGTCCTTATCCAGAGTATAATTGGGGCCTACATAAACGGCTTGCTTGGAGAAGTCATTGGCATTGACTACCAGTAAATAGAACCAAGCAAAGTAGTTACTCGCACCATCAATTGTGAAGGCGGAAAATCGAAGAGCGAAATAAGGCGGAAAGGCAGCCACAGTAGTATTGACTCAACTCCTGACACGAGACTGGTAGCCGATGAAACGGACCGAAGTAGTATAGCTAATAACACCCGCTAGTGTGTCATTGGCCAATAGCGAGTACCTTTGTAGGTGTCGGCGTTTGACTAGGTTGGTTGCGAACGCTTGATTTGTTGGAGATCATTGTTCGTTTAATTGTCACTATGCATATAGTCGGGTTCTAAGAGCGCATACATCTAGATTGTTCTGTTAGTTGCACCGTGATAAGTCATACCATTTACCCTAATCCCCTTCCTGAGCACATGAACAGAGCTCATGTGCCATGGCGAGATGAGAATCGTTCCGCAGCAGGATGTCATGTGAATTGGGCAACACGCATTATCTCACACGCGCACAAGTTCTAGAACTCGGATACGTTTCTGGCGATAGATAGGGGTAAAAAAAATGCCGAAATAAACGGTTCAGTGCATGACTCTAGTAGAACCTTCATTTTTAGATAAAACAGAAATCCAGACCAGGATTGTTCGCTCCCAGCTTTACTTATGTCTTTGAGCAAGAACACGACGCTGTCTCTCAATGAGTGTATCATGCACAGACAGAATGTGATGATAATATAATTATTGAAGCAAATACTTTAGGCGTACTAGATCGCGATCGTTGGATATAACTTATTGCCGTTCTTCGAAAATCCTGAGGCCTGATTGCTTTGAGACTATTCGTCACACAGTTTCGGGACTATCCGTCCGAGGAGGAAAGCACAATCTTACTTCAAGGCTTCTTTATGTATAAGAGGTGAACGTGGCCAGATGTGAGGGAGGCATGGTGGAGTCACTGAAACCGTTCTTCACTTGGTTAGTATTAGGTTGTTGCTGTACTATTCCAGATTCAGATATGGCCGAACATTCCGCTATCAAAATATAGTAGAACATATTTATATGCGAATTCGATAGAGCATACCATTAGAGCCGCATGTGTCACAACGCTGAATGATTGTATTTGTGCATATCTGCAAGACTAGTATAGATAGGTCTGCAAGTCGATTTTGAATCTGTCATTAAGCATAGAGCCGTTAAGCTAATTTTTGGTACTCGGGTGGAGCATTGAATAGATTAATCTACATCTGGTGGTCAGAAGTCGATACGTTTGCTCAAAAGTGGGCTGGAAGATGCTACAGTACTCCGTTCACAAATCACGTGATTCACCGCACCCCCTTTTATTCTTGCTTCTTCTTTGCCCTCTGTTCTTCCTGGATTTATAGTGTTCTGGCCATGTGTTGGTCGCAGAACATCAGTGATAATCGGTGATACGGCTGAATCGGAGCGGTTGATCCCGCGTTCATGTAACTCGCTGAGTTCTGTATGCCGAGAGATCCCAATTACACGACATACTCTTCTCTTGAGGCTGTAGCAGCTGCATGAAGAGCACTTTCCCCCTAATAGGACATGATGATTTCGGGTGTAAGTACCGCTATCCATAAAAAAAACTTTCGTACCCGGCTGGAGAAGCTGATCGGCAACATGTATGATTTCGCAGATTTCATAGCATGTGTTTTGCGCTGACGCCTCGTCCAACTCAATATGGGACTTCCGCCGACATGTTTCAATCCCGAAGACATGTTTCTATCAGCCTTCCTACGGGCAGATTCAGAAACGCGGCGCGTTCGATTCACGAGAGTTCGGCCTAGGAAGTATGCTTGCTTCCGCATACCTCGAAGACCTATAAGACTATTGCAGAGGAATATGTCTGTCTCTAGTTTCTTGAATCCTCCTTTTTTCCTCTTACTGCAGGCAGTTGTACACTTTCTAATGGACGCAATAGAGACATTTACTCTAGGGCATCGTCGCATTGAGCTTGCGAGGTATTTTATGGGTAAGTACCTTTATATAATAGAGATCCCACTCATGTTCTACTCCCTGTTAGTTGCTTCTCGTACACTATTGGTTTATGATATCCTGAGCAACATGGATGATGAAGTTCGTTACATATGGGCGAAACCATGGTCAGTGATTAGGTTCGTCTATCATTTGAACAGACTATGGCCTATTGTTTTATTGGGGTGAGTGACCCCTATATATAGGCTATGGACAGTGTCTTATGTTTCGGTTGTTTAGGGTTACTACGCCAGGTATAATTGTGCTTGACTAGCTTCACCTCCGACTCAACTTGTACTTCGTAGTGTTCTTTCTTCGTTCGCCATCTCTCCAGGTTTGTCTTTCTTTTCGACAAACCGTGTTCCAGCTCGCTGAAAAGTTTGATCGAAAAGACGTAAGCTAGAACCGATCAAGAGATTGCAAGATGTTACTATGTTGAAGAATGATAGGTGCAAGGCGATTGTCACAGCGGGCGAATATGGGACCACCATAGCACTTACCTGCCTGGGCCGTGAGTTCCCGAGGACAATATTTACTGATATAAAATCATGACTTGTATACAGCTGTTATAATAATTCGTGTGTGGGCGCTGTATGAGAGGCGGTGAGTTGATGCGCGCCACATGGGCTTCATAGCTCACTCTGAATACCATAATAGAACGACCGTTCTCGCGTCAGTACAATTTGTTTGATGGATTACCCTACGGCGAAATTCATTGGGAATTAGATGGTTGGTGACCGGGATAGTAATCATGATCATTCCAGCTCTCATTGAGGCCAAGATTCAAGCAGACGTAAGTATATGCTCATTTCGATCGCATGTTCTGAAGACCTCGGCCAGAGTAATTTATACATAGAGAACCCAGGTAGGTAGCAATTTTGCAGATGGGGCCAATCTGATGATGATATTTTAAAGTCCCAGAACTTCTGACTGGATGCTTGGTTCACATGACAGATTTTGCGTGGGTTCCGTATGTGTTGGCATTGACCTACGAGTCCGGTGTGTTTGGGTTGACCATATGGAAGACATGGAAGCTGAGAAGGGAATTTGGAGCCATTGAGTTGGCAAATCGCTTCATGATTGAGTATGACGTCGCTTTCTACCGTCAACTTCCTTCTAACCTCCATCGTTCAGTGGTACGCTGTATTATGTCGTTGTGCTCGCTGTATTGTTGTTTTCCTGCTGGGGTGCGACGAACGAAGTGTTCAAAATTGCAACGTCGGCCTCTGGGTAAGGCTTGGAATCCGATTTATCAATATCTAACAATTATTCCAATAGATTTACCGTTGCGATGAACAGCATAATGTGTAGCCGTATGATCCTGTCTCTGCATGTGTTCACTGAGGCGCGGTCGCAGAAGGAGCCGAAGATCGACACCATTCGAATTAGCCAGATTGCTTAACGATGTACACACTCTAAAGAAATGTTAAAAACTCACATGTGTTATCGAATATCCCGCTCTGTCTCGATTTTTAATGAGTCGTAGGTAAAGCTGATAGCTACTGGAAAGAGTGATAATATCCCCAGATTGTTTTCCAATTCATTTTTTCATACTGTGTTGCCTGATGAATCAGCATCCGCATACAACGAGTATAATTGCGGTCGTCGGTTACACATGCTGAAGCCGTTATCTACTGTCATATTATGGAAGTTTTCGATAGGATTCACTGATCGAATCTAGCTGATTTAAAGGCTTTCCGATGATGATACCTGTCGATTGAGAGTGGCGGACGCCCGCGGTCGCGCTCTAGATCTGGCACCGTGATGATAGGGCTCCTACATTAAAACTCCAAAACGATTACCGAAAGGCTCAACCCTTCCGATCTACCATACCTTCGATGACTCTCAGCCATGAGGGTAGCTTGCGTGGCTTTATTCAAGTATATCGACAACTTCAGATTGTGCGATATTGCGTTGGTGATGAGACCTCTTTTAACAGCGACAACGACTGGACGCTGAGGATTCCTGAATATATAGTTGCAACCCGGACACTGCTGCTATATGACAGCCTGGTCGGTATCAGCCATGAGGTCCATTACATATGGGGAAAGCCCTGGTCGTTGATACGGACCATTTACCATGTGAATCGAATTTGGCCAATATTTCTACTTGGGTAAGCAATCTGGCATATGAAAATTGGCATACTATGCTCGCGCTGAAAGCTTTAAACCTAGCTTCACGACATCAAGTAGGTACCTCAATCCCCCAGACTGAATCGTACTTGTTGATGCCTGTCAGCCTTTTTCTTAGACTCACCTTCTCCTCAGGTCCGTATCTAACTTTTGGAATCTCGCGCAACTCTAATATGTTTATTTAAGACGTCAGTAGCTACCCGATAGTTCCATCATGACCAATTCAAGAGTCACGTTCTGCTTATGTAGATGTAAAGTGATCGTAGCTGCGAGCTCCTATGCAACAGTCGCCGCGATAACATGTATAGCCCGTGAGTAGATTCAATCCAAGTTATGCAAATGTCCCCTACTAACATAAGGCTTCAAGCTGTGGTAACAGTGCGGGTTTGGACATTGTATGGTCGACAGTAAGTGGTATAAGTCCCTCACTTGGACCACGGTGGGTGCACTGAACGACGAATCCATTTCACTCAAAGAACCTGGATGTTGAGGAAAGTCTGATATTCAACTGAAGAAAGAACGATCTAATCCTAACTACAGATTGCTAGTATTTGGGCTAGCCGTAACGACTGTAGCTACTTTTGTTGAGGTCAAATTCCAGGTGGATGTAAGTATATGCTGTACTATCATGTAAATGGAGTAAATGAGACACCCCTTATTCCAAAGGACAACGTTTACCTACCGAATCCAGGTGTGTGGCACTTGATTGGGCTGATCGAACTAAGGTTTGACATTCTTGCTTAGTACCCGAACTGCTCAATGTTTGCCTTGTTCGGGTTAGTTCGTATGCATGGATCCCGTACCTGTTTACACTAGCCTATGAAACTACGGTATTTGGGCTGACAGTTTGGAAGACATGGGAGATAACGAAAGAATTTGGAACGATGAAACTGACTAGTCGACTGCTTCTCGAGTAAGCCTTCTATCATCGTGAATGCTATCGTAATTGAATATTAGGTCCTAGTGGGTCTCTTTATTACGGTGCAGTGCTGCTCGTGCTGTTATTTTGTTGCATAGGGAGTACCTTTGAAGCCTTTAGAGGTGCTGCAATTGGATCTGGGTGCGTATCCTAGGCTATCTATCTTGTGTCTCAATATACTCAAATCTGGAGTCGTAGGTTTCTTGTCGCGATAAACAGCATTGTGTGCAATCGCATGATTTTGTCATTACACATTTTTACCGAGAATGCGCGCTACGCGGACCCAAAACTTCCTACAATATCAGTTCATCTGAACTCTAGATTGTGCTCATCAGCAGGCGAAGGAAATCCTGTATAGAGTTCGCCGGAATGAAATTACTTATGAATACTTCACGTGACATCTTGGGCGCTGCGCTGCTGAAGCTTACTGTAGCGGCAAGAGAAGAACGTCGCTTATGTAAAAGCGACGGGCGCCTAATACTGCCTGCACTTGTTTGGTATCTGTGTCCCGCTGCGTCGACAAGGAGTGGGACGTGGGACACTCAACCATAAAACGTCGCAGGATAGACTCATTTTTCTCCTAAATGATATAAAAAGACATTTTGTGCCCTATATCAGGGATAATACAAGCAGAAGTTGTACTTTCAGTGTTTACTGGCCACCTATTGTCGTGGCAAGCGAGGTTAAAAACAACAACAAACAGCGTCCCTCCGCGTCGAACGACGCCAGGACATGGGACATTGGAAATGATTTACGTCGCGTCGAACCCGGCTGGGACCGGGACCGACGTTCTTCTCTTGCCACTACAGTACATTGACTTGCTCACATGACTCAAAGAATCGGAAAGCTACGTCAGACTTTCGCCCGTCGTAAACTTCTGTAACCTGGTAAATATGAGGGAGGCCTGGCTGGCGCCTAGTTATAGCAATCAATAGACTGACATGTAGAATTGAAAGCTCAATTACGGAATCAATAGACGGCAGTGTGAATGCATGATAAGTCGTGGCTTTGCACCTCGGTCGAGATTCAGTGTTACAATGGCGGTGTGCAAAGCGCGCTGAACCGACCCTACAGGTCCTAGCATTTGAGAGAAACAAATTGACGCATCCGTTGTCTTGCCCTACGAGTGCTTGGTATTTACTTGAAACAGAGGGTCTCCGTGGCAAACTATCGCATTTGTGAGACTCGACGTTTTGTATGTGCGGTGGCGACGCCCGGTTTCAACCAACTATGTCTGTCGGTTCGGCGGCCCAATAACTACATATGCCAGTTTTAGGAGATAATCTGATCCAGATACCTGAGCTATCCGTTTATAGATAAAACATGAGCACGATTTCCACGATGTTTGAGAATAGTTCGATCCCATATGGTACGTTGAGTGGGTACACAAAGGGGAATAAATATCTAATTGATAGCGCAGAGCTCTCCGGGGGCACTATCTACTATTTATGGGTAGCCAAAAGGCAGTGGAAAAACTCAACGAAGTAAATCAACACGAGGGATTCCTCATGGTGCTAGGCACGAAAAAGGAAGATCGACTAGCAAGAAAGAGCCGTAAGGGAACCATGATCGCGATACGGACCCAATTATAGAGCTGATAAGTAATGACTTGCGGGTTATTACTAGTGCGTTAAGGCCTCAGCTAAAAACTACGTTGAGACTTGCAAGAGAACTAGCTTGTATTACCTAGACAACTAGGAAGATCGTTCCGTAGTAAAACGCCACGCGTCTGGAGAAATGCGGCATAATTTCGCGCATATACTTAAATTCTGAACCTCTGACTTAGCCCGGTGGATAGGGGTAGTAATATGCCATAACGACCAGCCTACCGCGTAGAGCACACAAGGTCCCTAGAATAAGCATTCGAATTGGATAATACGCGCTCAGCTGCAAAACCACTAAAGTCGTTGGCTAGAAGTGCACTAATCTGTTGAGATTACAATGGCCAGGTGTACGACATACGGAACATTACAGGCTAGATAAATCATGGTGGAAAAGCTTTGTGGCCGTAAAAGATCGCTCGGAAATGACTTGAAATGCTACTTCTGGGAAACCACAAAACACATCTCGTAGCTGATTAAACCGGTACTGTGGTAGGACCGGCGACTCCGAGTGGCGCGGACAAAAGGTGTATGTTAGCGTGACAGCATATGAGTCACGCATATATTATGTAGAGCGAAAATATGTGCTGCCTTCTTCCTTCGATGAGGGCGGGGGCCGAACACAAGCTGCTAAGCCTTGCGGTGCCTCACGTAAAAAGGGTTAAGTGCTGTAAGCTCTTCCTAATTCGCCTCCTTTGCACATCGTGCCCCCGCCCCTCTTCATTGTCCTCTTCTTGGCATCCTGATATACGAGGTCTTCTGGAGTGTTGTGCTTGCGTGCGTATACTGGATCACTAGTCTCATATCTAACCGCGTGATTCCACCTGTATATGTGTTTACAGAAAATATGAGCCGTTCGAATCCAAGCCTTCATGCGACGGCTCTAAGAGCGTGCCCTGTGTTTCCAGGAACCAACCGGTCGGGCGTTGTGTAGGTGGCTGTAAATCTACTTTTGTAGAAACATCAAATGTCGAAAGTTTCATCACATGACAACCTAGCGCTTGATCTACGCTCATCACTTTACCCAATGTCCCAGCGAATTGGCCCTGTATGTGGCCCAGATTTCACACCTCCTGACTGAGCCTTAACGTGATATGAAAATAGACTGCTCTTGCCTATGCGAGGGCATGGCACCAGGTCGATGCTTCGGGCCGTGTGCTAGGAAAGTTGGCCCAGCGCATCGCCATAGCTCTAATGGGCAAACACAAACCTATCTTCGACAGGGGTGGTATGTCTCTCGTCTCTGGCACTAGCGGTAATTGATTGGACTGTTGTGCAGCTGACTGCGGCGACTATGTCTGTGTCACAAACGCTAGTAAAGTTATTGTAACTGGGAGAAAAGCCGATCAGATCGTATATCGTCATCATACCATGTATCCCGGGGGTCTCAAGGAGATCCAATACAAGACTATGATGGAAAACAGGCCAGACGAGGTGAGCTTGGGATGCGCTCGTAGCCGTCTGCCACTAAGCCTCGGATTTAGGTTATTCGGCAAGCGGTATCTGGAATGTTGCCCAAAAATCGGTTGAGGGATAGGAGACTTGAGAGACTAAGAATTTTTGTGGGACCCGAGAACACTCTTGAATCTAATATAAAGCGGGGATGGGGCAACGAGCCTGCATAAACACCCCTCTCAATGTGTAGTCGCACCATGTTGGTGTGCCAAATAAAAAAGTCGACCAAATACCCCATCTGAAGGTGTCCGGGGGTACGCGCCCATCTATTCTCCCATCGTTGTACTTCAACATAAAGCTACCACGCCCTTTCCAACCCTCTTTGTCGCCTTGAGCTCGTGTTTCTCAAATATTCCCCCCCCATTTACCTCGTCAATCTGACTAAAGCGCAACCTGGATACTCTGAACCAATATCTCACTCCCTCGTTCACCGTGGCCAGATCCTTGTCGACAGAAAATCTGTCTTTGCTGCTAGATTTAGGTGGAATCCGAGTTTTAGCCTTTAAATATGTCTGTCTGGAGCATATTACGCTACATAATGGGGTAAGGTCATCTCAGTCGTTGGTTCTGCTAAAGTTTTATTGATTATTTCCGAAGGCCCACCCCAGTCAGTGAGCCACCTCAACCCGAAGCCAAGATTCTCCCTCCCCCCCAATTGGATCCCCGTCTTCCCGTCCCGCCATTGCCGCCTGAACTGTTTCGCGAAATTGTGCGCTATCTGGCACAGCCTCTTTTGCCTCCTAACTGTGCGCCGTATGCCGCTTACCGCCGGAAACGAAAGGAACATTGGCTATCTTTGATCGGTGTTGCTAGTTCTAGTAAATACTATCGAGACCTGCTTGTTGGACACTGGTTCTTCGTTCTTGTAGTTGTTCAGCCCTCCGATTGGGATCTAGTACGGGATCCTACGTGGCTTGGTTTCATTCAACCCCATGTTAGGTATGCATTCCGTCGTCCGGATTAGTGCCAAAACTAATATTACTTCGCAGAATCATCATATCCGCCGAAGGCGCTTTGACTTCGTCGCCGCGCTTTCGAACCGACACCGAGATCCTCGGGCGCTTTGAGGACCTGACATCGGTTTCGGTCGATTACCACAATGATTTCTTGCGCACTGGAGGGCAGTTCCCCTACTACCAACTGGTTCGGGAGTTACCTAAATCCCTGGAAAGGCTAGAGATACTAAATGCACATGGACCCGACGAGCAAATAATAAACCTGGTAGCTCGCTGCTGTCCAGACTTGGTCGAGTTGAGGTTGGGGCGCTGCACTATGTTTAGTAATCGAGACTGCGTATGGTGGAAGGCACACCCTGCTGACCACGATGCATATATGGCAGATCGAGGGGTAGAGGCGTATGCGGTGAGGCTTTTCAGTGAAATGAAAAGATCCGATAGAACTGACGTTCGTGGGCGTGTGACGTGTAGGGCGCTGTTGGCAATCTGATTAAAGCCGTGCCCAGGCTTCGTGTCCTACATATCGGTGTCTATCTGACTCCTATCGAGGCTGTATGGGCGCACAGGGTCGACCATCGCCCATTGCATCCTATGTTCGATTCTATGCGGCACGAGAACCCGGAGGGCGTCCACAATCATCTACATCAGGTCGCCTTAGCTATGGCGAATGGCGAGGACCCTGATCCGCCCATCAATTATAACTATCCACCTCTAGCGCGCAAAGAAATCTGGGAGGCGCCGTGCGCTTTGTGTGATCAACGTTTTAAACATCCTGCAGAGCAGGCCGAGATGCGTACAGCGGCCGTTATCGCAGCTCGGGGTTGGTCACTTCGCAAGGTGTCGTTCGCTTCTTTCACTTCCCCCGGTCGAGTTGGCGATAGTGCTTGGCAAGTTGTTCCCAAAGATGGCATTACCGAGCAGGAGCTAGCCACTGAAGATGAGGAAGCAATGACCCAGCTCTTGGAAGAAAAGGGTGATGTGGGGCATATAATTACTGTAGATGTTGGGCGAGTACAAGGAGCACCCCAGACGCGCTTCACATTTAGGATGAGCTGGACCGAGGGCGAGATCAAGGTTTCACCGCCCCTGAGTCGAGAAGGGATAACTCCGGTGTGTTGGAGCCTGGGATTTTACGAACGAGACTAATACATTTGGATCTTAGATCTTCTAGTAATATTCGAACCAAACCTATCATTTTGCCCACAATTCATCCAAGCATCTTTGGAATAGATGCGCCCTATCAACCCCTCATATAGTAGCCATTTGATAGGAAGAGGCGCACCGATGCCAGCCCAGGTAGGTTGTTGGGCTCGCTTTGAACACGTCCCGCCACTCCTACTTTAGTCGTACAAGCTAATACTATATCACCTTTAAAACCGCCTCTCCAAGTGGTTATATCATTTCTGGGGCCCTCTAGTTTCCGCCTGATCAAAGTTCTGCCTTGCCATTTTTTATCGCCTGTTTGCGCTTGTTTCACTCCCAGTTACTTGTGCAATATATCCACACTTTATATTTGACGCTCAACCACAATGGCTACTCCAATGAACTTCGAGTTTGCAGAAAAGATCAGACCATTGGCTCATTCAGCGTAAGTACTCGTAGATACCGTGCTCATAATCGATATGCTATTGAATCGGTTAGATAGCTGGCCGATATGGGCATCAGGTGTAATATGTGAGCTCAGGCGTTTCTAGAAAATCGAGCCATCTAATTCTCTACCCAAAGTCATGTCGACGGCAGGATTGAAATCAGCCGGACTCCCCCCACTTTATCAGCGGATAGGGTTCCCGTTTATATTCCTAGGCGCAGGGTACGTGCTCAACACGGGCGACAAGTACAATGGAAGTGGAATCGCCACAGGTGCGTTCGTCCCGGTCGCCGAAGAAAATCCAGACTCTGACTGTCCTCGTGTACCCAGCCTGGTCTGCCACGTACTTGTTCCTCAACGGCCGAAACGCCCTACGCGCAAGAACTCCTGCCTCGTTGATGCTGGCCGTGACCGCAGCGAGCACGTTGTCACTATACGGAAGCGAATACTTCTATTTTAATAGAAACGATGCTGTGGAGGAGGTTGTGCCGTATAAACGTTCGGCATATGGCCGACAAGAATAACTCTAGTGCCACCGGGAATAGCCTGGAGATTGCCTTTGGCTCTGGATGACGCCCAATGACGTCTGTTGACAGGCTGGTGTGGATGTATCGATAGGACACAAGGATCGCTCTGCATTCTCTATCGGGTCGAGTAAAATACATTCGGGGGCATGACGCCAGACCAAGAAAGTAGGAAAAGTTAAAGACAGACACCGGACAACAAACACCGGACAACATACAGATACCAGGCTTTTCGAGGAAACATGAAAGACCGAAGCCAGGACAATAAATAAGGACAGAAAGATAGCAGACATATTTTGATACAAATACCTCATACGAAAAAACAACACATGAAAGAACAAATTTAGTCCATTTACCAAGTGCCCCAGAGCCTAATCAGGCCCTGTGAGCTTGCCTCCGCCCAGCCCGGTCGATTCGATTCAGACCCGAGTCCGCCAGAGCCATGCCCAGACCCACCGTCGCGGCGCACGAGGCCCCCAAGCCAGCGACCCCCAGCCTGGTCCGCGCGCCACGAATCGTCAAGGTATAACCTGGTAAAAGGATCGTCCAGCGGGGCTAAAGATCGAGTAGAGAAATTGTTAGCGAAAAACAAGTCCTGTTGATGTACAGATAGCAACGTACACACCTGCCCGCGCCACGAGTATGCTGCGAGCCCGGCGACGAGCGCCGAACCCGCGTACGCCGAGAGCACGAGCGGAAGCGACCGCGCGAATGTTCGCAGCGCGGACGGCTTGGGCTCGTCCTCTCGCGTCTCCTCGCTCTGGCCGGATCGTGAAGAAGGGATTCGGAGTCGGAGAATGCCGGCGGCGAGACTGCCGAGGGAACAAGCGGCTGCGGCTACACCCGCCAAACGAGCGATGTCCTCCAAATCGGGGATCGCAAGGAACGAAACTGAAGCACCGAGCATCAAAGCCGACTGGAATCACGATCAGCCGCGGCTTTCACGAACACATCAAAGACAATAACCGTACCATCAAGTTGGTGCTCGCGTCAGCAACCATCAGCCGCTGTCGGTCTTCGACCTTTTCGTCTGGCTGTTCCACAAACAAGTACGGAATGCCCAATCCAAGCAAACCCGCGAGGGTTCGGAGAGGCACACCCACAAACGGATTGGCAGCCGCGCGACGACGGCGGATACGCTCTGCGGGGCTCATCACCTCGAGATTAACCGCGTCGTGAACAGCCTGGAGCTTGGCCAATCGCCATTCCGCTATGTTCCGAGGATATCAGCCATCACATCATTTGGGCGCTTGAATCGGACTAACCAGTGCGAACGTGGACTCGGGCAACCGTGCGAGTCTTGAGTACGGCGTTTGCGTGAGAGTGCTCTTGAGATAGGGACTTGAGAAACTCGAGGACTTCGTGCGACTCTTCGGGTGTGAACGGCGGCTTGACGCTGACAGTCTCCTTCTCGCCAGCTTTCTTCTTCTCAGCAAGTAGTCGGTCTATAGAAAAAATTAGACTCGTGTTTAGACTCGAGGCAATAGGATCATACCGGTATAGTGCCAAGTCAACAGCTCAATAGCCTCCTGCACCGCACGTGGGTTGACATCCCCGTGAGCCGGGTGGGTCTCGACATATGCCCAGTAGCGCCGTTCCATCTCAAGATCTAATCCCGGACAACCAAATTAGCACAAGCCCTCGCATAAACCACAAACACATACCAAACTCGGCATCCTCACCCTCGACAAATCGAGTTTCAGGACCTTGGGGACCAACCCTCCTGCGCTTGTGCGAGACATAACTCCATACGAGCGTGAGCGGGGCCCCGTAGCCCAAATCAATCTCCTCGCCCGGTCCATCAACTTCGCTGGCGCCACTGCCGCTTGCACTCGACACCTCCCAATCAAGTTGCTCGCTCGCTCCGGCCGCATGAACCCAAACCTCCCATCCGTTTGGAAGATCAGTGTCCCGCTCCTGGAGGCATTTGTCCACAAACGCGTTGACGCCTTGATGCGTGGCATTATCGGCCATGTCCAAGTCCGTGACGAGGGTGACGGGCAACGGAGCCGAGGGCGTAGGGATAATCAGCACCTTGGTCTCGTTGTTGACGTGTTCAAGCTGATTCTTCGCGGGCGACTCGGACGCGACGAGCCGGTGCGTATAATACATCTTGCCACTCGGCAACGACTGCGCAACCCACTCGCGCGGATGCCGTTCGACGACGGGCAGGCCACCAAGGTTCCCGAGCCGGGTGGCCAGACGCGACATGAGCGTCGACCGACGGTCCATGTGTGACATCAATCGGGACAAAACGGAACTGTAAACTTGAGCGCGTTCGGATTGAGGCTGTTGGATTTCTTGAGAGGATGGTTGGAGTTGAATCGGAGGCTGAAGAGTGGGTGTATGCGACTGAGAGAGCGCCGAGCGTGGGCGAGATGGGACAGCCCCATTGGATCCAGTAGCTTCATTCTCGGGCAACATCATCCTCACCGTCCTGCTAAACACGTCAGAATGCGTCTGAAACAGGAAAGTAAAACACTTACTTGGGAGTACGACCCTCGCCTTCATACCAATCTCGCAGTTCGGTTCCCGCAAGACCTCTCAAATCGTTGTCTTCAACACCGCCATTTGCGGCAGCACGCACACTCGGGCTGATCATCTCGTGCACCGACATGTCAGGTGCGAGCATCGTGTCGATCGAGGGGCGAACACTAATTCCAAAAAAACGTGTTAAATCCAGACCAAACCAAAAACAACAAACAAGAAAAACGTACGCGGCAACACCTCCCAAGCGCTCCTGGACGCCAGAGCCATCAGGTTCGGCATCACCAAAGACGCCCATGGTGCTCATCGAGCGCTCGAAATGACGAGGGTTCAATCTCTCCACATTACGCGGGTGGAAGAACGATTCGGACATATTCGAAACGGGCGGAGGTGGAGTCTGATCACCTGCATATGGCGAATAGGTGCCCGACATGCGAGAGGGTGAAGGAGTGTCAGGGCTCTCCTGGGTGGCGGCGCCAGCTGGAGTCGAAGTGGAGCCTGGGTAGAATGCAGATCCGGTTTGCGCGGGTGGCGTTTCTGGGGGGCTGAATGCGACTCGTGGGCGAGGTGGAGTAACCGAACGAGGCGGGGTTGGAACTGACGAAATCCACTTGGGATGAGTTTCCACCTGGGGCGTGTCGATAAAGATGCCGGATGGTCCTAGGTCACCCCTGCAAGAGACGACAGATAAGATATTTGAAATGTATGCTAAAAACAGAGGAACTCACGATTGCGACTGCTGGCGAGTCGGCGGGCCGTGAGTTCCTTCGGGCGAGCGAACAAATGCGCCATTCATGAGTACTTCCTCTTCTTCGTCTTCGGGGACTGCGAGCGGGGTACGTTCGCCCGAGGCGGGAAGTGACCTGAAAACACGAGTTAGCCAACAAACTCACGTAATAGAAAGCAGACGTACGATGGGACGGGTAGCTCATTGACGTCGGTCTCGGCGGCATCTTTGACCTTGGGAGCAGCCTCGACCGTAACGACGGGGGTCTCCTCAATCTTGATTGGGACCTCTTCAACCTTGACAACCGGTTCCTCGACCTTGGCAGTGGGCTCGTCGACTTTACTGGGGACCGAAGCGGACATGTCTTCAACCTTGATCTGAACCTGGCTCTTGACAGCCTCGTCCTCAGGCTCGTCCTCTTCCTTTGTGGGTTCAAGGATAGACCAACCGAGGTCGCTTCCGACGGTGCTGGCAGCACGGCTCAAACCAGTGCCTGGCTCCCGAGTAGCGCTTGACTCGCGCGAGTGGCCGAGAGAGGCGTCACGAGTGTTTGCAGAAGCATTGCTGGTAGTCGAAGATTCAAGACTAGCAGAAGGCTCGACGACCTGGGGCGTGATCTCGGTCTTGGGAGTCGGAGCAGTAAATACGTCTGTGTTGGGCGCTGTAATGACGTCAGGGATTGACGGCTGTGCGGGGGGAGAGGCTGCCAGGGGAGGCGTCGTGATCTCCGCCTCGGGAGAGTCGACAAGGGGAGCGGGAGTACCGTCGGCGCTAGGCGAGACAATAGGCTCGGACTTGGTCGGAGCAGTGTCGTTGGCCTGTTGCATCGCGGCACCAAAAGAGAATGTCGTGTCCTGGACAGCAGCAGGGCTAGCGGCTTGGATAGGACTTGCGGCGAGCGGATGAGAGAGTGTGCGCTCGCGTTTAGGGATCGGGACAGTGAGCTTTCCGTGTTCGCCAGCTTGGCCGAGACCGGCACCGACACTGCTGAGACGTACAAGACTCTCGAGGGCGCTGCTCGAGCCGGGAGTCGAGACCGTGCGCGCTCGGCCGACAGTGGCGGCTCCGTCGTCAGCCTTGTTTTTGCGCGGAGAGCGGGGGAAGCCAAGCATGGACAGGCGTCTAGGCGTTGTCGAAGGACTGGACGGGGCGGTGACGGTGAGATGGCCACTGACAGACTGGGAAGACGTCATCGGAGGCTGAGGACTCGAGGGACGGCTGCCTGGTCGGCTGCCGGCGTGGCTACCAAACAACGAATGGCGCCTGCTCCCGGCCGAGCTCGTGCGCGAGCGACCCGAGTGCTGCGAGTGGTCGTCGCCCGAGTCGACGTGCTCGTGTTCGTGCTCGCTGTTGTGAGACTTGTTCTCGTCCTCGGCGTGCTTGTGCTCATCGTCTGGGTCGGTCGACGTCGCGCGGTCGCTGTGGGTGGGCTCCTCGGACGTGCCGCGCGACTTGCCTTGCTTGCTGCCGCGGCGGATGACGGAGACGACGCGCTTGCGCATCTTGCGGACGCTCTCGCGCAGCTGGTTGTCGGCCTTGTCCTTGTCGGCCTTGGGGGTCGACGGGGCCGACGACGGCCACGCCGCGTAGTGGTCAGACATAGCGGAGGGGGGGTTGAGGACGGAGATGTGGGGGACGTTCGGCTACGCTTTTGGCTCGGTAGATATACGGTCTGGACGGGTGCCTCGAGGCCGGCGTGCGAGCTGTCCGTGGCACACAGGAAAATGACACCCTTTATTTCGATGAGATCTGTCACGTGACGGGGCTGCCGGGGATACGGTATCGTCTGATGCGCATCGCTCCGGTCTTTGCGATTGGACCGTGCCGTGCCCAATGCGGTCAACCCACTTGCGCTCGTGCAAATATCGTTTCTGTCGGACACTTCTGTGCCTCGAACTCTATGCTCGGTATGGCATCCACTCTTGCGGCTGCTGCTTACCCGGCCGACGGTTCACCTATCCCGGTACGGCAGGTGTCATCTTCCCTGTCAGGACGAGCGCCTGGTTGCATCACCGACGCCCGCACATCGAAACGCCGGACGGTTCCTGTATATGAGACGAGTCACCAACATCCAAGGCGGTCCTTGTTCTATCTTTTGTCTCCCGACTCGGAAACGAACCGCCCGTTACAGAAACATCGAACAACGGCCCGTATTCGGGCCATCCCCCCACTCTCTCTCCGCGCAAGACGTTTATCCCCCACGATCTCCCCCCCCCTGTACCGCCCCCCTGCAAGCTGGCATTTGGACCGAGAATTAACCGCTACGCATACATCTTATATGCGAGTTCTCCGAATAGGTACCACATGTTGTTCCCATGTGTCGTCCATCTAAACCGAGCTGTCCTCGACCACGCCTTGAGGTTGTACGTCATATCCAACTTTAATGTGAGAATAATTCCGCTCGATCGATATCGATTCGGCGCCTCAGTCGATTGTCCCTGCCTGAACTGAAAATCCTTTCAAAACGAAAACTTATCCCAGGCCTTTTCTTTATCGATGCAGGATCGAGAAGTGTAAACTCGTGTTGCAGAAGTCTTGCCAGCTCATATGGATCTAAGCGGACATTGCGCATACACACCTCGGCGACGCCAACACGATCAAACTTTTGCTGGAGCGTGACTATGCCTGATCCAGTTCAGCTAAAAAAAGGATTCGCCCAGACTCAATTGAACCTAGGACGTCGTAAAGCACACCTGAAATTTATGTCCAACGAAATGCTACGCTGAATATATAGCATTACTTCACGGCTCCCAAAACGCGCGCGCATAAGACACCCACTTGATCCTGACATTATTGAAGATAGACGAAGATCTCACGCTCGGATCTCGTTATGTTGCGTTATGTCAGTCTACCTGCCGTGCATATACGCATCCTATCATCAAACTTGTATATAAGGCTGTATTGTACATCGTTGAATATCAGATCAGTTACAGCATCCATTCGCCTCCCTGCATGCGACACGCTAAGGTCAATCGCTAATTAAAGACTTTGGTCACTAACAGCCCTCATTGGCACCGACTCGGACGGCGTTCCTTTTGTCAGGCAAGGCAACCGCTACCGGATCGGGAAGCACAGATAGACTATAGATTTAGATGTCCGAGATAAGAGTTATTTTGTTGTGTTCGTACATGTATTGTATTTGTTTCCCACCACTCTGCCCATAGTCGAAGCCAAGCCCCAGGACGATAAACTAGGCACTTTCTGCATAAGTGATTTTTCGATAGGCGCATGCAGCTTATCGCCGGCTGTTACTCCACAAAACCAAAGGTGGGAGAAGGGGGGCTAAAGGTTCCCGCCCACGCTCCACATCGTGCTGAATGAGGCCAGGAGTACCAGTCTCAGCAAGTTCCTTTGAGCGATTCTCGATAGGAAATTTGCGCAAAATCGCTTCTGCAGAAGGCGCCTAACGGCACAGAAACGACACCAGACCAACATAATATGCTTACAAGAGGTCAAGAAGCGTGGAGCGGTGGGGGGTCCGAGGGGCTCCAAAGGTGGTTCGCGGGTGTGTGGCCGGGCCGCCAGCCGCGTGAACAAAGCTCGAGGGCGGGCGACAAATCCTTGCCCTTCAGAAGTGGCGAGGTGGCTGGGACAAAAAGGCATGAATAATGATGATCGGTGACTCACGATATCTCACCTTGGGCTGCACGGTTCCCGCGCGAGTGCTTGACCACAAAGCCTCAGTTCCTAATGTGCACTTCACTATGAACGGGGTGGTCCCGAGAACTGTAGCACTGTGTACGACTCGAAGAATTTGATGTATATTGGCGAAGAGCCAGACCTGTCCAACTCTGAACGCTTTCTGCGAGTACTCGCGTCTGGCCAACGAGTTGGGACCGGAGAAAGGGGTTAACCCCATTCGATTCAAACCCGCTGAGGAGCTCAACTCGGCGAAGTATCCTCAATAGCCAATCTGAGCGATGTGCGTTCTTTATCGCCATCCGATGTCAGTATCCATATCCGAAGACATTGCGTGTTAGCCACAACTTACTATAAAACATAGTAAGTCGGGGGGTGGAGTGTCTCGTAGTAAGTCGGGGGGTGGAGTGTCTCGTAGTAAGTCGGGGGGTGGAATGCCTTATTCCACCTCCCGGCTTACTATGAGACAGTCTTATTCGACCCCTCGACTTACTATGCGACAGTCTTATTTGACCCCTCGACTTACTATGCAACAGTCTTATTCCACCCCTCAACTTACTATGCAACAGTCTTATTCCACCCCCCGACTTACTATAAGATATTTCGCCCCCCCCCCCGACTGCTGCTCATGCACTACTTCGCAATGAGCGGCTCATCTCTGAGGGATATTCCCCTCGAGATTATTCGAGATGTAAGCACACTGTCGTCGCGCGTATGTGCTCTGAGCTATCGCTGACGCCCAACACAGCACTTGGCTTATCTGCTGGAGCTACGGGCGCTACTTGCCCACGGTTAGTAGTGGTGGTTTATATCCGCTAAAGTCGAACGAGGCGCTAAATAATTCATGTTCCCGCCTCTGTGTCTTTAGTTATGCAGTGCCCGAGACTGCCTTAGGCCTGATGCTAAGCTTCAAGTTCGGTTGTGTCAAAAATGCCGCCATAATCAGTGGGTGTTCCGTTTATTCCTATGGTCAACTTACGATACTCACCCCTGAGGGTCTTAGTCTCTTTGAGCTCGGCGACGACGTCAGCGAAGAGATGAAGTCCATTCTCATGTGTTCCAATAGTAAGGCGCTCTAGTATGTTAGCGAGAGCATGAAGCACCTGACCGCTGAATCGTACTCAGGCATAGGAACAAAGAGCCAATGTAACCGTGGAATGAACCACGCGTTACTCTCCGAATACAATAAATGTACAGAGCGTGTAGCTCAGCGAGAAGCAAACAGCGGGGTTCATGCGAACTGGAACGAGCGGGTGGACGAGTGCCGTGAGCGGCGGGAGGTTAGTCACTCTCAGTTCGTGTATTTTTTTTAGCTCTAAATCTATACGAATTGCAGCATGCAGCAATTGTACAGGAATATTCGGACTCGGACAAGGCCACGGAAATGAATACCCAGGAGGTCTCATTAATTCATCGGGCCGATATCATGTTATATCGGGCCGACCCGGCGCTGGGGTGTTGTCCTTGCGCGATGTTATACTCGATTTTGAAGCTAACCGCCTGATCTAATCCGACTGAATCAGGGTCGTTGAATTGGTCTTAGCCTTCAGCTCGACTACGATATCGTCCACTGACCACACCTCGGTGCCAGGCTCGTCCCGATAAAACAGGGTATCCGCCCGGTGAATTAACGCGACGTCTAGGGCGACCTCTTCAAACGCGTTGGTATCGCCAATGCCGTTTGGTGTATACCACGGTCAAGGAGGATGAGGGTCAAGCCCATTACTTTGCCACTCGACGCGAACTTTTTCCGCAAGCTTGGGCTCTCTCATTTCGACGTAGAGGGATGATCGCCTCGGACATCCTGGGCGTGTTGAATCCTGATATCGAATATCGAATGTACTAGAATAATGTAGCAATTGCATGACTCGCATATATGTACTAGATACCTGCCAAATGTTCTAGGAGGTACTAGAATGACTGAAATACTCGTATATAAGGAGCGCATGCAGGCTCCGTAGGCACTCATCCCCGTAGTGGATATCATTCAGTTCTATGGTTTTAGGCGCACTGCGCTACACGCATTTATTGAGCGACTCTATACAACACCGACTTCAACAGGGCGGTATGTCTACGGACCGAGAGTTCGCATCTGTGCCAAGAGGAAGGTCGCTACACCTTAGCCAATTTTCGACAGCCGGCAAGTCTAAGATGTCTTGAAGCGACCACTGCGAAAAGGTATCCAGGTAGGTTTGCACGGGTCACACACCTATGCTGGCACTATTACCTGCAATGCATGTAAATCGTACATGTAAATTCAACGGATACAAGTAAATTTTGTCCGTCAATTTTTTCGATGAGACTCCCTTACAGGTAAATTATGCATACATGTATTTTAGCCTGTGATTTTAACTGGGTACCTGCTCGGCCGGTATGCTCGGCCATGCAGGCTTACATGTAAGTGCCGCATACATGTATTCTGACTAACCATTTACGTAGGTGCCGCAATTTGGCCGTTCTCCTTATTCACATTGGTATACAGGTAAGACCACATATACGTAGTTTTAGTCTGAATGTATATGGTTTCCAACTAATCGCCGTCTTCAAACTCCTGCTCTTCCTGGTGAAACGCCGTTTGGCATAGACCTTCGCTTCGGTCTGCGATAACCCATTCTCCATTCGGCTTGGCCGCCTTCATCTCCACCCGTCCCACGGCGCACTCCGCGGTAGCGATACCGAGCACAAAGGATTGGTAAACGAGATGAGCTGCGTTAACGCATCGCCGATCGCTCCCTTTACCTGGGATATATAGGCTAGGATATGGAGTCGGGAGGATTCAATGTCAAAACGGGGATTGGCAGCAAGGGTGATAGCAAGGATAAAATCGAGGCAACTGTATCCGGTCTCGTCAGGCATTTCGACCGGCTTGTCGTCCTAGGCGTTTTTGTCGTATTCCTATGTATGATATGGCACATATTTCACAATTCGAACGATCAAACGTTTGACTTGCCTGTACAAACGAGTTATCTCAGTTCCCATAAAGTGAAAGTGGGTTTCGTCGTCCGAATGCAGTCCCCACCATCGTTAATTCGAAGCTTGCCCGATCGTTCACACCGCTCTGGAAGAAACTGCACCCATTCTTGATGTGAGCGAGCGCGACAAATTTCGGTTTGCAGAAACGCGGCCACGCGGCGGCGAACTCAGGTCTATATGACAAACCCGGCGAGATAGTGAACTCGAAGTAAAGCAGCCGGGTCTGGGCACATCAGTTAAATTTGAATAGGTCTAATCAATGCTTACAGTCCCTATGGAAAAAGCTCCATCAAGCTCGTGTCTACTGGCGCATCGGATTTGCCAAATAGCAAATATTTTCGTACCTCTGGGAATCCCATCTCAACAGCCGGTAGGCGCGAGAGCAGTGGTATGAGCTGGGTGATTGTTGAACCCGTTGCCTCGCGCATACGATTACCTCACGGCAAAATTTCTCAGTGGAGGAGGACCAAGTGACCCACACCGGGCCGCATAGCAGAACGTCGTCGGCGGCTTGAAGGACGGTGTGGAGAGTGAGCTTACACGCGTTGGTTTGGTCGTAATTATATTGATGGTGATACCTGAAACCGCTGAAATTGAATTTAGATAAGAATAAGAATTGATATTAATTTTTGTATCGGTCAACATATGCCGTAGTCGGAATCCATGGTGGCGGGGAGTGGCGAAAGGGACTTGGAGTACAGTAGCCGTGTCACGTGATCTTGTGCATTCGCGGCGCGTAAGTCTGAGCACTCTGTCTGTTGCCACCTGCTCCTGACCACCACCTTCGCCCGCTGCCCAATCCCAGCTATATAGAAATCTGCCTCAAGAGATTTAGGTCCTTGAAATTCTTATGCGCCTAATTGCTCACTCATTTTTTCATTTCTCCTCGCGTACTGTAGCGAGATGAGATGAACGTCGGTCCCCTGTCCCCTGTGATGTCGACGCGACGTTATCTATTTCAAATGTCCCCTGTCCCCCTTCCACTCGACGCGGGGGGACACTATTTGTACTTATGTTCTCTGATCGGGTATATTCCAATCAAAACCGCATATAAAAAGATTATTTTACGAGATGCTCGCAATTGTCAAATACAAACAAGGTGACACGCTCATACATCTAGAAATCCTCGTTACAATCCTCGCTTTCTACGTTTTCCAGAACAGAAGTAGGCCAAATAGCCTCTTGCACATCCTGTGCGCTCAAAAGTTAATACGCCGCCTCCACGGCCGTTGAACTAGCGTCGCCTGAGTCGTATTCTTTGTTGAAGGTAGGTTCGTCGACTTGGTAGTCGACGAACGGGCTATCCAGAGAACTAGTCAACAGAATCTCATCGTATAGCTTCGGGTCTGTTGCAAAGAAATCTTTCAGCGCTTTACGAGCGTCACGCCCGTTCAAGCTCTCGTATGAAAGGTTCGAGGAAGCGCCAGGAAAAGTGCATAAACCGAACGCCTAGATGAATCGTTAGCATGTATTTTAAGCCAAGTTTCTACTTCAATTACATACTTTTTTCACCATGCCATTATTCTTGATAGTACGGTATTCGTGTACAAGCCATTGGACACTTCGAAGTTTCTGCTAGTTTACAACACACCCCGGTTTAGTCCCTGGCTGTAGAGTACGCACTGTTTCGGCTACGATATCGGTTTGTGCTGCCTTGCGAATTGCAATCTTCAAAACACGCTGTATGCTGATATCACGGGCCTGGAAATACCCTGTGCAGATAGCGGGAACAAACTTAATACCAATCCAAGGGTAGGTCTCCTTCATCCACCCGAGAAAGCTGTCGGAGCGATACACCGTCCAGCAGTCAACTTGCAGGACGCATCGCTGGGACTTGGGTAGATTCTGATGCTGAAACTGGGCAAAAAAATAAGGAGCAAGGATATGCATAACCCAGGACTGCATTGTCTTAAAAGTACACCAGTGGTCGTCGGTATTTAAGTATTCGAAGTAGGAGCCCAGATTAGAACTTCAGAGTAGCCAGGGCATAGAGGATCAGGTAGAGAGCGTTTGGATTTCCGGCATAGCTCGCTTGAAAGGGAATTAATTCACCAAAAAGTGATACTCCAACCATCAGTGTAAATGCGCGTTTACCCTCGATCCCAACAACGCTGACTTGCTGCTCCCCTGTTGAATTTCATGTTTTCTAGTTATCTGCGTTGTAGACGGCTTGGCTCTGGGTATTTAGACGGATAGCTTAGCACAAATGATATTCGACTTATATACTTTCCATGACCCCAGCTGACGTACCTACAAATCGCATTATATGCACTCCTCCCGTATAACAGAGGCACAATAACCCATCCGCCACGGCGTTCTACCCGCGTATAGATTTTATTTCAGGAGAGACCCCAGGTAAAAGATGGTCGATTAGGCCTTAGCGGTCAGTTCTGTGATAAATGATAGTATATTTGGTGACCTGAATGAAATGTGCAGAGTTATATGGCCATCAGAATCCTTATACACATGGATTGTAAGTGAGTAGCTAATGCTATCATGTTTTGAACCGAATATGCAAGCCTATTCAGGTGCCCTGTTCGTCATTTCGGTCGACGCAGCCTGTCCCCTGCTCTCCCCCTCACCGACGCGGCGGGACAGGTGTACCAAATACCACCCAACAACGCGAAGCGCCCGTTGCTTTTACGTAAGCGACGTTCATCTCATCTCGCTACAGTATTCTCATCATTAGAAAGTCACGTGTGGTTGTCGTGAGTCCAATCCCCCATCAGAGATGACAACAACAGCTAACCAATATTTACGAATGACTCATTCCGATCATGAACACGACTCAGCGGATTTCACTCGTTGGAAATCGAAGCAATCGTCTAAGGCAAAGGCAAAAGAGGTAAGTATAGTTTCTGTAATCTTGATCTATCATGCTAACAGCTAATTGTTATCCAGCTTTGAGGACCACTAGGGGTATGTACGAATCGAGACTAAAATTATTATTCTATTAATAATGCTTAGCAGACAAACTAGATATCAAACTTCCCCGCTCTGATGGACGAGTTTCTGACAGCGCCGAGGCCTCGGATGACCAGCTGAGCGGGCGTAGCACCCAAAAAAGGCGGCTTGCATCAATCCAGCACGATGCAGAGCGGGGTGAAGTGCCTGTGAGTAGCAATTCGGGAAGTTCTGCACGTAAGTAATTTCTTCAGATGATCATGACCGCATTTTCAGACAGTATTGAGACGAAATCATACTACGAGGCCAAAGGCATGAGTCGCGCGCACTGTTGCGTAGCCTCCCCCACCACCAGCTCATTAAGTAAATAGCTCGTAAATTTGCCTCGTATATCATCAATATCACTGTCTATTTAATTTCATTCTCTAACAGGTTAGACAATACCCCTTGTGCTACGCACACCCCCCGTAATTGCCGCTGGCACTCGCCATCTCCTTATCAATGATCAAGATTTTCCAACGCCTCAAAGCACAAGAGGGAACACCACGACAAGGTATGCTGATATGGCTACCTCATTTACCCACTAACCACAAACGCAGGGCATTGAGCAAACCCTTCAGGAGAAGCAGACACGCCCCATAATGATCGGTGTGTTTCAGCCCTATAAGTGTCTTGTACTAACGAACCAAAGCGTCCCACCCCTTTCGAGCCCCAACCCGAGCCCGAGAGCCCGTATCCACCCGCTTCCCTTGTCCCATCCACTGAAAATCTCCCGAATATAACGACCAGGCCGCCCAGACAATTTACCCATCCCTGTCTCCCCTCTCACGGCAACCAACAAGACATCAGAAGACCAGTGTAGTGCCGAGTCGAGCAAGTCGGTGGCTGACCAAACGGTGAGTATCAAGCGTAGGTCGTATCATTTGCTAACAATAGTTTAAAGTGGCCTTCGTATTTTTTGGGACATCGACAATCAAAATCGCTTAGCCGGTGAAGCAAGTCGCACCGAGGAATCACAAGCTCCGAACTCGCGGATAGGCTATACTTCCCGATACCCTTGCTCCTAAGCCCTCTTTCGATTTGGACTCACTGCTTCTACTTCGGACCTTCTTATTTTTAATGGTTATTTATTTCCTCGCTCCCGGTTCCAGATAATGCCGCATATGAGGAACCGACCGCACTTATCCGCATGTGGCACTATCCATTTATTACAGTAACCCATGTAGTACGTAGACCTTTGTAAATGAATGGGTGACCTGTATATGCGCGACCCAGTAAATACACATTGCATGCCCAGTATATACGTAATCTATGTACATGCTCCGTAAGGAAGTGGTAGGTTTTATGGTCAACTGAATGCAAAGGCTAGCCATAAAACTAGGTATATGCGGTTGGGTCGAAGCTGCGCTAAACTATGTGCTATTCCAAGAGTTATGCTTTCCCTATTTTCTTGTCCCGCTATACCACTGCTATACCGTACAATTCTCACCACATGTTTGTAATATGTTGTCATGGTTTCAAACTGTTTCCAATCGCATGTGTACGTGCCAGGCGGAAACGGTAGCCGCCACTGGAAGAGCCGAATCAGCTTGAACTAAGCAGTTCATCGCGCTGAGGCTCCAATCTAATGTTTTTACAATGAAGTTGGGCCAAAACACCTCGGGGCTCGTGCGCTTACTATGTAGAATAAATTAAGTAAAACCTGCTCCTGACCAATTAGAAGCCTGGGGATTGGTTCTCGGGAGTCCTGAGGATCAATTAGAAGCGCTCTTGAGTACAAGCCATGTGATTATCACGAAATCTAGCCCACGCATGAGGCCCGTGACCACAACTACATTTCCCCGAACACAGCACGCATACATTCGGATCTCTGAAACTACAGAGGACCGTAGCTGGATATGAATTGGACAAGGGGCGAGGCGTTTACTACAGAAAAGGGAACACGAAATAAAATTAGAGGCACTCATCAATTATGCACAGACCAAGAGGATCGATTACATGTATTGCCGGATTACGTATGCGGCTTTATAACGATATTCCGTATTCACTGGTCAACCACATGTACATAATTTTGGACTTCTTCGTCGGGGATGTTGTGTCTGTCGTGCACAAATGATAAGCGGCGCTAGTACATGTTCTTGAAGATATACTCACTCTTCCCTCACATGGAAGCGACACATATCCATGCAAATAGTAGGATAATAGCATCTAAATATCGGGTCCTGAACTCCAGCGGCTTTGCACAGTAGACAGGCTACTTCATACGGATCTTCATGCTGAAGAAGTTCCTCCTCTTCAGTGACCTCGGCAAGAGGTGTGACACCGCCAGTGTCTATCTCGTGGAGAAATGAGTATCCGGATGATGCCTCGGTATTCCCAGCCTCGAGTCGTGTCATGAATTGTTTGTGCCTCTCTGCAGCCCTCAAATAATGCTCGACCTAGAAAGCAAGTAGCGTGGATTTGTTAGAGCATTTGGCATAGGATTCGCTACACGAGACGAACCACTTCAAACCCCTTTAGATTCGAGGCAGGGCATCGACTGCATCGGAAAACCTGTGTTTTGAATTCCATGAAGCACATATTTTGATTAGCAAGAACGGGCAGTATATAATTGACGACCTTCGATGCCTGTGAATGAGGCCTATAGTCGTTCAGTCGCATTGGATTATGAGAATTGATTCTATCCTGATCCTCGAGCTCGATTACCATGTCGTCGAGGGACCACACTTCGGTCCCAGGCTCATCCCCCCGATAGAATATAGTAGCTGCCATATAAAGTATGGAGTCGTCTAGGGTGACCAATTCAAAAAGGTCGATACCGTTTGGCAGGTCATACCTCGGCCGGGGAGGATCAGGGTTGAGCCCATCAATTTGCCACGCGGTGCGAACCGTTTCCGCGAGCTGGCGTCTATCTTCTTGGCGTGAAAGGTCGATCGCCTGAAAGACTTTGGGGGGTATTTCTACGGTCCAAGAATCCGCATCCGTGCCTTGAGGAAGGTCGTCAGACCTGAGCCAATTTTTGACAGCCGGTAAGGCGAGGAGGTCTTCATACACTGGGACCGGGTACCAAGCTGTAAGCGAGGTTGCGTGCGCAATGGGTCCGTCATCTGAGAGCGCATGGGCCAGCTCGGTATCCGCCGCGCACATCGGATCATAGCAGACATGAATCAGTTCCCCTTGCCGCTGGAGTCCAAGCTCAAAGCGTTCGTTGGCATATATGTTTCTGCTCCGGAGGTTGTTTAAAATTAGCGGGAGTGACGCCCGTGCTATATGCGGATGTGTCTAGAATTGCAGCACATGTGGCGGAGCCACTCACCCGTTTCGCTGAAGATGTATCCACGCCAGGATGATTTTCCATTCCATTTGGCCAGATGAACATCATCCAAATCCTGTTCTGGATCGATCGTCAATACCCCCATTGCCGCTATGCTAGGGACGCTATCATTATAGAGGGCCTAAATGAATGCTGCCAACGTAGGCCATCCGCACCTCTGATTCCACGTATGTATTTCCTTGGCTTTGTCCGAGTCTAAATACTCCTGCACAATTGCCGCATGCTGCAATTTGTATAGATTTTGAGCTAAAAACAAAAACAAAAACAACTACACGAACTAAGAGCGACTAACCTCCCGCCGCTCACGGCACTCATCCACCCACTCGTTCCAGTTCGCATGAGCCCCGCCGTTTGCTTCCCGCTGAGCTACACGCCCCGTACATTCCTTGTATTCGGAGAGTAAAGCGTAGTTCATTCCATGGTTACGTTGGCCCTTAGTCCCTATGCCTGAGTACGATTCAGCGGTCAGGTGCTTCGTGCTCTCGCTAACATACTAGAGCGCCTTACTATTGGAATACACAAGAATGGAATCGATCTCTTCGCTGACGTCGTCGCCGCCGAGCTCAAAGAGACTAAGACCCTCGGGGGTGAGTATCACAACTTGACCACATAAATAAATCAAACACCCACCGAGTCTCGCGGCATTTGTGACACAACCGAACCCGCAGCTTAGCATCCGGCCTAAGGCAGTCTCGAGCACCGCATGCCTAAAGATTCAGAGGCGGGAGTATGCATTATTCAGGGCTTCGTTCGACTCTAGCGGATATAAGCCACTACCACTAACCGTGTAGCATGGATGGTGCAAAAATGATAGCCACTCCCAGTAAGTGAAACCTTTCGGAGGAGGAGGGATCCCTTTCTCCAGGATATAGCTATCCAACATCCTACCTGCATTGTCTCCGAAAATTGTGTTACGGAAATGTCGGGAGATTGATCCCAGGGCAAGGAGTGCTCGTGGCTCCAGTAGATGCGCCAGGTTCTATGTCGGACGTCAGCCATAGCTCAGAGCACATACGAGCGACAGCAACGCGCTTACATTAATAATCTCGGGAGTAAGATCTCTCAGAGACGAACCACGCATTGTGAAGTAGTACGTGAGTAACAGTCGGGGGGTCGGGAAGTCTCAACCAGTGGCTACCACGTGATGTCTTCGGATGTGGATGCTGCCTCGGTGACGGGTGATAAAGAACGCACACCACTCCCGGGGTCATCTCGGGACATTTGGCGTGGAAATATTATTCTGTCTAGCTACTAAATGTGATAATTTGGTTTGTAGGTCATTTAACTCGTGGTGCATCCACCGGAGGATCGGGTTTCATCCAATATAAATTAGTACTGGTACTCGATCAAAATGTTTCAATGCAGGCTAGGTTTCTGCGTTAACGTGAGGACCTTGGTCTTACCCATAGCACTAATTCAACCGGTTCGTTGCAGAATTAAGGTGTGCGCGACTTAGACAAACCAGCAAAGTGCTACGGAGTGCGACAAATCTTACCAGGGATAAACAAAGCTTAACCATCCAGTCATGTAGCATCCAATAAAGACTCCATATAGATTGATCGTTAAATTATTAGCCTTTGAATTATAGATTGCGTATTTAGGCCCCGACCAGCTTGTTTTGCGTGCTACTGAGGTATTCTTCATATCCCAGCACATGACTATAGGTAAAACATGTCTGAAGCTTTTGCCAACACTTTTTTAAATCGTCACATTTCGGATTGGCTATCAAGAATGATTCACTGAATCTGGCTTCTCGGCGAGTTTTGAATCGAATGAGGTTGACTCCTTTCCTTAATCCCAACTTATCGGCCAGGTATAAGTAATCATAGAACGCGTTCAGAGCCATTCGGGTGAGACCATCCGCCAATATGTGAAAAAAGTCACGAGCCACAGCTTCCGAGTTCTCGGGGCTATCTTGTTTACAGCGAAGATCATATTGAGAGCAGATGTATTTCAGGATCATCGACAGCAACGAGGGAATTTCAGCCCTTGAAAATTAACACGAACCTCATTTACTACTTGTGGGGCTGGTTAGTATTGTAACACTGCTATAACATTGTGGAATAAAAATTCCCCGCAGAACGTCCTATATCATTATACCGGAATTAGTATGAGTATCATGGTCTCAGATGCTCAAATCACGCAGTTCAAGTACTATCTGTAGAATGCACAAGAGTAGAGAGCAGTGGTAGTAATGCAAATATCTCAGCATATATGAAGGGGCTGAGTTTATTGGGCGCTTACTGACGAATAGCACGGTCTAAAGTCTATACTGAACCTCACAAATCGTGGAGCATGACCGTGCGACACTAATAAGACATTTATATGCGTGGTGGATTTCGTGAAGAACCATGTTGTTTGCAACCCACAATCAAGATGCCCTCGCAGTGCCAAAGAGTACTACATGATTTGTATCGCAAGCAAACACCTTGTCTTGAACTAGATTCAACCAAGTACCAAAACCGGGAGAACGCATGTACGCACGTAGGAATTTGCCCTGGACTCACAGCCACAGCCCAGATTAGCAACAGGCCACATTTGCCGACGGGCCCCGCTTACAACATCCACCCATAAAACATCCGTTGATATCCACCGGGGCCCGAGAATCGAGTGATCACACTTGGCACCATGAGCTCGCCGATTTGTTTATAAGCCACGAGGGATACTCGGGCTCTGACATCCCCCCCTTCTCCCTTGCTTCTCTTCACAATGGCCTGGGCCGCGACGCTCGCCTTTCTATGCGCGCAAAGCATGGCTGTCATGGCCGCCCGACCAAAGAACCTTCCACCGCCTGGGGATCCATTTATTGATCCTTACAACGATCCTTACAACCCTCTTGTGAGTCTTATCTTGCGTGCGATAGAGATTAGCAGAAATAATGTCGTCTTGCGTAGCGATACATTCCCTCTAATGTCCTCACCGGTGTCAGCTTTGCACTCTACTTTCTCACTGCGACGGCTTTGGCACTGTGCATGAGGAGATGGGGTGCCAGATGGATGATGTGCCTTGTGATCGGGGCTTATACTTTCTCGATTGGGTTAGCGTTGCGATTCGGTGAGTACATGGCGTGCGATAGACTGTGCAGAGTTGACGTGATGACGCTGGCAGGTCTCTCGAAGAATCCTCACTCCAAAGGAATCTATATCGCAGAATATCTATTTGTTGTTCTTTCAGTATGTGAACAATCAATCGCTCAAGCATCCACTACTGATGTTTGCTGTGCAACCAGCCATGTGCTTTCCTGGCAGCAGATTATATCCTCCTCGGGCATCTCGTTCGATACCTCAATGCGGGCCAATACCTATTTATCCGCCCTGATCGCGTGATGAAGATCTTCTTGGCGTCTGATATTGTCACGTTTGCCATCCAGGTGCGTCGTCACTTGTGATACTACATATTCGTCTTATTGACAAATATCCAATCTAGGCATGCGGAGGAGGAATGTCGACTACCCAAGACCAAAAGACGATCGAGACGGGTCAACATGTATGTCATACTATCCTTTCTCAATATTCTCAGCTCACGACTCTGCAGATATTCTTGGCAGGTCTCGCCGCTCAAATGGCCTCCTTTGCGCTGTTCAGTGCACTCTACATCGTGTTCCTCGTTCGGCTCTACAGAAACGCCCCCGAAATTTGGCACCACCAAACTCCTGTTCCGTGGTACCGAAACTGGAAAGCGTTGGCTGCAGCCTTGGGCTTGAGTTGCGTCGGCATCCTCGTAAGTGTCTGGCGGCGACACAAAAGAAGACCCAACTGATCCGCCTGCAGATCCGTTCCGTCTACCGAACGGTCGAACTCTCTGAAGGCTTCCGCGGCCATCTCGCAACGACCGAGTCCTTGTTCTATGGGCTGGATACGTATCCGCTGTTTGTTGCTATAGTGTAAGGACTCCCCTTGGTCTTGCCGCTTGTATTCTGATGTCGGTAATACTGTAGGGTTTATGTGCTGTTCTGGCCTGGGAGGTTCATCAACGAGGTCGAACGGGTTGATACGAGGGAGACAGTGAATGGAACGCCGGTTGCGGAAGAGAAGGCGTAGGTTCGATGTCAAGAGGTCTGAATTCGAGCGGGGTTTGCCGCTGTATTGGTTTAGGCTTTTTAAGTTTGGTGCATAGATTGGATGTTTACAGTATAGAGGGATAATTCATCGTTGGCCACTGGCTCTGGACAGATAGCTGAGCCTTTGCTCATTTTGAGAGACCTCAATTGTACATCTCGCCACCGGCACAGCGAGACTATGTTGGTTAGGTGGCAAGTGTATATCAAACTATGTACAGCCGCAAACTGACAGGTATCACAGACAGGCACCATAGAAGGCGTCGATCCTTTCAGCCACATGCTCGCACCGGCCCGGCGGCAAGGAATATGCACAACTATAGCAGGATCTACAACCCCTGGAGAAATGAAGCAAGGCTGGTGGTGGGAGTGCTCGCCTTTTGCGACTCGTGCATCTCGCGTTCTCGATTCCGTTGGAGCATGCTCTGAAGACCACTTTTGGATCTCGGTTGCTTGCCCGCAGGCCGCTCACCTACTGATTTTTCTCGGGCGAGCGAGACCGATGTGGCGGCAAGCGATGAGATGGGTGCGGTGGGCTGAGCGATCTTGAGCTCTTGGTGTGGCTGATTTCCTGCCTGGAACCGGGCATGGGTGCGCGACCTGACGCTCGGAAAGGTCGGCCTCGTGCTGCTGTCTAGTCTTCGGGATGCGCTGACCGCCCCGCACACACGGCAGTCCTTAACCAGAGCCTGTCTGCCCCAAGTTCAGGGACGGGTACTTCCCGACATGATAGACTCACCCGGCCATGCGGATGTTTCCCCTTCCATGAGCGAATATATTCCCACAATGCGGACACGATATCGGCGTTAGAGCAGGAAGCGAGGGATTCAGCTTGCGTAAGCGAGCAGCATAGCGCCGAGCGAGGGCCGGAGAGTGAGGAAGGACGTGCAGAGCGAGTTTCTGTCGATAGGCTATCGTTTCTGGCGTTGTCGTTGGGGTTGTGGACATCGAGGAGGCAAGGTAAAATGAGATGAAATGATCCACGTGACCATATCCTGACAGATCAGGTGATGGTGGCTGTACCCATAGCTTCCTTTGTGCTGGTCCATTGTCTGACGACGATCCGACACTGGGACTTGGACTGTTTGGGCACAATGGATTTCGACTATTCCTTTTCGAAATACACGCGATAATGATAGTCTGGCCGCCCGAAGAATAAATACAGCCTGGGGCCGATACGTTCCTCAGTTTTTTGCCGCCTCTGATCCCCCGATTGCCGCCGCCGCACTTGTCCATGGCGACTATGGTCTCTCGTCAGCCCTCTGCCAACGACCTCAACTCGTACTACAACACTCCGCCCTCGCCCAAGTCGTCTGTGTTCAAGTCTCACTCTCGCCGCCCCTCGTTCCCCTCTTGGCTCAGCCGCGGCCCAGGCCAAGCACCACCCTCTCCTGCGACAAAGGTCTTCCAGATCTCGGACCCCCAACCGACCAACGCATACGATGCTGCAGCCAAAGCTCCTGGTGCACTTGGAAAAGGGGCTACCGTTGTTCGGACGCCGCAGCAAGCTGTCAACGTCGGCTTCCCCCAAAACGAAACACCCGACGAGACCGACGAGCACACTGAAGACAGCATCCCCATTGTCGATATCAAACCTCTTGAACCGAAGCCTGCCGAGCCAATCCAGGAGAGAGCAGTCTCGCCGATCCCGCCAACCATGCCCCTTGTTCCACGTCGTGACTCGCTCGTGCCCCGGCGCGAGTCACCGGTACCACGTCGTGTCGAGTCGCCTGCTCCGCTCGCGGACTATCCGGCATCCTCCCGCGCTTCTCCGGTTCTGTCGGGTGTTCGGAGTCTACACACCTCCAAGAGCTACTCCTACCTCCAGAGTCCCCCACGCAAGACAACAACTTTGCCTGCTCGGAATGCCCCGCTCCCACTTAATCTGGTCACCTCTAGCCGCCAGCCGCTCTTGCGCTCGTCACTGAAACCGCCCTCGCCAACCAAACCCACGGCCGGCCCCTTTTTGCCTCTTTTACCGCCACCAGCATCCCTTTCAAACTCGAAAGAGTCACCATCTTCTCCCCTCCCGCCATTCCATCCTGTGCTCCTCTCAGGAGTCCCAACCGCACCCATCCCTCCTTCACAAGTGATCGTTACTCTCGAAACTTCGACAGTCAGCCAACGAACAACGGTCGCAACACTTACATCACGACCTTCCAGATTGGGATCTTATCTCCAAGCGCTCGTGCCAACCGCGAACCGAGAACAATCTGCTGACTCGAACTTTTCGTCCCTTTTTGCTGCTCATCTCGCCCAAGCTGGACTCGTGCCACAAATGCACCCCGCGCATAGTGGTCCGATCCATATCTTTTTGGACAGGCCGAGCGCACCCTATGCGCATATCTTGACGTATCTCCGCACGAGCCCAGCCTCGGCGGGTACGTTGCCTCGAGCTGCATCCCTCGCGTTGGACACGGACCCAACACGAGTCGAAGCACTGTGCGAACTCCGGGACGAAGCACGCTATCTCGAACTCTCCGAGTTGGCCGAGTTGTGTGACAAGGAACTGCGTGCCCGAGCTCCTAAACTCCGGACCACCGCTTCGTCTTCGAGTTTACGAGACTTCAAATTTGGGAGCACATCGGGGTCCGAAGGGCGGGGATCGGGTGAAGTCGAAGCGCGGCTGAGGGACTATCGGTTTGGGGAGCCGTTGAAAGAAGAGGCCGAGGGGGAAGACGATGGAGAAGCATCGGCGGAAGAGGTGCCACCGGTCGTGTACGAGAAAAAGGGCTCGCACGCGGGTATTGTTGTGACTATCCCACCGCGCGGAGCTCAATTTACCGGATCGAAACTCGGGCACGGGCGGACTTCGAGTGCCCGAGCGCCGTCGTCCTTGGGCGGACGGGTACGCACGATAAGCGATGTGCAATATACACGCGTGCACGAGCAAAAAAAGACTTGGATATGATTTGATACTTGCGACGACCCTACTTCGATTTTACTTTCGGTTTTTTGGGTGAGTGTCAATTCTGCTTCTTTTCATCAGTGTAAAGTCTAACTCGCTCTTTACTAGAATGGCCTTTGTTTCTTACGACAATGAAACGATCCACACGAATGGTCTCTTTGTATTTCCGTCCACCCTCGTTTTTTAACCTCTTTATTTGGCATGATAGTCGTACTCTAATCTACCTAATACATTCTTACTTTTCGTTATTCTAGTTGTATCCCACACAATAGTTCTCGCCATTTGCTATCTGATGATCGCTACACATGTATCTTGTATCAGTGTACGTGTTAACCAAAATTGAATGTTCACGTTTATATGCGCCGCATTTATCTACACAAAGGTACAAAGCCGGGATGTCAAAAGAAACAACAAGAGCCACATTTCTACAGCACCCTAAAGGAATCTGGTCTTCAAATATCCGCGTTCCTCATTTCAGGTTCAATGTACTCCAGCCCGAGCGCCTTGAATACGTCTGGTTCACTATACGCAACGATCGGCTTCTTGTCTCGTTCCCTCGTTCTAGAACGCATGACGGTCTTTCGGTTCAGCGGGGTCTCCCGGTAGAAATGGAACAATAAGACTTACATCCCACCACTCGCGAATTTCATCCCACTGTGATCGAGCATGACAAGTTGAAGTGTCGGGGGGCACAAATAATCAGCACATCGATCCACGAACACGATTCGAATCACTTGCTTTTGCTTTGCATGGATGCGAAGATCGCGCTCAAACTGCTTGGAGCCGGTCCTGGTAAATAAACGCGTTTATTCCCCCATTTCATACACAATAGAAACGTGGAGTTGACTTGCCATCCGACGATCGCCGTCCAGTACACGCTGTAGGGTGCACATATCAGATCGACGCGGCGGTGGGGCAGACCCGGAAGTTTGAGTATGACAAGCGCTTTATCCAGAACGTCCATAGATGCACGACTAAACGGAGCGGCGTGAGAGAAAGGATAAGGACAGCGGAGAGCGAATGAATTTACTTGGAGACTTGACGCCCGTGGGTATTTTCGTGATTGGACGTAAAGGAAGATTGGTCTATTGTAAAGTATCAGAGTTGGGGGTTGGAGCAGATGCAGTGGCGTTTGACGTACTGAGAACGTGGGTAATCATATTCGATTTCTTCAGTTGGTCGACAAGGCGCTCGCAGAGGTGTTTTTCCGTCCCCTCTTTTGGGTGTGTGAATATAAAATCGATGTCGTCGTGTTGTTCTTTGCCTCGGCGATAACCTTGGATCATGGTGAGCTATACAGGGATGTCGGGCGAACCAAGACACTCGCTTCCACAGATCATGTATTCACAGCCGCCTTGCACTGAATTGAGCTGCTTGTAAATTGTCTGGGCGGTCGCTTCTACCTCTGACCGAGGAATCCTAACCACGGATAAGAAGAGGAGTGTATGCACACTAGAGAGAACTTACTTGATCGCTAGTTCATCTCGAAGCTCGAGCGCAGCCAAGATGCCATTCACCAATTTCCCTTTTTTCATAGATTGATAAACTTTGATGAGGTCTTCGATAGTTCGACAGCCTGCGTCATAATGTTCTCGTGCCTTAGCGGTGCCAATACTGTGTATCGAGGCAAACTGGGATAAGGTCTGAAACCGTTTGGAGACAACAGTCTCGCGGGCTTCGGCAATGCTCCCTTTCTTGAGAAATTCGTCCACCTAGAGTCATCAGTGTAAGCTTGAGCTACTAACAGCCACGTTTAATTCAGCTCACATATTTAGTCACCTTGGGTCCAATTCCCGGCAACTTGCGTATCTCCTCGGCATCATTGATAACTTTGGGGTACGCTATTCGAAACAACACGGTTTAGGGTCATGGTATCGCTTCTGTGACACATGGATCGCACATTTAATCATCTGAATTGACACTGAGCGAGATTCTGTATTATAGCCTCGTTTGGACTCACAGCTATGGCACGAGAATAGGCCAACTCATTGTTGACTTCACCTTCCAAGAAACGTGACTTCATGATAATTGCAAGCTCTTGGCACAACGCCTGGTTGGGACAAACAAGTGGGCAGCGTCGATGTGTTGACAAAGGATGGGTGTAGTCTCCGGCCAAAGCTGCAGGTTTAGAACGAGATGGACCAGCAGCAGCTGAAGAAGTAGAAAGGCTTGCAATACCCGAGGGATGGGCAGGCCCGGACACTCGACGTTCTGATTTGATAGTCTCAAACTGTGAAAAGGGGAGGAGCTTGTCCTGTGCGACGCAAGCGCGCAGCCATTGGGGTGATACGATATGTTTTGTGCACTAACATCGTCCTTAGTATACAACAGCAGGTTTTGAATCCAGCTTGGACATACCGTTACATCCCAGGATATATGTCTCTCCAACCTCCGCCTCATCGTGAGAGCAGTAATTAAGACGGAAGCATTTTGTGGTGCAGATGAGAGCTTTGCACCGGCATTCTGAGCAAGTGTGAACATCTCTCCAATCTCAGAAGGATTCAATTTAGCATTGACGACGTGTATAGTAAGTCCTGCCAAGATCTGAGACTCGGCAGGCGGAGTTGCGCAAGGTGATGTCGAGGGGGACGGAGAGCGACGGGCTTTCGGCATCAGAAAAGCTTATTAGATATTAGGGTATATGTTGAATGTGATATACAAGTTTACCGAGTTCAAAAACTAAATGTTTGCGTCGAGAGAATGCGGGGTATGGTGGTCGACCGACACACGAGAGGACGGATCAAACGTAAAGGCTCCGCGACGACGCAGATTGCAAATGATCTCGATCGCTTCTTCACCACGACCGACTTGCACTCGTTTGTCAACATGAACGCGAACAGTCAACGGCAGTCCAGCATTTGGTCTTCGAGCTCGAGCGCAAAACAAATTCACGCGCTTGGCGAAGTTGAAAAGGCGAGTGCTCAGCGTCTTCTGGTTACGGTGTCGTGTTCTAATACCAAAACATCAACAGGACATAGCTCGCTTGCTGCATACTGCCGCTACCGCTCTATCTTTGCTAACGGTGCCACAAGCTGATCCTCCAGACACCCCCAGCGAGGAACGATTGCCCGATGGAGAGGAGCGTGCGGAGATGTTTGTCCAAGAGGCAACCAAATACTACGAGACACTCAACGTAAGCACTTTTCTTACAACATATCGTTCTAATAATGTTTTTGTGGTGCAGTCTGTTCAAAAAGGTCTCCGAAAGGCGATCGCGAATCTACGAGAGGCGAGAATATCATCAGCGTCGATTGCGCCTAGCGCCCAAACAGCGTTGCTGGCCCCCGGAGTCAATACGGAGGGCATACAGGGAGAAGATGGGTCGCACTATGCTCTTCAAGAGAGTCTGGTCGAGAGAGATGCATGGTTGGCCCTAGCTCAAACGCTGGAATCCCTCCCAAAACGACCGACATTGTAATCTCACTCGTTTTCAGTCATATACAATATTGTAAAGTAGTCACGGAGAAAAACTGAATCATTTGGGGGTATGATATCCCAGTCATCATCATCTGATTGGCTCGTAAACGTTCAGACTCATTGGTGCAGCGCACAGCGCGATCTAAGCGCTTCCGTGGCGCCAGCCTTGCACAACGCCACCCGCTATGCCAGAAAACCTGCCCGACCAAGCACAACGAAGCACAGTCTGTCTCAGATAACAAAAACGCTCACTCGCTTATTCGAAAATGTTTTCTGAATCAGGATTGGGCCGAGCAGTCGCGTACCACGTGACCGGTAAACATTGCGTCTGATCTGCAGCCCCCCACCAACACCTCAGTCACTCCTGACTTGTTTGAGCTCCAAACACAATGGTAACGACTGTACGAGGCGGAGAATCTCCTCAGGCTGGACCTTCTAGAAAAAAACGCTCCAGGCCATCAGACGGCGACGGTGACAACGATGCGAGCCCGAGGAAGAGGCCGACGGCGCGAAAGAGCACGGGTGGGAAAGCTCCAAGGAAATCCAGCACAACAGGGAAGGAAAAGTCGAGAGGTGAGGGTTTCAGACGATTCATTTGTTCAAATTGCTCAGTGGTATGCTCCAGCTCGAGGAGACGATGATGATGAGGCAGGGAAAAAGAAGAGGCGATTCCGACCTGGAGTGGTCGCCCTTCGTGAAATTCGTCGCTACCAAAAATCAACCGACTTGCTGATAGCCAAACTGCCCTTTTCGCGAGTGGTATGTACTATTAATCTCCATATTAACTTGGCTAACTCGAATTGGCAGGTTCGTGAAGTAGCCGAGTCAATGACGACTCAAGCCGGAGGTGGATATCCCTCAGGGCTACGTTGGCAAAGCTCTGCACTGTTAGCGCTGCAAGAAGCTACAGAGGCGTATCTTGTACACCTGTTTGAAGACACGTGCGTTGTGCTTTACACCGTATTGACGTTTGGCTAACCCCTTGGCAGAAACCTTTGCGCGATTCACGCCAAGCGTGTGACGATCATGCAGCGGGACATTCAACTCGCTCGTCGTATTCGGGGTCGGATGTAGAGTCTTGGGTTTAGACTGGTATTTATGTTGTATAAGATGTACTTATATTAGTAGGATTTTTGGCATTTCTGGCTATTGATTAACGATAAAACTATATATCATTCACTCGAGCATTCCGTAATTTCCCGTTGCAGGTGCTTCTCCAAGTTCTTCGCTGGACATTACTAGACGTTTGCCTCCTGGAGCTGCGTCTCTGCGGCAGTTAGATCAGCATCATCCTTGAATGCGGGTACGGTTCGAGCATAGACCTGGATACAACCGTCAGGGATAGGTCATAGATGTGTAAAGAGGGACATACGACGAGCTCCCGGAGTTCAATGACTGCCTTGGCTAATCGATTCTCGGAGTCCGGGATCATCCTCTCGCCCTCTTCAAGAACCTTTTTCTGTGTGCCGAAGAGCGTGTAATTAGCTTGATCCAGTGAGGTCAGGGCTACAACATACCGCGTTCTTGATATCCCATTCATCTGCCCCTTCGGCTACCAGCTTGTCGTACTTCACCTTGAACTGCAGAGCTTCTTGGCGATACAGGTTATGCTCCTTCCACAGTCTGTCGACTCAATCTGTGAGCACGGCTTGAGGACCAGAAAGTGGCGAAAACGTACCGTTTGACCGAGCCCGTCTTGATCTTCATCTGGCGCCGAACGTTGGCAATGTCACTCTCGCTCATATTGAACTTGGGTTGGTGGTGGTAGATTGAAGTGTGTGGCCTACAAGTGGCGGACAGTTATAAATCCTTCCAGAGGAGAGACGCGCGAATCTCGCGTATGACGCCCAGGGTCTCGAGCCTCTCGGTCACGTGCGTATGATTTTCTGCTTTTCGACTCTGACCGCTTCAATTTAAGTTGCTAGTGCTTGTCTGTCTGTTATTGTGAACACCCCTCTCTGGTTATATTCAACGGGCCTCTCTCTCTGAGTGACCATGACGGACCCAGGACCATCCACCCTCCCCCGAAAACCAACAACTTCGACATCCTCAGTTACCAGCGATTCTACTGCCGTCTCACAGTCCTCAAGCGTCTGTGCACTTTGTTCTACTCCATCCAAGTATACATGTCCTCGTTGCTCTACCAAAACTTGCTCTCTCGCTTGTTCCAAGTCCCACAAGAGCTCGACAGGTTGTACAGGGGAACGGGACCGTGCTGCATACGTCCCAATGAATACGTACACATGGGGTACCCTAGCGGATGACTATGTTTTTCTCGAAGACGTTGGGAGAAAAGCAGTTGACTGGGGTCGAGATATTGTCAGTACGGGTCGAGGCAGGGGAGGAAAGCGCGGAGGGAGGGCCGGACGGGGAGTACTATCGCCAAAGTGCGAATCCCTACGAGTTCAGCTGGCCGCAAGAGATATCGGGATCAGTTTTGTGGCAGAAGGAATGGAGAAGAGGCGGCTGAGCCAAAGTTTATGGGACGTACGGTGCGTTCTTTTGTATGTACGAATCATTCGCATTCTCCAATCAAACGAATTGCACGCAGAACAAAAACTGCCTACTTGACAGTCGAGTTTGTCTTTCATTTGAAAGTCTCGCAACAGAAACACAAGAAACCAACGTCACCCACCTCACTTCTTACACATCGAAACGACCTAGCGACCCCACTCGCAGCCTCCCTTGTCTCTCACATTAAACGAAAGTCGGATGTTCCACCAGACGCGCTCGACCTTGTCAACCCCTCTAATGATTTACCTGAAGATGCTCCTGCGCTACCACCTAGTCTATTCTTCGCTGTTTCTCAAGTAGAGAGACCAAAACCGGGAATAGCTCCATACCAAGCACCAGCCCTTCCGATCCGTATGGGTCCCCAGCAAACTTCCACCTCAACACCCGCCTATGCTCTAGATCCGTCTCTCAAACCCCAGAAGGTGTTTTACCCAATAAACCCTAGCGATTCGTTACAAACGTGCCTACGACATCGATCGTTTGTCGAATGGCCAACGATTGAAGTCTTTCCTTCTCGGCAAGTGTTTGTGGCAGGAAAATTCGGAATTTTGGGAGACGGCTCAAGCACATTTGCAAATCCACCACCAGAACCAGGATTCAATAAACGAAGGAACACCGAAGCCGGGCTAGTACAACTGATTGGAGGCTACGGAGAGGAGAGTGGTTCAGATGCTGAAGGTTCCCCGCTCCGAGAGAATGGTGTTCTAGGAATAACCGCACTAGGGAACTACGCGAGTGATGAAGACGAAGAGACTGAAAACATCGAGGAGCAGACGTGAGGAGCCTTTGATCGTTTAATGTATCAAGCACTTTTCATTTCAACTGTCTCATATCACACACGGAACTTGATAACATGTACACAATCTAAAAGACTCAAAACGAGTGGAATTGCCTAAATATCATCCATACCAGCGTCAATCTGAACCTGCTGACCCGGCTCAAACGCGGGAAGACCTAGAACGAAAGCATCAGTCACCGAATGAAATTCCTCAGACACAATATCCGCTCACCCAGGTAAGGACAACTGGCACACCGGAAAGCGTCTCCCAAGAAGCAGCTCCCACAACTACTCGTAGCCTTGGGCGCAGCCTTGGCAGCTGCAATCAGCCTGGCCTTTTCGTCCCCGCTCACAGCTTTGGCGTTTCCATCGACCATTCCGTCGAGCATCACCACCGCCTCGGCAGCCTCGATCTCTGCAAGACCGCAAGTGCAACCCTTGCATGCACGCTTCCTCCGTGGCGCACCATCAGCCGGAGGAGCACAGGTGGGTACGGGACGTTCCTTGTCCGCAGCAGTCAGGAGCGAGTCGGGGTCGATCGTGGAGGCAGAAGGTGCGTTGAGTGCCCATAATGCTGCTTTGGACGCCTTGTCTCCATTGGTTCGTCGAGGCAATCGCACAGCGGCTGCCGCAGCTGGTACTTGAGCCACTAGCGTGCCGTCGGACTGAGAAACTATTTGAAGTCCAGCAGCAGTAAGTTCAGATTCAAGTGATGCAGGCGGATTGCTAAAATGGGCTTTTCCGTTGGGTACAAGAGCTTTGGCGAGGGTTGCGGCAAGGAAATGAAGCTGGGCAGCAGAGGAGGCGTAATCCGCTGGTGTGACGAGGACATGGGCAGACGAATAGTACTTGGGCGACAAAATGGTACCTGTAAAGTTTCTTTAAACTCTCCTGTCAACGAATTGTGAAAGAGACTTGCCTCCATCGAGGATTCGGTCCAGAATTTGCCGCTCCACAGCATCGGAGCCCAAGGACTTTAAATCTTCACTCTGCGAGAGCTCGGTGATAAGAGCTTGGTATCTTCCGTCCTGAGCCGTGCCGAGCGATCCAACGACCAGTGCTGGGCCGGGGGATGTTGCAACTGCAGCCATAGTAGTGGTGGTAGAATGAGTAAGACCGATCGGCCGAGTAACACATGCTGGATATGCTCGTATCAGTGGCTGTGCTGTTAGTCATCATCTGGTGGAGGTGGCTACCATATTCGTTGGTCACCCACGGTGAGGCGCCATCAGAAGCCAGTTTCAAGCCGCAACCCCGTCGTTGTCTTAGGACGAGAGTGCTTATACTTCGATGGCGTTTGGAATTGATTACACGAATGACAAAGATACCGTGCGCTGCATATACATGAAAATAACATAGACTAGGGAATCAAAAGTAATGCAGAGCATACTGGATGTATGCACCGGGTATATAGGACACTACGCATTATAGTATTGTGTGATGGCCGGCCTGCCTCGCTCATCAAGACGGACCTGTGGGTCTTTGTCATTTAGTGTCCGAATGTACGGGTTTTCTACTATGTCCACTATACGATATCCCTCGATGAGGACAATATCTGGCTTGAGGACATTGTGGCTGGAATAAACCTTGAATGAGCTTTATGACCTTGGAACGAGCATGCAACGCACACATCACTTAAATGCCTAAACATGTCGATCGGAGTTACATAGCGGAAAGGGACCTTCATCTGCTCGCACATCTTGCACCTGAAGACATGAGTTTTCTTCGGGAGCTTTGCTTTCAACACGGGTACGCGTGCGACAAGCGGCTTTAACGCGTTGGATCGAAGGTCGTGGGCGTATTTATAGGTGATACCAGACTGATCCGAAAGAAGAAGATTGTTTTTTATCTTCTTCCATTGACGCTTCTCGTCCAAGTAATGGTGAAGCTAATCGAGCATTGAGCTCCGAGAACGGAACGAACACGACGCAATAGACATACCAAAGATAACCACGACCTATGCGTGCTATGGCAGCTACCACACACAAGGCGGGTTTCATCCGAAGCGTCCAGTTCGACAAACGCTGCATCTTTGCTCCCCAATTCCGAGAGCAAAATACGAGCAATAGATGCGGCCTCTGCATCGTAATGACTTTTGGTAAGACATCCGATGCTCAATTTCAAGGAGTCAAAATAGAGAACGTTCGAGTTTGGATCATCGCCAAAGCGGAACAGACTGTCTGCGCGCAAGAGTAGTGCAGTGTTCGCATCCACACCTTCTAAAAGATCACGGTTCGCCGCACCCAGTACAAGACGTGGTCGGACCGGGTCAGTAGCAACTCCATGTTTCCTGAGTCCCTCTCGAATTTTGTTAGCCAGTACTCCCCTGGTAAATGCACCCCAACCGGTAACCAACTCTCCAATTTCGGCCTGACGCGCCTGAAACCGCCCACGAAGATCTTGCATATTTTTGCTCTTCTCCAGTATTTCTGGCAGAATCCAATTGGCGTCAATTAAATCTTGATAGTTAGCCAGAGGCATCCGCGAGATCGCTTTGATTGCTCTGCCCAACACGGTGAAGTTCGTTTCTGGGATATCACCGCTGTGGTATTCGCTATGACCCCAGTTTGTGTAGACGGGTGGGGGCAGCTTGCGGCTTAGCGAGTTGAACAACTCTAGGAGCACCCCACCTCGTTGCTGGCGGAATTCTGCCAGTGCCCTGATTGGGCGTTGCTCATCTTCTTCCTTGGCTAGTGCAATAATTTCGTCTTTGACTTTATTCCACTCTATGATCAGGCGATCGGTTTTATCAGCCAGTACATTACAAACTGTGAAGTACCTACTCTTTTGGGTAAACTTTGACCAGGGCGGCCGATTCATGATGGCGTTCCATCGGTTTCGTTTCTCGTATGGTATACCCTTGTGATTTACCCACGTCAACCCTAGCTCCAGAAGCTTAAGCTCTACCCTATAGAAGAAACATGTTTTAGTTTGGAAGATCTAGAGTGGGGCTGAATTTCGATCAAGCATACCCTCCGCTCCATAATCCCTTCCTAGACGTATCTACTTCAGCATAACATATTTCAAGATGTCTGGTAACGCACTTTTCGATAAAACCGGCCAGCTGTTCTCCAAACTGTGGCTCGTTTCAATCAATAACTACAATACCTTTCTTTGTGTTCTTCTTACCTTTCGTCGACTCGTAAGTTCAGACTCGCGGGTTTTGATCCACACTTGAAGCGCAGTCTCGTTGCTCGATGATTCGAAACCATGTAAAGATTCCTCGACCGCCCTTAAATCCGATACAAGACAGAATTTCTCGTCCCTATCTGCTTATTTGTAAAACAGGCAATTAATTGAATATGCAGGCAGCTCGGCACTTCAACGAACCTGCTGAAACAAACACTAAATCCTTTGATCGACCAGGCTTGACTGTTTTCATATTGAGTGTTCTGTAAGCAAACAAATTAGCTCGCCGTAATATGCGTATGTCTTGTTAAGACGTTACACACTTATCCTTCCAGCACGGCCCGCAGAAACGTACTAGCAGGTAGGGATCAGGATCTTGGTGCTGCTGGCTCCTACAGCCCTATTCAAAGGATATTGGCGGTAGCAACAGACGCAGGAGGATCATACTTACTGAGCAAACAGGTACATACATTAAAGCAACGTACTTTCCTGGAGGAAGCTCTGTCGGGCAGGCAGGGAGCCCGAAACGTGTGATGGAGGCTCGTAATATACGACTTCCGGGTTGACCTGTTAGGATCTTCCGGATCAACGTGTTAACGCGAGCTAGATACAAAAATTCAACTGGAGCTAGGTAAAGCGCTACCTTTAAGCATCCGTATTGAGCCTTCAACCCTGACCCGTCCATAAATATGCTTACTCGAAGAAGGATGCTCGCTGGCAGTTTCAAAAACAGGCTCGGAGTTAATTGTCGCCCGCGAATAAGCGGCTGATGGTCATTGGGTTTGATTTTTTTGTGTGCAGGCTGTGGGTCACTAGTTGGAGTTGGCCGAGGGAACCGGGGTTGCACCAACGGAGGGGGTCGAGAGTGAGGGACTAGAGCTTCAGGGCGTGTAGCTGGAAGCTGAGGGCGTGAAGGCAGTGGATGGTATTGTGAAGGTAGAGCATAAGGACGGTATGACTGGCGAGGTGGACTACGCTCCCATCGCCCATCGTACTTTCTCTCTCTTCTGTAGCGGTCTTCACATCCTGGCACATCTCTGCGCTGGCTTGACTTAGGTCCTTCGCAATGTCAGATCTTAAAACATGCCAGGGCTCATTTAGCTGATAGACGGTCCTACCTCGGTCATCGTGGCTATTCCAGCTTGTTCTACCAAACCTATGGTTAACAGTCAGGCTCAAATTTCGCTCTGTAAATCGGCAGTTGACTTGCATGGCTATCCAGATTGACTCGTTCGAAGTGAGATAGTGCCAATCAAAAACCGGCGATCGAAGTTGAAACAAGAGTTGGTGGCGGGCTAACATGCACACGTGATCCAGGATCTAAAGGCTAACCCAGATGAGCAAAACCTCCTGTTTTTAGCCTGCGTAAAGGAATATGCTACCTTGCATCCATCACTCCAGAGCTGCACACAAAAATGTGTATTTGACTTGTCATAGTGGCGGTACAAGTTTCAACCGTATTAAGCAAAAGCTACAAATCTATCCAGGCCAGACAATCTATAAACATGCATAAAACAAATAAGATATATGCGTGTGGGGAGATCTCAAAATGTATGTGTGGTACCCAAAGAACAAAAGGCTCGGATGGAGTCGTAAAGCAACGTCGTTAGAATAAGTGAAAAAATTTTAAGCAGCAGAGCGGGCATCTGCGTGCCTCTTCTCGGCCTCAACCTCGGCCTCCCTCTCCAACTCACGCTCAACCACTTCCGGGACAGGATTTCCAGCCGAAGTCGGTGGACTGACCGAGAATTTCGAGCGTGCTCTGATAGCAGGACCATAGCGATAGAACAAGAACGGCATCGGGGTGCAAGCCAGCGCGAGAAAAGCGAACACCATACATGCCCACTGATCTCCGAGGGACGCATACATCTTGGGTGTGAACAATGGGAAGACAGCACCCATGATGGAGCGGAGAACAGCGTTGGCAGCAAGGGCGCTAGCGGCGTAGAGAGTGTAGGAGTCGATGAGGTACGAGATAACCGAAGTAAAGACCAACAACATGCCAGCTCCGAATGGAACACCTGCGATGATGGGAACAATGTAGTGGACGGACGGGTACGTGGTCCAGGCAAACCAGGTCATGGAAATCGGAAGCAGGACAGCGCCAACGCAACCCATGACAAGGCGAGCTTCGGGAGGAGCGACACCGTTGCCCTTCTCCATCGCGCGGTAGTAGATCTTGTTGCTGATTGGAGTAAGAGCCGTCGCGATAACAATACCGAGACCAACGCCGAGGAAAGCGAGGCCGCCCTCTCCAGGAGTGAAGTGACGACCACGTTGGAAGACGACGGGGAAGGCAGCGAAGAGGCCGTACAGGGTACCATAGACGAGTGCAGTGTAGATGGAAAACAACAAGACGATCGGTTCCTTGAAGAGGAAAATGAACGGTCGGCTTAGGTTAATCTTCATGATTTCACCAAAAGTTTTCTTATTGCCCTTTTCAAACTTGCTGACGTAGTGAACTTTGCCCTCAGATTCGGCGTGCAGGGTACGAGCACGACGACGGAGAAGAACTGGCGCAAACTATGGGCTTGTCAGCAAAGCCTAAACGCAGGAAGAGATGTATGCGTACTGTTTCAGGGACGAGCAATGCGCTCAGGATAAACATGACCGCCGAGAATATGAACATGATCCAAAAGTTCCAGCGCCAGCCGGCAGAAGACTCGGAAACATAGCCTCCAACGATAGGTCCCAGAACTGGACCGGCGAAGGGAGCCATGGCAAATAACGCACTGGCGAGACCACGTTCCCGAGCAGTAAACATGTCCGCGATAGTTCCACCCGCGTTGGTCAATGGAGAAGAGCCGAACGCACCCGCCAAGAAACGAGTAATGAGAAGCGTCTCGACGTTGTGAGCAAGGGCGCCGCCTAGATGGAAAAGAACGAATGGCAGGAATGAAACTAGGAAAATCAATCGTCGACCATACATCTAAATTTTAAGTTAGCAACTTTTCGGGGCCTCATACATCGTAAACATACCTCAGACAGCGGCCCCCACAAGAGCGGACCAAGACCAAAACCAACAACGTAAAGCGAGATGCCGAGAATCGCAACATATTGGCCCATATGGAGGTCGGCCATCATGAATTGAATGCCTCCAGAGCAGGAACTCGAGGCAAATGCAATACACAAGGTGGTGATGGCAAGCTACGAAGATAACTAATTAATCAACAGTCTAAACTTAAACTCGGTGCTCGACTTACAATTGCAGTAATCCTCCATCGCTTGAAACCGGACCAATTGAAAGGATTTTCTGGGTCCTCCGGTAACCAGTCTACAATGTACGGATCCTCAATCGTACCAGAGCCAGCGTATCGTGCCTTTTCGTCAACGACAGTTTGGAGTGACGCAGTGCGTTCCCATCGGACGGTGGTTGGTGGGGTGGACTCGCTCGAAGGCTTGTTGAGATCCTTCTCGTTTCCCGACAGGGATGGTGCCTTTGAAGGAATAGGGGTCTGCTCCTCTGGATCGAATCGGTGTGAGGTCGATGAGGCGTTCATGGCGAACTAGAGTGCCAGGGACAGAAGGCGAGAGGGGTAAGGTTCACGAGTTCCGTCTCGGCCCCAGTGCGCAGAGCTTAAATGCATCCCGACGGTTCTGACAAAAGAAAAAATGTTGACTAAACATTACCCGGCCAGGCAGTCTCGGCACGAACAAGGTGGAGTGTGGTCATCGGTTATGAGTTTTATTTGGAGTCCCCGCACGCGGACCGGCCCGATAAGAGCCCGAGCCCGGAATCCCTCTCTTTCTGGAGAATTTCACGGTTATGCCGCCGTTGCCCGGTTGATTTATCATCCATGCCCAATGCCTGGCGACGCGGCCTCCGACCCCCCCGCTAACTGTCTATCTTAATCCGGCAGCATTGAGCCGGCCGATTCACGAGCCATGACGAGCGAGCCCTCGTTGCCCTCGCTCCATCGAGTCAGACGTTGAGCTCAGTAATCAGGTGAGATTAGACTTAGTAACATCGAGCGAGAAAGTCGGGGAACATTCGAGACGCATATACTCCACTCCTCCACTCTTCTTGTTTAACATGGCCGCCCATGCGATGTATCTGACCCTACGTGGGTCCAGTACCCATCGCCTGGACGCGGGCAATACCGTCTATCGCGAACCGCAGGGGTCGTAACCTGAACTGAGGGGTTACCTCCTCGGCGCTTGATGCCTCTAATCCTGTTTCCCCCTCACTTCACGCTGCGGACCATGCGGGTAGCATAGGCCGGGCGCCGTCATTCGTCACGTCACACTCCATCTCAGCTGCAAACTACGACCATATTCACGGAACAACACTCCCGATAATGACGAACCACCCCAAATCATATTGTTCCTTCATTGTGAGCTGAGGATCGGTGGGGGCGACAAGGCACGCCCTGTAACCAGGTTTCAGGCATAAAACAGCCCAATCAGCAGGGAGATACGTCGGACCGAATATTATGTACATAATGTATCTCACATACAATCGATGTCCTTTGTGAAATCATGTGCCAGGCTCCGGTATGATCGGCCATCGATAGAATTTATTGCCTAGTACAAAAAGTCAAGGCAACGTCGGCGTTCGTAGGCCCTCTCGGTTGCACTGTCGCGTATTCCGCTCTGTCGCCTAGCAATCGAGCGGAAGTATGCGCATCTGGCACTTCTTATCTGCGCCCTAGAAGTCTGACACCTTGAGTCCTATGTGATATCACACCCTGCATCTATGTGCATTCAGAGACGATCCTAGTTATAGGTTGCTCAAGGATTGTGCTGTACAGACAGTGTACGAGGTCTGACGAGATCGAAGTCTTCAAACGATATGATTAATCTGAACACAAATCTACCAAGAGAATAAGGCGACTCGCCCGCCAGCCACACTAGCCACCATTCCACACGTGATACATCTCTTTCCTGAAAAACACACACCAAATGCTGTAACATCTAGCCGAATCACGGTTCTCTGAGACCAGAACGGCAGCCTCAGACGAGGCTGTATGAAGATACAGGGGCTTGGCGAGTAAGCAAAACACTATCAGACCAATACCCACTTCCAAACGAGCCGAAAACACTTCTCGCTCATCGAACTACTCAAGTCGCCACCGAAGCCCTTCTCAACCGCTCCACACAAGAATCACAACAAAATGAAGTCAACCTTTATGCGCCACTTTATTTAACATACATATTCCAATGATTAACGAAAAAACGAATGTAAAGCAAGCCCTGGATACCAAACGAGTGACGATTAAGGTGGGAGTAACGAACGTAGTGAGCGAGTGTGAGCCGAAATTGAAAGAAAGTTCGTCCGAGACAACAACACAGCATTGCGAGCGGGAATAAAGAGCAAGTCCGACATGGGGATTTGGATGGTGAATAAATATAGGACCGAATGCATAAACCGGTCGCATGCACGAGATGGGATCGATGAAGAAAAAAGCCAAGAAAAGAAGCAACGACAGAGAGAGCGAGAGATCCAAAAAAAAGTGTAGAATAGAAAATGAAAACAGGAGAAACGAACGCGCCGTCTAGTCATATCATATCGCATATCGTACACTGAAAATCTCTCTCCGCCATTGTTTCGTTCAAGTGATTACCACGGTTCCCGGTACGGGGCGCGGCCTGGAACTGTAGATTCCCGTCGGAATGGACGGCATAGGTGGTGCGTCGGCAATGGCACTAAGCTTGGATGTTCGTCGTCCGGGTGAGGGCATGTTCGAATGCTCGGAGCGCGAATGAGCGTGTCGGGGTTGCGTCTGCACAGTTGCCCGCGCGGCCTCTCGGTCTCCAGCCATGGACCCTCGCCTGGTCTTGTCTCCCACAGTCGAACGCCTGTCTCCAGCCACAGACCTCCTGTCCCCATTTGCAGAACCCGCAGCAGAATCCGAATAGAGTTGCATAGGCGACGGTCCAGGTCGTGCGTTCACACTCCTGCTCCTGGGCGCAGTCCCAGAGGGCGAATGAGACATTCCACTCCCACGGCCACGTCGTGCAGAACCATTTGAACTACCACTGCCACTTGCGTTGCCCGCAAATGGAGGATTAGGTGCGCCGAGGTTCGAGATCATTGCCTGATGCGCAGCCAGCATTGCAGCATTGTTGGCGATCACCGCTTGGTTGAACATGATCGCGTTGTTTGCCATTGCACCAAACTCGTCCTGACCGAGCGCAAACGACGCACGCAAGGGCGAGCGTGCACTGCTGAACGAGCCCTGAGCCTGAGGTGAAGGAAGGCCTGAAACCGATCCATTGGCCGAGCCCGCACGCGGATGGTGCGATTGGGTGAGTGGAAACGAGTTGGAATGAGGGAAGCTGCGAGTCGAGGCCGAAGGTGAAGGAAAGCCAGAGCCGAAACCGACCGGGAAAGCCGCTGTTGTGGATGGAGCCGATGATGGCAGACCGAGCGAGGCAGAATTAGGCGAAGGAGGCAGACTAGACGAGGTAGGGATCCAAGGCATGGGAGGAGCAGGCAACGGACCGGGAGCTTCAAGGTTTGCGTCTCCAACGGTGTTTCTCCTCTTGTGAGTAGCACTCGCGCTGGCAGTCGTTCCTCCGCTTCCAGTCCTAGCGTGTCCTGCACCGGCAGGTCGAGCCGAACCGGTAGTCTCTCGTTTAAGTTCAGCCCGTGCGCTGTCGTGCTTCCCCTCTGCTTCCCGGACAAAACTCGCAGGCCGTTCCATTCCCGCGCGCGCCGATTCCCGAAGTACACGTGCACGCGCGAGCTCCTCCGCATATGAACGATGCTTCTTATCCCTTGGTCGATCAGATGCTGGTCCACCATCGAGTTCGTATCGCCGGTCAAGGTTCTGGGTACGGTTCGCTTGCTCGTTCATCAGCGTCTGGTGTCTGGCCCGGGCTTCGCGTTCGGCCCGCTTCTTCTGGACAGCGACGAGCACGGCGAGCGGGAGGTCGTCACCGTCTGTTGCATCGTCGTCATCCGCAAAGCGAACGCCACGCACTGCCGGGACAGCTCTTTTCCGGCCCTGGCCCGATCCTGACCCTGGGGCCCCGGATTCTTTCCTCGAAGAACTACCTTCTGCCCCGAGGAGCGATGATGAGCGTGCGGGCGACGTTGGTGACGGAGTGTGGGAAGACGGCACGAGTGACTGCCGGCGTGACGAGGACGTCTGGATGTGCAGTGACGGCTTGGCCTCGGATGGCAGTGAGCCTAGAGAGAGATTAAGGGGATGGGTCAGTCGAAGCGAACAAGGGTCCTGAAATGAGGCCGCAGAGTCTGGGGGCAAAGCTGCTCACCTAGTTCGCCATCGGATTCGCCATCCGAATCCAGGGCGAGTCCAGCCATCGCCAGCGTCCCATCGGAGAAATCGAGCATTTCGGTCCCTAAGCCACGAGCCGGGCGTACGATGTCTGCCGCCACACCTTCATCTGAGGGAGCGTACACGCTCATGCGATCTTCAAAGACGGGGCGGGCGACCCACCGACGAAGGCCGCGACTCCATCTGCCGGTACCTGTGCCAAGCTCAGCGATCGCTTCTTCGGTGCTTACGCTTGGCCGTGCGCGGCGTGATGGGGTGGGAGGCGATCTGGGCGACCGGGACGCAAAGGGCATGATCGAGGCTTCTTCAGCTGCGGTGAGAGCGCCTTCCTCGAGCCGGCGAAGCACGCGGGCGCGGTGCATGTGCGTACGTAGCGAGTGTGACGGCGGAAGTTTGCCGCGCATCGCCGAGACCGAGCGTGGAAACATGGCGGGCGAGGCAGAATCGGGCGCAGTGAGCGGATGGGGCGTAGGGGCGCCTGCGCCGAATACGAGTGGCTGGGTAAACGTCTGCAGGGCGATATTGGCTCGCGAGGGAGGGGCTCGCCGCTGGACCTGAGCTAGTCCTGCCCGGAAGACACTGCTCGCAGGGCTCGATGTGCGCCGGCCGGGTGAAGCAAAGGCCGGCGTAGGCGGGTGAAGCAGCACTGGCGGTGGTGGCGAGCGTGGACGGGAGCTGTGGGTCGACTGGGTGTCTGACGAGGCGTCATCGGCCGGCTCGCTCGGAGGCTGCTCAGAGTCATGTCAGCCTGTGCGATGAAAAACGAATCGAGCTGCTCACCGCCAGAGGTTGTGTGGGCGGTGGGGCCGAGATGCGTCGTTTGCGACTGAGCGAGCGGATGAGCACAGCGGGCAGCCAGCGGGTGGATTTTGTCGAGCGGGTCGAGTGGGCGACGCTCTCTGTCGAGGCGGACGCGGCGACGGTGGGGACGCTGAGGAGGTCGTGGGCGTCGACGTCGCTGGGGGTGCGGACACCCGAGCTGGAGGACGAGTCGGGGATGTGGTGGACGAGGGCGGGGGTGCTCTCGGACGCACGGAGGGTCGGAGGGGGGCGGCGGTCTGCTCTGTGGGAGTCGGCGCGGGAGAGCCCGAGGGCAGCGGTGATGCGGCGCATGGTGAGAGCAGCAGCAGACGTGGTCCCCCCTCGACGTCGGCAAGAGGAACAAAATGCAAAACGACGCGCTTCCAGGGTTCGGCTCACAACCGCGCACGTGCTCCGTACATCACACATCTGCGCCATATATACCCATCCGGTGCCGGTCCCACGTCCCCTATCCCGTCCCATCGTCTCGTCTCAACCGCCTCGTTGACCTCATCCCACGCCTCGCCACATACAAGCGTCACACACTCGTCCTAATGCAGCTTACATGTCACCCCGAGTCACCGATGCTGTGGCCACCGACCCCAGATGATGCAATACTCCGCCTACGCCGAGCCGAGCATCGAAATCGACATCCAACGGCGAATCCTGCCTCGAGTATGTCTATGCCACTCCACCCTCCACCCCGCTCTGACACTAGAATCAGCCCCGCGCTGAAGATCGCTTGGAGCACGTCAAGTTGGGCCAATAATTAGCGATTTTCAAAGGTTATCCCCTATTGTTAGACGCTCATCGGGGCTCAGTCAGCTCGGCCTGCTTGCCTGTATGCGGTGCGCAGCTGTCAGCCTGGCGGACTAATCCTTCCCTCAGATCCTCAAACTGTGCTGACACGTTTTTGCTCCGCTTCTGCATGGGAGAAAAGTCTGAAAGTCTGCTTTCGTCCGACCCCCCACAATCCCATCCACGCACCCCATAAACCCGCCCACAGATTCACATTCCATAGCATCCTCTTCAGGGTTAACAGCCCACATGTATCTTTGACGTACAAAACTACATATAGAGTCCAGCCCAAGTCTGCATCATATTTACGCACCAGGCGTCGTTGAACTGAATGCGTCATTTCAGGCCATCGCGCCCAAACTCCAACCAATAAATCGGCGTTTCACATGTCGTCATTGTTCGCTGCAATAGCCCAAATACAGCCACGATAAGCAGGACCCTGCTCCCGGAATAACGGAGGCTGAGACATTTATGGATTGTCGAGATCGTTGGTCTGATCGGCAGTGGTGGCAGTCACTTGCCATTCTTGTCTGCCAATCAGCGTTATGTAAACGCGACCATAAAGCGCCCTCACGTGTTTCCCAGTCGTTCACCAACCCGCCGCCCATGGCCAACGACGACGACGTTAGAGTGGGGCTTGTCACGGAAGGATACTACAGGTACGAACTCTTGTCTTTGATGCAGCCTCTAGGGATATTGATAAATGAGCAGGGTCAGTGATTGTGGCTACGCGCCGAAATGAAGTGGCTAATTGTAATGGATCACAGTATACTGATATCGTATTCGAATGGTATGTATGCATGTCACGTAGCCAGACATGTCAAATGAATAATATCAGGTGGAGAGTAACCGACAACCTGAGCGACCGATCCGCCCTCAAGGCGTTTCTCCACACGGATGCGCTGATCAGCGAAGAATGTCCATGGCATCCAGGAAAACGAGGAGTTGAGCTCTACATGGGTAAATTCATATCCAATATCCCTTCATGATTTATTCACACTCACTCTGGCAGGTACGATCCACAACGGCGAATCCCGCCTCCTCTTTTCCCTCAAACAAATCTCATACCTCTCTTACTGGTTACATGCCATGAAACTCACAGACGAGCCTCTCCCAATACCCATCCCCTACTATCTTCTCACCCCATCCGACTTGCGCGGCCCCCCATCACCAGTCACATACAATACCGTCGCCGAACTTCGAAACGCCCTCAAAGACGTCGGAAAGCATAACAAGCGCGTCAAGACGTTTGCAGGAGACATCGCACTCGGCGAAATGAGGACCGTGTTTGAGCGCGTGAGGACCGTCTGGGGTGAGAAGCGTGGTGTGTGGATCGCGATCGATTTCGAGGGATGGGAGCGGGATCACACAATGATCACCGAGTTTGGATGGTCTCTCATCCGGTGGGAGGAAAAGGAGGACGTCAAGGAGGGAGAAGACAAGTTTAAAGAGATTCGAGAAGAAGGTCATTGGACTGTGAAAGAGTATGCGGCGTATCGTAATGGGACATTTGTCGCGGACAATCGCAACGTGAGTCTTTTCTGCGCATAAATTTGCGCTTGACTGATTATATGCCCAGCGCTACGACTTTGGCAAAACTGAAGTCTTGCCAAAAGAAACATTCAAAAAACGAATAGGTGATATGATTAATCAATATGCTACTCAAGGGCCCCTGTACCTTGTTTTCCACGACCGATACGGAGACGTCAAGTACGTTGGCAACCCGCGTTTCATTATATGCGCCATGAACATTGTCGATCTCTTGGCAGGTACCTTCAACAACTCCAAGTTCCAGGCATATCCAACATCGCTGCAGTTCCTAGCAAACCACCCGGCCCAGGCATGTACTGTATAGACACGGCAAGCTTCTCCGGAATTAGGTTTTTACGTCCTCGTAACTGAATCTAAATTTAGAGAGACATGTTTGCCGCACTCGAGGGAAGTTCTTCACAGCAACGTTCTCTCGAACGTGTATGCGGCCTGCTCAAGATCCGAGGGTTTGACCACCCGCACAATGCCGGAAATGACGCACATGTATGTTCCTAGCTATGCCTATTCTCTCTTAGCCCGCCTGATCAACGTCCTTTCTTCCCCTCCTCGCTCACATGGATCCCGGCGAATAGTTTACGCTCGAGATTTTGCGCGAAATGGCGTCGGGTCAGCCTGTGGACTTGCAGCGCGAGGCGCGCTGGCCGAACCAGACAGAGGTGCTGTTCGGTCAGCAGAGAGGCGTAAAAGGCAAGTCTTCTGTTTTGAGCAGGGTTGATCGGTTGATTTTGACGGCTTGGATTGGTGCAGTCGAATGGACAGAACAGGACATGGACAGCGATTGGGAAGATTACTAAATGTTCTGGCTTCTGGAAAGGATTTTTATGATGGGATGCAGGGATAAAGACGTTATGGACATATTGTACTGTGTGAAATCTACATTTGTGGACAAGATGCACAGCTTGATCAGGATCGGCTCGGCGCTTACTCGGAGAAAACACCGCACAAACAACCTCAAGGCGCCCAAACGATGACTGACTACGTGTTCAGACATTTCTTGCACAAAAACGTTTTGCTCTGCACATCCCAGTCCGTTTTTCTCAAACCAAACGCAGATCTGTGAATGGCACCTGGGAATGAAAACGTCCATACTTCTACAGTTTTGACGGCCGTTTTGCAATCGACGTTGGCACAATGGACATTTATCCTGTCGCTGATCTTTGGCGGGTGTTGCAGGTGAGAACTATACTATAAACAATCTGTCGATCCCTTTTTCCATTGACGTGATAAAATATAAAATTTAGTAATGCGCTCGCCCTCGAATACACAGCCAGGCACAATCCAGACGCGGGTTCGCTCATTACGTTTGCCCAGTTTCTTCTCGTCGCCATAGCCGGTCTCCGGAACAGGCTTTACGTTGCTCCTCCACAGCCATCCAGCAGAAAAGGTCTAGTCGACGAGATTGCTCGTGCATTGCTCAGGGCGAGAGCCGGTGCCGAACGGACGATTAGAGTTGTTATAAACGCAAATGTCGAGGCGGAAGCGAACGCCTTGGCCGCGGATGTGGCCGAGCGGCTGAGAACACTGTCACCCGTAACAGTCATTCGGGCTTCTCTAGATGATTTTCGACGTACCCCGTCGAGCAAAAACGAGGCTTCTGCTTCAGACTTTGATTATTCGGCTCTCAAGTCTGGACTGCTCGAGCCACTCTCTCCTGGGGGCACCCAAAAGTATGTGGCCAAGGCCTACAAACGCTCTACTGGTCGACCACTGGCGCCACCAAGAGTCTTGCCTACTGCTACGCGACGTTCTATCTTGCTTGTCGACGGCTCTGCGTTGCTCGAAAAGGACTTGGATCAATTCTGGGACTTTCGAGTCATCCTAGATGAATCCGGCAAAAACCAAGACGGAAACCTGTGCCCGACAATGATCGTAACTGGCGCGGAGAAAAAGCGTCCGTGTATCACTTGGTCGAACATCGTTGTGCCTATGCCTCCACTGGTCCAACTGTTCAGATTAAGGTTCCGCCCACTGAAGGTTCCGTTATCACACTGGATTGTGCAGGTGGTACTATTCTTGGTGACTTCTCTATTGAACAACGCCGCATTCAAGTATTCAATTCCGATGGTATGTGTGATTATATTTAATGAGTTACGTACCTGGATGAACACATGGCCTAGGCTGTTCATATCATTTTTCGGTCGGGGGGACTTGTAATTAATCTATTGTTGGGTTTGGCTTTAGGTAAAAGGTATGTTCACCCGCAGTTTCCCCAACGGCTTGCCACTTATGTTCGTATCAGATACACTCCAACTCAAATTATATCTGTTCTCATTGTGACCATCGGAGTCGCCATGTCCACGCTCTCCTCGCTATCCCATAAACGTTCGAAACACACCGACGACACGATGTCGGTCACAAGCGTATCGTATCAAGAACAATTTGTTGGTTTAGCCTTTCTTACCCTCGCCCTGGTTCTCTCGAGCCTCATGGGATTCGCCCAAGAACGCACATATGCTATGTTCGGACGCCACTGGGAAGAAGGAATGTTCTACTTGCATTTTTTAGCGTTGCCGATGTTCGCGTTTCCTGGAATTGGCGGAGACCTCGTTCAACAGATCAAGGTCGCAAACGCTAGTCCAAAGGTCGAAGTCAGCCTTCCGGGGTTGGTTGCTCCGATGCATTCGTTTGTGAAGAGTTCCTCGGCTTTTAGACCCGGTGGGCCTCTGGGTCAGTACCCGGTGGGCATCGTGGACTGGATCATGGGGAAAATCATGGCGTTTCCATTATTGGCGTTTACACTGCCTTCGTTCTATATCCCACTTGCGATCAATGTCTTTACTCAGTTCTTATGCGTTGGTGGCGTGCACAGGTTGACAAGCCGAGTGTCAAGTCTAACTGTGACACTCGTGTTGGTCGTCCGAAAGGCAGTCTCGCTATGGATTAGCGTTGTGCTCGTCGGCGGATCTAGAGGGGACATATGGTTGTGGGGCGGTGCATTGGCTGTGGTAGTAGGAACTGTAGCATATAGCTTAGATCGTGGTCAACTGAAACCAAAGCCCCAGCCGAAAGGCGACAAGGAGCTCTGAATATATGTCTTTCATCTCAATCATGTTCACCGTAGAGAGGCTCGCAGGCCAAAGAGTTTTGAATGTGACATGAGCGTAAGTACAGCGAAATGCATAACGTAAAAAAGATGAAGACAAGTCGAGCATAACACCACATCTACTCGTCGTCGTCGTCCGCAGCATCCTGTCCGGCCTGGAACATGGAGATCTTTTGTTGAATGTTCTCCTTGCGTTGAGCGTAGGTAAGTTTGGGCGTCCTGTGCTTGAGGGACTCGGCCTTCCAGTCCTTGTCCTTATCGGTCGGCTTGAATGTCGGGTCCTCACGGATGGCAGCGTAGGCGTTGGTATAGATTTCCTCAATATCCTCGGAACCGACACCATCAGCAAGGTAGGACGCGAACTGCTTCTTGAAGCTGTAATGCGCATTGAGTTATGCGAGCACAAAGGCACCATCGATGAAAACTTACCGCTCGTCATCTTCCTCTTCGAGACTCTCCATATATTCCGCAACGTGTCCACCGAAGATGTACTTCTTGAGGACCTCGGCGTCGAGGCTCTTGCCCTCGGTATCGTAACCAGGGAAGCGCTTCTCAGAGTGGGGAATGTAAATGCCACCATCAGACGCTCCCTTGAGAGCGCCAAACACACGAGAACCGGTGGAAGTACGCTTGAGACCGACATCGAGATAAGCCTTGAATGGTCGGGGTGCGTCTTCGACCGCCTCGGTCATGGTGATAGTGCCATCGGGTTCAGTAACACCCTGGTACTTGTCGGCGAGGCCAAGCTTGGTGAGTGCTCGGCGGGCGGCGAGGAGACCAGTCGCGTAGGCTAATGGAAGGTTTATTATTTGAATACTCGCATTGAATGAAGATAGGCTTACCAGCAGTCCAGTTGGTAAGACCGTGCTCAATCCCATACCTCGGGAGCTCGCGAGAGTTGGCTGCGACAAGAACAAAGTCACCTTGCAGGCGCGCATAGACGACCTGGACGGTGATGTTCTTGTTGGAGAAACGAACGACAAGGCGATACTTGGGCGCGTTGCTGTTTCCATCATTAATATTTAGCCGAAATGAGGTATATTTCTGCATACTATTTGTTCTTGGCCTGAACGACGAGGCGCTTGCGGGCGTAGTCTGGTTCAAATATGCGACTTAGCTGGGCCTCGAAATGGTATGGTTACACGTGAAGACTCACAATCGGTCTTGCCCTCCCTGCGGCGGCGGTACTTCACCTGGTACCGCGAGAAGTAGGCGTTGGTCTTGACCTGCTTGACGAAAGGCTATAAGACAACCTATTAGCATCTTTTCAACCTTGAGTATCGATCATAACTCACCATCTAGAGTAGAACGAGAGCGAGACACTGTGTCAGCTCATGTGTACATCCAGGTTTCAGCCGTCGCATCCAGCCATGCAGACTCCATCCCATGCAGCCAAATCATGCTCAGCCATACCAGAGAGAACTGTGGCCTCAAAAATACAGAGATTCGGCCTATGTCTCACCTTGGGGCCCGAGAACGGATGTGATGAGGGGGAAGTGTGTTGCGACGACACGGAAACTGGTCCCTGAACTCTGCTTCCGGGCCGAGTCTCACCGAAATGGCTGTGCGTAGGCTTATCAAGCAAAACGCCTTTCTCCCCAACCACCACCGCCTCCACCAGTCCGACAGCCTACTCTCTCGTACTCTCTCATGGACTACTCTGGATACTACGGACAGGGCTACAGCAGCGCCGAGACGAATCCTTACCATCAGCCATACCAGCCCTCTGCGGCTGCGCTTGCGTGGCAACAGGGCGGATCGTCTTCGCGTGCCCCGGCCAACGCCTATGAATACGATGTAGGAGCCGCAGCACAGGGAAGTGCATACGTGCCAGGTGCAATGCTTGACAGGAAGGGCGGATCCGGGGGGAAGCTGGCCAAGGGAGGGAAGCGGACAACTGTGCTGCGCAAAGGCGCTGGAAAAGTCTGGGAGGATCAGACGCTTCTCGAGTGGGACCCAAGTAAGTCATTCTTTGTTGCTACCAGGCTCTATGCTAATATTTGTTCATTCAGGCTGGTCTCGACTATTCGTTGGCGATCTGAGCAACGACGTCTCTGATGATGTCCTGGCAAATGCTTTTAATAAGTATCCCTCTTTCCAAAAGGCCAAGGTGGTTAGGGATCGTTTGTCGCAGAAAGCCAAGTTCGGCTTCGTTGCGTTCTCCGATCCAGAGGACTTTTTGAGGGCGTGGAAAGAGATGGACGGTAAGTTTACTACTTTGACGGCGCTAATCCGTACTGATTTCGTGATAGGCAAATACGTCGGCAACCGACCAGTCAAGCTCAAGCGTGCTGACAATACGGTTCGCCCCGTCGAGATTGGGCACCGCAAGGCCAGGCAGCTGGACAAGGAGAGGAAGAACGCCCACAAACACAAGCCCTACTAAGTTATTCTCTGTTATCGTTCCACCATTGGTGTCTGTGCTATGATTGACCTCTACGAATACCTTAGCGGTGTTTCTAGGACTAAATGTATTATTTGCGATTGTCTTATTCTATGCGTGAGTATCATAAGTACTATTCACTATTCAGAAATGCTACCCGTCGTCCTACAACCAGCATCGTTCGTCACGAACATAGTGGAGTGACCTGGGATCCGAACTGAGACGGCAAGTACATTTTTCTATGATCATTTTGGTCCCTTGGGATCTTTTGGCGCAAAAAGCTCCATCGCGTTCTGTTGAATTGTTAAATGCGAGTATCTTATTGAACAATGAATACACATACCTCGGGTCTGAGATCGATGCCGGCCTTGCGAATCTCAGTCATAGCTTGGCGAGTCAGCTCTCGAAACTCGGAATTGGTTGCAAGTCTAAGATACTAAAGTTGGTCAAAGTGTCTAAAATTGAAATATGGGTGCATACTTGAACAGAGTCATGCTGGACGGGGGCGTGGACAGGTCGATGTCTGAAAGTAACGGGTCAATGTCATGATCGCCGCAACCTAAGCAACTGGCTTTACCTTGTTTCTTGAGGTATTCTGCCATTTTGCCTAGAGAGATTTTTAGTGGAGACGTTCAATAGTTCATGGTCAAGAGACCCACTCAACGCAGCGATCGCCTCTGGTTTGTCTGCGAGCTGGTTGAATATTGGAGAGTTTCTAAATCCCGCCATAAACGAGTCCGAATCTTCAGATGCTCTTCGGATAGACGTATAAGAGAACGAGCGAGCAAGGAGGCTCGGATGTGCAACTATAACCGGTCGGGGCACTCGTATTGCGAGTCTGAGTGCATTCATAGTGGTCGAGCGTGACAAGTTCAAACGGTTACACGTGATCTGACGCTGGACTTGCGTACCACGATGGATGGTGACTATTACTCGATCGACTCTGTCATTGCGGATCATCAGGTCCGTCTGCCGAGCCTATTCGTTATATAGAATTACTGAAGGAACAGATTGTCTAGAAATTAGTATGTAAATTCAAACTGGACGTCCCGGACATGGGCTTTATCGATGGCGGACACGAGAAAGATGTACGTGAGCTCGAGTTCATCTCGTCGGCTAATATTAAACTGCTATTGCAGATAAAAGAAAACAGCGAAGTCTCAATCCCATTCTGGCTCGTGCCTTCTCTTCTCTCTGGTGAATGGATCGACTTTGATATCCCCGCACCATTTGGCCCGCGCGTCCAACGTGCGCTCAAGGCCGATACAAAGAACGTCAGGCTTGCTGGTCTTGTTGGAGGGAATGGACTATGGTACAGCTTTGGGAGAGGGATAGCCGAGATGTAGGTATGTTGGTTTTGGATTATTGTGTGCCGGAGTTCATGGTCGGCGCGGCAGGCTGGTGGATGACCAACAAGAGAAATTGTGCAAGCTGCTTTCAGAGGTATGTGTCTGTACGTATAATGAATTCGTTGACTGAACTCACGGCATATTGACTTGATAGACGTTCAATGCTCGTATCGGAGACATTTGGGATCAGGCAGTATACTTTGGTGGTGGATCCGGCACGCGAGGGGGTCAAGGAAATGATGCTTCGGAAGAATTTAGGCAGGGGCTCGAGTCAACAGAACGCCAGCGTACGTGTTTATATGCCCCATTCTCTGCGTTGTGGCGGGCTGAATTCGCTCCAGTGTTCCTCATCGCGCAGGAAAGCACCAAGCAGATGCGCGAGTGGTCGGAGAGCTCTGACCGTCCTCGGTAGAATGGATGATAGATATGGATATGTGCACAGGATGGTATACAGGTGACATGTCATCGTTCCTTCTTAGGCTCTATTTGGCTCCCTTCCGCCTCCGCAGCTTCCTGCGCATGCACTTTTCGCAGCTCGTGTAGGAACCTACGTGGTTTTAGCTATAATACCCAGATTTCATGACATATTGGACGTACCATTTAATACTACCCCATAAACAACACTCTATCCCAATCAATGCCATGATATGGACGTTTCCCGACGTCAGGTAAAGCAGCGAGAGCAGAACAGAGAGCAGCAATGCCAACGCGCCATCCACGATCATAAGGAACACGGGGTGACGAGATGACCCGGGCCGAAGTATCTCGGCGAATATCGAAGGGATGGCCGAGTCTGTAGCTGTATCGTCTGCATTTTGGACGTGCTCGTCGGTCGACATTGCGGTGGAGGCGGAAGAGGAAGTGAGCGCGCTTAGCGTCGAGGACTTTTGTTTGGAATTGGTTGTTTGGCGCTTGACGTTGACCACATGGCCTCTGATCATCCATCTTCGTCTCCTCTGGTCTCTGTCCAAGATCTGTTTCTAAGCACCCATGACCCTTTTCCAAGCGAGGAGCCACCGGATGACCCCCTGTCAGCTACTACGCCTGCCCCTCTGCCCTCGGCTTCTGGTATCGCGCATACCTCGCCTGCTCAAAATCTATTCTACGCCGTAGAGTATCCGGGCTATGTCCAATCACAACCATCGTCTACCAACTATGCTATTCGCACAATGGGCGGCCAAAAAGCGCTCGATCGCGCGTTTGGTGAGGGCGGACGTATCCTAGAACTCAAACTTCAACCCGACAATCCATTCGCACACCCGATTACTGGGGACGTTGTGGCTACAAATAAGCTACTAGTCAAGGTTGTCACCCGCCGAAAGAAGAGAATGCCTGGCCAGGATGCTGGTTCTTCTATCGCCCCTGCTACTACAGGTGGGAGCGGTGTAGACAAGGGAAAGGGGAAAGAGGTCGAAGCTGGTACGCGGTCTGCTGGGACATATACGACAGAGATTCTCGGTATCATACCAAAGACCATTAGGTTCAGAAGTAAGCTATCCCTATACGCTTTCGTTCAATTGCCTTTTCGTGTGCTCATGGGTCTTTCAGGCATGGCAGATTTTCAGTACCAGCCCGACGAAAACGATTACATTGTTCAAATGCGGCGCGCTATGGATAGATTGGATAGTATGTCTCTATTATTTTACCCAAACCAGACCTCTGACTGTGATTCACAGTCGACGCCGTTCAATCATTTGATTTCAAGCCGTTGGAAGAGCCATATGGTGAACCTCGGCCTTCTCAAACCCCAGCTCCCACCTATCCAGACAGCATGGACGTCGATATAGATCCTTCTCCAGATGGAGAAACGACTAGTGCTCCAAAAAGTCGCCTGAACTTGCTGCCGCCTCCTCTATTTTCTCGCCAGAGTATTCCCCAACATTACAAGTAGGTCAAGCTTTTGTTTGTCTTTTTTGCGTAAGGCTAATTTTGAAAAGTCTCAAGCAGAATCCAATGTCTGTTATTCACTCGACCGTGGATCCTATAACCGGGGAAGAGACACAGCGATATATTCACAAGCATCGGTTGAAAGGGAGCATGGCGCCTGCTGCTATTTCTTGGGAGAGCGAAACGGTCGGTGTCCTATCATTCTATATGACTGTAACCTAAATTTAACACTTGCCAAAGGTCCCGACCGAACCGCCGAAGCATATACTTGATGCTAAAGGTGAAGCAAAGCCACATTTGCTGGCGAAATTACAAGAGGTAATCGTAGTATTTCAACTTTATCAACAAGTTCTAAGGCTCGACCCCTTTTAGCTCTTCCAACAACGCCCGGCGTGGAGTCGCATTGCTTTAGCCAACCAGTTCCCTGCTCTCGAAGGAAGAGAACTTAACAAGTACGTCACGCTGCTCTCACACTGATTAAATTTGACATATTGAGTCTGTTTAGTATGAAAGTACATATCGCTCTCGTCTCATACACATTCAATGATGGTGCATGGCGCGATACACTCGTGAGACTAGGGTATGACCCAAGGAAAGACCCACAAGCGCGCTTGTGAGTTTCAGACCCCAATAACGTCTAATATTCGCTCGTGAAACCATACCCTTCACAGCTATCAGCGAGTCTATTTTAGAAACGCAGCCAACGAAGAGGCTCGTCGAAAATCCATTGTAGAGCGTCGACCAGGACGCGAAAATTCTACCGAGGCAGAGCGAGTGTTGCATGTTCCTATTTACTATTCGCATATATTGATCATTCGATAGACCCCCCGCTGGTGACCGTGAATCCCATATATTCGATGGTCGAACGCTTCGAACTGGGGCCGCGTCTTTCCAGTTGTGCGATATTACCGACTCGTTGCTCGTCCCCCTCATAAACGACGAGCGCTCCGTGAGGAAGGAGCCAGATGCAAGTCATATTCCAACCCCGTTATCCAATATATGCTTATCTCAACCTTCCTCAGATTGCAGATGGCTGGTACACATCTCACGAATTTGCGCTCATCAAAGCAGTCGTTCGGCGCAAACACTTCAATCTTCTGCAAGGCAAAGTTATTTCGGACAAGGATTGTGCGGATCTATTCGTTCCTGGGGGTTTGACCGCCTCAAATAGTGCTGCACGCAACGGCATGCCACACGTGGGCAAGAAGTTCCCAAGAAAGGCCAAGGGGAACCGACGTCCTGTCGCGCCTGAGCGTTTGATGGTAAGTTCACCCTTCATAACGAATACAACGCAACGCTGAGCATTTTTGTCACTCTAAAGGCTGCCGAGCTTGAGATTGCGCTTAGGAAGGAGAGGGAAGTGACGGGTTCGAGAGAAATGCAGAGGGCTGGAGATAGCGAGGCTGAGGATAGTGCAGCTATGGATGAAGACGAGGATTAGGAGTTAAACGTAATGTCGATCCGCCGTTCTACTTTTATTAGCTAGATGCGAGAAATTTCAGACGAAAAGGGCCGTGCATGTCATAACGATAGCGAAAGGCATATGATGTACAGGATGGGTGTGATGATGCCAAATCAAACGGCCGTTTATGCCTCTGCCTTTTTCTCAGCCAACGCTCGTTGCTGGGGGACACAACCACATATCGGTAAGCAGTGTAGAACAAGTTGACGAGGTACTCACTGTGCCTGCTCGCGCGAACTTCTGGTTTCGTCGGAACTAGATACACCCATTAGATTTGTTGTCCCGTCTCGACAATCTATACTTACCTTGGCGTCAACCTAGAGGAAATTGGTTAGCATTATTTCCTATCTGAAAGTCGGGACCCAACGAACTCACCCCCTTCATGGAGCCAGCATAGTGCGTTTTGGGTTTCTTGATCCCGTTACGGTGGGCCTTCTTGTTCTGGTTGTGATTGGTATGGCTAAGGATTTCGTCTATAGTGTCAACATCATTGTTCCTAAACTCAGAATACCTTTGACGACGTACTTCTTAGATTTGGCCATCCTGTCGAGTGGAAACGGGTCGTTGACGTCGGTCTCTGGGTTTCGGCATTCCGGGCGGATAGTTGCTTCCGGCGTCCGCTGCGGTGGTGCTGCCAAGGACCAAGCAGTGGATATATGCCCACCCGAGGTTGACTTGCACGTAGGACGGGCTGTGTACAGTGGATTCGACTCTGATGCCTTTTTATAAAGATTGTGGAGGACACAACGTTTAGTCGATGCTTAAAAGACCGGCCACTTGAAGCTTGGCCAGCGAAGACAGACGAAATGGAGCCATCTACCCTGTGCACGTTATGGGTTTCAGACTAGAAATAATTTCCCAACACACGAGAGGGCACTAATGCGTACTGATTGGAGCCCTGCTCCATGCATCGTCCGGTTGGGAGCGTTGATGGTTACTAGTGGATAGTGGGATGAGCGTTCCATTGGGCCGCCATTTGCCCGCCAAACTACATACGGTCAGCTATTACTTTATACCTCAGGCGCCCTGAAGCATAAACGTACCCCGCGGTCCCAGTACATCCGTCGCTAGTATGTCGCCCACACCGCGCCGTGGTACAGGTGATTGCCTTTCAAAACATCGAACATGGAATTCTAGGATAAGTGACAACTGCATGCAAAAGCCAGAGCTCTCACAGGGGTTACCAAAGACTGCGAATACGTCCATGGCCATTGATTTATGCCAGGTGGTCTCGATCTACCTGTACTGAAGTGCGGATTTAGTTTGCGCTCTTTGCAGCACTAATTCTCTTATATATCAGCGAAGACTACGCCAACCATCATCTCGCGCACACAGATGTACTCCTGCTAGCTATCCACATTCGGATATATGCCGAACTAATTGATAGACGTGTCCGTTATCCAATCGTTGTGTCAGGGACTACGCACCCAGACATAAGCAAACCCCAACATTTGCTTTCTCTCCCCTGGTCTTTGTCTTATTATAGCGCTAACAGTATTACAGTCTAGCCGACTGCTCGCGCCGGATTCCCCAAGACCTGTTCCCATGTACATAAAATTTTCAATCAAAAGCTTTTACGCGCATACAGAGGTGCGAGGAGAAGCCCGCTATTTTTATCTCCATTTTGATATCCGGATTGCCGATATCCACCCCGTTTTCAGCTCACAACATCGCCTGCAACCCCTGCAGCTGTATTGGCGATGTCAACGTCACTAACAGCAATGTACACAGACTCAGGGACGATCCCGACGTGCCGCCCCCGAATCTGGCGCTTCTTCGGTGCCGCAGATCACGCCCAGGCATGGGATGTGCGCTTTGTTTTGATCACGTGGCCCGGCACCTGCTCGGAATGCTCTAAGAGCGCTTTGCACTAATGTATGTATATCTTTAAAAAATAAAATGAGCTAGATACGTAAATTAAGTGGCAAAAGCGAGCCAAGGTCTATGGCCGCCTTGGGCGGGGTGTAGTGTTAGCTGAGACACCATCCGCACAAGCGCTGAGGTCAGGCCTTAGCGACTCCACGACCAAACTTCCCGTCACCCATCCCTCGCCTGTCTTAGTCCCGCCTCTTCGCCCTGGGCCTGAGTATTTACCACCGACTCGACTGCAGCAATACGCCACAGGCGGGCGACAACCGCTGGCCGACAACACGGACGACGCACTGCTGAACAACGTCAACCGTATAGCACCGCCGGACCACGACATTCGGAGCAGACTCAGGCGTGAAAAAACGGCTTATGAAGAACCGGTCATCCTCTCCGATGCCCCGGGGCCATTGCCGCTCCGCTCAGTTCGACGCGACAACCGTACACGCCACCACCGACTGGCCAGGTAAGTTTCCGCACAAAACTCCCCCTAATTGCACCGTTTGCTCACGGATTTTCCCCGCTATCTTGGCCAATGTCGGGCCCCTGTCTGGTCCCCCACCTTCGACGTGATGTGTATGGCGGCCTGTCAACTGGACCGTCAAATCCGAGGATTTGGCTGCCTTCCACACGCAGTCTCATCCACCTCAACCTACCATGACTAAACTCTCGGTCCGGCCGCAGCGTTTTCTATGTGTTTGCTCGCCGGCTCGGTCTTTGTTGGCCTGTTGACCTTGTTAACGCGCGTCCCATGGCTGCAACGCACCGATGATCGACACCATCCACAGCTGTAGCCACCGCCGTTACGTCAGCCGAGTTTGCGGCGCTGCCGACGCTCACGCTGTATGTTGCTACCATACTCTGTCGCGTTTGAGCCGGTACGTATTTTCGCTCAACCGTTTGTCTACCATGCTTAGTTTTGCTCCATGGCGCATTAACTTGCAGCATGTGCTCCAGTTGACTCATTGTCACGTTTGCTTGCCTGGTTCGCCTTTGCATAGTTCACAGGCGCGTGTACTTACTTATTGCTGAGTTGTGACTACAGTTAGCGTTGCTGCGATTTAACAATTGCTGTGTGCTCTGGCCCAACGTCAGAAGTGGTGTAAATTGGCATTATTTCAAAACAATAATTATCGTATCCGGATGGTTGATGATCTGCTAGCGTGAATGTCCAATTTCAGTTGTGTTGTATATACTATTTGAGTAGAACCGAAATGTGAATCCATAAATGAATCGAACCATTTTGATCAGTCAAGAAACCTCCTTCCCCACCGAGGTTTCAGGGTGAATAACCTGAAATAAAATTGTATCAATGATCTTGGAATTCATTGAAATAGACTTGAATGAACTTTGAGGTTGGTGTCAGTCATCACATCATTCAATATATTCTCTCAAAGGCTTGAAAGGTGGCTAAATGACCTTATATGTGCTTTTAAGTTGTATCAGGACGTCAGGAGTACTTTAAAGTGCTTTGAAGAGAGGGACTAGTCTGAAGCAACTTTGGGTGCTTTTGGTGCTTCAAAGCACTTCAAAGCATGATAAGATAGAGACTGTGTTTGCTGATGATGATCCCAGTGAGGATGGGGATGACAATCCAGGTGAGGACACAAACAAGACTGCTTGCCACCATCCTGCTGATGAACCTGTTTACATAGTGACCCACGGAGCTCTTTGTGGAGTGGTCAATGCCATTTCTGATGGAGATGTCAGCACTAGCCAGAACACTGATCCATGCATGGAATTTGACCAAGACACCAAGACACTTGTCCATGTGGCCACCATTTTCTATGTTGTTGTTGGACATGGTGTCAAGCTGTTCACGTATGATGGCCTAGTTCAAGCATTCCACAACAAGACTGGAGATGGCTTCCAGCTGAATGGTTTTACTGGAGTTAAGCTGCATCCTAGGGCATTGTTAGCAGCCCACGAGGTGTTTGCTAGTGCTGGGTACCAATCTGCGACCTGCATCCAGCTCAACATGCTACTGTTCAAATGTGGGCGCTGTGATTACCCTTATATTTCTGGAGTGGTCCAGGCAGTGAGTTAGACTGTTACCATACAGTTTCCCTGATCCTGATGCATTTTATAGGTTATGCACTACGTTGAAGCCAAGAATCTTGACTGTAGGATCAAGATACGGCACTCAGTTCTCAAAGAGCGTAATATACAATATAAGTATGGTCACAACTTGGAGGCTACTGTAGCGAGATGAGATGAACGTCGCTTACGTAAAAGCAACGGGCGCTTCGCGTTGTTGGGTGGTATTTGGTACACCTGTCCCGCCGCGTCGGTGAGGGGGAGAGCAGGGGACAGGCTGCATCGACCGAAATGACGAACAGGGCACCTGAATAGGCTTGCATATTCGGTTCAAAACATGATAGCATTAGCTACTCACTTACAATCCATGTGTATAAGGATTCTGATGGCCATATAACTCTGCACATTTCATTCAGGTCACCAAATATACTATCATTTATCACAGAACTGACCGCTAAGGCCTAATCGACCATCTTTTACCTGGGGTCTCTCCTGAAATAAAATCTATACGCGGGTAGAACGCCGTGGCGGATGGGTTATTGTGCCTCTGTTATACGGGAGGAGTGCATATAATGCGATTTGTAGGTACGTCAGCTGGGGTCATGGAAAGTATATAAGTCGAATATCATTTGTGCTAAGCTATCCGTCTAAATACCCAGAGCCAAGCCGTCTACAACGCAGATAACTAGAAAACATGAAATTCAACAGGGGAGCAGCAAGTCAGCGTTGTTGGGATCGAGGGTAAACGCGCATTTACACTGATGGTTGGAGTATCACTTTTTGGTGAATTAATTCCCTTTCAAGCGAGCTATGCCGGAAATCCAAACGCTCTCTACCTGATCCTCTATGCCCTGGCTACTCTGAAGTTCTAATCTGGGCTCCTACTTTGAATACTTAAATACCGACGACCACTGGTGTACTTTTAAGACAATGCAGTCCTGGGTTATGCATATCCTTGCTCCTTATTTTTTTGCCCAGTTTCAGCATCAGAATCTACCCAAGTCCCAGCGATGCGTCCTGCAAGTTGACTGCTGGACGGTGTATCGCTCCGACAGCTTTCTCGGGTGGATGAAGGAGACCTACCCTTGGATTGGTATTAAGTTTGTTCCCGCTATCTGCACAGGGTATTTCCAGGCCCGTGATATCAGCATACAGCGTGTTTTGAAGATTGCAATTCGCAAGGCAGCACAAACCGATATCGTAGCCGAAACAGTGCGTACTCTACAGCCAGGGACTAAACCGGGGTGTGTTGTAAACTAGCAGAAACTTCGAAGTGTCCAATGGCTTGTACACGAATACCGTACTATCAAGAATAATGGCATGGTGAAAAAAGTATGTAATTGAAGTAGAAACTTGGCTTAAAATACATGCTAACGATTCATCTAGGCGTTCGGTTTATGCACTTTTCCTGGCGCTTCCTCGAACCTTTCATACGAGAGCTTGAACGGGCGTGACGCTCGTAAAGCGCTGAAAGATTTCTTTGCAACAGACCCGAAGCTATACGATGAGATTCTGTTGACTAGTTCTCTGGATAGCCCGTTCGTCGACTACCAAGTCGACGAACCTACCTTCAACAAAGAATACGACTCAGGCGACGCTAGTTCAACGGCCGTGGAGGCGGCGTATTAACTTTTGAGCGCACAGGATGTGCAAGAGGCTATTTGGCCTACTTCTGTTCTGGAAAACGTAGAAAGCGAGGATTGTAACGAGGATTTCTAGATGTATGAGCGTGTCACCTTGTTTGTATTTGACAATTGCGAGCATCTCGTAAAATAATCTTTTTATATGCAGTTTTGATTGGAATATACCCGATCAGAGAACATAAGTACAAATAGTGTCCCCCCGCGTCGAGTGGAAGGGGGACAGGGGACATTTGAAATAGATAACGTCGCGTCGACATCACAGGGGACAGGGGACCGACGTTCATCTCATCTCGCTACAGTAATCGAACAGTATCCTTGGTACCTACACCCAACTTCAAATCTTCCATTCCAATTGATCGGGATTATCGTGGAGTTTGCATGATCTGTGAGCAAGCTGGGGTCAGGAAACCTTGGTTTGCCCAGAAACACTTGGTTGGCTCTTCGTCTATGCTGCAATGGCATATGTCACATGAGTAAGTGTTCTTCCTGTCACTGGAAGTATGATTTCTCATGAATCGGCACATGACAGGCATAATGTTGAGGTCCAACCAAAGGAGAAATTCAAGGAGGTGGCAAGGATAGAGCCTAAAATATGAGACTCAGCATGTGTGGGGCGAGATCCTGTGTCTGTCTTGTGCCCCTTTTGCTTTCAAGTTGCTTTTCTGTAAACTTTGTATGATATGCATGTGAATTAATTACTGGTCAAAAGAACATATTCAATGGGTTACTAGCTATGGGGCCAAAGGCGCCCCTTTTATACACAAATACCATAGAACAATATAGAACACATGCAAGCCCTCTGTTGGTATCTTTCTAGTGCCTTCGGGCATATGATTTTTCTAGCACAAACTATACAATTCTGTATTCATGTACAGATATGATGTCTACACTCCCCCACAACCGAATGACTGTAAGAGAACAAATGAAATCAAATTGAGATAGTGATGATAGAGTTTACAATGCGACAACACGGAAGCCATAAAACCAAAAACCTATTCCTTTTGAGAACAGGACAACTTGCCTTTGGAGCGCTTGGATTGCTTTTGCTTGCCAAGAACAGGTGGTGGGACAGGAGGGGTGGATTGATAAGGGGGCAGGGCTTCCCACCTGGTCCATTTGGTACGTAAGGAGCAAGTCGCTGCTGAAGGTTGGACAGATACAAAACTTCCAACTTCATGGGGATACCAAGTTTATCCAGCACGGAGCAATGAATGAAGTATACATGGGACATCCTGAGCTTGCCGTGAAATGGCCAAATTGTGTGCCTCTGGGATGTACCATTGAATGCCACCAAGTCCCCAGGTAAGAATGGGATGCATATATTGGAGTCTGCAAGGCATAGCTCTCCCCCTTCAAAATCGCCAGCAGCAATAAGGACGTCCCAAGCATGGCAGACACCCTGAGTGTCCAGGTGTTCTCTGCTCTGCTGGTTGACAAGCAGAGCACATCCATGATAAGAAGAGTGCCAGACTTGGTCAAATGGCTGAAACCCGGGGTTGAACTTGTAGAGCAGCCGGGCCCATCGGAGTCCATCATAGAAAGCAGGCTGGAGCAGCCAAGTCAAGTAGTCGGCCCGACAGTCAACAGGGTACATCCCATCAAAATACTGAATTTGAGACCCCCACTGGTGGTTGGTGGAGCTGTTTGTCGTATCTCAAGTTGGGCCATACGTGTCTGAAAGCTGCACTCATTTCATTTGGTTGAAATAGCAATTGATATGAAAAACATACCCTGTGTCCAGTGGTGTGCCAGATTCCTTGATGCAGTGAGGCCCAAATACCCATGTCGTATTGCTTGATGTCACTACTATGACGACATTTGACAGCCCAGCCATCCTGCGACAATGAAGCTGGTCGTGCCTCAAGCAGGGCCTGAGAGTAGGAGGCTGCTGACAAATTGGCCTAGATGATGTTAGTTGACTGCACAACTGATGGTGTTATGGATACTAACATCTTTACTTAACAGAGTCTGCCCTTGCCAACCTGTATGCGCTGTTAAATGAATATTTTCCAAATTTTATGAATTATGAATGCGCGAATTTGTACCATTTTATGTCTCCATAAATTGTACTAAATTCTATCTTTCTTGCGCACTTTATTTCATGATTTTAGCTTAAGAACTCGGCGAGATATTCACTAAACAAGTTCAAGTGCCAGCATACATAAGGTATTACTAACATATTCCACTTATAGCTCGGCAACGGCTGACGCTATCGATGCGATCAAATACTTGATTGATAGCCACGGTTCGGGCGTATCTTCTCACCGAAGATCGGCCCGATCCCCGGACTCCTCGCCGAGTTACAGGCCAAAGATCGAACTGATCTGATTGACTGATCAGTTCTGATCTGACTCACACACTGAGTCAATGGACCCAGCTACCCTTAATTAGAAGGCTCTATGACTCACTGAGATGTTGGCTCCGTTCCATGTATATAGTTCATATTATTAATATATCAAACAACCAATAGCATACACTGATCCTGTGATGCCACCGATCTGCACCCAGTCATTACTCTAAACCATCCTGTATGGGGATAGGGTGATCCCCATATAGCCAGAACTCTCCTTAGAGATCGGCTTGGCATGACTGTCTCTATCTGGCTCACCCAGGCTTCCCTCAGGGTATAAAAGAACCCTGCTGGAGACCCTTGCAGAGCCACCTCCTCTTACTTACCCACCTGATCAGTCTTGTGTGCTATTTGGTTTGTATTTCTCTTATCTCTTGTGTGATCAATCTGTATCTAATAAGTGGTAAGCCTAGTACCTGATTAGATACATCTGTGTGATTTGTCTGAATATATACATTTGTGCTTACTCAGGAACTCTGCAAAAATTTGAGGGCGCAATTGCAGTTCATGAAGTGCAAATAAACCGGGGGGTAGTAAATGTGTTCATTGCATGCAATGAATGCAAATTGCACCCATGAACGGGTGTTAATTGCACAAATTGCATGCAATGAATGCATTTACTACCCCCCGGTTTATTTGCACCAACAAATTTTGCAGAGAAAAAATTCAGGTAGTTATAACATCATGTGAGCTATAATAACCCCATCTGACACTTATCCTTCCCCCCTATTCTAATACATCTCATGACCCCTCATTACACCAGAGTCATGATACATGCTCATTATCTTGTTCATGATCAGAAATAACACCCAATCCTAACATTTACTTATGACACTGTGTCATAGCACTAGTTTACAACACCCACTCATGACACCTGTCATGATATGTAAACAAGGTTAGACAAAAATCAAAATCACATTTGATCATCAAATGATAGTGAATGTCATGACTTGACACAACTCGCATAATAAAACAATATTCTTTTGATTTATTATATTTTCTGAGAACACTTTCAAGATATACTTGCCTTATATGGGTTAAATGTGTCATGTGACTTATGGAAAGTTCTAGTTTGCTGACGAAGATGTATTTCAACTTTGGTGTGAAATTCCGCAGTCCGCAGCAGCTTCTATCTGATTATGTGATCTGACTCATTGTACGGTTATGTTGTTTTTGATGTGGCTCGGACTGTGTATATAATGAGGGCGAGTTCGACGGTGTCTTACCAAGAACTCGACCTCCTCCGTCAATACGAGTTTCTCTCTATTTTTCTCATCGTCTTGAGACTCGTGCCTGACATTAGGTCGAGTTCTTGGTCGACACTTTGGTAAGGGCCTCCGTTTGCCGAAACCACCTTCCTCGTTGCCACATACGCCGTTGGCGTCGTCTCAAGCTCACTCCTCGTTGCATTCCACAATCTACCATCCTCCCCGCAGACACGCACATCGTTGCCCTATCGCGTCCCCACGATCCCGCTAAAGTCCATATCTCAGTGAAGCGCTTAAGGGTTCGTCCTCGGCAGCTCCTGAGTAATTGGTTCGGGCCAATCGTACACGTGAACAAGCTTCGGTGCGCTAATCGCTTTCGTCAACAAGCGGTGGGGTTACCCTTTGCCCTTAAGTAGTTGGGTAACGAAGGACTCTTTCCCTTTCCTCCTGCAGTGTGGGATACACTGCCTATCTGAGCGTATACCAGGCGGCTCCAAGAGCACAATTTTCAATCGTGGCACAAATCTTCACCGAATCCGATCGGTGCATACTCTGCAAGTGGTTCGGTCACAACCCCGACACTTGTCCATTCCAATCCTCCCACATTAGGGAATATCAATTTATAAAAGGGACAATTCCGAGTACGACCATCGTCGCGTGGCTGTCAAACCACAAAGAGTCATCCCGTCCCTCCAACAATTCGTTACTCCTCCAGGGGCACCTGAGTGCATCGTTTGTCACCGCCCCAACTCCGATCCTCGTTCTGCGGCGTGTCGCTTCTGTCCAAAGAAGGACGCCTACACCTATACTTCGCGCATCCCTCGTCACCTCCTTTAAGCTGGATCGTCTCGATCGACAGCTTATTCAATACCTTTTGCATCGCGCTACCCGAGCCGAATCCCACGCACGTCGATACCAATCTGAGGTCGACGAGCTTCGAGCAGACAACGCCTGGCTGCGCTCATATACTGAAGAAATTCTTGAGTGGTCTGCGCAACTAAATCGTCGCATTACTCAGCTAGAACAACAAGTTCGCGAGTACGAGTTCCTTCGCTCCCTTCCTACACCAACCTTTCTGACGTCACCATCTAGTGGCCAAATACAAACAGTTTCTTCGGCAGAAGAAAACTCGAGCGCCCCGTCGACGCAAGAGCGCAGATAAACACATCGCGCTTAACGAGTGGCCTATTCTCTATCAGATAGAATACGCCAAGGAAACTGTCCCCTTGAAAGGAAGTCTGAGGTTTGAAGGAAAAGAGAAAGCTTTATATTTTGAAATCATTGTCAAAGGGCGTCGGAAATTTTTCAGGAATCATAATCAGTCTTATCCGCCCAATTCCCACTTGTATAGTTTAGTACTTCCTTATCGTCTCCGCAAATAAATTCCTCTGTTTGTCATCATGTCGCAGCAACAAACCACCTTCCCGGCAGCCATAAATCTGTCCACTGCCGGAACGGATGATATCCTCCAATGGCTAGTAGCAGCAGTAACGCATGTCAATCAACAAGCCGTCACCGACACCCAACATTTCAACACCGAGCTGGCAGCAGCTGGCGCGGCTGTTAATGCCTTACAAACATCTGTCAACCAATTAATAGCCGCGCAAGGAAGTACAAAGGGAACAGGCAACTCAGGTGGTGGAACAGGTGGCACAGGAGGGACAAGTGGTTCGAGTGGCGGAACAAGCGGCTCAAGCGGCACTGGAGGGACCAGTGGGCAACCCGCTACAACCTCTACCGTTAAAATCAAGATGGCCGCACCCAACAAATTCGATGGCACGAAACGAGAAGAAGCTGTCGCATTCAGAATAGCCTGTAGCAGATACATCGCTACTAACATGCCAGCCCACACCGATGAACAAAAAATTGCGTTCATCACCTCGTATTTAGAAGGAACAGCATCGGAATGGGTGAACGCATTCGAAGAGCAGCGATATATCAATAATATCGCGGTACCTTGGTTATCTGATTTGGCCCAATTTTGGATGGAATTCGGGAGACGGTATGGCGATGTCAACCGAAGTGAAAACCACCGAGCCCTACTGCGCAAATTAAAACAAAACAAGACGGTGCAAGAATATGTCACCCAATTCAATTTATATGCATCAGGATTGGGATATAACGATGCCGCACTTCGCGATCAGTTCTATGATGGGCTTTCCGATGAAATCAGGAATAGCATGATAGCCCAGAACTATGATCCTACCGCACACAGCGCAACGGAAGTTGCCGACCGAGCCTTAGAAATCGATCGACACCTGATTTCTTTTGGAGGAAAAAAGTCCGCCAACACCTCCACCAACAAGTCCTCCAACTCTTCTACCAAAACCAGTGTGACTATCTCCAACAATCAGTCTACTCAAGAGAGGTTTAGTCGCAACGATCAAGTCTATATGATTGGCACCGATGGGCGAGCAAAAAAGGGACAAATCACAAAAATCGGACCGGGGCTCAGAGGGCGTATCCAACCCACCGTTAAATGGGATGGGGACTCAAGCGAAGTGAAATTACAATTTCGTGACTTAAAAAAGGACACCAAGCCAACCTTGACCCCACCTCCAAAGAAGGACCCTGACGCCATGGACATAGACAACGCTGGAAAAGGAAAGAAGCCAGTAATTTGTAACAAGTGTGGAGGAAAAGGACATTGGGCGAACCAGTGTCCGTCGAAAGAAATATCGGGCTATGAAGCTTTTGTGGAGGACCCAGACACCAGTGATGAGGAGTCGGGAAAAGAAGGAGCCTGAACCGTGCCAGGGGGGCGGTTTTGGGCGAAGTTTTGAGTAGTGTGGTCTCGCATAACGAATGTAATAATTTGGAATGTATGTCTCTTGGAAATGAATCCCAACTCCAATTATACTTCAGAGCGTGCCCACTACAAACAACCCCCGAGAAGAAGACCACATACTTGGCCAAACCCTTTCATGGGTGGGCGATGGTTGACTCTGGCGCTACATCAATATTCATGCACGAGCGCATTGTCAAAGAATTCAAAATCCCTACTATCAAAATGGACAAACCAAAAAGGTTGCGTGTAATCGATGGAAGGGAAATTGACTCTGGGATAGTAGACAAATACGTACAACTAGAAGTTGAAATTTTTGGCCATTCTGAAATCCTCTCGGCGTATGTAGTCAATACCGGCCATAATGATTTAGTACTAGGCATGTCATGGTTAAAATGCCATAACCCAGCCATCAAATGGAAAAAAGGTTGGGTCACGTTCAACGCCGAATATTGCCGAGACAACTGCCTGCACCATGCACCACAAGTGTTGGCTGGAAAGACACCTGATTTGGAATTGAAGGCAGTAGGAATCTTACCCGACATATACAAAATGTATGCAGATGTTTTTACTGAAGGCGAGATGACGGAGCTTCCGCCACACCGACCATTCGATATTTCAATTGACCTGAAACCAGGAGCAGTACCTCGACATGGCCCAATTTACTCCGTTAGCGTCAAAGAAGACGAGGAGCTAAAGAAGAACATCAACAATCAACTAGCAGCAGGACACATACGCCCATCAAAATCACCTATGGCATCGCCGGTGATATTCGTCAAAAAGAAGAATGGGAAATTGCGAATGTGCATTGATTACCGCAAACTAAACGATATGACAATAAAAAATGCGTACCCACTCCCGTTAGTAAAGGATCTTTTAATCACATTACGCAAGGCCAAAATATTTACAAAATTGGATTTGAAGTGGGGTTATAACTTGGTCCGTATCAAAGAAGGTGACGAATGGAAAGCAGCCTTCAAAACCAAGTATGGGCTCTTCGAACCACTAGTCATGCAATTCGGCTTAGCCAACGCACCAGCTGTTTTTATGCACTTCATGAACGAGATCTTCAGAGATCTATTAGGAATCACCATGGTTGTCTACATGGATGATATCTTAATATTCTCAGAAACGGAAGAAGATCATGTCGAACACGTGAAAGAAGTGCTGAGGCGGCTAAAAGAAAACAAATTGTATTGTGCTATGGAAAAATGCACGTTCCATGTAACTGAAATCGACTATCTTGGCCTAATCATAGCACCAGGAGTAGTAAAGGTGGACCCAGCAAAAGTCACAAAAGCAGTTGATTGGGATACACCAGAAAACGTGACCGATATCCAATCATTCATTGGATTTTTAAACTTTTATGGCGATTTCATCGAAGGGTTCCGGAACATCGCAAAGCCGCTATACGGTTTGACAAAAAAGGATGTGCCATGGAAATGGACCGAAAAAGAGAATGAAGCCTTCCTGAAATTGAAGGAGGCACTACGTACTGCACCAGTGTTGATTCAACCGGATCCAGAAAAACAATACTTCTTGGAGTGCGACGCATCCGACTATGCCACAGGAGCTGTACTTTCTCAAGTCGGCCCAGATGGAAAAATGCACCCCATTGGATTCCTATCGAAATCGATGAACGAACATGAACGGCGGTACACCATTCATAATAAAGAACTGTTGGCAGTCATCCGGGCCTTCAAGTTGTGGCGTCACTTATTAGAAGGAACCGAAAAGCCTGTCATAGTCCTTTCTGACCACAAGAACTTGGAAGGTTGGAAAACCAATGTGGAATTGCGTGGGCGAGTAGCCAGGTGGCAAGAGACCCTATCGCATTATAATTTCCGTATATTTCATATTCCTGGGCGAAAAAATGGGAAAGCGGACATTCTGTCTAGGCTCCGAAAGCTCCGCCCTGAAGGGGGGGGTGAAAGCTCCGCTTTACTACCAGAAAACCTTTTTATTCAAGCCGTCACCCCAGACCATGACTTAGAACGCCTCATCCAGGACGCGTACATTGCAGATGAATACTCCCAAAAGGTCATCAAGGCGCTGGAAGAAAATGAGAAGGTCAAACATTGGGAATGGGACGATGGTCTACTGCATTACAAAGGCAAAATATGGATTCCGAACAACAAAGCAGTACGCAAACTGGTTATTGAGAGTCGCCATGACAACATCGCAGCAGGGCACCCGGGACAGTTTAGAACATACGAGCTGCTCCATAGAAAGTATGTCTGGGCGTCCATGAAAAAATCTGTCAACGACTACGTAGCCAACTGCGAATCATGCATACGGAACAAGCACAGCAACCAAGTGCCACCCGGACTACTGAATCCCATTGAAGCCCCGGATAAACCATGGGAAGAAATTACGTTTGACCTTATTACCGGTCTTCCAGTATCGGAAGGGTTCACAGCCATCCTAACAGTGGTTGATCGGTTAACCAAAATGGTTCACTTTATCCCCACCACAAATGAAGCTAATGGGGTTGATGTAGCAAACTTGTTCTTGACATACGTATGGAAACTGCATGGCCTCCCAAGGAAAACTATCTCAGATCGTGGGCCACAATTCACGTCCCAGTTCCTCAAACAACTGCATAAACGGCTAGACATTAAACCATCGTTTTCAACCGCATACCACCCTCAAACAGATGGACAAACAGAGCGTCTAAATCAAGTTGTTGAATTATATCTGCGTCATTACATGTCACACAGACAAGACGACTGGGTTGGACTATTACCTTTGGCCGAATTTGCATATAATAATGGAACCAATGCGTCTACAGGCAAGACCCCCTTCTTCGCCAACTATGGGTTTCACCCAAAGTTTGCTGTAGGCGACAAAGAAGGACAAGGTCTGAGGATAGCGGACGACCACGCTGAATGGTTACAAAAAGGATATGACGAACTCAAAGCAGCACTAACGGTGTCTCAAGAACGCATGAAGGAATATTATGACCGAAAACATCGTGCGCCGGAGAACATTAAGGTTGGAGATCATGTTTGGCTGGACAACCGAAATATTCAATCACAACGTCCTGCTCGCAAGTTGTCCGCAAAGCGCATTGGACCATTCAAAGTTCTAGCCAAAATAGGAAAACATGCATTCAAGCTTGAGTTACCGCATACCTTGAAGATCCACCCAGTGTTCCCAATTGCGTTGTTATCTTTGAAGAAAGAAGACCCGTACGGGCGAGAACCTCCTCAGCCGCCACCAGAAGTTACGCCGGAAGGTGACATTGAATATGAGGTGGAGCAGGTTCAAGACTCACGCTGTCATCGCGGGAAGATCCAGTACTATGTCAAATGGCTGGGATATAATGAGTGGACGTGGGAACCCTATGAGCATCTAACCAATGCAAAGGAAATGATTGCTGATTTCCATAAACGTCATCCAAATGCATTGCGTCATCCTCAGGTGCCAAAGCCCCGTCGGACTTAGCAAGGGGGGAAGTGTCATGACTTGACACAACTCGCATAATAAAACAATATTCTTTTGATTTATTATATTTTCTGAGAACACTTTCAAGATATACTTGCCTTATATGGGTTAAATGTGTCATGTGACTTATGGAAAGTTCTAGTTTGCTGACGAAGATGTATTTCAACTTTGGTGTGAAATTCCGCAGTCCGCAGCAGCTTCTATCTGATTATGTGATCTGACTCATTGTACGGTTATGTTGTTTTTGATGTGGCTCGGACTGTGTATATAATGAGGGCGAGTTCGACGGTGTCTTACCAAGAACTCGACCTCCTCCGTCAATACGAGTTTCTCTCTATTTTTCTCATCGTCTTGAGACTCGTGCCTGACAGTGAATATATTTGATTAATGAGTGGTATGCTTATCCACTTGAAATGAGCTGAGATTGCACGATTTATTGGATACTTATGTGATTGTATGCGATTGTTGTCTCTAAGTGATACATAGCGCGCGGGATTCAGCGCGCAAAAGCACACAAATGTAAATGAAAAAATACATGAGAAAACAAAAGGGAAAAACAAAAGACATAACGACTGGAGCAGCCACCATATTGATGCCTACAGAAGACACGTGAGAGGCGAGGGTTAAATTACAGCGTACAGTACTTGCCTCATACAAACACGACTCGAAGGCCGGAGAAAACAAACACCAAACAGTATTGAAAGGGGGAGTGGGCGGGGATGCAACAAGGCTACGGATGGATGGGTGTTTTATATTCGAGGGAGCGCAGCAACATGTACAAAATATCGGGCGCCGGAGCAGTGTGTGATACGAAAAGACGTACGATGACAACAAACCGTTCGACACCGGCACTACACGGGTGGCAAAAATATAAGCGCTGTGAAAGGGCCAATCAGGTGTATATGGGTAGATGCGAGCACTTCCATCGTAAGCGAGGGTCTCGCCTGTCATTTGCGACTGCTGACGCACCCGTACCGCTGGTCGAGTCCTGTATTTGTGGTGAGCCTAGTATTTGTATCACGCACAGCCTTGCCTGATATATGATCTCGTACGACCGGTGTAGCTTGTTCCAAACGGTTTAGGTGATGGGATATGTGGTATGAGCTCTCTCTCTGCCTCTACACAACCGTCCAATAGTGCTAATGCTTTGACTCATTTAACGGAGCCGAAATATCTGAGGTACTTGTGGCCTCTCAATTATTTCGGGTGGTCTGAATCTAACACCCGCGTGACCCGGTCGGCTAGAGACACACGGTGCGTGCGGATATTCCCAACTACTCGATGGGACCGGCTCATACCATATCTAACGGACTGATCTCACGCCGAGGGATGATCGCCAACCAAGCTCCACAACGTAAGTACAGCATATGTCCTGGTACTTCCACAGTCGTCCTGCACGGTTGTCCAATGGTGCTGACGTTTTGGCTGATTGCCTAGACTCAAGTCCAAGGTATTGAGGGCCTCTCAATACTCCGAGTGATCTGTGACAACTGCGTCCGCGCCTTGTTCAATCATAGGAACACGGTGCGTGAAACTCAGGGAAAACCTCAGGTGTAATAAAACAGGGGGGAAGGATAATGGGGTTATGACCACCCATGATCCTTTGTGACCCTGTATCATAACCACACAATCATGACCCAGTGTCATGTCAAACACCTAAGGAGAGTTTGTCATTATACATATATTTACAAAGAACATGATCACATGGTAGTATAGATTGTTTTGAGTGTATAGAGGGAATGTTGATACTGATGAGATTCACATTCATCACAAAAGCAAATTTGATTCGATCTTGGTATGTACAAATTGATACATCGCACGGCGACATACACCATAAATGAGGCTGACTCACCATTGAAGAGACGAGGTTGGCATGGGTTGAGCGCGAGCAGAACGGCTCGCTTTTATGCCGTGAGCGTCGGACTGGACCGGTTCCATAAGCGAACATCCACGCCGAGCATTGGCGGGGAATGCACACGTCAGGTGGCCGACAAATATAGCAAGCCCGGCTGCACGAAGGTTTGAAACCGTGCCCCAGTTTGGTATGATCAATTGGGATCACGCATGGCGGGTTCGTCAAACCTACGGGCGTGTCGACGGTGGAACCGAGGCACCAGCTGCGCGACCGTTGCACAGCCGAGAACCTAGCTAGTGATCAACCATCTATGGGACCAACGCACCTTCAGTGAAGGCGGATTCAGCTCGAGTCGGGTTATGAGTCGAACGGATTTCCTTCTATGATTTGGCAGGCGGGTGAGTCTGCATGTTGAGTGACCAACCGACCAGTGAGTCACATTGCACAAAATGAGGTTCACATGGACCATGTTCGTCTCCTGTAAGCATATATAATCATAAATGATTGGTCGACATACCTGCGGACAGAGGCCACAGAGTGCCTTGAATGGCGCTAGAGTCGACGGAAGACGGCACACGACAAGGCGTGAGCTTGAGACACCAGAGTACATTGTGAACACGACCGAATACCTACTGCACACGCCCTATAAGGCCTTCGGTCGACCGAGGAGTGGAAGCGCTTGCTACAGACCACCCAGGATGTTGGAGGCACTGAAGCGCCCCGAGCTCGAGTCTAATTGACTTTGTTTATCGATATTAAGCGTTAATACTATGAAACGGCTATGTAGAGGCGGAGAGTGCGCACCATATATTGTATCGCCCTGAAGCTTCGGACAAAGCTTCGGACAGGCGATATTGGATTGAGGCGCACTTACCCGAGGATGTTACTAACATAGTGCCATATGATTTGTGTGGGAAGATGGTTTTAGTTGATATTGGAGATAAGGAGACCCCTTGTGCGTGCTGGGCGGGTCGCACCAGAGACTCGGCTATCTGTATAGATGCACTGTTGGCGGATCGAATCGAATCGACACAGCTGCAGTGGAGTTGCGGGTAGCAAAATGGAACGGGAAAGGCATGGTACGACCAGAAACACCTACACATTGGCCATTATTGACCGGCTAGCAACAGATTTGAGGGTGTGTTAGCTGTATGACATGTACATCGTGTGTGGCCCAAAATACCACGGGATATCAGGCGTACCAGCACGGTGCGCCACGTAGAAGATGGCTTCTACCACGGTAGACAAGAAACCTGGCTCGTCGAAAACACCTTGAAATTAGCTGTCTCAATCGTTGCTTTCGATATGTAACAACTTACCGGCGATAGCCTAAGAGCTCCTGATCATATTCGTGTGGATAACCGCCTACATGCAGATGCACCTTCAGTTAGTGGACTGTGAGCTATGCCTAGAATAACACTACTCACTGCCAGCCGATGCACCAAGTTGAACTTTGCGCTACGATGGCGCTGTGTTAGATCCGCTACCGCGTGATCACCGTATTGGTCAGAAGTCTGTCGGCGCTTATCCTTTCCTGCCGGCCGCGTCGTTTCGGCGTGGAACGTTTTCTTGTGATCGTATGTCTCCCTGCATCACGCAATGTTCCGGCGCCGGCTACTTGTCTACTTTCGCTTAACCACTCGAATATAAAACGTCCTTTCGTCCGCAGCCACGTCCCGCCAGCGTCCCACCGCCCACTTGACTCTCCTCATCAGCAAAGGCAGTTTTTTCCACCAAAGTGCTTCAGAGTGCTTTGGGAATTGGACATGTCTCACTGGAGCTTTACAGATATAGGATTTCTTCAGAGTGCTTTGAGGTGCTTTGAATAATGCTAATGCTGCTTTGAGGTGCTTTTGGTGTCATCGATACCTGCTTTGGAGTACTTTTGGTATTATGTATGCCTGCTTTGAAGTGCGTTGAAGGGGTTTAAGGTGACTTGTGAGAGCCACAAAATACTCATTGTATCCAGACCACGCATCAGAACATATGGTGCCCATCAATTTACAGTGTACAGCTATGTGTCATGTATCCTGTCTGCTGCACACAATTGGCCTCAGCTGCCCATAGGTAACCAATTGTGCACATTTACGGTCGAGAATCGCGCATACATGCACTGTCGTTACGCATATATGGACTTTCATCGCGCATATATGGGCCACCGTAGCGCATTTCGTGTCGGGATTTTCCAGAACAGAGTTTAGTTGCATATATCCATGTATGCGTCGCGTTTAGTGATGCATGTGCGCCTGAATGCACGGCGCAAGTGAGTTATGTCTGTATTCACGATAGGGTTTATAATTACATCTCAATGCTATACAGAAATTGAATTTGCAAGACCAGGTTAAAATTCGGCTGTGGTTTCGTAGGCTATGTAACGTGGTGCGCCTTGGCGCGCTGGTTCACAAAGCGGTATTTGTCGATGAGTCAGCTATTAGGTCTACTATGATACGGACGTGCCAACTATATGGCGGACTCACCAAAAATCATGTGGCGTCCTCTACGACGCGTCCAACCGGCGGTTACACGCCAGAAGCGTTGAACCGGGCTTCACGGCCAGAGGATGGACGGGGGCGCGAGCGACTATGAGGAGAGGTCGCGTCGTAAGCACCGAACATAATCATAACAACGAGCTACGTACCCGATTGGCGCGTACCGCGATGCTGGCGCCAGACCTATACAGTTATGTCGACCAACCACACTGATAGCCGGGCGCACCACCATGAAGATCGAGGTGGTCGCGTGCAAGCGGGGGGCTGTTGCCAACTGCTCTATCGATCGTGGTTCACAGAAGGTCAGCAAGGCGGTACAGAACAGATAGCCCGTACTCACGGATCGAGGGCACACCGTGCAACTGGCACGCTGGCGATGGCGGCACGCAGCAGCACAAGCCTCAGCGTTCACGACAGAGACGGAGGGGGATGGTGGACGAAAATGGGTAAGCCAGGCCGAGCCGACCCCCAAACAAACACCGTGGTCCGTGCACCAACACTCAGGGTTTAGGCACCACCTACCTTTGCGTGTTGGAGTCGATCAGACGCACTTCTCGCCACCACTGGCCATCCAGCCTCCGTCTCGGTAATCGCGACACGAGTACCGCCCACCCGCCGACGACGACAAAATCGCAGATCGGCCACGACTACCAGATCACAGCAACCGCTGCACACCAATCGGCCAACGACTGCAGCATCCCGTTATCTTATACTGACCGCGACAGACCCCCGCCGGCGGGCAAGACAGCTTGCGCCAGCGCAAAGCCTCCGAGATTGTGCGACGAATCGCTGCCACGATAGCCTATTGCGTACTGGCATGGCCAACCAGGTGCGTACACCGGCCGACTACTCGTTGCACCGTTTTTGCTCACGCGATAGCAGTGGTTAACGCCTGTGCTCGCCATCGCGTCTGCCGTGGACTTGCGTCTCTTTTGCTCGTCTGCGACTCCATTCACGTCCCGTCGACGAACCACAGCCCTACTAATTCATCGATGACAGCGAACAACGCGCCCACTAAAGGTGGAGCGAAGTGTTAGGGAGGCGCGGAGGTTGCTTACTGACTTTGCACTTCCCACCTCCCAAATGACAGCCGGCCGTGTTATCATATCGGCAACTGGCTCTCTTGGTACGTCCATTGTTTGTCGTCCCTTTACGCTATTGACCGAGTCTGTTTTTAATTCCTCTACTTTCAGAATTTGTGGCAAAAGACGTGCACGGTGAGTGATCCCAAATGCCTGTCGCCATCGCTTCTACTCACTATCACAGTCTTGGCCATTCATTTTGATTTGGGCGCGGAGCATGTGTATCGCCGCTCTTGTTTTTACTGTCGGAGACGCGGGCGCCGTTTGATTCTCAGATGCTCACCTGCTTGGTGGTGCACTTGCTTTTTTATATTATCATTCTCCTGTTTGCCCTCGACGTTGACATAGCTTGTCATATTCCCCGTCGTTTGTCCGTTAGACTCGATATGATAGATGATATTTTGATGATATATAATTAGATTTTAGACACATCAATATCATGGTATCTGTCAGAAATATCAAAATCCATAAGGATATTTTGAAAATAGTCATAGGTATCCTGCATCTCTTAATATGCCCATGCCTTCTTCAAATCACTTTAAGGCCAACCCAATGTGCTCTGAAGTGCTTTCAAGTCAAGCAACAGTCCTTTGAAGTACTTCTCAGGTATCTAATCAAGCTTTAAAGTGCTTTGATGTGCTTTGAAAATTGGACATGTCTTAATCTGCTTTGGGTGCTTTGGGTGCTTTTGGGTGCTTTGGAGTGCTTCAAAGCATGGAAAGATGGGAACCATGTTTGCTGATGCTTTCAATACTGTGAAGTGATTCAGCTTTGGGTTCATGGGTTGAGCGCCCCTCTTTTATGAGGCGAGTACTGCACGTTACAAGGTTTCTCTTCTCACGCATCCACTGCAGGCGTAGAGTCAACGACTTTCCGCAACACAATACGTTGGGTTTTTGTGCTCCTTTGATCACTTGTTTGTTTTCTGGTTATTATCTTATCACATGTACTTTTGGTTGTTCGGTTACACCCTGTATATTCTGTATTCGCTTTTGTACAATGATAAACTACTAATTACCAATTCTGTGGCCAAATCAGGTGTGTTGGTATTCAACATATTGTGCATCGGTTGATGAATCATGTTTATTGATTGATGATCAAAATTTCTTGATTTACCCATACGTCATTTACATATCATAACAGGGATCATGAATAGGTGTCACCAGGTTGTGTTGCAAAGCAGTGTTATAAGCAAATGTCAGGATCAGGTGTTATCTTAGGTTATGAACAGGATTGTTAGCAAGTGTCATGACTATGGTGTCATTAGGTGTCATGAGATGTATTAGAATAGGGGGAAGGATAAGTGTCAGATGGGGTTATAATAGCTCAAATAATGTCATAACTACCTGAATTTTTTCCTGAGAACATTCCAAAGAACCAAACTCACGCATTCTGAACCTTTGACGAATTCAAACTCGAGCGTGGGGAATTTTGGTGCCCCCGACATCCCGGGTGATCTTCACCAAGCGTTTCCACGCCTCGGTGGACCGGAGGCTCAACAGGGCGTGCACGGTAGGTACTTGGTGGGGTGCAGTAGATTCTCGTCGCGTCCACATCGTTCCCCTGCGTGTCAAGCTCACGCCTTGCCGTGTGTCGCCGGCCTACTCTAGGTCCTGGTACAACGGCACAGCGTGTGTTCTGGTTCCGTGGTCACGTCCGCATGTATGTGAATAAACCATCTATCTTTACAGTTCCTCAGATGAATTTGGCGTATGGACCAGTGTTTTGTGCAACACGACTTGCTGACAGTCGGTCGTACGGCCTTTGTCCTAGTACTTCTGTGGACACACCCGTAGGTTTGTCAAACCGTCGTGCGTCATCCCAGCTACGGGTTTTGCCCTTCGTGTAACCGGGCTTACCAAATTCGTCGACTGTTTAACTTGCGCATTCCCCGCCGGTGCTCGGCGTGGATTTCGCTTATCGAGCTGGCTCAATCCGATGCTCAGAGCATAAAAGCGAGCCGTTCTGCTCACTCCCAACTCGAGCCAACTTGCTCTCTTCAGCGGTGAGTCAGTCTTGTTTGCGGTGACACAATGACTCAGTTGTTGGGTGATAAAGATGGAATGATTTATATCGCCCGGGGATGCATTAATATGTACATACACAGTTCAAATAAAATTTCCTTTTGTAACGAATGTAAACTCTCTTACTATCAGCCCGCCGCCTCAACAGAAATGACATGTATAATAATAGAATCACGTCTTTTTTAAATAAACTATAATTACGACCTCTTATTAGGAGCTTGGCATGACGCTAGGTCATGATAGCGTCGTTATGATACAGAGCTATGAGGGATCATTGGTAGTCATAACCCCATTATCCTTCCCCCCTGGTTTATTACACCTACGGTTTTCCCTGAGTAACATAGCGTGTAACTAAGTACCTGCCAGTTGTGGGAATTAAGTACCTATTTGGTGTGAGGAAATATACGCATTAGGCGCATCCCATCCATCCATATTAAGCTATCGCTTAAGTATAGATTAAGTCTAGTAATAGTATAGTCCAAGCGACTAGGGCTGAACTATAATAAGTGTATCTAAGGGAACCTGACCGTTGCAGTCTTGCTCTTTATATATTATATTAAGTTAGTTTACACTGTGAAAGGTTAAGACTATCTAAGTGTTACTTGATAATCTCTGAGATCTTATATTAGCCTTCTTATTGAATCTAAGAAGTATTGTTTACTATTGGAGTACTAACCAACTACATTGCTTAAGCTCCAGATATCCAACTGTACTCCAACCCGTAACAGATGGACGGATAAAAATACCAGTGAAGAGCCACTTATAAGCCAAGGTATAAACAGGAGGATTACCAACTCATCCCATCCGGCAACTACACATGGCCTATCTTTATGCAAGCTCAGGGCTCCTCCAGTTTGCGAAGGTGGGCTGCCAATCTTGGGAGCTCCATATTCATCCACATATTGTTGGTGTACAGCAAGCGAGAAATCTTCCAGTATAACTGAAAATTCAACTGCATCAACAACACTTGTTTGTGTATCTTAACAGGTATAAGTTCACTTACAAGTATTGGCTATGGCTTCCCGGGTCCGTCTACAAATTTCTGCATTCCAGCCTTCCTCATTTGAGCTTCAAGAATCAAAAACTTTGAGGTATGTTCAATCTTTAGGATCAGGCGAAAGCCGGTCACCAACCATATACTCAGGTAGGACCTGAGGCTTGCTGTAGTCAAACATTGCACCACAAAGTTTGGATGTAGACTGGACCATGCTGTGTGGTTAGCTCCAAGAAAATCACCATGTTGGTTTTAGATACTCACACTGAAGTCACAATACCGAGGTTGAAAGCTCGTATCTCACGGGAGGTGCGGCAATCAAAGTAGAGCCAGGCTGTAGCCCATGATACAAGTCAGCGTTTGGTCAGAGAGCACAAGAAGGGAACCCACAGGGTGAAAACCCCAAGCCAAGAACAGCAAAAATATGTAGGAGTGTGATCAACCCAACCCAATAGAGCCCAATGTGTTCTGGCTATTGGTCCACAGGGGGATGGGCTCTTCACTGCAGTGGCTATTGCTACAGTGTGGGGGGTCAATGTTTAGTATAGCCATCACACTGCTGGTTATATATCAGCTAGCAACAAACGCAGAAAATCCACCAGGGACGACATACATAGGGCGTCAACGTGTTCAAGGCACAAGTTGCACTACGCCAACCGACATGGCAGCCCAGGCACACAACTGAATTGACACAATATTCCTTCTTGGATGTCGGCATCAAGAAACCTGTGGAAGTTTGATGACAACAGGAGACACATACCGCCACTACCAAGTCGTGTGTTACAGACTAGGGGAATTTTAATAGAATAAATGCGCTAAGATAAATTCCTAAGTGCTTAAAGTAACTCCCTTATTGGTCTAGGGAATTAGTTCAAGGAGATTCTCAATAGACAATACTCAAGATTGAAGTAAATCCCTTTCACAGTGTAGATTGTCTTAAATCAATAATCTTAAGAGCAAGAGTACTTTGCTCAGGTTCCCTTTATAGAATATGATTTATAGTTTCAACCCTGGTTGCTAGAACCAACTGATACTAACTGATTTACACTAATCTAGCTTAATGTCTTATCACACAATGTATGCGCCTAAGGTATCCTTATTTCCTCACATCTAATAGGTACTATATTCCCACAATAGACAGGTACTATGTAAGATACAAATGTAGGCACAGATCACACAAAAGATAAGAGAAATAAGAGACAAAGACAAACTAAGCTAGCGGGTGTAAAGTGAGGTGAGGGAGGAGGCCTTCAGAGCGCCCCCTTTTATACCCTGCAGGTGTACAGGTCTGAGTACACAGATGTACACTGAGTGCAAACCAGTACAGTGGTGAATACTGCTAGATATGGTCTGCCAGCCATATCTAGGATAGTGTGAGTAGGAGTGGCAGATGTACTGGTGGCTAGCTAGCAATACCATTGGCTCATGCATATATTGACACATATATCTATATTAAATACATGGATTGACACGTCACAGGACACTTGGAGGATGCCTACTGGATGGCTAGAGTCTTACCAGACACTAGGTAGCCAGTAGAAAGCATAGTTAGCCACTAGACAGGTGTCGATGATGTGGCGCCTATGTGGAGGCATCCTATTGAGCCACTAGTCTTTGGGGTCTCCACAGACTATTTAAGGCAACTGACACGTAGCAATCATGTAGAACAGGCCTGTGGCTCTCTAGCGCAAGTGTTACCTAAGAATTACATGCAGAAATGATAGAGATACAATACTAACAAGTTAAGGGAGTATAAGCCACTGGCGCTTAAAATTAGAAAGGCTGTAACTCGCTCAGTTCTCATCCGTAAATTAAGAGATAATACTCGTCTGAGAGCCAGACGTGAGTAGTATTCAATCGCATATACAGATCTTGTACATTGGCACAAGTTACAGGGGGAAGCGCAGGCATACATGAGATAAAACAGATAAAATGGCCATTAAATCAGAACAGGAGCGAAGCATGATTAGACTTGATTAAATCCCCTGGATATGAGAAATGTCAATATCCATGACATCGTGGGAGTAACACTGACGGGTCCACATAAGAAACCATTTCATCTTGATGTATCTAAAACAACAAAGATTGAGTACTGGTGTATTGTGAATTTTGTGGTTTGAGTCATATATCTATTCTAGGCGGATTATAGATGCGACAAATGTTTGGAAAAATGTTTGTCAAACGTTCACAGAAACATAGATTCTACCGGATTGTTTAAATACTTGGGGACTTGCCTAAAGGTGCTAAGTGCCTAAATATAAATTAATAGTACTGATTTGGCAAGGGGTACCTGCCTAAAGATGAAGAGTGGGAGGCATGGAAGGCCAACCAGGAGAGCATGGAAAAGGTATGAGGGTACAAACTCTAGGATGCTCACCTGCTGACAGGCTCTATTGCTCAAAAGATCTCTGATGGTGTCAGCCAATACTGGGAGCAAGTCAAAAAGCCAAGTCTCATAGCTGAATGGCAGTGCCAGTGAGTAATCTGAGAGTTACACCACAAACTGCCAGGCATTGATGCTAGTTGGCGCTACCTCTCTAGATTTAGGAGACTAGCAAGAGAGGAGGGATATAATGTTGACCAGGAGCTGCTCCCAGAGAACCAGGATGCTCTCACGGCGCTCCTCAATCAGGCCATGATTATCAACAAACACAGTAAGTAGAAAGGAGGCAAGCTTGGGGATAACTGATAGACATGTATAGTGTGGTTATGGGGTAGAAGTGTCATGAGCCGTGCACATGACTTCGCTTTTGTCAAACGGCTTACAAGCCACTTACTTCTTTTTCTTCCGCTTTTTAAGGATGATTGGCGCATTAGTCACCTTATCTGAAGTGGCTTACTGATCAAAGCTATCTTTAGCGCGCCTTAACTTCTTTCGGACTATTCTTAGCAACGTCTTATCTTAGACGCACCTTCTTTTAGAAACACGCACTATCTTTAGCTCATGTATTCTTGGAACTGTGTGCACAGACCATGTACCCATGAGTATAAATACTCGGTGTGCAAGCTGCTCTCAGACCAGCTTGCTCTACCTTGTCGATCTCCCCTCAAGGGTGATAACTACTAAGACACACACATAAGACCTATATACTTAAGGGCTCACTAAGACACTCGGTCCTATTAGCTTAGGTACTGAGTGATACGCTGCAAGCCACGAGTCATTCACAGTCTCTGAGTGAGACGGGTGCCTTCGAGACCTTGCTCGCCAGGCGAGTAGAGGATTACAATCCTAAGACTAAGAGGCTCGACGCTGCGCATCGAGCCGTCGTCGACGCATCGACCTTAGATTACGTATACGAGCCGCCACAGGCGGAAGCCACGCATCAGGCTAAGGATCAAGCTAAGATCCGCCGACGCTACCGTCGCATCAAGAACCGACGCTAGACACCCTTCAGACGAGGGTCGTGACATTGTAGAGCAAGCTTCACACTGATCCGTGGCTATGTCTCAACGAACATCAAGAGTAACAAGGAGCCAGTCGGCACAAGGGGTGCCACTGACACAGCCATCAGATAATCCAGACAGACCATCGATTGCGAGGTCTGAGAACACCACGTCCATAACAGCATTAAGGGAACAAGTGCTACAAATGACAACAGAAGCCACTGAAGCTATCAACTCAAGAGTGAGCATCCCAGGGTCATATGAAGACCCTGATGCAACCATCCAAGCTGAACCCACGATCGTCGTAGGGGAAGGAGCTAACCCCAACGAATCAACAGCCACAGAGGCCGATATCATCCATGGAAGATCGGTACCAAGACCCACAGTGGAATCAGTCACCGATTCAGACGACGCAAGACTATCGGAAGATATGGGGCACACCCCAGAACACACTGAACCAGTACAAGCCACTGCATCAACTGAAGAAGCTCAACTGTCGGCTGAACCAGCTGAAGAGGAACAAGCTAACCGGTTTTGGAACGCCCGGATTAGCATCCCAAGCGAACCCATAATACGACGAAGGGTCCCCCTTGATCCAGCAGCAGGAATAGAAGACCAACTCGACCCGGTACCACCATATGCCCCGCCACCCCTAGAATTGGGAATGGGTAGATACGGCCCAACAAACATACCAAGAGAAGAAAGACACTTGTACCAAGCACACCCATTGTCAGGAGTACGATCTCGCATACCAAGCCAAGTAGAAGCACCTAGGGCGATAAGACCGGCGCCAACCCTGAGACAAATCGAAGCCCCAGCACCACTTAGAATAGAACCAAGGCCAAGAAACCCTACCCCATATAGGTCCCCTTCTTCTCCGTCTTCTTCTTCTTCTTCATCTTCTTCTGCTTCTGAGGAACCAGAGAACCAAGCACCTCCTGAAGAACCAGAAGGTGATAACGCTAGGAATGAACAAGAATGGAATGATGAGGAATACGAACGATTAATCAATGGACCAATTGAAGATCTTAGGAGAGCTGCAGCAAGGGAACCAGCCCTTGGATTCTTCTTCAGGGTCATAGATGACATTAAGGACCAATTACTTGAAGGAATAACCACTCAATTACAATCCCAAGAAGCTAGACAGGACACCGAGGTCAAAACCCTTAACACTATGCTTCAGCAAATGACCAATTCTATTACCAAGATAGAATCGGATTTATCCAACAATCGGCAACAAACAGAAAGCGCTGCCCAAAATGCCTGGACAGCAGCAAATAGCGCTCAATTAGGAGTCAATGAAATGGTCAAAATAGAGAAATCTATTGATAAACTAAGCAAACAAATGAACGACATTGTCGTAGCCATGGGGGCCATGGGAAAGGAAGTCGCTAAGGACCTCAATGCACAAAAAGACGCTCTCCAGAGACTTAGAGAAGACACTGAAGTCCTTCAGGAGACCCTACAAGTAATAGAAGAAAGAACCTCTTCCACCGATATTATGGATAAGGATCATCAATGGGAACCAGTAGCCAAATCATCCCAAGCTAAGGGACCAAGAAGACAAGGAGGACTATTTCCAGGGGATAATCCACCAGGACCTCCGTCGGAACCTCCATCCAGGGGTCAAACACCTCACCCCAGAACTCCCAAGAAGCCCAAACAAACAGAAGGCGTCCAGGATGATATTCCAAAAGGAGCACGTGCCAAGAAGCCTGATGCCTTCAATGGCAAAAGAGGGCAGGAAGCGGAAATCTTCCTAATGAAGATGGAAATATACTTCAACGATTACGGAACAGCTTTCCAAGATAGTCGGAAGATGGCTACTTTCCTGACCAACATGGGGGAAGGAGAAGCGTCTAAATGGGCCAAACCATTACTCAGGAAAATCCTGGACAAGGAACCCCATGAGTATCTAGCCAACTGGAATAGCCTCAAAAGCGCATTCCTCCTAGCCTTCTCAGACCCTATGAAAAAGGAAAGGGCTATCCAGAACATACACAAACTCCAACAAACGGGATTGGCCCAGAATTATGTCACGTCCTTCAGAACCCTGATGCAGGAACTTGACTGGGATGAGCACGCCTTTATTGACGTATTCAAGAAAGGGCTCAAACACAATGTACAACAAGAACTCCTCAAGGCCACCATCACGCAAGACACTTCTGCTTTCTCATTGGAGAAATGGATGGAGGTCGCTATTAGGATCGACGACCTCCTATTCACAGGAAGAAACCTCAATAGCAACCCGAATTCTAGTCAAGGGAACCGTGACAATAGACCCCAAAACAAGACAACCCAAGGCAAAGCCGGAAGAGTACCCTTAGAAATCATCAGGGAAAGGCGCAACAACGGCCAATGCCTCAAATGTGGACACAAGGGACACATGATCAAGGACTGCAAATCCAAAGAATGGTACCACGGCAAAAGAGAAGAACATGTCAAGGGAAAAGAAGCTAAGATTGAAGAAGTAAAAGATGATAAGGAATCCAGTGACTCGGAGTCGGAAAACTAAAAACGCAGGCTGAGTCCATGTCAGTACCTGCCCAGATACCCTTGACCAAGAAGAAAAGAAAACGTGTACTATACTTAAAGAAATCAGAACAAAGTGCTTCTATCTTCACAATGGTCAAGGGAATCATGGACCCCATACCAACACTAGTCGACTCCGGATCATCAAAAAACTTCCTAGACCTGAAATTTGCTCAAGAACACAACATTCCCCTAACTAAATTAGTCAACCCTAGAACTGTGATTGCCATCGATGGAAAAGAGATACCGGATAAAATCAAGCACAAGGCAACCTTGGAAGTAGAAGTCGAAGGATGGACATTTGATGTCACCTTCTTTGTCATGGACCTAGGAGATACCGATATGATACTGGGACTAGAATGGCTACAAGAGGCAGACCCAGATATCAATTGGAAAACCCTAGAGATCTCTTGGAAGGAGAAACCTATAACGGCCAAAGCAGGGAAAGAACTGCCTATCATCCCTGAAGAATTCTTAGAATTCTTGGACGTCTTCAGCGAAGAATTATTCAAGAAACTACCAGAACACAGACCCTTTGATTGTAACATCGACTTCAAAGAAGACGCTGAATTACCTAAACCAGCAAAAGTCTACCCTCTCTCACCCATAGAAAGCCATACCATCAAGGAATTCATTGACCAGGAATTAGCCGATGGAAAGATTCGACCCAGTAAATCCCCAATAGCTTCACCATGCTTCTTTGTGAAGAAAAAGGATGGGTCACTAAGGCTAGTAACCGATTACAGGAAAATCAATGATATCACTATACCATACCAATTCCCTATGCCACTGCAAGTGGAATTGGTAGATCAAGTCAAGAACGCAAAAGTCTATTCTAAGTTGGATCTCCGATGGGGATTCAACAACATACGCATCAAAGAAGGAGACGAATGGAAGACTGCCTTTAGGACAGCATATGGGATATACGAATACCTAGTCATGCCTTTTGGCCTCAAAAATGCACCTGCAGTATTACAGTGCATGATGAATCATATATTTAGACACCTACTCGGAGTAACGGTAGTAGTCTACATGGATGACATCCTTATCTTCTCAGAAAAGGAAGAAGAACATGCCGAACATGTCAGGGAAGTGCTCAGGATCCTTAGGGAGAATAACCTATATGCGAAGCTAGCCAAGTGCAAATTCTTTGTCAAGAAAGTCATCTTTTTGGGGCTAGTAATTACCCCAGAAGGAATCTCTATGGAAGAAGAAAAGATCAAAGCTATCACTGAATGGAACGCCCCCCGAAAGATCAAGGAGGTCCAAGCTTTCTTAGGATTTGTCAACTTCTATAGGAGATTCATTGCAGAATTCAGCAAAATAGCTAGACCCTTACATGATCTCACCAAGAAGGAGACTAAATTTGAATGGTCCCAGGAATGCCAACAAGCCTTTGAGGAAATCAAGAAGAGAGTATGCAAAAACCCAGTGCTTATACACCCTGACCCAGATAAACCATTTATCCTGGAAACCGATGCTTCAGGGGTAGCCATAGGAGCTATACTAAGCCAAAGAGGAGAAGACGGATATCTCCACCCTATCGCATACCTTTCAAAAAGCTACAATGACGCACAAAGGAATTATGACACGGCCAATAAAGAACTACTAGCTATAGTAGAATCCTTGAAACACTGGCGTATATACCTAGAAGGCACTATACAACCCATAACAGTATTCACCGACCATCGTAATCTGGAGAGATGGAAGAACGCGGAAACCTTTAACCGAAGGCATGCTAGATGGCATATGGAATTAGCATCCTTCAACTTCGAGATCCACTATCGGCCAGGAAAGATGTCCACAAGGCCGGATGCCCTGTCCAGAAGACATGACCATGCAGACATTCCCAACCCTGAGCAAATTATGATTGCAGCAGAGAAATTCAAAGGGTTCAAGGCAAACATCGAACTTGATATCATCTCAATGATAAGGGAAAGTCTCCTAGAAGATGAATCCTTAACCACCCTGATATCCAGTACCCGGAATAAAGAAGATCTTCCACCTTCCATCAAAAAACAATATGACAAGTATGAATGGAAGGAAGACCTTCTATGGTATGAGGGACGAATCGTAATTCCTGAGAATAAGGAAGTAAAGCTTGCCATTTTGGAGATGCACCATGACAACCCCATAGCCGGTCACCAAGGACAAGCCAGAACCTTAGAACTCATATCAAGGCGATACTATTGGCCGGCCATGAAGTTACAAGTCAATAGATTTGTAGAATCATGTGAAGTATGCCAACGGAGTAAAGGGCACAAACAATTTGCACCCTTAAAGCCTTTACCAATACCCCAAAAACCATGGGAAGACATAGCATATGATTTTATTGTCAAACTCCCTGAATCACAAGGTCTAGACAGCATCCTTGTGGTGATAGACCGCTTCTCTCGGCAAGCACATTTTATCCCATGTCTAGAAAGCACCAACGCAGAAGGAGTAGCAGATCTTTTCATCCAAGAAGTATGGAAACTACATGGGCTTCCAAAGACAACGGTATCCGACAGAGGCCCCACCTTCAATAGCCAATTTTTGAGGGCCCTCTATGCCAAATTAGGAATCGAGCCCAAATTCTCAACAGCATTCCACCCTGAAACGGACGGAATAACGGAGCGAACCAACCAATGGCTGGAAGGCTTCTTGAGAAGCTTCTGTAACTACAGACAAGATGATTGGGTCCGATGGCTACCAATCGCGGAATTCTGTCATAACAACCAAGTCAACTCAGCAACAGGGAAGACAGCATTTGAAACGGTATACGGCATGCACCCCAGATGGGATCTTACAGACTTGGAAGTCAATGCCCCTAATGCCGCCGATATGGCAAACTCTATGCAAGAAATATGGGATGAGGTGATCGCCTCAATGGAATTCCATAAATCAAAGGAAGATGCCCCAAAACGCGAATACAAAATAGGAGACAAAGTATGGCTAGTAAGCCAAAATGTCACAACAAGAAGACCCTCGAAGAAGCTTGATAGCAAGAAATTGGGTCCCTTTGTCATATCAGAAAAGATCTCCTCACATGCGTACCGGCTAGATTTGCCGAAAACCATGAAATCCTACAATGTATTCCACATCAACCTTCTGGCACCCTTCACAGAAGACAAAGATTTTCACAGGCGCCAAGCGAGACCACCCCCAATCATAACAGAAGAGGGGGAAGAACAATACGAAGTGGACCATGTGGTCGCATGGGAACAACGGAAGAACGGCTTATACTACCAAATCAGATGGAAGGGCTATGATCCGATAGAAGATACAATGGAAAGGGCTGAAAAAATAGCCGAGCTACCCCAAATCATGGAAGATCTACTCAAACAACACCCCAAAGCACCCCTACCAAAGAACTACAAGCAAAGTAAAAAAGGGTATAAAAGAGTGGGGGGGAAAGCCTCAAACTTCACCACCAGCTCTTCCAGCTTCAGCTACTCCAGCTCCAACCCCAACCAGCTCGCAACTTTACCAAACTCTTCTACCCCTTTTTTAACTCAATGGCCCCCATTCGTCCCACCAAGTACACCAAGGCCACCGGCGTCCGCTATAACCCCATCCAGGCCCGGGCAACCAGCGTCCCCCTGTCAGTACCAGAAATACAGAAATACACAGACAAACTCACATGGGGCCATGGATCAAACAGAATGTATAGCTACCAGGACGCCATCCGACGCTGCGATAGCTTCCTTAGAAGCAAGGACTTTGCCAAGTCCCTTGCTCCCGACCTCACCCTTGATTACATCCCCATGGCCGAACGATGGAACTGCCGCTGGTTGGCCAGCCACACCCTCAAGTGCCCCAAACGGGGAAACCTCTACTGGATTGGGAAGGGACCCCGACCCGACTCGGACAAGGCCATGCAGGCCACGAAATTATTTGTGATAGAAGAGTGGGTCGGTAACGAGGTCGAACACTTGGTGAAGGAGGTGAAGAAGGTGAAGGGGATGAGGTGGTATAAGGACTATAAAGATACAAAGAGGACAAATGAGCGGCTGATCAAAAAGTCGCTCAACCCCTATAGTACGCCACACCTCATTAGGAGGCTGGAAGAGTGGGAAAGGAAGGGGAAGGAGGATGCGGTGCCCAAGTGGGTGCACGACTCGCCTGAATGGTGGTTCAGGCTGAGCGATATAGAGGACATGAAGAAGGTCTGGGAGAAGGAGCAAAAGGTCGATTCAGCAACCGCGATGATGATGAGCGTGGTCCCCATAATCGAAAAATGGTGCCAGCAGCCAGGCATCTCGATCACCTACCAAGAGGTGCTGAAAACGCTCACCTTTGGTGACGCGCTTGAGGTCTTGGCCAAGGCGAGGGATGGGTGGAAGGAGGAGGAGCTAATGGACTGGCTAGATCAGAAGGCCTGGGACAAAGGCAACGACGATCTGACGGTGGACATGGCGGACCTGCTCCTCGAGCCCCTCAATGAAGATGAGGAGTGGCTAAAGCTGACCGAGGAAGCTTGGAGTGCCGAGGCCCCTAACGGGGAAAACAACGTCAAGGCTCACCTTCCCCCTGCCGACTTTTGAATACGGACTTATATGGACTTAAATGATATCTTTGTAATTTTCTTTTTTCAAATCTATCCTCCATCGAACTTTTGTCTGGACTGCTAGACGAGCAGTCCAGACAAAAGTTCGATGGAGGATAGATTTGAAAAAAGAAAATTACAAAGATATCATTTAAGTCCATATAAGTCCGTATTCAAAAGTCGGCAGGGGGAAGGTGAGCCTTGACGTTGTTTTCCCCGTTAGGGGCCTCGGCACTCCAAGCTTCCTCGGTCAGCTTTAGCCACTCCTCATCTTCATTGAGGGGCTCGAGGAGCAGGTCCGCCATGTCCACCGTCAGATCGTCGTTGCCTTTGTCCCAGGCCTTCTGATCTAGCCAGTCCATTAGCTCCTCCTCCTTCCACCCATCCCTCGCCTTGGCCAAGACCTCAAGCGCGTCACCAAAGGTGAGCGTTTTCAGCACCTCTTGGTAGGTGATCGAGATGCCTGGCTGCTGGCACCATTTTTCGATTATGGGGACCACGCTCATCATCATCGCGGTTGCTGAATCGACCTTTTGCTCCTTCTCCCAGACCTTCTTCATGTCCTCTATATCGCTCAGCCTGAACCACCATTCAGGCGAGTCGTGCACCCACTTGGGCACCGCATCCTCCTTCCCCTTCCTTTCCCACTCTTCCAGCCTCCTAATGAGGTGTGGCGTACTATAGGGGTTGAGCGACTTTTTGATCAGCCGCTCATTTGTCCTCTTTGTATCTTTATAGTCCTTATACCACCTCATCCCCTTCACCTTCTTCACCTCCTTCACCAAGTGTTCGACCTCGTTACCGACCCACTCTTCTATCACAAATAATTTCGTGGCCTGCATGGCCTTGTCCGAGTCGGGTCGGGGTCCCTTCCCAATCCAGTAGAGGTTTCCCCGTTTGGGGCACTTGAGGGTGTGGCTGGCCAACCAGCGGCAGTTCCATCGTTCGGCCATGGGGATGTAATCAAGGGTGAGGTCGGGAGCAAGGGACTTGGCAAAGTCCTTGCTTCTAAGGAAGCTATCGCAGCGTCGGATGGCGTCCTGGTAGCTATACATTCTGTTTGATCCATGGCCCCATGTGAGTTTGTCTGTGTATTTCTGTATTTCTGGTACTGACAGGGGGACGCTGGTTGCCCGGGCCTGGATGGGGTTATAGCGGACGCCGGTGGCCTTGGTGTACTTGGTGGGACGAATGGGGGCCATTGAGTTAAAAAAGGGGTAGAAGAGTTTGGTAAAGTTGCGAGCTGGTTGGGGTTGGAGCTGGAGTAGCTGAAGCTGGAAGAGCTGGTGGTGAAGTTTGAGGCTTTCCCCCCACTCTTTTATACCCTTTTTTACTTTGCTTGTAGTTCTTTGGTAGGGTGCTTTGGGGTGTTGTTTGAGTAGATCTTCCATGATTTGGGGTAGCTCGGCTATTTTTTCAGCCCTTTCCATTGTATCTTCTATCGGATCATAGCCCTTCCATCTGATTTGGTAGTATAAGCCGTTCTTCCGTTGTTCCCATGCGACCACATGGTCCACTTCGTATTGTTCTTCCCCCTCTTCTGTTATGATTGGGGGTGGTCTCGCTTGGCGCCTGTGAAAATCTTTGTCTTCTGTGAAGGGTGCCAGAAGGTTGATGTGGAATACATTGTAGGATTTCATGGTTTTCGGCAAATCTAGCCGGTACGCATGTGAGGAGATCTTTTCTGATATGACAAAGGGACCCAATTTCTTGCTATCAAGCTTCTTCGAGGGTCTTCTTGTTGTGACATTTTGGCTTACTAGCCATACTTTGTCTCCTATTTTGTATTCGCGTTTTGGGGCATCTTCCTTTGATTTATGGAATTCCATTGAGGCGATCACCTCATCCCATATTTCTTGCATAGAGTTTGCCATATCGGCGGCATTAGGGGCATTGACTTCCAAGTCTGTAAGATCCCATCTGGGGTGCATGCCGTATACCGTTTCAAATGCTGTCTTCCCTGTTGCTGAGTTGACTTGGTTGTTATGACAGAATTCCGCGATTGGTAGCCATCGGACCCAATCATCTTGTCTGTAGTTACAGAAGCTTCTCAAGAAGCCTTCCAGCCATTGGTTGGTTCGCTCCGTTATTCCGTCCGTTTCAGGGTGGAATGCTGTTGAGAATTTGGGCTCGATTCCTAATTTGGCATAGAGGGCCCTCAAAAATTGGCTATTGAAGGTGGGGCCTCTGTCGGATACCGTTGTCTTTGGAAGCCCATGTAGTTTCCATACTTCTTGGATGAAAAGATCTGCTACTCCTTCTGCGTTGGTGCTTTCTAGACATGGGATAAAATGTGCTTGCCGAGAGAAGCGGTCTATCACCACAAGGATGCTGTCTAGACCTTGTGATTCAGGGAGTTTGACAATAAAATCATATGCTATGTCTTCCCATGGTTTTTGGGGTATTGGTAAAGGCTTTAAGGGTGCAAATTGTTTGTGCCCTTTACTCCGTTGGCATACTTCACATGATTCTACAAATCTATTGACTTGTAACTTCATGGCCGGCCAATAGTATCGCCTTGATATGAGTTCTAAGGTTCTGGCTTGTCCTTGGTGACCGGCTATGGGGTTGTCATGGTGCATCTCCAAAATGGCAAGCTTTACTTCCTTATTCTCAGGAATTACGATTCGTCCCTCATACCATAGAAGGTCTTCCTTCCATTCATACTTGTCATATTGTTTTTTGATGGAAGGTGGAAGATCTTCTTTATTCCGGGTACTGGATATCAGGGTGGTTAAGGATTCATCTTCTAGGAGACTTTCCCTTATCATTGAGATGATATCAAGTTCGATGTTTGCCTTGAACCCTTTGAATTTCTCTGCTGCAATCATAATTTGCTCAGGGTTGGGAATGTCTGCATGGTCATGTCTTCTGGACAGGGCATCCGGCCTTGTGGACATCTTTCCTGGCCGATAGTGGATCTCGAAGTTGAAGGATGCTAATTCCATATGCCATCTAGCATGCCTTCGGTTAAAGGTTTCCGCGTTCTTCCATCTCTCCAGATTACGATGGTCGGTGAATACTGTTATGGGTTGTATAGTGCCTTCTAGGTATATACGCCAGTGTTTCAAGGATTCTACTATAGCTAGTAGTTCTTTATTGGCCGTGTCATAATTCCTTTGTGCGTCATTGTAGCTTTTTGAAAGGTATGCGATAGGGTGGAGATATCCGTCTTCTCCTCTTTGGCTTAGTATAGCTCCTATGGCTACCCCTGAAGCATCGGTTTCCAGGATAAATGGTTTATCTGGGTCAGGGTGTATAAGCACTGGGTTTTTGCATACTCTCTTCTTGATTTCCTCAAAGGCTTGTTGGCATTCCTGGGACCATTCAAATTTAGTCTCCTTCTTGGTGAGATCATGTAAGGGTCTAGCTATTTTGCTGAATTCTGCAATGAATCTCCTATAGAAGTTGACAAATCCTAAGAAAGCTTGGACCTCCTTGATCTTTCGGGGGGCGTTCCATTCAGTGATAGCTTTGATCTTTTCTTCTTCCATAGAGATTCCTTCTGGGGTAATTACTAGCCCCAAAAAGATGACTTTCTTGACAAAGAATTTGCACTTGGCTAGCTTCGCATATAGGTTATTCTCCCTAAGGATCCTGAGCACTTCCCTGACATGTTCGGCATGTTCTTCTTCCTTTTCTGAGAAGATAAGGATGTCATCCATGTAGACTACTACCGTTACTCCGAGTAGGTGTCTAAATATATGATTCATCATGCACTGTAATACTGCAGGTGCATTTTTGAGGCCAAAAGGCATGACTAGGTATTCGTATATCCCATATGCTGTCCTAAAGGCAGTCTTCCATTCGTCTCCTTCTTTGATGCGTATGTTGTTGAATCCCCATCGGAGATCCAACTTAGAATAGACTTTTGCGTTCTTGACTTGATCTACCAATTCCACTTGCAGTGGCATAGGGAATTGGTATGGTATAGTGATATCATTGATTTTCCTGTAATCGGTTACTAGCCTTAGTGACCCATCCTTTTTCTTCACAAAGAAGCATGGTGAAGCTATTGGGGATTTACTGGGTCGAATCTTTCCATCGGCTAATTCCTGGTCAATGAATTCCTTGATGGTACGGCTTTCTATGGGTGAGAGAGGGTAGACTTTTGCTGGTTTAGGTAATTCAGCGTCTTCTTTGAAGTCGATGTTACAATCAAAGGGTCTGTGTTCTGGTAGTTTCTTGAATAATTCTTCGCTGAAGACGTCCAAGAATTCTAAGAATTCTTCAGGGATGATAGGCAGTTCTTTCCCTGCTTTGGCCGTTATAGGTTTCTCCTTCCAAGAGATCTCTAGGGTTTTCCAATTGATATCTGGGTCTGCCTCTTGTAGCCATTCTAGTCCCAGTATCATATCGGTATCTCCTAGGTCCATGACAAAGAAGGTGACATCAAATGTCCATCCTTCGACTTCTACTTCCAAGGTTGCCTTGTGCTTGATTTTATCCGGTATCTCTTTTCCATCGATGGCAATCACAGTTCTAGGGTTGACTAATTTAGTTAGGGGAATGTTGTGTTCTTGAGCAAATTTCAGGTCTAGGAAGTTTTTTGATGATCCGGAGTCGACTAGTGTTGGTATGGGGTCCATGATTCCCTTGACCATTGTGAAGATAGAAGCACTTTGTTCTGATTTCTTTAAGTATAGTACACGTTTTCTTTTCTTCTTGGTCAAGGGTATCTGGGCAGGTACTGACATGGACTCAGCCTGCGTTTTTAGTTTTCCGACTCCGAGTCACTGGATTCCTTATCATCTTTTACTTCTTCAATCTTAGCTTCTTTTCCCTTGACATGTTCTTCTCTTTTGCCGTGGTACCATTCTTTGGATTTGCAGTCCTTGATCATGTGTCCCTTGTGTCCACATTTGAGGCATTGGCCGTTGTTGCGCCTTTCCCTGATGATTTCTAAGGGTACTCTTCCGGCTTTGCCTTGGGTTGTCTTGTTTTGGGGTCTATTGTCACGGTTCCCTTGACTAGAATTCGGGTTGCTATTGAGGTTTCTTCCTGTGAATAGGAGGTCGTCGATCCTAATAGCGACCTCCATCCATTTCTCCAATGAGAAAGCAGAAGTGTCTTGCGTGATGGTGGCCTTGAGGAGTTCTTGTTGTACATTGTGTTTGAGCCCTTTCTTGAATACGTCAATAAAGGCGTGCTCATCCCAGTCAAGTTCCTGCATCAGGGTTCTGAAGGACGTGACATAATTCTGGGCCAATCCCGTTTGTTGGAGTTTGTGTATGTTCTGGATAGCCCTTTCCTTTTTCATAGGGTCTGAGAAGGCTAGGAGGAATGCGCTTTTGAGGCTATTCCAGTTGGCTAGATACTCATGGGGTTCCTTGTCCAGGATTTTCCTGAGTAATGGTTTGGCCCATTTAGACGCTTCTCCTTCCCCCATGTTGGTCAGGAAAGTAGCCATCTTCCGACTATCTTGGAAAGCTGTTCCGTAATCGTTGAAGTATATTTCCATCTTCATTAGGAAGATTTCCGCTTCCTGCCCTCTTTTGCCATTGAAGGCATCAGGCTTCTTGGCACGTGCTCCTTTTGGAATATCATCCTGGACGCCTTCTGTTTGTTTGGGCTTCTTGGGAGTTCTGGGGTGAGGTGTTTGACCCCTGGATGGAGGTTCCGACGGAGGTCCTGGTGGATTATCCCCTGGAAATAGTCCTCCTTGTCTTCTTGGTCCCTTAGCTTGGGATGATTTGGCTACTGGTTCCCATTGATGATCCTTATCCATAATATCGGTGGAAGAGGTTCTTTCTTCTATTACTTGTAGGGTCTCCTGAAGGACTTCAGTGTCTTCTCTAAGTCTCTGGAGAGCGTCTTTTTGTGCATTGAGGTCCTTAGCGACTTCCTTTCCCATGGCCCCCATGGCTACGACAATGTCGTTCATTTGTTTGCTTAGTTTATCAATAGATTTCTCTATTTTGACCATTTCATTGACTCCTAATTGAGCGCTATTTGCTGCTGTCCAGGCATTTTGGGCAGCGCTTTCTGTTTGTTGCCGATTGTTGGATAAATCCGATTCTATCTTGGTAATAGAATTGGTCATTTGCTGAAGCATAGTGTTAAGGGTTTTGACCTCGGTGTCCTGTCTAGCTTCTTGGGATTGTAATTGAGTGGTTATTCCTTCAAGTAATTGGTCCTTAATGTCATCTATGACCCTGAAGAAGAATCCAAGGGCTGGTTCCCTTGCTGCAGCTCTCCTAAGATCTTCAATTGGTCCATTGATTAATCGTTCGTATTCCTCATCATTCCATTCTTGTTCATTCCTAGCGTTATCACCTTCTGGTTCTTCAGGAGGTGCTTGGTTCTCTGGTTCCTCAGAAGCAGAAGAAGATGAAGAAGAAGAAGAAGACGGAGAAGAAGGGGACCTATATGGGGTAGGGTTTCTTGGCCTTGGTTCTATTCTAAGTGGTGCTGGGGCTTCGATTTGTCTCAGGGTTGGCGCCGGTCTTATCGCCCTAGGTGCTTCTACTTGGCTTGGTATGCGAGATCGTACTCCTGACAATGGGTGTGCTTGGTACAAGTGTCTTTCTTCTCTTGGTATGTTTGTTGGGCCGTATCTACCCATTCCCAATTCTAGGGGTGGCGGGGCATATGGTGGTACCGGGTCGAGTTGGTCTTCTATTCCTGCTGCTGGATCAAGGGGGACCCTTCGTCGTATTATGGGTTCGCTTGGGATGCTAATCCGGGCGTTCCAAAACCGGTTAGCTTGTTCCTCTTCAGCTGGTTCAGCCGACAGTTGAGCTTCTTCAGTTGATGCAGTGGCTTGTACTGGTTCAGTGTGTTCTGGGGTGTGCCCCATATCTTCCGATAGTCTTGCGTCGTCTGAATCGGTGACTGATTCCACTGTGGGTCTTGGTACCGATCTTCCATGGATGATATCGGCCTCTGTGGCTGTTGATTCGTTGGGGTTAGCTCCTTCCCCTACGACGATCGTGGGTTCAGCTTGGATGGTTGCATCAGGGTCTTCATATGACCCTGGGATGCTCACTCTTGAGTTGATAGCTTCAGTGGCTTCTGTTGTCATTTGTAGCACTTGTTCCCTTAATGCTGTTATGGACGTGGTGTTCTCAGACCTCGCAATCGATGGTCTGTCTGGATTATCTGATGGCTGTGTCAGTGGCACCCCTTGTGCCGACTGGCTCCTTGTTACTCTTGATGTTCGTTGAGACATAGCCACGGATCAGTGTGAAGCTTGCTCTACAATGTCACGACCCTCGTCTGAAGGGTGTCTAGCGTCGGTTCTTGATGCGACGGTAGCGTCGGCGGATCTTAGCTTGATCCTTAGCCTGATGCGTGGCTTCCGCCTGTGGCGGCTCGTATACGTAATCTAAGGTCGATGCGTCGACGACGGCTCGATGCGCAGCGTCGAGCCTCTTAGTCTTAGGATTGTAATCCTCTACTCGCCTGGCAAGCAAGGTCTCGAAGGCACCCGTCTCACTCAGAGACTGTGAATGACTCGTGGCTTGCAGCGTATCACTCAGTACCTAAGCTAATAGGACCGAGTGTCTTAGTGAGTCCTTAAGTATATAGGTCTTATGTGTGTGTCTTAGTAGTTATCACCCTTGAGGGGAGATCGACGAGGTAGAGCAAGCTGGTCTGAGAGCAGCTTGCACACCGAGTATTTATACTCATGGGTACATGGTCTGTGCACACAGTTCCAAGAATACATGAGCTAAAGATAGTGCGTGTTTCTAAAAGAAGGTGCGTCTAAGATAAGACGTTGCTAAGAATAGTCCGAAAGAAGTTAAGGCGCGCTAAAGATAGCTTTTGATCAGTAAGCCACTTCAGATAAGGTGACTAATGCGCCAATCATCCTTAAAAAGCGGAAGGGAAAAGAAGTAAGTGGCTTGTAAGCCGTTTGACAAAAGCGAAGTCATGTGCACGGCTCATGACACGTAGTTATATGCACAGTCACTGTGCGCTGGAGTATGAACCCTTGTATCTGCAGTCTTGCATGTATATAAAGCCCTCTGTGGCAGCCTTGTAATACATCCTATTCCACATCTCCACTTTGCTCTACTGCTTCCAACAGCATCAGCTACTTGTTGAGCCATGCTCCAAGCCACCCAAGACCTAGTTGAGCCACGCTCCTAGCCGTACGTCAAGCCACGCTCCGTCCCACTAATTGACCCAGTCGACCTCAGCACTCTATCCCACAAGCGGGCATCCCTCAAGAGTTGATCCCTCTACGCGTCACTAGGCCCGGTAAGTCCCAACGAACACCAGGTAGTCCGGTCATAGCACGCATACAACATCGTGGACCTTTAGGAGGTGAACGCTTTGGATACACTCCTGCTTTGTCACTTGCCCAATTACAAGGTGTATCGTACAGTCTCCTCAGCAGTACAGCAGACGGACCTTTGGATCAGGACCACTGTACACTTATCACGTATAGTAATACTGGAACGCTACTCTCAGCAGTACCTTTTATTAGGCCCACTGCTCTTTCTAGTTATTAAATACGCATCCTTCGGCCCTTGACTACGCCTTCATCCCAGTAGTCAACACACCCTACACTCAGGAGCACATTTTTAACAAGGGGAGACTCAGGATGGTAATGGACGCCCATACGTTGGTACAGGCCTGCGCAGACAATTTGGTTGCCAAGATCCCCAATGCTCCACTAGTGGAGGGTACACGTTTGCTCCACAAATGGAGCCCCATTCCATCTTTTGATGAAGCCTGTGATCTCACTGTTGTTAAACAATGGCAAGGTGCAGATATTTCTCTCACCAAAATCGAGTCTGAATTTGAACAATGACACAATAGGAATATTGTGCAGGCCATTGAATGCCAGGGGGCTCAGATGAAACATGCTTTGGCAACAGGCGTAATGGCCACTTGAGTGGAGTCCAGACTACCAGGCTGCCCACCCAACCTACAACTGCTGGATATCTCACCAGGCAGCTGTGGGCCTGCAAAACTATACAAGGATATCTTTGGGCGCACCAGTGAGGATTATGACATGGACGGGGACAAGGATGGCAATGAGGACAAGGATGGTGACAAGGACAAGGATGGCAAAGAGAATGAGGATGGCCATGAAGATGACAACAACATCCCCAGCAAGGATGACAACAACAATCCTGGTGAGGATACAAGCAAGATCATTCACTACCATTGTGCTAATAGACTTATTAACTCAGTGACCCATGGAGCCCTTTGTGGAGTGGTTGATACAACTTCTGATGGAGATGCTGGCACTGGCCAGAACACCAATCCATGCATGGAGTTTGACAAGGACACCAGGACACTCATCCATGCCAGAACCATTTTCTACATCATTGCTGGATATGGTATTAAGCTGTTCATGTACAATGGCCTGGTTCAAGCACTCCACAACAAGACTGGAGATGGCTTCCAGCTGAACAGCCTTGCTGGAGTCAAGCTGCATCCTAGGGCATCATTAGCAGCCCATGAGGTGTTTGCTGGTGCTGGGTACCAAGCTGCAACCTGCATCCAGCTCAACAGGCTAGCATTCAAATGTGGGTGTTGTGATTACCCTTACATTTCCGGAGTCATCCAAGCAGTAAGTTACATTGCTACCATACAGTTTCCCTAGCCCTGACACATTCTATAGGCTATGCACTATGTCCAAGCCAAGAATCTCAACCATAGGATCAAGATGCGTTGCTCAGTTCTCAAAGAGCATAACATACAATACAAGTATGGCTGCAATTTGGAGGCTACTGGGACAGTCTTGTTGGTACCTATTGTCATGAGCCAAATCTGGCTCATTACGGGAATGTGTGGCTATGACCAGATATCTTAGTAATATGTGTAATTCTGATGAGCAATGGGCTGGCTGACTGTGTGATCAGTCAGCCACTGATGGTGGATTAGTCATGTGGTTTCCATGATTGGCAGATGCCAATCATCTGCCAATCATCTGCTTCCTGACCAAGGCTATATTTAGCTTATCAGATGGCTTCTGAAACTATCTTTAGCACTCAAGTGCAGATCTATCTCACTTGACCCACAAGCAAGATGTAGTGACTATTTATAGATGTATGCACAGACCATGTACTTAGGGTATAAGTACAGAGCCATGAAGCAACTCTGGAGTCGCCAGATTGCTTCATCTTGACAATCCCCCCACATCAGAGGGGGGCAGGCTGGTTTCACCAGCCTGTCCCTTCACATCCACTATACATCCATAAGCAAGCAAGTAGCGGGTTGTGACACCTATGCCTGACTTCAGATGTTCAATTCCAATCAATTGGGATTGTTGTGGAGTTTGCATAATCTGTGAGCAAGCTGGGGTTTGGTAACCTTGGTTTGCCCAGCGACACATGGTACGTTCTTCATCTATGGTGCATTGGCATGTGTCACACGAGTACTCAGCCAATCCCTGAATGTCTAGCTAGCATGTGGTGGGGCCCCGCTGTCTAACAATGCTTCTGAGTGCTGACAAGATGCCAGTAGCACCGGTAGGCTGTGCTACTTTGGATCTAGTGAGTACTAAAAAGCATTGTTAGACAGTTCAAGCTAGTGCATGCTAGCTAGATATTTGGGGATTGGCTGAGTAAGTATTTTCCCGTCACTGGAAGTATAATTTCTCATAAATTGGCCAATGACAGGCATCATGTTGAGGTCCAACCCTTAGAGAAATTCAAGGAGGTGGCAAGGATAGAGCCCAACATATGAGACCCTGTATGCATGGTGGTGAGATCCTGTGCCCGCACTGTGCCTGTCTTGCTTTTGCTTTTCTGCAAACTTTGTATGATAGCCTCCGTCTGCATATTTGCTTATATTCTGTAGCTTTAGCTTTCATGACTGAACTCATCCTAACCTCCCCCACCCCCCATCATGAGCTCTGCAAAATCTGTGGGTGCAAATAATCCAGGGGCCAGTAAATGCACTTATTGCATGCAATGAATGCAAATTGCACCCATGAACAGGTGTCAATTGCACAATTAGCATGCCATGAATGCATTTACTACCCCCTGGTTTATTTGCACTTCACAAACTGCAATTGCACCCTCAAAATTTGGCAGAAAGAGTCATGTGTGCCTATTATGTATGGCCAAAAAGCATCATTGTGAACCACATCCAAAGTGCGGTCCTTGGCATAACAATCCAGCAATGGTGTTCATGTCAGTTGCTCAGCATATCATTGACATCTACAAGGTGCCTTGCTGTTGCACTGCCTAGACACTTGCTATCATTGTCTCCAATTTTGGTATATGTGAAATAATACTGTGCACTATACATGTCCATGTCCCATTGCCATGAATAATTTATTTTTTATACGTAATACATACACTGTATCAACTACAGCAGCAGTGAGCAAGTACATTGTGGGATGGGCAGAGATAGCTAAACATGTCTACCATGCTGCTGATTTGTACACTCTTTAAACAAAGTTTCAGCTATCTACAACAAGAAACCATACAAGTTCCAAAGTATACATCTGAGCAAATCACAATTAGATCAGAAATTTCTTCATTATGATATTTGTGGATGTTCCAGACTTGCTCTACATGGACACGGTCAAAAATCTGGGGTTGTTGATTTAATCAAGAGAGGATGAGCTAAAGGGGTCCACAACAAGGGCATCTAGTCCTTCAGGCCATGGATAGTCAGTGGATACTCTGAGAAGCGCTCCTGACCAGCCGGTGCACACTCTGTAGTCTGGCGCTCAGGCAGCGGCGACATGCTAGGCAATGCCGTCAACTTTGATAGATAAAGATGTGACAATACTGCGCTGAAGACACTTGGCGCTTAACCAAGAGCGTAGCTGCCCAGCTCTTATTTAACCAGCCACACAGACACTTGTAGCTGCATGCTAGACTATGGTCTCGTTTGTACTCGTTCACACCGCAGCAAGACGCAGCATTGTTCTATGCTGTGTCCGTAGCCGTCTGCGCAATCTGCGCCGTAGCATTCCGTAGTTACTGCAGCGCGGCCTGCAGCGACTGTGCGCACAGTTTACTGTGCTGCTGCACAGTCCGCCTGAACTCCGTAGTCTCTCATGTATATAAAGGCCTGTGTGGCAGCCCTGTAATGTAATCCATCTTACTACTCCACTTCGCTCTACTGCTTGCTTCCAACAGCAACCTAGACACTTGTTGAGCCCAGCTCCAAGCCGTACATCAAGCTCTGCTCCATCCCTTGTATCGACACCGTTGACACTGGCACTCTATCCCACAAGTGGGCATCCCTCAAGAGTTGATCCCTCTATGCGTCACTAGGCCTGGTAAGTCCCAACATTGAACCAGGTAGCCCGGTCATAGCACGCGTACAACATCATAGACCTTGAGGAGGTTCTTGCTTCAGATACACTCCTGCCTCCGTCGCCCATCCAATTCCCAGGAACACCGTACAGTCTCCCTCACTCAGGAAAAACCGTGGGTGTAATATAACTCGAGGAAAGATTAAGGGGTTATAGGCACTCGTAATCCCTAATCACTCAGTGTCCTGACTATACCCTAATCATGCAGTGTCATTACATGCTCCTAATGAGACTATGTTATTAACAGCCTATTCGGAAAATACAAAATATATGATTATTTATGTCTGTTACCAAAGATGCCGGGTTTGCATACGGGCATCATTCATGTTAATCACAAAAAGGTGGACGACATTTTTATCAACTCTGTAGGTACATCATTATACGAAATACATCAGTCGATGTTATACAATGGCTCTTGGCAACCGGCCAGCTTCACATATTGCTGCGGTGAGACTAACGTACCGTTGAAGACAGGGAGCGGGGAGTGATTCGGGTTGGAGCCTGAGGGCCGCCGTCTTTTATGTCCAAAAGGTTCACATGTACTGGATCAGAAACCCACGCCACAGACTGGTGGTGAGACCGTTGCTGAGCGGGCGCTGGATTCGGCAAGCCCAGTTGCGCAACACGCCGATCAATAGCTAGATTTGTACGGGTCTCTGGGACGACGCATGGCTGGTCAAACAACACGTTGGGGTGTTAGGACAACATGTTGGGATTAGATTAAGCACGTACCTTGGAGACGCTGGTTAACTTAGGTCGACGATAGGCGGTGTGCTTCTGGATGTGAGGTCGATCCATTTGGGCGCACATCAGGAATACTAGATATATTGAGATAAATAGGATCTAACGATTGGAGAGTTCCATAGACCTATCTGGCTGCGTCACTGGGCGTGGAGGCGTATGTTATAGACTACCTGGAGTATTGTGATAGTCCTCAAGCATGTTGAGCTTGATAGAGCTATGGTTCGAGAGAGCGCCAAACATAGGAACGGCGTCGCCAATCGGCGAGGTCGAACGCAAGGGTACACCATGGATGTAGTAAGCTGACTACGAATAAGAGAACAAACAAGTAATATCGACGCACCCGGCACATATTTTAAAACACATACAGGCGGACGAGCGAGGTTGGCCAGGCGGGTTACGGCCGCTTGTACGACATGAGGACTAGACACGTTGATGAACACTCAACAGTTGTTCTGAGCGTATTGCGTCCGCCCAATGTCATCAAGAATACACTGGGCTATTTGAATCAGACGTGATCTGTCGCATAGAGCAAAATAAATCAAGGCGGTGGACGATCTCTCAGATGGACAACGAACCCGTCAGGACCCGAAATCGAAGGGTCCCGTATGGACCAATCCGACAACTCCCGAGTCAGGCCCCGATTCGCTCGCTTATGCCGGCTTCGACACTTAGCGGTGCTGCGACACGCCGCAGACAGGCGTTGGCTGCTTAACCACTCAAGTGCGTACAGTATAGTGTATTGTTGTTCGGGTCGGCTAGTGCAGCCAGTGAGTGGACTGCTCGCACCCCGGCGAGTTGATTGCTCACTCGTTCCCATGGCTGATGTGTGGATCCATGATATTGAAGCCGTTCGCTTTCGGCGTGGACTTTTTCCACGCATCATTTGATCGTGTTTTTATCATCAATCGTGCGCTTTCGGCATCGGGCGTTTTCGTGCTGCCCAATGGCTGCTTTCCTTTGCAGTATATATACCCCTCGGTGTTCGCCAACCTCTACCATCTGCTCAACTCGATTGATCCCCCCTCCTCCAAGTCACCTTGTTGGTTCATGTCCTATCGGGTAAGTGACTGCTATGTCAACTCGGCTACACGCTGAATCATCCGTCTGTTAGCTACAGGCTGACATTTCGTAGACTCGAAGCCTGGTGATGTTTGGTTCTGGACATACTTCTATGGGAGCTTGGCTGGTTTGGGCACACTTGTATATTACAGATTAGAGATGTCGAGCGAGAATTTTGCCGAAAATCGGCACCCGCACGCGGATATCGGCGCATTTAGGGCCATTCTCGCACCCGCACCCGCACCCGCAGCCGGAATGCAGGAATATCCGCGAGAACCGGCATTTCCGCAGGAATCCGGCGATATGCGGAAATACTCGCAACATAATGAGTTTTAGATACATGTAGTATACATAGTTAGATAGAGCGAACTGAGAGCTTTCGAATGGTATCCTGCACGTCCCGAAATGATGTCTGTGGGGGGAGATATTGGCCGTCCGATGCTGCGCAGAAGTCAGCAAGGGGGGGGCACTTCATGAAAACCCACCACAATCACTTTGTAATATATTCATTATATGCGGAAAATTCTCAGCTTTCCAATGGTGTGCTTGGATTCGCTGAGAAAAATCTACAGGAAGAGATATAGTCAAAATACATTAGACAGATAATCGTAAAAATGCGTACCTTCGAGTTCAGCCCCAAGGGCTCCGATTCGAAGAAATCCAACGCTGCGAATGAGTTCAGCAACCTCGAGAACCCCTATAAACATATGTCACTTACTCAGGATTGGCTGGCATTGATGTGAACTCGACATGTGTCTTACAAGGCTGGGCAAAATAGTGCATTCCCCCCGGGTGTGACATGTACAGCAGGATTTTGTCAATTAAGTAGGATAGTGCTACTCATTGGAATATGGTTTTCAGGCCCGCTGAGTTCGCCTGTAACACTAGAATTGGCTCAAACTGCTTCAACACTGCTGTACAAGGGGTGTAGGGGGGATTTCAGTCACCAGGGGGGATATATCGCCCCATAACACCACCAGGAATGCGCCAAATATGATGAAACTTTGTATATGTCATATAATACACATATAAAACATCTTCCGCACAGGGGAACAACATTTGCACGGTCGGATTCACTAGCGCTTGTGGCGCTTTCAGGGGTACGGCGCAGTATTACCCCTATTACTCGCTCTGTGAGCATCCCCTGAGGCTGAAACCATTCTAGGTGTACTCAGCGCACCGTTGCGCATCGAATGATATTAATATGTCCATGAATAACGCATTTTGCGACGACTTGGCAGAGTTTGCGCATCTGAAACAATATTTTTCCAAAGATTGTCGCCGATCCCCCCCGTATAATTTTTTGTTTCTTATACGTTTTATATCAATCGAAAGCTGGATTTTTGGGCTATCTAATGATAGTAATTACATCGATTTGTGGCGACTTTTGTCTGACCACAACTGTCCTTCGCAGCTATCGACGCTGCTTTCACCGCGCGGATATGTGCGGATAACCCGGCGCTTATATGCCGATTTTTGCGGGTTATCCGCGCGGATATCGGCGCGCTCAGGGCCATTCCCGCTCCCGCACCCGCGCTCCGCAGCGGATTTTTGCGAGAATTTATTCCCGCGGAATGCGGATTTTTCCGCTGCGGAATTCTGGCGCGACATCCTTATTACAGATACAATTCCGAATGAGGACTATCGGGAATTCAATTCGCATACAATAAAAATCTGAATGAATTCTCATAAAAGATTTGATTGGACTGAAATATTGATCACATCAAATCATGTTTGATGCCAAACTGCTAACCACGATCATGACGAAGCATTATAAGTGAGTGTTATATGCAACGGCTAAATACAGAGGTTATGAAGGTCCATAATGACAAGGTGTCAGGACTCAGTGTTATTTGGAGTCATAAGTGAGGTCTTGAGCATATGTTATGACCATGAGATAATTAGGGATCATGAGATGTATTATAAATGGGGGGAAAGATTAGAGTCAGAGGTAGTTATAACACCTAATTATATGTTATAACTACCTCAATTTCTTCCTGAGCAGCAGTATAGCGGAGGGACCTCTGGACCAGGATCCACTGGTACACTTATCATGTATAGTAATACTTGGAACTGCAACTCTTGTAGTCCCTTTGATTAGGCTCACTATGTCTTCAAGTTACGTATACATGCTCATCTTGGCCTCCAACTACGCCATCATCCTAGTAGTCAACTACCTTCCTACACAACCATCCACAGCGTGTATATTTAACAAAAGAAGTGGAACCAAGTCGCTAAACCAGCTATGGGCAAGCCCACATGCCAGCATAAGGATCGGCGTCGCGCCAGAAGTCCGCAGCATAAAAATCCACATTTTGCGGGAATTTATTCCCGCAAATATCCGCTGCAGAGCGCGGGTGTGGGAGTGGGAATGGCCCTAGGCACGCTGATATCCGTGTGGGTAACCCGCAAAAATCAGCATATAAGCGCCGGGGTATCCGCACATATCGGCGCGGTGAAAGCAGCGTCGATAGCTGTGAAGGACTGTTGTGGTCCAACAAAAGTTGCAACAAATAAATGTAATTAGTATTATTAAATAGCGCAAAAATCCAGCTTTTGATTGATATAAAACAAAATAGGAACAAAAAATTACACGGGGAGAATCAGCGACAACCTTGTAAAAAATATTGTTTCAGATGCGCAAACTCTGCTAAGTCCCCTGTACTTGTGTCATTCATGAGCATATACATATCATTTGATGCACAACGGCCCGCTGAGTACATTGGGACTGGTTTTAGCTTCAGGGGATACGCACAGAACAAGAAATAGGGGAAATACTCCACCGTACCCCTGAAAGCGCCACAAGCGCTAGTGAATCCAACTGCGCAAATGCTGCTCCCCTGTGCGGAATATGTGCTATACATGCGTCAGATGCCATATATGAAGTTTCAAGTCATTCGGAGGGATTCTGATGGTGTTTTGGGGCAACACACTCCCCCTGGGGACTGAAATCCCCCCTGGATCCCCTGTCCAGTGGTTTTGAAGCCGTTTGAGGCCATTCTGATGCTACAGATGGATTCAGCGCCCCTCAGAACCATAATATAATGATCAGCGATTGCCTGTTTAATTGAGAAAATCTTACTGTACATGCTACACCCGCGGGGGAATGCACTGTTTCCCCCTGCCAGGTAAGACAGGTATACAGTTCATACTGATACCACCCATCCCTGAGTAGGGCGCAAATGTTTATGGGGGTTTTCAAGGTTGCTGAGTCAATTCGCAGCGTTAGATTTGTCTGAATCGGTGGCCTTGAGGCTGAACCTGAAGGTACGCATTTTTGCCATTACTCCTCTATAGTATTTTGCTCATATCTTCTTTTGTTGATTTTTCTGAGCAAATCCAAGCATACTGTTGGAAAGCTGGGAGTTTTCTGCATATATTGGAGCTATCAAGTAACATTTGTGATGGGTTTTCACCAAGTGCTCCCCCCCTGTTCACTTCCGCGCAGCGTCGGCTGGCCGATATCTCTCCCTACAGGCATCCGTTCTAAACATGTAATACACCGTTCGAAAGCTCTCGTTTTCCTCTATCTAACGATGTAATTATATCTTGCATACAACCTATGTTACATATTGTATTCCCGCAAATCGCTGGATTCTCATGAAACTGCCGATTATCGCGGATAAATCAGCGTTCCAGCTGCAGGTGCGGGTGCGGGTGCAAGAATGGCCCAAGATGCGCCGGTATCGGCGTGCGGGTGCCGATTTTTGGCAAAATTCTCGCTCGACATCCTTATGCCAGCATAAGCAGACTACCAGCCAGATATTGGCCCAGCCCAAGGCTTGTTCCAAAGGCAAAGGACAAGCGTGAGCTCCATCCTTTGACCCAACCCCAAGAAGCTGGCGTCATCCAGCACAAGGAAACAGACAACCGAGGTTGAAACCAGGGTTTCAACATATGGCCATGGTGGTTGCCACAGTACTGGAAGCCCAAAGGCCCACCACTGGAGCAAGCAAAGGTGCCAACTCAGCAAAAAATGGTGAGTGTGATAACATGAAATAACTTTTTATTTCACCACTACACAATTACAAAACCCCCCAGCAGTACAAGCCCCAATAACACCTATAATCACACATGTGATTACACCACTGAGATTACACTATTTATAAATACATTGCATAATATACATATCCAAAAGTTGCTAGCAATTAATCACAGCCTGATTGATATCATGTGATGTCTATCATGGTCCCACAACAATGACAAACACTCATGGAAGCCAATACCAGATAGCTGGGAAGTGGTCACACTTGAATTTGTCATACACATAGCTATTTACATAGACCCCAAGGATAAATATCAACCCTAAGACCCAGAAACACAGGCTGCCATTGTTCTGTATACCAAAGGAAGTTAGAAACAGTCAACACGGACACCAAAATGTTACTCACAATATACCTAGGTTGAAGTAGCCCACAAGCAATGGCCGAGTACAACAAGCAAATAAATAGAGGGAATGGATGAGGGTTGGATAAGTGCGACAGGAGCTGGGGGGAGACGTGAAGAAGGTGTCATGACTTGACACGACTCTCATAATAAAATAATATTTGTTTGATTTATTATAATTTCCAAGAACATTTTCAAGATACACTTTCCTTATATGGGTTAAATGTGTCATGTGACTTATGGAATGTTCTAGTTTGCTGACAAAGATGTATTTCAACTTTGATGTGAAATTCTGCAGTCCGCAGCAGCTTCTATCCGCTTATGTGATCTGACTCATTGTACGGTTGTGTTGTTTTTGATGTGGCTCGGACTGTGTATATAATGAGGGCGAGTTCGACGGTGTCTCACCAAGAACTCGACCTCCTCCGTCAATTCGAGTTTCTTTTACTTTACTCAACGTCTTGAGACTCGTGCCTGACAGAAGGCAAGGGAGGCTGGGTGTGGTTTATGTAGATGTGACAACCTTTAGCCAACGGGAACCAGGTGTTGTGGGAGAACGTCATCTGCATGGACAGATACTAGCCGAGATACCTTAGTAGTACTGGTAAGCCAGGGTGAGAACCTCAATCGTCACGAGTCGGTACCCTTGGCATGAGCCTCAGGTTCAGACAAGGTCCACGCTGACTGAGTTGGCCTGACTGACTGGCTGGACGTGTTTATTGTCCACAAGCAAACCCCTAGCGCATCAGGAAAATCATAAAAATACTACAATATGCTATATAGCAGGGGGCATGCTACAGCCTACTATAACGTCAAGAATAGCAGTAAAATGTATATCATAGTACCAAAAATTGAAGTTATAGTCCAGGTAGCAGCATGTAGTACACTTATGTGATTGACTCAAAAAGACATGCTACTGGGACTACAGTCACTACGCATGTGTTTTTTGATACTACAATGGGATTTTTTTCACTATATATGGCATTATAGTAGGCTGTAGCGTGTCCCCTGCTATATAGCACAGTGTAGTCTTTTCATGGTTTTCCTGATGCGTAATCCATCGCAATTGTAAGCATTGAAATACCAGTGCTCAGGAAAAAATTGAGGTAGTTATAACATATAATTAGGTGTCATAACTACCTCTGACTCTAATCTTTCCCCCCAATTATAATACATCTCATGACCCCTAATTATCCCATAGTCATATGTTGAAATATGCTGGAAGGTCAAAGGGGGTCCGCCCTTGACGAATGAATAACAAGCAGACTAAATACAAAAGTGTACAATGAGATCCGACTACAAAGTGTCAGAAAGTGTCCAGGAGGGTCTGTCAATGAACGGAGCAAAATAGGCTAATAAGTGACGTCAAATAAGCGAAGGACAACGATGGGATACACCCAGAAGTGATCGTCGCCTGCACAGCCACGTGACGACGATGGGTGCGAGCCAAATCTCTTCGTCGTCAGGAGCGTTCGCAACCCGTCACACCAACATCATAACACATGCTCAAGATCTTACTTATGATCTCAAATAAGACCAAGTTCTGATACCCAGTCATTACGGTCCTTCATAACCTCCACATATAGCCCTTGTATGCAACCCACACTTATAACACTTTGTCATGATCGTGATTAGCATTTCAGCATCAAACATGAGTTTGATGTGATCGATATTTTGGGCCAATTAAATCTTTTGAGGATCCATTCAGATTTGTCTTGTATGGGAATTGAATTTCTGGTAATTTTCATTTGCAAGTGTATCCGTAATATACAAGTGGTGTCTAAACAAGCCCAGCCCTCATAGACGTATGCCTAAACACGAACGTAAGCGAGCTCTACGAAGTTGGGCCGGTAGCTAGCAGACAGGTGGGTCAGTATGTAATCGAGTGAACAAAGCGGCCACCTACCTAATAGGACGTGAACCAACAAAGCGACTTGATGAAGAGGAGATTAGTCAAGTCGAGAAGGTGGTAGAGGCTGACTATCGCAGAGTGGTTTATATACTGCAGAGGGAAGCAGCCATTGGACAGCAGGAAAACGCACGATACCGAAAGCGCACGGTTGATGAAATAAATATAGGCAGTGCGTGGAAAAAGCCCACGCCGAGAGTGCACGGCTATAACATCACGGAACTGCGCATTGGATACAGGCATTGTGTTGAGTAACGAGTGAGCGAGCAACTTGCCGCGAGCTATCCACTAACTGGCTGCACTGGCCCACCCAAACGAAGATCAAAACTACACGCCTTGAGTCGACGCGTTCATCAGCCAATATCCCACCCATCTGTGGCGCGTTGCAGCACCCCTCAGTGCCCAAACCGGCATTTGTTGAGATCGCTTCAACTATTGGCACAAGCGAGGGACACTGCACTTCACCCCAAACTTACGCGAGGCTTTTCCCCAGGGTAAGGGTCGATAATGTACGGATAAGGCACGGAAACTATTTGGATAATGCGTCAATGAGAGACGAGGAAATGAGACACGCAGACTCGGCCAGGAGCGATGGATAAGGCTTGTATAAGCAACAGGTAAGATGTGCACACGCCTTGAAAAAGAAATACGATCGCCAGGGCTATTTCAAATAATTATCCGGTGGACACGTCGGTGGACAGCTGTATATGGTCGGTAGCAGAGGACACAAGGACAAGCGCCGGACAGACCCGGGTGTATACACACAGACACAGCCTCCCCACTACAGGCTCCCCCCCTTAAAGACACCCAGACGCCCTCGTCTGGAGCAACAGGTGAAAAAAGAGCAAGGAAAAATGAACAAGAAAAAATAACTAAAGAGGAACTAAACCACGCCGGCAAGCAAACTCAAACCATCCACGACAGAAGTCCAACACAGCATAGTAAGGCTCAAGCATTTCACCCCCGTCCTTCAGTCCACCGGGAAAAAGCCCATCTGCAATATATTGAAGCAATCCTGGAGTCCTCTCCTCCACGTTCACAATCGCAACCGCCGCTCGCGAGAGGAAGAAGCCGTCCTCTGGAGCTCGAGCATGGTGTCCTAGTGCAACAATAAAGGCGTAGTCGGGGTTGACGTCCCTCCCCAAAACCATCCATTCGCCAGCCCGAAACCGTCCCGGGTGCACTGGTGCAGGAACAGAAGGTGTCGGAGGTGCTGGTGTGTTGAGACCGTATGTAGCTGGACCGTTTGCGATCGAAAGCAGACCAGCCGAGCTGTAAACCGACTCCCGGAGGCCTGGGGGTGTGACTGGACGCGTCGGAAGCACGGGAATCGCCTCCAATGCAAGAACTGGGGCGGGTGTCGGAGATCTCGAGACGGTCTGTTGACGAACATAGGCCCGTCCAATCGCACAAAACGCCCTGCAGCGCTTTTTACGACGTCCAAGCCCATTCCAGGCGGTCCCGTCGCCCTTTAGACACGAGAGGTCGCGTGGGCGAGGTGGTATCGGTGTTAGTTGTTGGGTGACTTTGATAGAAGGGCTTGAGGGCGTGGGTACCTTCAGTTGAGGATTTGCGCTCAGGCTGCGGGAGGGGTGGTTGGTTGAGTGGCGCTCAGGCTGAGCAAAATCGCGCTTGGCAGTCTCAACAATGAGCCGCAAACTCCGTCGGACTCGTTTTGGCAGTGCCACGAACCAATCCAACTGCGAGCGGTCTGTGCGACCAGCCAGTACGTCTTCTCGCAGAGAGCGCTCGAACGCGCGTGCGTCTCGTTGGTCGTCAGGGTCGGCTGCGGGCATGGCAACGAGGCAGGGAGCAGCAACCAAAGGATAAAGCCGATTCCGCCACAAGTCGGATGTACAGATGCGCGTCGACGGGGCGAGTCGAACGATGTTCGATACGAGTTGTACGGATTCGGAACGGGCGAGATAAGAAAAATCTAAAAAAAAAAGGCGGAGCCAATAGAGCGCAAGGGACGCGCGGGCGAGTCTCGGAGCGACGAGTGACGAGCTAACCAACGGTAGCAGTCCTTCCGGGTCGTTTTCGTTGAATGCACAGCAACGAGGGGAGTCTCGTATGACACAAAGCGAGGCGGATAGGCAGAAATCGACCGGCTTGAAATGAAACAACGGGAAGAGCCCGGGATGCTGAACGGATGAGCGAGCGGGTCACGATACAAGACGCGGGGGCTTAGCAAGCGGTTGTCGCGGCGCTCTAGAGACACGGTCGGATGGGCAGCAAGCAGACGAGTCGAACAATGTATATTGCGTGTAGATCCGAACACGAACGGCTGAGGAGGACGAGGTTTACTACCGAGTGGAACTATTCGATGCAGGCTCTCGGGAGGGTCGACTTGTCTGGGTACGAATGCGGTCGGTTGCGAAACGGCAAGAGAAAAAAATTAAAATAATCGGAGAAGACGGGTATGGGGTGGCCGTGGAATAAAAACGGCGAACCGCCTGCTAGATTCGGCTAGACGGGGTGTGCGTGGGTTCAGTCGATGCGTAAGGCGCGAGGCTACTCGATAGACCCGGTACACTGAGTTGAGACGCGTTTTTTGATGGCCGGATACGCGACGAACGGGTAGAAAAACGTGAAACGGGAAAACGAGTCGGTCAAAGGCGTAGAAGTGACGGATCGCGGTGAACAGGGGTTTCGTGTGTTCGCGTTTGCGACTAGTATCGAATATCGAGGTGATTGTGGGGCGCGGAGCGCAAATTCGCTGCGGAGCGAAATGTTTGTCGGGTGGGACACGGCTGAAGCCGTAGGAACGCGTCAAAGGTCGCGTCGGATCGCGCTGATACGCGCAGGGAAGCGGGGCAGGACACGGGGGCGCTAGAATCGCACTCTCGTCACCACGATGGACACGTCGGTGGACAGCTGTATATGGTCGGTAGCAGAGGACACAAGGACAAGCGCCGGACAGACCCGGGTGTATACACACAGACACAGCCTCCCCACTACACCGGAGATCTGAAGCCGGTGATGCGTGCTCAAGTCGCGACTTGCACTTGACCACGACCTCGCCCGACCCTCGTCAGCCCTTCCGAAACCAGTTCTAGTCGACATGAACCGCATAAATTACGATGAAGGCGTACGCCAGCGCGCCAAAGGAGTAAGTCAGCCAAATCCAAGTTTAACTTGGGCTCGATTGACGCTCTTGCCGAAGCAGAGCCTGGCGCAGGCTGCTGGAGAGGAAGAGGTTTGCGACTATGTTCGGTGCTATGAGCAGGGTATTCGACTTCCAATTGCTACGGTAAGACCCATCGATCCACATACGGTCGTCATGATCCTGGATCTCATGGTGAGGCTCCAGGATACCGTTCGAACAAACCTGAAAACGAGGTGCCAGCAAGGGAGTTTAGCGATGAAGACACGGCAGGAAATGGCAGGTGCAGATGGCTCGATTGAAACGGACATACAATGGCGGGACCTATGGCGACGATCCGGTCAGTCAGCGTCCACTTTCTCTTTCGCGCTGACACATTGGTCTTAGCTTGGGGCTCGATATGGATGGGTGCTTTAGACGTTATTTGATCTTCGCCTATACTAAACTTGTTTCTTGGTTTCGTGCGTTTCGAGGGAAATACTCTGTAAACGGAAATCATTTGGCCAATGGTGCGTATATTGTTATCAACAATTTGCCATTTTATCTACTGACCTCAATCAAAAACATGTTACTTGTAGTGTCGTCTGGGTCAGGAGTAGGTGCAGGAACAGGTTGGTGGGATAGGAGGGATGCTGATCTTGATTTGGGTGGTGAGTAAACGTATTTTCTTGGGGCTGGGTTATATGTAGCGATGAAAGCTTTGACAATTTTTGAAGAAGGAACCTCAGTCTGCTCCGAATCAATCCTCAACCATGAATCGGCTGCAAGTGATTTGTTTGCTTCCGCCCACTCGCTACAGACTCCCCAATTCGGAACCGTGGTAGCGTCGACATTTCTCAACTGTCGAAGCGCTGTTACGGTCGAGTTGACCAATATGCATTCGCGAGTGACCGCTTGGTGTCCACCTTGCGACTTCTGGTTTCGATACCGCATATCAAGCGAGTCGAGAAGTTGACGGGCTTACAAACTGTGAGTGTCTCATCTCCACACAACAAATGTTACTCACAATTTTGCTTCGATGCTGGGGGTCTTGGACAACACGCCTCCGACTGTTTTCCTGGTTGGAGATCTTCGATGATTGGGATCCAGGATGACCAGGAAATGTTCCTTCGTCCTCGATCCTTGTCCCCTTAGACGTTGCGGTATGACAGTTCACTTTCCAGACAATGCCGGTAAGTTTTTAGCCCCTGTTGGGAAGTATAGTATGAGTACCCACATCCTTCTTTCTTCCGGCTTGTCGTGCGCAAGCTGCACTCTTTTCGTTTGCCACTCCATCTGTGTCCTTCTGAGCCAAGTACAAATATACCATCGATTTAAACGCGACAGACGATGATTCGCAAAGTCGCACTTGAAGTATGGTCTTGAGGTAAGTCTTGTGTTTATCCGGTACACGCGGCCCATCGGTAGCAGCGTTGTAGAATTCCTCACCCCATGCCTTGAATTTCTCATCAAACAGCCGGCTATAGTGTGGGCGGAGGACTTTGTTGGCATCCAAGTACACAGGTACGCCGCCTTGACCGTGGCGTAGCTCGATATTCATGCTATTCGTGTGTTTGATTTCACAAATTCCAAGGGCAACGTCGCGCACATGATGCTATGAGTAAAACCATGATATATGCGCTTCGCACTCACTGCAACTATACGGCCTTGCGACGCGCGAACGCGCCCTCGAGTGCGCCTTTGAATAGGTTCTGCATACCTGATTCAACGGCATGTGGGTGAGATGTGTGCAAGTGAGCCAAATGACACATGCTTTTTCTTGGAGATTGAACTCGAACGCGCGCATGAACTTCACTAGAACCTACAATAATGTAAGTGAAACAGGCTAAGCTGCTACAGCAAAATAACTTATTTTCTTCGCCATCACCTTCTTCGCCTTGTTCGCTGCTTGGGTGCCCCTCTTGACGCTCCTCGTCTGATTTGGGCGACACGATGTCACCAATGCCTATCTAGCCTCCTGCGTCTAAGTCAAACAGTAAGCAGAGAATGTGTGCGAACACAGTCCACTCACCAAAATCAGGCGTAGCGAGCTCTGGTTCAGCAACTCGAATATTTGAAGAGTTCGACTTGTACGCAGATACAACCACGCCACTTTACGACTCGGCCACTATCGTGGTCGTCAGGGCAAAGAACGCAAGTGTGAGTCCGTTCGAATAGCGTTTAACACCAAATGCAGACGACAGTGTCAGCGCTTGTAATGTAAAGTAGTGTTGAATGTCATGAATGTTTGATTTAGCGATATACAGGCCAGTCATGGCGGATAAGGAATTGTAAGCGCTGTCACATGAATGGATAAGGTATGATAAGGCACAGGTAACCGCACTCATTCTGAGCCTTACAGTAAGGCACCTTGCTTACACCCAAACAAGGTGATTTGCCTTCGAGCAAAGTCTCCTTGCACTCCCCAAGCAACCTGTCATGCGTGCCATACATTAGCAATTCGGACCAGGTAAACAGCGCTCACCTGATTCGGCAATGCCCCTTGCATGGAGATATTCAATGAGATGGTCCCGTGTTGCTCTACTGGTCATTTCTGACCGAACAATAGTGCCACCAAGTTCTTGCTTGTGCCAACTCAAAATTTCTTCCTTGGCAGGCGATCCCAGATTTTGTTTTGCAGCTTGCTTAGCTGTCTACTGTTTCAGCGCAATTCTCTGATGTTTGAAAAGCGCTTTTATCCGGTACGGGAGATGCGCCCGTAGACCAGCTGTATGGAGCACATCTACCCAGAATGTAAGCGTTTATTCATTTGATTATCACTTGGCTAACTATTATTACAGATCCAGAGACAGTCTTTTGACGCCCCCGCCTCCCCAGATTGTTAATTCAGAGTCCAATGTTCATCGTTGTCTAGCAGGTTTTTTCCGCACCAACGACCGGTGCCGCACCTTCTACCAATGGCTCCAATTGACTCCCGAGCGATGCGAGCAACGGGGAAAGCTCCAAGCTACTGATGGAGGGGACTGCATTTGTAGTGCATTGGCTACGAACGCACTCTCGTCCCATGGTAAAAGGGACATGTCGTTTATCAAGGTAAGCAAACTATTTTGCATTGACTCAAGCTACTCACATATATACAGTACAAATATGATGAAGACGAGAACCTGAGAAACGACAAGGAGGTCAAGATGATCAAGGTTTTTGGCTACGGCCGCCTTGATTTTATCGTCGCACTCACCCTTCCCGCTGCCCCCGAGTTTGGTGTCGACAAGCCCCAGTTCCACATCCTAGCGCATATAACCAAGCCAAGGATGCTCGCGGAGATGCCCCGACCAAACGGATTTTGTACACGAAACTTGGACAATCATTCGTCCTTGATATGACGTCTGTCAAGCACTTTGTTGCCCGAGTGGATACGCGAGGGGAGAAATCAGGGGGAGAATGGGTGATAACTGACCGTAGTGAGTCACTATGCCCAACTGTTTTTTATCAGGAGGACGGGTTCGAGGGCGATGATTGGGGCGCATGATGTAAGATAGAGACGAGCCGCACAGTTAATGCAACCCACGAAATTAGATGTGCTTGTTCATCGCTACTGAGCACAAGTACATCGAGCTGGTACATCTGAAAATTAGGTGTGTCAATTAACTACGCACCACATCCGCCTGGACTCGATAGACAACATCCTCATCTAAAATTAGATGTGGGGCTTTTCATAGTGTATAGCCTTTGGTCCAGAGATCAAGCGCAGTGTGCGCTCATGCACATAATTCACCCTACTAAATCGACAGGCAACCAGCTACTCCAGGGGCCAAGAGGTCAGGACCAGGCCAGAAATTCCTAGTTCTCCAACTGCAGGTACAAAAGGTAATGGTCACTGTGTCGACATGGCTCACAAACCTTGTAAAATAACTGATTGATTTTATGGATAGCTGGGGATGGATCAAAGGGGCTTTCAGAACAGATGATTAATCAAGCACGATACGAACTTGGTAAAATTCAAAAAATCCCGGCCACTCTGCAAGACGTCTTGAAGCATATTGATCCCAATGATCTGAAACGGTCCCAGAGCTACGAGTTCAACCAGCATTGGACACAACTAAACGCTGTTAACTTGAGCATGCAACAGATCCTCCATCCAACTAGTTTCCCAAATGCAACCTCATATGCACAACATACTATTTCTTCAGATAATCAACCTATTACTGGAGTTGCATCAGAGGTTATTCTTCCCCCTTCGCCAGAACAAACACAGCGCTGTCAGAATTCTCATGCCATATTCTAGTTTGATACTTTTATATAATACCGTAATATCTGATACTTTTATGTTCATACGGAAACATAGCCACCCTCCCCTTAAAAAGAGAGCTGGTCGCCCTCGACTGGCCCAACCGCCAACAAAAGACAGAAACAGCACAGGAACAATAAGACAGAAGACAGGGGAAAGACCAAGAGACACGAGAGAGAAAGAAAGGAAAGAGAAAGCCTGAGAAACAGAGAACAACAGGACCATGAAACGAAAAAAAATCGGCCATAAGTCATCAGCTCATACCACCCGCGACAGAAGCAGAGCAAGGCCACTGGCGATTCGATGCCGTTGGAGAGATCACCCATGCCACTCAGGTACAGTACTGAAGCCAGCTGGCTTAAAACACCCGGTACAAAGTTATTCACACTCACGACATCAATCACCACATCCTGATTAGGCTCCCTGCCTCTACACAGCCCATTGCCTGTCATCCTTGAGCAACGTTATTGGCCACACGCGGGTTGACACGCCTGCCGTAAGCCACAGGTTCCGCTGGTTCGATTACTATCTGCTCAAACGGGGGGAGAACCAGCAGGGCAAGGCGTGGTTTGACAATGATTGGCGTGTTCAAATTGTATCTTGCTGGGCTGTTAGCAATTCGAGGAAGACCTATGCAGCCGAATAGCGCCTCTCGGAGGCCTGGTGGGGTAACAGGGCAAGTGCGGCAGTGAGGGGAAACATCTTGAGCAAAAAATAGGAACCAGACTGGATTTGGCGCTTCCCCGTATGAAGCTCGATCCGTGGGTTGTTCTCGAGTGCTGGAGGGGAAGGTGTGGTCGATGAAACCTGCGCTGACGAATGTGGCAGGCGAGGGAGTACTTCAGAGGCAATACGCTGTACCAGCGAGGCCTTGTCATGTTTGGCTGTCTTGATGATCAATTTGAAGCTGTGCCGAACGCATTTTGGTTGCGCTTCGAACCAATCGAGCATGGCGCGATGAGCAAGCCCAGCAAGAACGTCATCGCGCAGGTCGCGCTCGGCGTTCCGGGCTCGGCGTTGATCTTTGGGGTTGGCGGCGGGCATAACGGTACGATGGGGAATGGAAGTGGCGGCGCAGATGCGAGTTGGCGGTGGCAACAGCGAACCGAATTTTATCCCACCACAAACAGCACCAAAAGATGCAGGAGGAGCAGGCGAGTCAAATGGTGTACTACAGTCGACGAATAGACAAAAAACGCGTGAGTATAAAATCGAACACTGTGAAGGCGGTTGGAGCTTCACGTACGATCGAGTGGGTGACGAAGCAGCGCGTGATCGATCTGCCAATCGCTGCTGCGGGACTCAGGTAGCACCGTTGGATGCCCACTGAGGGAGTCGAACGATATAAGCTAGAGGGCGAGCGGTTGCAAAAAGACTGAGAAAAGGGAATTGAAATGACGCTAGAGGGGCGTAGGTGTACAGCCGTAGAGAGAAAGCCCAACAGCGAGACGGGGGGGGGGCGTGCGAGCTTAAACGATACGCAAGGTGCAGAACTACTCAATAGAATCAATAGAACCAGTGGCACAGGCTGGGGACGCGTTTTGGGGGGATCGGATATGCGACAAATGTGGATGGACGACAAGCAAAATGGATAATCGAGCGATCAGAGGCTTGGAGGCGACGATTTGTAGTGAGCAGGGGATTATGGGGTCCACGTTTGCAACTAGTATCGAAGAACATTGTGTATGGAGCGCGCAATACACGAAATCGCTGCGGAGCGAAAAGTTCGTTGTGTGGGACACGGTCGGAGCTGTTGGAACGCTTGAAAGTCACATTGGATTGCGCTGATATGCGCATTGAAGCCGGATAGGGGCTCCTATAAAGTCGTTGGGGGTTGTTGTCGCACACAGCAACTATGTGGCGCAGCGGGCGTAGACGAGCGGTGAGGCATAAATGATCTTGTTGCAATCGGAGAGAACTGCGAAACGTGAGTGTTAATTTTGCGCATACCAAAATTTATATAAATGCGTACTTTGTATGTGGAAAGATAGCTTGCACGTTAACCGAGGAAAAAAGCTCCTCCCGCGGAAAGGACGACACAGTGCCCAGGGATATCAGACCCCCGCACCTGAGTACTAAGTCTGCCTGTAGCAATCTGCCGCCGCCCTTTAGCGCGTTTGTAGCTCGACCGTTGATCAAGCCGAGTGAGGCTGTTGATCGTCAGCAGATGAAGGTCGCTTGAGTGTTGTTGTCACGTGCACAACATATTTCAAATTGAGGTCAGGTGACCTTTTGGCTTTGCCCTACCATTTGCTATCGCCTTCACATAGATACGAATGTCGAAACCTAAATGCCCTGGCAAGCGAAAACGAAATTCCTCACCCATTAGTCCAGTGAAAGGCAAGCGAAACAACACTGGGGATACCCTTGTAAAAGGTATCCTCAGCGATGTTGGTCGACTGGGTCGCCATCTTGCATGTACGGAATATAGGAGGCACGATGTAGATGCACTTCGAGCACCGTTGTTGAGCTTGAAGAAGAATCTAGATCAAGTAGGTAATTGTCGAGTTACGAACAAACAATCTAATCAATTGCATATATTTACAGACTGCGCGAAGTATAGAGTTTGACCCGAGTGCGCAATACGCAACTATGATCCACGAAATTGTCAATTTTGTGTCTGAATACAAGGGATTACTGACAGAGGTGGTCAAAAATTTTGCAAAGAATCCGGACGAAGAGCCTCTAGGTTTGTTTGCATGGCCTTTCTCACCACGCGAACGGTTTGAACCAATGTGTAACTTTGCAGTGTGAGTGTTATAGATTGTATTTGGATAAAAATGCTTGATCTATATCCACTAGATCGGTCCTGGCAGCGCAGAAATTTGAATCAGAAGAACTAAAGATCAAGAAAATGCAAGAGGCGTGCCAGGTACTGCGGGTATGTTGAATGTACTGCAAGTGCGATCTCATTACCAACACCTTACAGTTGTTCATACAAGAGAATCGGGAACTTGTTAAGGCACTAAGGAAGGTCGATGACAAATGTACGCATTAATACTTGTTGATTTTCGACTAAATGCAATACTTAAAGCTATTGTACAATTTTGATAGTGAAATCCTACACTAAGAAACTTCGTGCTCGCGTTTTATACTTGGTTGCCCAGCAACAGATAACACTTGAAGCGCCAATCGAAAAGCTCACTGTTGAACAGCTGCAAGATCTGGTTGACAAGAACCCCATTCCACATGACTTCAATGTTTTCATGCTCGATGACTATCACAACAACCATAACTGTAATACTTGCCGGAAGAGTACTAGTGAAGAGTACGGTAAATATAGGTCTCCCCTGGATGGAAATGGTACACCGCAGATACCAGGACTATTCCCAAAGGGTCCCGTTTCACTAGAGGATGTCGAAAATCACAACTTTCGCTATATCACCGGCGGAACGACTTGTGGCTTAAGCCGTTCACCAGAGAATGGTGAAAAGGAGTTGGCACTCTTTGTCTGGTACCCAGACATCAATAACGAAACTCCTGAACGAAGTGCACGTCTGGAACGACTGGGATATTTGATATGGTTGGGTGCGCAGTACTCCTCAAAATGCACAAGCAATGGGCCACATCTAGCGGTACCTAAAGATTCACGTACGTAGTGGTCTTCAACAGGCGTATATGCTAACCTCGTATGCTATTAGGTGGCTACATGGGCGTGCTGGGGAAGAGGAAAGACTTTAGTACAAAGATTCCATGGGGCCCATATGCTATCCCTCCACGTTTTAAGGGTAAAAAACAAAGTTATGTGGATTTTCAAATGCAATATCTACCAGAAATGGCAGTGAGTCTCCCCCTCCTATACATACAAGAATCTGATTCCAGATCATTTAAGACTATCCTTACATCTTTCTTCCTCGAGTCTGCCGCTTCGATTACGGCAAAAAAAACAACCAATTTCATGGGTCAGTTCAATCTTCCACCACTAGAATCAACAACAATCGACGAACAGGTGAGCTATTACAACACGTATCTCGTGTACATGCCTGAAGAACATGCCAAACTAGGAGTGGAAGCAATCTCTAGGTTGCAACATGACAATCTCATGGAATAGGTTCTCAAACGAGTGCCATCTCGACAAAGACGGGCATAGATTCGTATATGGAGCTTTTGTGTTTGTCGACAAAAATAACGGCCAGCTCATCAAGGACCCGGCTCGAATTGCTAAATATATGCGAGGCGGATACCTCATATGGCCAGATCTTCACTTAGCTCTTAAAATCATCGAGTGCACAGGCGTCGTGCTATTATTTTGGCGAGGGACACACGAACGACATTGCACAATTACATCAGACATTCTTGACGACAGTATAATTCGATACGGTACTTCCATCCAGGTGAACAAAAGATTATTTGATTCGGTTCAACGCTATCATACACAGCTGGACAAGTTGGAACGATGGGAGGCAATGGGAGGAAAAGGAAAATGCCCGCCTATACCGGAGCTGCCAACTGACCTTGGAGATCTGTGCGTGGGACTATACGACTAGATCCAACTGTGTGTAGCGTATGCCCTTCCTCCAATGGTACAGAAGGAAAATGACATATGATGGTGCGAAAACTGGCACGATAAGTTGTAAAGATATCTACACGGGCCAACGTGGGATGGCTCGATTATGCAGCAATCCAAGGCTTGCTCAGGGACCCAGAGTTATGCACGCTCTGAGGGACAGGAGGGTGATCATACACAGTACTCGGTCGAGGATGATGGCATTTCGGGTACTTGCCCGTCGTCGAGCTTGCCGCCGGAGGAAATCCTCGTTTCATTGGATGCCAAGACACTCGATCCCACCACGTTCGAGCCTAAGATGCTCAGCACCGTCGAAGGACAGACCGAGCGGAGCTCTAGCCAGCTCAGATGTTGAAGTCCGTTCTGCCTTGAACCCGATGCGTTTACCCATTTTTATCTACTGTATAGTTGCTAATAGTTGCGTTCGTGGTACGTACATATAGGCAGCGACATCTCGCGCGATACCGGCCGCTTTGATTGTCATGCTCATGAATCGAGCGATGGCGGCTCCCTATTCTTGCCATTGACCCATGGCTCATGCCTGTCCCCCGCTGCTGACCAGACACAACCCCTGAATATCTTCTCATACCTCTTCAGCCTCCTAAAGCCGAAACCTCGACCCTCAAAGAGAGATAGCTCGACAAAGCATAGTGTGAGTTTGGGGTTGGAAAGACGACAGAGCTCGAGTTGATCCACCAAGGCAGGCTCAATGTTACAGATCGCCTCTTCTTTGCCCCACTGCCGCCAGTGCCGCTCATCGTGAGGTAGAACGCATATTGGGTCGATCGGGACGCATGCCACGCTCCTTGAGAATAGACGCACCGTTGTCGACAAGAGCGATTAGCTTTTCACGCCATTCATTGTCTTCCATGTCGTTCGACGGAGCGCATACGTGTCGGGCAAAGTAGAGGGCATTGGGTAGCTCAGCACCAGCCTCATGCCTGCAGGAATATTTGTCGATATTGAAACGAGGGAGCTGCTCAGCGACCTTTTCGTATGCGTTCAGGAGGGCATCACAGTTCAGCGAGTTTGCAATTGATCCTGTATGGATCAGCTTGCGGCTGTTGACGATGTGGGTCAAATCGCCAACGGACCCGGCACGCTTGGGAGTGTTGATGTTGATGCTAAATCAAAGTTAGGAAGCCCATCTAAAATAGAAGTCCCAGCACTCACCCATTGTTGAAACAAGGTGTTGGCGGCGGCGAGCTCGATTGACCAAGTTTGAATCTCCACATAACAATGTTTGGTGCATCTCCGTCATCGTGATCGTCTCCTTCCTCGTAACCCACCGAGATGAGGTTATATGCGCGGTACGCACGACGCACGTAGACATCCATCGAAGCTGAATGCACAATTAGCGAACAACGTCGCAGCCAAGTCAAGAAAACTCACCAACCAATACCCAACCATCGTTGTGCGCAAAGAATCCGGGCAACATACCATATGCAATAAACTTCGAATCCGTCAACTGGCGCAACACCTTGGTCGACCACCACCACCCGGCTCGCCCAAATAGCCCGCACGAGCTGAGTCACGAGGACCTGCTCCATCTGCAAGGACCGCTCCTCGTACGAGGGCTGCTGTGTGCAAATGAGCACCTCGCGAGCCATTAGCGCGACCTGGGTAGCCGAGCGACTCTCCAGCACCGCGATGCCACGCAGGACCTCGTTCAGGCTCTCCTCGACACCACCAATAGCCGGTCCAGGTGCACCACGCTGAATCTCCTCAAGAAGAGTCAAGAAGAGCTTGTTCTTGCTCTGAGCCTTGGAGTGACTCGAAACAAGGGCGGCGACCTTTTCGAGTTCGGTCCTGTACTGCTCTCGAAGCTTGAGCACCTTTCCCTCGAATCAACCTCTTCCAAATAATCGATGTGTAGATTTGTAGCGGGACAAAAGCGCGATGATGGTGTTCCACTCGTGGACTTTGAGACCAATATCAAGCAAGTCGACGAGTTGGGTGCGTGCAAGAGGTCGGTTTGGGGGCTAAATGTTTTCTTGGAGATGGTTATCCAACAACTTGCGCAAGCAGGCAGCTGGGAATTCTGGAGGAGCAGGCTTGGAATGGGCAGTATCGATCGCAGCACCGGTCGCATCCTTGGAAGGCAAACGACCGGACAATGCCGCAAGCGTAGAAAAGTACATTGAAAACGGCAGCTCCGGGTCACGAAGCACAGTCCATAGATCCTTGAGTGTCGAAGCCGTGGTTGCTTGGTTGTCAAAGCCGTCAACTTGGATGTTGTGCAAGACTTGGGCCGAGGCATGCAGGCGCTGGAGCGGCTTGTTTCCAATCGCGTTGGGTGGGCCTATGCTGGGAAGCAGACCCTCAAATGGCTTGGCGTGCTCGACGCATGTCGGGTCGTCGAGAGCGGGGTTACCTAGGATATCACCGGGCTCCAGACTGACTCCAGGTTGCTTGACAAACGTGATCGTTCCGTCCTTGGCAGCGATCAGCGGCATGAGCATTTTCATGACCTACATCGAAATGATTAGTTGCAACCAATGTGAACAACAAAGCGCGTACCTCGATCTCAGCATAGGGCTCACCAGCGTTGACGTGATCCCGGCTATCCAGGAAGAACCGGACGAGCTTGCCGGGGCTTGCACTGCGGAGCCACGTCGGGTCGTTCTAATGTTCGATCAAGCATGTCTTGCCGTCGACCATCCACAAACGGCTCCGACCTCTTCACGCCAGTACGCCCAGCGACTCTTGCCGTCCAAGAGCGCCAACGGCCCTCCGGCCACCAACGGGCGTACGCCGACCATTGTACGACCGCCATTGAGGTACAGAGCTCAAGTAGTGAGCGATGAACGAGCGGCAGTAGACGGGTAGCGCGTCTTTTCATAGATAAACTCGACGCCGAATATGGTCTTGAGTGTGTCGCGTGCAGGGACTCAGCCCTTGTCAAGGATCGCGAGTTCTGGGCGGCATAGTACCAGTCGTACTGGTACGTTTGATGGATCACCTACCGCCGACGGTTCATTGCACCCTCGATTGAACGCACTCCTCAGTGGCTGGACGAGCCGTTCCCCCAGGAGGCCTGAAAGATTGCAAGCGTTCGACGGCCGGGTTTTGTGTCTGGCCAGCAGCGTTGTCCAATCCAAGCTGGATAGCGAAGCGCCGTTCGCAGCAGTTTGCGTGCGGGTTATCAATCTATTCTGCACGCAGCGTCGTGAGCGCCTGTTCGGGCGACATCTACAAAGCACACAAGTCGAGGAGCTGCACCGGAATGTCAAGCTGTCGGTGAGAATCGTTAGCACCCATAACACACGATCAAAAAGCTAAGCGCAAGAAACGGGGCATGCCGACTGATCTGGTTGTGCATGGAGTCGGGTTGAAAGTCAAGCTTTTGTGTGAGGTCGAGGATGATGCCTCCACTTGCCCTATAAATAGTTGGAAGTTAGAATAATAATAAAACCAAAGAGATGTGACAGCGACGTACTGTTTCGACAGGGGATCTGCCTGTCCGAGTCTCAGTCAGGGTGCGGTTCTCGGGGTGCGTCGGGTGCATAGTTGTTGAAGATGGGAGCGGAGAGCTCGGAGGCTGCAACGCCACGCTATTAGTCGAGGAGCAAGTCGTTGGAGGGCTTTTAGTGCGGACAGGGTGGATCTCGGACTCGGCATGGCAGTGGTTTGCTGCGAACACAGGCGAGTTGTGTGGAATTTTATGGACGAAATGGGGGAGAATGGCTTACCATCGGGGTCGTGCAGCTACAGTCGCGGCCGGCCCGGGCAATGTTGCAAGCGCTACCCTCGCACTGCAAGATATCGTGCTACCGGAAACCTGAGTCCTGCTGCACGTTTTGTATGTAGTGCTGGCCGTCCGAGACTGCAGATGCAGGATAGGGTAAATCGGCCGTGGTTGTATAGAAGAGTTGGCAGGCCCAGGATGCGTGAATAGCGGGACGATTAACTTGGACCAAAGGGCGGCTGTTGCAATACCATCACGCGCCAGTATACGGCCAGGCAACACACACACGAATACGGTATGGCGCTCTCGGCTTCAACCCGCACATAACGGGATCACATCGGACCAGGACTGTTTGCTCGAGCCAAGCTCAAAAAAACGGTATCTAGACGAAACGTGGTGGGTTATTGCTTTTTATTTTTCTTAAACAAGAACACCTACCGTAAGCATTGCCTGACCGTTGGGACGGAGCAAGGACAAGATTGTTCGAAAGTGGAGTACATTTTTGCTCGGTACGCGCCATTCTGGTCTTCTTCGCCTAGTCGAGGGTAGTGTCGTGAACCAGACTCTTCAATCGGAGTGTCGAGGGTGTTTGTCTGACTGTGTAGCTCGAGCGGGATCCAACCGAGTGCCCTGCCGTGATGCGGTTCGCGTCAGAACGGCCAAGGTCACCGGAATCTTTCGGAATCAACCTCGGCCTCTGTGTTTGCCGCCCTCAATATCCTGTCCCGTTGGCTCACAGGATGACGCTACTGTGAACCACTACTCGCAAGGCGCACAAAATCAATGAATATACGAGTAGACAAATACACAAATAGGCTTGAGTACACGGATAGACTCGAACACACGAGTAGACAAATACACCAATAGACGAATAGGCAAACAGGCGAATAGACGAATAGACGAGTAGACAAATACACCAATAGACGAATAGGCAAACAGGCGAATAGACGAATAGACGAATAGACGAACAGACAAACGGACGAACAGACAAGTACGCGAATACACAAATATGAGCTATGCAAAGGAACTTGTCGAAAGCAATATCAGACGCTGTCCACGCTAGAGCCTCAGATATTAGGCTCCATAGCCGCTACCTGTCTATATTTTTCCGCTGGTGTGATCTCAACATTGTGCCTACCATGAATTGAATTTTAAGAAACTAGACGCCAAAGAACGGATAAACCACTTACTCTTGCGACAGGTGCCAACACATCATATGACCACGAGCCCTCATGTGAGGCTGGGTAAACCATGGTTTCTCTACCCCAGCTCGTTGACATATCAGACAGACCCCCCGGAAATCACGGTCGTTCCGAAACGAGGGCCTCAAATCAGACGCCTGGACTAACGATGGTCCCTTGCGAGAGACAGGGTCATGGCCATACGTGTATGTCAGCTTTTGCTCTTCAAGAACCGAGAGCTGGGACTCGATTCTAGAGTGGAGTCTCTTAGCCTCGACGAAGTGCATAACCTAGACGATATGTCAGGACTAGCGAACTCGTGCAGCGGCCGTGTAACTCACCACCGAGACGACTCCGGAAAGGTATGGGTAGTTGCAACATCCGCATTTGAATGACGCCATGTTGAGTTCGACGCAGGTTGCGTCTTGGTACCCAGCAGCGGTGAGCACCTCGCGGGCTGCTAGTGAAATTCTACCGTGCAGCTTGACTCGACTGAGATCATCCAGTGCCAGGCCATCCCTAGTTTTGTTGTGAAGCCCTTGGACTAAGCCGTCGTACGTGAATAGCCTAGCCGAATCTCCAACAACAACACAAAAAATGGTTGCCGCATGAAGCAGCGTGTTGGTGTCCTCGTCGAATTCCATGTGCAAATCGCCATTCCCACCTGCAGTAACTTGACAGCTGGCTCCAACTTCAGGGGCATCTCCGTCAGAAGCTACAAGGGCAGCTGCGTCAAGAGGTCTATCAGCATTATTGTGGCAAGGGCTCCCATTTATATCCTCACCTGGATCCTCCTCTGCGCCGGTGTCCTCACCTTTGTCCTCGCCTGCGTCTGAGTGGGAGTTGGTGTCAGAGTTGGTGTCAAAGTTGGCGCCAGAGTTGGTGTCGAAGTCGGCGCCAGAGTTGGTGTCAAAATTGGCGCCAGAGTTGGTGTCAGAATCAGTGTCAGAGTCGGCGCCAGAATCGGTGTCAGAGTTGGCGCCAGAATCGGTGTCAGAGTTGGCACCAGAATCGGTATCAGAGTCGGCGCCAGAGTCGGTGTCAGAGTCGGCACCAGAGTTGGTGTCAGAGTCGGCGCCAGAGTCGGTGCCAGAGTTGGTGCCAGAGTTGGTGTCAGAGCCGGTGTCAGAGCCAGTGTCAGAGTCGGCGTCAGAGCCGGTGTCGGAGTCAGTGTCGGAGTCCTCGTCAATGCGCTTGAGGACTTCCTGGTACAGTTCTGCACGTTCAGCTCCACCTGATGAGACATTCAACAGTTGCAGCCGGGGTGGGCAGCTCGGTAAGCCCATCTCCACTTGAGTAGTCCTGACACTTGTCGCCAAAGCGTGCTTCATCTTCGCCCTCCAGTCTTCGATTGCCTGCACAACTTTATCCTTCCATTCAAGTTCGAATATGGGTTCGATCTCGTGGAGAGGTATATCCATGTTGCGCCATTGTATAACGACAGCAAGTTTGCAGACCTCAGCAAGTGATGGCATAGGCTTCCATTTGCTGAGCAAACGTGCGGCTTTGGCTGGTGGAGCATGGGGTATGCTGGTGACTAGACCGTCTGTGTCCGACTGCATTGGTCCAACCACTGCAATTATCATCCTGAGTTGTGACTCGTGCTGGCGTGTTTTGATGTCGTCCAACAGAAGTTTGACCAGCTTGTTCTCACCCCACGCCCATGCTATGAATACATCAGCTATGCCCAAGCGTGCTTCCTTTCTACTTACTGCATTCATTCAGAATGAATTCCCGACTGAGGATAGAATCAAGAGAATTCCGGCTCTCTAGCAGCAGCTCCTGCTCGATGTCATAGCCGGCCTCTTTTGCTCGTCTCTTGAATCTGGGGATAGCACCAGTCAGTGTTAACACCTCGGAATTTGTGGGATGGCTCTCAGGTTACTCACCCGGCCTGCCATTCGGCTAAGAGGCGCGGCTTTTCAACTTCAGTCAAGTATCAGCTCAGAGCGCCAGAGATCTTGAGTCTATCAGCAGGTAGACCTCCTAGCGCTCGTACATTCGTACCTTGTCCATGCCCCCCTGTTTGGCCTTCCATGCCTCCCACTCTTCACGGCTGCTTTCGCTCTCCTGCTGCTGGGCCTTGGCCCACAGCTCTGACCCTTCTTGGACATGCGACCGCCGACAGTATTCGGTACCATTCCTATTTCCAGGAGATTTCAAAGAGTCTACAAGATTGTGAAAAAGTTAGTGTGTAAGTCTTTGCCGTTAAAGAATTGCCTCACAGGTTGAGGACACGATGACTTGTTTCACCTCTTGGTTCGAGATGCTTCTCCATGGGACGACACTGCAGCGAGTCAGCACCTTGCTACACCATAAGCTAAAACAGTGGGCAGCGGACTCACCATTTTGGAAAACATTTTGCGCATAAGCGCATGAAAAGCTTCGGGTCCATTGGTTTCAAAAACATGATCATGGCCCCGCAGTTCTACCGGTATGAACAAGGATGAGCAAAACTTGATACATGGAAAGCCGGGCTCAAAGTATCTTCACTCACCGTACAGTACGGCATGTGTATCATCCAAAGCCAGTACGTTGCATGAACCCCTGAGGGGGCCTTTGGTATATCATTCTCCTCGGCGATGCGCACCCACATTCCCTTGAAGGCAACCCCCCAAAGAGTAAGATGGACCGGTTTGGATACCACGCTGAACGACAGCATGTCTTTGACACCTAGATGGGGGAATATATGCTGACGTTCGGGTTCAGCAAGGAAACAAGGTGCGAAACAAGGCCATCCACTCACATCGACTACAACATCGCAAGGGAGCCTCAGGATTAGTATACTGTCGCCCATTTCGCGTTTGGGGTCGATAAAACTGGATGGACAGCGGTTTTGTAGAGACGGTCGAAACAAGGATAAGACCGCACCCCCACCAGTGTTTGTATGTGTTTGGCTGAGTTAGTCAGCCATTGGGACGTGTTGCTGCAAGTACCCAGCGGTATCCCAGGTTATCCACCGTACACTCTTGCACAGGGTATGCCATGAGGGCGAAATCATCAGGAATCTAGAAGACGCAAGCGGCAGAGAAAAAAATTAGGACATTCATAGCAATCTCAATATCGTTTTGGTTTACCGATAGCTTCTCCAGCCAATCCTCGAGGTCCTTGCCTCGTAACCATGGGACTGGGCGATTGCCAGAGTGCCTACAATAATTTTTAGATATATACGATGCATCCAGAAATCGCAGGACTGACCTCAGGTGTTTCGCCCTCAGTTTCCACAGGACCCAAACGATTGGCCTTGGTTTCGAGAACCTCGATGTCTTGGAGGGCGTCTTGGAGGACGTTGTCCGGCGGGTCCGACGCATCGTAGCAGAGGCACGGTGAGACTTGCTCGATCGCTTCCGCTTTGCTGATCGTCTTGACTCAAGGATTTTCGCTCGCCATATCAAAATTGTCTAGCGGCGATCACGGTTTGGCGAGTGGTTCTGTAGAGCGCTCGGCTGGGTGGATCATGCAGATACGGACCCGGCGATTCGCTGTGTTGCGTTGTCCAGGCATAGATCGGCTGAACAATACGCCCAGGTCGACTTCCTCGTTCTCCATCCAGGTTTTTGGACTCGCGTTTCAACTGGAGTTAGGATGGGATGGGGACTCGGCTGGTGTGTTGCAATGTCGCCTCGTATTCATCTTTGATCGAGTGAGTGCGACGCAATTCATGAAATGGCCCAATACTCACCTGATTCAAGTTTATGAAGTGAACTTCCACGGCGGGGAACGGCTGGAGCAGCGGAGTTCGGGTTGAGCGGACGGAAGACGCTGCCACTGAAACAACATGTCAGTCGAACCGAACGGTTCAGTATAAGAGACAACCCACATTTATGATAGACGACTGCTTCTGTTTCGATTTTGCGAGACTGGAGGACATGCGAGCTGGTTACTTCAACTTGGATCGCAGTAGCGTTACTTGAACACCAAGAGCAAGTTGAATAGAAAACTATACATACCGCGTTGAGTATCACCTGCGAACGGCTCGGTCAATGTCCGAATCGTGAACGTGCAATCTACGGAAGCCGGGCAACCGTTGGTGTCTAGAAACAGTATCGGCACCAGGTCAATCAGGTATGGGCCCACGAGCAGTACTGCTGGATTACGGCCAAGAGCCAAAATCAGCCTAGAGCGATGAACTTATTAGCGCTGAACGCAGAACGGGGCACGATTCACATACCATCGATAGCTGGCGGCAAGCCTCGCAATGCAGTAATGGCCGCCGAGTCGATGCTGCGCAAAGGCACATAAACAACGCGACTGTATTGGTGCGGACGACAGTCGTACGGGTGTGGGACAATTTCAGTGCACGTGAGGCAGACACTTAGTAAACCAAGCAAAGGGAAACATTGTGATCGCAATACGTACCCATACTACTCTGCTTGGAGTCTGTGCTTTCCACAAGCACTACGAGACGCAGTCGGACCATATATGCGCGGCTATGCTATTGCCTGGTACCCATCGGCTTCGGCAGACCGACCGAATTGATTCCGCCGCCACCGGTTTCGAACCTCTGCAGAGCGCGTCAGCGGAAGGGATATTCGCCCAAGGCGCCGATAGACATGTCCGCCAGATATATCCGATTCTCGCTAGCTATGTCACCGATTGGCTAGAGCGGAACGATTTGGCTTGCACAACTCGGAGCGACTGCCCAAAATGCTTGCAGAGACGGGCGGGCCGGGGTCAAGGAGGACCGCGTGCAAAATTACGCAATCAGGCCGACACTATTGCAGCGATACACGCGTATGAGCACTCCAAACGACCTGCAGACTTGGGGGCTTTGAACACGAGGCCGTACGTACCGTTCTAGGCCAAACTCCTGCACGTCAACTTCGGGGCACGCCTCACGCCCGATGTTCTCCACCAGCTGTACAACGGTATGTACATTCATGCCCGGAATTGGGTTGGGATCTTGCTAGGGAGCAAAGCGTTTGATCAAAGGTTCATGGCAACGCCGGGAGCCCAAGACCCACAACGTTTCACGAAAGGGTAACGACGGTCGAGGCCTGGACGGGACGAGAGTCGGGGGACATGCTGCGCCAGTTCCCGCCCGTAGTCGTCGATGCTCAAACACAGGCTGTGTTTGCCCGACGGTCCGCTCTCTGCTAGATCTCCCGTACTTAGCCCACAGTATGCAACTATCGGAGATCGAACTCACCGAAATGGACAAGCCACTTGCGCAGTTCCACAGGAGCAAGCACGCCTTGGTCGACGTGAGGATAATGCGTAGAATAGGTGCGTTTGATTGCTTAGCTAAACTGCATTTGCTGAGCCATTGAGCGCACGATCTTTGTGAGTTGGGCGTACCTGATGGATATAGTACGGAGACGCCCGACGATCTCCATAATGTTGGCGTATGTCGAATAGATGCGATCCATTTCCTCAGATGGAGAAGTTTGCTGAGCGTACGGAGGCAGTTCGTATGCAGCCAACTATGATGGACGTGTGTTATGGCGAGAAGGATGGTGCCGACGAGATTGAGATCAAGCAGTTTGTCGCTATTGACCGTGCGGCCATGCGAGTGGATGATGATTCGAACATAGAGGTCGAGGATGGCGTGGAATGTGAGGATGACTGGGACGGCGCTGATAACATGGAGGTAGAGGGCAATACAGAATCATCAGACAACACCGATCGACTCGGGCCGGCCGGCTTCTCTTCCGCTTAGGCCGCTTGTAATGTCTTGCCGCATCGCCCTGGACTTTTCCTCGCCTCTCTCGCTTGTCGCTATTCGTTGGATCCGGTTGGCGGGTGGCGGGAACGGGAAGGATCACAAGACGCACGTGCACCATCGGAGGATTGCACATGATAAATTACCCAGATATATACTCACCTAGAACCAGTTTGATTTTGTCTTTTGCCCGTTCATCATCCATTTGCTGTGAGTTATATATTGTTCGGCCCACCTTGTCTCCCGCATCGGACGGAATAAACTGAATCGTGCGGCCACCGCTTGCTGACTCGGCACTCACTCCACCTTGAGCCGCTCGTCCGCCCATCCTACAATTCAGTCTTTTTCGGCGTATATGTCTTTAGCTCTGCCAATCCGAGTCCGTTCACTCTGCACCATATATCGTTCAACTTGCCCCACCGTGCACGCGACACCGCTGGTTAACCGGCCCGAATACAGCCCTTTAACGCCTCATCTCGCATTGGCCCCTCCTCATATCCATGGACGATCGATGACTCCACTCTTCGTTTCACCTTATTTTATGGCGTGTTCGCTCGTGCCTAGTCACTCCTGCTTTGCTCAACCTGCGCTTGCACCCTCTAAGCACCTCGTGGTGAACAATAGGAAGTAAAAACCATGTATCTACAGAATGACAGCCTAATTATGCATGATGAGAAGGCTAAACGGAGTTTCAAAAATATATGCTTGGTTGGAGGGCCTGCGTGTGAAACCCCCACACCAAGGCTCTACTGATATCTTCTTGGTGGTTAGCCGCGATACCCGTTGCTGGCAATGGCGGAAGTCAGGTCGACCATGGTCAAAAAGAGAGAAGACATACCGCGTGCTGTGTTTGAGCTGTTTTGTTATTGCTGTGCTTGAACTCTTGAACCTGAATGATCGCCTTGTGCCGGAATCGAACCCCCCAGCTGACGGTCATGGTACCCGAGATCCCATCTGCAAAGGCACCACTCCCGCCCACGCTAAACCTATAGCGCAATTTCAGGCTCCCAAATCACGCTCATAACCACCTGTCACGAGTCTTGGATTTACCCTTATTTTTAAAAACACGACAACCGCACACCAAAAATAGGCGGACCGGGTTTGGAAGATAGGAGCATTGAATAACATATCGCTTTTTTAATTCTCCTTGCGAAATACCTCAATGTTGCTTGCCAAGGTCTCCCCCCCCCGCGATTGTTGCATAAAAAATGACGGGTCTAAGAGTCTTCCTCAGTCACCTGTTCCTGAGCGCCCGTGTGAATAAGTCCATGATTGGACACCCGAGTAGATCTCACAAGACCAATGCATATAAGTTCGGAATCTGAGTAGATACCAGGTCAATCTCTAAGTCGCAAAAATCCTCACAGAAAGCGCATAAGTTCATAGGTCTTGCATGACAACGCTCAGAAGTTTAGTCCCAGGCCCCTAAGCCGTTCTACATTGCGTGCCCTGCAGCGAGCGCTCTATGGGAGCTCTCCGTAAAACATGGATCTGTATCAAGGTGGCCAAAACGTCAAACATAGCTCAAGGGCTCGTCTTGTTAGGTCTTAGGATTAATGTTATCAGAGACCATTTCCGAGAGAAGTCGTTAGTTAGAACGATACTATAAAGTACAACAGGCAGCCATTAAGTCCCCGTCAAAAACAAGCGAGCAAGCAAGGTGTGCTGCCCGGTTACGGGCACATCGATATAATTGAATTATGGCGAATTGGGAAGGTGGCTAAATTGGCCAATGTTTGCACTGCCTCCTCCCTCACTCCACCTGTTCAACACTCTTGAATTTACCTTTTCCCTCCATCACGCTACATTCGCACGGCAGACCGCTATCATGTCGAAGTCCCCGGTACGCGTCTCTGCTCGCTCCATCCACATCTCTCTAACCGACAGACCAGGCTGGACAAATAACAACAACCATGCAAACTTTGATCTCATCGTCGGCGTCGCCGAACGCGCCGGTGTACACGCAGTCTGGGCCGGCTGAGGCCATGGCTCGGAGAACCCGCGGTTGCCCAAGTCATTGGCGGCCTCGCCGAGCAAAATCGTGTTCATTGGCCCTCCGGGATTGGCTATACACTTGCTTGGAGACAAATTTTCGTGGACCATCGTCGCCCAATCGGCGCAGGTACTTACCATGGCCTGGTCTGGCATCGGGATCAACAAGACCAAGGTCAACCCCTTTGGGTTCGTCGAGGTTCTGGACGATGTCTACCGTGCAGCCTGCTTCACGAGCGTGGAAGAGGGCCTCGATCACGCAGCAAAGATTGGCTGGCCGGTCATGAGCAAGGCAAGCGAGGTGGCGGTGTGGAAGGCATCCGTAAAGTCGATAGTGCAGATGCATTCGAAAAACGCACATACCGCAGTGGCAGGAGAGGTACCAGGCGCGTGGTTTTTCCGCCTGCATAATTAGCATCGTTTGGACGTATTTTATTTGCAGGCTCTCCCATCTTTATCACAAAGCTCGCCGGCTCTGCGCACCACCTCCAGGTCCAGAGCTCTCGCTGATCAGTACGGAAACGCGGTTTCGCTTTTCGGGTGCGACCGTTCAGTCCAGGGTCGTCACCAAAAGATCATCGCGCGGTTCTTCCTGGATAGCGGGGATCATGTCGACGCTGGTGAGCCCTATGCGCCACAAGTAAATCAGTCGGGGCACGTGAGCCATCTTGAGCGCTCATAACGCGAGGAGCGCAACACCCCCCCCCCTTTAGCGAGCACTCAGGATGATTGGCTGGCTATTGAAATCAATCAATAACGCACACGAGCGCTCCTTAGCATGCTCTCGTGATGGTTTGTGAGTGCTCGCGAGCACTGGCTGAAACTGTTTTTAAAAAGTGAATTAAACAGGGATCACGGCTATTTTGCACAGAGCATCACACATATTCGATTATAGTCCATATACACGTCTAACTATCAAAAATAACATACGATGCTTCCAAATGAGACAGACACGGCTAGGCGAATCGGTGCGATGCAACCCTGTGCGCACAATGTGTGTGGCGAAAATGCTGCCTGATTGTAAAATGTGTGTTTAGTAACGCGTCATGTAGCAGTGGGCTGACTTACCGGCCGTGATGTTGAGAGCCTACATGTCGCGGGTTACTCGAGTGAGCGGATGGACGCACGACGGATGAACATGATGATGCTCACTGGTGAAAGACGCCTAGGCCGTATGTCACCAGGCGCCGGCAAGGTCCTGTGAGGTCTTGGACTTGAGGAGACAAACCCGGACGGAAGAGAACCTAGAGGGAGTATCAACGGGGGAGAGATACTTGGGGAAGTGAGATCCTGTTGGTACTGAACGTAAAGACTTCCCATAATTCAATTTCTTGACAGGTTTTGTAGCTTGTGCGTATAGTTGTCGTGGTTGACATGATCGGCAAGTCCAAGTCGACCCTTCAGCGATACTCTGTGTTCACTAATAACTATTTGGAAGTGGCCGTATTCCATACAATCCTCTAGTTTATGCATCAGGCTCTACTCGATCTTCACGGCAACCCATTTTGTGCGCTCACCGCCAACTAGGCGATGCAATCGATCTACGTGGTATTATTTTCCCGTTTATTCTGTAAATAACAGCCCCTCGACACGACCACCTTACAGAAGCAGTATTGCTGCTTTGTTCGTTCATATGTATTTTAACTGTTGTCAATCGAATCGTATTCGCATCTTTTGCAAGCTAGTGTTTTATGAGCCGACGAGCATCGTCAGGATGCCACCCCTAAGCACTCGGGGTGATATCAAGCACTCGTGAGCAGCGTGATCGTGAGTGCTCAAGATGATCGCAATCAATACAATCACGAGTGCTCTCGAGTTCGCATATGGTACTCTGGATATTCAATGATAATAGGTATCACATGATGTGCTCGTGAGCACTGCTATGGTTTGGCGACGGCTGAGATTGAGGTACGCGCTTTGTTGTCCACATTGGTTGCGACTAATCGTTTCAATGTAGCTCGTGAAAATGCTCGTGCCGCTGATCGCTGCCGAGGACAGAACGATCATGTTTGTCAAGCAACCTGGAGTCGGTCTGGAACCCGGTGACGTGCTAGGTGTCCTCAGTCGAGCGCGCCAAGCCATTTGAGGGTCTGCTTCCCAGCATAGGCCCACCCAACGCGATCGGAAACAAGCCGCTCCAGCGCCTGCATGCCTCGGCCCAAGTCTTGCACAACATCCAAGTTGACGGCTTTGACAACCAAGCAACCACGGCTTCGACACTCAAGGATCTATGGACTGTGCTTCGTGACCCGGAGCTGCTGTTTTCAGTGTACTTTTCTACGCTTGCGGCATTGTCCGGTCGTTTGCCTTCCAAGGATGCGACCGGTGCTGCGATCGATACTGCCCATTCCAAGCCTGCTCCTCCAGAATTCCCAGCTGCCTGCTTGCGCAAGTTGTTGGATAACCATCTCCAAGAAAACATTTAGCCCCCAAACCGACCTCTTGCACGCACCCAACTCGTCGACTTGCTTGATATTGGTCTCAAGGTCCGCGAGCGGAACACCATCATCAAGTTCAGAGCGTTTGGACTGTTTGGAGCCCCCAACTTTGAGGAGGCCTATTGTTTGCTCTCGAATATTTGAAAATTTACTACTCATGGTTTAGATTAATGCTTGAGCTAATATACTGATACGAATCGTACAATTTGGATGGAGTGTGAGCCACGGAAATAGCTAGGAGAACACCAAGGCTCAAGCATATAAAACCCCTCTTTCAGCCCCTCGGCCCATATCGTTGTAGTGGGGTAGCGCCTATCGGCGCCAGTGTACATAGAGCCAGACACGTGACTAGACAGACCACCCTTTTCCTCCACCGCACCCGCGTGTCCACCGTGGTGACGAGAGCGGGTACCCAAGACGCCCGCGAAGAACTTCGCGACCTCTCAGCAGCCTGAGAATACTAGAGCACGTTTCTGATACTGCGCGACTTTACGCGCCTTTACTCCCCTTTTCGTTTTCGCGAACCTCGCTCGAGTAGAGCACACGCGGCGTTTTCGCCCCACTCAAAACGGCTTTTCAAGACTCACACGGCCGCTGGCGCGGTGCAGCAGGTAGATATCTCTCGGCCGAAGCCATCGCCCGCCTGCCCCAGGCGCAACAGCTGCTCACGCCGCATCCGTCCGTCTCCCCAGCGCCCCAAGCGCTCAGCCAAGACTCCCGCTCGTCCTCCCCGTCTCTATCTTCCGTCCCAGACTCGATCGACTCTAGCCCGAGGAGACCTGCGTCCGATATCCCATTCCCGCCTAGCCCGGCCAACAACAACGGCTACTTGCCAGACTCGGAGACCGACGAAAATCACCCACGCGCAGATTCCCCACGAACTCCCCGAAGGCCGAGACCGCGTCATTCCTCGGTTGCTACTACACCCCACGCAGCCCGTGCTTTGTCCGACTCCAGCGAGGACGAATCGGAAGGAGACCCGCATCAGAACTCTCCCACCGTCGTTCGATTGCACTCCCGCCCGGCGGCACTTCCATCGTCAGGAGTCGCGCCAGCACAACCGCCAGCTCAGGCAACCACCACTCTTCCCACGGGGACCCAGACACCCCCATCTTTAGGCAGTGCCGTCGCGAGTGTCCTGGTCGGCCCGATGTCGATTAGAGACGCGTTCACGCAGATCCAAAACCTGTGTGGGGGGCAGTTCTACGATGACGGCCGGCCAAAACCCGAAGTTGAGTACCGCCGCAACTTCATAGCCGCCACGATTGGCCTGACTGACGAGCAAATCGCTAGTCTGTGGGTCAGCAATCTCGTCCTCGATGGCCCAGCATTCGACTGGCACGAAGACTTGATCCAGACGGCCTCGGGCAAGGTGTCAGCGGAGAAGTGGTCAACGCTCCTACCGGAGATCGAAAAGCGCTGGCCCACCCCTCCAAGGGATCGTAACGCTACGAAGCTGAGGCATCGCAAACGCTGGAGGGAGCATTCGTTCAATATCCAAGGCATGGTCACAGCATTAGCCGACAGCTCGTCGTCGACCAAACCGCACCAGATCTGGGCACAACAGCATAAGTCACTAGGCGCGGCAATCACTGGTATGTCAGATGGCGACAAAGTCCTCCAAACCCTCGAAATCCTTCCTATCTATGTCATCGAGCTCCTCCCCAAGCAAGATCGCTACGGAGACGACTGGGACACGCTAATCAAGGACATTGGAGAGATCAGCTCGAGACTCCTGCTCAGTCGATACGAACAACACTCTTTGATTGACTCTATGTACTCGATGTCGCTCGCTCACCAGACACGACCGCCGACTCCAAGCCGCTGGGGTACCCGGACGACTCAGACGCAGCAGCAGTCGACGACTAGCACCTTAGCGCGCCGAACGCCGGGCACGCGTTTCGATCCTACTCCTCAAGTCATCCCTGAACCCGCTTCACAGCCCGCCCAAGCACCCCCGGCCCCAAACACCACCTCGCGCCCGCCAGCCCAGAGACCGTTCGTCCGAGATGGAGCGCCGCACATGCAGCAGACACCCCACACACCGGGCCCCCTCTCGAGTGTCGTTTCCCGCGTAACTGCGACGGTCGAGCCACCCCCAGTAGGCGCCAGGAAGATCCCAGACACGCCAGCCGACAAGGCCAAGTGGGCCTCGGAAGTCCGGACTTGGAAGGAACAGAATCGCGGGCTGCCACACTCGCTCAAGCGCCCATTCCCGTTCCGGCCGGGCACGTTTGAACAGACGGCAGACTCGTGCACCAAGTGCGGATTAGCCGACCACTACTCATACGCGTGCGAGGCTGAAGGCCAGGACGTCCTCGACGACAAGGAGCAAGGCTACCGCCGGGTACTCGCGCGCAAGCTACGCGAAGACCGTCGAGCAGGTACCCAGCCGGGTACGCCATCCCCGGGACAGCGCTATCGCGATGTTGCGCAGATCGAGTTCGAGGAGCCCGATTTTGACCCTGAGTCGGACCTAGGCTCGGGAAACGAATAGGGTCGACGCCGGCACTTGGCGACCCCGTCGACCCGAACACAGCCAACGAATCGTGTGGTGGAGAGGTTGTTGGCTCAAGATACGATCAGGATACAGATAGGACAGTCTCGGTTTCATTTATTTCCGGAGTAGATACACGCTCTGAATCAATCTGTTTTTCCCCGTATTACGAGCAGGTAGTGGTAGATGTGAAGAGCGTCGAAGGCGAGGGTAGAGAGTGGCCTTTCAAGCTACGGATGAGGTTGTCGAGAGGCGAGCAGACGTTGGGGTGCGAGCTATGGAGCACCGTAGATGGAGGGGCGATGCTGTGCGTACTCGATTCTACAATATGGGCACAGGTTGAGCACTCGTTTGATAAGCTTAGGAGATCGAGAGTAGTCTGCCGAATGGCGAACGGAGCATGCGTACCGAGTATCGGCACCGGAACAGCGACCATCCAGTACCGAGAGGCGTCCTGGCCAATCCGCTTCGAAGTAATCGATTCACGCGGGGCGTTCGACCTGCTACTCGGGAAAGACTGGCTAAGAACGGCGAGAGCATCACAATTGTTTGAATTAGACGCACTTTCACTTCTTACCTCAGCAGGCGAACTAGTCGTTGCGAACGAAAACCCAAAAATCCCGAGACCCGCGCTACCCGTACCCACAAACGAACCCCCCGAAGCGGAGCCGGACGAAGGGGCGCTAGTCGCGGAACCGACAGTGGAGGCTGAGCCAGTGCCGTTAAGTCCGCCGGACGAGCCAGAACCAGCCCCAGAGCCCGGTGAGTTTGTTCCGCGCCGTAGCAATCGCCTGAGGAGAAGAGCGGAAGCCTCCATGATCCAGTGGGTTGATGAGGCAGCGTTATTGGAGGTCGCAGAGATAGCCACTCTAGACGAGGAGAGGGCACCGGTGGCTGGAGACCCGGTTGAGTTGTGGGCAGAAGCGAAGCTGGAGCGTGAGGAACAGCGGCTCCGGGATGTGTTGGCAGTCGAAGAGACCGAGAGAGCAGTCAAACAAGATGCGCTGACAGAGGTACACGATAGGGCAGAACGTAACAGAGCGCGCCAATCGGGCCCAAACGACATCTTCGTCAACGAGCTGGTCGAAGCACACGCCCACCCTCGTGAGGCAAATCCCCCAGTACCAGACTCAGAGCGGCTCTCCGATCCCTTCAAGCCCGAGCGAGTAGCTGAAATCCTGGGCAAGATTAGGATTGGAGACAAGCTCTCGGACGACCAGAGAGACCGTGTCCAGGCCTTGGTTCGTGAGTACGCGGACGTGTTCGCTCGGAGCCTGTCAGAAGTGCTGCCGGTCGACTTTAAACAGATGCGACTCGACGTCCCAGAAGGGACGACCTTTCCAAAACGTGTCGGCCAGAAGAAGCTCACCGAGCCGCAACGGCAAGCCCTCTACGCGATGTTGGACGAGCTGGAGGAAGCCAAGATCATAGAGCGCGTCAGTCAAGACCAGGTCGCGGCGGTGTCCCCAATCAACATGGTCCCGAAGCCGGGTGGATCCGAGCGGCCGTCACTCAAGACCCTCCAGCAGATGGCCAACTCCGAGTGCAAAAAATACGACATACCTATCGAATACCCGGATGTCGGATTCCACGAGGAAGCGGAGAAACGGCCCAGCCAACCAGCTAAGTGGAGGCTCGTCCAGAACTTCGCCGCTGTTAACAAAGTAACTCAGGTCCGATCGTTCCCTATGGGTGACCTGGGCGCAAAGCAGCAGGCGGTGGCGGGGCATGAGTACGTCAGTGTTATGGACCTCCACGCCGGCTTCCACGCGATTCCGATCGCTCCGGAGAGTGTCCGCTACACGGGGTTCTACGTCGAAGGGCGGGGCCACTACGTCTACTTGCGCATGCCGTTCGGACTCACCGGTGCGCCAACCGTCTTCTGTGAAATGGTGGCAGAGGCTTTTCACGATCTCCTAGGTAACACTCTTGAAGTGTGGATGGACGATATGGCCACAGCGGCGGATGACTTCGACGCTGGCCTAGACAACCTCCGTTCTATTTTTGAACGGTGCCGAGCTAGCAAGATCTCGCTCTCAGCAGCCAAGACCGTGTTATTCATGGCGGAGGCGACGTTCGCTGGGGCTCGTGTGTCCAAGGCCGGCATCAAGCCAGACCCCGCTAAGGTGCGAGCGATACTTGAGTGGCCTGAACCCAAATCGGTACTCGACACAATGGGGTTTCTAGGTCTCGCCGGATCGCAACGCCCCAAGATCAAGAACTTCGGCCGGATTGCCCAGCCACTCTCGGATCTCACCAGGGACGTCCGACCAGCTGAGCTAGCCAAAGGAGGGCACGACTACAAGAAGGCGCTGAGAGACGCTAAAGTCGAACTCAACGAACTCCAAAGGCGAGCTTTCGTGAAGCTGAAGATTGCACTCACATCAGACCCAGTGCTTCGCGCCCCAATATATGACGGTCGACCCTTCATAGTGACCACCGATGGGTCGAAGTTCGGGTTTGGAGCGGTGCTGTCGCAGGAATGGGAAGAGTTGGGCTCGGATGGACGCACGCACAAGGTCACGTACCCGATCGCCTATGCCTCGAAAAGAACCTCACGCACAGAGGAAAGATACATTCCGTTCTTACTCGAATTCGCCGCTCTCAAGTTCGCATGCGACGAATTCGACAGTCTGATCTTCGGGCAGCCGATCGAGCTCGAAATGGACTGCAAGGCCCTCGCAGACCTGCTCGGCCGAGAAAAGCTCAACTCAACGCATGAGCGTTGTCGCGAGTCGATTATCGCTCGAAACATTGTGGCAGTGCGACACTTACCGGGCAAGGACAACAAGGCATGCGACGCACTGTCTCGAATGTACGAAGGGCGCCCAGACGCGGACGAAGGCCCGGGATCCCAAGACGACGTCGACCCGGGGTGGGAAGCGAAGAAAGGCCTAATCAATGACATGTACCACTTGGTAGCCGACACGAGTATCGCGGAGCTGCTCGAACGGTTTGGAGACGATGAGTATTTTTCAGACATCCTGCTTCATCTTTTGTTCGAAAATGACCCAGAGAACCCTGACAGCCCGGAAGCCGAGAAGGAGCGACGACGGCGTGCCCACAAGGCAGAAGGATACCTCATTGAGGACGGGAAACTTTGGCTTGCGGCGGGGAAGCACGCGAGGAATGGACACCGAGTTGAGTGTATTCCCATCTCCGAAGGACAAGACCTGGCTCTCTCGATTCACGAAGCAGGCGGCCACTTCGGCCGGGACATGACGGTCCTGACCCTCCAGCAGAGGTACCACTGGCCCAGGCTCCGCCAACATGCTACCGAAGCGGTCACCACATGCCCGCGCTGCAAGAACTTTGGCCCAAGACTGCTGTCAGCCCTGTTGAAGCCGATCACCCGAGCCCGGCCGTTCGACCTCCTAGTAGGCGACTACGTAGCCCTTCCAGAGGGACATGGTGGCTTTAAAACGGTACTTGTGATCGTTGATGTGTACTCGCGCTACCTCTTCGCTTTCCCGTCCAGGAAACCAGGCACAGGAAGATTTACGGTCGACGCTCTCGAGAAGATATCACATCTCTTAATGGCACCGAAGACCTTCATGGCTGACGGCGGACGACACTTCGACTGCGACGAGGTCAGGACCTGGGCCGCCAGCCGAGGAGTCCAGACTCTGAAGACCCCACCTTACGCACCGTGGGCGAACGGCCTCGCCGAGGGGTACGTCAAGCTGCTCGTCGGCCGCCTCAAAGCTCTCTGCGCACCCACGGTTGGAGAAGACCCCAGAGACGCCGAAGATCCCGACACCACACCAACGGCATGGCCAAAGCACCTGAACACGGCGGTTGCTCAGCTCAACGACCGAGTGCTGCCAAGCCTCGGATACACGCCCCGCGAGCTCATGACAGGCCAACTGTCGGCAGAGCGGAGAGCTGAGATCGGCATGGCAGCGTCAAACAGGGCAGTGACCGATGCAGATGTGAACTTGGCACTGACATATGCTCTTCAGCAGGATGGGTTCGCAAACGCGCTCGAGCATGCTAAGAAGCGGAAGAAGGCTTTCGACAAACGGGCCCGGTCAATCGAATACTCACCGGGAGACCTAGTCCAGAGATACGACGCACGCCTAGACGAGACGCACAGTACCCTGCAAAAGCTCGCCCCTCGCTGGTCAGGCCCGCTACGCGTTGTAGAAAAGCTCGCCAACTCCTATAAACTTGAAGACATGGCCGGAAACCTGTTCACATCTGCCGCACACGCCCGCCTCCTCAGACCGTTCATCCCTCGGCCCGGGTCAACACTCGCCGATTACGCGCACAGCCTCGAAGTCGCTCGCCTGTCCGACAAGTCCGCCTCGAGACCACATGCCTACTTCAGCCCAGAGTCACTCCCCCGTACGCCCCGTCCTGAGCATCGATTGCCGCTAGACCGCAACGACCCCACTCAGCCAAATAAATACCAAGACGACGACCACGACGGTGACGAATCTAGTTGAGTGTATAGTTACCTGCATGCTATTCTTCACCGTCCGGCTTACTACACCACCCAGGAAACGCGTTAACGCTCCGGCTTTATTATCTTCCCCTGCATTGTTCTTTTTTTTTCTTTTCTCTACGGGCACTTTCTCCTCTTCTCTCCCTTCTGTTGACCGTTTCGGCTGTACATTCCTCTTTCTTCTCGGATTAGCTCTGGACCTCCGAGGGCGTAGGTGGCCTTAAGGGGGGGAGCCTGTAGTGGGGTAGCGCCTATCGGCGCCAGTGTACATAGAGCCAGACACGTGACTAGACAGACCACCCTTTTCCTCCACCGCACCCGCGTGTCCATCGTGGATTCTTCCGTTCATTTCCTCGACTATTTCTGACCACCCCTCCGGCCGCTTCATTGACCACCTTTTGAGCACTACGCCTTTTATGCCTGAACTTCCAGCTCAACCCATCTTGCCTGCCCCGCCAGCTATACATCCCAACGATCTCGACCATGAAGAGATCCTTTCAGTGACATCTGACAGGCTCTTGGAGAACCTTGTGGGTCCTGTTGTTGATCGGGTTGTTGCTGGCGTTACTGAGCATCTCACGCTCAACTTGGGAGCGGGCCCTGTGCAAGAGAGGGAGCCAAAGGGAAGGGAACAATGTCGCCTCATACAGGCAAGTGTGACGAATTTAAAGTTGCATATATGCACTCACATCAATGCTTGAAGGCAATTATCACATGATTGTTGAAGAAAGGGCTTCGTGTTAAACGACTTGAAGACATGGGTTCCAACGAACAGCCCAACGCATTGGGCCTCGATGGCAATGATGAAGGGCCCTGGTTAATCAACTGGGCTCTTGGTCCAGATCACTTGATCAACCATGATATAGTAGACCGGTTGGTGGACGAAGTAATGCGAGACAAAGAGGTCAGTTTCTCTGAATAAGTGAAGAGTGCAATTCTGGACTTACTTTGCATGAAGACGATTCATCTCCACCAAAGACAGAAGATTACAGACAACCAGTTCACCAATGATTTTGTCCAAAGTTTGTTGCTGCATACATGGGATACTGTGCATAAGTTCATCAAAGTCTATAATGATGAACCGGGAAGGCGCGCTCAGTGTTTGAGAGAATCTAAGGAGCGCAGCAAGTGTAAGGAGTGACGACGAGAGGTGAGAGGAGAATACATTGTCTGAGATTGAATATGGGCTGACCTTATGTGGATTACCTTTAGCTTGCCGCACAACGTGGGGCGATCGCACGGGAACAAACATGGCGGGGAAAGCCAATTCCCACAGAATTCTTTAATCCTGAATACCATTTGGACAGCGAAAACAACCCGGCTCCGGATTTAGCAGGTGTCAATCCTCCAATATCTCTAGCTCGCTATAAAGCACTTCGAGGTGGTGCGGACTACGAAATATTAACGCCCGGTTGGCATAGCCAGAAGGTTCGTTACACCACTGAGTATATGCTATAGAAGATTGCTTACTTTGTGACCAGATGACCGAAAATTTCCACTGGCTTATGGCCGAGTATTGAAAGTCGAAGGGTAATCAGCCACAAGGGAGTCGTTATTATCATTCGACTTCTCGACGCTTTGAGATGAAAGACATACCGGATGGTATACCTCGATGCATGATAAAAGACGAAGTCTATAACGACACAATGGATGAGGATAAGAGGGCCCTGGTTGGGGCGAATCCGGATGGCTGGTAGCATCTGGCTTTTTGTGCAAGGGTTCATCTATAGTATACTGGCATGGACGACTGTAAACTACATATAATAATTCTTTTGTTAAATTTTTTCGACGAGTTCCCCAGGCATTCGGTTTGACAATAAATTTAAACAACTCACAAAACAGGAGGGGAAGAGAGACCCATGTCCGCTTCCCTTCGATTTTTACAGTCATACGAGCGCAGTGGCAAACGATACGGTCAAAGGGCACCACATCATGCTGTTGCGTCACTTGGTTGTACTTGTGGCGCTGGATATCCATGGGAGCGCTGAGTAGAAGTGATAAGCAAGTGAAAGATTTAGTAGAGCGGTGATGTATATACTTACGCATCCTAGTGCCATATCCGTACGGCCCGCTGAGAGAAACCTTCGGCGGTGTCAATATACCAACGGATTTTCGCAAATAATACATCGGTTGACGCCTTGTTACCGTCTGTACGCGAAAAGATTTCAACAATCTCTCCGACACGATGAGCATCTGCCTCATCTCCCCAGGCTACACGCGCCAAGGCGATTCCATTTGATGAGTTTGGGCGGAAGACTCGGCTTTGAACCCTTGCATACACATAGACTGTCTTGGTTTCGTCAACAATCTCTCCGCTACCTGGTGTGCAAACCGACAGGCGCAAATTTTGGTGGGGAAACATTTGCTGGAGATATCAGGTGACTTGGGCATGTTCATCTTGTGTGATAGCGGTCAGAAACCAGACAGGTGCAAAAGGAGAAAAAGAGTGTACAGCTATAGGTAATATGATGCCAATCAGAGTGTGCAGCTGGTCGGCGGTCAATGAACCACTCTGTTTGGTACCTGTATGCGGCGGAGGTCTCCTAAGAAAATCGGGAAGCCGGGCCTACACACGAATCGAACAAATTAAATGGAAGACCTTGGAGATATTTGTGGTGTGAACACGTACTGGCTGTATAATGTCATGTAACATATCGATTTCAAACCCGCCACCTTCACGCATGTGTTGAAACTTCACCCATGTATTCTTCGGCTGCCATTTAACAATCCCTTGGTCACGAAAGTGTCAGTAAGTCGTCTCTGGAGTTGATTGTGTAAGATTTACCAAGAAACATACAGTGCATCGGGTCCACAAGAACCATCTGCGCACCGTTCCAGCACGGTAGTTTGTGCAGCGCCACATGACGATACCCTGCAGGAGTGCCAAAATAGGTACGTGTCTTCATAAATTCGGCGCGTTCTGTGTCGGTTCGCAGGGTTTGATATGTTGTGGCAGCCTTGCGATGCTCGGCAATTGTCCTCGCTTCGTGATCTACAAAGTGTATCAGTGTCGATAGATATTGTATCCTTTGAGCGTGCTGCCAACCTTTTCCGGGGTTATTTAATTCGTCCTTATGACACCAGCAGCGTGTACAGAAATAAGTACCTGTTACTCCTTGGGTTTCTGAGAGCTTTCGAGCTGCGCATCCCATATGCATGTGACCAACGCAGCTTTGATTTGGCGAACGCATTCACTGGGTGCTTTATTCCCAATGAGTCTATAGAACAATATTCGGGACGGATAACTTATCGATTGGCAATATTGTCTGCGGAGTGTCCCAAAGTACAAGCAGCTCGTCCACAAGGGGATCTAAGAAATTTGCGAGCTGATCAGTTTTTGTTTCAACAGGGCCAGGGGTTGTGACAATCAAAATCGCATTTTCTGGATTCCACCTAGCATACATGTCAGTTTATAGCAGCCAGAGTTACTTATTATTATTCACCTCAGCTCGGGTGGTAGATTTCCCACGGCCATTGATATGACGCCTGTCGAGTGAGATCGAGAACCAACTGTAGTTGTAGAATTAAACCTGATATGCTGTTATAAGCTTCATTCAATTGTTAATAGAACGGCAACTCACCAATCAAGCGCCAGTATTAGTCCGATCTCGTCCCCATCAGGAGTGAAGAACGCTTTACCGTCCGGCCCCTTCATTTCAGACCATATCCGCCCATGTTGGATATCCTCTTTCGCATCATGATCTTGGTTGGGCCGATTAAGGTGAGCTTTATGGTTTCGGATTGCCAGAACGATTTCACGGCCGGAAAGAAGCCGCTTGAGCTGCTCGATCAGCGAGTGATACATGAACGTCAGCTTTGGGGTGTATTACGGTGCGGCCCCAACAAGCTGACGGCACGGCTTCATGAAGGACGAGTTGCATTCCTCACAATACGACTGCGCATTCCAGGGAATTGTCGACACAAGTATAATATGGTTACATTCTATATTCGGGCAGACCACATACTTGTTGCCGAAGGACTCAATTCGAGCTTGCTTCAGCAGCGCTGGCAGTGTCTTTGACAGGCCTGGCGGCGAATCTACTTTAGAATTTAGTATGATGTCGGTAGATTTACATTTTACTCACCTTGCGTGCTTTTAGATCTCGGTTCGACGACACCTGTGTCCCCTAAGCTCCAATCAACCGATTTCAGCATATATTCCACGCCAGCTCTAGTCAAGCCAAATCTTCCATGTAGATCCAGTGCTAACGACTCGTAAAATCTGATATGTGGAGGTATGGGGGACATCGAAATACCAGCTTGTTCGTCTGTGGTATCAGCGGGTATATGTGGGGGGATAGGAGGCACTTCCATGTTGGTATAGCTTGGATTAGCGATATCTTTAACAGAAAATTAGCATACCATAGGGTTTGAGATTAGAATACATGCTTACTCTCTACTGGTTGTCCAAGTCGTTCGACGTGAGTGGACTCCATTTCCGAATGGAAAAGTTCAGAGTCATCCTCCAGGTCTGATATATCGGTAAGATCTGTTGAGCAGTTAAACAATATCAGCTACCGTGTTCTATACTTAAGCTAGCCTGTATGCCCACCGCTATACTCTGACCGAGGTGAATATTCCACAAGCGCATCGCCTCCGCTGTCGCTTATACACTCTTTGGGGAGTAGCTCAACGCCATGCGCCATAGAGGGAAGCTGTGTTAGTGTAACGTCGAGAAGTAAATCGTCGGTGTGGTGCGTTGTGACAAGCGGAAATTTGTCCAGATCATTGGCAAGACCAACATTCGCCATAATCGTATCGAGATCGAGCGGGAGAACGGAATCGGCTGACGGTTCGTCAACACGATACGGGGCCGTAGCAGCGTGAAGAGCATCAAGTATACCGGTTTCAATAATGGGATTAGGGTTCAAAGAGGCTGCTGCAGAGTGGAGGCCGGGGGTGATGTTGTTGGAAGTCGAACCTTGAGCGAATGAGGCGTTTAGGCGCAGCGTCCCCCTGCGGAGTGCGGCCATGTCTTGAGCAAACTCGCAGCGTTGTCGTAAGCGAGGCCGAACACGTTCACCAGCTGGTACATTATCCTGTCGTTTCGTAAGTGCAGGTACGTGAAATCTGGCGATTCAATCACTCACCTCGCCGCTGGAGTCGCTATCGCTCTCCCGCACTCGTTGCCACTTATTCCTGCTCAAAGCTGGCGTAGAGCGTTTATATACGGTCAATAAAATTAGTGAATGGGGCGGCCCACAAATGGACTAGGAGGCTTGCTAAGTTTTGCTTCCCAACCATGATCTATATACAGATTACAGCATATTGTGTTTGAGCGAGCCTTATGGGGATAGTGGTGTCGTATGTATGCGAGAAGTGCTGAGGAGCAGTGACCACCTTCGGACGGGAGTGGTAACTCGGTCGTGGCGTGTAGTAGAAGAAAGTATGCATTTCAAATCGCACCTATATATATTGTATCTACACGCATGTCTAGTACGGAACTGGTTCGCATGGCTGAGCTGGACGGTCTAGTCTAGGACTGAGAAGGGTCGCGCAGGATGAACGGATGGAGCAGGAACAAAGTTTTCTAGGCGCCCCAGAATGGCGTCAGTCCAGGGCACGTGCTCCTCTGGCCTTTCTCTTCTCGCCGAGGCAACCCGTCCAGATCTGACGTAGGGCTCTGATGCGGGCCGAGTCGGGAGGTTTGCTAGTAAGTTCACTAGAGCGAACGCTCCAGGTTTCGTCCGGCGGATGCCTTCCTCCAGTGTAAGAAAGACTCTTAGACCCGTCATTTTTTATGCAACAATCGCGGGGGGGGGGGGGGGGAGACCTTGGCAAGCAACATTGAGGTATTTCGCAAGGAGAATTAAAAAAGCGATATGTTATTCAATGCTCCTATCTTCCAAACCCGGTCCGCCTATTTTCGGTGTGCGGTTGTCGTGTTTTTAAAAATAAGGGTAAATCCAAGACTCGTGACAGGTGGTTATGAGCGTAATTTGGGAGCCTGAAATTGCGCTATAGGTTTAGCGTGGGCGGGAGTGGTGCCTTTGCAGATGGGATCTCGGGTACCATGACCGTCAGCTGGGGGGTTCGATTCCGGCACAAGGCGATCATTCAGGTTCAAGAGTTCAAGCACAGCAATAACAAAACAGCTCAAACACAGCACGCGGTATGTCTTCTCTCTTTTTGACCATGGTCGACCTGACTTCCGCCATTGCCAGCAACGGGTATCGCGGCTAACCACCATCTAGATGTGTATAGAGACATGGTGTGGGGGTTTCACACGCAGGCCCTCCAACCAAGCATATATTTTTGAAACTCCGTTTAGCCTTCTCATCATGCATAATTAGGCTGTCATTCTGTAGATACATGGTTTTTACTTCCTATTGTTCACCACGAGGTGCTTAGAGGGTGCAAGCGCAGGTTGAGCAAAGCAGGAGTGACTAGGCACGAGCGAACACGCCATAAAATAAGGTGAAACGAAGAGTGGAGTCATCGATCGTCCATGGATATGAGGAGGGGCCAATGCGAGATGAGGCGTTAAAGGGCTGTATTCGGGCCGGTTAACCAGCGGTGTCGCGTGCACGGTGGGGCAAGTTGAACGATATATGGTGCAGAGTGAACGGACTCGGATTGGCAGAGCTAAAGACATATACGCCGAAAAAGACTGAATTGTAGGATGGGCGGACGAGCGGCTCAAGGTGGAGTGAGTGCCGAGTCAGCAAGCGGTGGCCGCACGATTCAGTTTATTCCGTCCGATGCGGGAGACAAGGTGGGCCGAACAATATATAACTCACAGCAAATGGATGATGAACGGGCAAAAGACAAAATCAAACTGGTTCTAGGTGAGTATATATCTGGGTACTTTATCATGTGCAATCCTCCGATGGTGCACGTGCGTCTTGTGATCCTTCCCGTTCCCGCCACCCGCCAACCGGATCCAACGAATAGCGACAAGCGAGAGAGGCGAGGAAAAGTCCAGGGCGATGCGGCAAGACATTACAAGCGGCCTAAGCGGAAGAGAAGCCGGCCGGCCCGAGTCGATCGGTGTTGTCTGATGATTCTGTATTGCCCTCTACCTCCATGTTATCAGCGCCGTCCCAGTCATCCTCACATTCCACGCCATCCTCGACCTCTATGTTCGAATCATCATCCACTCGCATGGCCGCACGGTCAATAGTGACAAACTGCTTGATCTCAATCTCGTCGGCACCATCCTTCTCGCCATAACACACGTCCATCATAGTTGGCTGCATACGAACTGCCTCCGTACGCTCAGCAAACTTCTCCATCTGAGGAAATGGATCGCATCTATTCGACATACGCCAACATTATGGAGATCGTCGGGCGTCTCCGTACTATATCCATCAGGTACGCCCAACTCACAAAGATCGTGCGCTCAATGGCTCAGCAAATGCAGTTTAGCTAAGCAATCAAACGCACCTATTCTACGCATTATCCTCACGTCGACCAAGGCGTGCTTGCTCCTGTGGAACTGCGCAAGTGGCTTGTCCATTTCGGTGAGTTCGATCTCCGATAGTTGCATACTGTGGGCTAAGTACGGGAGATCTAGCAGAGAGCGGACCGTCGGGCAAACACAGCCTGTGTTTGAGCATCGACGACTACGGGCGGGAACTGGCGCAGCATGTCCCCCGACTCTCGTCCCGTCCAGGCCTCGACCGTCGTTACCCTTTCGTGAAACGTTGTGGGTCTTGGGCTCCCGGCGTTGCCATGAACCTTTGATCAAACGCTTTGCTCCCTAGCAAGATCCCAACCCAATTCCGGGCATGAATGTACATACCGTTGTACAGCTGGTGGAGAACATCGGGCGTGAGGCGTGCCCCGAAGTTGACGTGCAGGAGTTTGGCCTAGAACGGTACGTACGGCCTCGTGTTCAAAGCCCCCAAGTCTGCAGGTCGTTTGGAGTGCTCATACGCGTGTATCGCTGCAATAGTGTCGGCCTGATTGCGTAATTTTGCACGCGGTCCTCCTTGACCCCGGCCCGCCCGTCTCTGCAAGCATTTTGGGCAGTCGCTCCGAGTTGTGCAAGCCAAATCGTTCCGCTCTAGCCAATCGGTGACATAGCTAGCGAGAATCGGATATATCTGGCGGACATGTCTATCGGCGCCTTGGGCGAATATCCCTTCCGCTGACGCGCTCTGCAGAGGTTCGAAACCGGTGGCGGCGGAATCAATTCGGTCGGTCTGCCGAAGCCGATGGGTACCAGGCAATAGCATAGCCGCGCATATATGGTCCGACTGCGTCTCGTAGTGCTTGTGGAAAGCACAGACTCCAAGCAGAGTAGTATGGGTACGTATTGCGATCACAATGTTTCCCTTTGCTTGGTTTACTAAGTGTCTGCCTCACGTGCACTGAAATTGTCCCACACCCGTACGACTGTCGTCCGCACCAATACAGTCGCGTTGTTTATGTGCCTTTGCGCAGCATCGACTCGGCGGCCATTACTGCATTGCGAGGCTTGCCGCCAGCTATCGATGGTATGTGAATCGTGCCCCGTTCTGCGTTCAGCGCTAATAAGTTCATCGCTCTAGGCTGATTTTGGCTCTTGGCCGTAATCCAGCAGTACTGCTCGTGGGCCCATACCTGATTGACCTGGTGCCGATACTGTTTCTAGACACCAACGGTTGCCCGGCTTCCGTAGATTGCACGTTCACGATTCGGACATTGACCGAGCCGTTCGCAGGTGATACTCAACGCGGTATGTATAGTTTTCTATTCAACTTGCTCTTGGTGTTCAAGTAACGCTACTGCGATCCAAGTTGAAGTAACCAGCTCGCATGTCCTCCAGTCTCGCAAAATCGAAACAGAAGCAGTCGTCTATCATAAATGTGGGTTGTCTCTTATACTGAACCGTTCGGTTCGACTGACATGGTGTTTCAGTGGCAGCGTCTTCCGTCCGCTCAACCCGAACTCCGCTGCTCCAGCCGTTCCCCGCCGTGGAAGTTCACTTCATAAACTTGAATCAGGTGAGTATTGGGCCATTTCATGAATTGCGTCGCACTCACTCGATCAAAGATGAATACGAGGCGACATTGCAACACACCAGCCGAGTCCCCATCCCATCCTAACTCCAGTTGAAACGCGAGTCCAAAAACCTGGATGGAGAACGAGGAAGTCGACCTGGGCGTATTGTTCAGCCGATCTATGCCTGGACAACGCAACACAGCGAATCGCCGGGTCCGTATCTGCATGATCCACCCAGCCGAGCGCTCTACAGAACCACTCGCCAAACCGTGATCGCCGCTAGACAATTTTGATATGGCGAGCGAAAATCCTTGAGTCAAGACGATCAGCAAAGCGGAAGCGATCGAGCAAGTCTCACCGTGCCTCTGCTACGATGCGTCGGACCCGCCGGACAACGTCCTCCAAGACGCCCTCCAAGACATCGAGGTTCTCGAAACCAAGGCCAATCGTTTGGGTCCTGTGGAAACTGAGGGCGAAACACCTGAGGTCAGTCCTGCGATTTCTGGATGCATCGTATATATCTAAAAATTATTGTAGGCACTCTGGCAATCGCCCAGTCCCATGGTTACGAGGCAAGGACCTCGAGGATTGGCTGGAGAAGCTATCGGTAAACCAAAACGATATTGAGATTGCTATGAATGTCCTAATTTTTTTCTCTGCCGCTTGCGTCTTCTAGATTCCTGATGATTTCGCCCTCATGGCATACCCTGTGCAAGAGTGTACGGTGGATAACCTGGGATACCGCTGGGTACTTGCAGCAACACGTCCCAATGGCTGACTAACTCAGCCAAACACATACAAACACTGGTGGGGGTGCGGTCTTATCCTTGTTTCGACCGTCTCTACAAAACCGCTGTCCATCCAGTTTTATCGACCCCAAACGCGAAATGGGCGACAGTATACTAATCCTGAGGCTCCCTTGCGATGTTGTAGTCGATGTGAGTGGATGGCCTTGTTTCGCACCTTGTTTCCTTGCTGAACCCGAACGTCAGCATATATTCCCCCATCTAGGTGTCAAAGACATGCTGTCGTTCAGCGTGGTATCCAAACCGGTCCATCTTACTCTTTGGGGGGTTGCCTTCAAGGGAATGTGGGTGCGCATCGCCGAGGAGAATGATATACCAAAGGCCCCCTCAGGGGTTCATGCAACGTACTGGCTTTGGATGATACACATGCCGTACTGTACGGTGAGTGAAGATACTTTGAGCCCGGCTTTCCATGTATCAAGTTTTGCTCATCCTTGTTCATACCGGTAGAACTGCGGGGCCATGATCATGTTTTTGAAACCAATGGACCCGAAGCTTTTCATGCGCTTATGCGCAAAATGTTTTCCAAAATGGTGAGTCCGCTGCCCACTGTTTTAGCTTATGGTGTAGCAAGGTGCTGACTCGCTGCAGTGTCGTCCCATGGAGAAGCATCTCGAACCAAGAGGTGAAACAAGTCATCGTGTCCTCAACCTGTGAGGCAATTCTTTAACGGCAAAGACTTACACACTAACTTTTTCACAATCTTGTAGACTCTTTGAAATCTCCTGGAAATAGGAATGGTACCGAATACTGTCGGCGGTCGCATGTCCAAGAAGGGTCAGAGCTGTGGGCCAAGGCCCAGCAGCAGGAGAGCGAAAGCAGCCGTGAAGAGTGGGAGGCATGGAAGGCCAAACAGGGGGGCATGGACAAGGTACGAATGTACGAGCGCTAGGAGGTCTACCTGCTGATAGACTCAAGATCTCTGGCGCTCTGAGCTGATACTTGACTGAAGTTGAAAAGCCGCGCCTCTTAGCCGAATGGCAGGCCGGGTGAGTAACCTGAGAGCCATCCCACAAATTCCGAGGTGTTAACACTGACTGGTGCTATCCCCAGATTCAAGAGACGAGCAAAAGAGGCCGGCTATGACATCGAGCAGGAGCTGCTGCTAGAGAGCCGGAATTCTCTTGATTCTATCCTCAGTCGGGAATTCATTCTGAATGAATGCAGTAAGTAGAAAGGAAGCACGCTTGGGCATAGCTGATGTATTCATAGCATGGGCGTGGGGTGAGAACAAGCTGGTCAAACTTCTGTTGGACGACATCAAAACACGCCAGCACGAGTCACAACTCAGGATGATAATTGCAGTGGTTGGACCAATGCAGTCGGACACAGACGGTCTAGTCACCAGCATACCCCATGCTCCACCAGCCAAAGCCGCACGTTTGCTCAGCAAATGGAAGCCTATGCCATCACTTGCTGAGGTCTGCAAACTTGCTGTCGTTATACAATGGCGCAACATGGATATACCTCTCCACGAGATCGAACCCATATTCGAACTTGAATGGAAGGATAAAGTTGTGCAGGCAATCGAAGACTGGAGGGCGAAGATGAAGCACGCTTTGGCGACAAGTGTCAGGACTACTCAAGTGGAGATGGGCTTACCGAGCTGCCCACCCCGGCTGCAACTGTTGAATGTCTCATCAGGTGGAGCTGAACGTGCAGAACTGTACCAGGAAGTCCTCAAGCGCATTGACGAGGACTCCGACACTGACTCCGACACCGGCTCTGACGCCGACTCTGACACTGGCTCTGACACCGGCTCTGACACCAACTCTGGCACCAACTCTGGCACCGACTCTGGCGCCGACTCTGACACCAACTCTGGTGCCGACTCTGACACCGACTCTGGCGCCGACTCTGATACCGATTCTGGTGCCAACTCTGACACCGATTCTGGCGCCAACTCTGACACCGATTCTGGCGCCGACTCTGACACTGATTCTGACACCAACTCTGGCGCCAATTTTGACACCAACTCTGGCGCCGACTTCGACACCAACTCTGGCGCCAACTTTGACACCAACTCTGACACCAACTCCCACTCAGACGCAGGCGAGGACAAAGGTGAGGACACCGGCGCAGAGGAGGATCCAGGTGAGGATATAAATGGGAGCCCTTGCCACAATAATGCTGATAGACCTCTTGACGCAGCTGCCCTTGTAGCTTCTGACGGAGATGCCCCTGAAGTTGGAGCCAGCTGTCAAGTTACTGCAGGTGGGAATGGCGATTTGCACATGGAATTCGACGAGGACACCAACACGCTGCTTCATGCGGCAACCATTTTTTGTGTTGTTGTTGGAGATTCGGCTAGGCTATTCACGTACGACGGCTTAGTCCAAGGGCTTCACAACAAAACTAGGGATGGCCTGGCACTGGATGATCTCAGTCGAGTCAAGCTGCACGGTAGAATTTCACTAGCAGCCCGCGAGGTGCTCACCGCTGCTGGTCACCAAGACGCAACCTGCGTCGAACTCAACATGGCGTCATTCAAATGCGGATGTTGCAACTACCCATACCTTTCCGGAGTCGTCTCGGTGGTGAGTTACACGGCCGCTGCACGAGTTCGCTAGTCCTGACATATCGTCTAGGTTATGCACTTCGTCGAGGCTAAGAGACTCCACTCTAGAATCGAGTCCCAGCTCTCGGTTCTTGAAGAGCAAAAGCTGACATACACGTATGGCCATGACCTGGAGGCTCGCAAGGGACCATCGTTAGTCCAGGCGTCTGATTTGAGGCCCTCGTTTCGGAACGACCGTGATTTCCGGGGGGTCTGTCTGATATGTCAACGAGCTGGGGTAGAGAAACCATGGTTTACCCAGCCTCACATGAGGGCTCGTGGTCATATGATGTGTTGGCACCTGTCGCAAGAGTAAGTGGTTTATCCGTTCTTTGGCGTCTAGTTTCTTAAAATTCAATTCATGGTAGGCACAATGTTGAGATCACACCAGCGGAAAAATATAGACAGGTAGCGGCTATGGAGCCTAATATCTGAGGCTCTAGCGTGGACAGCGTCTGATATTGCTTTCGACAAGTTCCTTTGCATAGCTCATATTTGTGTATTCGCGTACTTGTCTGTTCGTCCGTTTGTCTGTTCGTCTATTCGTCTATTCGTCTATTCGCCTGTTTGCCTATTCGTCTATTGGTGTATTTGTCTACTCGTCTATTCGTCTATTCGCCTGTTTGCCTATTCGTCTATTGGTGTATTTGTCTACTCGTGTGTTCGAGTCTATCCGTGTACTCAAGCCTATTTGTGTATTTGTCTACTCGTATATTCATTGATTTTGTGCGCCTTGCGAGTAGTGGTTCACAGTAGCGTCATCCTGTGAGCCAACGGGACAGGATATTGAGGGCGGCAAACACAGAGGCCGAGGTTGATTCCGAAAGATTCCGGTGACCTTGGCCGTTCTGACGCGAACCGCATCACGGCAGGGCACTCGGTTGGATCCCGCTTGAGCTGCACAGTCAGACAAACACCCTCGACACTCCGATTGAAGAGTCTGGTTCACGACACTACCCTCGACTAGGCGAAGAAGACCAGAATAGTAGAGTCGCTAACCCAGTGAACCGTAAACGGCCAGCCCTGTCCATTCAAAAAGACGGGGGTTGCAGGTAGACCATGCAGTTTTACTTGGCAGTGTACTTTGAATGTCCAAAATAATTGATTCCGGCTTTGTGGGTTGTGCTCGGCGCTAAGGCCAGCCACCCCCACGACCCCGCACTGCACTATGCGCGCCATCCCCGTGTCCGTTCCCACTTCCATTCATCCCCAACCCAAACTCCCAGCCAAGAAAGCAGCTGGCCTTACGAGATTGATTCAAGGTGCGTTCGTTGGCCTCGTACGAATATCGTGCGCTACTAACTCAAATAATAGCTCACTTTGTTTGCGATGAGACATGGGCTCCCGATCTTCGTTTCTGTTCAATGCACATATCTGGCTGTGCCCCGGCCCAGCCGCATGCACTCTTTGTGTGCGTCTTGTGGCATTGATATGGCCCCTATTCGTCGGTCGAACACTCATCCTCGATTGAAAAACCCTGGTCGGGCCGCTGTCCGTTGCTGTTTCTCAAGACCAGTCTGAATCCTGGGTATTTCAGTCGGCTCCACATGGACATTTGACGTTACTAACCGTATCATTTGCAGCAGGCTGTGCCAGTTGCGCACTGTTCGTATCCCTCGGATACCGACAAACACTATGAACACCATCCTACCACTCTGAACCCGACCTCCATCGATTATCCCTTGATCCTAACGACATCAACGAAAACCATTGTTATTTTGCTAGATCCACTATCATCATTCCTGCCCCTGCCATGCCTAACCTCGACTTTTTTCCCCATTGTGTTCACGTCCTTGTGGGCAAGCGCACCAGTTGCTTGCGTTTGCAGACAATGCCCATCAGTGGCTGCACACTCGGATCCGATTGCAGTACATGCCTTGTGTGCGGCTCATGGTGTGGGTGGCTCCCCTGTTCGACGCTCAAATACATATCCTCGATCGAACAATCCGTACCCCTGTCATCGTCCGAAGAATAACCATAACCATAGCGTTCCCCTTCGCTTATGGATATGCACGCGCTTACGCTGTCTCCTTTTCGGAACTGCATAGTCCTCGATGTTCCTTACTTGATAAATGCTGATGTTGGACCGGTGAGTCCGATTGTATTTTAGATTTGGATTAATTCACTGATTGTGACAGGCGTATGAGTCATTGCATGCGAGTGCGGGGGCTGTAGCTTGACTGGGCATCAAACATACGCACACCTATAGCAGACAAACCTTCCAGACCCCGTCGAACGCGACCTTGGGTATCTTCAAACCCCGCCGACCGTCACGACTCGATCGATCCATTTCCTCCCCGTCGCTAGTGAGGACAAGGTGGTAGAGTGGAAGGAAATGCAGCGTGCGAAGGAGCGGGCGAATATTATCGTGAAGGACTGAGAGTTGAGTGTTGCGGAGCGTGCTGAGATGGAGAAGCAGGTGTGTGAGTTGGGATGTTGGTACGTGGCTTGCGAGGGTATACATGTGGTATTGCGCCTTCAGTCCTCGCTCTTTCGTGTGGACTTCTCGGGCAATGCGGAAGCTATGATGTGGTTGAGGGCCCAGCGCTGCATGTATGCCCTCGCTGGGTGCTTTGTTGGTAGATGAATTTTTGAGTTGAATTCTTACTAACCGCGTTTTATTTTAACCATGTCCGTAAAGGTCATTGACCATATCTACTACGGATACGACAACATCCCCAAGGCCCAATCACCGACGACGTCAACCGCCGATTCCCAGACGAACCAGCCGACGACGAAGACACGCCCCCGGGAGGCGTCAAGCTCAAGATCACTCGGCCCGGCAGGCTGGTTGTCCGGTTACGCCCGCCTCGATGGCCAACTCCCCGAGAGCCCGAAGACACGTCGTGAGTGCCAGCCCGTGTTGCTGCCCAAGGACGTACTCGGCGAAACTGTTGTGGCTAAGTAATCTGTGCAACAGGAAGAGCCAGACCCAACTCGTGAGCCGCCGGCCCACACACTCACTTGGTTTGTCGCGGAGGCCCTTAGGAGGAGTCGAAATAAGTAATATGTTTTACCGAAATGTAGGAAGGGCTGTAACCACATGTTCAAAACAAAGTGCTTAATTATGCAAGGGAGCTCGTTTTTACATGGGTGAACTTGTATTTTTATGATTCGTGCCTCTAAAAGAATAGCCGAAACACGCCGGGGCGTATAGAGCAGTAACATGCGGCTATATGCGCTTGTGCCTGGTTGTGTGTAACTGGGACTGGGGAATGGCTATATAATAGTTTTAGCCTTTTTATCATCCTACGGCAGCAGTACAGAAACAAAGACCCGCAGTGGCAAGAACTACTAACTCAAATGCAGCAAGGAGCATCTACGCGAAACGGTTTCGCCGTTACTCGATCCTTAATTCTCACGGATGAAAGGTGTGGCATACTAAGTCGCCCACCATGGACAAACGCGGCAGTCGTTACGCCCAGATGTGCAGTTCGGAGCCGCTGGAACGAAGAGACAAATCACTCTTGTTGCTTGAGTACAAACGGTTGGCCTGTCATCAGTCATGCGGCAGATTATCACAAAAGAGAACCCATCAATGCAGCATTAGCTGCACTGATCCAGTCTCGGGTAACAGAGGGCGGCAGCGGAGCTGATCCATGTGGATTGCCTGATACGGTACACCTAGCATAAGGCATGCCCGTCATGGTAACATCCAAGGTGGAAACGGAAGTCAACGTTGCGAATGGTTCGCACGGCACAATAGAAGAAATTATTATCCATCCCGATGATCAGGACGTCCTGGACGGTAACACCAAGATACAACTCAAACGTCCACTGTTATGTGCGATTGTTCGCTTGTTACATACATAAGCTGTCATTTCTGGTCTCATCGTTCCAACCCAATGTCGGTTTCAGTTAACGGTTAGGGATAAAAATACTGTTACGATACACCGAGAACGGACTCCTCTCATACCAGCATACGCATTCACCGACTACAGATCCCAGGGAAAAAATCTTCCATGTGTGCTCAGCGACCTTGCCAGGCCTCCTTCAGTGGTGCTTACCTCCTTCAACGTTTGCGTTGCCTCATCACGCAGCAAGGATGAAGCAGCGCCGCTTGCTTCGGGATTTTGACGGACGCCTATTCACGACTCCACCAAGCCAAATCTTACTGGAAGAAGATGACTGTCTAGAAAAAAGGATAAGGAAACTTGCGCTAAGTTTGAAGCGAGGCAATATTCGCCAAGCACGTATGATACCTGTAGCACCAGTCCCTTTGACAACGTATTTAAACCTAGACAGCTTCATCGCATATGAGATGACCATATAGTATTTGATAGATGGTTTATAATGGTTTGCAATTACTGAATTGAAATATATGATATTCATGTCTCAGATGAACCGAAACATAGTTTTTGACCGATCTTCGACTCAAAATCATGTGATCGGCACGAACTTTTGAGAACCGCAGTAAACACAGCTTTCAAAAGCCACAAAGCTATTTTTGAGAATCGGCACTGTGAGTCTCAAGTGACGATAGCCGGCCCTAAACTAAATCGGACGTGCATACAGTCATCTGGAGCGTTTTCTGCCTCTGCCTACAATCTCTCCATCGGCTTCGACCGTCTTCACTCTCCTCTGACTATGTCCTCCTTTCCTTCTTCCTCATCCCCGCCCCTGTCCTTGTCCTCATCCCTATCCTCCTCCTCGTTCTTGTCTTCTTCTTATTTTCGTCGCTCGTTTCAAACCATGGTCAGTGGACGTCGCTTCCATGTTTTTTTGTGTACACCCCCTTCGTTCAGCTGATCATTCTTGCTCCAGATTCTTCGCCGTATGATAGTGATGACGAGGATGATCGGGCCCGTCAGTGCAGCAGGATCAACCTCGTCATCACTATCGTACGGCGAAGAATCTGGAGCAAGAATGATCAGCTGAACGAAGGGGGTGTACACAAAAAAACATGGAAGCGACGTCCACTGACCATGGTTTGAAACGAGCGACGAAAAATAAGAAGAAGACGAGAACGAGGAGGAGGATAGGGATGAGGACAAGGACAGGGGCGGGGATGAGGAAGAAGGAAAGGAGGACATAGTCAGAGGAGAGTGAAGACGGTCGAAGCCGATGGAGAGATTGTAGGCAGAGGGGGGGTATTTATATCTGAACGGCAGGGGGTCACGGTCGCGCGAGTCCATGTGACCGTGAGATTGGGCAGAAATAAGGGGTCTGGCTGGATCGTAGGATAGGGGTAGTCTGGGCACTGCATATACAATGGGACCCTTACAGACCGTTCAAAAACCGTGATATGAGAAACATTCAGAAAACCCAGAGAAGCACCTACGGGTTAGAACAAATATAGCATCATCCGTATGCGTCCGATCCTGTGGGGATTATTTCTCCCCGAACGTCGTGGCTCAGTCAACATTTTTGCGCGGTCGCGTTCACGATCTCGCGCAATACTTTTCGAGTATGTATTTATACTACAAACTACTCCTCGCCCCACCAGAATCTTACAACATCGATAACTTTTATTATTATGCTCAAACTCTACGAATCTACTAGGCCAAACTTCGAGTGGCCCCTCTTTTAGTCATCGACTCGACGCTGTGCCCTCCGCAATCTTCTTTGTACGACGAGGTCGAAGCCAAATCTACTGTACCCAAGTCGCACTATACGCAATCCTTCCCAGCGGGTATGTTTATGTATTCACATGTTTCGATCGATCTACTCCCGAGTACCTCCCACGACCACTTCGAAAGACCTTCGCTACGCGGAATTGACCGAGCCAGCAATTCATACGCATATACTCAGCAAAAAGCGCTGGGGAAATTAACATGTGATTATTTGTGATTACATGTAATCAGGGTGTTGTCACACCAGTATAGTTTGTAATGGTGTAATTGGTGTAATATCCTGCTGTAACAGGAAATTACACCAGTGTGATTACATGTAACGGTGTAATCACATGTAAATCACTGAAATCACACCATTACAAACTATACTGGTGTGACAACACCAAAGGTTTTTGCTGAGTACCCCCGCCCCAACCTCTCCCGTCATTCAGCTCCCGTCATACTGGTCCTGCATACGTCCGTCCATGACTCATCGCCGTCGGCCGACCAAGTCCGACAGGGTCTCGCTCCGGCCGAGGCCAATTAGGTGGCATCCATTCGTATAAATATCCAAACTCCACACTTCGATCACGAACATTCAGCCTGCTCGATATCTTCCACTGCTTGCCGCCACTCTTGAGTGAATTCTAGTTCAACAACGAAAAGCAACCATGCCCACCGCTATCCCGCCCCCGCGCACGCTATACGACAAGATCTGGGACGACCATGTTGTGTGAGTCGAGGGTCGTTTGTCGCGTTTGGGCGCAAGATCTGATCGTTCGGGATAGTCACACGCAAGACGATGGGGTTACACTACTCTACATCGACAGGTGCGTGGATCCCCGTTCGACGGCAGGTTTTTGTGTCTTGAGCAGGGTTGGCATATAGGCATCTCGTGCATGAAGTAACGAGTCCTCAAGCGTTCGAAGGATTGTAAGTCCTTTTGGCACTCGAAATCTCGAAGAGCCTTGAACCGATATTCCGCTCTAGGCGAAATGCAAACCGCCCGGTCCGTCGTCCGGATTGCACGCTCGCGACCGTCGACCACAATGTTCCGTAAGCACCCATCGACTCGGGCGTTCGCACATCTTGACGTCGTCCATGTAGAACATCCTCTCGGAAAAACATGACGACCGTCTCCGAATTCATCGCCGAGCCCGATTCGCGTGCGCAATGCGTGGCGCTCGAGGAGAACGTGCGCGAGTTTGGGCTTACGTACTTTGGGATGAAGGATCGGAGGCAAGGGATCGTGCATATCATCGGGCCCGAGCAGGGGTTCACTGTGAGTCTATTCTGGTGTTTTGGGTGTGCCGAATAACGACTTGATCCATGTAGCTGCCGGGAACGACCATCGTTTGCGGCGACTCGCATACATCCAGTGCGTCGCATGTTGATTCGTGGAATGTGCTTGACTGACGACCCACTAGCCCATGGCGCATTCGGAGCGATCGCATTCGGCATCGGCACATCCGAAGTCGAGCACGTCCTGGCAACCCAAACGCTGATGCAAAAGAAATCCAAAAACATGCGGATCAGCGTCGAGGGCACGCTCCCACCGGGCGTGACCTCCAAAGACGTGATTCTGCACATCATCGGCGTGATCGGCACGGCGGGCGGCACTGGGTGCGTCATTGAGTACGCCGGGTCGGTGTTTAGGGGCTTCAGCATGGAAGCGCGGATGAGCGTGTGCAACATGAGCATCGAGGCGGGTGCGCGTGCGGGCATGATCGCGCCCGACGACATCACGTTTGCGTATCTCAAGGGACGACCGCTCGCGCCAAGGGAAGGACCCGAATGGGATCGGGCCGAGCAGTACTGGCGCACGCTGAAGACGGACGAGGGCGCCAAGTTTGACGTCGAGGTCTCGATCCGAGCCGAGGATATCGTACCGACAGTGACGTGGGGAACGTCCCCGCAAGACGTGGTTCCCATTACCGGACGGGTACCCGATCCTGCGGCCGAGTCCGACCCGATCAAGCGCAAAGGGATGGAACGCGCGCTCGCATACATGGGTCTCGAGCCCAATACGCCGATGGAGGAGATCAAGGTCGACAAGGTGTTCCTCGGGTCGTGTACAAACGGACGGATCGAAGATATGCGAGCGGCTGCGGCGGTGGTGACTGCTGCTGGGCCGGGTGCCAAGGTCGCCGATGGAGTGCTGGCGATGATCGTTCCTGGCTCTGGGTTGGTCAAGCAGCAGGCCGAGGCGGAAGGTCTGGACGGCGTCTTTACTCGTGCTGGGTTCGACTGGCGCGAGGCTGGATGCTCGATGTGTCTCGGAATGAACCCCGATCAGCTGTCGCCCGGCGAACGATGTGCGAGCACCAGCAACCGGAATTTCGAGGGCCGCCAAGGAGCCGGCGGTCGAACGCATCTCGTGAGCCCGGCGATGGCGGCTGCGGCGGCGATGAAGGGTCATTTGACCGATGTGCGCAAGCTGGTGGGTGGGGAGAGCACCGGGCCTGGATCGTTCAAGGTGACAAGCGCGATGGATTATTTGACCGATGATGTTCTGCCACCCCCCAACCCGATCGCGCCGACCGATGCGCAGGACGCGGGTGTGGATCCCGCGGCCAAGACGGGTGCGCCCGCCAACCAGTTCACGGTCGTCAAAGGCATCGCTGCTCCGCTGGACATGGCCAACGTCGACACGGACATGATCATCCCGAAGCAGTTTCTGAAGACGCTGAAGCGGACTGGTTTGGGCAACGCTCTGTTCCACACGTTGCGAATCGATCCCAAGACGGGCGATAAGACGGACTTCGTGCTGAACAAGGCGCCATGGGACAAGGCCAAGATTCTTGTGGTGACGGGCGAGAACTTTGGGTGCGGGAGCAGTCGAGAGCATGCGCCATGGAGTTTGTGAGTCGAGTCTGGACGTCTGAAACAGGGCTAGTCGCTGATGGATGCGTACAGGAAGGACTTTGGGATCCAGACCGTGATCGCACCGAGCTTTGCAGAGATCTTCAAGGGCAACTCGATGCAGAACGGGCTGCTGCCTGTGGTCCTGCCGGCCGAGTCGTGCGAGCTGTTGTACCAGGACGCGCTGGCAGAGCAAGAGCTCGAGGTCGACTTGGAAAAGCAGGAAGTCCGACGACCCAACGGCCAGCCGCCTATTCCGTTTGAGAGTGAGTGATGAATATCCAGGCACGAGCGCGCACTCACTGCTGTGTAGTCGATCCGTTCAGGCGGCACTGCTTGCTCAACGGGCTGGACGACATTGGCATCACGCTGCAAAAGGGGGCGGCAATCGAGGCGTTTGAGACACGGCGGTCGGATACATGGCCGTGGCTGGATGGGTTTGGGTATGCCAAGGGAGGGGGGCGGGTGGATGCGCCTGCGGTTCGGAGCCGAGGGAAGAAGATGGAGTGGTGATTTGAAATGTAGTTACATGACAGTTCAAAATAGGGTTTTGGTTTCGACGACTTCGATTGAGGTAATACACATAGCACGATGACCCCCAGTACGCCCGTCGCTGTCTGTTTGGGCCGTCTTTGCTAACACGCTGCAGGGCCTGAGCCCAAGCGCCAGGACACGAGCCAGGTCCTGTCCTACTACTTCCATCCCACCGACGACCACGACGTCTACCGCCGCACCCCCGCCAACGCACCCACCGACAGCGCGCCCAACCGCCGCCTCGCCATCGTCGAGGTCGACGCCCCCTCCGACGTCGAGCGTCACCATCTTGCGCTCGTGGGCCCACCCGCAACAGCTCCACCTGCCAGGAGCGGAAACACCTCACCACGCGACGTGGGCATTGTCGGTGGCTCGTTTACTGCGCTCATGGACCGTAGACCGTTGCCCTCGCTCGCGCCCCTGCCGGCCTTTCAGCCGTCGGAGAAGCAAACAACTCCAGTGGTCACTCCAGCTATTGGCGAGTCCAAGCAGATTGATGTCAAGGTCGCGCCTCCCGTCATGACTCGGCTCAGCTCGCAGGACGACTGGCTGACGAACAAACCTGCCTCGCCGACAAAGCCCTTGCCTACACCTGCCGGACCGCGAGGAGCACCTCCGCCACGTCCACCTCGGCTCCACTCGCCTCCTCCACGCGCCAGCCCCGTCTCGCTCAGCTCGGCGGCTTCATCTATATCTGGAACAGCTGGCGACCCGGTCAAATTGGTTGCTCCGAGCGGGATCGTACGCGGTAATTCCGATTATTCGATCTTTGCCGTGTCGGATACTAGTGCTAGCGAGTGAGTACCCGGGGTTTCTTGTTCTGGACATAATGGCTGAGTATCGGGTTAGACGCAATACGCCCATATCTAGGCCTCCATCGCCTGCCAAGCCGCCGGCGAGCGCATCGGGCTCTTCCCATAGGCGCGAGGGCGCGTTTCCAGCTCACTCGGTCTTTACCGCACAGTCAAATTCTATTTCTGGCGACGGCCTCCCGAGCACGGATTCGCTCACGGACGAACGCTCGTTTTACCTAGCTGACAGGTCACCCTTGCGCGTTGTCGGCGAGCCCGAGCCCGAGAGTGACGAAGATGACGGTCAAGTCGACCACGAACGCACCCCCAATGCTCGAAAGAACACGATCACCTCGCGATCTTCCCGCACGCAAACGACCACGTCTTCCTTGTCGCATTACACCCAGTCGTCTGGCTCTCACTATACATCTTCCAACGTCTCACGCAAGAATACCCAGCACAAGCATGAAGACATTCATTCTGGAGAAGACGACATGGAAGATCTCATCGCAACCGTGGGGACTGCTCTCGCTGACCTAGGCGTCAATCCTGCCGATGTTCCTCCTCCAACCGTTTTCCCGCCCCCAGATGAATCGAAACCATCCCGGCCAGCGAGTACAGACGGACACGGCACGCGTTCATCACCCATGTCAAGTGCCGTCAACCTCGTCCATTCGAATAACTCTCCCCGAACGAGCGCACGAAACTCGCCCAGGACAAATGCCAAAGACATCACGCGCGGATCTCCCCGAACGAGCGTGTCCGACCTGGCGCGCGGCTCACCCCGACCAGGCTCGATTGATTTCCCGAGGTCCGAGGCGCGTGGCTCGCCCCGGACGAGTATGACCGAAATTCAACGAGGGTCGCCCCGTCCGAGCTTGCGGGGTGATGTGGGACGTCCAGGGAGTTTGTTGGGCTCGAGGTCGGGGTCCAGGTCTGGATCTCCTGCGTCGCGGCCCAGGGAACTATCTCCGGACAAGCAGCGAGTTGGGAATGGCAATGGGAACCGGGCAAGAGAAGCCAAGACAAAGCAGGATGCGCCGATGCGTGGGCCGATGCGTTCCCGATCTCCTGAGAAGCCCAGTCTGCCGACGATCACAAGGAGTTCGTACGAGCAGACGTCTCCGAGCGTTGCGGCATCCACGTCTACGGGGAGTTCCCATACATATCCGTCTCCTCAAACTCCTACTTCATCATCTCCCCAATCCAATGTCCGAGGTCTTCCACGTGCTCGGAGTTCAAATTCGCTTGCGCGGGGAGCAAAGTCTTCACCCCTTCGGAATCTCGTCGATCAGCCTCGGTTCAGGGATCGCGGGGCGGCGATGCCCGAGAGTTTTATGTTTGACGATGTGCTGAGGATGAAGACCAGTGCGGAACGAGCGCAAGGATATGTACGCAAGATTAACCAGCTCGCGGCGGAAGATTCTGGGCTGGGATATTGGGTTGCATTTATGAAGGGTCGAGGTGCGCCTGTTCATCTGCACGAGATGGTTTGGTATTGACTTCGTGTCCAGTTCGCCCGCCAGGTCCGGATGGCCGGCCTCCACCTGCGGGACCGATTTCACCTAGCGCATTACTCACCACCTTTGGTCCACACGGCCCGGGCACACGACGCCAACAACCACGACACGTCTCGGGTGGTTCGACTACCTCGGAAGCGACGTTTGCGGTTCGACCCGATGCATATGTTGCGACTAATATCAGTATCAGAGCCGAGTCGCCTCCGCTCGGTCCGCCCCCGGCCTTGCCCTATCCGTCACTTGCCCGTGATATCGGCATGCGGAGTGTAGCACCCTCGTCTTCTGCTGGTGTTGGTGGGGGAGGTGGATTGAAAGCCAAGACCGGGGCCGTCGGGTTCTTTTCATCTATTGGACGCAAGACAAGCACGAGAAATCGGGACCGAGCCGTGATGCAACAAGCACGCAAGCCACATCCTGGTGCTGCTGGAGGATACGCCGAACTGCCTGCTTCAGCTCGACCAGTCCAGTTGAGTGCTGTGCCGACCATCCCGGGTGGACCGAGAGCGCGAGGAGCTAGACCCGGAGCTGGGACGCCGAGGCAACAGGCGGAGAGCATCCGGTCGGTGGATACAGGCAGTTCGGGCGCGACGTTGAACCCCCATCCGCGTTCGAGCGTGATCATGATTGGCGGAAGGGACTCGTTTCAGACTTTGGATGCGAGTGGAAGGCCAGTCTCGATCCGGGTCCCGTCCTCAAACGGACATGGGGTGGTTGTTCCCAATTTGCCCCCAATGAGTCCGAGTTCTTCGCCGATGTTTGGGTCCAGTCCGACGGATACGAGTACGATTCGGAGTGGGATGAAGAGTCCGGACGGGAGATCGTCGTTTAGGGGTGGGGAAAGTGGGAGTGTGTATAGCGGGCGGGAGAGTACTCGAGATAGGGAGAGCATCAGGGAGAGGGAGAGCATGAGAGATCGGGAGAGCGTGTATGGTGTGCGCGGGAGCAGCGTTCCTGGACATGGTGGGAACCTCGACCAGGTGGCGGATGTGTTGCCTCATGTGGACCGAGCGGTGTTGGCTGGGTATCTCGAACGTGCGGATGGGCATGAGATTGATGCGATTAGCGCATATTTGGAAGACGAGAGACGGGCAAATGCTGCTGCTTCTAACGGTGGAGCTATCGGCTCAGGCGGGAGGTACATATGATTGGACACTGGGTTGAAAAGCCTTGTACTTTATGCGTTTTTTTTCTGGTTGTGCATTCTTTCGTTCTGTTTCACACTTGGTTCGTCGCTCGTTGAAGTACTATTGTTTCATTTCAGGACATAATAATGATATACTCTCGATTCTGGTCTCTCATTGTGCTCCGAACCCTACGCCTGCAGGTCTGAAACCTTGTCCTCCTGAACGGGCTTGCGTGGGTTGTGCGATGACTAAATGTATGCACAGTGAGTTTACGCTCTTGTCTCCTGCCCGTGATTTTGCGTACCTCTTGGCGCATTTCTACCCTTTCCATATATACCGCCCCCCGCGGATTGGAACATGCTCTGGCCAGCGCTACGTTGGAAACGATCCTCTTCGCCCTCAATCTCTGAACCAGATACGGATGCCGAGGGACGTTGTTGAATGTTAAACGCTCGTGAAGCGGCGGTGGTCGTAGCTCGTCGTTGAAGGTTGCTCATCCCGATATTTATCCCCATCCGTGTCGGTTGTTGGATGAACCCGTTGGAAGCCTGGGCTTGACGGAGTGGTGTGCGCTGAACCTGCTCCGCGGGTGGCAGGCGGGAGAAGACTGTAGCCAAAGAGACACTTACTCGGTTCGCGTCCATCCCTCCTGCAATATCCGCCATGTTCCCTATACGTTGGGTTTGTTGTGAGTCGATGGGGGAAGTGCGATTATTGAGCTGGTGAGCAGCCTCGTTTGCTGCTGCAGTAGCAAGAGTGCCCGGTGCGAGGATTGTCTTGCGCTTGAGATTGTCGTACTGGGTCTTTTGAATGATCAAGATTAGGATAATTTGAAGGGAAGATGTGGCGACCCACCTTGAGCTTTTGGTATTCCTTGTCTTTTTCACGGGCAACGTCCATGAGATCTCGTGTTTTGCGACGTTCAAGTTCAAGGTCGCGTTCTACGCCTGGTCCGGAAATGCATGAGATCTCAGTTAGCAGGTGATTAGACATGCGCAAGAATCTACCAGTGAGTTTGTTGTTGAGCAGTGTGAGCTCGCTGTTAGCTTTTGTAGGCTGATGTTATCGACTAGCCAGGCGTACAAAAAAGCAAATGCTGACCTTCTCGGACAACATTATCTAGCTGTTTCTGAAGATGGGCATTACGATCGTTTACGTTTTTTAGGATGGCTGCTTGGAACAGGCTGTGAATAGTGGGTGAGAATGTGGGACAAATGTATGCACCGGGACTTGCCTTTCTTGATGCACTTGGTACTGCCAGAACGAGATTGCGCTAGGGAAAGATGAAAACAGCCGAAGGAAGAGCAATTCTAGCCAACATTGATACTTACCGTCCACCGATTTCAAGGATGAGCGCTGGACTAAGACCGGAAAGAATGGACTTGTCGGGGATAAAATAGAAAGAAGGAATATCACACGCTTTGGCTTACCGTTTTGTAGTCGTTGGTGGGATGAAGTGTACATATCTATGAATTTCGTCAGTGAGCCCACGTCCTTGAAACAGATTATACCACTTACAACGATGTCGTCTCTAAAGTTTTGGCCTTTGGCATCAGAATATCGAAACCCCTAAAGGCTAGACTCACGGTTCGGTCAAAGAAGACTCGCACGCTGGACAAGTCTGAGATGGACCGAAAAGTTCGTTGGCGCACTCGACTGAAATGACTTTAGAAAGTTGTTCTGGAGCCTGCAACCCCACCTACGGCAGAAAATATCTGTAGAAAATATGAACCGACGTACGAATCAGTCATATTCAAGACTTACGCGAGCACGTAGTGACAACTGCCTTTTCAGTCAAAGTTGTGCGGCACGTAAGCCTGTTGCATTTCAGGTCGGCTTCCATGCTGGTAGTGGCGAACGGCAGGTGGGCGGCTCATCAATTTGTAAATCGAGGAGCTTGGCGCTGAGCGGGTGGGGCAGTCGTGCAGAACGAAGAAACTATCGCCGCTTGAGCACGATTCGGGACATGCCATTGAGTATGTGGAAAAAATTAATATACTCACATAGCCCTCGTAAAGGAGCCTTGAACGTTGCTTATAGTGGGTTTTGCTTCCATACCTGGTATTTAGTGGTTACATATAGTCGATAGTTCAAGCTTGAGTATCTGGGTAGTTCGCTACTATGTCCAGAGCCTATTTTTTAAGCTCTACCCAGCATCAAATACGTGGTCACGTTAAAAGAGCGCAATCAGCCGGACGTCAGGTTTCAACTCGGTGCCTATTGGAACTAAGTATACATTTTCTCCTCTGACGCGCTCACGTGATCGCGTACTTTTCATCTCCATCCTCATCTTAGCGCGACGGAGACAAGACAACAGGGACGAACAATGTAGGCCGTCTTCCATTTCAATCGGATAGACTAAAGTATGAAGTGCTGATTTTATTCAAGGTCAAACTCTTCTGGTAATAAGAAGAACCAAAGCAATCAAGCTGGTCAGCTCGACCAGCCTTTCCGTTGCGCAGCAGATTGTCCTAACACGAGCCACTGTATAATCTAGCTAACAAGCCCAACAAGAAAAAACGGGTATGGTTGAATCGTAGTGCTAGGGCCACTGCCGCAGCAGGTACGTCCATCTAATGACATCTCTGGGTGGTGTCACTGAGCATATCTGGCCCAGAGCGGAGCACTAAACCCGCGGCATCTACGCATAGCCATCCACCCACCCCACGCACAACCTCTGCTCCTTTTACAAGGCCTCAACAGACAACACCTAGTTCATTCCTACGATTACCTGCAGATATTTTTGGACAAGTAGGCTTAGAACATGATTTTTGGCCAGTTCGGATTCTGATCCCAGCTTGTTCAGATATCTTGTCATTTGTATCCAAACGACATGATTAATCTGGCTCGAGTCAACACATCTGTCCGGAAAGTGCTCATGCATCGTTCTGCGAGATCGATATGGCGAGCGTGTATTCAGAATGCTGGTCTACCAGCATGCCCGGAAGAGCTGAGTGAGCCCAAATATCTGTCGGTTCTCTTCCTACAGATATGTTCTGTAAGACGTTGCTTAAGATTATAGGCTAAGCTTCTGAACAATTGCCCCAATAACGTCTAGGTCTGTGGTGTCAACGAGCAACGTAAAGCGGACGCCTATCTCTTGGTTCGGCTATGTTCGCGCTGCCGTAGACAAAAGTGAGAAAAAACCTCGAAGAACGTTATAGAGTACTGACATATATACAGGTTGGTTGAATGGAGAAGTATACAACCAGCTGATCTGAAGGGCTTAGTTCTTGATTCTGACCGTAAGTCGCTTTTTGCCTGTAAAGAGTTCCGTTTACCAACTGTGTTAGCCATTTATAGAGAGTTGCTTTAACCGGGAGATGGGATTGAGGCACAGTATAAGAAAAGAGGTGGAGAACGTTCGAGGTCGCTGGAACGAGCTTAAATCCTTGGGCGACGAAGCAACTCTTGAAACATGGAGGGAGACTCTGATTTCCCAGGTACAAATACGAAGAAAGGCAAGTAAGACTGAAACATAGCCTCGGGATCGATTTTAATGATCTGGATTGAATAGCGCGGAGATATCGTGGCTCGTTGCCTTGAGAAGACCCGTCAGAAATGGACCGAAGAGGTGAAGCAAGGGTGGCGAAAACAGTACGTTTATAATATGCCCAAGTCTATTGCATAGTTCATCTTGACCACGCGACAGGATCGAAGAGAGGGTATGGAAGCTAGGATATGTTCTAGAGTTTGACCAGCTACCACCTGCCAAGCAAATTCGTTGGGCCGGGTTCTATAATCGTACGGACCTATTCACAGAAGAAAGTAGGCTACTATCAACTCGTGTTTCCCTGCTTCGACCCGACTAACCTACATCGTAGAGTGGGAAAAGCTCAAGCCGCGTGTCGTCGAGCTAATCGAAACGGAAGCAAAAGAGCGACCAGAACGGGAACGAAAGCAAAGGCGCTCCAACCGAAACTTTCAGCTTCGCGAGTTATTTTCAGGACTACAAGCCGAGCTTGACACTCTACCGGATGACTTTCTTGATCTCTCTGTTATTCAACAAACAACCCTTCTGGTCAATTGGCTACCGCTTCCTGAATACGCCGATGCACTCAAATGGCCGATATTCCAGGGTTGGCTGGACGAAGAAATCGACTCTGTAGAAATCGAAACTCGGTTTAGCACACAGCGAGACGAAATTACACGGCTAATCCTGGATTGGGGGAACCGGGTCAGAAGAGAGCTGGCGAATATGGTCCGGGAAGGGCTTAAGGAGGATGGTCTTGTAGATGTACCAATTCGCCCCCGCCTGCCGGTAGGCGAGGGTGAAAAGGACCCTTTCGCCAACGCAGACGCGGACGCGAGCTTGCTTCTCCGAGCGGATAGCTTCTTCAAGAACGAAGAATATGCTATCTGCGCTTACGACGTACTCATCTTAAACTCAAGGAGAAACTTTGATGGGATCGATTGGTCATCTTGCACATTTAATTCCGAGGCTTCTGCAATCGCACGGGCATTTCTGGCATCTCTTGGCCGTCCCGATGTGTCTGGGCCAGAGTTTAATGGTAGCTCTGGCGAATGGTTTCAGTGTGGGAGGTGCCAAACGCACAGAAAGGCTTGGCACCCTATGGTGAGTCCTACTTATACCTCAGCACCTTATCTCGGTAACAGCGGCATTCAGATCGAACATTATCATCTTGCATCACAAGACTGGATCGTTATTCAAAATCACCTTTCGAACTTCTCAGACCTTGGGATCGCTTACAATAACACACATCACTTGGACAACATAGCCGCCGGTTCTTTATTGATTCAGCTCTCGCCGCAAGATATAGCGGACATTGATATAAAATATGCAAACAGTAAGAAGGCGGGATGGATTGAACAAGTTAGAGAATCGGGGATTCCATTTTCAACTCGGACTAAGCAGGCGACCGTCGTGGCCGATGAAACCAATACCCCGCAATCGGAGGAAGAAGGAAACCCCGAGGGAATGGAGGACGAGGATGAAGAGAGCGAAGGACAAGGATACGAAGATGAGGGCGAAAGTGATGAGGAAAGTGACATCGAACTTTGGCAGAGGGATCGCTTCGCGTGCAAGCTATGCGAACGAGCTCAACTGGAGGCCAAAATGTTTGTGTTTATGGATATGCTCGCCCTTTTTGACCATCTTCGAAACGTGTGAGTACCACAAGACTATGACGCGCAGGATTCATGAACCTAATATTCGGGCTGCAGCCACAACATCACCGATCCATATCTCGGGCTCGACTTGGAAGATCGGGAATCGATCAAGGAAAGCCCATACTTACGTCTGGCTGGAGAATTCGAAGGACTGATACTGACCTGGGGGGTCACGGTGTCCTATGGTTGATTTTACTGAGGTTTAATTTGTACTTTGCACGCCTTTTGTCTCTCGCGAGCATACACAGTCGGCTATACCTTTCCTGTAGATGTCATAAATCGTTGTTGGATATGACTCGTTTATATCGTCCAAGGAGTGTTGTCGATTGACTGTCTAATAGCCCCACCCACCTAACCTAACCTACGGACTACATAATGAAACAGATCACATTCTTTCATGTCCCCTTCTCGCCCGCTCTGTGCTCTCGTCTTCGAACGGTTTGACCTAGTGCTCATGTAGCTCGCTAAACGCGTATTTTTTTTTCTAAAAAAAAACAGATCACATTCAGCCCTATCATTTTGGGCTGACCCTAACAACTTGGGGCAAGTGTGCGTGCCGAGTTTAGCATAGGCCTCTGGGTTATCATCTCGCATCACTCCAAACTGTTGTTAAAGAGCGGACATTAGCTAAAAGTTCGGCAAACAGACGGTTGTCAGATACAATAAATGTAGTGGGAGCGTCATCAAAGTTCAGCCTTGGCTCCTGTATAGTACCACGTGATCGTGTTTCGCATTCCACCTCTGCCACCGTATCGTCGTATACTGAATCCAACTATGTAAGGACAAAAAACACGATTTACACGTTCACTCACACCTAAACATAGGTACTCCGACCGTCGCACCCATCCTTTGCCACCGCGGCCCAAGCAAAGCAACCAGCCCAAACCGGCTCCTAGGACTGCTACTCTCGAAGAGATAAAAAGAGAATGGCGCGAACAGTGAATAAATACCCATAATAAAACAGCTAATCTCGACATGTAGCTAAATTTTGCACGTTTCAGTATTGAGGGCTGGCTTCGCGACAACGGATACCCGCAGAAAGAAGAAGACTTCCCGCCAAAGAAACGGGGCCAATGGCGAAACCTGGTCGATCGAACCGATCCTTGGACAGAAACCAGTAAGCAAGGGAAGTTATCCAGCTACACTAGGCTCATGTAATACAGAATGGAACAAACTCATTCGGAACCTCACCAAGTTTCTCGACGGCGAAACGGCGGGAGATCGCAAGTCCTCAGTACATACAATACGCCGCCCCAGTGCGTTTCTCAAGCTACCTCCCGATGTGCTCGCACAGGTAAGCCTGAACCGCTTACTTACATGGATTGTGAAACTGAACCCCCCCCCCCCAAGATTGTCGCCCACCTATATCCAGTAGACGTTATATGTTTGTCTCGTACCAACAAGCCAATCCGTAATGTGGTCATGAGCAGATCCGCCTCTTCGATGTGGCGAACATGTATTAAGAACGTCGGGCTAACTACATGCCCACCCAATTTAAGCGAACCGAAATACATATCTATCCTCTTTTCTCAAATGTGCTCGGTGATTATTCATTTGATTTGCCATTTTCGCCCTTTTGATCGTACCTCCCCCCCCCCCCCCACCCCTCACATTCACAGGCATGTGGAGACAAGGTTTGGTCCCCTCCGAATACGTATTTTTCATGAACTTGTGCAAAAGCTGCATCCCACAAATGTGAGTACGAACATTTCTGCTAACACACTACGCCCATATCACCAAACATGGCTTGCAGGCTCGTTAGCTGGGACGATATTCAGCCGGCGGAAATCAAGCCATTAGTACTCGATGTATTCGGTTAGTGACCATTTTATCTTAAATACGCCGCAACATTACCAATAATGGATCCTTTAGAGCCTTCATGGGGTTTCGGCCGAAAGAGCTCGAAGGAAGAAGTGGAAGTCGTGAAAGATCGCTTCTGTGAACTTCAATCCCACAACGATCAGAAAGCAATTGAGGCTTGGACCCAGGCTCAGAAACAGGACATACGAACGCGACTCGAGGTGTGTCTTGATTGAGATCTTTAGTGGTGTGACTGACATATGTTTGGATAGATCGGACATATGGTTTATTGATCAATGAAAGAAGTTGACGAGGCTAGGTATAAAGAGCTTAGGCGGATGTGGCGTGAGCGGTGCGTTAGTCAGGTCTACGCTTTGCTTCACATGAACTTATACGTTTCCGTTAGGGCTATCGAAAAGATTCTTGAGATGGGATATACACCCCTCAAAGAAGAAGACCTACCCGTTGATAAACGAGGCAAATGGAAATCGCTTACTGAGCGAGGAGCGGCTTGGTCTGAAACAGGTGAGCCAGTCTAGATTGTACTTTAGTACAATACCTGATTATAGTTGCGCTAGAATGGAATCGCCAAAAGCACCAGGTGGTGCAGTTCATCAAAAACGATGAAAAGGAACGTCCAGAGCGACAGAGAAAGGAGCGTCGTGCTGCTAGGGACACCAAACTGCGCGAACTCCTTGGGCCGTTTCAGCACACGATGAATGTTCTCCCAAGCAACAGGGGGGAGCTGTCTATGACCGAAATAGCGAGCACAGTGGCCAGCTGGCTTCCACTCCCTCGTCTCTCCGACATGATTGAATTGCCGATTATTCAGAGTCTCCTCGAGGTAGACGTTCCGACTACGGAAATGGTGGTTCGATTTGAACAATCTCGCAATGTGATCACAACACAGATCCTAGAATTCGGCGCTCAAGTCAAGAAAGAATGGGCTAAGATAGTTAGGGATGGAAGGGCTAAAGACGAATCAGCCATCCCTCTATCTACGCCCTGCCTGCTCGCTATTGGATCAGAGCTCAACCCGTTTGATAAGTTGAACGAAGATACTTGTCTCCTCTTCCGTGCGGATACCTTGCTCGACTTTGAACCCGACCAACGTACCAGGAGCAAAACGCAATCCTATGACTCGCTGGTTGGGCTGGTGCATCCTGGGCAACCCATTCATACCCCTCGAAATAACTCAAAGTTTGCCACTAAAGATTACAACTGGAATTCAAAGGCATCCTCGATGGCTCGGATGCTTCTATCTTCTATGGGACACCCGATCAATACAGCATCTATTGAATTTAGCGCAGCCAACGGTCGATGGTTTGCATGCGGTCGATGCGCCGGCCCCCGGATGCATTGGGCTGGCTTGGTACGGTTGCGCTGTCCTGATTAGCGCGTCACAATCTCACTATAAGTTTTAACTGCCCGTCAGGTTTCACACTATTGCAAGGAAGCCGACATCTGGGAGGACGCGCAAGAACACATTTCCGAGCTACCAGATGGGATCTCCTACCGCAACATCCATGCAATGGAATTCGATGCTCGACCGCTGGTGAAGTGCTTATCTGCAGCAGAAGCGGAGGAACTGGAGGCTAGATACCCAGGCGGTGAAGAGGCTATCTGGGATGAAGAGTTGGCTCGTTAAATGGAAATTCTACGGTGATGATTACAGGTTGGGCTGTAGGTTATGCATGGATGCAAACATTGGGTCTCCAATGTCATTTCACCGTGAGGACATTTATCCTCATGTAGTCGATGTGTAAGTGCCACTTATGAGCCCTATTCTTTCGCTGATTTTAATTATCCTACTTGACTGTGTAGTCATGGTGTCTCTGATCCTGAAAACAACGTCGACGATGAACTTTCTATCGAAGAGAATCCTTATGTTTGCGTGCTCGAGATAATGGCCGGCTGGGGGTGGTGCTCGGTCGCTTAGTTCTCTTCGGCTCCGCCGAAGTGATGGTTGATATTTCCTTAGTTAGTTCAACGCCGAATCCAATAATTTGTATATTTTCGTTTGTAAGATATTTCATTTGTGTACATGTATGCGCTTTCGTATCCATCTGATCCTTGATCTATTTCAACCCAAGCCCAAACAACTGCAAGCTTAAAATCAACTGAGCTCATAAAGCACCAACCAGCTCATCGTCCTCTGTAAGATGTAGACGTTCTGAAATTCCGCATGAAACGGCTTTTCTGACGTAACGTACCTAAATCGGTCTATCTAAGCGTCCGGAAACCATTTGACCCGGACGATTAGATAGACCGTTTTTGGTACGCTTCTGATCCGCCTCTTAGGGAAGTCGGAGAAGCTGGGATGACACATATCAGCTTCTGGTATGTTTCCGACCAAATGTCACAAGGTCGTTTCTTACTGACTTTCCGCATCTTTATCTGGCACAGTGGCTCTACGTGAATAAATTGTTTGGGAGTACTTCCTCGTATTGTGGAGCAATATCGAATCCTGTATGGAATTTGGGCGCCTGAGTCCGACAACAGCGAGATCGCGCTGCTGGATACCCACTTGGTTCAGCCTCCTCGTCGGGAGCCTGGGTCTCTGGTTAGTGGCTCGGGTGGTTCTTCATCACGGCGCTTGCCACGTCTAGCCTCTTCGACCCCGTCGACCTCTCAGCTAGCTCTGGACGACAACCTTTCGGACTACATGGAAGTTGAATCTCATCAGCCGTCACTGGATCCTCTTCCCGATTCAGTTTTCTTCCCTTTACGTCCGACTGTTGCGTCGGTGGAACCCAGTGATTCTGATATGACAACATTCGAAGTCAATCCCCACCAGCGTCCAATTCTCCATGTTTACACGGCAAAGACCGCTGGTACCCAACTCCCAGAAGTACATCAACGCGAGCTTTTGCTCACCTCTCGAAATTCCAAGTTTGTTCGCGAAGACCGACCACTCACAGCGATACGCGATTATTCCAATAGCCTTCGGCCACCTAACCCCAATAGCTGGATTTACGACGATCCACTCTTGACATCTTGGGAGCCCTTGAACCCACCTGAAACCGCTCTAGATCCCCTATCGATTGGATCCCGCTACCGCAACCCGTACGAGAACTCTGTTTCTCTCTGTCTGAAGGTACCAATCACTCGGCTGCTCATTTGTGTGCTCAACTACTTGAAGATGAACTTGACGCACCCGGGGACCTTCAGCCTTACTATATAGAGGAGGGAGACGCTATGGACGGCCATAATCCAGGCTCTGACGGCGAACACGAGTACGAAGATGACTCCGACAATCGTCTGGAAGAAGATAACAATAATCAGGATGAAGATATCAAACAAGAGATCAACGAGCCTCAGCCTGATGTTGAAGAGGGACCCGAGGATGGTCCCGAAGACCCCGAGGATGGAGTTGAGGCCATCTTGGAAAGCCACCCAGTACTTCAAAATATCTATATCCGAACCTGGATCGACTCGGTGTTTGGCGGGGTTACTCGAGAGCAAACTAAGCGCACGCTTTTATCTTATAAATTGGCACTTGAGGCTCTACCGCTTGATGCAGATCTTTCTGAGGCGCTCGAGTCAATGGCACAAACTTTTCGGTCGCTTGAGCGCAAGCTGGGGGTTAGCATCGACGAGCATCTCAAGATTTATGCTCTATGTGGCGGCTGTGGAACTCGTTATACTATGGATCAAATAAACGAAGCGCCCGAGCCTGGATGTCCTTATATTTCTCCAGGTACCGATGAGCCATGTTTGTACCAGCTGTGGGAGGATAAAAAACTCTACGGCGGTGCTCGGAAACGTATACCACTCGGATCATATCCTTATTTTTCGGTCAAAGTCGCGCTTGAACAAATGCTCTCCCGACCAGGAATGCGCAAACTTGTTTCAGGTCATCGCTGGAACGATGAGGACGATTCGCCGTACACAAAACAAGACTGGTTCGACTCGACACCTCAAGATCGTCGATTCAGAGATATATCTGAGGCCTGGGGATGGAATAGTGAGCCCGTGATGCTTGAACGCCAACGGAATGATCAGCGAAGGTGCTACGAGGACATACCAGGGGACGGGCGGGTTCGGGCGCTGGCTAGCAAGCTACTTGGTCTCAGTCTAGCCTTAAACAACGATGGGTAAGCACGTTTATATCACTAAAATAGTTTCACATAACTAAAATACCCATCAGATTTCAAACTTTTGGCTGGCATGGGTATACCTCAAGTGGGGTATTCATTTCAATCAACAACCTTCCGTATCACCTGCGCAACATAGTCGAGAACATACTTCTCGTTATGATCATGCCAGTTCCAAGCGAGCCAACACCATACGAATTTAACCAGATGATGAACCCACTAATCGACGAACTAATTGGACTTGAAAGAGGTGCGCATCCACATAACTAGAATACGGTGTTAACACTCCTCTAGGCTTGGAGATATCGGTCTTTTCCGTCCAAACGAATCGTCGTGAGCAAGAGTATGTCCATGCACACTTGAGCTTGGCACGATTGGACCATATGGCTCGCATTCAAGTCTGCGGACATGCCGGTACGCGATAGGAAATTATTTTCTGCATGTATTGTACCCAACAGCGCCCATTCCTCTCTGACCGACGTGGGTTTCATGGTGAGTTTGTCCTCCAATGTTTCTAAAACGACTGGCGATGCTCTAGATCTGCTTTTACGAGATCCACGCCAAGTTCTCTATGACAAGTCGGCTTGGTTAAATGCACCCCCCGAGCAGCAGGAGCAGATGCGCAAACGAACTGGGGTTATTTTCACTGAATTTGACCGACTCCCGGGGTGGTATTCGTCGACACTGTGTCTACCCGACCCTGTGCATCTCATTGACCTCGGCACAACAAAGTTCATTCTTAGAGATATACTACTTCTTCCAAGGATGATGACACCTCGCGCTCATCAAGCGGCTGACAACTATTCCTCCAATGACCGGCAAAGGTACCCAAACCAACCTCGTGGTTATATGCGCAGCTTAGATCACAGGAAGAACTGATCCTATGTTATTTAAAGAAGCCAGGATGCGCCGGCAAACGGAACCGGTCGAAGAGATAACCACCGTCCGTAGCGTAGCTGTTGGTCTATCCCTACAAAAGCCATCAGCTCACTTGCGTTAAAATTATAGCTGGCTCTGTTACTCACCGATATCCACAAACTGCTTGTCGCCAACGAATTACAATTGCAGCTCAATCCTGATTGACCAGGGCGCGAACTCGGATCAACCTTTGCACCAGTGGCTCCACACAGGCAGTCAAACGTCGAGAGGTGCAAATGAAAAATAAGAACAAAAACGGATCCTTCGCTTATATAGGGGACCAAATATAGCTTAAATAAAACTTGGTTCTTCCATGGCGTCCAACTCGGCTCTGGGCCTCAAATACCTCGCCTGATACCAACCCATGCAATATACGGAATTTGACTGAACCGACTATGCGGGGAGTTGCTCCAAAATGAGGTAAGCCCGCCGGCAAGGTATTATGTAGGTATTTTGCACACGACCCTCAAGATATATATTTATCTTAACGGTTGGCCACTGTAAAGTCCCCAACTGTTCCTCGCAAGTCGCAGGTCGCCAGTTCGATTCGTTGTGTGGGGTTTCGTTTCTCAGGGTTGTATGCAAAGTGAGTCTTTTTGGTTTCAAAAACAACCACCGACGCATGCTTGTCTTTTTTGTAGCAATGAATCTGATACCGTTGCTGTGCTAGAGTCTATATTGCCACCAGTACGCGTTATGTACATTTGTTTGTTCAGTGGGGGAGGCAATAGACTCGGCCGTATGCTCGATTTACAACCTGCTTTGGTAGGCCGATCTTGTAGGACGTGAGCCTTTGAGGAGAGTGGACTTCTGACTTGTGTGTTTGTCCCCTGGCCATCGTAGTTACGCAGATCTGAGACCCGGGCTCCCAATATAAATGCACTATTTATTCTAGTATGGTGCTCTCGCTAGTTTCTTTGGTTGTGCAGGTGTTTTCTTATTCGCTCGTGTAGGTATTCTGAGCCTCGATCAGTTGTATACTACAGCTCGTTCAATACAAATTCGTATTTATCATACATATCTTTTGTTATGTCCCTCTCGTGTAGTCCGTACCAGCGCATCTCTTCGATCAGCTGGTACCGTTCTCCGAGGCCCATCGCCAGGTTGCTGTCTGAATTGAATACAAAGGGGATCGAGTCGATGATAAAGGAAAACGAGGCAGAGGGGTTTAATGGCGTTTGCAAAGCGAACGATCGCTCGGGGGAATTGATTTGGCAGGTTGAGAGGCCTCCATGACTGTTTTCTTGACTACGCGCAGACCAGCCTGTAATATTCGTTAGCCCAATAATCAATAAATTTCGGAAGACTCACTGTTGCCGCATTGGACGCTGGATTACTTGAGTCGACTACCATTGGCCTCTTGCCGGATGCACCAGCGTTTGGCGCGTCGCTCGAGCTAACTTGAATCACGTCAGTTGAAGGTTGGCCCGGAGTACTGCTCGAAATGTCGATGGGGGAGTCCAGACGGGATTCAGACTCGGTTTCAGGCTCGGGGAGAGGAGCGGGCGATCGAAAATATTACCTAAATTTACGAGCCAAACTAGAATACCTTACCATGGTGGGGCGAGGTCTCGTCTTCTTGTGAACGGGCTGCCCGGCCTCCTATAAATGTTGAGTATGAGTTGTGAGGGTGTGAAGTCCGTAGACCGAGCTGTCGTCGACGAGTGGTTTGGCGATGTCGGGGCTTAGGAGGAAGCGTATGACTAGCCAAGTACTTGTGTTCGAGAGCAATGTAGATACAGGACGAGAGTACAATCGAGTCGTTTATATACATGCGGAGAGAGACCGTCAGGGATCAATGTGAAACAGTAACGAGATAAGACCGTATCGAGTGAGAGAAAGATAAGATGGCACAGCCGGGAGGCTGTGCGTTCGCGTGAGAGCGCTCCGCGCCTCACAGAGGGGCGGTACGAGTGGGCTCGCCTTTCCGTTGTCCTCTTCGTCGTCCGCCTTGCGCTTTCGACTCGAGCTTGCGTTTTTGTCGTTGCTTCGCTTGCTATGATCCGACTACAAGGGCAGGTCAGTAGTTTCAGGACAGCCTAGGAGGTGCGTACCTCTTCCTCTTGCTTGTCAAGCCTGTGCTTTGCCGAGTTTAATGGTTGATCTGGAGTCTAGACTATGACAGCGAAAGGCTTGGGAACAGGCTTGTTTGGGGGGTTAGTCGAGGATTGGGTCGAGGATTGGGTCGAGGATTGGGTCGAGGATTGGGTCGAGGATTTGGCTGAGGATTTGGTCAAGGATTTGGCCAAAGCGTTGGTAGGGGCTTCGGTGGCGCTGGTCTAGGGGTTTTTTTTTTTGCTAGAGATAGACTCAGACGACTGCATAATGAGGTGGTTAGTAGTATCAGTATATTGTGCTATTAGATTACCGCCTGAGTGTGTTCGGAGGACCTGGCCTCGGTGTGTTGCCGTAGTCCAGCCTTTACCTTCCTTGTAATCGACCAAATCGTCTAAAAACATGTCAGTAGGTGACAACATGCCGATGAGTGTGGCTGACCTCGTTCTCTTCATCGCTTTCGTTGCCATTTGTCAGAGCCGACTCACGTGTAGGGTCGGCACGTTCTTTCCCCTTTGTACGACTCTGAGCCCCAGCTTGAGACTTGGTGAGGCACGAATCAGTAGCCTCCTGTCGAGCCTCTCACTTTGCAATTTTCTTTGCGTCTTTTCGGATTTGGCGTACGGTCAGGGCGCGTGGCAGGTCATAGGTACCGGATGAGCTTGGTTTAGGGGTCCGTTCGAGTTTGTCGTTGTCTAAGTTGTCGTCTGGGGAAGTAGGCGAAGGCGAGACATGGCGGGCGTTGGACATGGATTTGGTACGTGAAGACCCGGCGGCAGGGATACGAGGACTGTGGGGCCTGTCATTGGCTGGATGGGCCACGTGCAGGATCTACGATTCGACTACGCGAGTGATTGGCACTTCGATCACGTGGCTGATCGACGACGCGGGGACAAGAGGCAGTAGCCACAGTGGTACCACGTGCGTTGGTATTGGATGCGCAAGCGGAGGCATGCCCAGTGTTCATAACGCAAGTGCTAGATTTCAGGCGAGCATTGGCCGCATAGGCGGTGTAGGACAATCCTATCCAGGTTATGACGGAAGGGACCATGATGAATCACCTTAAGCCGCTATAGTCACTTATCTACTTCTTGACCCAGGAGAGTAGCACAGCGAACCAAAGCTAGAGCACGGACGCTTGCCAGCAAGCATACAAAGGCTACTATTACAGTAATAATACATCTAGAACAAAGGGATCGAGTTTAGGTTATAAGAGAGCCAACATGGCAGTTAAGGACCAGCCGTTCACGGCCTATTGAGGGAGGCAGTCCACTTCTTCCACCAGAAAACAAGGCGCTCTCCAAACTGTATACGATTGACCTATCAGCCAACACAGTGTTCAGCCCCAAAGATATCACATACCGCGCGCTCAGCTCGCATGGACCTGCACCATTCTACCCATTCATCATGCTCCTCTGCGCCACCATTCACGCGGGCCCTCCAGAGCCTGCGGCCAGTCCTGGCATGCTTGGCGAGGGAATATTCGGTCATCCCATGCTTCAGCGAGGCTAAAAATAGAGCTTGAACAACATTGCAATATGTAATGACTAGATAGGGGTGTTGCTTACGTGGGGTTCGAGCGAGCACTATCCGCACTTCAAATCGCTGTGAACTATTGCCAACCCACCTACCAGGCAAGGATGTAAGTATTTATACAATAGGCTTATATATGACTCACTTCTTTTTGGTGCACGGCTTGCACCAGCGGCCCAGGAGGTGCGTGTTGAAGGGCGCGTAACGCGCGTGGCATGACTGAAACCAGATGCAGCGATTCGCGGTGAGTGAAAAGATAATGTTTAAGCAATGGCAAAGTAGGCAGAGAAATATTTCAACTAGGACTCACGACGCAGGTCTTGTCACGGAAATTTGATGCCATCGCTGGCTGGGCAACCGTTGAGGGACACACCGGCATACCCGGGTAATGCTGGGCGATGTGTCCTTGCCATACTATACGGTTGTCCCGGCTCCAGAGCATAGCGAATGCGTGTCGGTTGACCACGCACAGGCTCAAGCCTGTGTCTAGGTCTGCAAACTCCAGAATCTAGGGTGGACGTCAGCTAGCAAAACGCAGGAGCGGTTTGGTGAAGTTCTCACCCTACCCCAAACCTCCTTGGGCAGCTGGAGGAGGCCTGAGCCGGTCGGTGCAGCGGGGCCGATGTGGCCATGGCTCAATTGCGGCGTGGATGAGGGCGACGAAGATACTGGAACAAAAACGATCAGTTGGATAGAGGGGGCATACACAACTAGGTATATACTGACTGGAACTAGAAACGAGTGACAAGGAAGCAGAAGAAAGGTATGACGATAAGGAGGGGGATGAGGACGGTGGCAGCGACGGAGAAGGCGACGAAGAGGAAAACGAGTGCATATCGAAAGGAAGGGGGAGACAGTGGTATAGTCGGATAGAGAGATTGTGGGAGGGTGGGAGGGTATTTATATCCGAATGAAAAGGGGCCATGGTCGGGGCGAGTCCATGTGACCGTGAGATTGGGCAGAAATAAGGGGTCTGGCTGGGTCGTAGGATAGGGGTAATCTGGGCGCTGCATATACAATGAGACCCTGACAGACCGTTCAAAAAACCGTGATATGAGAAGTGTTCAGAAAACCAAGAGAAGCACCTACGGGTTAGAACAAATATAGCATCATCCGTGTGCATCCGATCCTGTGGGGATTATTTCTCCCCGAACGTCGTGGCTCAGTCAACATTTTTGCGCGGTCGCGTTCACAATCTCGCGCAATACTTTTCGAGTATGTATTTATACTACAAACTACTCCTCGCCCCACCAGAATCTCACAACATCAATAACTTTCGTTATTATGCTCAAACTTTACGAATCTACTAGGCCAAACTTCGAGTTGCCCCTCTTTTTAGTCATCGACTCAACGTCGTGTCCTCCGCAAGATTCTTTGTACAACGACGTCAAAGTCGAATCCACTGTACCCGAGTCGCACTATACACAATCCTTCCCGGCGGGTATGTTTATGTACTTGTATGTTTTGATCGATCTACTCCCGAATACCTCCCACGACCACTTCGAAAGACCTTTGCTACGCGGAATCTAACGAGCTAGCAATTCATACGCATATACCCCCGCCCCAACCTCTCCCGTCATTCAGCTCCCGTCATACTGGTCCTGCATACGTCCGTCCATGACTCATTGCCGTCGGCCGACCAAGTCCGACAGGGTCTCGCTCCGGCCGAGACCAATTAGGTGACGTCCATTCGTATAAATATCCAAACTCCACACTTCGATCACGAACATTCAGCCTGCTCGATATCTTCCACTGCTCGCCAGCACTCTTGAGTGAATCCTAGTTCGACAACGAAAGCAGCCATGCCCACCGCTATCCCTCCCCCGCGTACACTCTACGACAAGATCTGGGACGACCATGTTGTGTGAGTCGAGGATCGTTTGTCGCGTTTGGGCGCAGTATCTGATCGTTCGACATAGTCACACGCAAGACGATGGGGTTACGCTGCTCTACATCGATAGGTGCGTGGATCTCCGTTCGACGGCAGGTTTTTGTGTCTTGAGCAGGGTTGGCATATAGGCATCTCGTGCATGAAGTAACGAGTCCTCAAGCGTTCGAAGGATTGTAAGTCCTTTTGGCACTCGAAATCTCGAAGAGCCTTGAACCGATATTACGCTCTAGGCGAAATGCAAACCGCCCGGTCCGTCGTCCAGATTGCACACTCGCGACCGTCGACCACAATGTTCCGTAAGCACCCACCGACTCGGGCGTTCGCACATCTTGCCGTCGTCCATGTAGAACATCCTCTCGGAAAACGACTGTAAACTACATATAATAATTCTTTTGTTAATTTTTTTTTCGATGAGTTCCCCAGGCATTTGGTTTGACAATAAATTTAAACAACTCACAAAACAGGAGGGGAAGTGAGACCCATGTCCGCTTCCCTTCGATTTTTATAGTCATACGAGCGTAGTGGCAAACGATACGGTCAAAGGGCACCACATCATGCTGTCGCGTCACTTGGTTGTACTTGTGGCGCTGGATATCCATGGGAGCGCTGAGTAGAAATGATAAGCAAGTGAAAGATTTAGTAGAGCGGTGATGTATATACTTACGCATCATAGTGCCATATCCGTAGGGCCCGCTGAGAGAAACCTTCGGCGGTGTCAATATACCAACGGATTTTCGCAAATAATACATCGGTTGACGTCTTGTTACCGTGTGTATGCGAAAAGATTTCAACAATCTCTCCGACACGATGAGCATCTGCCTCATCTCCCCAGGCTACACGCGCCAAGGCGATTCCATTTGATGAGTTTGGGCGGAAGACTCGGTCTTGAACCCTTGCATACCCATAGACTGTCTTGGTTTCGTCAACAATCTCTCCGCTACCTGGTGTGCAAACCGACAGGCGCAAACTTTGGTGGGGAAACATTTGCTGGAGATATCAGGTGACTTGGGCATGTTCATCTTGTTGAAGGCGCCGCTCGGGTCGTCTTCCACTATTGATGATTTCTACATGACCTTGTGTCTAAGTTATCGGTTCAAATATGGTACCGTGTAAGCATCATACCTAAGCTCAACCGTGTCGAAGCGACTGAGCCTCAACAATCCTCGCCACGCTGCATAGAAAGCCGTGCCCATGGACCTAAGGGGTCTGAATCGCTTTCAGCAATCGATTGGACCTACCCAAAAGTCTCCTTGTGAGTCTGAAGCGTACCCATCCTGTGGAATATAACTCACCTGAGCTGAAAACGTCTGGCGACGGAAAAACACGTTGGCATATGTGTCCTCAATCGTAGGGCCTCCTGTATGTCGATTGGTACGTGTGTTCTTGAGCTCACGAGTTAGCCTCTCGCTCCCATATGCCCACATTTGTGGTGCAGGGCCGTAATCGGTGAGTTGATCTTGTATATGTGTTGACAGATGATGATTAGGTGCCATACTCTCGAGCCCACATATCTGGATAGACTTGAGTTAGCTAAAAAGAGAACTGGCGGCATTATACACGTACTTTAGCAAATGTTGTTAGATACCGTCTCAAATACATGCGTCCGTCTTCTTGCTCCTCGGTGGTGGTGTTCCATCCTGTAAGCTTTTGGACAGCAAGGGCGAGCTCAACGATAGATGCATTGTCAGCTTTTCGGATCGACGTATGAACAAGAGTTTCAGGATCACTTTCGTCTTCTTCGAGTAAGTACTGGTCGTATGGATATAACCCTTGGCCACTTTGAGTAGGCAGTTGTTGTTTCCCTCTCTTGGGGCGTCGGGGGGGGGGGCGTGGAGCGTTCAGGAGTGGGGGCAATGCTGGCGCATTGGTCCCCAACGCCCTTCTCACTGCCTCTTGCTCCGCCGCAAGGCAAGCATGCTCGACCTTTTTCCGCCGGTATTCCTCAAGCGCTCTTTGGTCGGCAGATGCCTGATTAATTGCGTTGCAAATAACAGGAATCTGTGTGATAGCGGTCAGAAACCAGACAGGTGCAAAAGGAGAAAAAGAGTGTACAGCTATAGGGAATATGACGCTAATCAGAGTGTGCAGCTGGTCGGCGGTCAATGAACCACCCTGTTTGGTACCTGTATGCGGCGGAGGTCTCCTAAGAAAATCGGGAAGCCGGGCCTACACACGAATCGAACAAATTAGATGGAAGATCTTGGAGATATTTGTGGTGTGAACACGTACCGACTGTATAATGTCATGTAACATATTGATTTCAAACCCGCCACCTTCACGCATGTGTTGAAACTTCACCCATATATTCTTCGGCTGTCATTTAAGAATCCCTTGGTCACGAAAGTGTCAGTAAGTCGTCTCTGGAGTTGATTGTGTAAGATTTACCAAGAAAGATACAGTGCATCGGGTCCACAACAACCATCTGCGCACCGTTCCAGTACGGTAGTTTGAGCAGCGCCACATGACGATACCCTCCAGGAGTGCCAAAATAGGTACGTGTCCTCATAAATTCGGCGCGTTCTGTGTCGGTGCGCAGGGTTTCATATGTTGTGGCAGCCTTGCGATGCTCGGCAATTGTCCTCGCTTCGTGATCTACAAGTGTATCAGTGTCGATAGATATTGTATCCTTTGAGCGCGCTGCCAACCTTTTCCGGGGTTATTTAATTCGTCCTTACGACACCAGCAGCGTGTACAGAAATAAGTACCTGTTACTCCTTGGGTTCCTGAGATCTTTCGAGCTGCGCATCACATATGCATGTGACCAACGCAGCTTTGATTTGGCGAACGCATTCACTGGGTGCTTTATTCCCAATGAGTCTATAGAACAATATTCGGGACGGATAACTTACCGATTGGCAATATTGTCTGCGGAGTGTCCCAAAGTACAAGCAGCTCGTCCACAAGGGGATCTAAGAAATTTGCGAGCTAATCAGTTTTTGTTTTAACAGGGCCAGGGATTGTGACAATCAAGATCACATTTTCTGGATTCCACCTAGCATACATGTTATTTTATAGCAGCAAGAGTTACTTATTATTATTCACCTCAGCTCGGGTGGTAGATTTGCCACGGCCATTGATATGATGCCTGTCAAGTGAGATCGAGAACCAACCATAGTTGTAGAATTAAACCTGATATGTTGTTATAAGCTTCATTCAGTTGTTAATAGAACGGCAACTCACCAATCAAGTGCCAGTATTAGTCCAATCTCGTCTCCATCAGGAGTGAAGAATGCTTTACCGTCCGGCCCCTTCATTTCAGACCATATCCGCCCATGTTGAATATCCTCTTTCGCATCATGATCTTGGTCGGGCCGATTAAGGTGAGCTTTATGGTTTCGGATTGCCAGAACGATTTCACGGCCGGAAAGAAGCCGCTTGAGCTGCTCGATCAGCGAGTGATACATGAACGTCAGCTTTGGGGTGTATTACGGTGCGGCCCCAACAAGCTGACGGCACGGCTTCATGAGGGACGAGTCACATTCCTCACAATACGACTGCGCATTCCAGGGAATTGTCGACACAAGTATAATATGGTTACATTCTATATTCGGGCAGACCACATACTTGTTGCCGAAGGACTCAATTCGAGCTTGCTTCAGCAGTGCTGGCAGTGTCTTTGACAGGTCTGGCGGCGAATCTACTTTAGAATTTAGTATGATGTTGGTAGATTTACATTTTACTCACCTTGCGTGCTTTTAGATCTCGGTTCGACGACACCTCTGTGTCCCCTAAGCTCCAATCAACCGATTTCAGCATATATTCCACGCCAGCTCTAGTCAAGCCAAATCTTCCATGTAGATCCAGTGCTAACGACTCGTAAAATCTGATATGTGGAGGTATGGGGGACATCGAAATACCAGCTTGTTCGTCTGTGGTATCAGCGGGTATATGTGGGGGGATAGGAGGCACTTCCACGTTGGTATAGCTTGGATTAGCGATATCTTTGACGGAAAATTAGCATACCATAGGATTTGAGATTAGAATACATGCTTACTCTCTACTGGTTGTCCAAGTCGTTCGACGTGAGTGGACTCCACTTCCGAATGGAAAAGTTCAGAGTCATCCTCCAGGTCTGATATATCGGCAAGATCTGTTGAGCAGTTAAACAATATCAGCTACCGTGTTCTATACTCAAGCTAGCCTGTATGCCCACCGCTATACTCTGACCGAGGTGAATATTCCACAAGCGCATCACCTCCGCTGTCGCTTATAGACTCTTCGGGGAGTAGCGCGACGCCGTGCACCATAGAGGGAAGCTGTGGTAGTGTAACGTCGGGAAGTAAATCGTCGGTGTGGTGCGTTGTGACAAGCGGAAATTTGTCCAGATCATTGGCAAGACCAACATTCGCCATAATCGTATCAAGATCGAGCGGGAGAACGGAATCGGCTGACGGCTCGTCAACACAATACGGGGCCGTAGCAGCGTGAAGAGTATCAAGTATACCGGTTTCAATAATGGGATTAGGGTTCAAAGAGGCTGCTGCAGAGTGGAGGCCGGGGGTGATGTTGTTGGAAGTCGAACCTTGAGCGAATGAGGCGTTTAGGTGCAGCGTCCCCCTGCGGAGTGCGGCCATGTCTTGAGCAAACTCGCAGCGTTGTCTTAAGTGAGGCCGAACACGTTGACCGGCTGGTACATTATCCTGTCATTTCGTAAGTGCAGGTACGTGAAATCTGGCGATTCAATCACTCACCTCGCCGCTGGAGTCGCTATCGCTGCCCCGCACTCGTTGCCGCTTGTTCCTGCTCAAAGCTGGCGTAGAGCGTTTATATACGGTCAATAAAATTAGTGAACGGGGCGGCCCACAAATGGACTAGGAGGCTTGCTGAGTTTTGCTTCCCAACCATGATCTATATACAGATTACAGCATAGTGTGTTTTAGCGAGCCTTATGGGGATAGTGGTGTCGTATGTATGCGAGAAGTGCTGAGGAGCAGTGACCACCTTCGGACGGGAGTGGTAACTCGGTCGTGGCGTGTAGTAGAAGAAAGTATGCATTTCAAATCGCACCTATATATATTGTATCTACACGCATGTCTAGTACGGAACTGGTTCGCATGGCTGAGCTGGACGGTCTAGTCTAGTACTGAGAAGGGTCGCGCAGGATGAACGGACGGAGCAGGAACAAAGTTTTCTAGGCGCCCGAGAATGGCGTCAGTCCAGGGCACGTGCTCCTCTGGCCTTTCTCTTCTCGCCGAGGCAACCCGTCCAGATCTGACGTAGGGCTCTGATGCGGGCCGAGTCGGGGGTTTCCGTCCAGGTTTGCTAGTAAGTTCACTAGAGCGAACGCTCCAGGTTTCGTCCGGCGGATGCCTTCCTCCAGTGTAAGAAAGACTCTTAGACCCGTCATTTTTTATGCAACAATCGCGGGGGGGGGGGGGGACCTTGGCAAGCAACATTGAGGTATTTCGCAAGGAGAATTAAAAAAGCGATATGTTATTCAATGCTCCTATCTTCCAAACCCGGTCCGCCTATTTTCGATGTGCGGTTGTCGTGTTTTTTTAAAAAAGGGTAAATCCGAGACTCGTGACAGGTGGTTATGAGCGTGATTTGGGAGCCTGAAATTGCGCTATAGGTTTAGCGTGGGCGGGAGTGGTGCCTTTGCAGATGGTGATCTCGGGTACCATGACCGTCAGCTGGGGGGTTCGATTCCGGCACAAGGCGATCATTCAGGTTCAAGAGTTCAAGCACAGCAATAACAAAACAGCAAACACAGCACGCGGTATGTCCTCTCTCTTTTTGACCATGGTCGACCTGACTTCTGCCATTCCCGGCAACAGGTATCGCGGCTAACCACCAAGAGGATATCAGTAGAGCCTTGGTGTGGGCGTTTCAAACGCGGGCCTTCCAACCAAGCATATATTTTTGAAACCCAGTTTAGCCTCCTAATCATCCATAAGTAGACTGTCATACTGTAGATACATGGTTTTTACTTCCTATTGTTCACCACAAGGTGCTTAGAGGGTGCAAGCGTAGGTAGAGCAAAGCAGGAGTGACTAGGGGAACAAGCAAACACACAAAATGAGATGAAACGAGATGAGGCGCTAAAGGGCTGTATTCGGGCTGGTCAACCAGTGGTGTCGCGTGCACGGTGGGGCAAGTCGAACGATATATGGTGCAGAGTGAACGGAATCAGATTGGCAGAGTTAAAAAGATATACGCTGAATAAGACTGAATTGTGGGATGGGCGGATGAGCGGCTCAAGGTGAAGTGAGTGCCGAGTCAGCAAGCGGTGGCTGCACGATTCAGTTTATGTTGTCCGATACGGGGAGACAAGGTAGCCCAAATAATGTATAACTCACAGCAAATGGATGATGAACGGGCGAAAGACAAAATCAAACTGGTTCTAGGTGAGTATATATCTGGGTACTTTATCACGTGCAATCCTCCGCTGGTGCATGTGCGTCTTGTGATCCTTCCCGTTCCCGCCACCCGCCAACCGGATCCAACGAATAGCGTTGTCTACGCTTGCGGCATTGTCCGGTCGTTTGCCTTCCAAGGATGCGACCGGTGCCGCGATCGATACTGCCCATTCCAAGCCTGCTCCTCCAGAATTCCCAGCTGCCTGCTTGCGCAAGTTGTTGGATAACCATCTCCAAGAAAACATTTAGCCCCAAAACCGACCTCTTGCACGCACCCAAATCGTCAACTTGCTTGATATCGGTCTCAAGGTCCACGAGTGAAACGCCATCATCGCGCTTTTGTCCCGCTATTAATCTACAGAGCGATTATTCGAAGGAGGTCAATTCGAGGAAAAGGTGCTCAAGCTTCGAGAGCAGTACGGGATCACTTGGAAACCGTGTTTTCTCAAAATTACGGATGGGTCTATCGCAGCCATGCTGGGTAAATGCGCCACCATGTGGAGGAATTACACAGTGTATAGTCCTGATATGGGGCCACTAACATAGTCAGGAATTTTCACATCGTGGCGAAATCCGACGGAACATAAAAGTATGCACACGACTTGTTTACTCACTTTGAAACTCACTTTTGAATACAGCGTGATGTGTAAAAACCAGGTCCATGACCGGGAATGTGGTTTTTTCCGGTCATAATGTGAATTTTATACATAAATCGGGCGTACAGTGGGACTGAACCCGAAAAGGTCGCCGCCCTCGTTTTGAGTCACTCCAAGGCTCAGAGCAAGAACAAGCTCTTCTTGACTCTTCTTGGGGAGATTCAGCGTGGTGCACCTGGACCGGCCATCAGTGGTGTCGAGGAGAGCCTGAACGAGGTCCTGCGTGGCATCGCGGTGCTGGAGAGTCGCTCGGCTACCCAGGTCGCGCTAATGGCTCGCGAGGTGCTCATTTGCACACAGCAGCCCTCGTACGAGGAGCAGTCGTCGCGGATGGAGCAGCTCCTCACGACCTCGGTTCGAGCGGGCTATTACGGCGAGTCGGGTGGTGGTGGTTGACCAAGGTGTTGCACCAGTTGATGGATTCGAAGTTGATTGCATATGGTATGTTGCCCGGATTCTTTGCGCACAAGGATTGTTGGGTATTGGTTGGTGAGTTTTCTTGACATGACTGCGACGTTGTTTACTGATTGTGCATTCAGCTTCCATGGATGTCTACGTGCGTCGTGCGTACCGCGCATATAACCTCATCTCGGTGGGTTACGAGGGAGGGGGCAATCTCGATGACGGAGATGCACCAAACATTGTTATGTGGAGATTCAAACTTGGTCTATCGAGCTCGCCGCCACCGACACCTTGTTTCAACAGTGGGTGAGTGCTGGGACTTCTATTTTAGATGGGCTTCCTAACTTTGATTTAGCATCAACACTCCCAAGCGTGCCGGGTCCGTCGGCGATTTGACCCACATCGTCAACAGCCGCAAGCTGATCCATACAGGATCAATTGCAACCTCGCCGAACTGTGATGCCCTCCTGAACGGATACGAAAAGGTCGCGGAGCAGCTCCCTCATTTTAATACCGACAAATATTCCTGCAGGCATGAGGCTGGTGCTGAGCTACCCAATGCCCTCTACTTTGCCCGACACGTATGCGCTCCGTCGGACGACATGGAAGACAATGAATGGCGTGAAAAGCTAATCGCTCTTGTCAACAGCGGTGCGTCTATTCTCAAGGAGCGTGGCATGCGTCGTGTTAGTTTCCTCGTCTGCCGATCGACCCAATATCCGTTCTACCTCCCGATGAGCGGCACTGGCGGCAGTGGGGCAAAGAAAAGGCGATCTGTAACATTGAGCCTGCCTTGGTGGATCAACTCGAGCTCAGTCGTCTCTCCAACCCCAAACTCACACTATAATTTGTCGAGCTATCTCTCTTTGAGGGTCGAGGTTTCGGTTTTGGGAGGCTGAAGAGGTATGAGAAGATATTCAGGGGTTGTGTCTGGTCAGCGGCGGGGGACAGGCATGAGCCATGGGTCAATGGCAAGAATAGGGAGCCGCCATCGCTCAAGTCATGAGCATGACAATCAGAGCGGCCGGTATCGCGCGAGATGTCGCCGCCTATATGTACGTACCATGAACGCAACTATTAGCGACTATACAGTAGATAAAAATGGGTAAGCGCACCGGGTCCAAGGCAGAACGGACTTCAACATCTGAGCTGGCTAGAGCTACGCTCGGTCTGTCCTTCGACGGTGCTGAGCATCTTGGGCTCGAACGTGGTGGGATCGAGTGTCTTGGCATGCAATGAAGCGAGGATTTCCTCCGGCGGCAAGCTTGACGACGGGGAAGTACCCGAAATGCCATCATCCTCGACCGAGTACTGTGTATGATCACCCTCCTGTCCCCCAGAGCGTGCATAACTCTGGGTCCCTGAGCAAGCCTTGGATTGCTGCATAATCGAGTCATCCCACGTTGGCCCGTGTAGATATCTTTACAACTTATCGTGCCAGTTTTCGCACCATCGTATATCATTTTCCTTCTGTACCATTGGAGGAAGGGCATACGCTACACACAGTTGGATCTAGTCGTATAGTCCCACGCACAGATCTCCAAGGTCAGTTGGCAGCTCCGGTATAGGCGGGCATTTTCCTTTTCCTCCCATTGCCTCCCATCGTTCCAACTTGTCCAGCTGTGTATGATAGCGTTGAACCGAATCAAATAATCTTTTGTTCACCTGGATGGAAGTACCGTATCGAATTATACTGTCGTCAAGAATGTCTGATGTAATTGTGCAATGTCGTTCGTGTGTCCCTCGCCAAAATAATAGCACGACGCCTGTGCACTCGATGATTTTAAGAGCTAAATGAAGATCTGGCCATGTGAGGTATCCTCCTCGCATATATTTAGCAATTCAAGCCGGGTCCTTGATGAGCTGGCCGTTATTTTTGTCGACAAACACAAAAGCTCCATATACGAATCTATGCCTGTCTTTGTCGAGATGGCACTCGTTTGAGAACCTATTCCATGAGATTGTCATGTTGCAACCTAGAGATTGTTTCCACTCCTAGTTTGGCATGTTCTTCAGGCATGTACACGAGATACGTGTTGTAATAGCCCACCTGTTCATCGATTGTTGTTGATTCTAGTGGTGGAAGATTGAACTGACCCATGAAATTGGTTGTTTTTTTTTTGCCGTAATCGAAGCGGCAGACTCGAGGAAGAAAGATGTAAGGATAGTCTTAAGTGATCTGGAATCAGATTTTTGTATGTATAGGAGGGGGAGACTCACTGCCATTTCTGGTAGATATTGCATTTGAAAATCCACATAACTTTGTTTTTTGCCCTCAAAACGTGGAGGGATAGCATATGGGCCCCATGGAATCTTTGTACTAAAGTCCTTCCTCTTCCCCAGCACGCCCATGTAGCCACCTAATAGCATACAAGGTTAGCATATACGCCTGTTGAAGACCACTACGTACGTGAATCTTTAGGTACCGCTAGATGTGGCCCATTGCTTGTGCATTTTGAGGAGTACTGCGCACCCAACCATATCAAATATCCCAGTCATTCCAGACGTGCACTTTGTTCAGGAGTTTCGTTATTGATGTCTGGGTACCAGACAAAGAGTGCCAACTCCTTTTCACCATTCTCTGGTGAACGGCTTAAGCCACAGGTCGTTCCGCCGGTGATATAGCGAAAGTTGTGATTTTCGACATCCTCTAGTGAAACGGGACCCTTTGGGAATAGTCCTGGTATCTGCGGTGTACCATTTCCATCCAGGGGAGACCTATATTTACCGTACTCTTCACTAGTACTCTTCCGGCAAGTATTACAGTTATGGTTGTTGTGGTAGTCATCGAGCATGAAAACGTCGAAGTCATGTGGAACAGGGTTCTTGTCAACCAGATCTTGCAGCTGTTCAACAGTAAGCTTTTCGATTAGCGCTTCGAGTGTTATTCGTTGCTGGGCAACCAAGTATAAAACGCGAGCACGAAGTTTCTTAGTGTAGGATTTCACTATCAAAATTGTACAATAGCTTTAAGTATTGCATTTAGTCGAAAATCAACAAGTATTAATGCGTACATTTGTCATCGACCTTCCTCAGTGCCTTAAAAAGTTCCCGATTCTCTTGTATGAACAACTGTAACGTGTTGGTAATGAGATCGCACTTGCAGTACATTCAACATACCCGCAGTGCCTGGCACGCCTCTTGCATTTTCTCGATCTTTAGTTCTTCTGATTCAAAGTTCTGCGCTGCCAGGACCGATCTAGTGGATATAAATCGAGCATTTTTATCCAAATACAATCTATAACACTCACGCTGCAAAGTTACACATTGGTTCAAACCGTTCGCGTGGTGAGAAAGGCCATGCAAACAAACCTAGATGCTCTTCGTCCGGATTCTTTGCAAAATTTTTGACCACCTCTGTCAGTAATCCCTTGTATTCAGACACAAAATTGACAATTTCGTGGATCATAGTTGCGTATTGCGCACTCGGGTCAAACTCTATACTTCGCGCAGTCTGTAAATATATGCAATTGATTAGATTGTTTGTTCGTAACTCGACAATTACCTACTTGATCTAGATTCTTCTTCAAGCTCAACAACGGTGCTCGAAGTGCATCTACATCGTGCCTCCTATATTCCGTACATGCTAGATGGCGACCCAGTCGACCAACATCGCTGAGGATACCTTTTACAAGGGTATCCCCAGTGTTGTTTCGCTTGCCTTTCACTGGACTAATGGGTGAGGAATTTCGTTTTCGCTTGCCAGGGCATTTAGGTTTCGACATTCGTATCTATGTGAAGGCAATAGCAAACGGTAGGGCAAAGCCAAAAGGTCACCTGACCTCAATTTGAAATATGTTGTGCACGTGACAACAACACTCAAGCGATCTTCACCTGCTGACGATCAACAGCCCCACTCGGCTTGATCGGCGGTCGAGCTACAAACGCGCTAAAGGGCGGCGGCAGATTGCTACAGGCAGACTTAGTACTCAGGTGCGGGGGTCTGATATCCCTGGGCACTGTGTCGTCCTTTCCGCGGGAGGAGCTTTTTCCCTCGGTTAACGTGCAAGCTATCTTTCCACATACAAAGTACGCATTTATATAAATTTTTGGTATGTGCAAAATTAACACTCACGTTTCGCAGTTCTCTCCGATTGCAACAAGATCATTTATGCCTCACCGCTCGTCTACGCCCGCTGCGCCACGTAGTTGCTGTGTGCGCCAACAACCCCCAACGACTTTATAGGAGCCCCTGTCCGGCTTCAATGCGCATATCAGCGCGATCCAATGTGACTTTCAAGCGTTCCAACAGCTCCGACCGTGTCCCACATAACGAACTTTTCGCTCCGCAGCGATATCGTGTATTGCGCGCTCCATACACAATGTTCTTCGAGACTAGTTGCAAACGTGGACCCCATAATCCCCTGCTCACTACAAATCGTCGCCTCCAAGCCTCCGATCGCTCGATTATCCATTCTGCTTGTCGTCCATCCACATTCGTCACATATCCGATCCCCCAAAAACGCGTCCCCAGCCTGTGCCACTGGTTCTATTGATTCTATTGAGTAGTTCTGCACCTTGCGTATCGTTTAAGCTCGCACGCCCCCCCCCGTCTCGCTGTTGGGCTTTCTCTCTACGGCTGTACACCTACGCCCCTCTAGCGTCATTTCAATTTCTTCTCAGTCTTTTTGCAACCGCTCGCCCTCTAGCTTATATCGTTCGACTCCCCTCAGTGGGCATCCAACGGTGCTACCTGAGTCCCGCAGCAGCGATTGGCAGATCGATCACGGGCTGCTTCGTCACCCACTCGAACGTACGTGAAGCTCCAACCGCCTTCACAGTGTTCGATTTTATACTCACGCGTTTTTTGTCTATTCGTCGACTGTAGTACACCATTTGACTCGCCTGCTCCTCCCGCATCTTTTGGTGCTGTTAGTGGTGGGACAAAATTCGGTTCACTGTTGCCACCGCCAACTCGCATCTGCGCCGCTACTTCCATTCCCCATCGTACCGTTATGCCCGCCGCCAACCCCAAAGATCAACGCCGAGCCCGGGACCCCGAGCGCGACCTGCGCGATGACGTTCTTGCTGGGCTTGCTCATCGCGCCATGCTCGATTGGTTCGAAGCGCAACCAAAATGCGTTCAGCACAGCTTCAAATTGATCATCAAGACAGCCAAACATGACAAGGCCTCACTGGTACAGCGTATTGCCTCTGAAGTACTCCCTCGCCTGCCACATTCGTCAGCGCAGGTTTCATCGACCACACCTTCCCCTCCAGCACTCGAGAACAACCCACGGATCGAGCTTCATACGGGGAAGCGCCAAATCCAGTGCCAATTCAACTCAAGTTATGCAACCTATCATGTCTCGAAGGTGATGGATGTGCCTAGGCCGGCCTTGGTCGACGGAAACGGTGCCACCGCAAATTTCCTGCGATTGGCTGAACTTATGTGCGATACCAGTAGATTGTGTTGTCCCCGCTGGTTCCTATTTTTTGCTCAAGATGTTTCCCCTCACTGCCGCACTTGCCCTGTTACCCCACCAGGCCTCCGAGAGGCGCTGTTCAGCTGCATAGGTCTTCCTCGAATTGCTAACAGCCCAGCAAGATACAATTTGAACACGCCAGTCATTGTCAAACCACGCCTTGCCCTGCTGGTTCTCCCCCCGTTTGAGCAGATAGTAATCGAACCAGCTGAACCTGTGGCTTACGGCAGGCGTGTCAACCCGCGTGTGGCCAATAACGTTGCTCAAGGATGACAGGCAATGGGCTGTAGAGGCAGGGAGCCTAACCAGGATGCGGTGATTGATGTCGTGAGTGTGAGTAACATTGTACCGGGTGTTTTAAGCCAGCTGGCTTCAGTACTGTACCTGAGTGGCATGGGTGATCTCTTCAACGGTGTTGAATCGCAAGCGGCCTTGCTCTGCTTCTGTCGCGGGTGGTATGAGCTAATGACTTATAGCCGATTTTTTTTTTGCTTCATGGTCCTCTTGTTCTCTGTTTCTCGGGGTTTCTCTTTCCTTTCTTTCTCTCTCGTGTCTCTTGGTCTTTCCCCTGTCTTCTGTCTTATTGTTCCTGTGCTCTTTCTGTCTTTTGTTGGCGATTGGGCCAGTCGAGGGCGACCAGCTCTCTTTTTAAGGGGAGGGTGGCTATGTTTCCGTATGAACATAAAAATATCAGATACTACGGTATTATATAAAAGTATCAAACTAGAATATGGCATGAGAATTCTGACGGTGCTGTGTTTGTTCTGGCGAAGGGGGAAGAATAACCTCTGGTGCAACTCCAGTAATAGGTTGATTATCTGAAGAAATAGTATGTTGTGCATATGAGGTTGCGTTTGAGAAACTAGTTGGATGGAGGATCTGTTGCGTGCCCGAGTTGACGGCGTTTAGTTGCGTCCAATGCTGGTTGAACTCGTTGTAGCTCCGGGACCGTTTCAGATTGTTGGGATCAATATGCTTCAAGACGTCTTGCGGAGTGGCCGGGCTTTTGTGAATTTTACCAAGTTCGTATCGTGCTTGACTAATCATCTGTTCTGAAAGCCCCTTTGATCCATCCCCAGCTATCCGTAAAAGATATCGAGCAGGCTGAATGTTCGTGATCGAAGTGTGGAGTTTGGATATTTATACGAATGGACGTCACCTAATTGGTCTCGGCCGGAGCGAGACCCTGTCGGACTTGGTCGGCCGACGGCAATGAGTCATGGACGGACGTATGCAGGACCAGTATGACGGGAGCTGAATGACGGGAGAGGTTGGGGCGGGGGTATATGCGTATGAATTGCTAGCTCGTTAGATTCCGCGTAGCAAAGGTCTTTCGAAGTGGTCGTGGGAGGTATTCGGGAGTAGATCGATCAAAACATACAAGTACATAAACATACCCGCCGGGAAGGATTGTGTATAGTGCGACTCGGGTACAGTGGATTCGACTTTGACGTCGTTGTACAAAGAATCTTGCGGAGGACACGACGTTGAGTCGATGACTAAAAAGAGGGGCAACTCGAAGTTTGGCCTAGTAGATTCGTAAAGTTTGAGCATAATAACGAAAGTTATTGATGTTGTGAGATTCTGGTGGGGCGAGGAGTAGTTTGTAGTATAAATACATACTCGAAAAGTATTGCGCGAGATTGTGAACGCGACCGCGCAAAAATGTTGACTGAGCCACGACGTTCGGGGAGAAATAATCCCCACAGGATCGGATGCACACGGATGATGCTATATTTGTTCTAACCCGTAGGTGCTTCTCTTGGTTTTCTGAACACTTCTCATATCACGGTTTTTTGAACGGTCTGTCAGGGTCTCATTGTATATGCAGCGCCCAGATTACCCCTATCCTACGACCCAGCCAGACCCCTTATTTCTGCCCAATCTCACGGTCACATGGACTCGCCCCGACCATGGCCCCTTTTCATTCGGATATAAATACCCTCCCACCCTCCCACAATCTCTCTATCCGACTATACCACTGTCTCCCCCTTCCTTTCGATATGCACTCGTTTTCCTCTTCGTCGCCTTCTCCGTCGCTGCCACCGTCCTCATCCCCCTCCTTATCGTCATACCTTTCTTCTGCTTCCTTGTCACTCGTTTCTAGTTCCAGTCAGTATATACCTAGTTGTGTATGCCCCCTCTATCCAACTGATCGTTTTTGTTCCAGTATCTTCGTCGCCCTCATCCACGCCGCAATTGAGCCATGGCCACATCGGCCCCGCTGCACCGACCGGCTCAGGCCTCCTCCAGCTGCCCAAGGAGGTTTGGGGTAGGGTGAGAACTTCACCAAACCGCTCCTGCGTTTTGCTAGCTGACGTCCACCCTAGATTCTGGAGTTTGCAGACCTAGACACAGGCTTGAGCCTGTGCGTGGTCAACCGACACGCATTCGCTATGCTCTGGAGCCGGGACAACCGTATAGTATGGCAAGGACACATCGCCCAGCATTACCCGGGTATGCCGGTGTGTCCCTCAACGGTTGCCCAGCCAGCGATGGCATCAAATTTCCGTGACAAGACCTGCGTCGTGAGTCCTAGTTGAAATATTTCTCTGCCTACTTTGCCATTGCTTAAACATTATCTTTTCACTCACCGCGAATCGCTGCATCTGGTTTCAGTCATGCCACGCGCGTTACGCGCCCTTCAACACGCACCTCCTGGGCCGCTGGTGCAAGCCGTGCACCAAAAAGAAGTGAGTCATATATAAGCCTATTGTATAAATACTTACATCCTTGCCTGGTAGGTGGGTTGGCAATAGTTCACAGCGATTTGAAGTGCGGATAGTGCTCGCTCGAACCCCACGTAAGCAACACCCCTATCTAGTCATTACATATTGCAATGTTGTTCAAGCTCTATTTTTAGCCTCGCTGAAGCATGGGATGACCGAATATTCCCTCGCCAAGCATGCCAGGACTGGCCGCAGGCTCTGGAGGGCCCGCGTGAATGGTGGCGCAGAGGAGCATGATGAATGGGTAGAATGGTGCAGGTCCATGCGAGCTGAGCGCGCGGTATGTGATATCTTTGGGGCTGAACACTGTGTTGGCTGATAGGTCAATCGTATACAGTTTGGAGAGCGCCTTGTTTTCTGGTGGAAGAAGTGGACTGCCTCCCTCAATAGGCCGTGAACGGCTGGTCCTTAACTGCCATGTTGGCTCTCTTATAACCTAAACTCGATCCCTTTGTTCTAGATGTATTATTACTGTAATAGTAGCCTTTGTATGCTTGCTGGCAAGCGTCCGTGCTCTAGCTTTGGTTCGCTGTGCTACTCTCCTGGGTCAAGAAGTAGATAAGTGACTATAGCGGCTTAAGGTGATTCATCATGGTCCCTTCCGTCATAACCTGGATAGGATTGTCCTACACCGCCTATGCGGCCAATGCTCGCCTGAAATCTAGCACTTGCGTTATGAACACTGGGCATGCCTCCGCTTGCGCATCCAATACCAACGCACGTGGTACCACTGTGGCTACTGCCTCTTGTCCCCGCGTCGTCGATCAGCCACGTGATCGAAGTGCCAATCACTCGCGTAGTCGAATCGTAGATCCTGCACGTGGCCCATCCAGCCAATGACAGGCCCCACAGTCCTCGTATCCCTGCCGCCGGGTCTTCACGTACCAAATCCATGTCCAACGCCCGCCATGTCTCGCCTTCGCCTACTTCCCCAGACGACAACTTAGACAACGACAAACTCGAACGGACCCCTAAACCAAGCTCATCCGGTACCTATGACCTGCCACGCGCCCTGACCGTACGCCAAATCCGAAAAGACGCAAAGAAAATTGCAAAGTGAGAGGCTCGACAGGAGGCTACTGATTCGTGCCTCACCAAGTCTCAAGCTGGGGCTCAGAGTCGTACAAAGGGGAAAGAACGTGCCGACCCTACACGTGAGTCGGCTCTGACAAATGGCAACGAAAGCGATGAAGAGAACGAGGTCAGCCACACTCATCGGCATGTTGTCACCTACTGACATGTTTTTAGACGATTTGGTCGATTACAAGGAAGGTAAAGGCTGGACTACGGCAACACACCGAGGCCAGGTCCTCCGAACACACTCAGGCGGTAATCTAATAGCACAATATACTGATACTACTAACCACCTCATTATGCAGTCGTCTGAGTCTATCTCTAGCAAAAAAAAAAAACCCCTAGACCAGCGCCACCGAAGCCCCTACCAACGCTTTGGCCAAATCCTTGACCAAATCCTCAGCCAAATCCTCGACCCAATCCTCGACCCAATCCTCGACCCAATCCTCGACCCAATCCTCGACTAACCCCCCAAACAAGCCTGTTCCCAAGCCTTTCGCTGTCATAGTCTAGACTCCAGATCAACCATTAAACTCGGCAAAGCACAGGCTTGACAAGCAAGAGGAAGAGGTACGCACCTCCTAGGCTGTCCTGAAACTACTGACCTGCCCTTGTAGTCGGATCATAGCAAGCGAAGCAACGACAAAAACGCAAGCTCGAGTCGAAAGCGCAAGGCGGACGACGAAGAGGACAACGGAAAGGCGAGCCCACTCGTACCGCCCCTCTGTGAGGCGCGGAGCGCTCTCACGCGAACGCACAGCCTCCCGGCTGTGCCATCTTATCTTTCTCTCACTCGATACGGTCTTATCTCGTTACTGTTTCACATTGATCCCTGACGGTCTCTCTCCGCATGTATATAAACGACTCGATTGTACTCTCGTCCTGTATCTACATTGCTCTCGAACACAAGTACTTGGCTAGTCATACGCTTCCTCCTAAGCCCCGACATCGCCAAACCACTCGTCGACGACAGCTCGGTCTACGGACTTCACACCCTCACAACTCATACTCAACATTTATAGGAGGCCGGGCAGCCCGTTCACAAGAAGACGAGACCTCGCCCCACCATGGTAAGGTATTCTAGTTTGGCTCGTAAATTTAGGTAATATTTTCGATCGCCCGCTCCTCTCCCCGAGCCTGAAACCGAGTCTGAATCCCGTCTGGACTCCCCCATCGACATTTCGAGCAGTACTCCGGGCCAACCTTCAACTGACGTGATTCAAGTTAGCTCGAGCGACGCGCCAAACGCTGGTGCATCCGGCAAGAGGCCAATGGTAGTCGACTCAAGTAATCCAGCGTCCAATGCGGCAACAGTGAGTCTTCCGAAATTTATTGATTATTGGGCTAACGAATATTACAGGCTGGTCTGCGCGTAGTCAAGAAAACAGTCATGGAGGCCTCTCGACCTGCCAAATCAATTCCCCCGAGCGATCGTTCGCTTTGCAAACGCCATTAAACCCCTCTGCCTCGTTTTCCTTTATCATCGACTCGATCCCCTTTGTATTCAATTCAGACAGCAACCTGGCGATGGGCCTCGGAGAACGGTACCAGCTGATCGAAGAGATGCGCTGGTACGGACTACACGAGAGGGACATAACAAAAGATATGTATGATAAATACGAATTTGTATTGAACGAGCTGTAGTATACAACTGATCGAGGCTCAGAATACCTACACGAGCGAATAAGAAAACACCTGCACAACCAAAGAAACTAGCGAGAGCACCATACTAGAATAAATAGTGCATTTATATTGGGAGCCCGGGTCTCAGATCTGCGTAACTACGATGGCCAGGGGACAAACACACAAGTCAGAAGTCCACTCTCCTCAAAGGCTCACGTCCTACAAGATCGGCCTACCAAAGCAGGTTGTAAATCGAGCATACGGCCGAGTCTATTGCCTCCCCCACTGAACAAACAAATGTACATAACGCGTACTGGTGGCAATATAGACTCTAGCACAGCAACGGTATCAGATTCATTGCTACAAAAAAGACAAGCATGCGTCGGTGGTTGTTTTTGAAACCAAAAAGACTCACTTTGCATACAACCCTGAGAAACGAAACCCCACACAACGAATCGAACTGGCGACCTGCGACTTGCGAGGAACAGTTGGGGACTTTACAGTGGCCAACCGTTAAGATAAATATATATCTTGAGGGTCGTGTGCAAAATACCTACATAATACCTTGCCGGCGGGCTTACCTCATTTTGGAGCAACTCCCCGCATAGTCGGTTCAGTCAAATTCCGTATATTGCATGGGTTGGTATCAGGCGAGGTATTTGAGGCCCAGAGCCGAGTTGGACGCCATGGAAGAACCAAGTTTTATTTAAGCTATATTTGGTCCCCTATATAAGCGAAGGATCCGTTTTTGTTCTTATTTTTCATTTGCACCTCTCGACGTTTGACTGCCTGTGTGGAGCCACTGGTGCAAAGGTTGATCCGAGTTCGCGCCCTGGTCAATCAGGATTGAGCTGCAATTGTAATTCGTTGGCGACAAGCAGTTTGTGGATATCGGTGAGTAACAGAGCCAGCTATAATTTTAACGCAAGTGAGCTGATGGCTTTTGTAGGGATAGACCAACAGCTACGCTACGGACGGTGGTTATCTCTTCGACCGGTTCCGTTTGCCGGCGCATCCTGGCTTCTTTAAATAACATAGGATCAGTTCTTCCTGTGATCTAAGCTGCGCATATAACCACGAGGTTGGTTTGGGTACCTTTGCCGGTCATTGGAGGAATAGTTGTCAGCCGCTTGATGAGCGCGAGGTGTCATCATCCTTGGAAGAAGTAGTATATCTCTAAGAATGAACTTTGTTGTGCCGAGGTCAATGAGATGCACAGGGTCGGGTAGACACAGTGTCGACGAATACCACCCCGGGAGTCGGTCAAATTCAGTGAAAATAACCCCAGTTCGTTTGCGCATCTGCTCCTGCTGCTCGGGGGGTGCATTTAACCAAGCCGACTTGTCATAGAGAACTTGGCGTGGATCTCGTAAAAGCAGATCTAGAGCATCGCCAGTCGTTTTAGAAACATTGGAGGACAAACTCACCATGAAACCCACGTCGGTCAGAGAGGAATGGGCGCTGTTGGGTACAATACATGCAGAAAATAATTTCCTATCGCGTACCGGCATGTCCGCAGACTTGAATGCGAGCCATATGGTCCAATCGTGCCAAGCTCAAGTGTGCATGGACATACTCTTGCTCACGACGATTCGTTTGGACGGAAAAGACCGATATCTCCAAGCCTAGAGGAGTGTTAACACCGTATTCTAGTTATGTGGATGCGCACCTCTTTCAAGTCCAATTAGTTCGTCGATTAGTGGGTTCATCATCTGGTTAAATTCGTATGGTGTTGGCTCGCTTGGAACTGGCATGATCATAACGAGAAGTATGTTCTCGACTATGTTGCGCAGGTGATACGGAAGGTTGTTGATTGAAATGAATACCCCACTTGAGGTATACCCATGCCAGCCAAAAGTTTGAAATCTGATGGGTATTTTAGTTATGTGAAACTATTTTAGTGATATAAACGTGCTTACCCATCGTAGTTTAAGGCTAGACTGAGACCAAGTAGCTTGCTAGCCAGCGCCCGAACCCGCCCGTCCCCTGGTATGTCCTCGTAGCACCTTCGCTGATCATTCCGTTGGCGTTCAAGCATCACGGGCTCACTATTCCATCCCCAGGCCTCAGATATATCTCTGAATCGACGATCTTGAGGTGTCGAGTCGAACCAGTCTTGTTTTGTGTACGGCGAATCGTCCTCATCGTTCCAGCGATGACCTGAAACAAGTTTGCGCATTCCTGGTCGGGAGAGCATTTGTTCAAGCGCGACTTTGACCGAAAAATAAGGATATGATCCGAGTGGTATACGTTTCCGAGCACCGCCGTAGAGTTTTTTATCCTCCCACAGCTGGTACAAACATGGCTCATCGGTACCTGGAGAAATATAAGGACATCCAGGCTCGGGCGCTTCGTTTATTTGATCCATAGTATAACGAGTTCCACAGCCGCCACATAGAGCATAAATCTTGAGATGCTCGTCGATGCTAACCCCCAGCTTGCGCTCAAGCGACCGAAAAGTTTGTGCCATTGACTCGAGCGCCTCAGAAAGATCTGCATCAAGCGGTAGAGCCTCAAGTGCCAATTTATAAGATAAAAGCGTGCGCTTAGTTTGCTCTCGAGTAACCCCGCCAAACACCGAGTCGATCCAGGTTCGGATATAGATATTTTGAAGTACTGGGTGGCTTTCCAAGATGGCCTCAACTCCATCCTCGGGGTCTTCGGGACCATCCTCGGGTCCCTCTTCAACATCAGGCTGAGGCTCGTTGATCTCTTGTTTGATATCTTCATCCTGATTATTGTTATCTTCTTCCAGACGATTGTCGGAGTCATCTTCGTACTCGTGTTCGCCGTCAGAGCCTGGATTATGGCCGTCCATAGCGTCTCCCTCCTCTATATAGTAAGGCTGAAGGTCCCCGGGTGCGTCAAGTTCATCTTCAAGTAGTTGAGCACACAAATGAGCAGCCGAGTGATTGGTACCTTCAGACAGAGAGAAACAGAGTTCTCGTACGGGTTGCGGTAGCGGGATCCAATCGATAGGGGATCTAGAGCGGTTTCAGGTGGGTTCAAGGGCTCCCAAGATGTCAAGAGTGGATCGTCGTAAATCCAGCTATTGGGGTTAGGTGGCCGAAGGCTATTGGAATAATCGCGTATCGCTGTGAGTGGTCGGTCTTCGCGAACAAACTTGGAATTTCGAGAGGTGAGCAAAAGCTCGCGTTGATGTACTTCTGGGAGTTGGGTACCAGCGGTCTTTGCCGTGTAAACATGGAGAATTGGACGCTGGTGGGGATTGACTTCGAATGTTGTCATATCAGAATCACTGGGTTCCACCGACGCAACAGTCGGACGTAAAGGGAAGAAAACTGAATCGGGAAGAGGATCCAGTGACGGCTGATGAGATTCAACTTCCATGTAGTCCGAAAGGTTGTCGTCCAGAGCTAGCTGAGAGGTCGACGGGGTCGAAGAGGCTAGACGTGGCAAGCGCCGTGATGAAGAACCACCCGAGCCACTAACCAGAGACCCAGGCTCCCGACGAGGAGGCTGAACCAAGTGGGTATCCAGCAGCGCGATCTCGCTGTTGTCGGACTCAGGCGCCCAAATTCCATACAGGATTCGATATTGCTCCACAATACGAGGAAGTACTCCCAAACAATTTATTCACGTAGAGCCACTGTGCCAGATAAAGATGCGGAAAGTCAGTAAGAAACGACCTTGTGACATTTGGTCGGAAACATACCAGAAGCTGATATGTGTCATCCCAGCTTCTCCGACTTCCCTAAGAGGCGGATCAGAAGCGTACCAAAAACGGTCTATCTAATCGTCCGGGTCAAATGGTTTCCGGACGCTTAGATAGACCGATTTAGGTACGTTACGTCAGAAAAGCCGTTTCATGCGGAATTTCAGAACGTCTACATCTTACAGAGGTCATACTAAAAATGTTCCGAGGGCCCTATATCATGGGCCGGCCGAGAAAGGGACCGCACCCACACCTTCGTAGTGTGTTTAAGCCGCCGATTTACCGTTCGGGGACTTGCACATGACTACAACATCCTTCAAGCGCGTCCTAACCTTTTATTCTCACTTTTCGTCTACCGTGCGACGCCTAGCTAAACCCCTAGTCAAATTGAGACCCGCCGAGCCATTTGAAACCTAAAGTATTTATTCGTGTATGATTGCTCGAGTCGACACGATAGGGGTATTTTGATTTCACTCTTTGGGTCTAAATTCCTTGACCTCATCATTATTCCACTCCACAAATGAGCCCGAAAGAGACTGTTTGGCCGCAACAGACAATCCTGCAATGACATGGCCAGTATCCTCGGGTTTGACGAGCATAGAGTCTGCGTGAAGTTTAGTAAACCTCTCGTGTTCGTCGGGCCGCATGGCAGAGAGTCCTGTTCAGAGGTTAATGGGGTTTATTCGCATGATTGGCAGATTAAATGCATACCTCGCTGTCTGATGGTGGCTTGCATCTTAGAAAACCGTCAGATAGAAGGCAGGTATATGCGAGATGATAGGAAAGTCACCTCAGTATCAACTACTCCGGGCCGAACTGCAACCGATACAATGTCTTTCTCTTCATTCGCTAATGTCCTGCGATCGATCACACCACTATGAATCTACCAAGAAGTTGATTTACTATCTGAAGCTCACCGAGCCAATGAGTTGAGGGCAGCCTTAGAAGCACTATAGGGGCCCCAACCAACAACCCCGCCAGTAGCGGCGCCAGAACTATAATGCAATAATTTAGACGAGCCTTGGGATCAAGGGAATAGACAACATACCTCACAAATATTACACGGCCTCGAGTTTCGCGTAAAGACGGAAGTCCTGCCTTGATGAGATGGAGCGTTGAGAACAAGTTGATATCAAACGCAGCCTTCCACCCTTCAACGGTTGATTCCGGAGAACTTATGCGTCCGAGAGGATCGAGTGTTCCAGCATTGAGGACAAGCCCGTCTAAGCGGCCGAATTTGGATTTGGCGAGCTCAACAGCTGAGATGGCCGACTGCTCTTGAGTTCTATCAAAAATATGAACATTAGGTGGATCAACAAATTGAGAGCTAATGGTGAGGCTTACGCATCTCCTTCCAGAAGAACCAGGCTGTCCGGGTGCTCAGATGCCAACGCGCTGATTTCTGGGGTACGAGTGCGAGATAATGTGACAACGCGTGCCTTGTACGACTTGAGAAGTGCTCCTACTACCGCAAGTCCAATACCTCTACGACCGAGCAGCCATGCCATCATCAGTTTCGCCAACGCATACAACAGGGAATCAAGTCACCGAGAGGCTCCCGTGACGATGACTACTGGTGCGCCCGACATTTTGTAGGTAGCAAGATAGGTCTCGAGCCCAAAATGACAGTTGTATTGGTGATGGTGGGAATCGAGCAATCGAACGACAATCAGCGCTTCCCACGTGAGGCTGACCAAGCCATCCAGGGCACTCGGCTAAACTCAAATCCCCGAGCCTGCTAAGCGCCTCATTGCGACCACGCCCTCGTCATGATTAGTTACGTTCTTTTGGTCTCCCGTCAAGGTATTATTTCGCCATGAAACAAATTTAGATAAAGCTCTGAAAGGGGAAGGAACCTAGGGAAAGTTAGACTCGCGAAATGGTACTCCACACTATCACCCAAGGTCAAGACAAAGATCGTCAAGGATGTGACGCAGCTCGTACTCGCTCGACGGACTCGGATGTGTAACTTTTTGGAATACAAAGGTACGCGACACTGTATATCTAATGTACAAGCCATCGTGTTCTGATGAACCCCGACTTCTTACCCTCGCGTAGATACCAAAGTCGTGTACCGACGCTACGCCTCGCTTTTCTTCGTTTGCGGCATTAATTCGGGGGACAACGAGCTTGTAACACTCGAGGTTATTCATCGGTATGTGGAGGTGCTTGATCGGTATTTTGGAAACGTGAGTACCGAATTTATGTGTGATGGTAACCATCTCAATACGCGTTTTTTTGGCGACCTGGGTTAGGTTTGCGAGTTGGACTTGTAAGTTTAGGTGTCTTGGCCGGTATGATTCGCCAAATCTGACTTGTCTTCCAGGATTTTCAACTTCCAAAAGGCCTATGCAGTACGCTTGCATGACTAGTTTGCCCTATCTACCCTGCTGATATTTCTACATCAACAGATCCTAGACGAACTCATCATCGCAGGCGAACTTCAAGAATCGTCCAAGAAGTCAGTTCTCCGAGTCGTAAGTCTCCTCTCTCTCCGCACCCATTTACCCTATTCCAACCATATCCGCATCAACCAGGTTGCCCAATCAGATGCAATAGAAGAGACCGAAAACAGTGAGGACACCCTCGCCCGCCTGGGCTCACGAAGTGCATAAGATAGATTTATTCAATCGTTCTTTTGTTTCTGTCCTTCCCTGTTACATCTGGCAATTTCATTGGTGCTTCCTCTATCAAAAGTGGGCGACGCACTCCAAGAAGCTGGCTTGTAGGATTAGGGTTCCGTCTTTTGTACGCCTTCTATCTTTTGCTGTTTGTACTGTTAGTCTAACGAATGTATCCGTAGATCTTGGATATTCAACCAATTCAACCGATGGTCGTAGCACATTAATGAATTATACGTCAACATAGGTCGTTACATTAGTCAAAGCGGTATCAACGAGACCCCAGAACCGAATAGATAGAAAAAGATCCGAAGGAGAAAGTGTCTAATCGCTCTTTTCATCGTCATCGTCACCTTCATCATCTCCATCGCACTCGTCGTCCGACCTGTCATCATCAACCTTATCGAGATCGGGTGCAAAGAGTGCCCTGGCGGGATGTTAGAAGATCGACGGCGGTCACCTGTGCATTGAATGCTAACCTGATAAGAATCCGCCAAATGAGGAAGTACCAGAAGAGGTTGACGAGCTGCAAGAGGAAGATCGGGAAGAATACGACAGGCCGACCCCTGATTTTTTCACACATTAGTGTCCTGTGAGCGCATGCGGCGTGAACGCAACATACCACCAAGGCATGTACGCATGGTCGGCGAAATCTAGCTTCATATATTGCTCCCTGTGAAGATAAAGGGGTTAACAGGGACGCGGGGTTTGGCATGCCAAAGGACGTACGGAATCAAGTCGAATTCAAACCAAACGGAATACAGAAACTTCAAGTTCAAGTAGTGGCGACAGTAACTGGGCACAATAACATCGTTAGTCTCAAGTCCGTTCGTCCTAGTGAAAGCACGCACGTCCATACAACAGTCGACCACGCGAATGCAACAAATTTGCTCTTGTTCATCTTCAGGTAGTTGAAGATTTTCGAGAGCTGGTGGGCCCCTAGTCAGCTCTGTCCACTCAAGGGTTTTGTGGATTGAAAACTCACCGCCAAAAATACATCAGATACATCCATAGTAATGAAAACAGCGTTGCCGATCCAGGTCAAGTTAACAATATAGCTCGAGCTGACAAGGAAAATCGTGACAAGGTGGTGAATGACGAGCTCGACAAAGTCTTTGCGGGGCTTTTCGAGGCCAAGGACCATAACGAGAAGTTGCTGAATCCAGTATGCTGCTTGGAGGAGATAGTAAGTCTTCATAATGCCGGTCATGCGCCAGTGAGGATATTCTGTTCAAGACGGATTCAGTAGGACCAAACGTTTCAGAGCTATCTAACTGACCAAGCCAGAAATGCTCTGTCCTGAACCACCAAGTCGGCATTCCACTCATAACGTATAGTCCTAGAGAACCAAAGAATCCGAAATAAAGAACCGCATATCCTTGCTCGGCGAACCTGAGTAAAAGTAGCACTCTGTCAGTATCATAGAGTAGTCTATTTTTGACAAACGTACCTATCGAATTTGGACTCTTTCTTGATCCCGAGAACTTTTGCCAACGGGATCAGGACATGAATAGTGATCGATTGCCGCAAGAACGAAAAGAAAATGACGTAGTAGGCTAAGAAGACGAGATCCTGATTTCCCCATTTAGCGCGCGAGTCTAAATGCCTAACCGGAATCGAGCGCTTACCAACCATCCCTTGTCAAATCGTGGGTCAGACGGGTCAGAGTCGGGCAGGTAATACGAGATGAATAGCAAAGGTGCGAATGGATTTTTGTAAGGACGCTCGAGAACGTATCGTGTGACCAGCTCGAAATTGGTGTAGAGCACGACCGGAATCATAAGAAGCTTGAACGAGGAAGCTAAAATAGTTCTAGCATAAGCCGAGGAATTCCACGCTAAAAACGGGCTTTAGTTACCGGGCTCCCTCATCCATCGCATTGTCTTCACGTCGTGCCAGAGACCAGAGGGTTGAGTTCGGTCGGCTCCTACACCAGGCAAATCCAAGCCTCGTCGTTTTTCGTTAGCATATCGAAGCTTGGTATTCGAGAGCGAGTTGATGTTCGGGCTCGACGAAGGGGTCGAGTTTGCGCTGTCAGCCATGGCTCCTGCAATGTGGTGGTTGGGATCATGTCTGAAAACCTAACATTTAGCGTAGATTTTGCAGGCAATTAGGAACGTGCTCACTCGATGTTCTCCAATGCCTCCTTGATAGAGCCCGCCCTCGGCCTATTTTTGCGAGCAGCTGGCCTGTGGCGAGCGGTTGACGAGTCGCTTTCAGACATTCCGCCGACGATTAGTGAGCCTAGTAGCGGCCAAACGAGAGGGGGGATCCCTAGGAGATGGTGGGAGGGAAGAGAGCACAACCAGACCCTTTCAAGCACGGCCGCCGCCAGGAGGTTGAAGGCCGGGCTCTCACGAACGTTAAGCGCCTGAACCGTCATTATTTCCAATTGTCTCAATTAAGTCAACGACCCGATTACTTTTACCTTACCACCTCAGTTGACGCGCCTCTCTTCTTGTTGTCCGAGAATGGCACTACCACCCGCTATTCTGCATGGCACCACACCACATGAGCTCGAGTTCATCGCAGCTGAGGAGATTGTCACCGTTGTGCCGACATTTTCGATGGAGAGGATACGACTCATGTCGGTGCGTACAATTAGCAAGCAATCTGAAGCTTTTGCCTAACTAAATATCCCTGTGGGCAGTAGGGAGTATACGGCCCATTTCGACCTCCAGCTCGCTCCCAAGTACCTCTTTGGTTCGCGTCAGATCTCAAATTGAAGAGGAAATGTTATATTGTCCCACCAGATTGGATGAGCGTTGGCAAGTTCTACATCACAATTGCTTCGCAGTACTAATATGTTTGAAATAGAATGGTTGCAGGAGAAACTCCGAGAGGAGACAACAGCAGACACGTTCAGCAAAATGCCCTTTCGATATATTGAAATATCTAAGATTTTGTTAGACGTGTACGTTTAGCCCCTTTCACCTGTTCGCCTCAACACTCACTTGGAGATATCAGAGCGCATGATGACATAACGTCTTCAGAACGGGTTCGAAACTTACTCAAAGATATTCAAGAAGCCCGGCAAGCCAAGCTGCGCGCTGGCCTGAGAGATCTTGATCATCTTCAGCTCTCCGTTAGTCCTTATCCACCTTCGCCAAGGAACGTTCCAAATAATGTATATAACAGATCCCGAACATCTGTGCAATGGAAATCAACGAGCTGCGGCCTTTCTTCATCAAAGCGATGGAGGTCAAGGGTCGCCTCTTTGCCACACCATTGGGCGACAATGACACTACCCTGGGTGGCACAGCTGACGCGACATTCGGGACTACACAAACTCAGACGCAGAGCGGATGGGGGCATAGCTACGATATGGATACGACTTGAGCGAAAGCGAGTATAATAAATATGCGAGTGTACTAAAAATACAACAGCTACGCAATAACCCTGGGTAACACGCAAGAAAGCGAGGACAGATGAGATCACAACTAAATCCCATAACACGGCTATGAAGGTGGAAGACCTGCTCTACGTCGTTGGTCTTGAACCCAAAATTTGACGAGATCGAGAGTTGCGACAGCGTCTTCCAGACTAGAGTGACCTTGAGTCTCCGTCCCATCGACATTGCCGTTTTGAATGAGTAGCCCAAGATGTTCTCGGGCTCTGAGTGATCAAACTTTCAGCAAGATGCAGCGCCAGAGATTCGATCGGACTCACAGGTCTCGCAAAGCTCTCCGGTACGGGAATCCTGACCCATGGGGAAACAAAACTGTTGTATCCACCACTTTCAAGTGAACCATCCGTAAGGCGCGCATATCGTTCTCGAGCCTAGAGAGAGAACGGGTCAGTTGTGTCACTATATTTGGAGTAGCAAACAACGTACGCATGTCCTATGAGGATAGTCTCTGGTCCAATCAGCTTCCTCAGCTCTCTTCGCACACCATCCAGGTCGACCTTGGCATCATCCAGTGATTTGACACCAGAGAACCGAGTATTGTAATCCCTAAGCCGAGAGTCTCAATCACAAACCTTGATATAAAATGAATATTTTACTCACAAGACTTCGACCCCGGGATCCATCTTCACCAGCTTATCGTAGACAGACTTGCCAGCTCCGTCAATCACGGACACGCGTGCAAGACTCATTCCGGCTGTAGTATATATCATCTCGCAATCCAGTGCAGCGACCTCTAGTTCAGAGGATGAATCACCAGCATGCGAAATACTTTCAAACTCTGATGATAGAGAGTATGGGTGTCGTGCGTGAAGGTGATTGAAGTCTTCTGGATCCTTGAATACGTGCGCGCCAAGCACGCAACCTGGTGAACCGTTGGGGGCGCTACAGCATTTATACAGTATTTCCCGCACACCTATGAATCGTTAATCCTGTACTACCCAAAGAAGTCACGACCGAAAGCCACTCACCTCCAATCCTGCTCACATATGTCCGACCCCAGTGATAAGTGCACTTCTCTGATAGCTCCTTCACCTCCTGTTTGCTCCTCGGTGCCCTCACAACAAACAGCGTCCGGCAGCGCTCACACGTTGCCTCCTCCCCTTCATCACTAACCCTTGTCCCGCCAGGTCCTTCAGGCACCTCTACTAGATAGCCCCACTTCACGAGCTGCTCCTGTGACAGCACGGCATGCTCAATCTGCGCACGTTTCAGCATCGAGCTTTTCTGCGCGCGTCGTGCATCAACAGTGCCTTGCGTGCCGACAGAAGGATGAGATATTTGGTTTGGCTTGGGGCGTTTCTTTATCATAGTGATCGTGTGCGCGCCGTTCTATAGCGGGGGACCAGATGAGATGGCGTGCTACAAGGACAAAGAACGTGATTGACGTACATTTTTGTATGTGGTTCTTTGGGACCTGGCGTAGATCTCCGCTTCCTGGGCTATCGCATGCTGACCGGGCAAAGTTGCCGTTTGAGCGTTGTTCGGGAGGTTGCTGTAAAGCGTTCGAAACGTCTGTAATGAGTTAAGTATGAAGAACAGCGGTTGAAGAGAGGATGATACGCACCTCATATATTACGGTCACCATCCTTTGACGTTCCTTGAGAGGTACGTTGGTATTCGCAGCGTTGATGTTTAGAATAGGCGCCCCTGTAGGAGACAACGATGTCTTGAACCCCCAACAATCACACGTCAGTTGATAACTCAACTCAAAGGCAACCCTACGAAGCACTCACCACAGAGGGAGGGGCAGGTTTACGAACAGGCCCTGGCCCACCTTGGGGACTTTTGCAGGCGGGGGTGGGGATGATGCGAGCGATGGGGTCTCGACGGGTCGTTTAGCTGTCTCCACGCGAGGAGCAGGTGTCGGACGGCTAGGTCGGGGGGCTCCAATCGGCGGTCGGCTCGCACTTGTAGATGCAGAATTGGCGAGAGGAATATTCGGTGCTTTTGAGGTCGATGGTCCGTGTATGGTGTCATTGTTACTGCTCCCCCGCGTTACGCCGATTGGACTTTTTAAGGATGCTCCCGGTTTCCTTGGCAAAGGAAATACGCCGTCGGTAGTAACGAAGTTAGGTTGTGTACCTGTCGTGTTCTTTGGTGGTTGCGTCGGGACATGTGACAAGGGGCAAGGAGAGCGGGTGCAATGTTGGTCGGGACATGCTGTTGTTTGTCAGACTTTCTGTTGGATGCTAACGAGCCCGGCGCGGCTCACGATTTGACTTGAACAACCCAGCCGGCCTGAACATTTAATGTAGCTCAAGAGGGATGCGAGTGAGTGTCTGGTCGAAGTTGAGCTCAGGTCAGCATCGTAGCCACGTGAGATGGCTTGGAAATCGTACACGCCCACGAGACACTAAAGGGACATCGTAACTTCATTCATTCATTCATTCAAGAGGTATTCATAGAACATTTGCAAGCGGTATTCAGAATATCAGTATTTAGCGTTAAACCGTTGCGGTCTGCTTAGGAGGCCAAGCTGGGCGATAGCTCCGTTTCACGACGCGCTTGAAGAGACCTTCTACAGTCCCCGGTACTGCCCTGTGTTTGATCTCGCCGTCCTCGAAGTACTCTTCAAATCCTGTCACCTGCCTCGCGCCTTCTTTTTGAGCAATATGCTCAGCGCCGTAGATAGCAAGTGCCATGCTGGTAAGCGTCTATAATTTCACACAAACCTGTCATTTTAGCAAGTCTAACGACATATGAACTACCATACCGGGTTAGCAGCAAACGCAGTATCAATTACGCCGTTTCCCTGATAAAATGTAAGCAACATTTCACAGCCGAAGAGACAAAACTTACAGCTACAAAGAGGTTTGGGCTATTGGGACGTGCCAATTAGTTTTCATAACGACCACGAATTTCGCCTGTGCTACTCACAAACCATGGACCTACCGAAAAAAATGAGTTGAAGTGGTGAAGGCATAAAATATAAAACCCTTACCTGACCACGGAAGTTCGCGCAAGAGGTCTTGCCATCATCATGACTATGATTGAACTGATTAACTCCCACCCTATAGCACCCGCTTTAAACATACCCTAAGCGAGTGGTGCCCTTTTCGAGTCAAAAAAGTTAGCTACACTCTTATATACATGGTGGAAATAACTCACACCAAGATGAAGCGCCAGCCCAGGAGCCATAAATTGAGGTTCAGAGCCGGGTAGATATCCACCAACCCTCTGTGCGACCTGTAAGAAAAAACATTTTGATTCAGAACGTTCAGAAGATTCCGCAACTAGACGAATACGAACTTGACACATACTAAGGTATTCAGGTCCTCAATTAGTCAATGTACTTGTATGGGACAGAGAAACAGACATACTCAGTCATCATTTCGTGAGCTTCGTCTACCGATTTCTTGTTTGGCTTGAACTCGAAAGTTGGCTAAAAATAGAGTTTGGTACGAGAATTGCAGTGTATTTGATCAAATAATACCTGGGGCATTCCATACGCATCAGTGAGATCGCGTTCGAACTTGATCACATTGTTCTCATGCGGTTGAGTGCGACCGAACCAGCGGAAATCGCAGACAAGACGAGAGTCAATGCTCGCAGCCACGGCACCGTAAGAGAAAGCTACACTGAGTATTAACTCGGAAAGCCAATCAACGAGAGTGGAAAACGCACCATCACGATGTATCTAATTTGTTATATGCGTTGCGTATTTTGAGTGGAGCAAAGTCCGGTATCTTCTCATGTCTTACCTGAGTGTGCCAACGGCGCTCCTTCGTTAGGGGAGAAGTGATCTGGGGCTCCGGGTCGAATCGAGGCTAGTTATATGCGTCAAGTTAATATCCAAACAACGATGCCAAGGGTAGAACACACGAATGGGAGCGGGTCCTTGGAACCAGTGTGCCGGATTTCCTCTTGATGTTGCTTGTAGGCTTCCGCCCACCAGTCGAGCTTCCATGGGTTGTTTGGCACCATATCGACGAGCGATTTCTTGAGCACAACTTGACAGAAAGCCATCCTGGGACCATGAATTAATTTCACGACTATTCCGTTTGACTGTAAGCCTACGGTTGCTCAGTGATGTACTTGCCCTACATCCATCGTCACCAACCCATTCAATTTTTGTGATGACTCTACATACCAAAGCAGGGAGCATGGGGCTCTTTTGAATAGCATTGATCTCATTTCCGCCGAAGTTGTTTAGACCAGAATTGTACAGAATCCTGGATTAAATAGAAAGTTAGTAAACATACAAAGTGATAGTAGCATGCTCACTGAGGGGTCGCAACTGCTCCCGCGGCAGTCACAAAGTATTTTGCCTCTATGAGTCTGTCAGCGAGATAGAGCGGAGGCACAGGCTAAAATCCGTACTAATGTAGAAGTTCATGGGCCTATTCTCACTCGCAGGATGTTTGCGATCACCGAACATATCCTGAACTAAGTGTCAAGTAAAATCAGTTTGTCTTTATAAAAGGAGACTCTAGGGGCTTTTGACCTTCAACAGCCATAACCTTTTGTTCTTTGCTTAACGCGTAACGAGTTACCCGGTGGTTAGTGAGGAGCCTAAACTTCTTCCTATACGTCTCCACGTCGGCCTTCTCGATTCCGAGCGTCTTCCGTTCGCCGTCGAATACGTGTTGTTGGACAATCAGGTCATCATAACACTAGTCATACGAGCAGCTATGAGAGTTTGTGACAACTCGATAAGATAGATTACAAACCGATTCGGCACTCATCCACTCTGGAAAATATATCTATCAGCACGAATGAAGATAGGGCGGTGTATAAGTTACTTACCCACATATCGAGGCGAGTTCGTCAAACGACGGGCCGCCAAAGGAAGTGGCCTGTATTCTCGGCCCTTCTGAGAGGGTGGGCCTTCGAGGTTGGTTTCCCCGCCAGAAATTGAGCTTTGACCCGGTCCATCCTCTGGTTTTGGATCTCCGCCAGACGAGTTGATGATAGGCACTTCCTTCAATGTGTTCAAGATCAAAGTATGACTATGCGTTGCAAAGTAAGATAGGGATATAAGTATAGCCATGGCCCTAGAACATACCGAATAGATACTTCGTTAAACTCGGTTTCGGAACGATAAACAAGCTCGCCAGCGCTAGTAGAAGTTAGTGCTATTGTCCCACCAAATGTGTTGAACAGCATTTACCCTTCGTATAACCTGAAAAGAGCTTAAGCTTCGGCCAAATAGTACAAGGCAACGGCCACTCACGACTCCCACTCCTTATCATCTTTGCCACCCTCGCTGACGTCGTCGGGATGGATGACAGGGCGCTCGATTCCCTTCAGGAAATGTGGAACTGCACAGGTCCAGTGTGTGGCCATGCCTCCGGTACCACGAGTGACCGCCTGAGCTGATAGGTTACAAGATTCTTTTTGCTTTGGGTTCTTGCCATTGGAAACAAAAGAGTTGTCGTCGTTCCAAGATGCGGGGTCGAGAGTATCGACAAAGGCTCTGTTAGACGCGACGGAGACCGGCGAAAGAGCGCCCTTGATAACATTCACGAAACGATCAATGTCTTTCTGATATTCGATCTCGTTCTATTACTCAATATTAGCTAGGTCTAGTTGATGCAGAAAGTAATCAAACCTTTTTGTGAGAGGCTGGGGGCTTGGTATCGCTATCATAGGTACATTACAATTAATTGCTTCAGTCCCGTTAGAATATACTTACGTGGCCCCCATTTCACACATGACAACACTAAGACCAGCATCAACCAATTTACGCGCATATGTTGCACCAACGGGGCCGGAACCGGCGATGAACACCTATGTTCGAGTGAAATAATCAATATGGCAGTGGTTATTTTGATTATGAAACCACGACTCACGTCAACGCCGTCGATACCAAAGCCGTCGACCTCCGAGTGGACCCGATGAAGCGGGATTCTCTCCTTGTCCTCATACGGTTTCTTGGGGTCATACACGGGGGGTTCGGGAAGGTTGAGCACCTCCTTACCATCCGGGCCATACACGACTTTGTGATTAGCGGCCAAGACGTCCCAGTACTCATCCATGCTGGTCGCTTTGTCGAGCCTCTCGGCCATTTCTTGAGTGGTCAATGCTCGCCATTTGAGGGGAGTTCCAAGATGGTAGACCCCGGTCATATTAGAAATATTTCAAGTTTCAGTTGAAAGGGGGGAGATGTGACCGAGCACGACAACCAAAGACAGCGGAGAGGTCATCTTATATACTAGACCAGTGCGCAAAGTCAGTAGGACAAGGGACCGACGAATGCTTACCCCAAATTTCTTCGCTGTCACCCTCGGAGTGCACCGACAAGCGTGTTCTCGGTGGACTTGCCCCCAAAATCAACGCTTTCAGGCTATCGCACCAATCGGCAACCAGATATGTAGAGCATGTGTGCGCCCAAACCACCTAAGACTGCCATGAGGGTACATGCAAAGGCCAGATGCTATCATGGAAGATTGAGGCACAAGGGCGGTTGACCTCAAAAGTTACACAACTTGACAGATGCTTCTATTCTACCAGGATCGCATCATAATCAGTTACTTAACGGGAAAGAAGCTTTACGGAGGTATACATGCTGACCGGTAAGGCTTCTCCATTGAGGAGCGGGATAATGCCGAAGGACTTGAGCGACGGAAACAGCCCATTCAGATCTGGCCAGGTAAGTAACCCGCATACACTTACGGGGCTCATCACATCGAGGAAGGCGGCCAGAACTTGAACCTGTTGTTCACTGTCAATATTTAGATATCTTCATCATCTCACCAGAAATCCTATCTACGAGATATCCTCAAACTCACATACTGCCCGATAGAACTGACAAAAAATTACGGCACCACGCAGTCATCAAACCAAAAAGGATACCTGTCCGTAAAATCCATTAACCCAACAAACGCACTCGTTTCGCAGCTCGACTCGCCTCAAGCCCCTACGAGGTGTGCACTTATTGCTTCTCGGACCGGCCCCTCAGCTGGCTGATAACACCATCCAATCCTCCACTCCTGGCAATGAGCCCGCTCCCGTGACGTCCCTCGGAATCGAAGCTGGCTCCTGTATGAACTCCTCGGGAACGTAGATAACGATATGCGCGCTTCGTAATGAGAAGCCGGCAGATCGGGTCCAGCGATGGAGCTGCAACTCTTACCTCTCCGTCAACGATCGAGCCCTTGCCCCCGACGAAGAACGCAGAACGGCTCGGATCGCGCGCCGCCGAGATTCCCGCAAACCAAAGCGAGTTTGCGGACCACTGGTGTACACCCCACAATGGTCAGTAGGGGAATATAATTCGACCATTGCTCGACCCCATCGCTCAACCGCGATGGGACCTATATGTCGAACTCCGTACCCACAAATTAGCGTCGTAGCCACGTGAGATGATTTGGGAATCGCGAGACATAAAGCGCTGGCAAACTTCAAGAACGCAATTGATTCATTTACAAAATATTCATAGCATCCAGCCTCCAACACGACATGTTTGTAACATTCCCTTTGCGTTAAGCAGGGGGCCAAGGTGCGCGAGTACGCGGTACCACGCGCTTAAATAACTCCTTAACCTTGCCTTCCTTTCGGACATATTTGCCCTGTTCATTTTTCTCAAATCCACAAACATCCCTTTCACCTTCCTTGTTGGCGATGTCTTCGGCGCTATAGATAGCGAGGGCCATACTCGTGAGGGTCTTAACACCATGGCGGTCAGTCATCCACTGATTGTAACCAGCACGGAGATTAACTTACTGGATTGGCAGCGAATGGTGTGTCAATAACTCCATTTCCCTACAAAAAATTAAGTCTCATCCGGTGAATTCCAATACAAAACTTACGGCTACGTATAGATTCTGGCTGTTGGGTATTTCCGTAGTCAGCGTCCGTATCTCTGTTACCGGCAGTATATTCGTTACTTACAAACCATGAACCTAGTGGCATTAGAGAATTCAGTAGGAGTAAACAGAAATAGCATATTCTTACCTGGCCGCGGAAGTTGGCGCACGATTGCTTGTTGTCGTCGTGTCTGGTAAGATGATTAAATGCATTCTCCAAATTACACAATCCAGACATACCCCAAGCGAGTAGTACCCTGATAAGACAGATAGTAAGGTGCCGGTCAACTGAAGTATCATTGGTAATGACTTACTCCAAGGTGCAACGCAAGACCTGGTGCCATAAACTGAGGCTCTGAGCCCGGCAAGTAGCCCCCGACACGCTGTGCGACCTACATCGTTCCCATAACGTTAACACACGGGCCAAAATCAGTAGTCTGAGCACAAACATTGCACATGCTGAAAATCAGATGAATATGTCAGCCAGGTTCTCTATACAGTCTATTATACTTACTCGGTCATCATCAAATGGGCTTCGCGCACGGATTCGGCGTTCTGCTTGTAGAAGAAAGTCGGCTGAATTATGGGGCGTTAGTGGGAGCTCGGGACACAATAAGCATAATAGGAATCACCTGAGGCATTCCGTAGGCATCGGTAAGGTCTCGCTCAAACAATATCTTGTTGCTCTCTTCCGGCTGGGTCCGGCCAAACCATCTGAAATCGCAGACAAGCCGAGAATCAATCGTTGCAGCAATAGCGCCGTATGAGAACGCTGAAACAAAGTAATTGTGAGCATGGTTATGGTATTAAAGCCTGACTTACCATCGCGGTGAATCTATTTCAATACGTTAGGTTAGCGGAGCACAGTAAACCCTTATGACAACATACCTGGGTGTGCCAGGGGCGCTCTTTGGTCACAGGAGAAGTAATCTGAGGCTCTGGATCGTACCGAGGCTATATGCGTTTAATTAGCGCACAAACGACAACATTTTCCACCTGTACGCACGAATGGCAACGGGTCCTTGTTCTTAGTATATTGGTTTTCCTCCTCGTGTTCCTTGTATGCTGCAGCCCACCAGTCCAGATTCCACGGGTTCTTAGACACCATATCAACCAACGATTTCTTGAGGACGACTTGACAAAAGGCCATTCTGCATGTACAAGTCAGATATCAGGATATTTGTGTCTGGGTTGGTGACACGCGATACTCACGGTTGCTCGGTAATGTACTTGCCCTAAATGGTTCTTAGCTTTAATCCTTATTTTCAAGTGATACGACTCACCAAAGCAGGAAGCATGGGTGCTTTCTGGATCTTATTGGGTGGCGATGCGTCGTTCCCCTTCTTGTCGTGCGTGGCGAAATTGTTCAGTCCAGAGTTGTAAAGAATCCTATATTTGAGCGTTCAATTAATAATATACTCGGTATAAATCGGGATGCACGAACTGAGGGTTGGCTACAGCTCCAGCGCAAGTGATGAAGTACTTCGCCTCTGCACGCGGTTAGGAGTTAGAAATGTGTTAGGGGTGGTAGTTGGTCAAATGGCTCACTGATGTAGAAATTGATTGGCATGTTGGCATCGTCCTGATGGTCTCGATCGCTCATCATGTCTTGAACTGGATACAGGGCGAGTTAGACCGCGTTGATTGCTAACAGAAATGACCTAACCTTCGACGGCAGTGGCACACCCTTTCTGACTGAGCGCATACCGGGTTACGCGGTGGTTGGTGAGCAGCCTAAACTTCTTCTGATACGTTGGCGGATTTTTATCAAATTCAAGTCCGATCCTTTCCCGCTCCCTCCTGAAGACATGCTGTTGGACAATGAGGTCTTCATAGATCTGATAGAAGTAGAGTTAGAGTGTGCTTTATGAAGATTGAATTTGCAGACAAACCGACTCGGCGCTCATCCACTCTGCAGCGCCAGAATATCAGTTCAAGAGACCTAGTAACGAAGAAAGGCAACACTAACCAACGTATCGCGGCGAATTCGTCAAGCGGCGAGCTGCCAAAGGCAACGGCCGGTACACTCGCCCATTCTGAGGAGGTTCGTTGGCTAGATTTACGTCTTGAACGCCGATCGAGCTTGGTCCTTGTCCATCCTTTGGATTGGGCTCCTTGATGTCTTTGTTGACAATTGGTGTTTCCTTCAAGGTGTTTAGGATAAGAGTGTGGCTGTGTAGTCTTGGCTTAGTAACGCGTCTACTGAAGCGGGGTGGCGGCTTACCGAATCGAACACTCGTCAAACTCGGTCTCAGAGCGATAGATAAGCTCGCCAGCACTATGGGACGGTGTCTTAGTATGTAATTTTCAGTCACCCGCACTGCTTACCCCTTGTAGAGCCTAATAAAACCTCAGTCACGCCAGACACTATATGTGCGCATATAACTACTCACTCGTTCCATTCCTGATCATCTTTATCCTCCTGCTGTGGATGAATGACAGGGCGTTCGACTCCCTTAAGGAAATGAGGGACAGCGCAAGTCCAATGAGTTGCCATTCCTCCAGTCCCACGGGTGACCGCTTGGGCTGACAAGTTGGTGGCTGGGTCCTGTTCGGGATTTTTACCGTTGGTCACAAATGGCGTCTCGTTGTTCCAAGAAGCCGGATCGAGTGTATCAACAAAGGTATTATGCAGCGCGACAGATACTGGGGAGAGGGCGCCCTTGATAACGTTCACGAAGCGGTCGATATCTTTCTGGTACTCGATTTCGTTCTTTCAAAGTAGATCAGCCAAAGTTTCGCCATAGACAAAGAGTTCAAACCTTTTTATGCGAGGCGGCAGGCTTGGTATCACTACGGTTTATGTGTTAATTTGAATACGCTTCATAGCTGGGAGGAATTATTCTCACGTTGCACCTAGTTCACACATGACGACACTAAGCCCAGCATCAACCAACTTGCGTGCGTAGGTAGCACCGACGGGGCCGGAGCCGGCAATAAACACCTGTTTCCGAATAACATCGTCAAGACTTCGACAATCACTACCGTAAAATTATTACTTACATCAACCCCGTCTATACCAAAGCCGTCATCGTCCGAGTGGACACGGTGAAGAGGGAGTCTCTTCTTATCCGTGTACGGCTTGGTTGGATCGTAAACGGGAGGCTCGGGGAGGTTAAGGACTTCCTGGCCGTCAACCTCCTTGACTTCGTGGTTGGCAGCTAAAACGTCCCAATAGTCATCCATGTTGGTGGCCGCATCGAGCTTGGCAGCCATTTGCTGGGTCGTCCAAGCACGCCAGTTGGTGGGGGTCGCGAGACGATAGCCTCCAGTCATGTTGGAAAGATTTCAAGTTTCAGTTGAGAGGGAAGGATGTGACCGAGCACAACGACCAAGAACGCGAAACCGGCCGTCTTAAATACTGACTCTAACACGGAACCATCTGGATGAGGAACAGGATGAACGGCTACCCCAAATCTCTTCAGCACGACCCTCGGAGCACAATGACGAACATTTTCTCGGTAATCCCGCCCGAAAAATCGGCACCATGAGGTTATGACGCCAATGGACCCCCAGAAATGAGCGGAATGTATGCGCCCAGAGCGCTCAGGACTGCTATAGGAGTACGCGAAAAGACCGGACGCGAGCATGGAAGGTAGTGGCACAAGGCAAAAGTTACGCAGCTTGACAGGTCGCTTCTATCCCACTAGGATCATATCATAATCAGACACATAGTAGGAAAGTCACTCTACGGGAGTGCATATACGGACGGCTAGATCTTCTTCGTTGGGGAGTGGGATGATGCCGAAGGATTTTTGACCGACGGAAAGGGCCCATTCAAGTTTAGCCAGGTAAGTTATTCGCATACACTTATCTGGTTCATCGTATCGGACTTGATAATTCATCGGGGAAGTAGACCGGAACATGAACCTGTCAGTTGCTGTCAATATCTATGATATCATCATCCTGACATCGGAAATGCTATCTGCCAACCATCCTAAAGGCAACAAGACGCATGTTAGAGCCAACAAAAAGAAAATTATCGCATTATGTAGTCGTCAAACCAAACAAGATGTCTGTCCGTGAAATCCATTAACCCAACAAACGCGCTCGCTCCGCAGCCGCCAAGCACTACAAGACGAGCACCTATTGCTTCTCGGTAGGGCCCCTCAGCCAGGTCATAACGCTATCCAATCCTTCGCTCCCGGCAATGAGCGCACTCCCATGACGTCCCTCGGGATCGAACCTAACTCCTTTACGCACCCCATGGGAACGTAGGTAGCGGCGTACGCGCTACACATCGGGAAACTCAGCTAACCACGTTCAACGATAGAATCATGACCCTTACCTCTCCATCAATGATCGAGTCCTTGCCCCCGATAAAGAACGCAGAACGGGCCGGATCGCGCGCAGCCGGGATTTCCTCGAACCAAAGCGAGTTGGCAGACCACTAGTGTACATCCCAGAGCGGTCAGTACGGAAATACGGCTTGACCCCACCACTTGACGGCGACGAGGGTCAGGTATGGGACTTACATCGAACTGGCGTTGAATGTGATTCGCGACCCCGAGCTCCGTACCGACAAAGTACCTCATGAGGATATCCAATCCCTGCCCATGAGTTAGTGACGTCGGGATAAAGCTTAAAGTAATAAAGAACTCACGTTTGTCGGCCGCTTATAGACAAAGTTATAACAAACATCCCCCTCCCAGAGACAAAAAGTGACGGGATCAACGAAGCAATTACGCCGCAGGAGCTGAGGGTAGGTCTTGAGCATCCACGCGTGCGGCACACTCCCACTAAATCAAGGCAATAGATGAGATGGATCAGCACGTGGACGATCTGAGCCGAACAGAAGATGATTGCGTACTTGGAGTGGCTCATGAATGTGATGTTGTATTCGCTCGATTTCTCGTCGTCGGCTTGCGCCCACCCGAGCTCTTGGAGCAGGCCCCGAAGGGAAGATACCAATTCGGTCTTGCTGAGGCATTCGAGATGGCCTGGATGAATTATCGATTGCGAGATGTGCGGCTGCAAGGGCACGAGCATAGGGCGATTCGGAAACTCGCGGAGAATACAGCTGATAAACATGGAATATTGCGCAGGGCCAATACCAAGTCCGTGCATGAACACAATGGGCTCTCGGGCCTCGTCCGATGAGATCGTCGGCATGCGCAAGAAGTACCTGACCATGTGAATGAGAAGATGTGCAAGTACGATGGGTGCCATTCACTTACTCGAGCTTTCCAAACTTGCCATGAACAACCCCAAACTTTCTTTTCAGATAAGCACGAAATGCCAAGTTGGCCAGGGCAGTTACTGCGTAGCAAAGGGCCGGGCGTCCGATGATATCGATGGGATCCAAGGTCAGGCGAAGAGGTTGAACGGGCTTAGATTGCTTGGAAAGAGCGACATCGACCTCTGAGCGCAGTTTGCTCCCCGACCTCTTTTCCAACATGTCTAGAGCTTCACGAAGGACTAGTTCGTTCGCAGGTCGTTGGATTGCGACTTCGTATGGTGCGTTGAAGCAAGACCAAGCTAGCCAGGACAGCATTGCCTCTCTCGAAATGGACGACCATTCCTCCTTGTGGAACCTGCAAATTTTGCCAAGGTTAGAGCAAGAATATTTGAACTCAAAGTGAACGTACCATGTACGGAGTCTCTGTCTGAAATCGACCGCGCGCGGGTCGTCCCATTCCAGCCGATCAATAGCCTCGGCCGGACTTCCAGGCCGATCGCCAGCAGCTTCGTCCTCAATGTCGCCATCAGCATCCGGGTATGCAGGAGCCAATCCAGTTTGCAATATACGGGTAAACAAGTTGCGCAGGTGGTGTAAGTCGTACTGTGGTAACACAGAGGGTTTTGCCCGGAGTCGTTGAGCTACAATTAAATGGTATATACAAAATATAGTCTGATTGGGTTCAGCCGCCATTTTAGCCTATGAAAAACAATTGGACTTACTTCGATCGTACAATATGTGAACAAGGCTAACTCCCAGTAGCTCATGGATAGTACAGGCCGAGTTGCGGCGAGCCAGCCGACGGTAAAAATACTAAGAGGGGTGACTGCCCAGACAGGACCAACGATACAGAGCAAGGTAGCATAAAAAGACAGTTGTCGTTTGGGAAAGACTGTGGGTGTGTTAGAAAGACATGTTGCTTCGGCCATTGTCGAGGTATCTAGCCAGCGCAGAGAGCCAGCACAGGACAAGAGGGGGATGCAGTGCCGGGCCGCCGGACGAGTTGAACACAAAAACAGGCGAATTGCAAATTGCGTGCCATGTGAATGTTCCTGAGCAGTCACCTGAGATGAGGTCATGTCATTCCATCCGTATCTCGCTCGAGATGGCAGCCAACTCAGGCAGCCGAGTTCGTACACTCGAGTCGTAACAGTCTGAAATGTCATTATTTACGATTAAATCTGAGAGGTCATGTGATCAGTTGGTTTATTGCTTCAATAGACGTTGGCCGATCTGGTTATAGAGAGGACGGCGCCTATAACGGGGCTTCTTCAAGAAGCCCATAGGTTGTCACTGCATCTGGCCTGAAGTATACCAACCGTTTTGCTGGCTGCCGCTCATGGTTGCAGTGTTTCGTAGACTGTGGTTACTGTAATGGGGGGAGCACGTGATGATTTCCGAGCCACGCTGCAACCCGACCGCCCCTGCAATTACCGACAACGATGTCCCAGGAACTGGAAGCTTCTAACAATGCACCATCGTCGGCAGCACTCCCAACTGATATACTCCTAGTATTTGATTTGAATGGAACCCTGACACGATGGAACGATAGACACAAGCCCATCCCCCGATCCTTTGGCCGGGCCTTGAAAGAATATTTGTTTGACCACGACAGGTCAGCCCCATCTTCTTAATATCCAAACTAAACATCAACCGTCTACTCAGTGTTTTCAGCGTCGCAACGTGGTCATCGTCTCGACCTCGTAATGCAAGGGCTATGGTGAACACCTTTTTTGCCTCCAAAGCTGACTATCTGCGCGCGATGTGGGATCGTCGCAGCTTCGGGCTCTTGAATGAAGAGTATAGTAAGGCGATGTCATGGTATCGAATGTTTGTATCAAGCAATGCTGAGACAGCTTTGCAGCAGCAAACGTCCCAACGGTCAAGGACCTAAGGCTCATGTGGAACTCCTTTGCCGAACCTTCGTCTCCGCTCCAGTCCGACAATCCAATGCGCCTGCCATACTCAGCTGCGAACACGTTGCTGGTGGACGACAGCCCAGAGAAGGCTAGCTCTCAGCCACACAACCTCTTGCCTGTGCCGACATTTGACAAGGGCTCCAACCATCACAATAAGCTGGACCATTGTATTTTGGCCATCATAGGTATCTTGGATGCTGTTCGAAATGAACCCGATATCGCGGGATGGATCCGCGCCAATGGAACGAACCCAAGCGACGAGGAAAGAGCCCGGATAGACGCGCTGTTTTTCGGTCAGGACGCAGATGTAGGTCTTGAGGGCTTAAAGTCTGGACCTAGCGAATTACCTGGAGACGCAAAGCTGGTAGCTCTAGGGGCTGACTCACCGGACAATCCAGCTCGCCCCGTTGGTTAGTTGGTCGGCTTCGGACCTGCCGTCTTCGCCCGCCCTGCTGACTTCTCGTGCAACAGACCCGTCCCAGCAAGGTTCCGACGAAGTTCAACCCCACAGGCCTCTGTCCACCAGCACGTTGGGTCATATAATAAACGAACCGTTCTTTGAAACCTCAGCCGAGAACAGGAAGCTGTGGTACCATACGCAATCTACGTTCGTCTACTGGGTGCGAAGAGGTATCCTGGCCTTGGAAAAGCGTGGAATCAAAATAAGACGCGGACGGCCGACTTTGTAGTTTGGATGGAACAGTTTGTGGATTGGAATTAAAATACGCCATGCGATGATCCGAGGTGTATGTAGCTCAGTAGATTATGGGAACCATCGGCTTTCGTTGTTGATGGTGGACTCTGGAGCACCAGCGACTGTCTGATCAAACCAGTAGATCGCGAGTGACGCTTTCCATCGCATCAGTGGCTGTTCACGTTGCGGCTCCGATTTGAGCTCTGAGATCGATCTGATCTCGTTTCAAACCCCCGGCAACAAGAGTCGGGTGTATTCCGAAACCCATCACCCCGAGTGCTCTGTTCTGCCTTGCGAGAAGTAAATTTAGACCGAGCTCGAGAACACTCACAAGTCTATCCGTCTTGTGAGTCGTCTCGCTCTTCGTCAAGAAAAGAAAAAGCTAGAGCTCACGAGCGCTAGAGAGCGTACCGAGCTGGCTAAGGGTGCGGAAATAAAAGTCCAGATTGATCCTCGAGAGAGAAAAGAATAGTCACGCGCGGAACAAAATAAAATGAGGGATCCGCTAGCGGTTCAGATCCCGTTATACTACCATGTCCGATTTGCAGACGCCCGTGAAAGTCTGGGACCGAGCTGTAGGGTCTGCGTGTTGTCGGCCTTGCTGGAGCTCCTCCCCGTCCGCTTGGTTGGGGCCTGCTAAGAAACAACACGTTGCGGAGCCCATATCAGCCTGTCACACGAGAGGCTTTCCTCACGCCAGTAAATGATGCTAATACCTGATATATCACTGCATATATCTGGGGATTCGATCAGATAAGATAAGATAGCGAGATCCCGAAAGTGCCCGGATAAGCAATAATCCATTCCCGAACCTCCCACAGAAAACTTCGCCGTCATTCTTACCAACCTCCCTCACCGAGTCCCTATCCAGCCATGCTCCGCTCTGCTGTGTCCGCCGCGACCAAGTCGCCCGTCCTCCGGCCTACGTCTCAGGCGAGTTGACATGAACTTTATGCGTGCGATCTGCCTAATCTCGACTGCATCATAGACAATCCAGGCGCTACGACCTGCGACTACCCTCGCAGCCTATTACCCCAAGGTTTCGCGTCGTGTGAGTGCGATAAAATTAACATAAACCCAATGGATGCGATTAAACCATGACATTAGTTGCCGACCAAGTATGGCGGAGTGTACACGGTATGTATGAGCATATTGCCCCCCTGATAGCATGCTAACCAATGTTATGCACTCCAGGTTACGTTGATTCCAGGCGACGGTATCGGTGCTGAAATCACCGACTCGGTCAAGGAGATCTTCGAGCACGTCAACGCCCCTATCGAGTGGGAGCAATACGACGTATCCGGGCTCTCCTCCGCAGGCGAAAGCCTCTTCAAAGAGGCAATGGAGAGTCTGAAACGCAACAAAGTCGGCCTCAAGGGTGCGTCGCACCGCTCTCCTTTCCATACACTCTTTTCATTCCGCCCCGCGCCCAGGTATCTTGTATACCCCCATCGACCGTTCGGGACACAACTCTTGGAACGTCGCGATGCGTCAACAACTAGACATTTACGCCTCCGTCGTTCTGTGCAAGTCTATCCGTGGGTTCCCGACTCGTCACAGCGGTGTCGACTTTGCGATTATCCGTGAAAATACCGAGGGAGAGTACGCTGGTCTCGAACACCAGAGTTACCCGGGTGTCGTCGAGAGTCTAAAGGTGACGACCCGTGCCAAATCGGAGCGTATCATCCGATTCGCTTTCGACTTTGCTCTCAAAAACAACCGCAAGGCGAGTCGTCGATCAGATCGTGTCGCGTAGATCGCTGATCGGAACGTGTTCATGCAGAAAGTTACTTGTGTCCACAAGGCGAACATCATGAAGCTTGGTGACGGTCTCTTCTTGAACACTTTCCGCCAGGTTGCGGAGGAGTACAAGTCGTCTGGTATCCAGTTCAACGACATGATCGTCGATAACACGTATGCATGATCTCATCCCTATCGTAACCCAGAACTAACGCATGGCAATTAGCTCTATGCAACTTGTCGCTAAGCCCGGTCAATTCGACGTGATGGTCATGCCAAACTTGTACGGTGCGATTGTCTCGAACATTGGAGCTGCGTTGGTCGGTGGCCCTGGTATCGTTCCTGGTTGCAACGTTGGTCGGGTGGGTTGGTTCTCGTATGCATGAATTGAACTGTTTCTCATAGGACATCTACTTGTAGGAATACGCCCTCTTCGAGCCTGGATGCCGTCACGTCGCCAAGGACCTTATGGGTACCAACAAGGCCAATCCAGCTGCGATGATCCTTTCCTCCACCATGATGCTTAGGCATCTCGGGTACGTGCAGTGATTCCTATATGCGTCACGAGTCAAACTAACGTAGCATTCCCGTAGTCTCGAGTCCCTGGCCAACTCCATCGCCCAATCGACATTCGACGTGATTAACGAGGGCAAGGTCCGCACTGTCGATATGGGTGGTAAGTATCGGCCATTTGCGATCCCAGCTAACCAAGCTAAACTGTTACACGATAGGATCTGCTTCTACCAGTGACTTTACGGCGGCGGTTATCAAGGGGCTCTAGTTGTGGACTTTGCATGTATCATAGCTTTCTATTCCAGGATGTTCACTGCCAGCTGAAATTTAATCCACGTATGTGAAAGCGTTAGACATACATCCAACCCCCAAAAAGCAAACGACTCTACAAGATATCTAGCCGAGGACATGTACACTTCTATCGGCGTTTGTTCGCCTTGCGTTTCTTTCCACTAGCCTTTTCTACGCCTGTAGCAGTCGCAGCATCGGACCCCTCTGCCTCGGACGTATTCGCACTTTGGTCTACGCCATTTTCATGAACTGATTCACCAGTCTGCTTCTTGCCAGTGATTTTCGCAACAGCCGATTTGAAGAGCGAGGGGGCCCAAGTTGTGCCCATCGACGGCTTGGACAGAATGCCTTCGTCAAAAAGTTGCTCCCCTTCCTCGTCAATCTGCCGAATAATTTGAATCAGTCTACGGCATGGTATTGATGCGATCGTACTCACATGCCAGACACTGCCATCTCCATCAACCACAAACTCAATGGTCCTGGCTCGCTGTTGATCCATCGCGTTCATAGCATCTGCTGCGGCGGGAGAGGCTGGGATCCTAACTTTCCTCGAACCCTCGACAGGAACCAGACGGGGGCCCCACGCAGCGAGCTTAGCGCGGCTCACGAGATCCCTGACACGCTCCAAATCGCGCGAGTAGTTCATTCGTTTGACTTGATACTCAAGAACGCAGGTAAGGAGCGCAAGGAAAACAAGGACCGTGCCAAGACCAGGACGGAAGCGCGAGTAGTAGTAGCCGGTGCCACGCCATTTAGGTACGCCGTTTTTGTAGAAGAAGTTGTACCTGTTCCGCCGTGAGATTTAGGCTCGGAGAAAGGTTGGTAGAGCATACCGGTCGCGTCCTTCGCCGCTTTTTAGGATAGCGTTTACTTTGCCAAGACGGGCGTAGCGTTCGTGCGCGCCTTTTACACCGGGATTCTATATCATAGTTGATTTGATAAATCTTGAGGCGCCACCGTTGGTTCACAGGACACACCTTGTCGGGGTGGAGCTTGATGCTGAGTTTCTTGTACGCCTTGTTGATAGTCGCCAGAGATGCGGTGTGCGGGACATCCAACCACGAATAAAAGGTTGTTCCCGGTCCTAACGACCAGCCGGTCTCTCAGCACACGGAAACTCGTCGTACACTCTTGGCAAGACTCACCTTCAGCTGCCTCGATCTCGCTAACCAAGTCGAATATCTCATGGTCCTCTTTCGTCCATGCGATGACGGCTGTAATGGCCGCGAAGAGCGTACATAAGTACAAGAGAGCTCGCATGGCGCGGTCGTCTGCAAGAGTAATTTCTATTGCAAATTCACCCTGCCAGCGGATAGTGGAAGGTCACGTGCGCGGCGGCTGGTTACTCTCGCCCACATCTCATTTGAGAACCCTGTCGCACCTCGAGACATGTCTTGGACAGAAGACGCCTTCGATGTCAACACAAGCTATGTGAACTCGGTTACCTCGCCTTTTATATTCCCTGTGCATTCGAGGCCAGAAACACACATAAATGCTGCAGCCCAAACCGCTCAACTAAACGAGCGCCAATGAATCTCACAGCCCAAATCCTACCTCTTCAATACTATATTGTTCTTCCTCGTTTCACTACACGCCCGCCCCCCCCCCCCAACCTCCCAACTCAATCCAGAATAGCGATTGAATATTTCTATTGTTAACCCGCCAGAGGCCCTAGCTAGAAGCGGATACCGAACACAAGGAGACCAATAATAATAAAATCTATAGGACATGTAGAGAGAGCCAATCAAAGATGGATGTAAGCGGTGGTTGTTCTCTTTCATTTTTTTTTCTCAATTCCCGTTGCTGCAAAGAACCGCGAAGAACTTCCTGGTGAAGAGATATTAAAGAGGGTTCAGGTATTGATCAATGGAATAAAGAAATGGTTAATAGGCACAGCAAGTGAGTGTTTCGTACGTGTGTGACAAAAGAATTACTGAACGTAATAAAATCTAAATGGCAGCTAACTAGTCGTGCTTCTAAGTAAGTAATACCATGCTAGGCGTCGATAGATGCTAACGCGTCGACCCAGCATTTGCATGTACCTCCCGATCCCCAGGAGCTTTAAGGAACCATTTGACAGAGTACTCATGGGCTGCATTTTTCAGCCGTATCGAATCTGTAGGTTAACTTGCGTAATAGGCCTTTTCTGTCTTACACCCCATTTCTAACAACCAGCTCGTGAAGGATCAACTCCGACTTGAGCTTTGATTTTGCTGGTTGAGAGCAACCCTGCCGGTTGGCAACAGGGGAGTCTCACGTGTGAGTTGTTTCCCAGCAAAGCCGCTTGACTATATTAGCAAGCACTTTAAGGTACACTGGAATTTTATGTACTCGCCGCACAAGAAGGTATGGTGGATACGCTGGGCTTCCAAAAGGCGTTCGCTGGAGTATATGCGATTAGCTGATGTAATATAGGTAAACACGTGCACAAGTACAAACACCAACAGGGGGCAAGGTCCCATTCCGCACCTCAGCACCTTGTACACATCCACCGACTACCTAGTTTTGCGAACCATAACCATAAACACAAAATGAGCGACATACCACCAGTACTGAACCTTCCTGTTGATATTGTGCTAGACGTAAGTAGAGTGCCTCCTTCGCCCCTTGGTCTATTTGTTGAACTCGTACTCCAGCATATATTCTCTTACTTGCATATCAGAGAGATGCTATTCTTCACCCTGGTATGCAAGCCTGTCTATCTGGCTCTCCGAGGACCGCGTACGGATGGTTCGTGGGAGCGTATTCGTCGGAAGCGAGGCGCACCCAAGTCACCTTTAGGGGTTCTGACTTCTAACTGGCTCTCAATGCTAACTCTGCCTTTCTGTACGGTGAGTGCACATACTCGAAACGTGATTCTTGTCTAATAGTACCCTCTCTTGGCTGCTCTGGCACCTGCAGTCCTGCGGGATCGAGGTAGAGTTTTGGAGAATGGCAAATTCAGATCTGCTTGTGCGTCTGTGCCACGACTGCCGAACAAACCGGTGAGCCTGACGGTCTTTCTTTTGATATTAATGGACGGGAAGGCGCTGAAACTTTTCAGGATCGTGCGATGGGCAGATATCGACAACCAATCCGTGAAGGCGTTGGTTGCGTCCACGATTCGTGAGACGGGCGTTTAGTTTCAGGAACATAGACACTGACGCTGTGGAACTGATGTTTTAGACTTTTCGAATGCCCAAGAACGACAGGACGGCATCGAATACTCCTATGGGCCGCACGTCGAAAAAGGCCTGGAACTATGGAGTAGAATGCAGTCTGGTGATGTCATGGACTGTCAGCGGTGGGAGGAGTGGAAGAAGGCACAACAGAGCAGGGAAGAGGTACGAGGATAAACTAGTCAATGATATCCACTTTTTGACAAATTCTGCCGTTCAAAAGCTGTCCGCAAGTGTGGGGAAATTTTTGGTACAAGAAAGGTTATGTATTGGACGGGAGTGGAAGGCCGCGTGAGTGGCTGGCGTGTATATGCCATGCTTAATCCTTCCACAAACGCTCGCCTGATCGATTCCTTTAGGTTTGCCATGCGAGCGAAGGGAACAGCATACGACATCGATCCTGAGCAGCTATTGCCAGAGAGCAGACGAGCGTACTCTTTTGTCTTTTGTCAGATAGACATCATGAACAAGACAAGTGAGTGCGAAGCAAAGGTACCAAAATCAAACTCACTTCGTATACTTAGAATGGGCATGGGTCACAGGAAGATTAGACCTTATGTTCTTCAAGGAAGCCAGGATGCGCCGACGAATCGAGCGTGAGGGCCAGATAACTGCCCTCCGTGGCCTTCTCGAGTCGGAAGCAATCAATCTAGCCAATGGTTTATCTTCGGCTCCGCTGGTAGAGGCTGTTCGCTCTCTTGCAATGTGGGCACCTGTTCCTTCATTCATCGAAATCTGCGAGCTGTCCGTCATAAAAGACTGGCTCAATGCCGATATACCTAGTCATGAGGTCGAACCATCTTTTGCAGAACGGCGCAGCGACTTCGTACAAGCGATTAAAGACGAAGGTATAAAGATGAGGAAAGCGTTTGTTAGGGAGCTGACGGAGGCTCGAACTGAGTTTGGGCTGCCGGAGTACCCGCCTCAACTGCAGACGTCAAATGCTTCGCCTGGTATCGACCTGTACGCGGAATTCGATGAAGATACAAACATACTTGCTCGTGCCGACACTATCTTCTGCGTTGCTACCGGATTTACGGTGCAGATTTTTACGTATGACACTCTGATCAAGGGGTTCTATGGAGAGACCGACGGAGGTCTCGAGTTCAAGTCCTTCGCTGGAATCAAGCTACACCATGGAGCGTCGTCGAAAGCTCAGGAGATTCTTTCCAGCGCCGGGTATCAAAACGTCTCCTGTGTTGAACTCAACAGGCTGTCGTTTGAATGCGGGCGCTGTAGTTTCCCAAATATCTCTGGGATAGTTCCTGCGGTGAGTTGGATAGCCGCCATAGCTGGCATACGAGGACTGACCTGGATTACATAGATCATTCACTATGTCGAGCTTGAAAGTCTCCACAATAGAATTATACTACGGCGTGTCGAGCTAGAAGCGCAAGATAGACAGTACGAATACGGGCATGACTTAGAAGGCAGCACGACACCAGCTCTTGTGCAAGCACCGGCCGTACCATCTTTGACTTCAGAAGAATCGACGGCGGTTCGTGGGGCTTGTATGATCTGCCAAGGAGCTGGAGTGGAAAGGCCTTGGTTTCGCCCGCAGCACCCAATAGTTCGTCTGCAGATGCTGCGTTGGCACCTATCATGCGAGTGAGTGCTTTCTCCTGCTGTTTGACTTTTAACTTATAATGAACACATCCTGCAATAGACACAAGATCCAGATCGGAAGTTCCAAGGACTGCGGGGCGGCAAATATGTCAGAATCCGACGAGTAAGGCTATGGTAATTTCGGTATTTGAATATATGCGCACTTTTGATATTTTGCACTTGTTACTCCTTGCTTTGTTCTAAAAATAGACATTCTTTTGTACGATTTGTTTGTTGATTATACGTACATACGTATTGGTATGACTGAGAGCGCGATCGAGGGGCAATATTTCAGCGATGTCTCAAATGGCAGCGCCAATCGTCCCGCATAGGATCGACTATATGACTCGCGAACAACAGGTGTCCACAATTACCCGCCATAAACAAGTACATTGAAAATCGTACGGCTCGACCCGGTTTAGACACTATTGCCGGTATAAAAACCGGTGCATGCTTTTAGATCAGTTAAAATAGTGATTCGCACCAATTTCTCTGATATGAAGATACATATACTGTACTGGCAAGAGTGGAACGTCGGTCACGGTCCGAAGTCAGATCGACGCGACGTTACGAATTTCCAACGTCCCACGTCCCCTCAAACTACGACGCGGTGGGACGATACTTTCCTTATATGGTAATATATCATTAGACAAAAGCACAGTTTCATGGAATCTCGCAGAACATAGGGGCTGTATGCCGCAGCAAGCTACAGTATACAGTTCAGCTTTAGTCGCAAACTGCGGGCCACCTCGAGACCCGTCCCCTGGTACATAGACACGATCATGTGCCGTAGCTCCCATCGCTCTCGGCCACTCCGGCTAGAGAACCGCGCCCTTCTTCGCCCGTGTGGTTGGTTTTCTCGCCCTCCATCCCATCGCACGACAGTTCGCTCGCGTCTCGGTGCCCCAGTCTCCCCGTCGCGCCGGTTCGGACGGTCTTTGTCGTATCAATCATTCTCGATGTATCTAGTCATGCCCGCTTTCAATAACAAGTTTCTATTCCCGCACGCATACACATGCGCCGAGAGGCCGCCACAGCGCGGTCGAAGGCTAAGAAATAGATTTAATATAAAACGCTAGCCACTCGGCACCTGAGCACCGCCCACAATATGTATTCCCGGGTATCGCAAGATGTCAGACACTTAGAATGCTCCGTTACACTACTTTGTGTGTATATGCGCGAATACGGCTGGCACGACGCCGGCGGCTTTGCGTTTAATCAGCACTCACTATCCAGAATCCACAAGCGAAAATACATTGTAATAACCTATCCTGAGCCATATAAACCTGCTCGAATCACTATACTATTCATCACTTCGGGCGTGGTCTGAGTGCCTTGCAAGAGAGTAACATAGCCATCGACGTTCGTTGTCCCGTGTCCCAAGCCAGCCGACGCAGCTGGACAGGACTATCAAGCATATCCAAATATTACGAAGCGCCCGTCGCTTTTATGTAAGCGACGTTCCACTCTTGCCAGTAGGGTTGGCGAGGAGACGGAGATTTCTCCCGGAGACGCTGTCTCCCCCCCGCTTCTATCACGTGAGAGACAGGGCTTTGTCTCCGAAGCATGGATTCGGAGAGCTGAGTAAGCGTTCGGAGACTCAGCTACGCTGAGACACAGTGGCTATCACCCAGTTCTCGAATGGGCAACGTAAAGCCAATTGAACACATATATCGACGGCTATTTTATCTACTTGAAAGTACTGATGGCTGAAACATAGATAGACAGCAATCTATGCACGACATTTGCTAGGTTTTAGCCAGTGGCGGTTTTTGGCTTGGGTGGCTAGATCAAATGGCCGAAGGCTGTGTCGCATCGGAGACATGAGTCCCCCGAGCTTCCCGGGATTCGGAGATGCTTAGTCAAAGTAGGAGAAGGAGACGGAGACTTTCTCCTTCTCTCTCCCCACCAACCCTACTTGCCAGTACAGTATTGGGGTCACGTGACAATCTTTTAATTAAAATAAAAAAAATGTACTTATATTCAAAACGCTCGGAAGGAGGGCAAGCAGACGAGACAGACGAGACAGGGAAAGGAAGAGGAGAGAAGAGGGCGGGGAAGCGGCAGCCACGTGACAATACTGTTATTCCGTCTCAACTTCAATTGATCATAGCTATGAGCTCATGCCAATTTCGCGTGTGGCACCTGTTCATAAACTAACAAGCTGTAGAGCTACTCTCCCCTCTAGTAGGAGCGCATTGGTAAGTTCGTTCATCCTTGGTATCTGCTGTTTTCTGGCGACCTATAGCACTCCCTCCATATGTCACAGAGTCCAGATGCAAGCCCTCTTCACATAGTACCTAGCCAATCAGTCATTCACGGATATCATATATTGTTTTATCTGATGGTGGTGCTTGTTTACTTGGAACTCCTCCAACCGCTAGCGACCAACGATGTATTCGACAAGCTAATGCAATTGGTTGCACCGACTTTGGTTTTATCTGCTCTAGTGAGATGGGGGTGCGAGGTTTTTGATTCGTGCTCGACCATTTCTGCTCGCCCTTGAGTGTGCGCACGACTACTGTTCGCTAGCATGCTAGAACTGATAAATAGGAAGATAGAAACCAGTCTATGAAGGTCTTCTCTCAGCACCTGCTACCAGGTCTCTCTACAGGTTCGTTCGCGGTCAGGGGTACGAAGTCTAGTACTGCAACTTTTTACCGCTAAAAGAACCACTAGGGTGCTATCAGCTACAGCAACGCCAATCAACTGTTCTGGGGCATCGCATACGTTTTATGCCCCGTACAACTCTATCGCATCCACATATACGACCCAGACAACCGCTCCTTGCCGTACCTCGCCCCCTTCTGCTTGGCTCCCCCCGATTGTCTATTCATCCATCCCACCTGATACACTATATTGATCGTGTATCCGACCCTCCAAAAGAGCTCCTCCAATTTGTATACCCTGAGACATCAAGCAGCTCCACGATTTGCGCGTCGACTCATACCATGTATACAGTGTCCCGTTGATTCTAGCAGGTGACGCGCCGTTTTTGGTACGCAGCTATTACATACACTAGTGGCTGGCATTATTCTCATCGTTTGTCGGCGGTATCACTGCCAATTGGTCCCACGATAATCCTCGGCGAATCTCTGCAGCCCTGTGCATCGAACAACCTCACGTACGCCGTAGATCACGTCTAACCACTGCCGCCAGCCTCTCCACAGTCGAAATCCTGAACGCGTTCGATACACTTCGGTGTCCGGGTACTACTTTGTTCAACCGCTCTCGGCTCGACATAAGACCTTCACTGTTGATATTGTCCTAGTCGAGCGCATCGTTCGATATCGCCCAAAAACTCTGCATCTCCGAAGGAACTCACGAACCTCTGGCCAACCATGCCTTGATTCACATCCCGCCCGTATATCTACCAAACTCCCGCTGAATCCGCCGTACTTTTGGACAACCCTGTCCCTTTCTCCACGCGCGGTACAACGTCCAAATCTTCCCGTCATTACAGATTCACTTATACCAGCTGCGGCGAAATACTCTCGCATCCCTTGCCCCCGACTTGGCGCTTGTCGTCATACATGTCGCCAGCCCATCTGACCAATGTACTGCTCGTGAATATAAGCAGATACTATGGCACTGCGTCAGTTATGGACGAGCCCCTAGATCAAAGGTGGACTAGTTGACACCGCTACCAACACGGAGTAAATGGTCGACCCGCGAAGATCACGGTCCAACCAGGGCAACAGAAACTCGGGCACGCTCGGCACCAGCAGAGCGACGCCCTTGCGAATTCAAGCGGTCTTTGCGCCTAGAAGGCGCTCGAAATTACGCGACCCATCATCCTTAAGAGGCGATGGTGACGGCTAGCCCAGCTTTGGTCGCCAACTACTGCAGCAAGCTATTCGCGCATGGTATACTTCAATTCACGTTCTCGGTGGGAGATGTTGGAGGTTTATGTGCGCGCGTAAGATTGGACCTGTTATTCAGCATTCCCAGATGCACATTGCTACTGAACGACGAGTGTTTTAACATACAAATACGCGTACGCCCGTTACTTTTACACTTTGAGTACCATATCAAGCGCCCCCAGGCAGAGTGCCCCATGGGTGTATTCTGGGAGTCTGAAACTGCGCTATAGGTTTAGCGCAGTGGTAGGACGTGAGCCTATCGGACCTTAGTGTCCCGGTTTCAGCTACCACATCGGGAGGTGTGTTCGATTCCAGCACAAGGCGATCGGTCGACTTCAAGCACAGAACATCATAACAGCAACAAACACGGTACGCATTTCATTTTGGTCGAGGACCGTTTTCAATAGGCCCTCTCACTATGAATGGAATCACTTCTTTAATGATGTGCAGGATTCGTCGAAAAAAAAACAGTCACAAGCTTCCCTTCACCCAAACTCTCTCGTTGTTGTCTGAATCTTTCCAACTAAGGAGGCAGACGCCAAGCGCGAATATAAGCGGCCAGGAGATTATGTGCGTTTGTGCGGTTCAGCGCAGCGTAGAGTCTGGCATGTATAATACTGTAGGCGCAAGCGTGGAACGTCACTGGAGAAACCCCCTTACTGGTCCAGGGCTAGGCGGCACTGGGACGGCGATTTCCCAGCGCTATTAGGCGGTGTGTCAGTCCAGCGTCGCCCAGGCTTGTCCGGGAGTCCTTCGCCAGCCTGGAACACAAGCGATATAGGAGATGACGCATGGTCTAGCCCGGAAATTGTCACGATTTCGATCTCTTGTCCATCCCGTCCTGGGCCGCGCGTGTCACAAGCGCCAGACCTGGGCGGGCCCTGGCCGATGGCCCAGTGAGGGGGTTTCTCCAGTGCGTCGCTTACATAAAAGCGACGGGCGCCTATTACTATTTGGGCGTGTTTGGTACTTGTGTCCGGCTGCGTCGGCCGCCTGGGGACACAGGACAAGGAGCGTCGTTAGCTGTGTCACTTCCCAGCGCGTGCGACCGTGCACCTGAAGAGATTATCCCAAGCAGTTAATTAGTTTAACAGAATAGTAGCTTCATGTATATGGTCTAAGTTTAGAACTTTTTATTCCAAACTATCGTCACGTGTATCCTGATATATCCCGATCCCACATTGTCTCTGTCAAGTCGGTGTTGGTTGAATGTAAAACGCGCAGCATATATATAAGTATACTCACGCATATAAACCAGCGTCTTGTTGACGAAGCGAATTAAGAAGCTGAGTTCGTCATATACATCCCGATCATAATCACACAGACTGCACAAAATGCTTCGCGGTCGGTCAGCAATGTAAATAGACGTGACATCGGTGATGTCAAAAACGGGGACCTAGTGGAACTATCTGTCCCTCCTGTAGTTTCAAACAGCACACAAAGGCCTAGACACCCTTCGTCCTGGCACCCTGGTGCCGAATGGGATGTTTAGTAGGATTGAATTTGCCTTTTTAATGGTGTTTTTTTTGTATTTATTTTTGTCTCATTACATACTTCCATACAGTCATTGACCAGGTGCCGAGACACTATCACGTGGCGAGACGCCGCTCGCATCCACCAGTGAGACAGTCGGTTTTCCGTCCAAATACCAACTCCACAATGGGAAACAGCTTTCGGAGCCACAGGTTGGTAAATTAAGCCTCAGAAACCGGTCTAAGTGACACTTGGGACACGTCACAAACCAATTCGTGCCGATCTCCACAACTCGCCTCTCGGATCGCGTCGTCTTTGGATTTCAACCCAAAGACGACATGCATTAAGAAAAAGCACTTTATTTTTATTTAGAATCATGTAAGCACGCTAATGCCACATTGGGTGACAGCCAATCGTTTGTAACGGTGTAGCGTTGCAAATATATGCTGGTCGCCGGAAACCGTATGGTTTAGGGTGAATGCTAGGCAGCTATATGGTGCAGCGAAGGCATATCTTTCGACAATAAAAAATAGCGCTTACTCGCACGATCAAGAAAGCAAAATGAGCCAGTGTATAGCCTCGTGATGTCGTCGCAACGTTTTTTTCAGATATCTCCGACTCTGATCATTCGTGAGCCACACAAAAGCTTTGTAAATGCACTCTACACTCTCATAAACCCACAATTCCACCTTTAACAGTGCTATTGCAATACAAAACTGATTGTGCGGCCAGTCGAGACGAGCAGCGTCTCGGCACGTGATAGTGTCTCGGCACGTGGTCAATGACTTTATAATCTCACGTATATGCATCTGGGTTCTGGGGGATCCCCCCCCCGACCATTGTGTTCTGAGCCAATAAAGTCGCGTGGTCGCGCTCACGACCTCGCACAACATGTGCATGGTTTGTGGAAACGCATTACTCGGAACAGAGCAGCGCCCAGGTCGCCTCCAGGGGCTCTCGCTTTGTGCTGGCTTTCAATACTAGCCCTACCTGTCTCCTCAGTGAGTTTGCATACTCGAAAAATGGTTCTTGTCTCATAAAGCCCTCTCTTGGTTGCTCTGTTTTTTGCAGCATGCAGGATTAAGCAGGAGTTTTGGAGAACGGCCGATTCGCAACTACTTGTGTGTCTGTGCCTTGAATGCTGAACAAGCCGGTGAGCCTGCTAGTCTCCTTTACTACCACGGATAGCGTGACGCTGAATCTTGTCAGTTTTGTTTCATGTGGCGTGGCAAATTTACAAAAGCAATCCAAAGACCGGAGGACCCGTATCTCTGCAAAAACTGCAGGGTCAAATGTGGGTTCATGAACCCACATTATACCAGGGGGTGGTTCAGGGTGTCATGAACCCAAATGAACGAAATGAACCTGGGTTCATTTGCCACATTTGGGTTCATTTGGGGTTCATGAATACCTGAACCACCCCCTGGAATAATGTGACCCACGGTTTTTGCTGAGATGAAGCATACCTTTGCTAGGAGGGTAAGGGCCGACCGAGTGGAGCTAGCATTACCAGGATATCCACCTCGACCCCGGCTATTGGACCTCTCTTTGTCTAGCGGTCCACACGTGGAGATCCCAGATCAAATATTTAAGGATCCTGACGGGCACTCGGCACTATAGTACCGAGGATCCTGACGACCACTCTGATAAGGCAGATATCGGGAACCAACAAGTGGAGACGTTGTTTGCGTCCATGACTCGTGAGACAGTCGTTTGATTCCAGGAACATATGCGCTGATGCTGTCTACTCAATATTTTAGACTTTTCCCAATCCCCAGGGCCGCCAGAACTGCGTTGAACATTCCTATGGACCACAGGCCGGAAAGGCCTGGTACTCCGGAGTAGAATGCAGTCTGGCGATGAGATGGATTGTCAGAGGTGGGAGGAATGGAAGACAGCGCATCAGCGCAGGCAAGAGGTACGAGGATAAACTGAGTTGATTGTATCTACTTTCTGACAATTTCTGCGGCTCAAAAGCAGTCTACTAGCGTGGAGGAATTCTCAGTACAAGAAAAGCTATGTATTGGACAGGAGTGGAAGGCTGCGTGAGTAGCTCGTCTTTATACGCTATGCTTAGTCCTTCCATAAACGTTCATCTGATCGATTCCTTTAGATTCCCATGCGAGCGAAGGGAACCGATATCGATCCTGAACAGCTATTGCCAGAGAACAGACGAGCATACTCTGTTGCCTTTTGTCAGATAGACATTATGGACAAGACAAGTGAGTGCGAAGCAGAGGTACCAGGATGCACTGATGAATTGAACGAGAGGACTAGATAACTGCCCTCCGTGGCCCTCTCGAGTCTGACGCAATCAATCTAGCCAATGGTCTATCTTCTGCAAACATACTCGCTCATGCCGACACTGTCTTCTGCGTTGTTACCGGATTTACGGTGTAGATTTTTACGTATGACACTCTGATCAAGGGGTTCTATGGAGAGACCGACGGAGGTCTCGAGTTCAAGTCTTTCGCTGGAATCAAACTACACTATGGCGCGTCATTGAAAGCTCAGGAGATTCTTTCCAGTACCGGGTATCAGAACGTCTCCTGCGCTAAACTAAATAGGTTTTCATTTGAATGTGGGCGCTGTGCTTTTCCAAATACCTCTGGGATAGTTCCTGCGGTGAGTTGGATAGCCGCCACGGCTGGCATGCAAGGTCTGACCTGAATTGTATAGACCATTCACTATGTCGAACTTGAAAATCTCCATATCAGAATTAAATTCCAGCGCGCCGAGTTGGAAGGGCAAAATATACAGTATGAATACGGCCATGACTTGGAAGGCAGCACGACACCAGCTCTCGCGCAAGCACCGGTCGAACCTTCGTTGACTTCGGAAGAGTCCACAGCGATTCGCAGGGTTTGTATGATCTGCCAAGGAGCTGGAGTGGAGAGGCCTTGGTTCAGCCCGCACCACCCTATATCATAGTTCGTCTACAGATGCTACGTTGGCATCTATCTGCGAGTGAGTGCTTTCTCCTGCTGTTTGGTTTTTACCCTATAATGAACACGACCTGCGATAGACATAAGATCCAGATCAGAAATTCCAAGGACTGCGGAGCGGTGAGGATGTCAGAATCCAACGCGTAACGCTATGGTAATTTCAGGCTTCGATTATATGCGCACTTTCGATACTTTGTACTTGTTTACTGCTTGTGGCTTTGTTCTAAAAATGGTCGTTCTTTTGTACGATTTGTTTGTTGATTATACGTACATACGTACGTTAATTTGATATGACTGAGAACGCGATTAAAGGGTAATCTTTCAGCGATGTCTCAAATGGCAGCGCCAATCGTCCCGCATAGGATCTAGAGGACTCACGAACAACAGACGTCAACTTACCTGTTATAAACGAAATGATATAAACAGACATATTAAAATTCGTACGGCTCAACTCAGTTTAGACGCTATCACCAGTATAAAAACCGGTGCATGATTTTGATAGATCAGTCAAAATAGTGATTCGCACCTACAATGAAGATATTTATATTGGGGCCGCGTAAGATGATCCTTTTTTTATTGAAAAAATACATATTTAAAGAGCTACATGAACACGAGGTCAAACCGCTCGGAGGAGGAAAAAAGGGAGGGCAAGCAGACGAGACAGGGAAGGGAAGAGGGGAGAAGAGGCCGGGGAAGCGGTAGCCACGTGATAAGCCTGCCATTCTCTCAACTTCAATCGATCCTAACGATGTTCACGGCTGAGATCGTGAGCGTCATACCAATTTTGCGTGTGTGGTAACCGCTCACAAGGTAAGCTGTAGTGCTACTCTCTCTTCAGAATTTTCTCCTTGAGGAGCGCATTGGTAAATTCGGTCATCCTTGGCATCTGCTGTTTTCTGGCGACTTATAGCACTCCCTCCATATGTCACAGAGTTCAGATGCAAGCCCTCTTCACATAGTCTACCTAGCCAATAAGTCACTCGCCGTTCACGGATATCACGTATCGTTTTATCCGATGGTAGCGCTCGTTTACTTGGAATACTTCCAACCACTAGCGACCAACGATGCATTCGACAAGTTAATGCAATTGGTTGCACCGACTTTGGTTTTATCTGCTCTATTGAGATGGGGCTGCGAGGTTTTTGATTCGTGCTCGACCATTTCTCCTCACCCTTGAGTGTGCGCACGACTGCTGTTCGCCAGGATGCTAGAACTGATAAACAAGAAGATAGAAACCAGTCTATGAAGATCTTCTCTCAGCGCCTGCTACCAGGTCTCTCTACAGGTTCGTTCGCGGTCAGGGGTACGAAGTCTAGTACTGCAACTTTTTGCCGCAAAAAGAACCACTAGGGCGCTAGCAGCTACAACAGCGCCAATCAGCTGGTCTGGGGCATCGCATACGTTTTATGCCCCATACAACTCTCTATCGCATACGTATATACGACCCAGACAACCGCTCCTTGCCGTACCTCGCCTTCTGCTTGGCTCTCCCCCGATTGTCTACTCATCCATCCCACCTGATCCTATTTATCGCGTATCCGATCCTCCAAAAAAGCGTCTCTAATTTGTATACCATGAGGCATCAAGCAGCTCCACAATTTGTGCATCGACTCATACCGCCCATACCGTGTCCCGCTGATTCTAGCAGGCGACGCGCCGTTTTTGGTACGCAGCTGTTACGTACGCCTGTGGCTGGCATTCTTCTCATCGTTTGTCGGCCGTATCACTGCCACTTGATCCCGCGGTAATCCTCGCCGAATCTCTGCAGCCCTGTGCATCGAACAACCTCACGTACGCCGTAGACCACGTCTAACCACTGCCGCCAGCCTCTCCACAGTCGAAACCCTGAACGCGTTCGATACACTTCGATAACCGGGTACTATTTTGGTCAATCGCTCTCGGCTCGACACAAGACCTTCACCGTTGATATTGTCCTAGTCGAGCGCATCGTTCGATATCGCCCAAAAACTCTGCATCTCCGAAGGAACTCACGAACCTCTGGCCAACCATGCCTTGATTCACATCCCGCCCGTATGTCTACCAAACTCCCGCTGAATCCGCCGTACTTTTGGACAACCCTGCCCCGTTCGCCGCGCGCGGTACAACGTCCAAATCTTCCCGTCATTACAGATTCACTTATACCAGCTGCGGCGAAATATTCTCGCATCCCTGCCTCTGACTTAGCGCCTGTCGTCATGCACGTCGCCAGCCTATCTGACCAACGTACTGCTCGTGAATATATGCAGATACTATGGCACCGCGCCACTTATGGACGAGCCCCTAGATCAAAAGTGGACTAGTTGACAGCGCTACCAACACGGAGTAGACGGTCGACCCAGGAAGATCATGGTCCAACAGAGGCAACAGAGACTCGAGTACGCTCGGCAGCGGCAGAGCGACGCCCTTGCGAATTCAAACGGTCTCTGCGCCTCGAAGGCGCTCGAAATCACGCGACCCATCATGCTTAAGAGACGATGGTAACGGCTAGCCCAACTTTGGTCGCCATCTACTGCAGCAAGCTATTCGCGCATGGTATACTTCAATTCACGTTCTCGGTGGGAGATGTTGGAGGTTTAGGTGCGCGCGTAGGATCGGACCTTTTATTAAGCATTCCCAGATACACGTTGCTACTGTACGACCTACCAGTGTTTTTACATATAAATACGCATACGTCCGTTACTTTTACACTTTGAGTGCCATATCAAGCGCCCAGGCAGAATGCCACATGACTGTATTTTGGGAGCCTAAATCTGCGCTATAGGTTTAGCGAAGTGGTAGGACGTGAGCCTAACGGACTTGTCCCGGTCTTGCGCCGCCACAACGGGAGGTGTGTTCGATTCCAGCACAAGGCGATCGGTCAAGTTCAAGCACAGAACATCATAACAGCAACAAACACGGTACGCATTTCATTTTGGTCGAGGATTGTTTTCAATAGGCCCTCCAACCATGAAGGGAATGCCTTCTTTTAATGATGTGTTGCAGGCTTTGTCGAACGAAAAGTCAGTTGCAAGCTTCCCTTCACCCAAACTCTCTCGCTGTTGTCTGAATCTTTCCAACTAAGGAGGCAGACGCCAAGCGCGAATATAAGCGGCCAGAAGATTATGTGCGTTTGTGCAGTTCAGCGCAGCGCATGCGCCTACATTTGTCCTCTGTGCCGACCATTTGAAGGCGCAGCAATCAATTCGGAACTTTAGGTCGCCCGGAAGGTCCTGCAGCCAAACTGCAGCTCCTACCGTATACGTCCATGCACCTAGCCGCAGTCAATCCCTAGGGCAATTTTCTCTATTCGACTCTTGTCCTGAGGTCTTGTATATATCACCTAAGTCCATATGCATATATTCAACCTTCTACATTGCGTCATAGAAACCCCAATTATACACTAAAGATGAATATGAACCCCACCCCTTAGTAACAACGCTGGCTACTGCATCTTTAAGCCTCAGGGTGTACTACTGAATGAGTAGCTCCAATATATTGTACGGTACCGGTGCAAAACGCCAACAAATTCATTGAGCCAGCGGGGGAATGGCGAGGGAAACGGTAAACAGACAGTGGAACGAAGACTATATGTAACACAAAGGGAGCGAAATAGTCAGGGGTATATTTAAACATACACACAACGAGCGCTGAGGATGAAACGAGCGCGTAGTTCAACAGCAACGCTCGACCCATCCGTTTAGTGTGGTGGAAAAGGAGCTGAGGTGCTACGCTGTAAGGAGGAAAAGGACATGGAGATGGTGGAGACCGTGGGCTCAAGGCACATATTGCTAGCCGGTGCATAGCGACCTTATAAGGATAAAAAATTGGGGGTTTTGGCTCAGCGCTGGCAGACTAGGTGCTAGCGATAGCTAAATTCGCAAAAAAAGAAAAAGCTAGAACTGCCTTGACCAATAGTAGGTCGAACAGCCGCACAAAACCAGAATGAAGTTGCATTAGTGTGGATCTTCCAGGTAACGGGAGGGCGCAGAAGTACGAGGTTGAGGTATGATGCTCGTTACCGCCCATGACTAGGCGCCGAACACGACGCGACACGACATCGAAACGAACGATGCTTGTCGCAACAAGTAGTTATTCATCTCGTCTGGAACCATTCGACAGATCTTTCGGAGTTTGCGCTCGCAAGGAGAAATGCCAACCACAATAGGAAACAAGCATCGTAGTTCGTTATAGTGTCCAAGCATGATCAATAAATACGGGGACTATAGCAAGAAAAAAAAAAACCTGCATAAATGACCCCTTCCTCAAGCTTTGGGTGCCCATAAATCATACAACTCCTTGTCCCTGGGGTCAAAACACGTGAGCAACGCAGGATCCGAACGAATCGTGATCTTTTGTCGGTTGGTGAGCGGTTGCTGGACAGGAGGAATGGACACAGGAACAATATCGGGTGTCGCAAGTGTCGAAGCGACGCTACCCGCAGTCGGACTCGCGTCAAACTACAGACACATGGGTGAATACTTCACATGTATCGAATCGGAACGAACGCAACGCTCACCTGACCGACCATGGATGATTGCCCAGCCCTTCGAGACCTCAGCGAAGGCGCCAGCGCACGTTCTACATCCAGAGCAATAACGTCAGTATACGCCATCCACGCTCGCATAGAATACAAGACGAGAAACAAAACACAGACGCCGAGACCTGGCTCACTCTGATCTTCAGAAACGGCCCGAACTTCGCCAGAGGCGAGACTGATGACACTTCCGAAACGACTGTCTGGTCTCGGTGCTGGTGTAGGGGTTTCGAATGCGAAGGACGGACCTTCGGTTCGTTCATCACTAGCTGTACTGTGGATTGTGGACGCTCGGGAAGTGGGACGTGACATTTTGGGACTGTGGTACTGGTTCGAGTCGAAATGTGGCGCGGTCACGTGGGTCTTGGTGCTTTTCACGGCCTGTAAGCCAAAATGTCTCAGGCTAAATAGATGTAGAGATGTATTGATGTGGCCGTGATGAGAAGTTATCTCAGTCCAAAGATCTGCCACTCAGCCTGGAAGAAGGGACAAGTCTAGTTCGAGTGGATCAAGCCGCAGGGCGATGTCCGCGCCCTTTTAGCTAGCGAGGGCAGAGATTTAGAGAGCCGACTAGACGTAGACCACCGGGGACTCTTGTCGACGTAACACTGCAGTACGGCGGCGGAACAGCTTCCAAAAACGGGACAGGTCATAGCCAGCAGCGGGATCACGTGGTCCAAGCCACACAAGCCACTTGATCATTCTTTGCGCCTCAGCCTTGAGCTAAAGTCGTGCCTCTCACAGAAAGACTTCAGCCTCTTAGCTGAGGTAATTTATTATACGATGGGTATAATGAATAGAAGTGTTCGGTGTCCTACACAATCCTTGGATCCAACAGGGATATACTGTAGCCTCATCACATCATTCATGGTGCGTTGATTCATTTTCCATTCTCAGCCACCGGGGTCTCTCCTCGCTCGTCCCAACCCCGCATCGACCGCGGCGGCTGCTTTCATTCCCCGCTTGAACAGCCCCTCCGATCCCCCGCAATAGCGCCCCCACACACTGCCTTCTCCTCGAGGCTCAAGATCCGTCGGTGACAGCTCAATCACCCCACGCTCAGGCTTCTTGTCTATCAAGTCTTCGCGAAACACCTCCAAAACAGGTATGATTTTGTTTATTTTAGTCAAAAAAGGGCCAGCCTCACGTGAGGCGCTCAGCCGTTTACCACCCTCAAACGTCAGCCTCTAGGTCCCCGAGCGAGTCCCGCCCCACACGTTGTAGCCTCGGGCCGTCGCTCCCCCCACACAGATGGTCGTACGTTACTTAGTTCCCCACAGTCTCGTTTACCCCACACTCGTCCCGTGCCTCATTAGGACACGTAAATTAGACTCTCGCTCCGTAATTGGTTTGGGACTTTTAACGAGCTCCGTTGGGGAGAGAGTAGAAACTCAGACACGGTGGTTCTACGGCGAAAGTACGGACCAGTATTCGTCACGCTATTGGACCACAACCGGCAAAATACGGTGCGGTCATTTCATATGCCAGAAAATTCGCATTTCTGATGCGACCGGTAACGTCAAAATCGTTTTTTCTGCCTGGCAGTTCTTTCTCCATTCAGACAAGGGTTTGTTCTGCCAAAGACTGCGTTGGCAAGACTTCTGTTCGCTGTGTGATGACCGCGCCACGTTTCTTCCTTTGCGTTGCTGCGAGCTGGGCAAGTGCGACCATCTGATGATCTTAATCTGAATCGCATCTATGATGTTTGCGAGATGGCGCATATATGGCGTACTCGGGGGCTTTTTCGTAATATTGCGTATGATTCTGGGTACCGCATAGCACCACCCAGTGCACCACTCGCGCATGATCCGACGCATGTGACAAAGAGTATCAGAGGACAATTTTATCTAATCGGCCATCTACACAAAGGACAGAACGCTCAGGCACCAAGGACGGCTTGCTCACGTTGTTCGCAAGGCCTTATCGTCCAGTCCGAGCACAACCGACCATGCCCGAAAAGAAGCGGGCTCGATGTGGTATGGATCAGTAGCGCATATAGCAAGTGTGCTCTGTATGGAACCCAGCACTGCGGCCCGAGGGCATGTTCGGACGACCATGTCGCATTTGTGTTCGTAAAGCCGGCTGTTCTCGTCGAGCTGCGAGCGAGCTGCGACCCCAACCGGGTGGTCTCTCGGCCGATGAGGTCACGGCTGGTGGTTAATGGAAATAGCGGGAGGGGGAGGAGTGGGGTGGCAGGTGTCCAGATGCTTATCGTTCTGGCCCCATCTAGCCGCCGATAGGGTCCTGCGGCGGGCGAGAGCCATAAATGCCCCCACATTATGCCCTGGCCGCCATCCTGCCCCTGCCCTCCCTCCAATCACCACACCTCGATTCCACACCATGGCCGGCCTCTACAAGCCCGACTTGCTCGCCCCCTACCTCAAGCTCGACCAGGGCGACAGCATCCAGGCCGAGTGTGAGTCGCGTTCATCTCGATTGTTCCCGTGACTAACTCTTGCTCCAGACATCTGGATTGACGGCGATGGCGGCCTGCGCTCCAAGACCATGGTACGCTTCTTCTGATCTCATTAATCCCCGTTCGACGCGTTGACTGGGCGAATAGACCGTGACGAAAGAGGTCAAGAGCATCGACGACCTCCGCATCTGGGACTTTGATGGCTCGTCCACCAACCAGGCCCCAGGCCACGATTCCGACGTCCACCTCCGCCCTGCCGCCATCTTCCGGGATCCGTTCCGCGGCGGCAAGAACATTCTCGTCCTTGCCGAGACCTACAACAACGACGGCACGCCCAACCGCACCAACTACAGGCACCACGCCAAGAAGGTTATGGATCTCGCCAAGGACCACGAGCCGTGGTTCGGTCTCGAGCAAGAGTACACGCTCTTTGATGCCGATGGCACTCCCTACGGTTGGCCCAAGGGCGGTTTCCCCGGTCCTCAGGGTCCGTACTACTGCGGTGTCGGTATGTATTGTCTCCATTTCGAGCCCGAGGCTGTTTTATTCAAGTTTATCTAGGAACTGGCAAGGTCTTTGCCCGTGACTTGATCGAGGCGCACTACCGCGCCTGCTTGTACGCCGGCATCAAGATCTCTGGTATCAACGCCGAGGTCATGCCCTCCCAGTGGGAGTTCCAGGTCGGCCCGTGCGAGGGCATCGAGATGGGCGACCACCTCTGGATGGCGCGCTTCCTGCTCGTCCGCATCGCCGAAGAGTGGGGCATCAAGGTCTCGTTCCACCCCAAGCCGCTCAAGGGCGACTGGAACGGCGCCGGCTGCCACTCGAACTACTCGACCAAGGAGATGCGCGAAAAGGGCGGCATCAAGGCGATCGAGGCTGCGATCGAGAAGCTCGCGAAGCGCCACGAGGACCATATCGCCGTCTATGGCGAGGACAACGACTTGCGGTTGACCGGCCGTCACGAGACTGGCCACATTTCGTCGTTTAGCTCGGGTGTGGCCAACCGTGGTGCGTCGATTCGTATCCCGCGGCATGTTGCCGCCCAGGGCTTTGGTTATCTCGAGGATCGCCGCCCGGCTTCCAACGTTGGTGAGTAACCCAGATACCGTTTGATCTTGAGATTAGTCGTTGATTGAGATCTCGCAGACCCCTACCGCGTCACCGGCATCATTGTCGAGACCACCTGCCTCCAGTAGATGATTGATTGAAGTACATAGTTATATTTTCGGTAGTTGGATAGATTGGGTGTCAATATACATTTTTAACACTACACTTGTGCGGCGACAGCATTTGGAAGGGGTACATGGATTACAGGGGAATAATAATACGGTGATACCAGATGGATCGCAAGAGACCAGCTAGAACGAATGGGCATGGGCAAACGAAATCTATGAACCAACCATCGATTCGAGCCGGCGAGCGACATGGGCCATTGTTGGGCGCTGCTCGGGCGCGGGCACACACATGTCCTTTAGCAAAAACAATAATTCTTCGGGTACTCGTATCCTCTCCCCAGTTGCTTCGTCCAATCCAGGGAAATATGCTGCGGGCGATCCGTCCGAATATGGATCGATATCAAGGCGATTGTCATTGGTTGGAGGGTCGACATGCAGGGACGGAGAAACCATCAACGATTCGAGTTCGGCAGGTGTACATTCTCGCCCGAGCACCGATTCAAACTGTTCCTTTCCGACGACCGCACTCTCCTCTTCGTCCGACGTCGATCCCAACCGACCGACTGATCGACATACTTGTTCGCCCGCTCCGTCGACCCGTTCCCGTTCTTCGTACATCCAATACGCGCCCTTGGACACCCACTGCCGACACGCACGTGCGGATCCCAACCTCGCGTACGGTTCTCGCCCCAACAGCGCCGCGCCCAACGTCACACCCGCACTAAACACGTCGGCCGGGAACCCAAATTCGCTTGGCGGCGGGCGGAAAAACTCGGGGGCGGAATACACGAGTGTGCCGAGGCCAGCTGCGTCTGTGGGCAGGCCGGACGGGAGGGATGGGAGGTGGAGTGCCGAGCCGAAATCGGCCAAACGGACAGACAGCGGAGCGATGGAGAGGAGGACGTTGGCGGTTTTGACGTCGGTGTGGAGGATGCCTCGGGCGTGGCAGTATGCGAGTGCGTGCGTGAGTTCGGATGCGAGGCGGGTAAAAGTCGTGGGTGTGAGGAGGTTTATGTGAGTCGACAAGAGAGAGGATAGGGTGAGTGGGTAGTATTCGAGGACGAGGAGGGTGCGCCCGGGCGCGTAGCGCTGGCGATGCGAGCCTTGGAGTGCACCGCGCAGCATGTCTGCCGCCGAGTCTGACACTGAGCGCGAGTGGCCATAGGTCGGTGAGATCTTCTGTAATGGAGACGATGGGCGTTAATTTAGTGGCACATCAACGATTGAATGAAGCCTGATCGGGCAAGTGGCCGAGATGGCGCTCACCTCTTTCTCCTCGACCTCGACAGCGAGCAGACGGGTAATAAAGTGCTGGCCGGGGTGTGTGTCCGACGCTGAAGCACGGAGTTGCCGGAGGAACCAGGCTTCACGAAGGCCTAGTGCCTGGGACTCGTCGTCTGGCTCGAGCCGTTTGACGACGCATACACGCCACTTGTCATCTACTGTTCGTGCACGGCATGACGCGAGGTAGACGTTGGAGAACCGACCCTGGCCGAGTTTGAATTCCGGGCGCGGCGTGAATCGAAGCTGTACAGGCTGAAGTGGGGTACACGTCGGCGGGGACGGTGGGAGGGATGCGGCGAGTGACGGGTTCGTGGATGAGCTGCTAAGCGAGGCTGTGGATATGCTTCGTGTCGAGTAGGGCGAGGGTGGAGGGAAGAGCCCCGTGTTTGGCGAGATGTCGAAGAAGGAAGAGGTGCGTGCAGAAGATAGGGGCGAAGGGGTCGCGTCGAGCTCGGTCTGGAGGTGCAGAGCGGGTGGGATTGGCGGTGGCGAGTGGCCGAGATTAATCCTCGCGTCTGGCTCGGGAAAGATGCTGTCGGCGTGCGGCGGGGATTTACGTGGACGACGCCATGCTGGACCTGTTGTGCGTCGGCGGACGAGGTCCGAGGAAGGGGGCAGAGCCGGGACGAGCGACTCGGACGACTGCCATGAGGTCGAGAAGATGTCGTTGCGGCTCGGGGCGCGGGTAGAGTGCATGGCGAGGGATGCAGGGGGGATGTCAGAGAGGCATGGGATATAAGCAGGCGGGAGTGGTGGTGGGTGAGGGGGAGTTGCCAACGTGTGTGGTGTGAGAGGATGGCTGCTGGATCAGCGAAGTCAGATGCTGGCTGGGCAAGATAAAGTTACCCTCCCAATCGAGATGACGAGCCCCAATTCTCCAGTTCTCTCGGCCCGCAGCTCAGAAGCTCTCTATGAACTATTATCCTGATCGTCCGCTGGAGTGGTGTGACGTATATCCTATTTAGATACGACTCTGGTGGCTGTCCGCTTTGCTTGATCTTGACCACCATGACCGCTCTCAGATCGGCAGCCGCTCGACTCCCCCAACGCCGCTCACTCTTCTCTCTTCCCAATTTGCCCTCGGCCGGACCTTCCAAATCGACGTTTCGCACTAGGAAAATTCTGCCGTATGTCCCGACGAGGCTCTGTTCGGCGAAATCTCACGTCCATTAGCGGATTTGTCTAGGTACACCCAGCGGCAACTCTATAACCTCGTCGCAGATGTCGATTCGTACCATCGATTTCTACCGTTTTGTACGGGATCAAAGGTGTTGACACCGACACCCAAGGAAGGATTCGATATTGGGAAACCGTACCAGGTCGAGGCCGAATTATCCGTCGGGTTCATGAGCGTGAGCGAGTCCTATACGAGCATAGTGACGTTTAGGCCGTACGAGTTTGTTCAGGTGAGTTCTATTCTTTGATGGACTTCGGATCGGGTGTTGCGGCCTATCGGTATTGCTCCTACATCGGGGCAATCTGGTCCAACGTTCTGTGGCTCGCTCTTCGTCTACATTGACGGCAGAGCTTGCTATACTTTATCGGGCCACCCTGTTTTGGCACTATTCAGTTGCCTTGTGCTTTCCATCTGCTTGGCATAGTCCTATGGAACGAATCTGGGTGCCGTTTTTAACGCATCCGAGTTCCTGTTCATCCTGGCTATTTGCCTTCGCAAGACCTCCATCTAGTGCTGCTGCTTCATACTATCCTGATGCTACGCGCGCCACCTGGAACCGAACACGTTCTGGACCTCGTGTGGCGCGAGGCGGCCGTTTCCGGACATATGGTTGTTTAGACTTCCGCTCCACTTCTATTTTCGTATCCTCTCATTGACGCATACTTGCCGAAACTACGTCACTCTGGGTGTACGGCATTGTATAACGTCTCTGGATATTCTCCAATCTAGTGACCGCATGAGAACTGACCGCATTACCAGGCCGTCGCATCGTCCTCCACACCGCTTTTCAAATCTCTCGAAACGATTTGGCGCTTCCAGCCAGCCTCGGCGTCTTCCCCTCACCCGTCGTCCTCCCCTCCTCCACGCGCATCTAGCCATGGCCAGGGGATTGACGTTGGGCCAGCTCTACTGAGCATCGATCTCGAGTACGAGTTTGCGAACCCGTTGCATGCAGCTATCGCTTCTGGGTCGTTTGGGCGTGTGTCTGACATGATGGTTCAGGCATTTGAGAGGCGGTGCGTCGAGGTGTATGGAAAGGGTAAGGCGTAGGGGGCGATATGTCAAGGTTAGTTGCTCAACCAAACACTATTGCTATGAATATATATTTAATAATTTCGTTGATCTATAGATAGATCTACAGCAGCTCGTAGAATAATCAATGAACCGATTTCCTTCAATCAGTGTATCTAAATGCCATAGTTTAGCTATCACATGCAAGACCTCATGAACAGAATTCACATCTCTATCTATACAATACGATTCAGGTTCAACTTTACAATCCGAACCAAAAAGAACCTACTATGAATCCTTTGCAAGATCTAACTGAGTAAAGCCTCCGTTACGCATATTTTTTAGCCTGCCCAACCGTTTGTTGGTGCCAGTTTGGTTTCAAAGCTGTGTCAGGGTCCAAAAGGCGAAAAGGGGGGGCCCCTATCATCAAGTTTAGTTTTCATTTCAATCCCGACCCTTTGCCCCATCTCGTCACCTCAGCTGGATTTATTTATTTGTACCCTTTTTGGGCGGCGGAGTCGCCCAATTGGGTATTATCACGTGTGTCTCGAATGTGTATATATTCTCACGTATATGCATCCGGTTCTAGGGGGGATTTCTCCCCCCGACCGTCGCCTCTCAGTTAACGTAGTCGCGCGGTCGCGCTCAAGACCTCGTGCAACACCCTTTGCTCCATTATTTTCGTTTATTATTTTATTATCGATACGTCTAACGCTATTGTACCACATCTCTCATGATGGGCCAAATGGAGACCTCTTTCGTCAAATACCCCTGGAACCATTCTTCTAGGTGAGTCGATATTCTACCACCTCAAGCACTATATCTCCGACTGAGTCAATATCAGATCGTGTCCGAGCTGGGACCTCTCGAAATATTCGTGCTTACAACGGTGAACACATCGTTTCGCCAACTGCTACTGTGCCCGTCGGCGATGCTATACTGGCAGTTATGCCTGCATAACACCGGAATACCTCATGGTTGGTCAACCATGAACGCAAGGGACTACCTGTCCCTGTGGTTCCGGTGCATATGCACGGTGAGTTGCCCTGAGTCTAGTTTATACCGACCGACGCCATCGACTTATGATGTGGTTAGGAATGCCACCAGCCGACGAGCCGTTTGGCGGACCTACGCCTGGAAGCCCGCGTGTGTTCGCGGGAGTGCATGGAGAAAGTGTGAGTTTTTGTTAATCGAGATGGAGTCTTGCGGATGATTCTGAAGCTTTGTAGGCTGGTAACTCGGTGGTTGGTACCCGTGGAGATTCGAGAACATGTTCGGTCTTCGACGGGTAAGTGTATCCTTCGTCGCTGCCATTGGCCATAGTACAGGTTTACAATTTTTTTGTTCTACTTGTCCAGCGCCCTCCACCTTTCGGCGTAAACGAACCTACTACCTTCGGTTGGAGGTAGAGGCGGTCAAACGATATTACGCCGAAATATCTGGAGACCAAGCCGCAATGTCCTCTTGGGAGCAGATCCAGCGGGGCACTCAGGCCGACAACTCATCCGTACGTGAGCTTCATCCATATAGAATTATTTTCAAGGTTGAGCATACATATTCCCGGCAGCGGGCCCAGAAAACAATTGAACTGGTTGTTTCCATTCGGTCCAATTGGGAAGGGGCTCTGGGGACTCGCTACGCTGAGGAGTAAGTCCATTCTGCTCTAACGTACAACAACCTTCAAACTGAGGCACCGGCACGGCAGGGTCCTGGGTAGACTGGAGCACACCCCGTTTGACGTCCAAGTGGTCAAGCTGCTTCCGGACCGGGTGGCAGCGTTCAACAGGCTGATCCGGCAGCCCAAGCTTTTCGACGAGCAAGGTAACTTACAGAGACCTGAGTATGTGTGTATGCGCCGCCTGATTTTCTTGATGCATTACTAGAGTGGGTCGCTAACGTGAAGCCTTCGGTCATGAAGTTCCTGAAGAAAAACGTCCGGGATACGCCCAGAGAACTTCGCAAGAGACTAGCACCTAGAACAAGAAAAGGACCGTGTTCGATCTAAGCGGCGCATGGAGTGAGTTGTCTAATAGTCATAGCCCAAGTTTACACTAAACAGTAACTAAAGCCGACACTAAGCCCCTTTAGCCTCAACAAGCACGCGCTTGAGAAAGCTTACAATTTCAACCCCAGCTGTCTATTGCCAAGGAACCGCAATGAATCCCGGAGGATCTGGAACCTTGTAGACGTCATGAACAGCAATAGTGAGTAACCTGGACAGAGGGAAATACACCACTGATCGCTGCATCTAGAGCTAGCCTGGGCCAAAAACAAAATCGACTCTCTTATGCGAAAAGAGGCGAAGGAACGGATCGATATGATAGCTGGCTGCGCGCGTCTCTCGCGTTCGACATGGACGCTGTGGTCGCTAGTCTACCACTTGTCTCAAATGCGCAAAAATCGAATTACTCGATAGGTGGTGGCTGGTTCCATCGTTCGACGACATCTGCAAACTGCCTGTCGTCAAAACGTGGCTCAGAACTCACGTATCTGGTCGGGACTTGCGTGAAGCCTTTGGGGGATGCCGTCACAACACCGTCGAGGACATCGATGACAAGGGGGTGCAGACGAAACGCAAGTTCGTGGAGAGGTTGACAGACGGTCGAGCGACGTGAGCGCTCCCTGAATATCCTCCTCGACTTGGACTGCTAAAGGCCCCATGTTGTAAGGACAAACGTATGCGACTCGGTTACTATTGTACGAATGCAGCTTTGTGTCTTATCTCTCTTAGTTACTACTATCTGTGTCGTTCCTTTGTACCATTTCTCTTACTGTCTTGTATCGCATATATCATGCACTATGTTCCATACATTGAATAGCATCTTACTCCACTACCTCCACCGCCCACTTTCAATACCCCACTTGACGACAATATATGCGCAAAGTTAATCGACTGAAAGGCATGGTTATCCGAGCTGACACCATCTTTTCTGTCTAGAAGGACGGATCGAGCTACGTACTCACGTACGAAAATCTTGTCCCAGCCCCCAACAGGAAGCCCGAGGGTGGCGTCAAGCTCAGCTCTCTCGACAAAGCGGAGTTCTACTACGAGGCGCTGGAGGCAGTTGGTCAAATACTCGCCAGCGTCGAATATCAAGAAGCTTTGTGCGTGGAGCTCAGTGAGCTTTGGTTCAAGTGCAGGAGCTGTTTGTATTCGGACATAGAGAGACTGATCGACGTGGTACGCATATTTGCTAGTTATTAGGTCATTTCAATGTCCATGAGCTTTGAGTAAAACTTTTGAGAGCATGTATTGATGAATTGACTATTTCGCCAATCGGGTATGGCTACTCGTCTTTAAAGCTGATTTTCGCTAGGATTAGTGTATTAGACCCTAAGTTCATGATAGTTCAGCCCCATACACGCGCAGAGAAAGTGTGCCAGACCGCGCTGGCACCTGGCCGGTTTGATCCACTCTTGCCGCATTGTCCGACAGCTATAGCTCAATGCATCGCTCTATAAGTTCTGGTTTTTATCTCACGGGTAATAAACTATAAGGTGTACCACGATTGTACCAAAACGGAGGGAAGCACTCAGCGGGATTAATGGTTTCTGCTGACGACTTCAAACACAAAAATATAAGGACGAACGATTGTTGAGGGTGTTCGCATACTTACACACATCGGATATATCCTTCTTTGGATGCCATGAAGTGTTAAGCGAGCTCGGCTCTAAGCGAATTGACTTGGCTTGATCTACATTTACGCTACGTAGGCATAGGCCGACTCGGAGCGCTCAAGAATATGACGTGTGCATGCCAGAAAAGGGGCACTCGCCTGAGATGTTCGTAAGTTGTAATCAAATTGAATATTGGTGGACTAAATTGAGGCCAGATTATATAGTAGATCAGAAACGCCATCCAATAGGTACACCCTAGAAGGGAGATGACTTTGATGAGAATTTATTCAGCATGCTATCGAGATAGTCCCACAATCTGTACTCAACTATTTACACAGACGCTTGTTATTGCACCTGATATAGGAAGACCGAGAACGCCTAACGATCAAGTTCCACAGAAATACCTCTGGGTGCAATGCAACTGTGACCGCTATGTATAGAACTTATTCTGAGGTTTACGGCAGCCACGGCACGTTCGGGGGCATCACACGGGGGTATAAATGAGACAGGTTTGGGACACATAGGTATCATCCAAAGAGCCTCGAGCTATTGATATATCTGCACCCTTGATCAGGTCTCACTATGCGTTTCTTTGCTTACACCGCACTGTCTGTGTCCGCCTTTGTTGCTTCTGGCGTACAGGCCGCTCATACTCTTACTCTCAAGAACAACTGCGGCTTGTAAGTCCCCCTCCTTGTTGTTCGAGCCGTTTGTATGCGCAACAGTCTGTTTTCCATAGTGCTGTGGGCCTCAAGTTGAGCAACTGGCCCGGCCATCCCGCTTACACTGGTCCAGCCATTGGCACTATTTCGTCCAAAGGCAGCAAGACGGTCACTGTCCCCAACGGATGGGACGGTCGTATCTGTGACGCTGCAGGCGGATGTGGTAACGGTGACTGTTATGGGGCAAGTTATTTTGTTGTGCGGACTATTTTATGCGCTTATGCTAGTGCAGAAATGCTCTATGACCGAATTCAACATGGACGCAAATGGTCTAAACTACTACGACATTTCTAACATACAAGCCTACACAGTTGTACGTGAAAATAATTTTGGTACTCAACCCCTCTTGTATTGATTATTACCACAGCCTCAAAAAATCACATCAAGCTGCGGCAGTGTCACATGTGGATCAGCTACTTGCCCGTGTGACCAGGTAAGATCAAGAACGCTAGATGCATCTGCAAGCCAGGTCTAACTACAAGTATGCTAGGCTTATGGAATAGGCAACATGGCAGGAACGTGCCCAGGATCTAGCACGCCTGACCGACGTAAGTGCCTCGATAATCTAGGATCAAGCTTGCACCTGATTTTATGCGATACAGCCGTCCGAGCCTGTGGCGAACCCAACTTTACGATTACCTACTGCCCGTAACCAGCCGTGCAATAGGCCTTTATCTTGCGCTAGTGTATGTAATATATAGTTGGTGTATTGAGATAAGGGTCGGGGAATGCAAGTTGACTCATTGTTGATGAACGCATATGCCGATCTTTGATCGATCTGTCAGCTTAAGCTTCTAATTAGTGGCTTGACAGAATCATCAATTCCGTTATTAACCACATTTGGAAGTCTGTCACAAAAACCTGAAAAAGGTCGAATAATGGGTACATACATATCCAAATGCATAATTCACATCATCAAGTCGTCGAAAATATACGTAACCACAAAAAAGCAAATTGAAAGCGATACAGTCAACTACAATCAACTCTTCAACACGGATTTGCTCGGCACATACTTTGGTCGAGACCGGGTGCCGCCTGATATAATGACTTGCTCCGAGTTCTCGTTTGGCCCGTTTCTGTATGAGGCTGCTTCTCGTAACTGACGAGTAGCTAGGATTTTGTCCACCCAATCTTCCTTGCCCACAGTGTTCTTGGCAGCTTGAATCCCGGCGTTGTATAGATTCAGTTCGGCTTGTGGGTCGGACAGAGGTCCAACTTGAGTACGGATCCCTCGGCGATAGCTAAGAATAAATGCAGCAGCCTCGGGATAGAGAACATCAGACACATACTATGAGACGAGGTACATGTCAACGAAAACGCAAGGCAAGAAAGCAAAGTGCTTACGCCCATACGTTCTCCCGGAGCAAGCCGCTCGTATTCTGGTCCTCCCATAGGTCGAGGAGGTTGTTGGCTGATGAGTTCGTGAAAGGCCGTATTGTCTGGAGCCGGCTCGGTCTCGACCGGGGTCTCACTGGCCCCGACATCTTCTGCGATTGTATCGGGCGTAGAACGACCTTCTACAGGGCCATTATCCTCCCTCACCTCCTTGCCGTTAGATTCAGGACCATTGGTACCCTGAGTCTCCATGGTCACGTCGCGCATCTCTGTATCCCCAGCCGTTTGTGTTGCAGCAAGTGCACCCAGATCCGTTGGTTGGGAGTCGACGGCCATCTTGCTATCTTGGACATCGGTCGCTAGTGTAGGCGGAGAATCTTCGTTGGTCGCACTCGGCCCCGCAGGCACTTCGTCAACTGGGCGTGAAGTCTCCAGGATGGCTGTCGCATCCACAACAATCGCTGGGACAGCACCTGAAACACCCGACTCCACATCCTCGGGTTTCTCCAAACGTTCGGCCCATCGTTCACCTCTCAGAGCCCACCTTGAAACCTCGTACATCAAGGCTTCGCAGTCGTCCTCGTTCAGATCACCTGTATGCACCGAAAATGCCAAGCTCTTTCGTGCTCTACCACCCTGCATATAGGCTGCATGTCTGTCCAAGGGTTCGTCTGCTTGTTCTGTCCCTCGACCTGGGATGTAGGTCCTCGAGATGATACCTTGCAGAAACGGCAACACTGGCTTGAGCTGGTCACGCATTCGTTCGAGTGCACAATATTCGGCCGTGTCAATAGTTGATTCGGACTCGGGTGGCTCAGGTGAAGAAGCACGAGGTTCGGGTGTTGGTGGACGGCCGATCCAGGATTGGCCTGGATAAGTGGATGCCTTTTGGGTATATTGACCAAGCTGAATGGAGGGAGTTAGAGCGGAATTGAGGACAGCCTGAAGAAAAGCTCACGGGACATTTCACGAATCCTGGATCGAGTTGAGTATGAATCTCGTGTCGGGGAGCAAGGCGCGTGCTGTCATCGGCAAACCTACACATATACTTCCCCCGGGGCCCGCGTTCGCCTCGAGGATAGTATTCACACACTTTAGCGGGATAGTATCGCGTCTGAGGTGGGCATGAATAAGATGCGCCATGAAATCGGGATGAATACACGTACTCGATACCGACATAGGACGACTGAGTCCACCTCGAGACTGTTTGAGCGATTAGTATCGTGCTTGAGCAGAGGGCGAAAATTACGCGCACATGTCGCCCTCGTCTGTCCTGTACCCCTCATCTTCCGCCTCTACTGGATCCAACACACTCCCTTGGACCGATTCATCCCTCTCGCTCCTAGTCTTTTGTGAGAACAGCAGAAAGATGTCTTCCAGTCCATCGTTCTTTTCTGCATCGATCTCAAAGGCGCGGGTGCATGCGGTTTTCCAAGCAATCTCGAGTTTCTCGTCTGGAGGTTCCTCGGATTCTGGTTGATTCGGTGGCTGCTGGGAGCTAAAAGCGGTTTTGAATGTCGGAAAGCGCACGGATGAGGGATATCTGAAAGTGAGGATGTTGGATTCGGAGAGTGAAGATGGGAGGAGTTCGAGTGATGGAGCGGAAGTGATTATTGGGTTCGGTGGCGGCCCGCAAAGTGTGAGCTTTAGATAGTTTGGTGTTCTTTCTGTAACCTGCAAAGCACCATTGAGCCAATTAAGGTCTGAAATGAAACGAAATGGGACAAGTGGCGTACCTGTGCGGGCCACCAACATAACCTTCCCGCCGTCTGATCATCGCCGGCTATCTTCGGACTCTCGTTTGCACCCTCTAGATCCAGCTTGACCCAAACAAGTCCATCCAACTCGGCATAACTCCATACGTCCGTCCTGGGCTTGACGTTTGGAATATGAAGCCCAGGAGCCGACAGAACAGATTTGGTCAAGAACGAAGGCTGCCGAGCCTCGAGCTTTTTCAGATTTGCAAGCGGCGTAGGCTCAGGTCGAGGCGGCGCAGGAGCAATAATAGGTATCTTGGACGTAGACGGGCGTGGCCGATGAGCTCTTTTTCCCCGGGTCGGCGGATTGGTGACGTCGGGATTAGAGTTTGGGGCGTCGACACTGGGTTTCGGTTGGGAGAGCTCCGATTTGGATTTTGGCTGGGAAGGCTCAGTCTTGAGCTTTGGTTCGACTCGAGATTTTTGTTGAGACGTTTCTGGTTTAGGTTTTGGCTGAGCCCGACGTTTGCGTGGCTTTCTGCGCTCTTGTTCGTCCTCGGTTGACGTGGGTGTTTCTTCGCTCGTTGACGCTTTTGCGAGTTGGATTGAGTGCTGGCGTTGTTTGTATGTTCGTTTCTTTGGAAGTGTAGGCGCTGTGTTGGGCGGTGGAGTAGCTCTGAGTGGTTTCACGTTGGGAAGTGTGGACGTTGATGTGGATGATGCGCCGAGACCTGCGGCTGGTTTGCGTCGTTTAGATCGGCCAAATGGGGGTGGTGCTACAGCTATGGATGCAAGGGGAGCTGGAGACGAGGGTCGAGATGAAGGTGGGGAGGGAGGCGCAGACGAGAGCGACGAGTAGTCTGACTCTGGTCCGAGACCACTGCAAGTTCAAGTTTTGTGAGCGCGAATGCGTCAACTGAATTATATGAAGATACTTACTGGCCCATCTTTGCACGTCGTTGATGGGCGTCGTAGGAAGTAGTACGAGGAGAGCGGCGGTGATGTGGTGGAGTGAGAGACGTGATTCGCGCTCGTGATGGGATTCACGTGATCGTTTCAGGTGAATGTTGGGGTATGTTTGGGTCTGACAGACAATGGTCACACCTTTGATTATCCTCGTTTAGTCATGGGCATCACGGCATATATATTACGCTCTACTAAGAAAGGAATTTATGGGGAGTTATGTCATGGGAATAGCCACGGAAATCTTAGCTCATGACCAACCGGAATGATCCCAGCACTAAAACGGTAAGGCTCATATGGGCAGGCAAGGTATACATCTAGCGACGTGTCCAGACAGTTTGATATAAGCCAAATGCTAACAAGATGGTGCATTTCCCAACATTTTTGTACAAAGGTATGAGATCAACAGAATATCTACGATATATATGCTTTGTAAATCTTCACCTCTTCTCGAGGCCTGTATAACAAACGAGAACAATAAGCAACGAAATGATGCGCAAATCACGAGCTGGCTCACCTGTCTTGTGCATCCGTAGCAACGGCTCCTACTCTCTGTAATACTCGCATGCCGCTACTCACGCGCCCGAAAATGGTGTGCTTGCCGTCAAGATACGGCGTTGGGGCCAGCGTCAAGAAGAACTGAGAGCCTGTAGTCAAATCGTATGGGTTACACGTGAAGGAATGATGACAAAGTGATGCAACTTGCCATTTGTGTTGGGTCCCGAATTCGCTGTGGGAAGGTGGAAAAAGTTTAAGTTGAGGCGTGTAAGAGGCGTGGTGTGAAACATACCCATGGCAAGAATCCCAGCTCCGACAAACCTTAACTCGGGACTGATCTCGTCCTCGAATTTCTGGCCATAGATGCTAGTGCCACCTCGTCCCGTGCCCGTTGGATCTCCACTTTGAGCCATGAAGTCCTAGCATACGCATTTCAGTCTAGCGGAGAATGGCGAATGAAATGCAAACACACGGCAATTATGCGATGAAATATAACGCCGTTGTAGTAGCCTCGCTAGAAGCACATCAGATTCAGGCTGAAAACAGCTAGCTGAAAAGCGCGTACCTTGGCCAGCTCGGAGAAATTCTTACATGTCTTGCTTGAGAGTATTCAGATTTTTGTTTCATAAATGGACAGAGATACAGACCTTGGGAGCGTGGTCCCAATACAGCTCGAGAGAGATGTTGCCCATACTGGTCTCGAATGTGACAGAAGACATGGTGGTGGTGGAGAGCAGTGGCGCCGGTGTCACGTGACCGGTCGCGAGAAGCCAGGGCAAAACGATCTGGAATCCCTTGTGCAAGGCCAGGGCTGGGTTGTACATAATAGCCATGCCTGCGTCGTCCTCGTCGACAGCGGGAGCGATGCATCATCTCCACCGGCCGTCGGACTCGGCCTCGACGCTCCTTCCGCAGCAAAAGACGATGTCGAGCCTCGCGCTCGTCGCTACCCCCAACTCCCACAACGCCATCATCAATGCGCTCGTCAACCGACTCAAGGTCAAGGTACGTACTCTGCCGTCCCCAAGTTACGGTGCTAACTGCAGCAGCTACCGTGCAACTCGGGTCTCAATCTTCATGCCGTCGAGTCTGACGCGGCGCTGCAGCAAGCCGTCGAGCTCCTCATCCAGCTCTCGCGAACTCAGCTTCATACGGTTGTTTACGCCCTCTCCCAGGTGCTCGACAAAATAACCAAGGTTCATCCATCCCTTGATGTTCTGTGTTGCTTGAATTAACGCTTTCATTTACAGCAAGCGCAGCCCAACGGAGACGGATACCTCTCGCTCGACGTTCTCCACTCGCAGTTCTACATTCTTAAAATTATTTCCGCCGCCCTATCTTTTCGGTGGCAGCTCTATCTCGACTCCCAGCGCGACCCCCAATCTCCGAATGCGACCAACGTAGATCCATCCCAACCCCGTCGCCAGCCGTCGCGAAGCTCAATGATGACAGCGTTCGGCGAACTCGTTCCCCTAAGCGAAGAAATCGCCCAATATACTCTAAACGTAATGGTTCTCATTCTTCGCCAGACGAGTCAAGTCGCCGATCGACCGCGCACAGTTGGGCTCATGTATAACGAATACGTCCCCGACTTTCACACCATCGACGCCATCGGCCTCACAAACGTGTCTCCGAGCGCAACAGTCGCGGGCAGCAGCACCGGCACTAATCGACCTGGTGCCGCACCTGAAAGCTCCGCTGGGCGAGGAAGCTCCCTCCGAAGCGCAATGGAGCTCGAGAATATCTCGCCATCCTGGACAGCTCCAGGGGCTTCGTCCATCCCGTCCCTGCCTACTTCGGCCTATCCGTACGCTTCGGGAATGCATGGTCCATCCAAACCGCCCCGGTCGGCCGGAGGAGGCGGGTCGAACCCAACTCCGGCACTCACGTCGCTCGTCGCGCCTGCTGCCGCGTCGTATTCAGACACGTCTGAGAGCGTGAGCTGGCTTGTGTATCGGTATGCAGCGCGTGTGGTTTATGGTGTCAGCCGCTCGAATTGGGATGTCGTGTTTGCCAAGGTTCGGGGTTGGATTCGTGCAGCGCATGCGAGCAGTGCGGGTGGAACTGTCGATGAGCTTCTGGACGTAATGGATATGAGGCTCGTCACTTGTAGTGCACTCGACCACAATCGCCTTAGCCAGGTTCTCTCTGGTGAGCGCTCTGTTTATTATTATTATTTATTAATTTCATTTATCAAACTTTGTCATTAGAAAAATCCTCGCTGCTCCTCGGAATGAAGGACAAACCCAAGCTAGCGATCGCCAATGCACTCCGGCAAGCAATATGGAACTGGATCGAAATTCTTCCGAAAGAATATACGGATCTTCTTGCAGGGAGGCGTAGACTCGACGGCGCACCCGAGCGCATCTTTGACACGCTTTACACTCAATCGGAACGTGATGGCAAACAACGAACTTATTGGCCGACACTCACAATCCTCTTGGCCATCTCGCCTGAACGACTGAAGGCCCTCGAGACGCGTTCAAAGAAAGATAGAAAGCCCTTGGCGTTTATGGATGCGTTAGCAAAAGGGCTCCAGAGCGGGAATCGCCCCCAGCGAGAAACTGCTATTGCATGCTTGGTGGATTTGGCTAGAGCAGCTTCGTATGCCAGCGGTGGTGCTTACTCGGAAGGAATGGCGATCAAGAGTCTAGCCACGGACCTAGTAGATGACGTTCAAGCAAGTCGAATTTTTGAACATGACAATTCTCGAGACTAATTCGCCTCGAATAATAGAACCGGCTCATGACGCCTCCAGCCCCCCACAGGTCGTTTACTGAGCAAATTGACGCAATAGATGTGTCGTTACACGTCGACAGTCTGGTTGCCATCTTTCGGTGGGTCTTGCACTGATCTACATTTCATCCTCATTGACGTCCTGGTCGTTAGCTTCTTTCCACACGTGGCCGTCCAATCAGTCTTTCCGGCTGTTCTAGCCCCAGAGTGCTCAGAGGCCGTCAAGTTGACAGGTGTGAGGGCGTGTCTGTTATTGGCTAGCGAGGTGTGTGCGAGTATATGCCAAGATGATAGGGTGGAGTAATTGATGTATGATATTTTAGGTCACTCGGGTTCCATCGCAGCCGCCGCTGGACGAACTGATCAATATGGCTTGTGTTCGTCTCAGGAAAATCATGCAGGTATGTCCATTCCATCTACAAATTCTGTTGAACATATTTATGCAAATTTGTCATTCTAGTGCACCACTGAACAAGTCGGCGAAACAATGCCAGACGGGAGCACCGTCATTCCTCGACCGCATCCAGCTGCATTTCGGACAACATCTGATCTGACCGACAAGGATCAGCTCATCCTCGCCCTGCTTGCCCTCTTCCGAACCGACGCTCGATTCTTCTTCACTCTCCGACCGAACATTCCATCTGACATTCCGCGCTGCGTACGCGATTCGTTGCTGCTGCTGCGCCACCCTTTTGATCCGTGCATACGTACGGCTGCTGCGCGAAGCTTTGGAATGCTCGCTGCTTGCGCGAGGGGTATGCCCCCTGGGCATCCGTTGAGTGTTGGCGCAAGGGAGTTGGCGGCGCATACAGGGTGGGTTCGAGCATATCCTTTTATCGTACTGAGAACTAATTGGCTTGTAGACCGAACGCGTTGCGTGCCGGAGCATTACTTATTTACTCTTCTACCAATCCTAAAGATCTCCGACTTGCATACAACTCGCTCATCTCTATCGTTCTCGCACGGTACGCGAATCCAGTCGAGGTACGTTGACCGTGTGGATCTTATTCCCAGTAATCTAACAGGCACAAGTTCTCCTCAACTACAAAGATGCTAAATACCAAGGCCGCTCTATCACTTTTTCCCATCCCCCCATCCAAGTTCTTGATCATGGTTGAAGTCGCGTGCCTCATCGCGCTCACATCGGTCCATCAAGATATCGTCACACACGCAAGTCGAAACTTGGGCCATCTCGTGACTATCGAGCGGTTGGAGCTTGCACCTGAGCCATCTGGGTGTAGTGCAGATCTGTTACTGAAGCGCGCTTCGGTGTATGAGGCTCTTGGTGACCCGAATGTGTTGATTGTTGGAAGGATTGCGCATCAAAAAAGGGTACGAAGGCTTTTGAGGACTGCTGCTGCGCCAAGCACGATCAATCTTGCGACTTGGTCCGAATGCTTCGTACGATGGGATGAGAGAACGTCGAGGTTGGATCATATGACAGACGTGAGTATTTTTACCTCTTTGTGCCGTTTGACTTTTTGTAACGTATTTTGTTGCTGATTGGATCGGCCGCTAGGCCTCCCAGGATGGGCTCATGGAATGGCAAAACCTCACGATGTTTCTTGCTACGTGGGGCGGGTGCTGTGTTTGCGATGAGACCCGGTTTCCGGCGTTTCGAGATCTCATCCAGCTTGAAGATATCCCCAAACGAATGCTCTGGCCTGCGTCGGCGAACAAGCGTGTTGAAGATTTTATCGTGCGGATGGTGGACATGCTCGGGAGCACGCATTTATTCTGCCGAGAGACGGTCAAGGATGCACTTGGACAAGAACTTCATCCCAGGTTGTACTCGATGCTGTTGAATCGGTTTTTGGGGTAAGTCTTTCGGTTGTTTTTTAAGGACGGGTGAGCTGATGACGGTGCTGTTAGCTTGGTCAACTCTAGGTTGGAGGATGATGTTGTCTGGGATGAGAGCATTTGCAAGTTCATCGAGCAGGTAAGTTGCCTATCCTTTCTCATGATCACAGCTCACCAGTGTGCTGCTTCAAGGTCGTGACCGTGCTCAAGCTTATCTTCGAACGCATCGAATCCGAAACCGACACTTCGCATATCAAAGTCAACGTTAGCACGCTCATAAGAGGCCTACTCCAGTTGCTGCATGCTGCACCAAAGGACCACTCATGGGCAATGCGCATCCGCGTCAAGTTTTGCACCATGGCTCATCACTTGTTCGAAAAGAGAGATTTCTTGGCGCTGGAAAAGGAGTTGCAGCTCAGGGGTGAACTTTTGGAGGCGTTTGCTGAGTGGGCTATGGTTGAACTGCCGGTAAGCCTGGGTGTTCTTGCGAGATATATGCGTGGCTGAACTAGCGGAATAGCCGAACACGCCGGATGCCCAGCATCGAACGCAGAGCGAGGTTAATGCTGCCTGTTTGAAGAGCGTTGTATTGTTGTTGGATCGGTTCCAGCTCAGCGCTTTGGAGAGTAGCTCGGAGGACGATGCGTTCAACGCCCGGTCCCGATTGTTCTATCGGTATTTCCAGTTCTTCGTCCGGGTTGTCAAGCAGTGTTCGGAAAGGGTAAGTAGTATCAGGCGTTCCTAGTTTTCAGATGCTGAAACATAGATAGTCCCCAGCTAGCGATGATCGCACCCAGGTTCGTCAGGTTTGTTTCCTTGGCTGTGGACGCGTGGTGAGCTAACGGGCTATAATCAAAGCGAGTAGCATTTGGACTCGCAAAGGATGTACCTATGTACCGGCAACTCACAGTTCAGGGTCTCTCGCTGTTGTTGGACGCAAATATGGACGTCGGTCTCAAGCACTGTCTCTCAATGGCCTACCACGACGATCCACATGTTCGCACGGTTTTTATTCATGTCTTCTCCCAGGTCCTTGGCGCGGACCCCAGGGACAATGAAGGTGTTAAATCAACCGACAATGAGACAACCACCGCCGACATGGAGACCAAAAGTAGAGCTGGGACAGAGCAGAGTCATGAGCAGGAGGAAAAGGAGGATGAACCCGAGAAGATCCACGAGGAGAAAAAGAAGCGGTTCCAGATTACAGACCGAAAATCCGAGGGACAGATTCAGCCGAGCCGGCTGTGCGAGGTAAATGTTTGATTTAGTTACTATGCCGCTCTGTGCTGAACTCGTATCTCAAAAGATGGTGCGCGGACCGAATGTGAGCCGACAATAGCAGGTTTGGAAAATGTGCACTGACAACAATCCTCAGATTATGATAGCAATGGCGATGTGCAATGTTTGTCCCGCACAAGAGATCGAGAACCTGATACATGTGATCCTCAACATTTTCGATACCCGAAAAAGCTTGTTACGACTTCTCAAAGCACTCATCGACCAAGAAGTCGCGCAAACCAGTGAGTTATGGAAGTACGCCACGCAACATCGGTTCTAATCGTCCTGTTATAGCGAGCGAGTCAAACATATTCAGGTCAAATACCATGTGTATGCGTGTCTTATCGGCCTTTGCACGCATGCACGGGTACAAGTGAGTAGGTTATCCAACTATCGAGCCTTTCGCTAAGATTCTCTGTCAAAGTTACCTGCGTCAGATTCTTTCCCCTCTCATCTCACAAATGATAGCCATGCCGGCAGACCGGTCCTATGAACTCGACCCGAAACGACCGGATGGCAGAGGAAATATCGAGGAGAACGCAAAAAACCTGTCAATCATTGCTCAGGCCTTCTTGAATGTCATTTGCGAATCAGCTCCTATTCTTCCTCCGTAAGCACTGACATCCATCACACGAGTTCCTTCATGTCAACATTGCGCAGGATTATCCGTGAGGTCTGCAACTTTATTGCCGACTCTGTGTAAGTTTGTTTTCCCTTTGTGAACATAACAAAATTGCCTAAATATTTCTACTAGCAACCTCGTTTGGCCCGAAAGCAGCTTTCCTGCAGTCGGAAGTTTCATGTTCCTTCGGTACAAAAAATTGCATACGGTTACGCTTACAATGCTCACAGTTCTTTAGGTTTATTTGTCCAACCATTGTGTCGCCAGAGAACGTCGATATCGAACTACCCCGAGAAAATGCTCGGATTCGTCGGGGGTTAATGTTGATCACAAAAATTATTCAAAATCTCGCGAACAACGTACTTTTTGGCAAAGAACCATATTTAATTCCGCTTAACAAGCTCCTTGAGGAAAACATCGTCCCACTCGCGCGGTTCTTGAACGAGGTTATTGTAAGCATCATAAACGTGCCCTGAGGAGTTCTCTAATAATGTTGTTTAGCATTATACGCCTCCGCCAGATGAGGAGCCTGTAGAGGAGTGGCTCGGAACAACTTATGACGAGGTCGATCAGATGGTGCTTCACCAATACTTCTCTACTCACGTCCACAAAATTGGCAAAGACCTACTGACGACGGGCAAACCAACGGCACACACGAATGATACTGTGGCCGGAAAACGTCAATGGGATCAATTGGTAAATGTACTTGTCGAACTGGGCCAGCCAGTCGAAGTTCCAGCGCTAGTTCGAAACACGTCCGAAGATCATCCCCTGTATAAGCCATTTATGCGCTCACAGGCTCATCGAAACCCGGATGCGTCGATCCGCGATATGTTTATCGAGGCTCCCGGCGCCAAGGTAGGCTAAAGTCAGTCCAGGATGAACATTATTATTAACACAAGCTCAACAGAACGGAGCGAGCATCTCGAGCGAGCATCGGACGCTTTCAGGAACAGAAGAATCCACCGTTTACATATTTAGGATCTCACAGTTAAACATAGAGACAGTAGAGTTTCAACTACTTTTGTACAGAGTTTTCAGCGTGAGCGCCTTCCTCGCGGTTGATCAGTATTCATACTAACATCCCATGGGATAAGCTCTTGGGTTCCAATACAGCTCCTTTTGATTTGATCCTAGACTGCACCGTATGCCTTTCCGCCCATTTGAGCCATCGAATTATTGCTGATCCGAATGCTCAGGCTTTTTCCGCAACGTCCGAGATTCCTACCCAATGGATCAATGAGTTTGTTGAAGTCACCCCCTTCGATTTTGTCGAACGCCTTCGCACTATCTACATTGTTAACCCGAATAACATGGCCCAAAAGTTCCTTCGAAAATTATACCATCGCTTTTCAGGTATGCGAGTGTGAACTTTTACAAAGCTTCAATACCTAGAATTTCGGGTTATTATAGGTCCAGGTTTTGGAAAAACCGTCGTGGCAGTCTCGGCCACTACCGATCTGTTGGAAAGGGTTCACCCCGATAGCCTTGCGCCTCTGACAGCCGCAAGTAAGTCCATGTTTTCAGTTTTTATACGCAACACCAGCTAAATCACGCATACAGGTAGTCTAGAGCGTGAAGTTCTGCAGACATTTTCCAACGTGTACCAATATTCTCCTCAGCGAATGCGCACACCTGTCACCGTCAGTGTTGCAACGTCGCACATTCGTATTACAAGCGTAAGTGTCATGCATGCGATTCGTTTGTTGCAGTGTGCTGATTACCATCCAGGGCCGCCCCATGCCAATTTACCCTGGCTTAAACTGCAAACTTACCGACATTATTTTCTTGAGGGACATTGACGATGTCTACAACGTTGCCGTTGGCCGTGAAGCTGGAGAATTTGTTGTACGGCGCCATGATGGTGGCAGAACGCTACTGTTTGCCTCGAGGGACCGGGAAGAAATCGTCAAAGCAAGTGCAAGCAAGCAATCTTTTCATAATTTTTCACTTACATCTAAATCGGATTTTAGGCCATTCGAACTTCGAAGAACAACCTTAACATGGAAGGTAAATTTGGAGGAAGGGACCATTTCGCTCATTTGGGAGACATCTCGGCTACACTCCTCAACGTCGCCTTATTAAACCTCGGGGCCGAAAACGAACAGCTTCGCTCCAGTGCATATGAGCTACTCTGTTCTGTGTGCTTCTATCTTGAGTACAAGGATATCAGGCTAGTTACATCCAGAGGTGCGCGGTTTGTTTTATCCATTCCAAAGCTTAATCAAACTGTTCTGTAGGGTTTTTCATCCCAACGAATAACTCGGCGTTTGCGGCGTATTTCAGTGACAAGCTTGCCTCGCATTCCCCTCGTCTTACTCTAGACTTCCTCAATGAGTTTGTCGTCGGGTTCAATAAAGCAACCCCTTCACAGCAGGTCACTTCTCTAAACTATTTACATCCGTGGATATCCAACCTGGGATTATTTTTGGATCCAAATTCTGATCATTTTGAGCCATCTTCCGACAAGGTTCAATTGTGCATCCGCGCTCTAATCGATATGACAGTGAAGAACGGGGAGGTGAGTTATTAGATATACGCAATCAATTCATGACATAACATCCTATGTTAGTTCTACCCTCTCGTAAACAAAATTATTTGGGAGAGCCTAGGGAGATCCAACACTGGGACGGTCAACGCTACCCTTGACGAGTTAACCAAATCGGCGATTGACGGCGGACTCGGTTCTCCTCGCTGTGAGCTGATTGCAGAAGCGCTTGTGAACATGTCATCGGTCGAAGTTAAAGGAAAATTGATAGCAAGGCTCCGAAGAGTAAGTTAGATTAACTTCTGTCTACAGGTATCTACTAATATTTCGCTCTAGTCCATTACTAAGATTAAGATTTCACCCCCTACGTCTCCCACCGATGACGTTGCCTGGAATGAGGTTGCAGCTATCACTCGTTTAGTCTACATGGTTCTTCAGAACAACCGCCCACCAGTGCAGATTTTGATCTACGTTCCAGAGATCTTCTACTTGATAACTGTGCTATCGACTGCTGGTCCAATTTTGCTCAGAAAGACAGTCTACGGTATTCTCGTCAACGTGGTTCAGGCTTTCTTGACTAACAAGAACACAAATGACGAAACCAAGGAAACCCTCCGAAAGCTTCTGAACCAGACTCTTGATCCAGAATTCCAAACGGTTCTGGGCATCACTCGACCAGATTCCAAGAGCGAATTTGTACTTGTCGACCATCCATCTGATTCGGTCGCAATGGTCAAACTGGAAGAATTGACCGGTTTCCTCCTCGAAATTGTATCTTTGGGGGCATCATCAGTTGGTAAGCACTTGCCATCAACAAATTATCTGCTCCCTGATTGCGTATATATCTTTAGGTCTAGCGAATACGTGGCGCGGACGCTGGATGAGTCTCCTCACGTCAACAGCATTCCAACTTTCCGCATACGTCCAGTCCCGTGCATTCGTCGTGCTTGGGAGGCTTCTGGAGATCCCCACTACAGACGTAGATGATGACTTGTTCTATCAGATGCTTGTGGCCTTTCAGACTGCTCTTGCTACCGCCAACGAGGAAGATCCAACAGCTCTACTTAGCATGTTGCGATCTCTTTCGAGGGCCGTTGTCCGCCTTCCATCCGAGTCTCGCTATCTTTCTCAAGTAACCTGGATTGCTATTGCGATCATCCAATCTGGTTATGCAGCCCTATTTTCTGAAGCTGCGGCATTACTTGAAGCCACGTTACTTTCTTTGGAAAAGTGCAAAGCGTTTGCTAACCAGACTCTCACATCGAGCTTAAAACGCTTCCGGTCCGAATTGCTCGACGAAATCTACCTTCAGTTGGACGAACTGAACTGCTTGTCGTACGCGTCGGAATCGACCTTCTCTTTCTCGCTGGCATCTATCATTGCGCGTGGTCTGCGCCTTTCACCGACTTGCTCCGCTGCAGGCAGTCTGCTGAGGACCCTCCTCCGCATAAGTCGTGACGCACAGGGGCCGCCTCCCCCAGGTCCGAGGGGTACATTACACATCGATCGCGTCGGTTATTTTATGGCGTTATTGCCTCAGTCGACCTCGTCATCCGATTATGCGCAATTGCTGGAGCTTGCAGGACTCGACCCAGACTGGTTGCCCCCAGCTGATATTGATGACCTTGAAAGAAGTGGAGCGCCTCCTGAAGTAGATCTTCGATTATTCGGGGAGATGTCCAACGAGACAGTTCTGTTGATTTCATCCTTTGCTGTCACAATGATCAATTGCTCACAAAGTGAACTGGAGCGACAAATTCTTTTTGGGTTGGTCGCAGAAGCGGTCATGGCATATCCCGACATCGTGGCCATTGCGTAAGTCGTCTTTGTTTCCTATAATCGTACAAAATTATTGACCACCGTTTGCACATTTCAGCTGTGAGAGTATGCTTGACAGGATCAACGATGCATTCTGTAACTCGCCAAATCCATCGATTTTGAATGCGGTGTCCACCATCTTCCGTTTGACGTTGAGTGACCGAATGTGGATGAACGAGCTGTCTCAATCCAATGTGGTTTCTCCACAATCCGCGTCTACTTCCACTCTAGTCACTAATGGGGACGCACCGGTTGTACCAAATGGAAGTCAAACCCATGATTATGCACTGGGAGAGTTGAAGATGAAAGGTAAGCAGTCATTGTCAGCTACTTGTATATGTGGCTTACAATCTTGCCACAGGTATCATGACTACCAACTTTTTGGTCTCAAATAGAGGCTTTTCAACGAAGCTCCTGAATTTTTGCGCCCAGCTTGTTGCAAAAATAATTAGTTGAATGACCCCAATGTTTTCACTGGCTCTCCTCGTGTTCCATGTACGACATTCGTTCGCTTTCCTCGAGTTCTTTATTGCACCCATGTAACTACCATTATCATTTTTATTCAATAGAACAGTCCAACCCCAATCAGTCACATGATCGCGCGGTTTTATTTGTGTCGCGACTAGCGCGTAGCGCGTTGTGCACGGCCGTCCATTAGACGATCGTTCACCCAACCACTTAACGCCCTATCCCCATACTGCCAGATGGGGAGCTTCTGGCTCATGAAAGCGGAACCCGACAGCCGCATTGTTAAGGGGAAAGATGTCAAGGTGTGTTCCCTCATTCAGTTGGGCCCAAAATCGGACTTGCAACTTAACATCCTCTTCAACCAGTTCTCGGTGGATGATTTTCAATCTTGCCGGTAGCTCTGTGTTTAATTTATATATATGTGTGTACCTTATGGACATTCGTATGCAGAACGACTGCTTGGGAGGGGGTTAGGAACCACGAGGCAAAGAACATCATGCGAAAGCAGATGAAAATCGGCGACAAGGTATTCTACACCGAGGATATATCTTATTCAACACTAAACGCACATGCCTGCTTAGGTCTTCTTCTACCATTCTAACTGTAAAAATCCAGGTTGAAACGATCTCACCAGCATGACAACGTGTAATTACTGACTGATACATGTATAGGAATTGCCGCGATTGCAGAAGCAAGTACCCAGTCCAGGCGCACCCTCAGACGTTTCTGACATTCACTTCATTACATAGGTCTGCAAAGAAGCGTATCCTGATTGTATGTAGCTGTTCCGCTTTCATAAAGTAGGTGTACACCAGCTCATGAATCTTGGTTCGCAGACACGGCAGATGACCCAACACACCCATACTACGATCCTAAATCTGCTTCTCGTAGCGGGGACGCTGAACCAACTTGGTGGATGGTTGAGCTTGCTTTTGGTTCACGGTTAAAACATTTCGTCCCGCTTTCGCTTTTACGACTGGTCTCTAGTTGCAGTAACGCCGACGAAGTGGCTCAGCTCAGTCTTGGGTCCGAAACCGATCATCCTCTATCTTACCTGACAGCGGAGGATCTTGTGGCGCTGAAGAAAATGCCCCTCTTGAATCGTGGACGCCTCAGCGTACAGTCGGTCAACTCTGACGCCTGGGCTGCTATCATCAAATTAGCTGAACAAGGTGGCTGGGGGGATACTGCGACTCCCAAACGGAACGATAGGCCTGCACCACGCAAGGTGAAGAATCAAACTAATGCAGCAACCCATTCGAAAAGCCGCAAAAGGCCTAGCAGTCACATCGATAAACTTGAAGCAACGCAGAGTAACATGGACGATAGCAGCCATGGAGGCTCGGATGATGGACCACGAAGATCGAAGAGGCTTAGGACTTAACGCTCTTACCAGCCGGGCGGGGCTTTCCCGATAATGTATTTCCGCTTCGTCTCGTATCAAAATCAGTATCAGCGGGGTTGAGGCGCCTTAGAGGCTCAACGCATGTCTACTTTATCTTGTCTACCAACTAACTGTCGTTGGTTTTTACTCCAAGCTTCAAAATTGTCTTTTCGCTAGAGAAAATAAGTCAAGATCGCTCTTCTGTATACACCTTAGAGCTTGGAACGTATCATACGACGCACAACGACTCTATCTACGATAAACTGCACAGTAATACTAGTATTCAGTCCAATACAATATCACTCGAGTAGGCAACAGGAATAAGTGAACCTAGCCGGCAACCGGCAACTCATAATACGATAATTCTCCGTCGGATCTTATACGTCTGTTAGTATCGACTACACATGGAACAGAAAGAAATGGAGAGAAGTCTATCGAGTTTCCACGCCTCACATCGATCATCCCATTAGGCCTGAACTCCCTACTGCCCACTGCCTTTATCGCTTGTAGTATTATGACAAGAAGTGTTCGGCGCTCGTTGAAAAGGCTCTTGTGCTGTACCATACCTATGAAAATACACAAAACACGCGGTGGAACTTTCGTGAAGTTATCACACAATTGAGAGCTCCAGTTTGAATCAAAAATCCCAATTAATTAAGAAATGTGAAATACATCTTCAAGATAGAAGCCTTTCTAGTGCTCAAGCAGAGGCAGCCCACCCGTTAGCCTTGGCAGTCGAGAGAATGTTATCTGCGGCCTTCTCGCTGATAGTGTAGAGAGGTGTAGTGATGAACATGCCAGGGATGTCCGGGAACACACTGGCATCAACCACACGCAGGTTCTTGACGCCTCGGACCTGGAACTGGCCATTCAGAACAGCCATCTTGTCGTCGTCAGTCCCCATCTTAGCCGAGCAGCAGAGGTGGTGACCGAAGACGTTGGCGCGCAAGAACTCCCAGAGCTGCTCGTCGGTCTGATATTGAGAACTGAAACATTGTATTATGAGCATGGCATTCATGAGTAATAAAAGAATTCTTACCCGGGCCAGGTCTCCTCGACGATCCACTGGTTGATCTGAGGGGTGTCGGCGACGAATTTGCGGGACTTCTTGATACCATCACGGAGGATCTCGAAGTCCTTAACACTCTCAGGTGTAGCAAGGTAGTTCTTTGCTCCTTGGTGAGATTCGGCCAATTTAGAATTAAAAGACATCATATACCTTGTTAACTTCAAGCTTGTCTTGAGGATCTGGGCCGGTCAAGCGGACCCATCCCTTCGCATGAGTGTGAGCCTTAAGGATAACGTTGTTGAAGCTGTGAGGAGCCTGTGCGCCAAGGACAGAAGGATAACCACGGTAGTAGGTAGTGAAGGCACCGGGTCCCCACATAGACCACACTGGAAGTACGCATATAGTCGGCAATAATTCACTCTATGAAACCACCCTACTCACCATCAAGGTAAGGGAGATCTTGGCTCGATTTATACGCGTTACCCCACATAGCAGGACCAGCCGAGTAGATGTTGGTATGGTTGGTTGCCAACCACTCAGCAAGGCACGGATCCTTAGATGGGTCGTCACCAAAGATGCATCCCGCCTCGAAAAGTTTGTGAGTGTTCTTCAGCTTCCAGACAATAGCAGCCTCGGTACGATCTTGAACATTCTCGCCAACCTATATAATAATTTAGCCTACGATCGATGGAAGCGGAGTGCTAAACCTACACCCGGAAGGTCAACAAGAGTGGTAATGTTGAACTTGGAAAGCTGAGCAGAGGGACCGATGCCAGACAACTAATACACAAGTCGATATAGTCAGCTCAAACACTGAAAGGCGAGTGTGCATGTATGCTAACTTACCATGAGCAGTTGGGGCGTTTGGAAGGTGCCGGCACTGACGATAACCTCATACTTGGCCGTATAGGTCGTGGTCTTGAGCTTGGTCTTGCCAGTAAATTGACGGGCAACAGGAAGGAGGTGGGGACCGCTGGCAGCCTCGACGCCATATGCTGTGACAGCGCCCTTGGAGCTCTTGCAAGTAAGGATCTTGGTAGCAAGAGTCTGAGTCTTGATTGTCAATTGTTTGGGGAACTTGGAGCGAACATCCACGAGGTGGTCGCGGACCGAAGAACGGTTGTGGAATTCATCCTGGAATGACTCTTAGAAATGATACACTCTCGGACTGCCGGTTTGTTGACATACCTTAGTGTACGTAACCGCACCAGCACCCTCCAAACCGTCATTGGCATCGTTGTTGAAGTCTGCACCCGCAACAGGGGTAACTGCTCCCACAACGGCGGACATCAAGCTAACGAGCTGAGCATCAATGTACTTCGGATCCCAAATGAGGTTCATGGGAGCACTAATATTGATTGAGTCATGTGTTATCTCGGAAAATCCATTAGCACGACTCACAAATCAGTTTTCAGCCATCCATCATAGCCATACCCAAGAGCCCGCCCAACGGAAGAGGGAACATAGCGATTCTTCTCAAGGCGAGTGAAGTATTGCCTCATCGAAGACGCCTTCCAGGAGTCATCACCAGTCTTTTCAGCCATGTTATCAAAATCCCAGTTGTGGGAGCGCATATGGATGAGGGCATTGTGAATGGTAGATCCGCCTGTTCGAAAGTTAGAATCCCTAAGCCCTCTACTAAATAAATTGCATACCGATCCCTTGAGCACGAGGGTACCAGGCAGTAACATTGTTGGGGTTTGCGTAGTGATCGGTGTAGTAGTCGAGGACGACATTAGGATCCTCGTTGGAACGCCCGAAGTAAAGCGGAATCGTGACGTTGTTCTCGTACGTATCGTACCCAGCATCCAAAGCAAGGACTAGATGAAATGTCAAACGAACTCCCAATCAAATTTGCTATACTACCGACCTTTGTAGCCGTTGAGAGCCAGGCGAGCTGCAAGAGGCCCCCCACCAGCGCCCGTACCAACCACGATGTAATCTGTATTTCGTGTGACATAAAATCAAGCCGTGTTCATCTGAATCAATCGTCCAACGTACCGTATTGGCTCTTGGACGTGTCTGGGCAGGCAGATGGAGCAGCTGCAGTAACCGGGTCAGCACGAACATCGATAACAGAGGCAGAAGCCCCAGTAGCCAAAAGGCCAAGGGCGGCCGGGATTAGGGATATCATTATATGAAGACCGCAAGTGGAATGAGACCGAATAGAAAAGCCAAGGCAAGTAGGTTGATGTCGATATCGCGCTAGCACGCCAAGCTTAAATACTCCATTGAAAAAATGTTTGACGAGAGCTCGTCAGGGACGACGCATATCGAATACTAGCTATGGAACTCGAATTAGCATGATCGGGCAGACGTAAGATGACAGTGGTGAGAGGATCAACGTAGGCACATAAGGTACAAGCACGATTCCGGGACCTGGACAATAATGAGTATCTCAGTTAGTTCATGAGTGCGTAGCAATCAGGCAGTCTTCGACACTCGTGGGTGTCCGCCGTCAGCCACATTTACCGATGATTACGGGTTGTGATGAAATCACACAAGGTCCATCTCGATGTACCAATTTGTATAAATTACTCACCAAATATATCCGTGTTGAAAATGCCTCTGCTTCCACGCGTGATCAAGGTTCTCATGCCTGTCGTAGAAAGTATTCAGTAAAATTGAGCTATTTTGGGTTTGGCCGAAACTGAGAGTACACCGTAGTTGGATCACCACCCAGCCGGTGGAAACGCTAAGCAAAACCGCCGGTCTTCTATGGTCCACAATCACAATCACATTTCTGGCTGTACATCAATCAAAGATCAACAACGCGAACGTTCTTACGTCGCGTATTCTGCGTTTTCGGGGCAATCGCGCGCAATCTAGAGGCATAATCAGATCCGCAAAACAACGCGCGAATTTATTACGCACGTGTCCCTCTTGATGGCACTTGTAACAAGTCTTCGGCTTATTGTCAAGGACAGTTGTCCCCGGAGGGGCCTGGCAGTCACTGGATCATATCGAGATGAGCCGGAGAAACCTGTTGATATTTTCATTGAGCACCCACCGGGCATAGTGATTCAGGCCTTGACAACGGAAACACTTGACTGGCCCGTTGGCAGCGCGATTGCCGCCCGAACGGAACCCACCGCCTCCACCAAAGCCGCCCCCACCTGACCCTGCCCCAGGACACACACGGGCAATATGACCCTACGGCTAATGATGAGCTAATAGATAGAGGTAAATAACGCTAGTATCAACGTACAAAACGACCGCAATTCTAACAGCAAAGGATAAACTAGGTATTTCGGTAATTGGAAGTGCACTCACATAACACTTTTGGCCACCACCGGCTCCACCGGCTACACGAATGCTTGGGCAGTCGGCTTGGATATGTCCGATACCACCGCAAGAATAGCATTGTTTGGCCTGTGTGCTCCTTGGGCTTGGGCAGTTGATAGATTCATGCCCTGGCTGACGGCAGTTGTAGCAGAGGCGCATCTCGGAGGTGCATGCCTCCGCGATATGACCCACTATGGCAAACGCGCAACGCAAATAAGCAGTCGTTAAATCACGATAGATAGGATTTCTGCGTACAACTCCCGCACTTGAAGCACCCTTTACGAGGTCCACCAAATGACATCGCTGTAAATCTACCAAGACAGGATCTCTCTCAGGCTACGCACATGATCCGAAACGAACGGAGCTTACCTCTCACGCGCCCACGACAATATCCCTTCTTCTATTCAGCTGCTACTTCTCTGGCGCTGCTCTCCTCTGCCTCGTCCCTGCTCCCTCGCTGATGGCAGATGCAACAGAGATCGTTGTTTGGTCCAGAGTTCGGAGCCGGTGGCGAACAGATCTGGCACCCTGACCAGTCACGTTACCAATCTTCTGATGACCCGCTTACAGCCTGAGTCATGAACAACAAACGCAACGTGTTAGAGACATAAGTATGGCGCATACATGGATGCATTAAGGCCGCGATATTATGAATTGAGCTATCGATAAAATTACCGCTCATATAATGAAAATTACCTCTAGGACCTTGAACAAAATGTTATTTGATCAAGTACTGATTTCGCCGTTATCGTGATCATATTAATACTGTACCAGACTGGTAATATATGTATGCTGATTGCTTTCTAGGTGTGTTCGAGCGCTGAGCTAACCCTTGTGCATGATCGAAGGGTCAAGTTACTTATAATACTACAAAAACATTTGAACATCGACCAAGCACAACATTTTGAAAGCGACTGCCCCGCGTACACTACTTGCGATAGTACTGAAAGCCAAAATCAGTAATGAGCCATGCTTCAAAAGTGTTCTTTCTTACGTTTCGTCTGAAATTGAACCACAAAGACAGGCACCCTCTGTCAAAGCTACTGCGGAAACCCCTGAGATGGAACAATTAAGATCTGCTGAGCTCAACGAGTTGAATTGAGACATACCTTTTGTGTGAGTACTCCCATTCACGGTTGACCACTCTGAAAGCAATGTCTTCATATGGTGGACCGGCGGTGAAATAAAGTAACACCGTCTCTTCATTCCCCGGCTCTTTGACGATTTTGTACGTGGGTGCTTTGGACTTGTCGATCAAATCAGGGTAGAAAATGTTGAACTTGTATCCCTGGACGACTTTAGGAGGGGGATTGTCCGTACTGCACCATATGCGTTAGTTGGATTGGCGCTTAACATGAAAGGCACCACATACTCGTAATGCGTTTGGTTGTACTTGTTCCACTCGTAGCCGGTGTGAATGCGGTTAAAGTATCTAGGCTTGCGTGGGCGATACTTGTCTTCCCAAGTGTAGGTGGTGGGGTTGACAATAAGCTCTTCAAGATTGTAAAGCTCTTCCTCCTCGTCCATGTTCTTTTCCGCCTCAGCACGATACAGTGCTTCAGATTCGAGATCCGCCGCGGAAGCTGCCCCAGTATCAACAGGTACGCCTTCCGGTACAACGACCTCAGGTTTAGATGCTTTGGGGACGAAAAGAGTTGAGGTGATGGAATGTCGTTTGGCAAACTATAAGCAGAAATTTTACTTTGGATGTTCACGGGGAAATAAATTTGACGTACCAGCTGCACGAGATCGTCCACCACATCGATCATCTCAACCTGCCGTTCTTCGTACGGCAGTTTACCAAAGTCAACCAATTCTGGGCTCATGCCCCGCTCATATGGCTCTACCTCTTCGTCCTTGGCCTCCGGCTTGCTCGAATCAACACTTGAGCTAGCCGCCGCATGCATATCACCACCAAAATTGGTCGTACGTGATGCTGCCGCAGCAAGTAGTTCGGACTGTGCCTGGAACGCCTCGTCCCGTTGCCTCTTGCGCAACTGTTCAAGTCGATTTCGCACAACGGTTTCGTGAAGCGATTTTAGCTTAGCCTATTGATGTGTTAGCCTCACGACATACGAGATTGATCTAATGTGACCAACCTTGGCTTTCCAGACTAGCAGGCTCTTGAGCAACCCTTCCCAGTAATCCACGTCAACTGGTTCCCCGCTAGATAGCTTGGCTTGGATTTGGCGTTGGAGTTGGCCGAGCTGGTCGTAAGATTTACCGGACAGTAGAGCTGTGATATCATCTTCAACAGCACTGGTGCTTGCGCTAGCGGCATGTAAATGATCCAGTCGGTCTTTGCAAACAACCATCATGTTCTAAAACAAAGATCAAGCCCAGCTCTCCCATTCGTAAGTGAGCTCATACCGTCCAGAAATCAATGTTGGTCGGGGACTTCTCAAGGGATAGATACTTCTGAATGTCGTCATGAAGCTCCTCCGTTTGTTCGAGCGATAAGTTCTTTGCATGTTTTTCAGTAAACATCCATAGACTGAACCGGAGTTGAGCGTACCTCAAATATAACATACGGCTCGTCAAAATCGATCTCAAGTCCAACATCATCAAGACCCAAGCCATCATCTACGTCGCCAGAGTCATCTGTTGCGTACTTAAGGTTAAGCGCCAGGAAGTCGATTGCCTTGCCACGCTTCTCCTTCAGCCGAATCCCCGCGCGGCGTCGTTCCTGCTCCAGCTGAAAGTCGCCTTCCTTGGCAATCCATTCGGCCATCTGAGCCGATTCAGCAAGTCGTTGCATTCGGGCATCCTCCTCCTCCCGCAATTGCTGCTCAATCTCACGCTCCGCACGACGCTTGTTGAGGCGGTCGAGTTCTTCCTAAATCCTCCCATCAGCATTTTGTCAGAGGCATTCCAGTGGAATACCTACTTTGGCCTCCTGTCGCCGCATGGCCTCCCGACGTTGCGATTCCTGTTGGCTAATCCCAGCCTTTTTCTCCTTTTCTGCTTTTTTGTGCCACTTGAATTGCTGGTTCAAGTTCGCGTCATGGAATGGATTATCCAGAGCATCGTATGCGCTTAACTCGGCGGCAACAGTCGGCAACGAAGCTCCAAGCTCCTCTCTTGCCCGACGTTTTTCTGCCTTGCGAGCCGCACGCTCAGCCGATTTGTCACGCTTTCTGTCGAATGTAAGCCTATGCCAGATAAATGATGTCGAAACATACCACATACTTGTCTTTATCTTTGCGGTCCCTGCTGCGGCTCCGTGTTCTCTTGGATTTGTGTCTCTCTCCCTCATCCCTCTCCCGACTCCTGCTCCTATGTCGTTTGCGTCGCGAGTCGCTGTCATAGCGTTCGTCGTACTGGTCATAGCGAGCTTTACGAGAATCATTGTCTCGCTCTCTAGAGCGTTCACGTCGTGAAGAAGAGTACCGGCCTGGCGAGCGAGAGCGAGAACGACCCATGGTTGCCGAACCACAGACGTGAGTGCCAGGAAATCACGTGGTGACATGCTGACAATAGTGTCATCCGGTGGCGAGGTGGCGGTTGTGAAAGACTGCTTTTCGCATGTAAACGTAACGAGCAAAATAGTATCGTATGAGCTCCAACGACGCATGGACGAACGTACTACTTCATTTAAATGCCTAAGTACCTGCGGCGCAAAACTCTTGGCAAGCCAACTACCAGCCCATCGAATGCTTGGCAACGCCAGCGCTCGATCCAACTCACAAAAGCGTCAACGAGACAAGAAACGCCCACGTCGACCGAGGACGAACAAGAGGGCAGAAAGTGACGCAAACGTCGAGCTCAGCCGAAATCCAAACCGGAACCGTCTCTACCAAAGTCTCGAGCTGAGCCAAAGCCCAACGCTGAGTCCTTCCAGCTAAAATCCGAATCGGAGGCCTCTCAACCGAAACCCAAAGTTGACATCCAAACTCTAATCCCGACGTCACCAACCCGCCGACCCGGGGAAAAGGAGCTCATCGGCCACGCCCGTCTACGTCCAAAATACCTATTATTGCTCCTGCGCCGCCTCGACCTGAGCCTACGCCGCTTGCGAATCTAAAAAAGCTCGAGGCTCGGCAGCCTTCGTTCTTGACCAAATCTGTTCCGTCGGCTTCTGGGCTTCATATTCCAAATGTCAAGCCCAGGACGGGCGTATGGAGCTATGCCGAGTTCTTATTTGGGACAAGCTGGATCTGGAGGGTGCAAATGAGAGCCCAAAGATAGCCGGTGATGATCAGACGGCGGGAAGGTTATGTTGGTGGTCCGCACAGGTATGCCACTTTCCCCATTTCCTTTCATTTCAGAGCTTAATTGGCTTAATGGTGCTTTTCAGTTTATGGAAAGAACACCAAACTATCTAAAGCTCACACTTTGGGGGCTGCCACCGAACCCAATCATCTTCACTGTCCGAATCCAACATCCTCACTTTCAGATATCCCTCATCCGTGCGCTTCTCTATTTTCAAAACTACTTTTAGCTCCGCCGCCATTGAATTAACCAGAATTAATCCGAGGAGCCTCCAGACGAGAGAAACTCGAGATCGCCTGGAAAACCGCATGCACCCGTGCCTTTGATATTGATGCAGAAAAGAACGATGATCTGGAAGACATATTTATGCTATACAACCGCAGAAGATGTCGGGCCTAGTATGACCCTAGCCGAGACCCAGACCGCGCCGACCCCAGACAATACCACCTTTCACGAACTCATCAGCCAACAACCCCCTCGACCTGTGGGAGGACCAGAATATGAGCGACCTGCCCCAGGGGAACGCATGGGTGTAAGCAATCTGCTTCCTTGCCTTGCATTTTCGTTGACGTGTACTTTATTTCATAGTATGTGCCTGATATTCTCTGTCCTGAGGGCACTGCATTCATTCTTAGCTATCGCCGTGAGGTTCGGGCTCAAGTTGGACCCCTCTTCAATCCACAAGCTGAATTGAACCTATACAGCGCCGAGATTCAAGCCGCTAAGAACACTGTGGGCAAGGGAGATTGGGTGGACAAAATCCTAGCTACACGTCAGTTATGAGAAGCAGCCTCATATAGAAACGGGCTAAACGAGAAGTCGGGGCGAGTCGCCATATTAGGCAGCACCCGGTTCCGACCAAAGTATATGCCGAGCAGGTCCGTGTTGAAGAGTTGATTGTGGTTGACTCTATCGCTTTCAATTTACCTTTTGGAGTCGCGTATATTTTTCGCGACTTGATGATGTGATGTGATGTAGCTTTAGGGGGCGACGAGCCACCGCGCGCGTTCATAAGTACTTGAACAGGTATTAGGTCCGGCCAAATAACAGGTCATGATCATGATTTGGGAGCATGAAATAGGTGCTATAGGTTTAGCAGCGGTGCTTTACATCAACCCTCTCATTTACATAATGCCGGTTGGTGGGTGCCGTCCGAGGTGGTTGGTTCGATACCAGCACGGGGAGGTCGATTCGATTACAACAAGGGTACAACACAACGACACAAACAACGACACAGCGCTAGCGCAAGGTATGTGTTTTCATTTTACATAATGGAGCAGAAATATAGCTATATACTTGTATATATACTGTATTCGATCGATTTACTATGGAGATAGCCTCACGTACGTGCCCGAAGCTTAAACACGGACTCGGAGACAAATGATGGACCTGGGGCAATATCACACGTAGCCTAAAGGTACTGATTGTTAACTTTTAAATGTCAGAATCAATCACAATAATCGAGCAGAAGCAAGCCAAGTTATATCAAGGCCGTTAAGAACATTTTAGCAGCAACGGGCTAATTAACAGCTCTGTGGGGTGCTGGCGATGGTGAATGGAGCCCCATCACACAGGGAATCTAGCCAAAATGCCGAGGGTGAGCTTGGTATGAATTGCTTACACCCACCACGCTTTCCTAACCTCAATCCAATCAAGTCAGATTCGCATACTCTCAAGAAAATTAACACAGAGGTTCTTTGATATCGCAAAAACCCTCAGAGCATTGCAGCCACTGTCAAAACAGCCTACAGCTTAATTTTGACATGCGATGAGTGGGGAAAACTACGGACGGGATGCGGGGGTTCTATTGGATAGGGTTCCGCCTGTGGTTCGAGCGAGCGATCCACACGAAAACGGCACTATTTTCTTTGACGTGCTTCTTTACCGTGTCACTGCAGATCAAGAGGTTTTACTGTACGATACAGGTGATCGCTTACTTTGGGGCAGGACTAGTACATCAACACCTACCGCCTGCGTGTCCGATGTACTTCGTGTACGAGGTGCATGCGGTCACAGTCTACATGTGGTACTAGTGATATGCCCTGCGACTCTGCGACGTGATCCCTGATTCTACGTCTATATTGATGATGAAAATTTACAAGCCAAAATCATCTGGTTTTACAAGCTCCTATGGATACAAAGTTTCAAAGCGAATAACCAACACGACATAGCATAACAGAACAACAAGCGTGAGCAACGATCCAGATAATCAATTGAACAAACTACATTCAAGCCTCGAGAACTCATCGAGAGTGCCGGCCTTAATTTTGTGTCTACAGAAGGTAAAATATTTCATCCCCATTTGGATAATAACTAGGGGCTGAGGCCAACTGAACCATGGCTTCTCGACTCCAGCTCGTTCACAAATCAGACACACACCCCGTACGGTGTCGTCGTCCGGGGCCTCGAACTCCTCAAGTTCGGTTTCCAATAGGGCCGGTGTTGCGTTGGCCAACGTTAAGTCATGGAGATACTCGTATGCCACGCCCTGTTCCTCTAGAACTGGACGCCGAAACTCTACCCTTGTGTTGAATTTGGCGGCTTCGACGTAATGAAGCGCCTACAGTGGATTAGAGCGGTTGGTCGACGAACAGCCAGATACACTCACCATATCGAGGAGTCCATCCATGTTAGGGCATGAGCAGCGCCCGCACTTGAACCAAAGTTCACCGAGCTCGACGCACGAAGCGTCTTGGTATCCGGCGCTAGAGAGAATCTGTCCAGCTGCTATCGAGGTTTCGGGGTCGAACTCGACTTCGTCGAAAGACACGAGCTTGGCACCACTTTCAGACTTCCCGTGGAACGCTGGAACCAGAGTCCTGTACGTGAGTACGTAAGTCGATCCGCCTTTTTTGACGCGGAGGATGTTGTCCGCTCGGAGAAGGAAACCTGTCAGCTGATCAACTTTTGCGCATACATCGTCCTTAGGTGAGGTGTTTCTCATCCTGGACCGAGGTGGGTATTTTTGTAGCCCTTGAGCTGCTCGAGCGTTCGCTAACCTCTTCACGAATTCGCGTTTCATCTGAGTGCCCTCGTCTTCGATCGCCTTCGCGACGTCGTCGCGGCATTCTGCAAAGGCATCTTGCACGTCCCGGTCCAAGATGTGAGTTTGAAGCCATTTATCGACAATAGGCAATTTGCAGATATTCTCGAACGATGGAATGAGCCTCCACGTGTTAAGTATGTCGATTTCTTCTTTCGTCGTGGTAAGCGGTAGGCTGGCAACTAGGTGGTCCATGTCGAACCGGAGAGACTGGGACAGTTCAGACACCGCATCAACGCGTTCCATTTTCTGACGCCCCCTCGCCTCCTTCTGTAGAATCTGACCCAGCTTTTGTCTAACCGAGACTCGTTCTAGATGCGGGAATTAGCCGCGAACCGGTGTGTGTCTATGTCACTCACTACTGGGGCTCATGACGTCTACGGAATTAATGATTCTCCGAAACGTATCCCGGTTCTTTGGGAGCAGTTTATTTGGATCGCAACCCAATCCCTCCTCGTATAATAACTTGTTGACCCTAGAAGGGGCGTTCGCGTCAGCTTTGGCCGTCGCAAATCCGAGTTTGGACTATGATGATTAAACCACTCACTCCGCGCGCCATTCGGACTGGATCCGGGCCCTCTCTTGGTTGAGATATGCTTTCACCCGGGGAAACAGCTTTCGGACCGATCCCGTTATTAGCATTCAGTCGATAGTGGACTTAGGTGTGGACCACACTCGCACCTCTCTCCTATTTTCTTGCCGCGCCTTCCATGCCTCCCAGCGGCTCTCATCCTCTTCGCTTCCCGACTGAAGCAGCTCGTTTCGGAGTTCCGTCCCTTCGTCCGAATGGGCCCTAAGGGAGTACAGGATTCCGTCCTGACGTTGTTGGCGAGTCACGTAATCTGTAGAGTGTAGGTGTCAACCCATGCCTCTAATCTGCTAAACAAAGGCTCACGGTTCGAATATGATACGACCCCCCTCACTTCTCCAGGGCCAATGCTAGCGATTTCTACGAGCCTAAAGACGCTTGGTTTCGGGAAGTCCGCTTTCATACAATGGGGATGACGCACTCACCGAACGGGGCGGCATATGTTACATAGGCGCACAAACAACGCCGGATCTGGCCTATTGTATGATTCGAGGCCAGTCCCGCACGACTGCGAGCCAGACACGAAAAAATGGTAAACAAGTTAGTTTCTTGAGCAGCGCGGTTGAATCCCTCTTATCCTCACCGTGCAGTACGCCAAAGCCAGCATTGCCAGCCAGTTTGACTCCGTGACACCTAGGGGGCACGGAGGTATGCCCCTCTCCCGAATCAAGCGTTGCAAGACCTCCCGGCCATCCGGCCCTCGCAGAATGCGACAGATGGACCTATTTACAAGACTCAAATTCATCACGCCCTCGACGTGTAAGCAGGGGAATATCTCCTGGACCACGAGTTCAGCCCGGTGATTGAAGGTCAAGAGAGCCGGTGTACTCACAAACAGCAGGATCTCCAAGGGGAGTGTCAAAAAAGGTGCAATATAGTCCATGGTATGGTCGAAAGTGCAGTAAACGATGAGTACGTAGAAATGGCCGAAGTACGGAGGGGTGGTAGGTCGAAAGCAACCCCTGAAGTCGTTGGCCACAGATTACATCAGCCACACTGGTACTGTATCTGACGGATTTCAGCGGCCTTTGGGCCAATCCCAAGCAGTATGTCGATCCCATTACACATGTAGATTTTACCGTTCTAGCTTGGTGGGACCGTAAAGTTTCAATTCGTTTCGACATCAAAAGGCTACCCCGGTATCATCCAGCATGTATGCACCCGCACCCCATAGCAAAGTACGTTGAGCTGATAGTGCAAAGGACTCTTCCCACGTAAATCCACGATACATGCAATTGTCTTCGTGCTCGCTTTTAGGAACCCATTGAGCTAGACTGCCAAACAAGCTTGGGCGAACTTGGGCGAACGAAAGACCTCAGAGTTCATAGAGACACTCCAAGTAAACTGGTCCCAGCTTCTCGCGCTTTCACTGAGCCAAGAAGGTCCTGTGTCATCCTTCCTCGGCCATAAGTGGTTCCCTGCCGATGTACCATACCCCGAAGTTCGCTCCGCTGGCCCCAGTTCAACCACCCCTGCAACGAAAATAACTAGAGCTTATTAAAATAACACGTCGGTCTCGATGCTAGTCTATGTTTAAATTCTAGCATTTTGGGTCATTTTCGTATAACGGTTGGGAGATCTGGCCTACTCACAAGACACAGTGTTCCTTCCACTTTAGCTTCAAACTATAAACAGTCGATCGTGGGTAGAGATAAAGTCTACGCCCGTAGCTTGAAACGCTAAAAGCAGCGTAAAATAGAAATCGCATCATGCTCGTAGCTGACGTCCAATACGTACACGGGAGGTCAACTAGGTCACGCACGTAGAGTTAAAGAGTATCCCTATCGGCGCTGAGCGCTTCCGCGGGAGGGATCAAGTCCGAGAAGTGCCCGTGCAATGCTACGCGTACTGATAGGTGAATCCTAGCAAGTATTTTATACGCCAGCCTGTTTTTTTTTTTTTTTTTTTTGAGCGCAAACTTCGTGGTACTATCTCCTGCAAGTCCCAAAATATAACGGGTGACCGAACAATCCCAGTTCGTCATAACAATTCCCTTGCCTGAAGTAGGATCCTGCAGTCGATGGGAAGTAGGGGGTTTGTTTTAGGAGAGGAAGCCCCCGGAAATTTCGGGACCCGTGACGGGTGGTTGTGAGCCTGGTTTGGGAGCCTGAAATTACGCTATAGGTTTAGCGTAGGAGGGAGTTGAGCCTTTGTAGAATGCTTCTCGGGTTCTTCGACCGCCATCGGGGGTGATGTGTTCGATTCCGGTACAAGGCGATCATTCAAGTTCAAGCTCAAGCACAGGAATAACAAAACAGCTCAAACACAGCACGTGGTATGTCCTCTTTCTTTTTGGCCCGGTCGATCTGACTCGCTCGTGATTATTTCTGACAATCGGTGTCAAAGACCGCACCACCCAGAGGATATTGTAGAGCCTTGGTGTGGGAGACTCGAACGCAGGTCTGTTAATTGCTACGGGAACTCGAAGCAAGATAAAGTTCTAGTCCAAATTTTACGTGCTCACCCAGTGCCACAGTGATAGCTGCTCTACTTGGGCTCATATACGTGCATAGGGTTAAGCTGGGCACGTGCCTCACGCAAGCGTTTCCTGTGACTTCAGCGCTTCTCTTAGGGCGCCGAATATGGACCGCGGTGGTGCAAGAACAGGAAGGTCCCTCCAGGTGAGTTTGCGTAAATTGAGACACTTCGCAGGCAAATAATAGCATAAATATCCCTGGTTGCAAACGAAGATCAAATGAGCCTGAACGGTTTCTGGCGGTCACACTCGTGTGCTGGATCCCAGCGACGCAATTATGTGGTCTCAATTCGTAGCCGCGTGTAGAAAAACGCTACAGTAGATCAACACACCCAATCATCAAGATTCACTCGAGATCCAATCTGTGTGGCCATAAGATGACTTGCTTGTTGCTGTATGCGCGTCAACTTCTAGTGAACCACGGCACAAAAAAGCAGATCATCACACGATGAACCAAAAGCTCAACCTTTTCGTCGCCACATAATGCAAGACAGTACCTATGCGGCCACCTATATATATACGAGCATAGTCCATTGGCATCCTGCCCCACGTACAAGTACAAAAAAGAGAAAACCCAAAAGTTCAGAGCAAAAGAAAATATTGAATGATCATAGCGCCACACGTGACAAAAAAACAAAACCCTCACGACACGTTTCTCTCACACTCGCGATTCCTCTCGACACGACACGTCCACAAGCACCCACAGAGAAGATACGTGTCGCGCGTTTTTAGAGTGTGGTGGCGCGTGTCAGATCAGGAACAGGAGGTATACATATAAACAAGGAGAGTGGAGGAGAAAGTACACGAGCGGAGGATAGGAGGGCATGATAGTGTTCTATAGATACCTATTATCGACACTGGTTCCACAAAGCAAGGCATGGACAAAGGAGGAAAATGAGCAGGAAATAGGGGGATAATGCCGCACAGACATACACTGAACAATATGACTGATAAAAAGAAACGGTCAGAAGAAGGGTGAATCAAAAGAACAAGTCGAACCAGACAGGGATATTCAACGCGCTATACAATTGAAAGCAGGCGGGCAATACAATATACGCAAAGTTATGGGCACCTCGATACCACCAATGTTCGAGCCAAACACCAATCCATCTGGCTACGACACACCGCTGGTACCACACCTCGTACTTTTGAAGAAATAAATCTTATCCAGAACCATTAGATGCGGCAGACTGCGGTCGTTGCTGAGCATTGGGTGGCGGCAGAGGCGGTGCATAGGCTTGATTGGCGGGAGGTGCAGGAGCATCGTTGCGTGGTCGGGGCCAGCTCGGGGGCTGCGCATTCGCAGGCTGATGCGGCCAGCTTCCTGTGGCAGGTGCGCCGCGGGCCTGGCCCGGAGCTGGCTGTTGATACCCTGGCCTACTTGGCGCGCCTTGGTTACTAAACACTGCTGGATTGGCTGCGGGCGGGTACGGCTCTCCAGGCGGCCCAGGTGGGGGATACGGCATCCCGTACGCTTGCTGTTGCTGTTGTTGTTGAGCCCAGCGCGAGTCAGTCTCAGCCCAGTTGGGAGGATAGCCATTGGCTCCAGGTGGCGGGGGAAGGCCGGGAGAGCCGTTGGCTCCTGGTAGCTGAGGCGGTGGAGACGGTGTGGACCCACCGCCAGGGGACGCGGTATCCGTAACAGACGGGCCCTGGCTAGTGTTGTCCTGGCTGTTCTCAGCCTCGGCCTTGGCCTTTTTCGATCGCCGTTTCCGAACACGACGCGTCCCTTCGGGGCCGTTGAGGTTCACGGTCCAATATGACCCCTTGCCCGGTTCGGTAATTGGACGCGGAACCTTTTCGAAACATCTGTTGAGCGATAGGTTGTGTCGTACCGAGTTCTACGATCACCGTCAGCGACACAAGCAACGGCAGAAACATCAATATTATGCACCTTCCAGCCGTTCCCTGCCGTCTTGAACCAAGGGAAGCTGCGGTAAAAATTAGCGTGGCGCCCGATTGAAAATCAGTGACAAACGTACCGAGCCTCCATAGTCTCATAAAGCTCAGATAACGTCAATCGTTGACGCGGGCTACCTTGGATCGCATAACGGATGATCGTCGAGTAGGGGTATGGCGGCTTTTGGCCGGGGTGAGCGTCGGCCAATGCACTCAGATCGTTGGGTAGATCAGCGGGATCGAGACCCTGTCCGTTGAGATTTCCGTACGTCGACGCGCTGTACAGACTGCCAGGGGGAGGATGGTACCCTGCCTGAGCTGGAACCTCGTGATATCCAGGATGAGGGGGTGGAGGGGCAGGAGGACCCGGGTGAACCGGATGGGTCTGGGGGGTATGCGGTGACGCACCCGCAGATGGCGGGTAATCTAGTGGAGGCGGGGGCGGGACGTGCGGCGCACGACCGGGCAAAGGCGCGGCCGAGTATCCGGGACTACCGCCGCTACGATCAGGGTTAAGCCAAGGTCAGAACACAGAGTAAACGAAACCTACTTGTACTGGTCGTACGTGCCGGGTGGCGGAGCGCGTTCGTCGTAGCGGTCATAGGCAGGGTCGTGCGGCGCGTCGGGTGGATCATTGCGACCTCCGGGCGAGTCGCGGTACGGGTGGTGCCGTTGTGTTTGGGAAGCGTGGCGCACGACGTGCGTGGGTTGGCCGTTTGTCGGCCGATAGGGAGCCGGAGCAGGCGGGAGCGAGGGAGGGTATGACATGGTGAGGCGAGCGTGAAGGAGCTACGGTGCTTATGGCCCAAATGCAGGGGACAGTCGAGTGGCGGAGAGCAAGGAACGCGGTTCGTCTCGCGGGCACCGACAAAGGACGGTTGTTCAACGGCGGCAACAGCGGCGAGCGCAAGATGACGACAAGAAGGAGCGCGGCGCGGAGCGATTAGGCGAGTGACTAGTATTGTGATGTGAGGCGATGTGTGATCTGTGTTGTCTGAAGGTGGTCGTCGCCTGTTGGAAAGCGACAAAGCAGGCGAAAGTTGACCAAATCGCCCACAGCAGACCAAGCGCTATAAGAAATCAGTCAATTTTCGGCGTGATGACGGCTCGACACCTCTCGGCCAAGAGCTTACGACCGAGTCCAAACGTGCCTACACAGAGGGCGGCAACAGCGGCAGGGGCAGCAAACCAAGGCGGTGGCGAGAGTTGCCACCCAAACGTGAATGCAGTGGACGGTGCGAGATCCAAACAAGACGGACGTGGGAGCCAGTCGTGGTCAGGAGCGGAGCAGGCCACCGTCCCGAAAAATAAACCCCGTCACATGTTGACCCTTCCCAAACTAATATAAACACGCCCCGAGCCGAAGTTTGCATCCGCCGTCTCTCGATACTTTCCTCTGTTGCTTCTAGAGACCGCAGCACTCCGAGCTCCGGAGTACCCCATACGCACGGAAACGTCCAGAGCTATAGGGCAGAGGGTGCGTGTTGCCGAGCTTCGGCCTTTGTGTCGCTGTATCGGCCTCTGTCCTGTGATATTTACACTTGTTGCTTTGTTTTCGCCCGCGGGAGCAAAATGCAGTGCACCATTTATGGTAATTATCTCCATGAGAGCGACGGCTGCAAAAACAATAACGAACATGTCGACGCATACACGCTCTAAAAATTTCATTTTATCTTGCACCTAAGGCCGGCGGTCGCCAAGTGCGGGCCTTTGCCCACACGCTATCCTTTTCGTAGAAGTCCATAGGATAATCCCCTTCTCCCTCTCCTTCCTTGATACCTTTCCATCCCTTGAGCGTTCCCAACGCCACAGCTGCCTCATAAGGGCTCAATAGCGGTTGAGAGAATGCATATCCCCAGTCAATCGATAACCTCGGACACGAAGTCTGCACGAATACAGACAAGTACGGCCCGAAACACGCCAGCTTGGCCGGGGAAAGTTCCGAAAGCAAGATGGGCATGTACGGAACAGGTTGGCGCGACGTCTTGAGCTGGTGCTGAATAGACTATAGAACAATTCCAGTAACCATCGCAATAAGATGAACACCCGCACCCCTGTGCATGAAACAAAGCATCTATGCTCACCTGGTGCTGCCGCAAACTCCCTTGTCTGCCCAACGTACCAAGGATGACACCCCATCGTCCCTGCTCCTCCCCCTGTCGCTCGATCGTCGCACTCGCCTGACGCACCGCTTGAGCTCTGATTGCACGCATCTCCGCGTGGTCATACATTTCCCGAGTGATCTTCTTTGAATACGGGTCGTACCGAAACGCGGGCACCGCCGGGTTGGCAATCATGATAGCCTCGAGGTGGAATCGCCCGTCGCCGACATAGCTGTGCGAAGCAAATTGAGCGTGATTGACAAACGGGATGGGATGGGCCAAAAAACGTACATCAGCGCATCCACGTCTCCCAATTTCGGAGCCGTGCACCCAAGGATCTCGCCGGGACTCAACGGCTTTGAGCGCGGGATATTAGCTTCGTACCGGCCGGGCCATAGCCTAGGCACCTTGTGCTCTCCTATCTCGCCAGAAGTCGTGATGAGTCCAGCAGGCGATGCTCTCACTCCTATTCCAGTTCCAGACCCCCCAAGCGCCGGCTCCTCCGAGAGTTCTGCTGACAGATCGTCCTTGAGTTTTTGAACGGCCGCCACAAACTGAATGGTAGACACGAGCGCGAGTCGAGTGGGTTCATCGCCTTGGTCGTCCTTGGCTTTGCCCTTTTCGTCCTCACTTGGTGCTTCGATCGCCAAAGTCGGCCGTCCGGCATCTATCCTATCTCCTGTCCGTACGTCGTGTCGTTCGGTCAAAAGTCGCTCCCTAAACGTTTTTCGCGAGCTCGGAAAATTCATTCGGACGGTATTGGTAAGGTGCTCCGCGTCGATCGCAATCTCCACAAAAACATAGAGCGTCTTGATCGTGGTAGTATCAATCGGAACTAGTCCATCTCAATGAAACCCACATGTAAATACGAGCACATGCAAAACTCACCAAGGCAGCTATGTCCATAATGAACCAGCATATCACACCCCAACGCCACCGCTGTGTAATCGTCTATACAACACGCGCCATAGGTCACATCCCCCATGATCACCGTCAACGCCCCCGTAAACCTACACATGCTCGTCAATCCCATCCATCCGATCGTAACCCAAGATAACACTCACCTCTCGATGATATCCGCAATGGTACAAGCATACATCTGCAGCCCCTCTGGCATCTGCAACGCAACCATCTTGGCCTCGTTCTTCCTCACATGATGGATCGTCTTGTGAATCTCAAACGAATAGTTACGAGGCAGCACATCAGCCGCAGCCTGGAGCGCCTTGTCCTGGAGAATCGACTCGGGAATTTGATTGGCAACTAGCACCGGCGCATGTGTCGGTTTAGAACTCGTCTTGCCGACAAACCGTTTGCGCGGTTTTTTGGAGGTCGAGGCTGGGGCTTGAGACATCATCTGTCGTCGCACTCTCCAATTTACACTTCCCTGATTCGATTTGAATTTCGGTGATCTACACTCTGGGTTTAACCGCCAGGCGCTTTTCGGATCACAGATCGGGGCGGGCCAAAAATCAACCTTTTTTTTCATCGTTTTCGCTTCCATGGAAAAGAACACATGACGCACGCGGGGTTCAGACCACGTGCCCCTGGGTAGAATCGCGAAATGTGTCCAAGTGTCGGTGGAGCAAATAGAGGGTGCCCGCACTGGATCGAGCTGAGCCCGCAACTCTGTGGAGTGGGACTCGCTCTCATTGTTTTCGCGGGCGCGGCCCAGGCTGGGTCAGAAGAGAGAGCTCTAGTCGACGAAACTAGACTCTCAATTAGAAGAAGAGCGGAGTTTGAATTTTCAATGAAGCTCGCAAGTCGGCTCTGGACAACGCGTTTATAATTTTGAGCGTGATTGTCCTGTTCGGCCGTCAGATCTGTCTAGACACAAATCTGGCCATTGATGGACTTTTGGGGGGACGTCGAGTGATATGCGCCGTCGTTCTAGCTCCAAACGAGGAAGATCAGGCAACACGGCCAGACCCCGCTTTGGCATGCCGACCGTCCGCCACGTATCCCGACGCGGCTCCGGGTCTAGTTTATGGCCCATCGATACGACTCACGCGGGCTGAACATCAACGACCCCTGTTATTGCACACCACCCTCGTTTCAAGGCCGAGCCTACGCGCCAGTATGCTTCTTCCTTCGATTGGAGAGCGCTAAAGCCCAGGCCGGTTGAAATGTCGCTGAAATGTCTCTGCAAACAGATCGGGCTTCGGGGGCGCAGTCGAGATAAGGCGGATGACGCTTGTTCGGGATTAGGGAATTGAACGGCAGGCACTGGCGATGACGTATTATGCATGCGTGGAGAAAGGGACAGATGTGTGCTGGGGTTGCCATAATAATACAGTGGTACACATGTGTTTTCTAGTATTACGTTCCGGATCATGTAGGTCTTATCTTTCATTGCTGGGCACCTTCTTCTGGGCCGGCAGGCAGCACGACTATTGGATGGGGATGACGATGAGTACGATAAAACAGGGCACGCGGCCGCGCTATACCGAATGCACTCACGCAGAATGATGAGCGCAGGGACGATGTACATCCAGTACTTTTGAATAAAGGACTTTTCGGCAACTGGCTGGATCGGCTGTCCCTCTGGAGTCATTGGCGGAGGCGTCTTGAGGCGTGGTCTAATCGGATCCGGACGGGATGGCCATGCGACTGCGTCAGACGCGTGGGCAGGAAAGAAAGCGTGCGTAGAACTCACCTGATTGGTGGGCTCGGCGACTTGAGCAGCACGTCTGTGCTCGCGAGAAAGAGAGGCGCCGACTTGGATGGGCAGGCGCCATTGGATGGAACTGAGCTGAGGTGGTAGTCGATAGCAAAGATGTCTCCAGCGAGGGTGCGGTGCAGAGTGAGGAGCTCGTCTTTGGCCGATGTTACGTAGCACTGGGAGTGGGAATTGGACAGTTGAGACAGACGCAAAATTATACGGCGCGTGACTCACGAGCTTGGTAGAGGCGCGGGGCCAGTTGTTGGGGCTGCCATCGGTTTGCAATGCGACTTCGTATAAAGCGTTTGGATTTTCGGATGCGCGTGCCCAAGTGTTTAGCTGGTCACGAACGCTGGCAGCCGGGGCGAACGAGGGGCCGGTGGGCGCGACGAGGATGGTTCCCTTGGGCGTAAATGGCGCATCGTCGCCGAGGATGCGCATGCGGTGGTGGACATGGACTTGCACAGGCTCAGAGACGTTGCTAGCGACGGCTGCCACAAACAGCAAGCACAGCGACAGGAAACCGGTAAGCATGGTCGGGTATGAGTGGCTAAGCGCCGGATCAAGGAGAGTTTGCCGGCCGAGAATGAATTGGAAACGGGGGTCGAGGCAGGTCCAGACTTGCAAGCGATCCTGATTCAGCTCCACTGCTTCCTGCGCTGTTTCGAGCCAAGTCTGGTTGCGGCATTCTGACCGGATGGCTTTATAGCGGCAGCTCGCATGGCCTCTCTCCCCACCCGCCGTGGCGCCCTGTACATAGTACTTAACCCACTGCTCCCGGCTCACCCCTGTACTGCACATCCCTGCATATACAACCCGCCCTGTAACGCACTCCCGACCTGTCATCGCCCACCATGACCATCGTCCTCGCCCATCCGAGCCAGTCGACGCTCCTCACCCGTCGCGCTGGCCCCGCCGCCGCCAAGCGCCCGTCGCCACCCTACTGGCTGGCCTGGCAGCAGCGAGACCCCCAATACGAGCTCGAGGACCTCCGGTCGTTTTACCACCGTGAATGCACCCGAGCTGAATCTATCCGTCGCACGGTCGCTAACCGTCGCAAGCTGCTCATGCGCTCCCACTCTTCCCAATCATCACTGTCATCCCCCTCGCCGTCATCACACCGTCGGGCAAACATCGCACCGCCCACGGACGAGAACACCCCGCTGGACCCTGCCGAGAAACCCGCGCCCGCACCCGCAGTTGTACCCGCACCTGTATCCACACCCACACTCGCATCTGCCTCAACGAGCGAGCCGTCGTCCTCGGGCCCCCTTACGCCCACCCAGGAAAAGGCCCAGGCGCTGCTCGGCATGTACACCTCCCTACTCGAATCCCGACTCCAGAGCGTCGAGCGGGTCTCGAAGATGCTCAACACCTGGCGCGAACACACGCCAATGTCTGGACCATGACTGTTCATGCCCTGCCCCCTCTTTTTTCCGTTCCTCTTCCGGTCCTTTGTATCGATGCAGTACCAGTCACATCACATACCCTATTTATATTCACATCTTTGTTCTTTCATCTCATCCCTTTTTTCTCTCTGTCTAGTTTATCTGGATCGATCATCATGGTTGTTTTCGCCTATACGCCCTAGAACGTGTAATGAAAAACTGAAAGTTGACAAGACAGCCTGTGTGCGTGCCAAATCCCGCGCTTCAGACACCCCGATTGGGTCTGCGGCTCATGCAAAGCAAACTTAACAAGAGCAAGCTCCCGCGTCTCGAACACACCAGGTATAACATTCACCGAAAGTTCTAGATTACTCGCTTCACCTCGAAGAAAGACTGAAATGCCAAACGCATCAGGACGCCCGCTCCGCAAGGCAGCTACACGGTCTAGACGCACCTGCAGATAGTACACCTGGAACCCACACACCGCAACCAGCACCACTGCCTGGGCAATACTCCACCACTTTACCCGGTCGTTGGTCGACTCGGCTGTATTCCTGTGCACACGCTCCCGGATCACGATATACTCCTGTTCGTCCTTGACCGCCTGGAGTCCTATCGCCAGCTCACGTATCTCGCGTTCAATTGGAGCCACGGTCCCTAGACACCAAAATCAGAACAGGGTTCTGGGATAACAGTGGGGTGGGTAAAGTGGAGCCATACCATCGTCCTGCACGTATATGACGCCATGTACATTGAAGCTAGATAACGGATTCCGTGAGAGTTCAGACCATGACGCAGAGTGATTTAGAAGTCCGGCGCACCTGACTTCCTTGTCTGTTACCGTACTCATCTCGTTGGAGAAGCAGTACGTGTACCGTCCGTCTTTTTCTGCGGTCAGAGATGCTGTGCCCTCGGACTCTTTTAATCGTTTGTGGATTGCGAGATTGATTGGGTCGGAGAGCTGTAGATGCGTAAGTGGGTGGCTACAGATTCGCCAAGACGCGACTTGCCCAAAAGTCGATATCTAGGTGTCCTCCGCCTCCTACTTGGTACGTCACCGTCATCTGAATCACGTTCAAATGTCATGAGTAAATGCCAGACGCCAGATCAAGGTTTCTGGGCTCACCTTGTCGTTGACATGCAAATCCTCGAAAAAGCATTCTTTTTTACCCGCAGGCACTTCGATCATGTGCGCGCCAGCGAGCCAAGACCAAGTCATCAAACCCAGAACAGTCGTTATCTTCCAAGAAACCATCATTAAAACAGGTCTTATGCCCCAGAACAGATGTACAGAGTCGGCGAAAGCAAAGCGAAGACACGTCTCGGCGCTTAGCGTGTTCTGCATCCGACCCGACGACAAATAGGAATTGCGCGCCACACGAGGCCGGGTTAGAAATCTTGGGATTGCCCTCGTTCGCTACGCCCGTTTGCTTTTCGTCCACCACCTGTAGTTGTTTTTGAGATTTTAGATAGAAGATATGTCTGAGCAGACAGAGCATATTGTAAGTCGCGTTTGCGTTGTCGTCGCGAGCTGTGGATGGGTGGATTGTATTGGGCACAGGGGACGCGTCGGACTTGAGCTGATGATGGATATTGTTTTAGGAGGAGAGCACGGCGCACTTTGAGCCCGTCTTGAAGCTCACTGAGCAGGTCGAGACCAAGACGCATGAGGAGGACGAGGAAGCGTTGACCAAGCAGTAAGGGCCTTGTTCTTTGTTTGATGGGATACGCGTTGCTCATTTAGATCTCCACAGTCGCGCCAAGCTGTTCAGGTTCGATGCTGCCTCTGCAGAGTGGAAGGAACGTGGGACTGGAGACGTTCGTCTGCTGCAGCACAAGGTCACGAAGAAAGTCCGTGTGCTCATGCGCCGCGACAAGACTTTGAAGATTTGCGCGAATCATTATAGTGCGTATTGCGTCATTGTCGTGTGTTAGAGTTTGTATTGACAGTTTGGTCAACAGTTAGTAGTGACATGAAGCTCCAACCCAACGTTGGATCTGATCGTTCCTGGGTATGGAAGGTCGCTGCCGACATGTCGGAGGGCGAGTCGACTGCTGAGACGCTTGCCATTCGTTTCGCCAACAGCGACAGTGAGTGGCTCTTTCTGTCTCTGCGCGATCCGAGCTGACTGTATGCGCATTCGACAGTCGCAAACGAGTGGAAAGACGCGTTTGAAAAGGCACAATCCGACAACGCGAAGCTTGCTTCTGGCACTGATGCTCCCCCAGCCGAGGCTGCAGACGAGCCAGCCAAGACCGAGGAGGAGCCGCCTGCTGCGCCTCCAGTCGTCGCTGCTGGTACTGAAGCTGAGCCGGTCGTACCAGTCGCGGCTCCGACGGCAGAGGCAGCCGAGCCTGTCGCGTCGACTGAGGACGCCAAACCCGATGTCCCGGCTGGCGGTGCGGCCGAGGCTGCCAAGGACGATGCTCCTGCTGAGGAGAAGAAGGACTGAGCGTGGACGCAGACTGGCTTGTGTTTCGATACATAATTTTTGTGGAACTCTGAATGTCGCATTAGTATCAATTTAGTCACGTACAAAAATTGACAACGCTCTGGCTCGGAATGGGCTCGAAGGCTGTAGAACGGCGGGCAGATTGACAAAGCGCGCCAAAGCGAGCACATCATATTATGTCATGAGAGCGCATCAGGATCCCTGTGCTCTCGACCGCGACCGTACTCGTCTCGCGGACAACTCTACCACTACAACGACGAATAGTAAATATGGCCGCCATCGAAATAGACGAAGCGCAGATCGACGAGGGTTTGTACTCTCGCCAGCTGTGAGTTGCCACATCCAAAGTCTGGGCCACGAGCTAATATTTCCCCGCTTGGGGGCGTGATTTTAGGTACGTGCTAGGCCATGAAGGTGAGCTGCGTTCGTGACACGTCTCAATGCGCTAATTGAGCCTGGATCGACACAAGCCATGAAGCGGATGGCCGCGTCCAACGTACTGATTGTTGGGGTCAAGGGCTTGGGTGTCGAGATCGGTAAGCGAGTCCAACGCTCAGTTCCCACACTTGTTTAACCTCTTATTACGTCTTTGTAGCTAAAAACATTGTTCTTGCCGGAGTCAAGTCTGTGACGTTGTATGACCCCGAGCCGGTCCAGGTTCAGGATTTGGGCACGCAGGTGAGCCGTATTTGCGGTGTCGAATTGGAACGGCGTGCGAAATGAATGGCGGGATTCGTCTAGTTCTTTTTGCGCGAGTCGGATGTGGGCAAGCCTCGGGCTGCGGCCACGCTTCCCCGACTTGCTGAGCTAAACGCATATGTGCCAGTCAAAGATTTGGGAGGTTCTGCCGGGCAAGAAATCACCGTCGACTTGATCAAGGGGTTCCAGGTGAGTGGCCTGCTCGTAGGTTGTATGCGGTTTATTCATGAATTTCGCACAGGTGGTGGTCTTGACAGATGTACCACTCAGCAAGCAGCTCGAGATCAACGATTGGACGCATGCAAACGGAGTTCACTTTATTTCCGCTGAAACTCGAGGGCTATTTGGGTGGGTTTAGTCTAATTCTGGCTGAGAATTACTGATCGATCCGTTGGACAGTGCCGCATTCAATGATTTTGGTCCCAAGTTTACGTGCATCGATCCAACCGGCGAGCAGCCTCTGACCGGAATGGTTGTCGAGATCGCCAAGGTAAATTACTCCCTATCCAGGAGACACCTAACTAATCGATCGAATAGGACAACGAGGGGCTGGTTACTTGCCTGGATGAGACTAGGCATGGCCTCGAAGACGGCGACTTTGTTACGTTCTCCGAAGTCAAAGGTCTCGAGGAGCTCAATGGATGCGAGCCCAGGAAGGTCACAGTCAAAGGACCTTATACCTTCTCGATTGGTGACACTTCGGGCCTCAGCGGCAATTATGTATCGGGTGGTATCTTTACTCAAGTCAAAATGCCAAAGATCATCGATTTTGTGAGTTGTATGCGACATCATTTGAACTAGTGTACTAATTCTGCCTCCAAAGAAATCCCTTCGAGAGTCGCTCAAGTCCCCTGAATACTTTATGACCGACTTTGCTAAATTCGATCGTCCAGCAACGCTCCATGCAGGATTCCAAGCACTGTCGGCTTTCCGTGACAAGAACGGACACCTACCCAAACCTCGTAACCCTGAAGACGCAGAGACAGTAGTTGTGCTGGCCAAGGAGATCGCTGGTGGTGATGCTGAAGATCTGAACACCAAAGTCATTCAGGAACTCGCGTTCCAGGCCACCGGTGATCTTTCCCCACTCAACGCTGTCATTGGTGGATTTGTCGCACAAGAGGCACTCAAGGCCGTTTCCGCCAAGTTCCATCCTATGATTCAGCATTTGTACTTTGACTCTCTGGAGTCTATGCCTGCAGAGGTCCCGACCGAGCAGGACGCAGCACCTCAACAGTCGCGCTACGACGGCCAGATCGCGGTCTTTGGCTCGAAATTCCAAAGCAAGATTGCAGATCACAGGCAGTTCCTGGTCGGAAGCGGAGCGATTGGGTGCGAGATGCTCAAAAATTGGTCGCTTATGGGTCTCGCCTCGGGGCCCAAGGGCGTAATTCATGTCACGGATCTAGACACGATCGAAAAGAGTAACCTTAACCGCCAGTTCCTGTTCCGCGCCAAGGATCTCGGGAAATTCAAGAGCGAGCAAGCCGCGGCTGCTGTAGCCGATATGAACCCCGACCTGCAGGGGAAAATCATCAGCCATCAAGATGCGGTGGGGCCAGACACTGAGAGTAAGTAATTTGATGGGCGAGTCTAGCCAAATTACTAAGGTTACGTCTAATAGACATTTATGGTGACGAGTTCTTTGATAGCCTAGATGGGGTTACAAATGCATTGGATAACATCAAAGCTCGTATGTTTATGCGATATCGACTAGTCTTATACGTACTGATCATGCCTATTGTCAAGGATTATACATGGATCAACGCTGCGTGTTCTTCCAAAAGCCGTTACTGGAGTCTGGAACGTTGGGTACCAAGGGTAACACTCAAGTGGTTGTACCCCATTTGACCGAGTCATACTCGTCCTCTCAAGACCCCCCAGAGAAGGAAACACCCTCTTGCACGGTCAAGAACTTCCCCAACCAAATCCAACACACCATTGAAGTAAGTCCGGTCTGGACTCTAACGTGTGGGGGTAACTGATGTGTGCCTGGGTCCTCCAGTGGGCGAGGCAACAGTTCGATTCGCTATTCGTCAAGCCTGTGCAGAGCGTCAATTCATACCTATCTGAGCCGAACTTCATCGAGAGCACGCTCAAGTATGGTGGCCAGTCGAGCGAGCAGATCAAGCAGATCCATGACTATCTGGTCGCGAGCAAGCCTTTGACATTTGAGGAGTGCATTGTCTGGGCAAGGATGCAGTTCGAGGAAAACTATGTCAATGCGATCAAGCAGCTCCTCTTCAGCCTTCCAAAGGACGCGGTAGGTTTCCCGAAATTCCGAGTCTCGGCCGGATGCTCACGGTATTTGGTATTGTTAGACGACTAGCACCGGTCAGCCATTCTGGTCTGGACCCAAGCGAGCTCCAGACCCGTTGGTATTCAACCCCGAGGAGGTGCGTCAAGCGTTCTCTACTGTAACTCCGCTCAGTCATTTATCATCCTTCCTATAGCCTACTCACCTTGATTATATCATCGCCGCTGCGAATCTGCACGCATACAATTACGGTTTGAAAGGAAGCACAGATCCAGCTCTGTTCAAGCGAGTGGCCAGCGCCGTAGCCGTTCCCGAGTTTACTCCTCGTCAGGGTGTCAAGATTCAGATCAATGAGAACGACGCACCGCAAGAGGGTGGCGGAGGTAATCAAACTAAACTCTCGAGTGAAACATACTTGCTAATAAGTACTCCTTAGCTGGCATTGATGCTGATGACCTGGCCAATCACCTGCCTTCGCCGTCGTCTCTCGCCGGATATCGTCTCAATCCAGTAGAGTTTGAAAAGGACGATGACACCAATCACCATATCGACTTCATCACGTCTGCGTCCAACTTGCGAGCACTGAATTACTCGATTCAACCGGCGAGCCGCCATCAGACCAAACAGATCGCCGGAAAAATCATCCCTGCAATTGCTACCACGACTTCGCTTGTAACTGGCTTGGTCTGTTTGGAACTTTACAAGGTAATATACAAAACAACTAGTTGGCTCGATTACTGACGTAGGTGAGTAGATCATCGATGGCAAAAGCAAGCTTGAGGACTATAAGAATGGATTTGTGAACTTGGCACTACCATTCTTCGGGTTCTCCGAGCCGATCGCTGCTGCAAAGAATAAGGTAGACACGGTCCCGTAAATTCATATCAATGACACTGACGATTTTGTGCAGTATGGAGAGACTACATGGACACTATGGGACCGCTTCGAGTTCAAGAATAACCCAACTCTGAAAGAGCTTTTGGATTGGTTCCAGACTAACCACAAGCTGGATATCTCGATGGTCTCACAAGGCGTTTCTATGCTCTGGTCCTCGTTCACACCCCCCAAGAAGGTCAGCACTTCCCCAGTGTACGCCTAAAGTGTTTTCCTTATTCTACAACAGAGCCAAGAACGTTTGCCCATGAAGATGAGTGCGCTCGTAGAGCATGTCAGCAAGAAGGCTATTCCTCCGTGGACGAAGAACCTGATTGTTGAAGTGATCGCGTCCGATGAGGAAGGTGAAGATGTCGAGGTAAATATTGGCATCAACTACGCGCCATGTCCGCTAATACCCCACTCATTAGATCCCCTTCATTGTTATCAAGATTTAGAGATGCTGTCGAAACCGTTTGTATTCTCATACCGCCACTATACATGTACCAATTCCCAACTACACAAATGAAATAAAGGATCCTTGTAGTCATAAATTCGTGAAAGAAAACCAATATGCAACACGTTGTACAGCTGCTCATCCCACCCAGCAAACAGTCAAGGACAGCTATTTTACTGCTGTTTAAGAGTTGAAGGCACGACTTGAATGCTGGTAGCGGAACTGCCCCCATCTTCCTCGATATCACGAGGCTCCTTTTGGAAAGAAGGATTGTAGAAAAACATGAAGGGAAGTGCTACAAGCAGTGCCTGTGGAGACGTGTAAACGCTACGATCGCAGCACTGCCCGATATAGGAAGCTCACCCCTACTACATTTCCCAAGAAGGAAGCGATCAAACTCTTTTTGATATAGTCGGCTACTGTCATCTATGGGAGGCGTCGTCAATAATTTGGACTCTGGGTTATGCTCTCGCATACCTTTGCGCCCATCATAATACCCAAAGGAATAAAGAACCTATATAAATGTCATTATTACGCGTATATGCAAGCACTGTTGCATTCGGACTAACATGTTAGCTGAAAAAATGCTAGTTAATCATTGTCGTTCTAACAGGTGTTGACCAACTCACCGACAACTGTTTCCATAATAAAACACGTTTTTTGTAGAGAGAGAGAGAGGATATTATTAACATAAGGCTACGTGATTACCGTAGTAATACGCACCGTGATCGAAGCCTGCAGCGACGAAAACGAAGATCGGGATGAATATAGCGATAATCTATGCTTCATGTAAGTTCAACTATGTGGTTACTGAGGGCTGTGGTACCGACTTTTGAAACGACCTCACTCGCGGCCATCGCTTGCCAGACAGCAATGCATACCAGCCAGTTGCACCCTGAAAATAGATCAGCCTTACGACATCTCGTAGCCGCTAGTTTGTACAAACCGATGCCACGTAAAAAGATCTGATGCCAGTGAGGATCCATCGCTTTGTGGCTACCCGTACGAAGGTTATGACCATGTGTTGTATGCGCTTCGAAACGACGTACATCACGAAATTCCTTATGTAGGTAGGGTATGGCTCGGCAGCCAGTATGCCGGAGGCTGTGAATATAGGTGAGCTCACGCTTTCAACTATTCGTAAGCGATATCCCACCTTTGGTCAAAACGCCGGCAAAGAATAGACTTCCCGTGAGGTTTCCAAAAAGCACTTGATTTGTATGGCTTAGCTTGAGTGTTCTCGTCAAGGGCATGGTGGGTTTACCTATGGTCCAGTTAAGTGGAATCGAATACCATGGTGCCGCCCTCTTGATCATGAGCATAGGAACAGTCTATGAATAGTATATATGCGCTCTTCAGATACTTCTGGCGCTGTGGCAATGGGGTTGGTACCATTTACCATCATGTTGCTCGTCAAAAGCTCCTGTCCTTGTAGCACAATCCTGGAGCCGATCTGTTTAGGTACCCCCCGGGCTGTAGTCGTGATAACTTACATCACGAGGCCTACTGGGAAGACTAGTCCACCAAGGATCTTGACCAAGCCTGGGTTTGTACTCGTCAAGCCGGCGGAGCCCCCAGATATGATGACATGCAAAAGGCCTCCGAAAGATAAGAAAACACCGGCGATAAACTGAGACAAATTCAAATAAGCTTAACAACGATGTTGAACGCGACGAACTTGCTACTTACGGCCTTGAAAAACACTAGGTCGAGCCGCTGCCTATTCTTGGCTAGAGCTGTTTCAAACATCTTCTGCGCCGTCAGCGCGGGTGTGAGTGTAGTTTCCGTCATGTTTATCGTGTCAAGTTTCTTGTCGTTAGCAATGAAGCAGGAGCGGGCCCCCACACCGTTTAATTGATCGAGGCTTGGCGAGTAGCGGACTGGCGGAGACGATGGCAAAGCCAATGGCCGAGGGGACGAAGCCTGGTGCGGAGGGGAGAGATGCGACCAGGGGGCCTGGCTCAGAAGCTGATATATAGCTGCTTACTAGTTGCATGTAAGTTATCTTCGGACAGCAACGTACCCACAGGGAATGGAAGCTTTGGAAGAATGTATTTTTGGTGGAGTGAGCTGCTGCCGAGCCAATGAACAACTACGGCACTTTTACCCCGAGAAGAGAAGATCACAACAGCATGCCCGCGTACAGCTTCTATGACTTGGTTATCTAGGAGAACGGGGATTCATTGGGCTCTGGTGGAGACGATTCACAAGATGGCAGCCAGACTAGGCATAACGTACTTAAATCTAGTTGCTTAGACTTACCAACAACCGTACCACAAAATGTGTGCGAGGTGAAATGCTTTGAGGAACATCAACCCCTGCCTGTGGCCGGTGAAATGATTTGTTATTTTTAGAACCTGGAACAATCACTGACAAATAATTACCCAAAACGAAACCGCATCTAAGTAGCGCGGCGGCTACTACGCGCGGCTAAGCTCAGACATGTTATTGCGAGTCGAAAGAACCGGTGTCAGACGCTCTGATTGCCATATAATGAGCGTGCGCTTGTAGTTCGATAGCTTGGATTTCTTTGTGCGCGGACGCCTAGAGTAAAATAATTTGTATATGCTCGAATCGAGAAGGCCCTATGCGGACGATCAAGAAAATTATGTACAGGAAAGCGATACATCAATCGTACACTATCAACATAAAAATTCACCTTGCAGCAATCCTTAGTCTCGCATGCGTTTAGTGTGATGAAGCACATTTTGCTCCCGTTTTGATTGAAATCTTTGCCACATCTGTCTAGTCTCCCACGCCATTCTCCATTCGTGGTATTCTTGTCACAGAAACCTTTCAAATAAATCTTCGGGGTCGAACTCGCCACTTAGCATCTCCACGCTCGATGGCAAAACTCCGGTTTCGAACACTTGGGCAACCAATGTGTCCCATATGGCATTGCTCATCTCTGCTGGTCCAAGTGAGTCTGCAACCAACACCGGGTTCTGGGCAAGCATCCGATGCGCGCGATCCATCTCTGCAGAGAGAAGTGGGTCGAATAGATGATGTGGGTGCCGGGGAGAGTAATGTTGAGGCGGGACGTTCATCGGGACCGGTGGGGGATTGAAACCATCTCCTTCTGCAAGTGGCAACCCTCGCGTTGAGAGAGAACGGTTGCGAACAATATGGAGAGCTTTGACGCTTTCAGATGCGACATGGTGGAAGGAAGACATCGACCTTAAGAGGCTCTGGCCGGCGCGTACCCAGTAGTCAATGTCTTCGGCTAAAGGATGATTAGGTTGGAGAACCAGGACTGACGCTAGTGTGACTAGAGGGTATGAGTTTGAACATCACGGATCGTTAAGCAATGCAAGATGGTCGATTGTCAGCACGAGCTAGTAATACGCTATTACTCTTGTACTCACGTGCAGCATCAAATGCAGAATTAACGCACAGAAACCACCGAAGGTGATGCCTCGGGCTCTGAGAGTGCATAACCTGCTGAAATGCAAGTAGCCGTATGCTAAAGTCAAGAGTTAGCTTGTTGCATTTGTTGAAAATTTAATACGCGCAAAACACACCAAACTTGAATACAAACATCACACGCGTACTGATCAAACAATTCTTGGTGCTGTTGGTTTTCAGGCTCATAGGGAGGAACGTCGCGCTTGAAGACGAATGGTCGCTAGAGAAATCCACGCCACGTGAATTGGTTTCATGTCTGGCTTTAAGGAACAAAGGTTTCCAACGAACTCACAAGCAACAGTATCCTCGCATGATGCACTTGCAGCATTAGTGTTTGGTTCTGGAATAGAATGTAGGGCCTTGCACCCGTTTCCCCTGAACCAGGCCGGAAAGCGATGGGTAGCGAATGTTCGAAGATACGAATTTCATGCTCCATGTGGAGAATCGTGCGATACGTTGGCATAAGAATACTGAAGCAGTGGTCGAAGATATCGCCAACGACTCGAGCCCAGCTTATTTGTAACAGCTGAAATGCTGAAAACGGAAGAATGAGACCCCATCACTTGAGCACAACGAGAAATCGAGGGTAAAAGCGTACTATGTTCTGTAGGTTGAGCGATAGGATGTGATATGAGTTCCCGTTCCTCAATAAGTTCTGCCTATTTGAGTTGCTCCATCAGGCGAGTCACTCGAAATGTATTCAAATCCTAATAGCCTACCTGATCTGCATTGAGTGGTAACCGACAGTCGCAGTGAGAGTTATGAATGATATATGGCCGGCATAGAACGAAATTTTGGAGCCTTTTAGAAGTTAGCATGAGAAACCGGAACGAGTCGCGCAGTACAGACCGGTCATGTGTATATAGGATCCACCAGAGCCTTCGTCGCTGTTCTGCTTCTACCGGGTTCATATGCCACTTCGTTTCGCCGTCTCGATGCATACCCACTAGTTCAAATTGAGATAGGAATGGTGTTATAAAACGAGGAACGTACTGGATTGTGCAGTCCGAATAGCGGAACCTAGAATATCAAGATGTATTTAGCATTGCCTACGAAACTTTACTTAAGACATACCGATAGTTGCATAATATTCAATCATGTTCCCTTCATTCTCTAGATATATGGTTATTAAAATCATTGCCGAAATACGTTCAAGAGTCGGGCCTTGAGTGCGCTCGCTATGAGCCAGCATGGTGCGAGCAAAGTGGAACATCTTCTGCCGCAGTGCGTCCCGATCGAGGGCGCTTTCAGCTAATATAGCCTAAGAAGAGGTGTGTGACACTTGCAAGCAAATTGGATTTTTAGATGGCTTACCTGTGCGTCTGCGTCTCCACAGAATTGTAGGGTCAACGCACACATGGCAGCTAATAGTACGCAAAAGTCGAGGTCTGGCACAGTTTGTGGGCGCCCGGAGAAGAACTCGAGATAGGCATCATAGAACACGGGTTTGTGTACAGCAACACAATACCAGTGGATCGAAGACGCTTCAAAAAAATAGCGCGCAAGCTGACCGGTGACATGCGGCGAGGCAGGAAAACTCGCGACCGGGTCGGCAGGGTTGGGTTCATCCAGAGGATGTGGTTTAGTTGCGCCAAACTACGAGAAAAAAGTAATTAGACGCTACGAGTGAGTGCTTGAAACCCGTAGAGGCGTACTTGAGAGAATAGAGCGGCGAGAGGGTTGTCTCCTGCGCCTTGGGACAACTGTCCTAGCGCGGCGGCTGCGTCTTGCACGGCTCTCTCAGGAACGGGTCGAGGTTGTCGGATGATATCATGAACCGCCGGGTTGGCCGACAAGAGTGCGGCCATATCCGCTTCTGACATGTTTGCCTGGCCATACGAAGCCCGCACGAGAGCCTCGAGCTGCTCAATGCGTTGTGCCAGGCGTGCAGATTCCGAAGTGTCGATCACAGATGGCCTGAGTGACGAAGTAAGTGAGTGGGCGGGCGGAAAAACGGCAACACTTACTTGCGCACTTGCGTGGGGGGACTCTCCATGATGCACTGGTCCGCCATGCCGCGCTTGACACTTGGAACATAACTGAGAGCGCGTGCGACGCTAAAACCGAACTGCCTACCATCTTGAGCATGGGTTTCCACGATCACACTGAAGATGGACGTCAGTTCGGTCGAAACGCATGTTCAGGGGAGCTTACTTGTTGCTTCCGTCGGTGGCACTCTAAAATATACAAGCGACAAAGGTGAATAGATCAGACCAAGGTAGCTCAGATTAAAATTACCTGTACAACTCCTGTAATTCCGATGAGATTCGTCCCACTTCAGCCTCTCATCCGCACGGACTTACAAGGTAACGCGGTTCCTTTTTAGCTTTTTCTTTGGCGGACTTAAGACAGGCGTATCCGCTGCCGGCGGTGTGGGAGAAGACTGTTCCGGGACCGAGCTTGCAGTCGCTGTCGTCGTCATCGCACAGAGGGACGGCGCACCAAACTTGCCATCGTCAAGTTCCCTCCCTCGACATGTGTTTGGGATGCTTTGGCCATATGCACGTGCAGCCACAACACGCCTAATACGTACAACAATGCTTCTGTCCCAGACACGCTACAGCGCATATGTTCATCTCACGCTATTATATACACGTAATATCATTCTTGGACCCATATACAGTTTATTCACCATACAAATACTGCTCATCTGGTTAGCCGCATATAGTTAGCTTTGTACAGCTCGCTTACCTCGACTTCGTCAACCCCTTCGCCCTCCGAAAACTGGCCGGTTCTGGGCACTGGTCCACTAGGCAATTCTACGTCTTCTTCTAGAGCAGTCCCATCATCCAATCCAAATGGTAGCACGGGCCGCAACCCAGTCCCTGAACTCGACCTCCGTCCAACGGGTGATTTCGGCATGGCTGACAGTGTCTTTGGGCTCATATGCTACAATAATGGTATAAGTTGAGTCGCAACGGCCAGGAACGAAACTTACCGCCCAGTTATTATGATTCTCATCCACGGAACTAGCATCTGAGCTGTCGCTCCTCGATTCATCTCCTAGGATGTTAATCGACCCAATGCTCTCAGAATCACTAATCCCATCCGCCAACTCCGACGATATCTTAGATAGCTGCCTCCATGCTGACTCTCCTCCATCTCCTGCAACCACATGCTCCTCTCTCGCCGGCCCTCCAGCAGAAACCGACTGGAATAGCGCGTCGGCAGCCTCAGCTTGATAGTTGTCGCGCTCGCCTAGGTCAGATAAATACTCTTCATACTCAGCCTCAAATGCAGCATCTTCAGGGATGAAGGGCAAAAAGTGTGATGGATCCGCGACGCGTGACTTGAGGGGAGGGAAGACATCGGCTTCAGCTGGAGTACTAGGTGTACCGTGCGGACGAGGAATTTCGCCACCTCCGCCCACTCCTAGTGCATCTAGGGTTGGAGCGGATTGGCTCGAGTTCCGGCGGTGCTGCTGCGAAGGGAGGGTTGCCGCGGCCGTGCCATAACGTTTAGTGTTGTCTGATGGGGGGTTGAGTCAAATGCGCAATTGAAGGAGAGGACCGCGTACAAAACTTAACCAGAGTACGGAGTGCTTGCTCTTGAACCTGGCAGCAGATGTCAACGGGTTGGGGCAAATAGACAAGGCTTCCCACATACCATAGCATCAACCACGTCGTCCACCTCGGCTCCTGACAGCCACTCGTCCCTCAAATCCGGTCGGCAATGCAAATAAATCAGCGTAATAACCTTCATGTTTGCTGTTCCAGTAAATATTGAGCAATCTTATTGAAGGCAGAACCAAGACACACGCACATTGCCTCCATTTTCGACCACAATACGGAACTTGACTCTTTAGTAGCTTCAAGACGTGAAGTTGTAGTATAGGGTGAGTGACCTTCAAAATCCTTTTTAGGATAGCCTATACAGTAACTTACACATCAACAACCGTCCATGGCTCATTGAAACCTGGGCTTACTGAGCTTTTGTATTGAACAAGTAGCCAAATCCGATGACTCCTACCCTTGCTCAATTTTTGCACGATTTTTACGAAATTAATGTTGGCAAAGAAATTACGCCATGAAAAATCAGTGATTAATTCCACATCGTCTTCGACCCGTGGAGGCTGGGAGGACTGGGAAAGCATGTTGTCTTCGGGGCGCTCGGCGGTGGCATTGCGGGAAAAGTTAAGATTGCAGAAACGGAAGAAACTAAATCTGCCTTAGATTTTGGTAAGTATAAATAGCATTGCACGCACTTGAACTCTGGGATTTCATTCTTGGCAACAATCACGCTTGAGACTTCTTGCATCCCGAACATCTTCAATACTAGGAGAATGCAATTACTATCCAACAGTAATTGGCCAAGGTGGTGGAACTTCATGATATCTGTGCGACCAATTCAGCGATTGTTTGACTCCACATGAAATTACATACGGGATGCTTTGAACCATTTGAGCGTAAGCATTAGAATCGCTGAAACGGCTTTGCTCGTTATTTCTCGATGACGCATGACATCAATTTCTTCGGGGGATGGAGGGGGCTGCATTGGCATTTCTACAATTCGTACAGGAGGGTATTAGTCAATAAGATACGCACAATGGCTGGATGAGTGACGGCGAAACCGTCTGCCTACCGTTAACGCTAAACCCAGACTGCGAACTATTTGGTGGTGGTCCGCCTGTAGCAGTAACAGTCGCGAGCAACAATTTCAGCAACACGATCACACATGGTTGCAATAGAGGAAGGATAGCTGACTATTCGGGATATATGTCAGATGGGATCAATAGCTAATAAACCAGAACTCACGTATATGCTTTCGATTCTCCTCAGTCGGATTAAATCTTGTTTCTTCTCCCGCAGTTTCCGTCGTTCCTTGCCACCAGTATCTGCACCGTTATTCAGAGCCTCCTCAACCTCCTGTATCAGTAGCTCAAGCTTTTTTATGTCGCTCGGCCCAGCGACACCTTCAACTACGTCCTCTGATCTCCCGAACGAGCTCGGCACGCCAACGCCAACACCGTTGCCGACTCCGACGCTGACGCCGCTCCCTTTCTCTCCGCCCATCCCCGTAGACGCCACGCTCTTATTAGCCGCATTTCCAAACGTGACGCTACCATCCACTCCACTTTCCTCCTTCCAGCATGCCTCTCGCACCTCCCACATCTGCCAAAGGGCCAAGCTTATATGCATATGCTTCTTATACAGTCTCTCCGCTTCCTCCACCGCGATTGGCACCGTCCCCGTTGTGCGACTAAACGGAAACACAAACGGTCTGGTTTGATCGGTCTGGAACTGGAGTTTCTTCAACTTTGGGTTCGGTATGTTTAGGTTTGGATTCTGCATGTGTGGCGGTGGAGAAGGGGCAGGAGTGCCTATTCCCATCCCAGTTCCCATGTTCATTTGCATTGGGTCGTGCATGGGATGACCGGATTGGTTTTGTTCGGATTGGGCTTGGTGGTAGGGAGGTCGTACAGGTATCGGCGAGAGTGCAGTAGCAAGTCGTTCAACCGTAATCTCTTTGTCGGATTTTGGCGCAGCAGGTACGAAGGTAGGATATTTGACGGCTGATTCATGTCTGAACGTGCTAAAATCGATTGGCGTGGATTTGATGGCTTGCTCTGCGCATCCATAAATCCAAGACCCGAATATGAGGTTTATGGACTAACCTTGCTCCATCTCTCTCAACCCCGCTAGCTCTCGGCCAAGTTTCTTCACACGATCAAGCTCCTTAATACCTCCCAGACAAGTCAAGAGGCTCTTCCATAGCACTAAGAGGAGCTACAAACAAGCTCAGTTAGGGTAGGAAGGTAATCATTATCTTCAAACCTTTTTGACTGGATACCCTCTTAAGCTTTTTTCCTTCAGTGAGGCCACTAGACCGAACAAGTATGTAGGCAACGGAGGATCGAGGCTCACTGTGGACAGAGAGTCAATAACAGGTCACAGAAATTGTATGCCACCTACTAAGCTCGTCACCAAAATCTTCGTCTCCCTTCATTACCTCGACCATGAAATAGAGAATTGCATAATACATAGACAGCTCGGTGTTGACTTCTTCTATAAAGTCTTGCTTTTCCGCTTGAGAAATCCCGAGGTGGCGGGTATCAGATTCGGAAATATTGCTATTTATAAGAAACATGGAGTTGTCAACGAGATATTTTATTGAGATGGGAAGAGCCAATCGCCTCCGTACCTCAGAACGTCGTGTTTAGAGCTACTGATTTTGATTGCGTCGACGATACGACTAAGCCCATCGGCACTACGAACCAGTTTCGCGTTGTCAATTATCCAATGCAACTGGTGCTCTGGAGAAGTGGTCTCCGCAAAGGTTCCTGGTCAGTAAACGGAATGAGTAAAGTCACAAATACATAAACGTATGCTTATACCTTGCAGTATATAAAGCAGCCGTCTTGCGTTGACAAATCTCTTCTCAGCATCTCGGTGCTCCAGGCTTTCGAGAAGTAGTTCAACGTGCGCTTTCCTATCCGCCAAAGAGCTCTTGGTCCACTCTATACATGTTTAGGTAATAATAGACAATAAAAAGCCATCTGAGTATGCTCACCTCCATTAAATGAACCCTCCCAAGCTCGCATATTTTCGGCGTACTGTGGTACCTCAACATACGAGAAGAACTCGTCTATTTCGTTGAAAACAGTGTCTTCGTCGTCGTACCTAAAATCAAATCGTTGTTGCTTTTGGATGCAAATGAGTCAAGTCATTCGATCAAGACGAAAGTCAACATACGCGTTGCTTGGGTTGTGGCCCCACCATAGACTTAAGCTGACCAAGGGTAATAGAGTCCATGGATGAAGACTCTTCGTCCATCATTTGCTGGTTCTGAGGAGAAGGCCTCATGAAAGACAGCGCCGAGAAATCCATTTTGGATGAGGGCGGCGGCTGGAGATACACGCGACAAAGTGTTTACGTGGTTATGTAAGCTGATTGTCAGACCCGCCCTCGTACGAAGCTGTGTATTGTTTGGCAAATTGCAGAGAGAACACTGCGGAGCAGAAGACATGGAAAAACATAGATGGAAAAACCACATGAACCGTGCAGAAGGGAAGGTTAGAGTAAATACTGTGCCCGCAAATAGGGGCTGGCGATCCCTTGTATGCGCGTTCGCGTCCACATTGCTTTATATGTAAATTTGGGACATTCAGGGGCAATCATACAGGTCACAGTATTCGACTCTGTCTTTGACCACAAATTGTTATTTGTAGCCATACTGAGGGTTCAGGACTGTTCAAAAAAAGCGAGACACACAAAATGTCCGCAATCGATCTTCTTGAGCATATGCATATCCAGTGTAGCAGATTTACATGGCTATAGATAAAACAGAATATAGGATATTCTCCCACTAACTAGGGGCAATAGGTGATAGTAAAGTCGGACTTGGAACATGCGCGCACGGCTAAGTACCATCAAATTAGCTGAACGCGTTAGAACGGCTATATGTTTGGCGTACCTTGGTCAACGGGGCCAGTGCCACCACAGGTTCCGGACATATCGCCAGGGCGGTATGCCTAGTGAAGAACTATCAGCCACGAACGACGCATATAACGCATTTGAATTTACCTGGTTGCATGGGCAGCCAGCAGACGTGCAAATCAAGCTATCACAGCCCGATGTAATCTTCTGGGGCTGAAAATGCACAATATTGTCAAGCGGCGAACCAGAGTTGTAGTTCAAGAACTCCTACCACAGAGTACGCCTGGATGTTGGATATATCATAGTAGTTCAAACCACCGGCGTTCATATTAAACTCGGTCATGGAACATGCCTATGCTGCGGTTTAGTTCTAGAAACCAGGGCTACGGAGCGAAGGGCTTACACCATAACAACTATTGGCGCATACACCAGAAGCTGTCTTGTCGCAGATACGGCCGTCCCAGCCGTCGGGAACGGTGATGGCTTTGCTTCCCCCAGCGGGAATGTCCTGGTTGGGGGCACCAGTATAGGCAGCGCCGCTCCAGGTGTGCACGTACATGCCAACACCACTGTTACTAGTGGTTTAGTAGTCAGACTTTTGGGTGCTCAATTTGCTTACTAGCTACAGTTGTTCTTGAGTGTAATTTTGTGTGATGCCTGGACACTGGAAGCCAAGGTGGCAACAGCGGAGAGTACAGCAGCTGCAGAGAAGTGCATATCAGTTAGATACTAGCTAAGTCGGAAGGTGGTGTTGGAGTTGAGACTGGACTGATGGATTTCTGGTTGGGTCCAGCTCGATGTTTATAGAGGTATATATCGAGGGCCGGCTGGTGCCAAGCTATAGGTTCATACGCGGGTCGGAGCGCGTATGTCGGCTTTTCGATATCTCGGGGCCCACGGCGAGAACGGCTCAGTTGGAACACAAGCACAATCAACACAACAAGAATGATGTGCCGCTTAAACACCTTGGATACTTAGACCTCAGCTTCAATATCCTTCTACGGCATGAAATCTCGGCTGGCCTTGATTATCTTCGGGTGGACTTCCTAGTCAGTTCGAGTCATGCGTTTCGTTGGATGCGGCTACCTCTGCCGTCGGCTCTTCTTTAGCGATCTCGGATAGGCATATCGAGTAGTAAATAACAATAGATTTTATGTGGCACGAGCGAATTCAAAACGCTATAGAGTATGTTTTAAGCTATTAAGTGACTGTAAACCGCAGTAATGCGTAGTCGAACGAATGTATAGGTCAAGATATTGCAATAATTTTTATGAGCTTTATTTGTTATCTCTCTTCGATACAAAATTAATGATAGCGCAATATATATGTAGGTGTGCTTCAAAGAGATGGTCTGTCCTGAGGCGAGCGCTTGATCATCAATCAGAAGGTACCCAAAAGGACAAACAAAACCAACCAAGCTGCAGGAAGATTCGAGTACAGACCAAGCCAGGAGTGTCGATTTTACGTGTAGTAGTTACCCAGAGGCCCGTAATGATATCACATCGATAAAACGCCCTCACCAAAGCCGTTTGGTTTGTGAGGACTCAACATAGCATCTACTCAGCAATCGAAGTCGTCAGCTGTAAGATAAATGCCCAACGTTTAACCATCAACGTGTATGATATCTCTGAGTAGTTTCGGCGCAACGATTAATGCGTTATATCAATGTAATTTACACACGCATCAAGGTAAATTACATAGATAGACCGGGAGACCTATTACGGGCAATAGGTGATAGTGAAATCGCCACCCGCGCAGGCACGAACGGCTGTACGACGCGATGGTTAGCAGGCTGCTTCCCGAAATAAACTCCGTTTCGTTACCTTGATCAACAGGGCCGGTGCCGCCGCAAGTTCCAGAGGTGTCGCCAGGGCGGTATGCCTTAAGTTTATCAGTCAGTTTGAGGGCAACTCATATCAAACGCTTTCATCACCTGGTTGCAAGGGCAATAAGCAGACGTGCAGGTTACACTCCCACAGCTCGAAGAGACGGATTGCGCCTATAATTTCACATTGTAATCAATTGATATTCGGCCAAGAGACATATCCGGCTTACCACAGAGTATGCTTGGATGTTGGAGATGTCATAGTAGTTTAGATTACTGTTGGCATTCATGTTGAATTCAACCATAGAGCATGACTGGAGACCTTCTTCAGTATGCATAACTCAGTGAATCAAAAAGAACACGTACACCATAGCAGTTGTTTGCGCATACGCCAGAGGCAGTTTTGTCGCAGATACGACCATCCCAACCATCAGGCACGGTGATAGTGTTGGTGCCTCCAGCAGGAATATCCTGGTTTGGATTTCCGGTATAACGGTTGCCGCTCCAATTGCTCACGTAGGTCCCAACGCCACTGTATAGCGGATTAGAGTTCATTAGAGATTAGGCCACATCGACATATAATTAGTACGTACTAGCCGCACTGATTATGAAGCCTAATGGTGTGAGCGGCCTGGACGCTGGCGACCAGAAGAGTGACAGCGGAGAGTATCGCAGTGGAGAAGTACATGTGTTCTTGTCTGAGACTCGAGAAGGAGCTGAATGAATACCTGGGTTGATCATCCGCTCTACCAAGAGACCATCATCCTTTATAGTTGAAAACCTATGTTATTTTGAACCTTCGAAGGATTTTTTGGATAAGTTCCCGGGAGTTGTGTGATGCTCTGAGGCTGATAGCACAATCCATAGATAGACAATACTATATGCGGGGAACTCGGTACATTGTTAACTGGGCGTTGCTATTTTGGTTCCATCGGCTAGCGATGTTAGATGATTCGTTTCAGAGGACCGTGCCGTGGACTGTGCGTGCCGAAAGCTTCACGATGAAAGAGTAGTTCTCAGACGCGCGTAGCACTACGCCTAGATTAGTATACCACGCATATATTAGGCGGAGTCGCTTGTGTGTTAGTGGCTGTTTAAGTCGGCGAGTTCGGCGGACAGGAAGCTGGAACATGATTCCGCCAAATACCTAGTTGGTTGGCCGAACAAATATGGTGTCAATGCCGACGGATCCTAGTTGAGTTCTAAGGCCGGTTCGCAAGTACTAGGCTCTAGCTATCCCTCAGAGAGTAAGAGACGTTTGGACCCAAAACAGCAACCCATACATATGCCCCATTGAATAAACCCTTTGCAAGAAATCGGCATAGGACACAGCGGAATGAGGTGAGAAATACAGCACTAAAAGTCATAATAGATACTCGATAGCGAGATAGCTTTACTACAAGATACGCTTTAACCGACTAGTCACTACTCCAGCGCGCCAAACCAGCACACACATGGCCAACGCTGTCGCGGCATAAGTCGCTGAAGGACCAACAGTCCAGTACGCAAAGCAAGCTATAAACATAAAAATCAGTTTGGACCGGAAGACGGAGAATATCGGTTGACTTACCCAACAGGGGCCCGATAGCGCGCCCAAGTTGACCAGATGATCGGAATTCTCCCAGCGTGCGACCAGTGGGGATAGCTTCAGTGTTTTGTGGGACTGTAATGTTCGTATTTGGGTGTATCTCGGGGTTTGTTTTGGTTGGTCCTTGAATAGGTAGGGTTGCCTTTCCTTTTGCGCGCGGTGCTGAAGGGCGTGTCCGCACGGATCCGCTCGACCCAGTCTGGACCGAGCTGCTCAAACCCGTTGCTGGTTTATCGGATGCCCCAGTCGATAATACTGCTTTATTTGATTCCTCATCGCATTGTAAAGAGGCAAGTGCGGTCAGGGAGGACACAACCGTAGCACTGGTGAATGATAGCAGGGCGGCTGCAGCATGAAGCATCCCCACTGCTGCACGAACGTCGCCCTGTGTGCCTGCCTTGCCACCAGAGCCGCGAAGAAGGTGAGGCATCCATGAAAGGATTATGAGAGCTCCCGCGCAACTGATCATTCCTCGGCGAACGAATGCTGGTTCGCCAACGACAGCGGTGGCACGGCGTACATATCCACCTTGTAAAAGCGCGGAAAATATTCCGATTAAGCCGAGGAGTCGTCCATTTTGTGTGTTATTCCAGTCAAGGACTTCGGGTAAAAATATAAGTACCACGGTAATTACTCATGGTAAACATACTCACGATCGAAACTTAGGAAAGTTAGTGTGAATTCAACTCCTGAGAAGAGGCTCAGGAAGGAAAAGTGGAGTCTTCCCAGGTCCTTGAGTAAGAGCTTTCGCTCGCCCAAACTCAACTTCTTGTATTTCCCACGGGCTCCCTCGCCATCATCATCAATTAGAGTAGTTCCTCGAGTTTCGGGTAGGAATGCTGCAAGGAACGCTGTCTCAACCAAGAGAAGCACGAGCGTAAGCATTGCAGGTGTGGCATAAATGTTCAGGTCACGCGCAAAGGCGAAAGGCGCGGGGTGCGTTGAGAAATATGCCCCGATGGGAGGGCCGATAGTGAAGCAGATCGAAAAGGCAATGCCAACAAACATGAGCGCGGCTGAGCGTCGAGCGGGAGGGGTGATATCCGAAAGAATAGCTCTGCGTATGGTTAAAAGTAGGCATGGTATATGACCATATAAACTCACATGGATAGTTGAACATTCCCTTCGCTAATACCTCCGATTGCTCGAGACAACATAAACGAAGCAAAAGAAGTGGATTGAATCCAGCTATGCAGACTTAGTAACATGTACACGTGCGGATGCTTGGACTCACACAATGGCCGACAATATGTTCCCAAGCATGCTAACCAGTAGCACCCTTTTCCTCCCATATTTGTCCGACAGGCTGCCGATGTGTGGTGATATAAAGAATTGGAGGGAACTGGGAACTAAATGTGAGGTGGAACTTCTTCAGAACTTGATAAATAGCCTACCTAAACAGAGATCCCATAAGGCCCTACATAAGCACCGTTAGTGTGATGGCTAGCACCAAGCGGGAGAAAATTAAACGTGCTCCAAGCAGAACCACATCCCACTTGCGTTGAACCGCGTGGGGCGCGACCCGTCCCCTTAGCTGCGATATCTTCTTCAAGGTTGTTGCCAGCAGTGAGCCATCGGATTCACGAAGAGTGTACCAGTCGATCAAGCGGGGGAAGAGCGGGAGGGGTATGGTAAATGCTAGAACACGGTATGCCAAATGTCAGCCGCCCACCACAGAGCCCAGACCAAGAATTTGCTCACCAAACAGGTCGATGATGAGGGCGAGAACGACGACCCTCTGGATCCACTTCTGTTCTTTTAGCAGCATAGTGCCGTCGTGGTTCCGTGTACGTAGTGCCAGCACCGTGTCGCACTGCAGCCTTTATTCATCCGATTGCAAATGATGGGCAGGCGCCTATTGATGGGCTTCTGGGCGCCGACCGATGCAGTGTGTGGCGAACTCTGACTCTGACTGTATCACCCGCAGTCGCCAGACTATTCGAGAAAATCTGAACAATCGATAAAGACTGCGTGAAACTGTCCATAGATATGCTAGTATACATAGTACGCCATGGGGAGACGAACGAAAATAGAATGGGTATTATCCAAGGACAAATGGATACACAATTGAATCAAGCTGGCGAGTACTTGAAAAGGCCAGATAGACTATGATTCTGAGTATTGAACAGGCAAAGAGCAAGCCGAAGTGACCGGCAAGGCTTTGAAAGACGTCAACTTCATTGCGGCGTATTCTAGTGATTCGTCCAGAGCGGCCGACGTATGTATCATCCTGGTTCATCTCCTTGAACCACTTGATCTTTCAATTAGACAGCTAGGGCTATTTTATCATACCATCCAGAATGTCAGCTCGTTCTAGACCCGCGCTTAAGGGAGCGGGTGCGTCTGTTTTGTCTACACTCGCCTTGCGGCATTAATATCTTCTTCAGTATATGGGAAGCTTGTCTGGGACAAAAGCCCCCGCCCGCCGACCTCTGCCAGCCGACGTAGAATCGTCTCGCTCAATTGGCCAACGATTAAGCGATTTCTGGAACAACACAGTTCTTCCTCTTTTCGTCAGCATGTCGTCCTCGATCAACGCATCCTCAACGGTCGAACCTGCCATACTCGTAGTCTCTCATGGCGCAACCATCAGCAAACTGATTCGAGATACGCTCCTAGTTGAACAAGATTATACGGCAACTTGCGACCTATCTCGCCACGGAATCTACAATACGAGCGTCTCTATATTACGACTCAGCATGACCCGAAACCTTGGAGATGATCCGGGCAATAATGAAGAAGGGGCTGTTGATGTTGGTTTGATATCGGGGGAGCTTATTGCTTTTGCTTCTGTTTCACACCTGGTGAAACGAAAGGACATAGTGACGGAAAACGCTGATGTGCTCGAGTCACAAGGTTGGTTTTCTGGAGGGGATCATTTCCCTGTCCTCGGTTGACCCGTACTTACCGATGTGATATCGCAGGACTTGCCATGCACGGGCAATGAACCAAATTGTACTTTTGCTTAATCGTTATACACCTGCTCTTGTCGCCTTTAGCTAACATGAATGAAATCCAGCAAGTATGTAGCCCCGATGTAGGCGCCCATTAGCATCTCCAAGATAACCTCCACATGGCGCATGTGACTCGACCTTCTTATTCCGCCAAGGCCCGACTATATAACTCTCCGTAGAAACCAAACTAACCAGCAAACGACTACGATGAGTGATGCTCAAAGCATGCTAGTCTACATAGTGCGCCATGGCGAGACGAATGAGAATAGGTTGAATATCATACAAGGGCAAATGGACACACAGCTGAACGATAACGGTGAGCTCCCGCGATGAAAAATACCCATATTGAGATCTATAACCTTCTCAGGCAGAAAGCAGGCAGAAGTGACCGGAGCAGCCTTGAAGAATGTCAATTTTGTTGCAGCATACTCGAGTGATTTAGCCAGGGCAGTAGATGTAAGCCAGAGTTGAAATTTCTTCTTCCGTCCCTTTCAGAGTTATGTTAGACTGCTCGAGCTATTTTGGGGTACCACGAAGGTTGTCAATTATTCCTGGACCGTCGCTTATTGACGTTTGCAAAAGTACTTTTTGCAAGCGCCGAAAAATTTGTCATTTCGCTGGTCGCCAGGTTGAAAGAATCGGCCATATCTCCACTGTTTGGATCTCAGTAGGCTAAATAAATACCGCCAGTTGCTTGCAAGAACAGTACGGATCGATTGATATTAGCTGTATCACTTTGGGTAAAGACCAAAAAATCAACTTCGAGCGAGCTCTTTCCTCTTTTTTTAGCCATTATTCGCCAGCCAAGGATTAGCTGCGCCTCATAAGGAGCCTACTGTACGCCAACAAGCAATTGAGACCTTTTCTAGAGGTGTTGTACGCTGCTCAAGGTGGAAACGCGAAGAGGCCTCCGGGTGTGACTCTTGAATCGACGGTAGATCCTCATCAACATTATAGAATAACCATCTAATATAGTAACATAGTACTTCGAGAATGTTAGTCTCACTTAAGGAACCTACCGGATGTTTCCTCATCGTCGAAAACACGATTTGAGGGTGAAATGTGATTTTTTCAACAAGTAGTTTTCCCGGCAGATGGCTAGTACCATTTGATCCGTACTATGCTCAAGACTACTTTTTGATATCTTATGTGCCTACCGAACCCCAAACAGTGGCGGTACATCCGATTCTTTCGACCGGGGGGATGAGCGAAATGACAAATTTTTCGGCGCTTGCGAAAAGTACTTTTGCAAACCGGTATAAGGGAAATAGTACGCCTTGAGTATACTTTCTCTGATTCTAACGTTAACGCTAGATGTTTTGATAGGATATGGGGAGCTTTACCGGTTTGAAAGGTCCCACCGGACTCCCCGACCCTCCTGATGCCGAAACTTACGAGGAGATGAGCAAGCGTTTGGGTGATTTTTGGGACAACACCCTAGTTCCATTCGCCGTCCATTCATCCGGTTCAGTCCTCGCAGCACCAATCAATGATAAGCCGGAGCCTTCTGCGAACTCAAGTCTAGTTCCCGAACGAGCCATACTTTTGGTGTCTCATGGCGCAGCTATCAAGACACTGATCCGCAGTACTCTCCTGGTCGAACGTGGGTATATGGCCGCTTGTGATGTTTCCCATCACGACATCTACAATAACGGCGTTTCAATTATACGGCTAATGACGAGACTCGAACCCCAAGGGGACGGAATAAATGAATACAAAGCAGGGAAGGTTGGGGAGGCTCTTAGATCACCTCTTGTATCTGGAGAGCTCATCGCTTTTACTTCTATTTCCCACTTGACCGAGCCATCGGAGTAAGTAATAGACAACGTTGGCATACCCAAGTAACAAAATCCGCTCGACTTCCTTGAACTTCCGATATTGTTCTGATGGCATTTGAGTACCTCTCGTCATACCTGTACCGTTTAGGGAGTTTGAGCGAATTATTTCGTGATATGATCGAGCATCGGAGTTTCTCGGGTGACAGAACGGCAGAGCTGTAGTGGCCGAATAGCTGAAATTGTTGCGAAAGCTTATGCAACTTTCGTGTCGTATTTATGTCGATAGATGGGCGTTGCGTGCGCATATATTGATTGATAATGTGCACGCCGGCCTCCAGGCGACCCCCGATCATGACATTTGCAAATCACGCGTGACATCATTCCGATCTCAGCCACCAAGGCTCACCCTCAACATCTCCTTTCGACAGACGCTCCATGTTTTTTCAAACGAGAAATCTTTTTCACTTACGAGTGAACAAATACACTATTGTTCCTCTCTATCTTTACTTGGACGAAAGCCATGTTGACTGGATGAGTCGACGTATTTTGAACGAGATCATTGCAGACCTGAAACCATTGTGAAGTGAACTTGTTACAAGTCTACAACTCGGATACTTAGCTTTCAACATCTCTTTGTTACTAGAATTGGGCCCAAGCTCGCTAAAGAGAGCCATATTGGCGCGTCTGGGTTGAGCGCTAGCGCGATGAAGAAGGCTGGGCAATCCGTGGTTGAAGTACATCGAGGAAGTTAGTATAGCGAACCCCCGAAAAGTCACGTAGTTAATCTCATAGGTACCGCAGAAAACTATCAATTTGCGTATTTCTTGAAACCTGCAGAGTCCTATGACATGATTACCAAGGTGAGCTTACATTGTTAGGACATTTTGGATTCTTACCGGGGTCTTTAGACTCGGGATTTCGTCACAGTAACCGCTGCACTTAATCATCCTGCGCCTACCGAACGTACTCCTACCCCAGAGCCACCCAAATCCAAACGAGCCAAGCCGGCCAGAAAACGTGCACCAAAAGCTAAATCCCGCCCTCGTGTATCATCTGCGGCGAAGAAACGGAAAAGAACCGCGATTGACGATGACGAGGAAGATGCAGAAATGTCAGAAGCGTGGTCTGACCTAGACCAGGAGCTTGAGGAGATAGGAGATGAAGGGAATGACGATACAGCAGCCCCTTCTGGTACTGCCCCAACAAGGCAGTCTGCTCGACAGAGGAAAATAGCTCCGGTTCAAGATATTGACGAAGAAATAGAAGTCGAGGAGATGGCCACAGATACGGCAACCCAGGACGCACCACTCGTAATAGTCAAGTCGGAACCCGACGATGCCTTGGCGTTGGCAAATCTCATCCCGATCTCTGCTGAAGACGAAACCCCCGCTCCTCTTTCGCCAAGCCCAAAGCCGCCTTCAGATCATCTGGTTATAGAAGAGGAAGAAGAAAAGCCGAAGCAGCAGCTACAACTGACCTATACTGGCTACATGATCCCCAGTCGCTGCCTGTGTGTCATAGCAGAGCCCTGGCCTGCTCTTCCAACCACTGCCCAACTTGTCTCCCAGACGGCTAGGCAACGTCGTCGCAAGTCCGCCTCTCCGAAACCCGCCGCCAAGTCACGGCCGTTGTTCCGAGCTGATTCGGATGACGAGGGTGAAGAGGACCGGCCGGCATCTCCTTCTCGATCACCCGAACCCGAATTCGATTCTGACGATGAAGAAGGTCGGCTTCGAATGTTCAGCCAAATGATCAACAAGGTTGGCGAAAGGCGTTCAGGTGTGTCTGCCCGTGGTGGAATTGACGAGTTCGAGGATGATGCCTTGTACGGAGACGCCGACGAAGAAGGGAGAGGGATATAGCGGGCAGCGATGTGGTGTGTTGACTGCGTTTTCTATCTGCGATGCAGGTAGAGCTGTTTCTGCTGGGGCATACCCTTAGGCTTTACTACTGCATATATTTACAGTTGGTTATCGCCCAAACACGTCGGCTTCGGCCGAATTCAGTATATTATGACTATGCATCTTACTCCGAATCATCACTAGGTGCAAATCGCCTTTGCAAGCTATTCAAACGCCTCTCCTTTTTGCTCTCTTTGTCTGGCAGAACGCCCTTTCCACCTTTCCTGAACGCATGCCAATTCGCCTCTATCCTTTTTACGGCGCCCCAATCGTCCTTGTGATTTCTTTCATTAGGGTCGTCTTCTGGGTAACCCCAATCCGCTTCGACCTTCCAGCCTCGTTCTCGAGCAATCAGACACAATACATCCCATGTACGTTGTGTTGTATCTGATATGAACGGAAAGTCGGATTCGACCAGCAAGCGTGTTGGATCGCAAGCTTGGATGAGCTGTATGTGCATAGTGGAGTTGGGTCGAACGTTGATCGCTGTTGAGAGGGAAAGGAATACGTTTTGGTGCGATTTCTTTTGGTACTCGTATGGGTGTAGGTTTATAATAGAACAATTATCACACCCACCTCGATGTTTTTCCAAACGTCTGCACTAAGCGTGCAACTGTGTAGATCGACGTTGATCTTTTCCCAAGCCGTGCCGTGCTGGCTCCTCATCCGTTTCAACAAGTCGACAGTTGCGCCACTAGCCTTGACGCTATGCAAACTGACATTCCGCCCAAGTTCAACCGCAACGCCAATCTGAGCTTCGAGAATCGCAAGCTGATGTTCGAGTGGGACCGTAAACGGTGAAAGCTTCATGCCGTCGTCTCCGACCTGAGGATATCGTACTCTGAATGCACGATCGATGCCAACTTCTCCAAGCATGGCTGTTGGAGAAATTTGGAGATTTCGTCGAACTTCGTCCACGATGGACGACAACGCGCGAGGGGCAGGTAGAGATGGCAAGATTCGTTGAAAGGCGTCTTCGTGATTTTGAGAAGGAGAAAACAGAGTGCGATAATGTTCTTCTGTCGACAGTAGCGTATCGGACAATGATATCTGGTGTGCCCACCATGGGTGGTAGCCTAAATACTCAAAGAAGACGTTACTCTAGCGCGGGTGAAAGATGATTCGATGAGACACACCAAAGCACATGATTGCCCTGTCGCCCATTCGCTCTCCCAACTCTTTGACTTTCTCCTGGTCATGTGTATGCGTAGACATTGCACAGATCTGTCCGAGCTGTACTCCGGCTACATGATCGTCGGGAATAGGTGAACTATCCGTAGGATGACAGTGTACGTCGACAAGGTGACTCAAGACGGATGCGGGTGGCAATGGGTTGCCGGTACTAGTTTCGGGCGCTTCATCTGTAGAACCAGGGCACATGGCGGAGGGCAAGCCAGACGAGTGGAAGTGAAATCAAATTAATAAAACCAGAAAGTGGAGGTCAAAATCAGCCTTGCCGTTGTGATGTCATAACACGTCTCTACGACTTATGAAAGCCCACGATTCCAAACAGACAGAATTCAATTCCATTTACTAAAGCAGACATTGCGATATTCTATACTATAAATGCCAGTCGATACAAGTAACAAACACGTCCACAAACAACATCGCAGTCGAACTGTCCGCGGTGTGAGGTAAATTGAATGCAGGTGTCCGTGACTAAAGAGGATAAAACGTCCGCAAGCGTCCGGGGGTTGTACATATCCTTTTTTGTCGAATGACAGATATAATATATGCGATCGAGATTGGGAGAGACGAGATTTGTCATAGTGGAGAGCGCAGCCCCCGAGAGTATTAGTAGAGTGAGAAAGAAGAGAGAAAAGACAACGTTTCATGTTGCTAATTCACCGATTTGTAGTAGCCTGTTTCTTTGCCGTGTTCCATCAATCCAAAGAAAAAGAGAAATATCGTTTAAAAGTTATTCCCGCCCATCCCTGCATTCGCTCCTGGGTATGGGCTAGGAGGGCCAGGCGAACGAGAAGATTGCAGTCCCTGCTGGGCTTGCATTTGCTGCTGATAGTTTTGCATTTGCAACATTTGCATTTGAAGTTGCTGTTGCTGCAGGGCGATCTGCTGCTGTCCGGGTGGAAGCGTCGAGGGATTCGCCATCGCGTATGGATGCTGCATCGGCTGGGGCGAAGGCGCAGTGCTCATCTTTTGCATCGATTGCAACTACAGTGAGAAACAGCATTCAGTTTGGGAAAGGGTTGGGAGATAAGGTCAATTAAAAACGCGTGGGGGCTCACCTCGTAAAAAGCAAAATCCTGGAGCAGGGACGTCCGAGCAGGGTGCGTGAAGAAAATCCGAAGCATTTCGTGACCAGCTTCAGGCAGCAACTCTTGAGTATCGCGTGAATTGGTTACCGGCTTGCGCTCTTGTGTGTTGCTGAAAATAACCAAAAGCGGGCAGATGGGAAGGACCAAAATCAGCATCAACAGATCCGATGAACAGACTCTCGTAAAACACCTTACTTTAGACGTATGTGACGAAGATTAGCATTTGGGATGTCCCGCACGAAGATCCACCGAACTTTGAACACGCCCTTCCACTTGTCTTGGGCCCAGACGGTGGACGAACGGGTATAGTCCACCGGGGTGAGCATTTCAGCCATGCCGCAAAAGTGGCCACTGCCATCGTGTGCCGCCCGATCAGACCGAGCTCTATGCGGACGCGCAAGAACGGGGGCGACTCACCTTGCATTAACACTAAAGAATAGGTAGATAGGCCCTCGGCCGGCGCACTCTTTGAATGCCTTATCGAGGCGTTTGTTGCCCGGGTCTGTCGAACTCCAAATCTCGTACTTGAGGGATTTGTGCACATCATCTTCTGTGTATGATTTGATCACAAAGTAGCGTGCCTGTACGTACGGAAAGAACCGAATGAATACGATCATCCTGCGAGCTTAAAAGAGTGCCACTTACGAACTGAGGCCGAATGTCAAATGTCGCAGGATTGTAGCCCTTTGCCATAATGAGTGCAGGCATATCGACGGGGCTGAGATACCCGCTTGGGCTCGTGCCGCCATTCCCAGTAGCTCCTGCACCGCCTGCGGACGCGCCACCTTGAGTAGGACTTCCGACAGCCGTATTGACTTGGAGGCGAGTCTGGCCAAGTCCAGGGCTCATGCCTGCTATTCCGCTTGCGTTCATCATTCCCATATTCATTCCCATTCGGGCAAACGACGATGCGTCGAGTCCGGTCATATTCATACCCCCAAAGCCCACCCCAGGCTGCATCATGCCGGCATATCCTTGAGGAAGCGGGGGCACAGGCGGAGCGCCCGACGCGTCGAAACCCCCGTTTCCTCCAGGACGGCCGACAATTCGATCTTTCTGGTCCCACACCACACCGCTGGCCGTAAACGGTTTATCGTCCTGACGCTGACCGGCGTTGCCGTTTTCGTTCTCACGATAGCCAGAGCCTTGCTCGCCAAGTCGGCCATTCCAGCGGCGAAGCTGCGGGATGCCATGGCCGATCGGAGGCACGTAAGCCGCAGCACTCTGAGGCTGTTTGGGCGGAACAGCGGGCGGGGTCAGGTCGGTGATGAGCTGCAGCTTTCCCATTCCGCGGGCGGCGTTGAAGCCGCCTTGAGGACCAATTTGTTGTTGCTGGTTCGATTGAGTTCCAGCAGGCGGCTGAGGTGAATGGGGCCGGAAACGCGGCGGGTGGTTTGGTCCGGGCGAGAGACGGTGCGGAGTTGGAGGGCCAGAAACATCGAGGTTCTGAGAAGGCTGTGACAGTTCCATGCTCCCGAGCGAGCGTTGGATTTCGTCGACCGAGGCATCTTGACGCCATTCCTTGTTTGCAGCAGACGAGACAGGAGGCGTAGTTGGTCCCCAGGGAACACGGCCAATTGGGCTCATCGGCGAGTGACCATGATCGTTGTCTGCATAAGCAGGTGAAGGGGGCGAAGGAGACTGGGCGGCACGTTCGGCAGCCCGTTGGGCGAGGCGCCGGCGACCGGCGGCACCAGCAGCAGCACTTGCGGTAAGGCTTGTATGCCGGCGAACATTAGACGCTGGTGGAGGTGAAACTGACGGACGAGGAGCATAAGGATTGGGTGACAAAGCGCCATTGTTAGATGATTGCGATTGTGATCGGCTATGACTGGGTTGGAAGTATGGATTACTTCCCGAGAGAGGACTGAGAGAAGCTTCGCCATCGGCAAGATGCTGGAGTGGAGATTCAAGTATGGTTGTTAGTACAGAAGGAGCGAATAGCATAGTTGTGGCAAACGCAAGGGTTGATCGGTTGGTGGGGTATATAGGGTGATGGGATTAGAGATGCAGTGCCTACTAACCTCTTCTTCTCTCAAGCCGCGCATGTCATGCTCCCATTCTTCTTCACCCTCGCCGGCATGATCTGCTGCGATGGAGGAGAGGCTGTTGATGTTCCTACCGCTTGGCGAGAGCGTACCCGACTGCGTGCCTGTGCGATTTGACCTGATGGCTATATTTAAAGGAATGCGCAGCCAGCGCAGCATCAGTATTTAGACGGATGTATATAAGCGGGGGATGGCAGCGGAGGATCTGGACTGACCTCGGTGGCGGTTTGTCGGGAGCGATGCGTGACGGTGGAGCAGCGCACCCTTGGCGTCTCCGACGGCGCCTGGGGGAGCGTTCCAAGACTCGCCAGAGTGATCGCCGTCGTCGTAGTATTCTTGGTCCTCTTCGGAGATGGGCGCCCGGTGGGCCGGCCGCACCATACGGGATGACGAGGAGATCGTGTGGACCCGGCGGACGGATGCGCCCCCGAGAGGCGAGACAGTGTCGTTTGGCGATGTGGGGCTGCCGTCCATTTTCGATTATTATTTTTGGGGTGGTTGTCGAGTGGAAAAGGAAACCCAAGAACCACGGCGCCTTGGACTGCGGAAACGGATGTGGAAGGTGCAACGACTTGGCTTGTATTTCACTTGCACTTTGCGGCTGCGCTTCGGTCGTGGGCGGATCCAAGGCAATGCAGATGCACTAGTCCAGTGTCAGCAGATGGAAACGAGAATTAAGCGTCGGTCGACTGAATGGACCGTACAGCCACCATGATGTGATCTGTGTCACGTGATACAATCTGTCGTCATAGCCAACCATACTCGCCCCCACTCACCCTAACCCGCATTAGCCCACATTATAAAATGCCAAAAATCACTGGATACGAAACATTTGGTAGAGCCCAAACTGTTAGCCATAAATGTCACTAATATGTCAACTACCCAGACCTCAGATGGCCGACCAATCTTGCCGGCGATGGAACAGATGCCATGCCAGTCATCCCACCTTGAGCTGCTATATACCATGTCTAAACCCCGCTCGATACTTGCAGGAACCTCGAAGTTGACTATTCGGCCGCATATCTCAAGCTCCAGACTGATGAACCTCTCATAGGATACGGAATGACCTTTACTATCGGTACGCTTCCGTGATACTCGCCTCTCGGTGCCACTAACCCTTTGCCATCCAGGCCGGGGAAACGATATCGTCGGCAGTTCATCTCCGTCTTCTGTCCCAAAGTGTTCACATCACATTCGCAGGTGTGCCACGCCATCCAAGAAGTTGTCAAACGTGTCGTTGGCAAGGACCTCGAAAGCCTATTCGCAGACATGGGCAGCACCTGGAACCTTCTCACATCTGATCCCCAACTACGATGGTGCGTCCCGCTCCAAGTGGCCACAAATCCGTCAACTTATCAATCCCGTCCGTCAGGATCGGACCGTAAGTCCTTGGTTCTCGATCGACATGAATAGATCCCGAGACAAGCGCGCTTTCAGGGAGAAAGGGGTGATCCACCTCGCCACTGCAGCCGTCGACAACGCTATCTGGGACTTGTACGCCAAATCGCGCAAGAAACCACTATGGAAGCTCATCGTTGATATGTCTCCCGTAAGCTCCTGGGCGTCAATTTCCATTTTAGGCTCGCATTCACCGTGCATCCACAGGAAGAGTTGGTCAAATCCACGACGTTCAAGTCAGTCGCACCGCCCAATGAATACAAATCTAGTTTTTTCACACACACACATGTGTGCCCAGATACATCTCGGACGTGCTGACACCGCAAGAGGCGCTGGAGATGCTCCAAGCCAAAGCATCAGGCAAATCGGCGCGTGAGCAGACGGTGCGCGAGGTGGGGTGAGTCCCGACCGCGAGCACCGCACCGGACGGCCCGAACTCACGGTTCAGCTCTCGTTCAGGTACCCCGCATACGTCACTTCTGCCGGATGGCTGCGCTACGACGACCAAAAAGTAGCCCGGCTGATTCGAGAGGTACGCTTTTCATGCGATTTAGAGGGCCGATCTCACACATCAATGACTGGTTAATCATTATTATCTGATCGGCGGGTAGGCTATCAAAGCGGGGTTCACCCATTTCAAGGTACGGGGACCATCCACTCGGGCATTCATCTCAACTTACCGCGTGCTTTTCCCGGCTCAGATGAAAGTAGGCTCCTCGTTGGACGACGATGTTAGGCGAGCGAAACTCATTCGTGCGATTATTGACGACCCTGCGTCGTTTCCTCCCGGCTATGTCCACCCAGACCCTGCAAGCCTAGTGGGGAAGAACGCTGGACCGACCGGGTGTGTCTTGATGATGGATGCGAATCAGGTCGGTCAACCCGAAAAGCTTCCCTTGCGCTCATGCCTCAACTGACCACAACGCCGGCTAATCCTACGTTTCTCCTTGGCTTTCGATGCTTTCCGATGCGCTCCTGTGCTTTACGGCGCTGCTCCTGCGCTTCCGGCCCTCGCTCTTGTGCTTCTGGATCGTAGGTTTGGGATGTTCCCGAGGCCATCGAATACGTTTCTCATCTGGCCGAGGCGAAACCATGGTACGTGCTACCTCTTGTCCCTCCTTCCGGATTCCCGATTCCGAATCGTCGTCCCAGTCGTCCACCCTCGATATTCCGATCATCATACGCGCGCCTGGGCTGGCCCCTATTCTGACCGGCCCCAATGCAGGTTCATCGAGGAGCCCACCGCGCCGGACGACTTTCTCGGTCACGCCGCCATCCGAGCCGGGCTCAAACCGTACGGGATTGGAGTCGCGACGGGCGAACACGCGCACAACCGGGTGGCGTTTAAGCAACTTTTGCAAGCCAACGCGGTCGACGTTGCCCAGCCGGACGCGTGTCGACTGGCTGGGGTGAGTGAAGTGCTGGCCGTGCTTTTGCTCGCTGCCAAGTTTGGCGTGCTCGCATGCTTTCACGCTGGCGGAGTGGGGCTGTGTGAACATACGATCCACCTGAGGTAGGTGGCTTCCTCTGTCAGTTGGACTTGTTTCGAGGGTGGGGCCAGGATAGAGCTGGAATTCGCCAGGGCGCGCTGGAGTGGGGTAATGTCGGTCCCAGAGGGTTGCCGGCCGGAAGCGATGATGAGCTTCGAGCAGTGGCCACACCTCTCTCCATGTTCGGGCATTGCTCACACAGCCCTTGACAACGAGACCCAAATCATTCACACTCTGATCCTGATTCTGGTCGTATCGGCCTGATGGAAAATCAGTATATCATTAACGAGAGAGATGTGCTCGCTCATATGCTTAACTTGTATAGCTTGATCGACTACATCGCTATCACAGGCTCGATGGAGCGAAACGTCCTGGAGTATGCCGAGCACCTACACGAGAACTTTGTACATCCCTGCAAGCTCAACGCACGAGGGCGCTACTGTGTACCGTCTCACGAGGACGAAGGATACAGGTGCGTTTGATATCTCTCTCGACCGTCGTTCCCACCCCGCCCGACATTCAACACCCGACGTGATGTGCATATAAGTTGCCTATCTAGATTTCCCACAACGTCATTCGCGTGACATTCCGTTGCATATCCTTCCTCTAGTCCTACCAATTGAAAAACTGACTCTTCAACACCCCTGATCTTGAATTAGCACCGAGATGCACGAGAGTAGCATCGCGGAGTTTGGATTTCCGCATGGCACGTACTGGCGCTCGGTGAATGAGTAAATAGAGCCAAAAAGCCTTGGCCCACAGGAAAGGAGATGTTCGGATTGGGTAGGTCGTGACCGGAGCGTTCGGCTAGGTTGATAGCCCTGGACGATCAGCCATCAATAATGAATCAAATAGTCATATTTTGTATGTTGAAATAAATAAAATGAATATATCTCCGAGAATTCCTCGCTTGTGTTTAAACTCTTCGGCCTCAGTCTCGGCCGTTCGCCCGTTGTGGATGGATGGTGTTCATAGGGGAGACCGGATCAATCGCAGAAATGAATTAGTGATTAGGAAAAAAAGTTCAGTCAAGTACTTGACAGATTCAGACAAATACATTCTTGATGGACCAGCGAAAAAAAATGACAGACGGGGTGAGGCATACATATCGAACCAAAGCGTCCTGTTGTGCTGGATCGGACCAAGGCAGAATGGGGATACGAGCACTACCGAAATGGGCGAGGACATGGAGTATGACGCAAGGAGAGGAAGGGGTAGGTAAATGCGGGGAAACCGCCTTGCGGTCGAACAAGATGGAACCAGACCCCGTGGTACACACTGGCGTAATAGACTACTCAATCAGGCCATATACTCGCACAACGTTAAAAACTGGGGCTCACCAAAAAACGAAAACAGAGTGTGTGCTCCCAGTAGCAAAAGGAGAGCAACAGTCAATCTCATACGCGCTCAAGCATAGCCGCAAGCTCGTCTGCATCGACCAGTCCCTGCCCGGTCTGCACCTTGCCCTCGGTCCGAAGGTCATCTCGGCCCTCTGCCTCTCGGTCCGCGGCGGCCGACACGGACACGGACGCCAGGCCTTCGCCCTCTTCGTCCTCTTCCTCAACTGCATCTGTCGTTCCAGCTCGCTGTCGCGCCTGCCCGCCCCCTGCAATCCATAGCCTCCACCACCGACCGAGGAATCGCTTGATGTCGTCTCGGAGACCGAGATACTCGACGTTGCGGACGCATCCCTCCCACGTGACCGCCCCGGTGCGCAAGGCCTGCTCGATGGTCCGTGTATCGCCAAAGTAGAGGTAGTGCACGAGCAGCGCAAACGATGCGTGATCGGGTACGGGTAAGAGTACCGTCGGGTTATGTGCGGGACCTGTCATGCGGGGGAGTCGGAGGGAGGAAAAGGTGAACAGCGGACGAGAGCCAGACTGGGCAGGGTCGAGGTGGGTGATGGCCGAATGGGAGAACAGGTTGCGGAAGAGGGCCGATTGGGCGGTGAGATAGTCTTGGTGCAGCTAATGGGGACATTGGTCGACATTCATTTCGGGCGAAGAGATCGCACGTACCCTGACACGGATCGGTTGTCGGGCGCCTGCATTCGGCGCACTGCTCCTGCGAGTGTCTTTGATGCTGGGTGGGCCGTTGACAGATGTGCCAGAGACGGCAGTGTGGCCGTTGGGGACGCGAGAGAACATCCTGAGCGACTCGGTCGGGACGACTGATCAACGGGGATGAGAACAAAGAGCGTGTGGGTGCTGAGCAACTCACTGATCGTGCAGTTTGTGGTCTCTGGACGGTGCCAGTAGTAGGGGGCCATCCCTCTCAGCCGGTCGATGATGTACTCGATGGGGATGTGGGAGAGCGCATCGGGGAGGCCGGTCTGGGGGGAGACTGGGCCGACGACGGAGGGGCGGGGGGTGTTGAGGGTGGCTGGAAGAGTGCTCGGGATGCTGGCCTGATATGGCTCGCGCGGGGGGAGGGGGTCGGCCATCATGGTTGGCAGCAGGACAAGGGAAGCAGAGACACGTCTTTGAGAGCGATTGCTGGCGCCAATTTGGCTGGGGAGCAACTCCGACTGGTCTCAGCTAAGTACTCGCTGCTAGTTCCGTCTACTCCGTTCTGGGCTGCTCGTTTAGCAACCGCGTCCCCGACGACCGGCCCCATTGTCGTGCTATTGTTCTGGCCCGGCGGCTGCGATGAGCACCGGATGCGAACATCGGCGATAACATCGGCGTTGAGTCCCAAATACTGCCCGCCTTTGTCCACTCGATCACGAGAACAATAGGCGCACTCTGCTCCAAGACACCCGCTCGCTGCTTCCGCATCGATCCACACTCCTGGCACGAGCCCTCTGCCCATCGGCTAGTCCAATGGTATATATATTATCTTTGGGTCTCTTTACATTCATTCTGTTCAGATGCAGGTGTATGCCCCATCTACACGCAGCTCGACACCGTTTGTAAACGCCGATGCGTCGCTCGCGAGATACACAATCGCCCCCTTCAAGTCCTCTGGCTCGCCCATTCGACCTGCAAAGAGTTAATCGACCGCCACAACACTCATTTCGTCCCGACTCACCCATCGGCGTAAGGCTCACCCACGTGTTCTGTCGATCGGTGCTGTCAGATCCCGTGCTTCTCATCCAGACATGGACCTCACCTTGAGCTCTTCGTTCTTGTCCAGAATCGCACGCGTCAACGAGGTGAGCATGTATCCTGGGCTGTCCGGCAACCGGCACCGTCAGCGTCCTCCTCTAACCCATCTCGCATACAACCCACCTGAGCGCATTCACCCGGATCCCGCTCTTGGCCCACTCGACGGCCAAACTCGCGGCCATATGCTTCACCGCTATGACCTCAAAACTCAGCATCCGACCCAGGCACAACACCCAAAAATACGCGTACCAGCTTTGGACGAATTGTACGGTGTTTGCGGCTATGGCGATCGGTGCCTCAGCCATCCACAGACGTCACGCGAACACCATATATACTTACCTGCGGCACGTTTACGATCTGGTTCACATGGTGTTTAGGACCGGCTGATGCGTTTGAAAGCGATTACGAGACTTACGTTTGCGCTCATGCTGCTCACGAGAATGATGCTCCCTTTGGTGCCCTTGTCGATCATGTGGCGCGCGGCTTCGCGGGCACAGAAAAACGCCCCATGCACATTAATGTCGTACAAGAGCCGGATGCGCGCAGTCGGGTAGCTAGCCCCAGAGTCAGTTCAGCCCACAATATCATCGCATAACAACACTCACTCGAACGCGGAATAGTTTTCGACAATTCCTGGCATCATCCGCATGAAATTTAGCCCAGACAGGCAAAGATAAAGACAACACACCTGCGCTGGCAACCATCGCATCTACCTTCCCAAAACGTTTCACAACCGCCTCAAAGCCTGCTTTAACCGACTCTTCTTTCGAGACATCACAACCCATCCCAATCGCGGTCACCGCCCCGGGCTCAATATCTCCGTGGTCAACTGGACCATGCCGTATTCGTGTTTGCAGATTATGTGTGTAGGGATAAGGGCGAGATAAAGAACACGTTGTATGAGTGGGGCACTACTAGATGGGGCAAGTGGAGCAAAACTTACCAAACCATTTGACAAGGTCGTCTGCGGCTTGTTGCGCCTCTTCTTGCTTCAAGTCCATCAAAACGATATTCGTGCATCCCCTGAAGCGTTTGCTTATTAGTATCCAAGCCTCGCGGGCAATACTAGTCAACAAGAATACGTACGATTCCACAAATGTACGCGCAAACAAGTTGCCCAATCCACGCGCTGCGCCCGTCACGACACACACCTGAAATCGCCATTAGTATCACTTGCCGAACCGAAATGGAACCGGCTCCCGAACCCACCTTGCCCTCCATGCTGAAACTAGCGAGTGTGCGGGCTTGATGCCGTCCATGGCCAGCACCAATCGTTGCGTGCCCTACATCCTTGCTCTTGGATTTCTGTATATCTAAATTAGCCACCTCCTAATCTTATATCCGCAATCCAACCCTGCCCGCGCGGGTAAAGCCTTGTTTCTCACCTCCTCCCACGAATGCGAGATGTTTTCGTTGGTAGCCGCAATCTCGGGAGGTTCGACACCCTCCTTGTCTTGGTAGTGTTGTCCATAAGCGCGCATCTTGTCCTTCTCTTTTTGTTCATCGATTTTGCGCTGTTCTTCAAGTCGCTTTTCTTCATCCTCTTTCGCGCCGTCTCGCGCAATCCGCGTTTGGCTAAAAGCCCTGAACTGGAGACTGGGTTGCTGACACGTCGCACGGGCACAGAGGTTAGCGCGAGGCAAAGCGCGAGCGGCCGTCCGGAGTCGGAGAGCTGTATGCATAGTAATGATGGGGGGTGTTGATGGCGAGAGATAAAAGATGCTCGTCTCCGATGGCAAGTGCGCCGGACTATATACTCGATTGGAGCGTGGTTCCACCTCCCCCGTGTTCGCTGCAGCTAGCCAGCACCATCGCTCGAGCCGATGTCATACATTACGGAGCCGCGCCCTACATTGCGCTCGACACCAATAACGCCGGCCGCTTCGATAGGGTCGACTCCATCCCTTCGGCCCGATCTGCCGGGAGTCTCTGGCGCTCTTTGACTTTGCGAAGGAATTCGCGAAATGCGGGGGAAAAGTGTCATTGAGCATTTAGTCAAGAAACGGTGTCGTCATTGTTCGTCGTTTGCGTTATGGTTGTCAAGATAGACGTCTGTGCTTAGCTAGATCCAGAAGTTTCATTGGCCGGGCGATTTTTGGAAATCGGGCGGACTGGAATTGGAACAATTGCGCGCCAACGGCTTGCATCACTTCTGTCATGATGTACAGGTATATTTCGTCATAAACAGACAATAACGATCCGTTCCAATCCCCCTCAACATTGTGGCGAGTACCCCCGTTGATATACTCCATGCCTCGTTTTCTAGGGGGTCGTAGTTGGACCCGAATCCTCAACGTAAACTCCACTAGAGACGAACAACCCTCGTTTATTAGGGTGCGAACGGGTAAAATGCAATGATACTTGCCTGTAGTAAATGTTCTCCTCAGAGATGGTATTCGTATTTCCGTTTGGCAGACGCAGGATACCTTGAAAGGCGTCGATCAAACTCAAACCACCGAGCATACAGCCAAGATGACATACCAACATGCCAGTCCGTCCCGCCATTTCCATTCAACGAGCCCGAGTACACTTTGGTCAATTGAGAGCTGCCAGTCGATACCCAAAGACCGCCGGGCGAGCCGGTCTCGAGGATAAAGTTGTACTAGGGGGATGATAGAGATCAAGCTCATCATGATTATCAACTTCATCGGCCACATACCCAGGTGCCTTTGGTCGGTGTAACGGACCAGATCGTCTTTCCACCAGTAATGACGCGCAGCACATCCGCCACGCCATTTTGGCCAGAGAGTTGGCCGTACTTGATATCAGCATAGTGGCCTAGAATGGTTTAGGTTCGAATCACTATATCTGAGTTTATGATATGACTGGGACTCACCTTCCCAAAACACTATCTGATGCTCATAGTTCGGATCCGGAGCGTTCACCGTCGGGATTTGAAGAGAGACATGATAATACCTGGACGTGTATGCGTAGGTTGTCATCGGGCGAGGTGCCTGCGCGTTACTTACAGATGTCCGCTGAGACTAGCGGTAGTCTGAGGAATGAGTTCGCTCCTATTGTTTAGTGTAAGTATACACTAGCCATTGAGTCAGAAGAAGCGCTCACCTGAGCATGGTTCCGCCATTCCAGATCGAGTTGGCGGTAATCTTGACCTTGACACCTTGCTTCGCGGTCGTGGCTTTATACGCAATGGCTAAGTATTCGAGCTGCCGTAATAAAAGAATTCAACTCACTAGCCGGGTTCTTGTACTGTGATCCAAGGGTGTACCAAGATGATGCTTTCTCGCCCTGTAAAGGGTTTAGTATCGATGCCTCGTCGCAACGGGGCGCATACATGAAGGTTTCCGTATATGTAGGTCTGGTACTGTCCGACCTGGTTGCTCCAGGACCACTTGTCGAGGTCGGTGGCCGAGCTATAAACAAACGCTAAGGACCTATCAGGGCGCACGGTGCGACACACTCACGAGTAATTGTTGAATCTGCCATCCCAAACAACAGCACCAAGGGCGCTAGGAGCAAGTAGAGCAACCGCAGAAGCCACAGAAAGCAACATGTTGTTTACTGGGGTAGGTGTTAGTCCTCCAAATGAAAATAGACCTTTTATATACTGCCAGCGGCAATGTGTCGGTTCTGCAGCTCGCGCGTTCAAACGGCTAGATGTCGCAAGTAGTCCCGCATGATACCACTTCTAGCGAATAAATGCACCGACAGAACACCGAACGGCGGGAGAATCGAATGCGAGAACCCATCGTCCCCAATAATAATATAGAACTCGTGACTCAGTTTGACACACCGATTCCGGGCAAATAGAACAGAGAGATCGATTGACAAAAACGTCGTCACGCAGCAAGGTAGCTGCGGGTATAGATCACAGGAAAAAGCAAGAGGGAATACGGAAGAAACTATGTAAAAGAAAGGGGCTAATTGCGCCAAGACATAGGGCGATATACGTGAGGTGACAGACGATACAAAAAAAGCAAAGAAAGTGACAGCATATGGGATAGGGCCGGAAGAAGAAACAACGGGATATACCACTGTACATTCTCGGCCCGTTCCAATCTACTAATTACCCAAAAGACCTTAGATACAAGCAAACTTGGACTTGCGTTTCTGCAACTCCTCCATTCGGCTTTCCAATTGTTGCCGAGCTCGGTCCTTCTGCCTACGCTCGTCGTCTAGTCTCTGTTCTAGCGAATGTTTCTCCTCGACGACCGTGCGTCGGACTTGAGTGATCTCTTGCTGAGCCTCTTCTAGTTGGGCGCGCAGACCCTGAACTTGACTGACCAAGGAGTCACGTTCTTTGACCAACTCCATACTCTGGTTTCGCGACTTGCGCACTAGGATAAACGTTAGGCTATTGCCACCGGTCTAAGCTAAGCAAACTTACAGTTACGCTCGGAATCGCTCAGCGAAGTCTCCAACGTGGCGACCAAATCCATATGTGCTTGTAAATCACCCTCGCAGTGAGTCAGCTGCTTGTTCAGCGTCTTGATCATTGCCTGAGCCTCGTTGAGCTGTTGGGCCTGCTTTTCGAGTTGGGCAGCTGCGTTCGAATCGAGCTGACTAGGCGCAATGCTCGAATCAAGGGTAGAGTCGCCATGGGAGGAGGCAGAGGTGCCGGTACGGCTGATGGTATCTTGAACGGCAGGCACAGGGGGCACAGCCGAGGGGAGTGGTGGAGGGGGTATAGATGGTGGTGGAGTAAGGGGAGGAAGTTTCGCGGGAGGTAGGCCATTGTGCCGTCCGTAGGACAGCCCACGACCTTCAGGGCGAGGTCCAGACGTCTGCGCTGTTTCAGAGGCGGCCTCTGTCTTGGCAGCGGCCAATTGAGCTTGCAGTTCCTTGACAAGAGATTCTTGGAGAGCCCTTTCGGCCTCTAAAGCTTCGCGCTCCTCGGTGGCCTTTTGAAGTTCGGCCTGTAATCCCGTTATAGTGCCACGGTGTTCCTCGAGTTCATTCGTCGTCGCCTGGTGCTTCGACGCCTCCTCAACAAGGACAGCCTTTTCAGACCGAGCCTTCTCCAACTCGACACGGAGGGCCTCAACTTCGGCAGTCAAAGCCGCCCGACTCTCGGTGACTTCGCCAAGTTCACGTCCAAGCTCAGCTAAAGCAGTCTCATTAGCCTCTTTTCCAGACTCCAAATCGGCAGTCAGAGTTGAATGGGCCTGAGCGGATTCCTCCAATCGCGTCTTGTAGGCAACAAGTTCGTTGGAAACGAGTTCGTGCGCGGCCTGGAGTTCTGCCTTCTCTTTTGCATGCTGCTCTTGAAGTTCGGCCAACTGTCGATCGCTTTCTTCCTTCAGTCGTTGGGCCAGCTCGTCCCGTTCCGCAAACGCAGACTCCAACGCGTCCTTGTGCTCCACCTGGTTCGACACCAACGTGAGTTGAGTCGCCGCGAGCTCTGCCTGATGCGAGGCTTTGAGCTGAGAGAACGAATGTTGGTAGGATAGTTCTTTTTCGTTCATTGCACCCGCATGCTCTTGGGTCTTGCGCTTTAGGGCTTCTTCGTGTGAGGCCCGGAGTTGCTCGAGGGCCGTTGCATGTGCAGCCGCAGCGTCCTGAAGGGAACTCGAGATCCGGTCCATCTCTGCTGCATGCGCCTTGCGCAAATCCTCCATTGCAGCCTCGTGCTTCACCATTGCTTGTTTCAAAGCCGCCTCGTGATCCTCGTCGCGCCGACGGAGCAAGCGCGTGTGTTCAGCCTTGAGATTTTCCATATCCTCCTTGAGCGCAGTCTCCTTTCGTGCAATCGCCGCCAAGTGCTCTTCCTGCAGCTGTTGAATCGCCAAAGCCTGACTAGACTGAGAGTCGGACAGTGTCCCCTCGCGCGCGATCTCTGCCTGTTTCATCGCGGCCACATGTTCATCTTTGAGCCTTTGCAGCGCAACAGATCCCTCGCTCTCCATCCGAGTCAGTGTTTCGGCGTGATCTGCTTTGAGCTTGACCAAGATCGAATCATGCTCCTCTTGCGCGCGAGCCGCGGCCGTCTCAGCCTCAGAAGTTTGTTTGCTCAACGCATCAGCGTGTGCAGCCTTCAACTCCTCGACCTTGGCCTGGTGTTCGCTCTTGAGTGTGCTCATCGCAGCTTCGTGTTCTTGTTCAAGCTTGTGACGTTCGTCATCATGCTCAGACTGCATCACGCCCAAACTCTCTGCGTACTCATGCCGGGTTGTAGCGAGAAGTGCTGCAGCCTGGGCTAGCGCTGTTTCGTGGCCGCTCTGGAGTTCGCTGACATGAGTCTGATGTTGAGTCAAAAGAGCAGTTTCCTTGCGCTGAAGTTCGGCCGCGTGCTCCGCTTTAAGGCCTTCGATCTCAGCAGCATGTTTCTCGCCAGCGACACGTAGCTGCTCGAGCAAATCTTGTTCGCGCGCCTTGATTTCCTCTAGCTCGGCGGTGACGATAGTCTTGGCCTCGTTTGATGCGTCCAACTGGGATTTGAGAGCGTCCATCTCGGTCGACATGTTCAGTGTCTGTATGCGACATCAGTGTCCAACTTTCCGAGAGTGTTAGAAGGTAACGTACCTGATCCTTTGACAGCTTATTTAGCTCTTCATGCTGCTTTCTCAGCTTGTCGAGCTCATCGTTGAGACCATCAACAAGGTCGCGATGCGCAGACTCCTTTTGCGCCATCGACCTATCGCCGCAATATGAATGCCTAGTCCAAGAAGAAAGACGCAGTCGGAAAACTCACCTCATCAACTCGTCCAAACGACTCAATGACAAGTCGGCCTCCTGATGGTTCTCCCGTGGCATAAGCTCCAAGCTCTTTCGAATCTCCGCAAAGTCTTTGATCATCTCGGGAGAGAGCTGACTCTCCCGGTTCTTGGGATTGTACACTAGACTGTCTCGGTTCTTCCCCACACCCTCGGACAGAGCTCTGAAGGATGCCTCGCGCTCAGACTCTTTGATCGTGTTCTCCAACGCAACAATCTCAGCCTCGCGTGTCTTCAAAATCTGCGTGCCCATTCAGTTAGCTTCTACCGTTCAATAATCAAAACATTGAAACATACTGCTTGCAAACTCTTGATTTCCTTTTCCAAATCGTCCGCACTCCGCTCGTTCGGGAGTTGCAACGAAAGTTGCGGCCGGTGTCCCGTTCCGCGCCCTATACTCCCAGCATCACCATTATAGTTCTCGCTCCCAGGACCGGATCCATTCACGGCCCACAAACTCTTGGGCGATCGCGCCGAGGATAGCTCCTGCGACAACGAAAGCGATTGCAGATGCGACCTCGTATGGAGCGACTCGGACGAGGCCGCGTGCCGGAAAAAAAGGCGGCGTGAGCCGCCTGGACTTTCGGCTGCGGTGCGCGATCCAGCTCGCCGGCGGAACGAGGTGGGTGTAGTTGAACCAGGGTTAACCCCATTTGTATCGACTTCGAGTCCACCGGCTGGGGGATCCTTGTCATCCATAGAGCCGTTCTGTTGGAGCTTCGCCTCGTTGATCTGAGCGTACAAATCAGAAATGTCACGGAGTGCGTCCTGGTATCGTGCGTTGACAGTATTGAGCTCGTCTAGCGTCGCGGCGTGCTGCTTCCTCAACTCTTCGACCTCGGCTGCGTCCCCAGGGAAACCAAGCCCAGGTGCAGGGATTTCGGTCGCGGGCGTCATAAACGGCGTCTCGTTCCCGGACCCATTGATTCCATTCACACCCTCGGCTTCCAGACTCCTGCGTGCTTTTTCGACACCCCCAACGACTCCGTTCAATCGCTCTCGCTCTGCGGCCAACCACACACGTTCGCGTTCGACTTCGCCCATCCGGGACTCGAGAGCCTCAACCTTCCGTTCGCGAGCTTCGAGCATCTTGACCCATTCATCTCGATCTTTGCGCTCCGCCTCGCGTTCGGCCCTGAGCGTCTGAACAAGCGCGTCCATTGTTTTACAGCGTTCGCGTGATTCGGACAGCTCGTGCTCAAGCTTGGACATGTCCCGGCGGAGTGACTCGATGTCTTCATCGTACCGAGCCAATCGAGCCTCCATCTCGGAAATATAGTGCGCCGATGTCGACTCGGTCTCCTTGTACTTGGCAAGTTCCTTTTGGAGTTCGAGTAGTGTGGTATCAGAGGAGGATGCGTTTTCGGTAAACGTCTTGATCTGCTGTTCCAAATCTCGAACATATGACTAACGGCTAGTTCAGTACAGTGTTCAAGGCAATAAATGGAAACACACACCTCGCGGGACCGTTCCTGGTCAGCGGCCTTGGAAAGCCTGACCCGAAGCTCCTCGATATACAGGTCAGCTTGATTGGAGCGTTTCAACACCTCTTCGAGTTCTTGCTCCTTGTCCGCCAACTCGTTTTCGGTATGACGCTACGCAGACATCAGTATGCCAACTAGCCCCGAATGTCGTAAAGCTCACCACCGCGGTCCTCTGCAACGCAATCTGTGTCTCGGCGTGAGACAGTTGCTTCTCGTACTCTTCAATTACAGGCGCCACAATGTCCTCGTACCGACCCGCTCCGCCTGTCGCCCCACCACGATCCTCTAGAGTGAGCTTGAGACGGGCAAGTTCCTCAGACGCGCTCGTCAACCGCTGGCGCATATCGTCATATTCGGTCTGGAGCATCTGCAACTCTTGCTCCTTGGCCGCACGCGCCTCTTCCGCTTCGGCGCCGCCCGGGCCAGCAACCGCGCCGCCTTCTTTGAGGGCTTTGACTTCGCGGCGGAGTTTGTTGACCTGACCCTGCAACCACTCGAGGTCTTCCCATCCTTCCTCTTTTTCCTTGATCTCTGCGCGGTTCTTGATGTTGCGCGCACGGTTTGCGTACTTGAGTGTGTTGATCGTCTCGGCGGCGTTGTATTCGGCCGGACTAACACAGGCGATCATGAGTGTGTGCGCATTGCCGCCAAGGGAGTCTTGAAGCAGCCGAGTCAGTTTCGAGTCGCGATACGGGACGTGAACGTGTCCGCCAAGCCCGCGGCTCTTGCTGGGGTCGCCAAGAGCCGAAATGACGTTGCCGAGTGCGAGGAGACCACCGTTGATAGAAATACCCTCCTTGACACGATCACCCTGGGCGGCTGTACGTTTAAGCTATAACAAGGCCGAGTTAGCAAGTACAAACCCAATTGAGCAGAGAACATACACGTTCGCTTCCGGCAAGATCTACGAAATGGAACTTGGATACTACAGTGGTCCATTCACCAGCGTTGCCAGCGGGCTTTTCCTCCTCGTCGGGAGTCCCAGGGCGATTCACCGATCGCATGCCGAGTGCGCTTGCCGGACGGATACCACTCCCGCGACCCATGGCTGCTGCAAATGACGGAGTGGCTGGACGACCAAAGGTAGGAGATCCGACTCGGCCAGATCCGTTTGCACTACCAGCAAACATCGAACCAGGGCGGGCGAGGCGCGAGGGCGAAGGCATAGGGGATGTGCGTCCCGATACGCCAGCCGAGGGCGCCTGAAGCGACGGGCGGGGGAGAGGTGCAGTACCTGTGTACTTTTTCTGAACGAGTGTGAGGGAGAAAATGGCATGAGAGCGGGAGGACTGGGCATTCATGTCGGTTTCGTTTGTGCGACGCAGAGACGTGCCTTGACGGATAAGACTTGTGGCTTGTTAGCTAAATCCATAAAAATCCACAAATAATACTCACCCAAGGACATCAGCGGCGCTCTTAACTGGGACTTCACGCAAACCGCCCCAGATGATGTTTCCCTCCTTGTCCTCGCGGATTTGGACTTCACGGCGGGCGCCGGACGAGTCCTCGACACCGAGTAGATCAATCAAGTCTTCGTTGTAGAGCTCGATAAAGCTGCCCTTGAGCGAGTATTGCCATCCAGCCCCACGCTCTTCCTTGAGCTCGCGTGCCTTGGCAAATACCGTTGAAACCGCGCGGGGGATGATACCCATGCCGTTGCTGGGGTCGGTCGGATCGGCGTCGAGATCGATTCCGGACATTGTGTAGGTCTTGCCAGACGACGTTTGGCCATATGCAAGAATAGTGCAGTTGAAGCCCTGGATAAAGCGTTCAACAAGCGGGGCAGCTGTCGAACTGAACATCTGGTGTTGGGATGTCTGCGGGCCGTGCGCCTGGTCGAACGTAAACACCTGTTTTTTCGGAGGCATGGCGGTCGCAGCGACGGCTGCTGATGGGTTGCCTGAGGCGGCGGCAGCGCTGACGCCATCGACGGCGACGGAGGTGGGGGTGAGTGCGTGAACGACGGTGCGTTGGAAGCGCGCGGGGATGTGGGTCAAGTCGTGCTCGGTGCTCGCCCTGATGCGCACTGCGACCTGGACGGAGACCGCGCCGCCTGAGCTGGCACTGGGCGCCATGTCGTCGACAACAACAGGGAGAAAATCGGATTTTCCGGTTTGTCCACTAGCCCGGTCACTCATCACCACGCGTAATTGCAAATTCATTAGTCATGCACTGCCTTTTTCGTACACTATATGCACTATGTCCTCAAATGGCAACACCTTTGCCTACTGCTCCCACCACACGCGCATCGACACATTGTCCATCATCGCCCGTTCTGTCCGCCTCTGCATAGTGCTGCACAATATCCCTATCCAACTCGGCCCATTTCTGTAACCGCTTCATCGACTTGGGGTCTAGGTCAATCGCGGTCAGCAACGGCATCGAAACGTCCCTCTCTGGATTCGCAAAGCTTTCCGTGCCGTCTAGAAGCCCAGGCGGGAATCGTAGCATTATCGAGCAGTCCTTGAATGTTGCGCTCATCAGATAACTCGTGAGCCAGTACTTCAGGTTCTCTTCTTGCGGCTCGTTTGGATCATAGCGCTCTTTGGTCCCGACGTACGGCCCGTGCGCGAGGTACTCGTCTACAAACTTCTCCCAGTCGGCTAGTGAGGGCTCGTCTTCGTCGTCGGCAATCTTCGGAGACAAACCGACCATGGCGACATGCTTTGCTTCTTTCCAAAGCTTTTCAACTCCTTCGATATCCAACGCATCGAGTGAACGCATCAAAGTTGAAAGTGTACCCAGCAAAGGCGAACTGTGCAGCATCGGCGCAATAGCCTCCACGAAAGCTTCTCTCATCCCTTCCTCTCCATTAGTAGACCTCAAAAACGGCGACAAATAATCGAAAGGCGGGTCCTGCCTGACTGTCAGGGACATCTCCAAAAACATGTAGGCATGGACTTACCGACTTGGGCTTGACAGTCTTCCCCATTACAAACACCTTGAGATTATTAATTGACCCGTTACTCATGATCCAGGTATCCCACAATGCACCGAGTGCCCTTTTGATCCTCCCTAGGTCTCCAGAGAACAAATCAAGAGGGCAATACCCGCCTTTTTCCTTGCCAGCACGAGATGAATGATACCCATGCATACAGAAACGACACCTCGAAAGTTTGAATGGTGCCGTTTCAGCACTCAAATGCGTCGGGTTGGGTAAAAACGCCCATTTGGGCTGCACCGGTTCATCAATAAGTCTCAACACAACGAAACGAATATGACGAACCTTGATCTCCACAGCCCATCCTAGCCAGCCAACCAAGTCATCAGCAAGCACGCCCTTGCGTCTTTCCAAATCGATTCCGTCGACTCGTCTCCTCGCCTCGGGTCTGGCCCTCTCTCCAATCCTCGCGAGTTCCTCAACCCAGCGCCTGCCCACGCGTGCGCTTTCCAGCCTAGGCAAAAAGCACAACGGCACAAGTCTCGACGTCACCCTCGTCTGGAACGCGATCGTCGGATCGTCAGGCTGCTCGTTCTCACTCGTAAGATCAGGATTCAAATCCTCCCAATCGCTGTCCGAATCGTCATCACGAACATTCGAACTTGACCGATGGTGGTGCAAGGATCGCGACGAATGCGCGCTCCGTACGCTTCGCAGACTCTCGTTTGATCCTCGAGCCTTGATCTTTTGTTCTTGATCCTCAGCTATCTCCAATGGCTTGACGATCGCGCCTTTTTCGTCTACGACGTCCGAATTACCGATCCCGATTTCTTTGTGTTCTTCAGGAGCAGGCGTCGCCCGAACAGCTTTGCGCAACCGCAATACCGAGTTCGAAAAAACCTTGTGAGGTGGACCTCGATACGAAAAAACGATCGTCGCGCCGCCTTCGGAAATGTATTTCCAGTGTCGGGGGTGCGTCGAGGACAAGTTTGGTAAAGGCCCTTCGTGTTCGTCGTGTTCGGGAATAAAACCGTATCCTGCGACAGGCGTCCACGGAGCAGAACCGTGGCCCACGACTGGCGTCCACGGCACGGATACTTGACCAATAACAGTAGGAGAGGAGACTGCCGACTGAGAATCAAGGGGGTCGGTGCTCTCGACTGTCAGACGATGACGATCATCACCATCGCGGCCGTTCATCCTAGATAGATCAAAGCGCAAAAGCCTCGAGGCCAAATAGACTCTTGATATGTATAAACTTCTGTTTGTTCTGAACCTGTGCCATGCTGCGAGTTATAGTCAAGAAGTCCGCGTGTGAGGGTATAACGTACCCCCCGTCGGCGGTTCAAGTTGTTTTCTCCTTCAAGTCCTCGGAGCAGTACAGAACCTCACAATCAACTCTCAAGCAGGTCTAGTTGGGCCGCCACAAGGGTTACGGGCTTCGTAGCTCGTGGTTGTCGTGGTCGAGGACAAAACTATGGTTCTGCGAGCGCGGACCACTGTGCTCTTTATGGCTTGCCTGACCGGAGCGGACTAGGCCAGCGTGACATATGGGCGCTAGGTGTGCCAAGTGCCGTGTCTATTTCTGATCTCGGGCAGTGCATCATATTGAGCAGAACCCAATTGAGCACACTGGCGCGTACATTGATTCAAATGCATTTTTGTGAGGAGTACTTATTACACAAAGTGGTCGGGCGATTTCATTTTATTGTTCGTTCTTTTTACCCACAACGTCCATTTTCCTGCCTCAATCAGTGGTTTGTGCCGGGGAAATGTCCCTCGATAGGACTCTTGATAAGATCGACACCAATTCCATTCATGCCTTCCTTCTTTGCACGACGCATCACCCGGTCGATCGCATTCAGGCCTGTCAAGTTGCGGGCGGCCAATTATTAGCGAAGAACCAAGAGGAAATGCAAGCAAGCCTACCCTTGTCGAGGTCTTCGAGTGGCGGCCCAAACGAAATTCGCACAAAATGGTGACACGGAGACGAGAACAAGTCTCGGCGGTGCGCGGGATTAATTTCGAAAAAGATACCTGGAATGCATATGAGTCTCCTGTGCCGTAAGTGGAGCACGCAATTAGTTTTACCTGGAACGACGATCGTCTTCTCCTTCAGCAACTCTTCGAAGAACGTCTATCGAAAACACGTCAATTCCAATCCGAAGGTCTAGAACCCCGTGACTCACAAGTCCGTCGTTGAGCGGCGCTGGGAGCGCACGCAAATCGAGCCAGATATAGAACGTCGCTTGGGGCGGGATCGCAACGGGAAGCCCGATCTCTTCGAGTCGCTTCAGAACATGATCACGCTTCATCCGGAAGTGCTTTTGCAACGCCAACTGCACAAACATTTCTTCAATTCCAAACCAAACCTAGTCGAAAATGACGGCACCGACCTTTTCCTTTTCGACATGCGCCGGGTCGAGGAAGGGAATCGCCGCGAGCTGGAGACTGGTGAGGTGAATAGGAAATGAGAAGTCCGTCGCTCGAGAGCGCAAATAGAACCGACTCACGGATGGTTCGCGCCGCCATCCAGGAAAGATCCTAACGAACACTGCATGTCAGTAGTCCGCCGACGCGATAGAGTGAAAAACACTGTGTCCATACCAGACTGGGACAGGGCTGAAATGAGATTCTTCGGGCCGACGACCCAGCAGACACGCCATCCTGGCAGACGCCAGTTTTGGTAAGACCATCAATGAGTACCACGGCATCCTGGGAAGCATGTCAACCGCATGCCATTTGTGTGAACAAAATCGAGCGCCTACATCGTCGACGTCTATCACGAAACATGCGAGTTTCAGCTCGAGGGCTGGACATGATTAGATAACCTGGCACTTACCATCTACGTACGCAGCCCCCGAGATTGACTTGCCGGTCTGTTCGCCTTCGTCATTGTAAATGTACCACGAGTAGAACTAAAATCACGTTGGATCAGCAGTCAAACTAAATTAATCTGAAACACACCTCGTCCAAAACAACTGTGCAATGGTGTTTGGACAAGTCAACCAACTCCTTGAGTTCATCACCGGCGACGACTTGACCCGTCGGATTACGTGGGTTCGAGGCCACAATGACTTGGAGACCTTGGCCACTAATGTCATGCTACATGGGGCGCCTGTCAGAAAACCACGCCCACTGAGAGCAACAACTAGAATCGTTTCAGACCTTGGCCTGGTTGATGTCGATCTTGTAGCGAGACTGCGATAGATGAAGATCAGGCAGTGCACCCAACAACTTCTATCGACGCTTACCTCCGGAGTTAATCTTTGGAATATAGGGATCAATCGTGGATCAAGACTCGAAAATTAAATTACTTACGCCGTGGGGATCGGCACGAGTCGCTTGAAAACGCTCAAGACCTCGCTGTACGTCGTGTATTCAGGGACTTGGTATCCACAATATCTAGAATAGCAGCAAGTTAACGATTATTTTATCCAATGAAGAACTCGTCCGTACACATCACCGACTACGGCAGCAACGCGCGAAAGCCCGGCACGGCCGCCAGGAACGATGCACCTAACCGACAAAACGTTAGCACAAAGGAATAAAAAAATTCCATCCAGAACACACGCACACGTTCTCGTGGGTATACTGGCTCTTTTTGCCCTGTCGGTACGTGTGATTGTACAGATCGGCAACCGCCTTGCGAAGCTCCTTGACACCTACGCACACACATCCTCGGCAAGCTGAAAAATCGATTTGGCCGAAACTAGTACGTACCCGTCGTAGGCGCGTACTCGAGCGAGTCGTGAGGAAGGGACACCGTCTGCGGACGGACGGGTGCATCAGGGATGTCCCCGACCTAACACAAAACAAATAGACGATCAGATCGGCGGGATCGACAGGATTCCCCCGCACATACTTCGGGCGCTCCCTGGCCTGTCCCGCACGATCCGAGTCTAAAGGTAAGCATCAACCCATCGTCTTCCCGGCTCCAAGCTACTCGCCTAGGTTTGCCCACTCAGGGTTACCATATACGAAGCCGTTGGCCATCGCGCTACGTGAAAAAATCAAAGTTCTATTCGGACTATCACCTTGGGTGTATGCGCTTACCGATCGGTACAATAGATAACACCCGTACTTCCTGGATGCTGGATGCCTGGGACGGTTTCCTCATCCGGGTTCACAGTCTGGGGCATACCCTTGGGTGCATGACCCGGATAAGACCTGAAGATCTATCACAGAACAAGTTCGGTGAAAAACCAGTGACCAGAACGAGAAATCCAAGGCGAATACAAACCTGGTGGGCTTCGCTATTTTTCTCATTCCTCCGCTTGACGATCAAGTCGTGCACAAAGTCCTGCCAAAAGCAACGCGTTTGGTATATACACACACACGACTGTCTGATTGTTCACAAAAGAGGAAAACGCCAACCTTGAGATGCAAAGGCGTTCCAGAGTGACTGCGCGAGCCAGGATCGGGGCGTTCGGACGATGGGACCTCGAGTGTCGGCATTTCGCGGACAGGGGCTTGGGCTGTTGCGGTGACGGTCTTGTTCTCCTCTTTTGGCGTTTCCTTTGGCGCCTCTAATCGTTCCCTCGAGCGCGACGAGCTACGGGGATGGAGTAGTTTATGGAGCAGCGACGGCAGTTTGTAGACCGATGGGAGACCCCACACTGTTGAGCTTCGTTGGGCGCATCGCGCGTCACTTTATACTCGATGCGCGTCACTGGGCAGAGGGCTCAATCGATCTCAAGCAGATGCGTTCGATTTCGTGCAATGGCCTTGTGGTACCTAATTATACACTCGGCACGTGTCATGCAGTTTAGTCGATGCTCGATATGCTACGCCCACCCTAGCGGTGTTCCTATCTTTTGTAGAAAGCATGCAGAAATAGTCTAGTATGCGCATATAGCGCGCTCGGCGCAATAAGAGTGCCTACACGAGGACTGCACAGAGCCTCAAGAACGCTAGGGACGGATATAACCACCCGGAAAGGCTCGGCCTTGTGGGCGGTAATCGCGAATTTATTTGATGGGCTCACTCATATAGCACGATATAGGAACTGTCCAGTTGAACTAGATGATGATATTGATTGATGCCACATATTCCTTGGAGAAAACTACATCCCAATCATTGGGTGGATGGTGGACGACTACAAGAATATGCCGAGGTTATACGAGACACATACACGAGAGAGAGAGAAAGAGAACGAAGAATGAGAGACGCATGACGAAGAAGAGCAAAAAGAAAACCAAACGACAACAAGCGAAAGAAAACAAAGTGACGAAAGCGGAAAGAGATAAGATAGGGAAGTGTCCATAGGAAAGTGCGAATCTGAGTACATGCGAGTCCGTTTTCAGCTGATGAAGAGACGAATAGGGAAGAAATTGGGCGCGCCAGAAGAAAGAACACCGAAGTAGGAAGTAGGAAGAGAGTAAACATGGAATCTTCTCCACAGCGCCAAACCGTTTCGCGGGTCTATGCCATAATCACGGGATGATCGTCGGCTGTCGACCAGTCGTGTAGTGGGCCGATTGCGTTCGCCTCGCTATCATACTCGGGGAGCGTGGGTAACAGCGAGGGCTTGCTGTCTGTGTGGGCAAACTGAAACGTGCCCTGCTGGACCGGAGCATCATCTGATGGCCAATGATACTCGAGCCGTTCAGGAGTGATGGGAGTAGACGAAGCCGAGGCGTCGCGGACGTTGTATTGTATAGTTTGTTGCATGTCCGCAAGGGGATACTCGACCGGTGAGGAGCGAAGTTCGTCGTTGCGGATGACGGAATGGGAAGACGCATTGCTATGGTACCGGTCAGAGCGAGGCTAGCGTAGGATAAGCTTGGTGTACTTACTCGGTCATTAGTGGAGCATCTAGCGCGGGGTTCCAGACACCAGTAGATCGTGCTTCGGGCAAGAAGGCATCTTGGGTATACCGGTAGGCCATCTGAGGCATCGATTGGACATAGCGGAGAGCCGATTCGGAAGACGGAGCCCGCTGGTAGTGCTCGACCCTCGAGTTTGGGGGACAGTGTAGGCTCAGGTTGCCATTGCTGAGAGTCGGAAGGGTGATCCCTGCACGACTAGTGGAAAGCTTGTGATCCCGAGAGGTTGGCGGCGGCGATGGAAGAACAGACGCCTGGCTCGCAGGGGAATCAGTGCCAGACCTTGCTCGGCTCGCATGGCGGGAAGTGCCAGGATGGGGTCCCTTGCTTTGTTCGCCAGAGGGTGGGTCCTGGGCGAGCTCGGACGAGGAGCGGCGACTGGAGGAGCTGGTGGGCGAATCGGCGCCGCGGTTGCCGATTTCAGACGCATCAGGGGCGGTCGAGAGGTCGACCGGATCCTCGATGTCGGCCTGGGATCCACGACGGCCGGTCTTGTTAGGGCCGCGCATACGGCGCTCCTTGGCGTACTCGCAGATGTGGCCGCGAGCCTGGCAACGCTGGCAAGTCGGTCGGGCACCGTTGCACTATTGCAAACCAGTTTAGCACGCAGGTACGGCAGGGATGTTATATTGCATTACCTTGGCCTTGCGCTCCCTGCACTTCTCGCATGCTTGATTAGTGCGCTGACGCTTGGTGGGGGTGGGACTACGCAGGAAGAATGCGGCGGCGCCCGAGTTGTCCTGGTTGAACGGCTGCCAGGAGACGAGGTTCCAGGGGTTCTCCTCCTTGGGCTCGTGCGCAAAGGCGAGCGAGTGCGGGCGGGCGACGGAGGTGGGCGTGTATGCGCGCGCATTTGACGGGACATGGTGCACCGGGCGCATGGAAGGCAGGGCGAGCGAGCCGAGCGAGCCACGGGAGCCACGGTTGAACTTGGCGAGGTCGACGTCGGGGTGGACGAGGACGTCCTGGGTCGGGAACGACGCGGTGCTCCAGGGCGAGCTGCCGCCCGAGGGGGACGCGGATGCGGGGGAGGCGCCGCGGTAGTCGGGCAGGAAGCCGGGCTGGTGCTCGTAGTCGAACGGGCGCATGGTGGGGACCGGGGCGAGCTGGTCGGGGAACGGCGAGCGGGCGTCGTGATGCCAGTCGTAGAGGTTGTCGTAGGCGGTGTGCGCGCTGGCGGGATCCATCGGAGGCGGGACAGGTGGTGGGTGGGAGGCTGGCGAAATGAAGGCGTGGCAAGCGCACGTTATGAAGGATGGGTGCGCTCGAAGGACCGTCGCTCCTCGATCTCGTTCCTCTGCCCCGGGTCGGCCCAAACAAGTCGCTCGGGATCCAGCAATTGATTTGATTCGAAATCTTATTTCCCCGTAACGTCAGTCCTCGGGGCTCAACGAATTATCCGCTGCCATCCACGGTTGCGCGCCTTGTTTGCCCTGATCGCTGCGCTGCGTGATTGAGCGTCTCAGCCACCGACAGACGCCTCGCAACCGCCCGCGGCGCTTCCCTCGCGTGACGATCCACCACCACCACTCACACCGCTTCTCGCCCCGACTCCACCCTCGGCGCAGGCGGAGACCGGCGGAGGGCCGGTGTCGGTGGCGTCGTCACGTGATGCCGCTCCCCATGATCATCTGCGTGGATCCCCCGTTTGGGCTGGCCCTCGACGCTGGGGCCATCATCCATCCATCCATTCACTCGTGCATACATCATCAACTACGCTCAACCACGTTTATTCCAAGGAAGATCGCCAATTGATCGACAAGTAAGCTCCAGATTCTTTTTTAATGAATTCTCAGGCCAATCAGCTGCTTAACCGCTTCGGTCGAGTGCGCCCGCGTTCTGGGTCACGTCACCATGGTGACCACCGCGACCATCGCTCGCTATCAGCGCCTCCTTGCTTGCTACACCTCGACTCCCCACTAGGCACCGTGGTCGACGAACAGGTCACAAGGCTCTGCTGAAATTGTTCTCGAAACACCAGTGCGAGAGGCCTTGCCATGCGTTGGCGTTATCATACCGTAACTAGTGTTTCGCTGTGGTGCTTCATGACTATTTCGAGTGCAGCGACTGATTGCTGCTGATTCTGGCCTGCTCCACCTCTGCATCACCGTATCTGGTCACTGGCTCGACGATCCGCCACTCGCCATCCGTTGTCGACGCTTGCTCGTCCGGCTCTGCACGTATCCGGTGTGCCGGCGGGAGTCTCGATCGGGGATCGAAAGTAGCGGTCTTTGTTTGGATCGTGATCGCCCTACTCCGCAAATAGTAATCATTAACGCCCGGCTGGTAAAAAAACACAGCGGGGTGCAAATAGATCGGCACATGTGCTCGCAAAACGCTCGCAATTACTTTCATTTGCATTTTCATTGCCGAACAACCACCTGAATTCGTTCGGACTGAGTTTGAAGCACGAGTGCGTTTTCGTTTCATCATCGACTATCAACCACTCTCCCTCTTCGACCCCCATCTGCCCGGGTAAGCGCTGCCTCTCTTCGCCGGCTCGCACACCGTTCGTAACCCCGAAATTCACATTGATTTGTAGAGCCTGCCACGCCACGACGCACCACAAATGATCTGAAGCGGCTTAGTCCAGGATAAAGAAAGTTTCAACGGTCGAGCGCTAGCCGAACAGCGGGTAACGTTTTGCCCGTCACATAATCGATCGCACACGTGTATTCTGAGTCCCCTGCCAGTCCAGACGTCCTGGGGACACTAGTTGCAATTAATCCAAAACCTTACGCCCGGTCGGGTATAAGCGTCGATGGCCCATGACTCGGCCAACCCGGCGGCACGCATGGCACGAAGACTATATGCATCAGATATACAGACAAACTCGCTTTATCTCCCCCACAACTAAATCGATAAACGTTGAGCCTACTCGCGAGCCCCTAGCGATAACTCGGGCAGGTCTTGCCCCAGGCACTGTGCTCTAAGCCGGCTTGGGGGTGCGATTTCCTGTACCATGTGCTGACCTCTAGCTCACATCAGCACTTGATCAAGATTCACGGATACTTTACTTGAGAACGTACGCCCAACTGCCTCCCTAGGTCATCACTCACTTGATGCTTCGAGCGGCGTTATACTCAACCATCCGATTTCCTGGACCACTTGCTGTATCAATCATGCGATCCTAATTGAGCATTACCTGATTCTAGCGGCCCCCGGGAAAAGTAGGAAAATAGAAGGATTTCAGTACTCCTCACCCCACCTCGTGTGCAGCTGTGTGTCTGCTTGCCATACAGGTGCGATACAAACGCAGATAACAGCCTGTCTTTTTCAAGTCAAGCCTCGAACCTTGAGATCTACAAATGCGATTTCAGAACAATCAATGGCCGTTCGCAGACGAATTTCAGTCAGTCGACAACCGAACCACCACGACGATTTCAACCATTCGTTTCTTTCATCTCGAGCTTGACAGAGGCCGTTTGCGTGATCGTACCACCCCTTGGGTCTGGCCAGTCTGACAATATAAAAAAATGGGCGAAATAGAGAATCCAGAGTCTAGAGCCGCGGTGACGTGCACCACCGAACGGTCCGCGTGTGGCGCCTCTCTCTGTTCCCACATCTTTAGTCCCGAGTCTAAAGTGCGCACTGGGCGGGGTGAGGGTCTGATAGACGCCACCGTTCTTCTTTCTTCCTCTGCCCATAACACGGTCGAGCGTGGGTACGGACAGGCGCACATCACGATCACTGATGGCCGCGCGCCACCGTCTATCGCTTGTGTTTATTGTCATTTTGGGTTCAGAGGGTCTAGGAAGCTTTTGGCGTTTCCCCCATAAGTTTATAGTTTAACATGTGTAGTACACGGACTGAACAACAACAGGCAGAATAAATGTGTCCAGGGGGAGCTAGTTACTGAGTTCGGCGTTGAACTCGCGGCCGATAAGCATCCGTCTGATCTCCTGGGTACCAGCGCCGACGCAATAGAGTCGTGCGTCTCGGAGAATACGGCCAGTTGGGTAGTCTGCGAAAATAGCCGAGGAGTTAAAGAAAAAAGGAAGGAAATTTCAGCACGGAATGACGCCACTGCAAATCGCATACAACGAACCGTTGATGTAGCCGTTCCCACCAAGACATTGCATCGCGTCGACTGCGACTTCGACGGCGCGATCAGAAGAGTACAAAATTGCTCCTGCACAATCCTAAATGTAAGAAGCTTTGCGTGAGCCTGTGGAACTGATTAGGTTTAATTCTACAAGCGTACACGACGACTGATTTGACCTCGATCGCACGCTCGTGCAACCGCATACACGTAGCTGCGGCTTGCGTTTAATTTAGTATACATATCTAGAATAGTCGTTAGCAAGTTACAAATCAATTCAGTGCGGATCTTGATCTAACCTGCAATCTTGCCTAGAGTCAGAAGGGGGTCAGCAGATATTAGCTAAATTGACGCTTTGCGAACGGGGGCTTGCCTTGCATGAGCTGAAAGGTACCCACGGGTTGACCAAACTGCTTCCGTTCGTGCACATAGTCTACCGCCACATCGAATGCAGCTTGCATTAGACTGGTAGTGAGGAGCACAGGTAAGTTGCTGAATGCATCGGTGTTGGAGCAGATACTCGCCCGAGGGGCCCACCGCTGAGCACAAGCCGTTCTAGGTCAAGCCCGCTCATTAGAACCCCTGCGCCCTTGTTTACTTTACCAAGTATGTTCTCTGGACGACCAACCCTATTCAGCCCCTGCATAACGTACGGTCGGCAGTACGCTCACCGTTCGGAACAAAACAATCTTCGAAAACAAGTTCACACGTATCGCTTCCGCGCATCTGCACTTCGTCCATCAGCTCACTCCACGAGTCTCGGTCAATCCACGACGCACTCCAAACTTGTCTAGTTTCTGGTGGGTCGAGAATCCTGTCATCCCCTTTTCAATGATGAATGTGGTGATACCCTTGGAGCCCTCTCCAGTCTTCGCATACACCACGAGTGTGTCGGCCACCGGTCCGTTTGTGATCCTGCATGGTCGCTCGATCATGCCCTTTACTCTCCCCCGCGATCGTTGAACCAAACTTACCAGAACTTGTTCCCGTTCAGCACGTACCCACCGTCCTTTGGTGTTGCCTTGAGCTGCATCGCTACGACGTCGCTCCCTGCACCTGGCTCACTCATGGCGAGTGCTCCGATTTTGGTACCGGCAACGAGGGGAGGCAAGTATTTCTTCTTTTGCTCCTCGGTTCCGTGTCTGTGAATCTGGTTTATACACAGGTTCGAATGAGCACCATAAGACAAAGCAACCGAGCCCGACGCAGCAGACAAGGCCTCCATGGCCAGGGTATGCTGAAGATAACCCGAGCCGAGGCCGCCATAAGCCTCCGAGACGGTGATACCATGCAGACCCATCGAGCCAAGTTTCTCCCAGAGGTCCTAATCGGTTCAAATTCAATATCAGACAGACAGATTGGAATTCGAACATGGTACCATCGGCGACTGGTTCGTCTTGTCGATCTCCGCCGCGCGGGGAGCTACTTCACGCTGAGCAAACTCGTGCACCGCGTTTCGAAACTGGCGAATATGTGTGTATTTCAATTCTGTCTTGCGCTATTACCGAGCTAAAGGCCCACCTCGGATTCTTCATCAGTCAATCCGGCTACGGCAGCATTATAAAATGTCGATGCACGTCGCACAGGGGTGCTTGACAAACGCGTCGATCTGAGAGCCGAAGACAAGACACGAGAGCGAACAGCGAACATTGTGGGACAGCAGGCGACTGCGAGAGAGAGCTGAACAGAGAAAAAAAATGTCGACGAGAAGCAAGACACGAGACCAACAAGGCAAACGGGCCCGTCTCGTGTGTCGGCGGCACGGAGCTTGCGGCCCCCACGTGATTACCGGCGATCAGCCACATCGTCATCGAGCGCTCTTTTGAGCCATGGCGATACAGTCCTATCGAGTGTTATCGGCAGTCGCATCGTGTGTCGTGAGTTGCGCGTACGTACAAATGGTCTAGTCGACGGCTCGTATTGGCATTCGAGTGCGGAGCGGGCGCTTATTCCGGGCACACGATAGACGATGGCCAGATGACCAAGTCCGAGGATCCGACGATAGAGCACTTCAAAAGAGACGCGTCTGCGCAGTCTTCTTCTTCCATCCTCGCATTTCCGATCCTTGATTTTTCTATCCAAGTCTATCCTCGATATGTCGTTGGCCGAAACCGCTGCGCCCAAGGACGTCAAGGGCTTTTTGTCCAACCCCAAGACCGTTGCGGTGAGCACTGGTTTCATCTCGCACGAGGCTTCTCATGCCTAATTCTCATTCTACTTAATTGCCTCTGCAGATCGTCGGATGCCCATTTAGGTACGTCTAACACTACGGTATTTCATCGGGAACGCCTGATTGATGGAGCGTATCCATCACCTCTATCAACCAAACAGTGGCGGTCAGGTAAGTCTTCCCTCTTCTCCCAAAGGCAGAAAAAACTCAACAATGCGCAAAACCAGCCTAGAGCTGGAGTTGATCGGGGACCTATCCACCTCGTCGATGCAGGGCTGCAGCAACAGCTTTCCGAACTTGGTTGGAACGTCAAATTTGATGGCCATCACCAGTTCGAGGACATCGACGCTCAGAACGACTCTCCGATTGGGATCTTGAAGCGTCCTAGGTTAGTGTCGAGGGTGACCCAAGCTGTGGCAGAGGCCGTGGGCGCACACGCAAAGCGAGGTGAACTCCCTCTGACGCTCGGAGGCGATCATAGTCTGGTGAGCAGACTTAAACTTAACCTTTGTGGAGTAAGACGCTTTATTGCGTTTGATCTTCTAGGCTATGGGCACTATTTCTGGTGTACTCAGTGCCCATCCGGATGCGTGCGTAGTCTGGGTCGATGCCCACGCGGACATCAACACCCCAGCGACGAGTACGTCGGGCAATATCCACGGCATGCCTGTCTCGTTCCTCCTCGGTATCGCCGGTCAGCTGCCCGAGCACGAGCCTCGGTCCGATCCAGAACCGTTTAGCTGGATCAAGCCAATGCTCAGTCCTGACCGCCTCGTCTACATTGGGCTGCGCGACGTGGATCCGGGCGAGAAGAAGATTTTGCGCGAGAAGGGGATCCGCGCGTATAGCATGCACGAAGTCGACAAGTACGGCATCGGCCGCGTCGTCGAATTGGCTCTGAAGCATGTCAACCCCGACGGCACACGGCCGATTCATTTGAGTTTTGACGTTGACGCGCTCGATCCGTCGGTCGCGCCGAGCACCGGCACCCCGGTCCGTGGTGGACTCACATTCCGTGAGGGACATTACATTTGCGAGGCGATTGCCGAGACTGGGCTGCTCGTCGGTTTGGATATTATGGTAAGTCGGAACTTCCGAACCTGGCGATCGGGCGGGGAGTGTTTGGGGCGAGAATACTATTACTAATGATTTTGAATACGTAGGAGGTCAACCCTTCGCTTGGTTCGAGCGACGCAGACGTAAACGCCACGGTCGCCGTGGGATGTTCCCTAGCTAGGAGTGCATTGGGGGAGACGCTGTTGTAGATGATGGTCCCTCGAGTTGTGATATAGTCGGAGAAATAGAGCATCATTAAGTAGATTAAATGATGCGTTATAAAGAGTCTGGTTTGAACGAGAAACGATGTTCTAGCGAACAAGGTGGCAAGGTTGTAGTGGGCAAGGGACGGAGGCCTGTGCTACATTCTATATCGGTTGGGGTCCTAAGTCCAAGTTTACCGTGCTTACGTTGTACTGCTCACGGCACGTTGTATGACGATTGAGGTCGTGACGAGGTGGCAATTGTGAAGTGAATCCACTGCTTTGACGCATGTACGATCGCCGAAATGAAAATGCAGAGTTTCTAGTATTTCCAGACATGCCAAGGACGTCAGTACGTACCAGAAAAAAGTGTATCACAGGTGATCGATTGGGTATTTTGTCATCAGATTTGTCAATCTGGTGGGCGAGACTCCTGCAAGACGCCTGCAGACCATATGGCGCTATCACACCCCCGAAGTGATTTCAAGTGGTTCGGCACGGTTCCTATACGAAGAACATGCAGGTACGACCAGGCACTGGGACGAGGGACGATCAGCCAGCCAAGAAGGGCTGGTTCGGCTGGGGTGTCCCATGCGTGCTGAGGATGGAGCATCCCATCGGGGAATCACGCAAACAACTCGGCAAGTGAACTCTCTGTACCTTTGAACTGGCCAAGTTTAGACATGTCAACGGTTTGTATATAGCAGCTGCCTGGCCCATAATAGCAGTCTTTGGGCTGGACGATGCCGCGAAATGAAATCTGGGTGGCAGCGCTAAAGGTTTCATGCCCGGCCACGTGGTGATGACTCTGGCTGTGGCACGGCCTCCAGCTTGCTCCGGACGGCGATCAGCCCAGCACCTGGCACTAGCCCGCAGCGCCGACATACACAGCGAACAATGGAGGCGGCAATTTACAACCCTAGTGCTTCTTTCGGCTGACAAATTGTGGGTGCTCGTTGTGGACTGTAGGCGCCTCCTTTCTCCCGCCGCCCGACGCTCCCAAACGACCTGCAACTTTGACTCCTTTTCCACGTGGGATACACCCTTTAGCCCACTTCACATACCCTTCCCACAGTCATCACAACCCAGGCTCTGCGAGAAAGGCGTACTGGAAACAGGCTCCGGTCCCCAGGACTTCTCTCGGCACAACCTCCAACACGAGAGCCCATAAGTACCGGAGCTCGCTCGGCTGTTCGTCCTAGGCCCCAGCAACGCGCAGTACTTTTGCTCTAGCTGGCCTGACAATTTAACAGGGCTAAACTTCTGGCTAGACTCGATCAACTATGCTTGCTCTCTGCTTTGTTCGTCTTTTTGCGCTCATTGCGCTCGTGTCTGCTTCCCCGGTGCCTAGCCGTCCGCCTAGAACTTTGGGGCTATTGTGCAAATGGCCACTCATGGGCAAGCTCTGCCCAAAGGCTCCCGGTGAAGTAACTATCAATACCCCGCTGGGAGTCGCACGAGGTACCCAAACTTCACCAACAACGTCTCGGTATGCTCCATTTTTTTCATTCACAAGAACGCTGGTTCTAATGCAGCTGTGTAGATTTGTCGTTCGCTATGCGACTGCCCAACGTTGGGGGCTTCCTGTGCAAGCATCAACATGGGCAATGCCGTAGGTGTGCTTCTTTTCAGCTACCTACACCTGACTAACAAGTGCAAACTCTTGAAGTGGCAATGACGTGAACAAACTGCCTCCCATGTGTCCTCAACCCAATGTTGATGCCTCGGCCTATTCTGAAGACTGCTTGCATATGGTGATATACACGCCTTCGTCGGTATCGTCGATACCGTCAAACGTTCCCGTTTTGGTCTGGTAAGCATTCGTATTCGCAAACACCGTCAAACAACATGCTCAATCTCCAACAGGATTCATGGCGGATCATTTGTCGTTGGGTCAGCCAGCGGTGCGGGCTTAGATGGATCCACATTGGCTAAAGAAACAAACTCCATTGTGGTAGTGATCCAGTACCGCCTCGGTGCCGTAGGTTGATTCAACTATGTTAAACTCCGTTGCTGATTCGTTGGCTTAGCTCGGATTTGTCCCGCCATCCGCAGCCAACAGTAACACTAATCTGGGTGTCCGGGATGTTATTACAGCGCTCAAGTTTATAAATACGGCGATCCCACAGTTTGGCGGCAACCAGAACAAGATTACCGTTGCTGGCCAGAGCTCAGGCGCCCAGATGATTCGAGGTCAGATAAACTCAAATAGCCGCTTTTACTTGTATCCTCACATTTAGCATCGCTAGCCCTTCTTGCGTCCCCCGACGCAGCTGGTTTGTTTAGCTATGCAGCCCTTCACTCCGACACAATGGATTATGGTTTCTATAAACCTGCAACCATAACCACCTTCCAATCTTACCTCTTCAAGAACGCCTCTACAGCCTTGGCTGCTTGCTCTGATATCGGCTGTCTTCGTAATGTTCCGACTCCCGAGATCATGAATGCTCAAAACAATCTTCTTGATGACCCGGCGTCCTTGGATCCGGCCGCAGCTGGAGGGAGCCCTATACGCCCTTTCCATGATGGTCAACTCCTCCAGTACACCCTTACTGGCACCTCTTTCCCAGCTGCCCAGAAGAATCTTTTGGTCTTCACAGTTAAAGATGAAGCGGCGTCAACGATAGGTCGTGCCTACCAGACTTCCATCCCTGCTGCATACGTGGATCCCGTGATTCAAGGTTACTACCAAGGCACTCCACGAGCCGAGAAGATCGTGCAATCAGGCAACTATGACCCAGCTACGTATTCATCTCAGGCAGGTGTAGCCCCCGATGACGAGGCAAGGGCCGCACTAACCCAGTTGTGTGAGTTTATCTAAGACAGTTGGTCGTCACCGGATAGTACTGACACCCGTGATCGTAAAGTTACCGATGCGCTTTGGAGGTGCCCCTCTTGGACGTTTAGCCGTAGCTGGGCCTCTAAAGGAGGCAAAGTATTCACAGGCGTGTTCCAACTTGGTGCGACCTATCCATCGAATCAAAATGTTGCGTATTGCGCGGGAAAGGCTTGTCATGAAGACGACATTTACATCCTCTTTGGCACGACCCCTTCTCCGACCCCTGCACAAACGGCCTTGACGCAGGAGATACAGGCACGTTATTCGGCATTCATGCGCACCGGTAACCCGAATGCTGCATCCCGCGCGTCTTGGGCACAATCAGGCTCTGCAGATGTTGCCGCGCTCAAACTTGGGGGAAGCGGCAACCAGCCTGCCGAGGCATGCGATCCAAGCTTTTGGGGAAGCGCCGTTCCATACGATTATCAGATTTTTGGGCTTTAGTTTCTTCGACTTTGCTATATTGTACACGACCTTTTAGTCTTTGGGTACGACGATTCGACGCAGTCTGCCTTTGAGCAGACACTTAACGTATATTATTATAATGCCTTTGACTTTGTTCATTATGATTCTCTGAGATGTACTGTGACGCTGTTGTTGTGCTTTTCTGTAGAATCAAACCTTTGATGACGATTGTTATGCAGCCTGGCCGATCGAAAGGATAATGGTTGCGAATGACTAGAAAGGACTTGAGCATATTCTCTCTTGCTTTAATCTCCAATTCCGATTATGGCCTCGCGTCCAAACAATGATACTCATGAGTACATTTGTTGTATTTTCTTCAATTGTTATTTATATGTACAACAGGTTCAAATATAACGCACTCTCCCTTAGTCGTCAAGCTTCACCTGAATCCCCGGCACGAATTGTCGCACCTTGGTTACGACAGCATCCTGGACATTCCCCCATGCCTTGTCCTCGAGCTAACAAAAGAGGTAACCATGTTGCCCATTCTCGTCCAAATAGATGTCGCGTGAAACTCACCTTTCGATGACCACCTGAAACAACTTCGAGCACACGATCTCGCAGACCTTTCTGAATTCGCTCAATAATCGTTTTCAGCTTGTCTTTGATATCATCAAAAATATTGCTTCCTCCGCCGCCCCCACTGCGTTGTTGTTGCTGATCATCCGAGAATGGGTTCCCACCGAGAACTTTCATCAACGGTCCTGAGATCTCGCTCGGCAGTGAGTTGAAGAGTGCTTCCTCGATTTCTCCTAGGACTTTACGAAAATCTTCGCGTGTGTGGGCTCGAATGATCTACAGGTCGACGGTGAGGTTATTGGAACGGGTAAAGTCTAGACGTGAAACGGAACAAGTGCAGAATACATACAGTAAGACCATCTGATAATTTCTCGCTCAGGAGACCTACGAATCCTCCGGGAGCTTCAGGAACGGGGTTACCACCTTCTCCAACGCCACGGGCTGCGCCACTTGAATTATTGTCGGACTTGGTAAATCCCCGAAGCAAACCACCGATGCTTTCGACTGCCCCTCCCCCAAGCTCGCTCAGTGAGATGCTACCCTTCAGGAATTTCTTGACTTGGGTGAGGGCAAGGAGTGTGAGCTTGTCCGCCAGTGGTGCATGCAAATCTGTGAGGACCTTGGCGACCTTTTCGCGCAACTCTGGAGTAACCTGTCTAGCCTTTTCGAGCGGATCGATGTTAAGCTCGTCGATCGTACGCGCCACAGCCGCGATCTTGCCCCCAATCCCGTCATCAGCGGATTTGGCGAAATCGGTAACTTTATTCACTGCTGCCTGGAAGATATTGCGTTCATGCTGTGGCGCGCTCTCCCCATTTTGGTTGTTGAAGATCGCCATCTGGGTACCAAGGATATTGGCCGCCTGGCCCGCAAAGGGTAAGCCGCGTGTACCATAATCAGGCAAGGCGAGTGCTCCGGATCTCGCCTGCGGAGATGGATAATTGAAGGATGGGACGCCTGCACCGAATTGTTGTTGGCGCTGGATGGCTGTAGGATCTTGGGTTATCTGGCGTGGATCTTCACGCACTGCGCGAAATTCGGCAATATTATTAGCTGGTTGAAAGGCAGAAAAGTCGCCTCGAAACACGGCCTAGCATGGATGTCAGGTGTCAAGATCAACCAAGAATCAAATGGGCTCACTTGGAATACGGCTTTTATGTGATCTTCCAATGATTGGAGAGTTGAGTTCTGGAAGACTACAATCTCATCTGAAACCTGCTTTGATATAGAGGGCGCGAACGCTGATTTACGCTAGCAATCAGCGTGATCGTGATGGCGGCGATCTTGAATACTTACTGTCGACATATTTGTCGATCCAATCCAATACGGGCGTTGGTAGACGCAGCTCCTTGCCGCCTCCTTGGCCTTGCCCCTGCGCTTGCCCTCCACTGCTCCTATTTCCCTGGCTCTCCGTAACCTGCTGCAACGCCTCTTGAGCCTTTCTGAAGAAGCTATCCATGGCGGCCGACGAGCCCTAAGCAATGAAGAGGTCGCGTACAAGATAAGAAAACGGGGTGTTGTTATAAATGGGCCATCATGTGATGGTACGGCATGGATGGCATCATGCATCACTGCAATCGATTGCTGTGGTCGACGTCGGGGACAAACACTGGGCCGTTAGCGCCCAGAACCCCACATAACATAGGGGTCGCGACCCCCCAGGCCCAACCACGTCATTGCACACGACCATCACTTGGACTTCTACAACTCTACAAAATACTATAAATACCATTTCGTGTCTGAAACACCCGGCCGATAAACCAGGCATTTTGCAGAATCCATACAACAGACGGCTTGACTGGGTTCTTCGCGCTTGTGGCTTTACTAGGCTTGGGTTGAATATTCCTCTATTTTCATAGTCACAAGTACCATTTTTGCATCTTTGTTTACTCGCATCGACTGCTATGGAAACTGCGTCTACGTCCACAGACTCGTGTGCCGAGACGTTGGCTGCCGCCACTCTCGAGGACGTGTGGATCACGCTAAAGTTTACTTGGAGTTCCAAAGAATACACCGTCACAATAGCTGAATCAGACCGGTTCGTTCTATTTCTACATACGCGTCGTGTTTGCCTCTGACCCGTGCGGCGAAGTGTGCTTGATCTGAAAGACAAACTATTTTCGCTAACCAATGTACCCAACGAACGCCAGAAGATATTAGGGTTAGTCAAGGGCAAACTGCCAGATGACTCTGTCCGGGTGTAAGTCCTGTTGAGCTGTCACTTGCACTCCCTGTTGACTCTGGGCCCTGAAGCGCCGACATGAAGTTCGCGGCAACCAAGAAGTTTACGTTGATTGGCACACCTGTGGGTGATGAGTTCAAAGAAATCTCTGAGGATCAACTGCCGGACGTCGTCAATGATCTGGATCTCCAACTTGACGCCTCGAGTGCCGAAGCTCGCTCAATGGCACAAGATAAACGCAACTTACGGAAGATTCAAGAGGCGGTCAAGAACCTAAATCTTAATATCATGTATCCTCTTCGACCCGGTAAAAAGTTGTTGGTGCTAGACTTGGATTACAGTAAGTTTTTTTGGGTGTTTCAACTCGCATTTCGACTTTGAACGCACTTTAAATATGTAGCCCTTCTTGATACTAAGCCACTGACCTCCGGGATTTTGCCCGCTGAAGAGTGCATGCGACCCGGATTGCACGAGTTTCTTGGTTAGTAGCATATTGTACTCGGCGGGAGCGATTTCCAGACTAATATTCTCATTAGAGCTAGCTTATGTACACTACGACATCTGCATATGGTCACAGACCAAGTGGACATGGCTCGAGGCCAAGGTAAGTCACCCTAGTTTTGTACATAGCTGTTACTAAAATCTCTTGGTAGCTAGTAGAACTTGGGATGGTGGGCGATGAGCAACGAAATTATAAGGTAAGTGCAAACAAGTTACGACTTAAAATATGACGAACTCAAGTTTAAATAGATTTCATTTGGTAAGGCCACCCATTGTCCTCCTAAATACTGAGCTCAGTCCTATATTAGTCTTGGACCACACACCAATGTTCAAGGTGTTTTCCATGCGAGACGGAAAGCCGTTCAACCACGCTGTCAAAGGTATGTAAACGATCATAATTGTTTGGGTTTTTGCTCACACATAATAGCACTCCGTATCATATGGGAACATTTCCCCCAGTTTGGGCCTGAGAACACAGCTCACGTTGACGACCTTGTAAGTTTCAAAGTGGCGGTACTTGTGTATTCTATTCATGAACCTTTCCAGGGTCGTAATTTCGTGCTTAACCCTGGAGAAGGGATAAAGATATCCGCATTCAAACTCGACGGGACTCTGGAAGCTCAAAACGATCGAGAGCTGGAGAAACTTGGGCGATATCTTGTATGGTTGGCGTCTCATCCCGATTTCCGTTCCGTGGACCACAAGGCAAGTCCTTGTAGTATCCAGTCGTAGACTAGAAATTCACATCCCACCTGAAGAACTGGAAAAAGGTAGCTCGTGCTCTGAAGGAGTCTGCAGAACGGGGCACATAGCCCACACCATTGTATATCTATTTCCATTTATGAATGAGATTGGAGTTTAGATCTCATCTAATCATGTGACCGGGAGTCCAAGATGACCAACGTGCTTTTGACCTTCTCTCATCCATCTCCTCCACTTGAACATCGCGATGATATCTGCTGCCTCTCGTTCGCTGTCTCGCACTGTTAGGAATGGAAAGGGTACTGCACCCGCACTCCTGTCGGGTGCCAGGCGGTCGTTTACGCAGCCCACACGTACTGAGCGAGCCAGTGTCGTCGATTCACCTACTTCCACAAATATGGAGAACAAATTTACGCCTCGCGCGGGTATGTTGCTCGGCCGCTAAATATACATGGCAAACTGACGTCGGATATAGATATGCTCGGTTTCAAGTTGGAAGTTCCGCCCAAGGTGCAAGGGACCGAACGACCCATTTACCTAGACATGCAGGTATGCCCGCCACCTGTTGCTCGAGTGGGTAACTAAATTTTGTTATAGGCCACGACACCTCTCGACCCTCGTGTTCTTGACGCAATGTTACCTTATTATACTGACCAGTATGGGAATCCTCACAGTCGTACTCACGCCTATGGCTGGGAGGCGGAGGCTGCGGTTGATGAAGCACGAAAAGTAAGTACCAAGCACAATTTATAACTTGAAATCGAAGCGCTAATACATCTTCTTAGCACGTTGCGGATCTTATTGGTGCCGACGCAAAAGACATCGTGTTCACCTCTGGTGCAACCGAGTCCAATAACATGATCATTAAGGGTGTGGCGCGGTTCCACAAGGAAAAGCGAAACCACGTTATCACTACCCAAACTGAGCACAAATGCGTGCTGGATTCGTGTCGAAAACTCTCGGAAGAAGGGTTTGAGGTCACGTACCTACCAGTGATGCCTAACGGAGTAGTCGACCTCAAGGTGCTGGAAGATGCGATTCGGCCGACAACGTCCTTGGTGTCCATCATGGCTGTTAACAACGAGACGGGTGTGATCCAGCCGTTGAAGGAGATCGGTGCAATTGTGAAGAAGCACAAGGGCGTCTACTTCCACACTGATGCTGCGCAGGCTGCCGGGAAGATACAACTGGATGTCAACGAGATGGGAATTGACTTAGCGTCGATATCTGGTCACAAAATCTATGGACCCAAGGGTGTAGGAGCCGCTTACGTTCGCCGACGGCCCCGTGTGCGTCTTGAGCCTATCATTAACGGAGGTGGCCAAGAGCGTGGTTTGCGTAGTGGTACCCTACCAAGCACCCTCGTAGTCGGTCTTGGGGAAGCATGCAGAATCGCAAAGATTGAAATGAAGGTTAGCTTTTCTCCATCGGAACAAGAAATTTGGCTAGGAGGTGGTCATCCCTTGGATCTGGAGATGAAGTACTGCATATTTGGTAACCGCGCGACATAAACGCCTAGTATTCTACGGCTGTCGGCGCAGTAATGCCCTGCCGTGCAGGGGTACTGAAGATCGATGTGTCCACGCTCCACGCCATACTGTCATGAACTTCTCGCTAACCCACACTACTCCCTGACCGTAGGCCGACCACGCACATGTGTCCGCACTTTCGAAACGTCTGATCGATGGTATAACATCCCGAGTCGAGCATATTGTGCGAAACGGTGACAAGAATGGCTATCCTGGATGTGTAAATCTCAGTTTCGCTTACGTCGAAGTAAGCAAACTTCCCTCGCGATGGCTATCTGTTGTATTCACGCATTACTGCATGGTTGCAGGGAGAGAGCTTGTTGATGGCCCTTAAGGTGTGTCTAAAAACTCAGCTAGGCGTTATTAGAATACGCGCAGTGTACTGATGGTCTGGACGCCCGGCTAGGATGTGGCCTTATCGTCTGGTAGTGCCTGTACGTCAGCATCATTAGAGCCGTCATACGTTCTGCGAGCGTTGGGTGAGTGGCCCACCAGTCCCGAGAGTGATAGCACCCGATCGATATTATCATATAGGTGCTGCCGAGGACATGGCTCACTCTTCACTGAGGTTCGGCATTGGTCGATTTACAACAGAGGCCGAGATCGATTTTGTCATTGAAAAAATTGTCGCAGTTGTTCAACGGCTTCGTGATATGAGGTGAGTGAGATCGGCTTGCTCGGTGTCAAATGGTACTGAAATTATCCGCAGCCCGTTGTGGGAGATGGTTCAAGAGGGAATCGACATTTCTACCATTGACTGGGGCCAAACCCAGCACTAATTAAATAGCGGCTCTGCTTTTGGTTTCCTGTTTGTATGAAATGTGAATAGCTTAGCTTCATAATCGATGAAAATTCTTATCGAGTTTGGATCCAGCAAGCATAGGATTATATTTTAGGAAGACAGTACAGTCGACAAGAAACATGATAACTCCAGGCACAAGAGAAAACCTTAGTCGCGGCGGTCGCGCTCGCTTCGATCATAGTCATGCCTACGATCACTGCGTTGATCAAAGAACGCAAAAAGTAAGTAGGCAGTGTGCACACAAAACTAGGCTCCATACTTTTCGGCATCGCGGTCGTCGTCGCGGCGAGGAGAGCGGCGACGATCATCGCGACGGTCGTCGCGGTGTTCACGCCTATCGTCTCGATAGTCCCGTCGGTCGTCTCGATAATCCCGACGATCATCACGGTCGCGATAGTCGCGCCTATCATAATCACGACGAGGCGAGCGCGAGCGATCACGGCGGTAATGGTCACGATCACGGTCGCGATCGCGGTCACGTCCACCAGATGGACGCTGTGGGATTACTAAGTAGGTAGTTATAATAACCAGGTCGAGCCACTTACATCGTCCGCAGCTACACGGACTGGGGCGCCACGAAGGTCACGTCCGTCGAGAATACGGACTGCGTTTTCGGCATCGCTTTGAGAAACATATTCAATTACACTGTTTCGCCACAAGTTAGTTCGATATCTTTTCCAGAATAACACAACACTCACCCTTGATTCGGCGCATCACGGTCAACATCGGCAAACGAAACCGAGCCGGCTTCGCGAGCAAAGTCTTTGAGATCCTAGTGGTGGTGACCAACATATCCGAGATTAGGGTGTTTCGTTCACGCCTTGAGTCCACGAACGGAGAAAAGAAAAGGGAGGAAAACGGCCAGCGATCGCCCCACTTTGCGATATAACCATAGGGAACGGAGGATGGAGAGACCGGTGTGACCCGTGGTATCGGACGTAAGACTATCGTACCTGCCAACTCGTGTCCCTCGAGAGACCAGAAACTATAACGCGGAAGCCAGCGGGCCTGCGCGATCGAGGGGGAGGTCGACTATTTTCACACAAGTTTTTTCAGGCTTGGACCACTTTGATAAAATGAAGTGTACGTACGCGCCACGGTCTTCGTAATTGTCACGGCGGCGGGTTTCTTTAGCAAACTCTACAATGATGTTTTGGCCCAGGAAGGCTTTTCCGTTGAAGTTGTTCACAACTTCTTCAGCATCCTGTCCAAAGGTAAACTATACGTCACAGTGGAGTGGGAGGGGCGCGACATACTCTACCGCTCTCAAACTCAACAAAACCAAAGCCGGACATAACACGGCAGTCGATAATTTTACCATAGCCGTCAAAGAACTTTTGGACGTCTGGGGAAAGGCTGGTGAGAACTATGGAATTGCACGTAGACAATCAAACTCTACCTTCGGGGCGTGTGTCGCTTGGAAGGCCTAAGACAGGACAGTAAGTACAAGCGTTCTTCTTCCTGGAGAACTCCTGGATACGCACGACCGAGATACAAGCGTTTGGACATGCTGTTTGTGGGTGGTGGTCGAAGTTGGATTAGAAAAACAACACCTGACGCGACTATGCACAGCCGGGCTGACCAAGACCGCTAACATAAGCACTTCAGGGCAAGCCAGCACGCCTGAAATCAGCCTGACTACAGTTGATCCCTGGAGGCTCTTCGGCACTCTGCGCTGGCGCGACACAACCCACGTCTTCTCCCGCTTACGACTATAGCCTTTTCTAAACACAAAACCTCGGATGTGTTATTTTTAGATACCCTCGCTTCTCCTTGCATCTTGGCGCAATCTCCAACAGTTACCCCGAGTTTTATGTTCCATTTCGGTGCGGCTCATTCTCGGCTAACCTCGACTTACAGTGTGGTACTTACTTGATCAATTCTTTGAACAGGGGCCTTTCTTTCTGCCAGTCAGGTGATAGAACACCCATACCCAAATCCAGCCATGAGACGCCCCGTCTTTGCGACGCACGGTTTTGCCGACATTATAGCACACATCACAAGGTGCAAGCATCGCCGAGCATAACACCGCTTGTCTGCGCCCTCTGTCAAATCGGTAATGTTAAATATAGAATGCCGAGAGGATATAAACCTTGGCACCTCGGTGGTTGAGTACTCAGGTCATCGGTTTCTTCACTTTAGTCGCTCTCAACATGCTTAGCAAGTCTACTACTCTCGGCGTCGCTGGTCTTTTGGCCATTGCGCCTATGGCACTCGCTCAACAACCCGTATATGCGCAATGCGGTGGTATCAACTGGACTGGCGGCACGGTGAGCTCTTGCGGTCTTGCATTCGGCATGAAAAAAGGCTCATTGATACGCATATAGACTTGTGTCTCTGGCTCTACCTGCGTCAAGTCTAACGACTACTACTCCCAATGTTTGGTATGCTACCCCTGACGCTCCTGCTACTGCATTTTAAACTCATGTTTTGTCCACAGCCTGGCTCCGGTGGTGTTACTACCACTTCCAAGCCCACCACCACCGTCAAACCTACCACTACTGGACCCAGCGTCTCCACCAGCCCTACCGGCACGGCGACCTCATCTGCCCCGGCTTCGACGTCCACCGATAACCCATACGTTGGCTACAGCGTATACCTCAGCCCTTACTATGCTGCTGAGATCAAAGCTGCTGTAGCAACCATTAAAGACTCTACGCTGGCAGCCAAAGCCGCCAAGGTTGCCAACATCCCTACCTTTACATGGCTCGACACTATAGACAAGGTCCCAACCCTCGAAACCTATCTTGCTGATGCAAAGGCTCAACAGACTTCCACAGGGTAGGTTTCGCTCGCCAGTCTATCGTTTCATTCCACTCATATCCTTCATAACTTTAGCAAAAAGATGCTCGTTCAAATCGTGGTCTACGATCTCCCTGATCGGTAGGTCCTATGCTGAAATGGTTGCTTAGTTGATCTCCTAATGAGGTTTATAGTGATTGCCACGCCAAGGCGTCCAATGGTGAATTGTCGATCGCCAACGGTGGTGTTGCTGCCTACAAATCGCAGTATATCGATGCTATTGCTACTATCATCAAAAGTGAGCTTGATGTCAGCATAAATATTAACCCACCACTGAGAATATATTGCCCACAGAATACCCTGACATCCGCATTGTCGCTGTCGTCGAGCCCGATTCGCTGGCAAACATAGTGACTAACCTTTCTGATCCCAAGTACGTTCTATCTTCTTTCTCATAGACATACAAGTGCTAATTTCAACCCCGCATCATCCAGGTGCTCCAACGCTCAGACAGCCTACAAGGAGTGCGTCTCGTATGCTGTCAAGACGCTCAGCCAGCCCAACGTTTACCTGTACTTGGATGCTGGCCATGCCGGCTGGCTTGGCTGGACTGCTAACATTCAGCCTGCCGCTCAGATGTTTGGAAGCATCCTGACTCAGGCTGGCGGCCAATACCGCGTTCGTGGCCTCGCCACCAGTAAGCACAAGTTTCCTCACTCGATACGTTCAGATTTTGATGAGTATTTTAGACGTTGCCAACTACAATGCGCTCAATGCCGCTTCTCCTGACCCGATCACCCAGGGTAACAGCAACTACGACGAGAACCACTACATTAACGCCCTCGCTCCCCTCCTGACCCAATACAACTACCCTGGTTAGTGCTGAATCCTAAGCCATAACGAAATCGTGACTCAATACTCTCTTGTAGCCCACTTTATCGTCGATCAGGGTCGCTCTGGTGTGCAGAACATTCGCTCGCAATGGGGTGACTGGTGCAACATCAAGGGCGCCGGTTTCGGTACCCAGCCTACCACCGCCACTGGCAACTCGTACATCGATTCGATCGTCTGGGTCAAGCCTGGAGGAGAGAGCGACGGCACGTCCAACACTACCTCGGCCCGCTATGACTCTACCTGTGGCCTTTCGGACGCCACTCAGCCCGCCCCTGAAGCCGGTGAGTATCTTCAAGTATGACGTCGCATGCAATTTGGGTGCTGATAAGGGTGCGATGTTTTCAGGTACCTGGTTCGAGGCGTACTTCGAGACATTGGTCTCCAAGGCCAACCCGGCGATTTAAACCCTTCATTCGATGCGTACGATGGCTTTTCATTGACAGGCTTGCTTCCAATATAAATCCATGCTATTCATTCCGCTCTGTATCCTGCTTCCACGCTAGATAGTAGTGTCGTGCCGAATGATCCATTGCGCTATTTTTCCTCATCAAGTCATAGGGAGTCGACTGACTGGGCCTAGGACTATGTGCTTCGTGCCCATTCCTCTAATACGCCGATCCGTCAGCTGTGCATCCCTCTCGGAGATTCTAAAACGGGGGTCCTGTCGAGTGTAGATAGAGGTGAAGCACAGTGCCTCAAGGGCTGGGCCTAGAAAGATACAGTCGTACCAGTAATGCTCGCTACGAAGGCCATCCGAGGCACGGTTCATGCCGAGACCATCACTTCTCGAATACGAATCAAGAGTGTGATATAATTGCGGGATAAACACGTACCACCGATTTAAGCATGCGCAAGAACCCATCACTTGCTGTCAGCCATCGGCTGATAGCGTGCATCGACGTCAGATTAGGCCGAACGCCTCTAGAGTCCTATGTCACTCAGCTGTAGATCGTTATCATCGGGTAGCATATGCCGCGTTGCTCTCCGATTGCGTAAAGCGGTAGACAGGACTAACATTCTGGCAGATAGTGGGTAAAAGCATACAAATGGGGTACCACCGTGACTTATCGATACCCACTCCAACCGTTTGTGCGACATTCCATGCTTGCAGCTGCCAGTCTGATTAAGCCAGATATGGTCAACCCTACTCGAGGGTGAAGTCGAGTACACGAGTCAAGTACGTACAGAGGCCTCGAGCTAGATCTGCCTCTGTCCAACGGCGACCAGACTATGAACGCCCTTGCCGGCTTACACGGATACTTGGACAGCGATATTACCATCCGGCACCCCACAAGTCAACCACGCCGTCCGGCGTATCAAGACGGGAGACAAAGCGGACAGGCACAAATATATGATGTATGCCGCCTTGAACCGGATTCAGATGGTGTTTGGACTTGTTTACCGCTAGGTTCCCGGCAAAGACGCCAACCAAGAGTTGAGGGCCGAGTTGCGTGGTGCTCCCACCGAACAGATCTGGCTCCAACGAAGGGGAATGTGAGATCCAGATCTCGCTGGGCTTGGTCGTAATTTCGGTTCTGAGATCTGTGTGCCCCTTCTTGGACGCCAGCGCGTGAGATTTGTCCCAGCGCCAGGCCACATACAGGCCCCAAGAGCGGGGCGATCGCCGCAAGAGTGCCTAATAGCTTGCCTTTTTTGGCGATAACACTCACAACCCACGTTTTCCGGTGATCAAACTCGTGTGGAGCTATATAACTGTCTTGTGTCTGTTGTTGTGGCTGCGCTGGGCTGGAGGTGTGGCGCTGGTGGAGCGAGTGCAAATCCTTGAATTTCTTGAAACCGATGGGTAGGATGGACTAGCATGTATGCGTGTATGTTGCGTGGCAATCGCCTCGGTCTCAAACCCGAGCTTAGCCTTGAGACGAAACGTCGAATCACAACGATGCAAGCGGCCAAGCCCAAGCCCCTGTCGCGAAAAAAGTAGTGCGAGGAGCGCAACAGAAAAACTGTGCCGCCAATATCGGGCTATGGGACTGCCTAGCCACTGTACGGAGGGAAAGAGGTATCGAATACATGCGGGGTAAATGCTTTGAATGTACACCAGGGACAATGTGCCCACAGAGCCCCTGGTTATCACACAAAAATATCGCCGACAAGCGGAGCCTCAGGTCCAGCCGGTAATGATACTCCAGTACCAGCGCAGAGAAGTCTCGAAATGGGCAATGACTCCGGCAACTCAAAGCCTTCGCAGCAATATCACCTGGAAAGAACCAGACCTCCTCATCTCAGATTCACGCCTTGGCGGTTCACGGCAATCGAAAGGATGGTGTACACTGGTATGCATGCATTGTCATAAGTTAGAATGCCGGAATCATGTCTCTACAAAAAGCCCAAAGCCATATCAAAAGTCTACATGGAATCAATGCACCCCCTCCTCTACTCGTCCCCTCTCCCCGTCAGCGAGCGAGCGGAATACTCATGACCTCGCCTCGTTTTGTGATACCAGTGCTCTGGTGGTTGCGTCGCGGCAGGCCTTGAGCAGGTTCGAGAGCTCGTTGCCCCCGGTGCCACGTACGACCTTGCGCTCGGTCACGGGCGGCGCTGGCAGTTCGCCGTTTTCCCGCATCTTGTCGAACATCGCAGCGACGGGGCATCCTGCCTTGCGGGCGGCCTCCTGGGCGGCCTCGGATCGCGACATGGACACGACATACAGGCAGGCAATGCGCATATGGGCGTCGCGGAAGGCCTTGAGCGCCTTGATGCACGAGTCGTACGATTCGTGGAGCGCTGGAGTGCGCACGACGACCTCTCGGAGCGGGTTCGCACTCGATCCCAACGCGTTCAAGAACTGTTGGTGACGACCTGGCATATAGCGCTGGAGCATTCGTAAGTACCAAGTCGATTTAGCTGGACAGTTTGAAAACTTACCTGCATACGCTGCATAAACGTCCGGTCCGACTTTTTGTTTTGCTCAGAGGGCGCGGGGAGGCGGGGCTTCTCGAGCTTGTGGTCGATATCGAAAAAGACATCGAGCGAGTGCATGAGCGAGCTTTGGCCGGCAGACGGGCCGCTGAGCTCGAGGTCGGTCGAATCGCCCACGCCCTCGAAGATCCAGCCCGGAGAGTTTGGGCCGCCCGCATCGCTTCCCCTGAACCACGGCCTGATCGCAAAGTAGAATGCATGCGGGTCGCAAGTGCATCGGACCGAGGTAAGGATCGAAGTCAGATCGTTGATCATGCTGCATAGGCTGGAGAGCGCGCTCTTGATCTCGGCGACGGCCTGAGGAGACGAAACCGAAGGCATATTTTGGTATTTGGTAATAATCTGGAGCGCCTCGATCCCCCGGATCTCGATGCCCAGGCAGCATAGGTAAAAGTTTTGCTCGTCTCTGGCAGCCTTGTTGGAAGCGGTGAAGAGGGTCTGGGAGCGGATGTTGTCGGCGGAGAGCGGCTTGGAAGAATCGATGAGTGCATAGTTCCAGAGCACGGTGTCGGCAAACGTCAACACCGGTGCGATCTCGAGCACACGAGAGACCTCTACGAGCGGAACTGCGAGCGATTTTGGGACTCGCATCGGCGCGGCAGGCTGTGCCGGAGGCGTCGAGTGGACATAAAAGTGGACGAGAAAGGCGAGGACGTGGTGGGCGCGGCGGAGCAATCGCACATCGCCCTGCAAGGACGTGGTGGAGAGCACGGGTGCCTAGAATGGAAGCAAGGTTTATCAGAGAGCTTAAACGCGGGCAATCGAGATCGTGGGCGTACCGATGCAATGCTTTCTCGCCACTTCCGGCTCGATTCGCGCTTCGCAAGGGCCTGCTCGCTCATGTCCTCGCCCAAGCTGAGGACGCCGTTGGGGGCGTTTGCGGCATCGAGTGCGCACTCCCAGAGCTCAAAGTCGGCGGGGAGCCGGGAGAGGGGCGGCTCGGAGGGCAGGAAGCCGGAGGTGGGATCGACATCGTAGTCGGCGGGGTCGAACCGTGGGGGCGGTGGCTGGCGGCTGGTGGAGGCCTCTGGGGTGGCCCGGCTATCTCCGAAGGCGGGCTGGAGGACCGAGGGAAGGAGCTGAGCGGCGGCCCGGGCGACATAGCGGATGGTGTGTACGGGCGAGATGCTGCTGAGCGACATGGTGTGGCCGAACAAGCTCAGAAGAGATAGGAGTCGGGATGATGGAGAGAGCAGCGCTCGCCTCATCCTTCATATAAGCCCGGCGCGCACAGAGACTCAGGGCCTCCATAGCTGATGGATGGAAAAGCCAATACTGAGACCTGAGAAGTGGCCGTCCGGTGTAGGAGGCGTGAGGCAAACTCCAGATCAGAACGACCCTCCAGCCGCTGCCACGTGATGATCCCCCCCATCCAGCTCCGACCCTGTCCCAGCCCCCTGGCCCCCATACCCACCGCTCGGTACACGCATATACCCAGCTATGCAACACATACAGCCCATCTGCAACACCACACGCGCCGCCCGCCCCAGCTGCCCCCTCGCGCCCGTCGCGCCAACATGTCCGCGGTGAGAGCTTTCACACAACGCTCCTGCGCGGCCATCCGTCAACTGACACCGGGCGGCCTGCCGGTAACCACTTCCCCGCATTTCTGCGCTTTTTTGCCGCACACATTGCCGTCCGGCAAACACTCTTGGTTGCCTGTCCTCCCTCCTCCCTACGCAACTGCCACCGTCATCTACCCGCTCGAGGCGTATCGGGTCGATCGCCCTGGCATTCTAGGTTTAGACGGCCGATGGCGCTTTTTGACTCTTTAGCTTTGCCTATACGCCTGCGGTGAGAAAAGCACCCACCCCCCGAACCGCGGCATTCTCTTCGGTGCCTCGTCTGCTGCACGCCCCGCCCACTCCCGCTACCGGCGCGGTTCCCATCGCTGCACGCACTGATCATCATATGCGCCAAATCCCGCTTTAATCGCGCACTACGCGTTGCGCGCTAGAATAATACTGCCTCATCGCGAGCAGCGACACCAACGGCCATCGCCGCTCGTCCGGATCCCACCTACTATTTCCTCAACTCGACTTCAAACCCCGGATGGTGGCTATTCAAAGAGTCGTTGACACGCCGGCGCTCCGCTCTCTATCGCGGACACTTGGAGCCGGTAAATGAAAAGCACCCGTGTTTAATCCCGAGCTTTTGGCCAAAAGCACCAGTAGCGGCCCAGAATCCGCCCAGTTTTCCGGCTTTGGTCCCCCCAGAAGCAGACTCCGGTAGCAGGTCCGGTAACACCGCCGGCGGGTACTCGCCCACAAAGCCGGCGTCGTTTACGGCAGCGCTCCCAGGCAACCTAAAGTCCGGTCTATCGACGATCGACATTTTGTAAACCGAGACCGGAAACGCAGTTGGCGACATCATGTCGTGTTCAAAGGGTTTACAAGCACGCGGCCCATTGATAGTACATCGCATCTACCCAGTCCACTTTAGATAGCCGTCCTTGACTTTGCACTTCCGGTCTATTTGACTCGGTGAGTAGGCGTCGGCAGTGTCTAGAACCACGGCATACATACCGATAGTGTCCTCGATTTTTTGCCTCAGGCCCACCTTTCGGCCATGTTTTTGCTCGAATGATGCAATCAGCTCCGCAGGCGTCAATGCAAAACTCCCCGAACCTGGCAACGAGCCTTTGACCGCAGCTTCGATGACGCTCTCGCTGGGCAGTGCATATCGCGATAGTCTATCGTTTGACGGAGAGCCTCGATCCAACTTGAGACGAGGTGCTTTGGTCACAAAAGGCGAATTTGAATCAAAGAATGCCTTGGTCACATCCTGGTCCGTCTCGCCGAGTGTGGGGGGAGACCAATTCGGGCGCTCCTTGGATTTATCCACCAAGAGCGCTCTCACCCCCGTGACAAAGTCAGGGGACGCTCCAGTCTAGGGTTAATCGTCAATTTAGGAGTTTTGGGCCCGCATCAGATCAGAGAAAAAAAGAACGCTCACACAAAACGCAGTCGCAATCCCCATCTCCATTTGAAGAGCATCTGCCAGCTCCATGTGCTTTCCCCGGCGTACTGCCTCGAGGGCGACCCTCAAACTAGTTGGGCTTCGTGCTTCCATCGCAGCAACCGTTTCGTTGGCCCATTGTGCCTGGGACTCGATAGATCCAGCCACATTCTTCAGCTCCTCAATGATGGATTCTACCCGGTTATGAGAGAAGCACAGGTCTAGGACTCTGCGCCGCTCGCCAACATAAGGCGAGGGTGGATCTTCAGGTGAGATTTCGGCGGAGTGCTCCTCGATCGTTCGGTTTATCGCGTCCGCGGAGGGCTCGGCAAGTGAGGAGAGGGCTGTGAGAAGTGCCGGAAGCCGTCGTTGGGGCACATAGTGTGTGGCTAATCCAAAGTCCCTATCGGCAAAGAGTGGTTCAAGGGATGAGCACGCCCCAGATAACAAAACAAAAAAAGAGCTCACACTATCGATCGAGCCTTGATCACGTTGGACGTGAGTGCGAGATAAGTGCCAAGCTCTCCGTCCAATCGCGGGAGAAAGTAGGTTGCCCCCACATCAGGGCAGTACCCGATTTTCGTTTCTGGCATCGCAAACTGCGAGGTCTCGGTCGCAACCCGAAATGGTGCGCCAATGGCCAATCCTACTCCACCTCCCACTGGTCGCAAGTGAGTCTGGAGCCCAAAGCGCGTGAGCAAGGGGCTCACTTGTGATCCCATCCATCAACGCTACATAGGGCTTTCTTAGGGTAGCAAGCGCAAAGTCTAGTTCGAATCTTTGCTCGCATAGTCAGATTGAAAAGGTATGTAGCATCCAAGTAAATACTTGCTCTTTTCGGAAAAACTCTAGCGCGGCGGGCTGCTTCTCGGGGACAGCTGCATTATTGACAACGTCTAGACAGAGCCGTTTGGATCGGACTGTCATGGGCGTGGAGAAAGAACGCATACCTTTAACGTCTCCACCAGCGCAAAAAGCTCTCCCTGTTCCTCTTCCGATAACGAGTTTACAGAGTTTGCTTTCATCCCAGGCCTATATTGAAATGCTTAGAAATACCTCAAGCCTGAATGATTAGCGCACCTTGACTTGGTTACTCAGCAGGTCAATCATGGTTTCATTTATTGTATTCAAGGCCTTCGGTCGATTTAGAGTATAGACACGCGCATGGCCTTCGCTTGTAAACAACACCGGCTAGATACCGCAATTAAAGTTAGAGAAAATGTGGGGCCCACAAGCAAAGGCACTTGCCGAGTCCTCCGTTGGAGCTGCTCCTGACATGTGTCTGGAAATCGTCTGTAGACGGAAAGCACTCATCGGCAGTCGATTAACTCTGGCCAGCGACCTGAGCATTGAGGTTGGCTTTGCGGCAGTCGTCGGATCTCTACTGAGGCACGTGATGCTCCGACCCAGGTCACGAGGCTGGTTCTGGCCATGTCTTGGCCGCAATATAACGAGACGGCGTGGTGTTAAGCTTCGAGGATTTGCTTCATGAATTGCTGTGCTTGAAACTGGCCCCTATGCAAGATTATCTTATCATACATTCACGCATGCTATCAATACAGGTTCCATTATTGTACAGCTAGTTACCACCCTTTTGCGACCACGCTGGGGGCTCATCTTTGCCATCCTCCTCGAGTTTCTCTCCCTCTTCGAGGCTCTTGTGCTTGGACGTTGGCGCGTGTTCGGCCGGAGCGTAGACTAACATTCCAAGCAGGTTAATAAATAGAGCCGGTTTCAGATCTAAGCGACTCGCCTGTGTAGAGAATCAACGGGGTCTGGGCCGAATTAATAAAGTTATCTATAGGAGTAAGACGAATAAGTGCGCATATTCCCAGGGCTCGTCATTCTAAGACTTACGTTTAGTTCCAGCAGGCACAATGACTAAATCTCCTGCATGGATTTCCTTCTCTTCGCCGGCAACGATGGCCTTGGCGGAGCCGCTCGTAAAGACAAGATGCTATGCCGATTATTAGCGACCGGGCCAAGCGATTCTTAGCACAACAACTTACTTGGTCTACAGTGTGAACTTCTTCGCCAATTTCCCCACCAACCGGGACTAGAGCCGAGGTTAAAGATTGAAACGGTTGGATAAGCTGATGTACCTACTTGTCATGATTACAAGCTGGCTATGTTCGCCAGTCCAGAGCACACGCCTGAAGTCTGCCGAAGTGCGTCAGCGAGGAAATTATAAAGGACATTGGATCAAATATACCAGACGATTCAGCAGCCTGAACGTCCAAACGCGGAAAATGGGCCATCTTCTTGGCGGGTGGGTGTTGCTGAGTTCCTGACCTGGAGGACATGGCGGCAGCTCGAAGTCTAAGGGAGGTATTGAATCCGGTGAGTCGAGAAGGGTTGTATGTGAGTGTACGAGGCGAGAGACGAGCCAGCCGGTTCATGGGTGACGGTAAATGTCTGGAGGCTTGTTGGGGTTTTATACCCATCAAGGTCTGGTGATCATCGGACATCGAACAACCATGATGTCACGTTCATCGAAATGACGTGGACGAGTTCGTCTGAGATCTCGATTGCCGCCCCCGCTTTGTGAATTTAATTAGGCCGATCGCAGTAGTGTTTTCTGATCGACATTTGTAATACGAATCGGTTTAAAATAGATACAAACAGAGAACATGAACAGCGTTTAATCATATTGTTTGATAGCATCAAGCATCGCACGACATTCTTGAGCGTAGTCAAGTTTGAATGCGCGATTGATTCCATACCGGACTCGCGTTTGATCCTACCGAAAGTTAAATATCGCAGCAGAGGATGATGACGACAGACCCACCTGATACGTATCCTGTTTGGCCCTACAAGAAAATATCCAAGTTTGGCTACTGGCCTTTTCGATCGCTGCAGCGTACGCAGCCTCATCCTCCTCCTAGATCGTTGCGTCAGAGAATGCTGCTACGATGGTCGAATGAATGGCTAACCTTGATGTCATGCAGGTTCGAAGCTGTCATTCCAAGGATCATTTCGCCAGGCTCATTGAAAGCTTGCAACCAGGCCGTCTGAGTATAGTCCGCAACCGAAAGACTCATGATGTATCTATGATGGATTGAGTGTGGATTCAAGGGAGATGCAGGATGAACACGGACCGGTAATTGGGCTTGGCGAAGGTCTTCTCGCACTTCTCGCATCGCCAGCCGTCATGCATCTCAGTCACTTTCTTACTGCAATTGTCGCTGCCACATGCAGGGTACATGATGCTATCCCCCTTGATGTGGATAACTGTCGCGCGCACGGTGAAGAAGTCCACCCGGCCCTCTTCGTTCATACCAAGATTTTCTTCCTTAATCGCTTGTAGAGTCTTCATCTCTTCCCGTCTAAAGGTGGATGCTCCCCCGCCTCCTCCCCCTCCGCCAGCCGATTGCGACTTGAACTCAAAGGATTGCCCTTCGGAAGAATACCATCCTTGAAGTGCATGGGCCTCGGGTATATCAGGATGGAACGTCATCGTGCTAGAGCTAACCAACGACAGAGTACGGCCTGCCAAAACGTGAGAGCCGGCGAGCACAAATTTGTACTGGGCATACCTCCGAAATCGCCAACCTTGGCACCCTTGAAGGCAACAACTGGGTTGTTCTCAGCCTGGAACGTCTCGGCTTGTTTACCCCAAACGGTCAGTCGCACACTACTTCCAGACTTGTCGACAATAACCACATCGCGTTTCGAAAACGTCTTTTGTGTGGCTTTGGCGGTAATGCTTTCAAGTGGTTTCACTTCAGTGATAACCCCAAGAACATCTGTAATGGTGTTAGCTCAGGCAACTGTGGGTATATATAAACAACCTACCAACTATAGCATCCTTCTCAACCGTGTCCAGCTGAGAGAGTTCTAGGAAGCTATATTTGACCTTTGGGACTGTGTTTTCGTCTTCACACTGGGCGAGGGTGAGATACTGAAACCCGCTCGTAGCGGACAGAACCTACTGGGATCACCTCAGTCCCACGCTCCAAACTAATCTCATAGTCATTTGACAGATTCGAAAACTGCTTCTTTGCAAGCTGGACTCGCGCTTTCGCGACCCAATAGACCTTAAAGCCGAAATCAGCAGCTGCTAAGCGCCACCGGCATTTTACTCGTACGTACTTTTCCCTCTTCGAGTTTAGAGTACAAATTATCCACAACTTCGTTGAAGCCGGTAGCACGGATCTCCCCGGTATCGTCCATCAGATTCACGTTGAAAAGCTTTCCGTCACCACGTGCATTCGACCACGTTCGGATGTCTGATTTCTGAGTAACACGCGCACGAATGGTCCACTTGTTCGAGTATGGACTGAGCGCTTCGATCGGGTGAAGCGGCGCGAAGCCAGCAGGTAACGAGTTTGTCGCAGCAGCTTGCTTCGGCTGCGGTTGTACGGCTTGTGGCTTGGGCACGGCAGCAGGAGAAGTGTGCGCGGGTGGGTCGACTTCCATCGCAGATCCGCCGGGATTTGCTGCACCTTCGCTTTTATCAAGGCTGACTGGACTGCCGATCTTCTCAGGGTAATCCTCAAGCTTTTCAAGCCCAAGAGTGATAATCAACCTGGAGTGGCAGGACGTAAGTATCAGATGACAGGCACGTGAAGCCACGAATGCAGGTACCTTTTGTTCTGAACTAGGTTGATCGCACAACGTGTAAGTTTGAAGATGCATTTTGGTGTGAAGTCCTGAGACACGAAATAATCGTTGAGTTTTGTGGCTAACATGGACTGGCAGTGGTGTTGCCCGTCAGAGAAGACGAGGCTGCATAAATATGAGTTACTAAAGTGATAGCAGAAGTCAAATTGTTACGCACCGGTATCTATCGCTGCTTCCGCCAGATGTGACTTTTCTAATTGATAGCAGCTGGAGTATAGGTTGGAAATCTCCGATCGCGTCCGCCGAAAAGTTACTTGACATTAAGTGGGTGAGAGCACCCTCAGTGAGTTGCGGGGCCATAGCTACTAGTTCAAGGAAAGCTAGGAGCGAGTTTGTGTATTTGTGACCAAGTTTACTGTGGTGGTTGGGTCGTGGCTAGAGATCGGAAGGAGACGCGTCTCGAATGTTATTGTTTGGTTATCGGATTACACGTGACGTTATTGAAGTGTCAACAAAGCACAACATAGCCCGGAGTGAATTAGCACATAATCATTTATTCATGACTCTATCAGGCCAACATAACAACCATCCTCTACGCCAGACCAAGCAATCTCACGGAGCACATCTCCATCAAATTGCCGAAGGGGAAGAACCTGTTCGGGTCCCGCTGGTGAGACCATCCAAAGACTTTCGGGTCCGATTTGCGTTTGTATCTTCATGGACTTCTTTATCTTCATCGCAAAAACCTTTGTGGACATTGATGGAAGTACTTTCAGCTCGTGAGATGGTGGTGTAAACTTGACAGCATGTGCTCTGCTTATCGGGCCTTGGAAACGTATAATATTGACGGCTATTATACCGATCAGTCGGAGTCAAGATGAGAATCATGCCTGACTCACTGATAATATTGCTACCCAAGTTTTGAACTACCGGCTTTACGGGCTCACTCGAAGTTTGGTGCTCTGTGAAATAGTAGAATATCCGCTTCATGATGGTGCATATAGACTTACTATGGCTTAGCTCCTTCCATCGTGGGTGCCTTGCCTCGATCTCCAGTTCTGTACCTGATTCATGCTTTGATATCCAGGACAAATAGAACAACTCTGCATCTGCCCTATCTCGCTCGGTGACCTAGCTATTGTTAGAGATTGTCTGCATATTTGATATGGCTGAGGCTCACCTGGCTTCCATTCAGTCTAGCGAGCTGAGGCAGTCTTGCTATCACGAAATCTCGCGAAGCACTACTAGAGGATCCTACTGGAATATCTGAATAAAAATAAGTAGTATATAGTTCAAGAACTCACCGATCCTGAGAGACTCTAACGAAATGCTAAGAATTTTAAGGTTTGGAAGCCAGGTCGCTAAGGAGTCAACAGCTTCCCAACTAGCAATTGGATTGTCCGCGAGTGAAAGGTGTTGCAATCGAGATAAGGGAGATGTTCTGGGGTCAGCTTCAGACCAACGAGAAATCGAATTGATCAAATTGGAAGGAAGCATAAGACTGTGCAAGCTATAGTGCACAGGGTCAGCTGGGTGCATGGGTAACGAATAAGTGATGTACGAAGGTAGAGCCGAACATGTCCGCATGACGGAAACCCAATCATCTAGTACGTTCGAGTCTAGATTTAGGGTTTTTAAGTTTGGTGCAACCACGTCTACGCTATGGGGTTGGCCTAGCAGTTTCAGTTGGTTGTGCCCAAGTTGTAACTCTTCTAGCCCGGGAAATGTACAAGCACACCACAAGCCTACACCGAAATGTCTTGATATTAGCGAAGACTACCGAACCAAACTACACCCACCTCGACCCAAGATATCATAGCTGAATTCAGTTCCAGACGCGTAAGCTTGGTAAACTCCCGAGTTTCCGATGGTCGTGTAAAACGGAGTCGATTAAAGCTACGAGGTGGAGCATGTCAGCCAAATGGATGTCGCGGCCGGTTTCAGTCCTACTTCAGTTCGAGGCTGGTGAGTTTCGGCATTTGACCAATGATGTCCATAACATCTTCCCAGCTGCCAAATAACGTACGTGATAAATTCAGACTCTGTACCGCTACTCGCATAAAAGCATGATTCAATCCGAATAAAAGAAAGACTTACACGGACACATTTTCTTTATAGATTCTAAATCTCCAGGAGTCGAGACATCACACTCGTCTAAACTGATCCCTCTTAGCTTCTCGACCTGGGATATTCGTGCTCGAACTCCATCTAGTCGAGGTGCTTCCACGACAATGGCGCCATTGCTGGATCCTAGTATCACAGACTCCTGGCCGTTTGTTCGTTGTTCATCGACGTATTTTTTCAAGAGGACTGTTATAAAATCAGTTCCTGTTACGATACCCGGGGTGTTTGGGCGTAGAAACGAGCCAGCATTGGCAGTGCTGCAAACTGTAAGTTGGTTGAGGTCAAGTTGAGATATAGGCTTACTGGCAGGTAAAGTAGCTCACTCCATCCCTTTCTCCGCTGTGCTTGCCTCTTTTGGCACCACTGTCCCATTCTACTCCGAGCCAAAGTCCCGATGTCCCGGCGACTTGTCCTACAAATAACACTGTCCCATAATCTTCACCTATTCGGAGCCTCTGGCCGATGCTGAAACCGCTTGACATGGACGTCTCTGCCAGTGTCTCTAAAATGGTTGCTGATATCTAGTGTTTATGTTTGGTCCTGACTGATCGAAGAACCCCAGAAGATGGGCGCTTGTTGGACTGCCTCTTTGTCTCTTCCACTCCTCCCACTTGCAGCTCGTAATCATGGAGGACGATGATATTGAATCTATCCTTTTTGTATGCAGGGGTAAGGAACATAAGCTACAACCTGGTCTTAACTAATTAACAACTCCCGTCTACAGAGGTCATGGGTTGGTGATATAAACGTCTACATCCGACTTTTGCTGACTCTAGGAACAGTTTACAAGATTCCTCCAAGACAAAGGTCAGTGGCTCATCAGGTATTGACCCAGTAGTCAATCTGACATTACATGTAGTAACGCAGGCTATCGGGCCACGGAATGGGGCGATTTGAGCGCGTTCATGTGGAAGGGGCGTATGAGAATCATTGAGAAGGGTGCTGGATGTAGTATACGCCTTGAGGACCCGACTACAGGTTCGTTAAAACAACTCATTATGGTGGCGTATTTTAACCTAACATGTTCGATTCAGGCGAATGTAACGTTACTCTGCTAGCTCTAATTGCAGCCTGCTAATAGCTTTTCCCAGTGTTCGCACAGGCGCCATACGATGTGACAGGGATGGCGGTCGAGGCCGTGTTAGATTCCTCACGCTACTTTGTACTCCGCGCAGAGGATCAAGGGAGAAAGGCGTACATCGGCATCGGCTTCGCCGAGAGGGCTGAGAGTTTTGATTTTAGTAAGTGACACATGATTCGTACAATTAAGCATTCTGAGAGTGCTCCAATTAGATGTGGCTCTCCAGGACTATACCAAACGCCAAAAAGCGTTACTGAACCCCGAAACGGCCGAAGATACAGCTTCTCCTCATTTACCCGCTGGCCCGAAGAAAGACTATTCCCTCAAGGAAGGCCAGACTTTCTCCATCAATATCCCTGGCAAGAGTAGTACTGCCTCTTCTGGGTCATCGTCGCAGTCCAGCGGAATGGGAGCCTCTGGCGGTTTTCCGCTACTTCCACCTCCACCTAAAGCCCCTGGCCGGAGATGATTTATCTGATGTCTTGGCGTGTACCAGGTCCGGCGAATTATTGATAGTAAATGAACATCATGATTTCTTGTTCACCATGAATCCCGAAATGGACCAGTATGGAAAACTAAGCGCCGAGAGTTGAGTAAAAGACCCTGAGAGGCAAGCCCCAACAAGCCCCCACATGGCTACACGAAACATCCTATCGCCTCCCGCCACCGAACTCTCATCTTCATCCCTCTTCCCTCGGTGTGTGAATTTGTTACGACCTTTTTCACGATGGCCCAGAATCCGAAATGGGAAGAATACATTGATAGGTAGGCACCGTTTGCCTGTCCACGTGCAAATCCCTTCATCACGACCATCCCCAATCAGAATCCACTACTCTGACCGATACTCGGACGACAACTATGAATACCGGTACGCACTATCGTGCCGCAAATGCCTTGGCGCAAGCTCACGCTCTGTTAGACACGTAATCTTGCCAAAGCCTCTTTTAAAGATGATCCCCAAGAACTATTTCCAGCCGGACGATAGTGGCGTGCTTCGCATCCTTGACGAAACAGAGTGGCGGGGGATTGGCATCACGCAGAGCTTGGGCTGGGAACACTACGAGGTTCATGGTGAGCACAATCTTTTAGAGTTATGGTCCTTAATTAACTTGGCGCAGCCCCCGAGCCACATGTTCTGTTGTTCCGGCGCGCCAAAGCCCCCGTGGCAGCCCCAGCAGCCCGAACAGCATCGAGTGCAGCCAGCAAACCTGCGGCCAAAGCACGCAAATAGAGTTTTTGCCCAGCGTGTCTAGGGCGTGTATTATGACTTTTTCTCCAGGTCTTGTCCTCGTGCGTTCATCTTTCGGGTGTCTCTATCATGACCGTTGCTGTGTATTGCATTTTGAGGCCTACGCTGTGCCAATGAATAAATCTATTGTCGTCACCATCCCAGCCGCAACTCAGTTATCAAGCGGAAGAACAGAACTTGGAGAAATAGAATGGAACAGACTCGAGAAAGCGAATTTAAAATTGGATCACAAATACAACTGCCTATGGTTGGAACCACGGGTGTCGAAGTGCGTCTCGCGCGGACACGCGGTCTCGCGGTTGAGGCTGAACGCATCGCCATAGTAAATCTATGCCTATGCAGCAAGAGTAAGCCGATTTCGGGATAAGCATATGTAGGGTGCTCACAGTTCTCCGAGGTTCTGCTGTTACGCAATATTGCCAGTGCATCGTTATCAAACACCCAGCGCCCTGTCATACAAAACAGGAAGATGACGCCAAGCGAGTAGATGTCCACCATTTGACCATAACCAGGCGCACCCTGCAGGATTTCCGGTGCCACATAGCTAGGGGGCTGAGGACGCCTGGGATCGGTCGGAAGCGAAACTGCTCACTTTTGTGTGCCACAGAAAGTCTTGAGAAACGTTTGGCCGTCTACAGCCTTAGCCAGCCCTGATTGAGCAATCTCAGCGCAACGTCTTTACCCCAGATCTGCATAAGCTCACCAAAATCGGCTATTTTGACTACCAGGGGATCTGATGAAATGCGTATGTCAAACGAGTCAAGTAATCAATCTAAGAATACACCAACCCATAGAGGTCAAAAGTATATTCTAGTACATATTAGTCTTGGGCACTGGGATCAACCATAGTTGAGGAATTCTCACCTCAGGCTATCCAGTCTAGGTGTTAGTAGCTTATCCAAGCGATGCATAACAGCTTACCTTCAGGTCGCGATGAGTCACTTGTTTTGAATGGGTATACTAAATATACTTGGCTTGAGGCTAAATTTCAGTTGCCTAAGGCATATGTGCTCACGGCTACGGCCTGGTAAACCTGCCAGGCAATTTCTCTCGTCTGGCTTTCAGCTGCAATCGTGCATATAGGCTGGCTGAGTCGACCCTGATCGAGGTGAAAATAAAAAGGCTCACATAATGGACCGTTGTTCTTCAAGTATCCTTGCAAGTCTCCGTATTGGGCAAGTTCCATTACCAAAACTATTAGAAGGCCGTTTGCTAGTAACTGGAAGCCGAAGCGAAAAGGACGCCGAAAAGCTACTCACAGAGTCGACCGGGTTCTTCGTAGTGCGCAAACTAGGTCAATGAAATCAGAATTTGTCCAAAGAAGTCGACAAGAGCTTTTCTTACAAGTCGTATGATATGTTCCTGAGAAGCGTTGCAGTCAGTCGAGTATAATTTTGGTAGGTAGGCCATACTTACGTGGTTCAAATCGCTATGGATCGCAACTTGACACTCGTTGGCTATCCGAAGACTCGAACCAAGCCACATGTCTCACCTTCGCGTTCCAGTGCTCGAGGGTCGTGTAGGTCTCTAATAACAGACGTCAGATCCACAATGCCCCGACCGAACCAGTAAACTCACTGGTTCGTTAGGATGACTTTCATCGCTGCCTATAGACACATGAGAACATTCTAACATAGTCTCTACTGGCGAGTTTACCCAATTAGAGGTTTCTTTATCCAGCACTCTGCGAAGAGCGTCAGGACGAGTGCCCCTAAGAAGTTTGAACTCCTTACTTGTAAACAACCCCAAATGTTCCGGATGAAAGCCTTTTTTTCAACACTGCGTAAGTACCTTGACGTAGGAACGTGATCCGATCTCACATGCTCTGAACAGCGTATCGTCTCATCAAAGGATGGTCCGTTGGCCTTCCGACTTTGCAAAATATGTAGCCTGTTTCGATATTCGGGCAAGACCACGTAAACTAAGAGACACAACTACTTACTATGATTCTCTGCTGGATCATGCTGAGAAGGCTTTCCAAAACATATCTCTTCTCCCACGTGAAGAATATGGTTATGCTCCCCGACTCGCTGACCATTGATCTAAACGTTGGTTTCAGGATCCCTATAGGCTTGACTCGTGAGAACTGCACCACACATACAAATGTTCCAGATTGACTCAAGTCTTTTACCCATATAATTGGATCTGGGTCCTAGAAGGATATTACGCTCCTAAGCTCTTATACGCAGATGAATCATACCATGGTGCCAAGTATGGGATCGCCTTTGGAAGCATGTTCTTGATACCTATCCGATAGTTGGATACAGACCAGAGAATTGAAGCGTAGTAGACTTACTCGAGAATACAATGTTCTCCACCTTTTTAACCAGTTATAATTCCTCAAATTAAATGTCTAAACTGGACTTACTGATACGCTTCCATTCACTCGGCACAACAATATTGTTCACTCGAGGTTTACGGCCAACAGTATACCTAGACCATGGTTTGGTGAGTAGGTTATAACTACTCAGTTTGATAGACTGACGTGCTGATTCCTTTAACTAAATCGATATTTTGATACATGGGATTTCGCTTGGAAAATTAGAATATAACCATAAAACACGTCAATTGACTCACAGAGATCAGCCGAGCATTCAGATGAGAAGTGTCTTCAAGTTCATATTGGCTCCTCTGACTATCAATTTGAGTCATCAGAGTTTCTTGAGACGGCCCTATCGACATAGTGGACAGGACAAGGCGGGGCAACAGGTTCTGGGATCTCGCTCGTGTTTTATATGTTGCACCTCTTGTACGTACATCTGACGAGTTCAGGAAGAGCGCCACATCCGAGCTAGGCAGTGAGAGAGGGATTCTGGGGGTGATTGCCGCCTCTATCACAGGATAAGTTCCGACTACGGCTTAGGCGCAACTGTCACGTGGTCATCCATCCAGGAACGAAGGCGGCGTCAATTTTCTCCCACTGCCACCTTGGCCAGCCCCAAACCCGAACAATATGGCACACCGACCAGAAGCTGAAGTCATAATAAATGTTTGTATTACATCATAAATCTCGGATATTCCTTCCCGCTTACTTTGGAGCAGTTCCAGGATGGATATTCATACTCGAAAGGTAAAATGGACGCGGCTCTTACCAGCGGTATCTTTGAGAAAGTTGCTGAGAAAAAACCGGTGGATTATCCTGGGCTCAACAAGGCCGATGTCAAACTGATTGTGAGTGCTAGATTTCTTACATGAATATAAATATTCATAGCGTTTAGCAAACGGAGATGGAGGTTACAGAGATTCAAGCAAAGAAGATTTTATCAGAAAACGGAGGAGACGTAGTAAAGGCGCTTTTGGCAGTGGTGTCGGTTCAATGATCCAGTGAGTAGGTATGTTTAGCTATTATATGCTCATATAAAAACGAAATGGATAGGGATTTTGAATGAGGATGTATACACTAAACAGTTAATATAAGTCATACAACAAAGCGATTCTAAGAGAACGTAGTGCTTGACGGACTAACGTAAACTCGTAGCGCGTTAGCCAGCCGAGAGTCCCAGTCTACACCGCTCCCTGCCCTGAGAATCTTCCATCCCTCGAGATCCTCGTACCATTTTAACTCCTTTTTGAACCTCTCTGTTGTCAGTTCGACTTCTGTCTGAGGAGGATGATCACGCTCTTCCTTGGTTGGCTCTCGCTCGTTCCGTGCAAGTGATCGAGCCACAGCCAACTTGCCGGGAAGCGCTTCGTAGTATTTTTTCCGTGCATCAGCTATCTCCTTTGGAACTTTGTTGAAGTTCTTGCGGAAGTGCGCTTCATTTGCAAGGTCGAAGTCGAGGTCGCCTCCTTGTGGACCTGCTTCTGGGAGAGATGCAAGGTCCGAGTTGAGTTCCTCATCGAGGTTTGATACGCTCAAGAGTTTGGCTCGATCAATATCTGAGTCTGGAGGAATAAAGTCGCGCGTTTGACCTTCTATCAATGCATAGGCCGCCTCAGCCCCCGCACGTGTCCGCTTTCGTTCATTGAAAAAATCAACGATCATATGCGGTAGATATCGAAACCCCAGTAAGTTTTTGAATGGCAGGAGTAGAAGTGGAGGTTGTGGAGGAATGTATTGAGGGGTAGAGTCGGTGTAGTTTGTTTGAGAGGGCTGAGATTTTGGAGCAGGGGATGGCTGGCTGCGAGCTTTAGGAGGAGCGATAATTGAAGAGTAAAGCGGAGATTTTGGCCCCGAGGGAATGCGACTGGGGGGATCAGGTGTATGCGGTTCGTCTGACGTCGCAAAGGACTCGGGTTCTCCTTGTATCTCTGGCTCGTCAAAGGCACCATCCGATGCCAGACGGCGCGCAAGAGCTTCTTCTCTATCCATGCCACCAAGACTCTCCGACCAACCGAGACGGAGCCCATGCATGTACTCTTTTAATGTATGCCGACCAATGATGATGGTGCCGCCTTGAAGCTCCCGTTCTCGCCGTTGAGCAGGTGTTCCAGCGGTAGGCAGAGGGATGGAAGACTGTGTATCTTGATATCGTAGGGGGTGGTCAGGGGGAAGGGCCTCTCGTCGTTGAAACTTGATTTTATCCGCAATACTTCTTGCGAGTCCACTATGCCTATTTCCGTTGACCATCTCAAAATCGACTGCAGCAGCGACTAAAATCGGCTATTATGAAGGGTTATGTGCATGTCAACTCCAAAAGAAGCTTGGATCACCTTCACATATTTCCGAAAGTATTTCATACTTCTATTATAGTCGTCGTCGCCAGGCCATCGACAGCCATACACCCGAACTTTTCGAGGCAGTTCTAATGGGCCAAGCTTTTCTTCCGCTCGCCATTGAACTTTCTCTACAAATTCTTGTCGAATCTTTTTGGCTTCTCGACGATCATAAACGTAAAGTGAGGTGATAGATCCGAGTACAGTCCAAAAAATCAGCCAATTTCGGGATGGAAGTTTTGGTCGTTTCTGGAGCCATGATGGAGGTATACCAGTGTATCGCAGAGCAGATGCTGCGCCTGAAGGCTTGGGTATTGTCTCGATAGCGGAAGGCGGTTTGGGGACCTCAGATGAAGCCATAAGCCAGTAAGGAGCGTAAAATATGAGCAGCACGTGACCTTAGGACCCTAGGTCATGCATCCGGAGGTAGAAAAGTCGGAGGCAAAGTACGGAAGCAAATTATAAACACGACGCACAAATTGCCAGCCGCTTGCGGTTTTCCGAGTTCACAAGAGCGCTGGTCCAGACAATGCGTCTAGACGGAGGCGTGGCCCTACAAAAACAATCTATGCTGACTGCTTCTCCCTCTGGTTGAGTTGCCATGACGCAAGATCACCTGGTGGTGGCCAACATTTCGTCCTATCAGAACTGTTACTACATGTACGTACTTTTGAGCTTTTATGCTTCCATTCGTTACTTTACCCAGTCGGAGATGATTACTCTGGTAAACCGAGAAACGCACCCAGCAATGAGGTCCATGTGACCTCACAACTACTCGTTTCGAGGCTTGGGAGCGGATGGGGACCTTTAAGGCGAGGCTGAGACTGTGCTGATGAAACGCCTCTGAAGTGTAGCTCAAATATGATACTGATACATGTATAGGCTACAGCACGATGAGGGTGAATACTATTACAGTCCGTTTTCTTCGAGCCAAGCGTTTAGGTCGGCCATCGGATCACTATTCGCTCTTTCTCGTCGCTCCTGCTTCGGATGATTGGACTGTATGGTAGCTTCAATTCAATGAAACGCCTATAGGAAACTTGCAAACCTCAAATGCCCGGCTTTGCGAGTGTGAGGAAAGCATAGGCTTTTGTAATGCCGAGGTGCCTTTCGGTAGCGTCGAATCAAGCCTAGGAACTCCTACGTTTCTCGACCTTTCAGCAATCAGTGGGCCATTCGGAGGCACAACGCTGATGCTATCAAATACATCGTCTAGCAAATTTTCGATGTATCCTTCTTGGATATCCGGAGTGGGTGCAATGACTTGAGAGACCGAGGGTACCACAGGGGTACCCCGTCCTGTGCTGCCCATTGCCTCTGCCAGTGAGGGTGAAGACGAGGTCGGCCGGAACAGTAGTTTAATCTGGAACATATAGGCGGTATGTTAACAACCTGAAATATAGGCAAATCTATGGACTTTACTGCTTCGGGCTCATACGAAACAGTAGCAGGCGCAGGTAAAAACTCGGTCATATGTTGTGTACATGGTGGAGTGTCCAGATCGATAATTTCCTCGGATGTTGTCGATGGGGGTTTCAAACGCTTTCCAGCTGGCCTGTTTGACTGCGGTGTTCCAACAGAGCTGTTCGTTCGTTTCATACCCACACGATATGCCTGGGTTGGCCTAGAGGACTTCCCTCTTGGTTTAGGTTGCTCGGGTGCTGCAAAGAAAATGGAGCCATCTTCGACGTCCAGAACTTCTGAGGGAATATTAGCGGCCCAAGTGTCCATATCAGAGTTATCGTAACTATCTGGAGATTCAGCCGGGGTATGTCTTTCACAAAATACTATCCTGGAAGGTTCTGGTAACTCGCTGTCCGAAGCCGACGAAACTGTGTCGTTGCCCGACACGGTGGGAGCACAGGGGAGCGGAATATCCACATGTTGCCTTCCAACTTCGTCGTCATACGGGATAGCCCTCTGTGGGATTAACAATCCACAATTGATACCACTGGCTCCATCGTTGGTCCTACTGTAGAACTGGTCAACTTGAGCTTTGTGTTTCTCAGGCGTCGGTCGCGTTTGAATGGGCGAGCTGAGAGTTTGTGGCGCGGTAGGCTGATGGTCCTTGACTTTGGCCCTTTTGGGGCTTGATGATGGTTTTGGCAGCCCCTCGCGACAGCTACCAATCCAAGAGCGGTGTAAGGTGACTAACGAGAATAACACGGAATCGTACCATATGTGCCTGCACGTAGCTTTGTCCTTGCACTTGTGTTGGCAGCTATGTGCCCTAGGTGAGGAGCAATAAACATACGGGGGATCCATGACGCTCACGGATAATTTCCGTTAGCTAATCGCAATTTATTTGGAGCAGCGCTTTCTTTATTTGAGCGTGCTGGTTGCTTCTTCACCTTCGAGTCTGTTTCGTTATCGTAAAAGGCGGCATGCAAGTCAGGTGGCTTTCCTACCCTTGTCAGTGTCGGGGATATTCGGCATAGCGTAGTCGAATTTGGGGGTTTCTTCGGGAGATACTTGATACTGCAGCGGCGTATTGACTGTTAACCTAGCTGGTTCGATTGCATGAACTAGAAAGGATACCTCGGATTCTTTCAAGGGCCTGGTATTGAGCGTTGGGAATGACTTTGCCGGAAGACTAGGCTTAAAATTGAACTGCTCTACTATCCCAGCGAATCTCAGTGGTGCGGCGAACACAATGATTGTCTGAGATGGTTTAGTCAAAGACGCTGTCACTGAAAACTCTGCTGAATCGAGGAGGGTCTTCGTGCTGTGCGAGTGTGTAGCAATTAGCGGGCTGAACTCCTGTGAATTTGAACTAACCTAATGCGTCTGAAGTCAACATATTGGTTGTCAGACAATATGGTTAAGATTGATGAACTCCGAGCGTCAAAATTTTTAGAAAAACGGTTGGGCTTGCCCTGAGATAGCTTGGCTGAAATAGTGATAGAAAGATTAACGTCCATGCCGCCCGCTGTACGGTTAGCGGTTATCGATTTTTCCGCCACAGAAATTGAATATTTTGGCAGAGACCGAGCGGCGGAAATCAGTTCCGAACCATATGGCGATCTCCGGTTTAGGAGCTGAAATGCGATTAAATCATTTCGCATATACACGTCTTATATTCACCGTACCATCTCAATTCGACCGGGATCTTCAGTTGAAAGCGACTTGATTGTAGCGATCCCATTCTCGGCGAGTATCTAGAGGGAACACTAAGGAGACGCCGGCGGAATAGGGTGAGGAAGCAACACACCTTAAATCTGTATCTCAGCCAATTAAGGGTAGCAATTGACTTGCTCACAAAATGACCTACGATTTATCGCCAATCCCTTCAAACTGCTTCAGTACCGCTGGTCTGTCTTCCCATACTTTCGCGTTTATGCTTCTCATTCTGAAACACAAGCAAGTATCTCAGGTATGTGCGAACGTGTGATGATCTACAGCATTTGAATTTCACTTACAGACTTGTTCCACTAAGAATCACGGCGCCGTTCTTGGTTGTCAAAGCAGTATCCACCAAGGCTGGGAAGAAATGACGAGGTTTGAGTCGAAATTGAATTAATAGCACATCAAGAAGCATATACCGGCAATCATGCGGGGCGCGTGCCGCATCACGTTCAGCGCCTCCATATGGGGCTGAGAGTTCAAGGTCTTAAATTCGTTTGACATCAGGGGGACTCCTCCCAATACGGCCTGAGAGAGCTAGGATCAACATAGCAACACAATGAATGCCGGTCCGTATTTCACCTGAAGCAGCAGAGAAACTTTGTCACTGGGAGTTTCTGGTTTCTTAATAGGGAATCGTATACTTTCATGCTCGGTGAGCTTTTGATAAATCTGTTACAACACATCGGCAATCAGCGTTCTTAGACTTCGGCGGTGCGATGATCGATCTCACCTGTCGCTCTCCAGCTCGCAAGAGGGTGTCCTTGAACCTAGCCAGAATGTCGACACTTTGATACGAACATAACGTACATACGGCTTACTCTTCAGCTCCCGAGATAGCCAACAGCTACACATCCGAAGGTCATATCAAATATACAAAGCGGAGTTCATTTACCTACTAGAGAACGTAGGCACGCTTCCTGCTCGCTCGAGATACTAATGAATGCCTTCATCTCCTCGACGATTAGCCAGTAGTCCAACCCCGCAAATTCTAGACTTACTGTAGACTGGCGTATATAGTACTAAAATAACCTTCAGTACCTTGATTATTCAGAAAACTCTAGACCATACCCGCTGGCAAGAAAACCTGTAAGCCAGCCGCTCACGTATGTCAGATCGATCATGCTTACACTCATGATTTCACCAAATTCAGTCAATATGAGCTCATCACCATCCGTTCCGGCGTGAATAAGCTGAGTTTCATGCAACACTCGCAATGAGTCAGTTACCAACGCGTCCATACGCTCTTCCCACGACGCTCCATCCGACATGTCGATCCCGACAGTATAGTGCGTTGGATTCTTCTGTATACGTCGAAAGAGGAACGTTTTACGTAGCCATTGTTTGGCTGTATCTACACTGTTGATCGTGCCTGCACCATATCAGGTACGTGATGAGATGAGACGAAGATGAGCATATGGCTTACCGAGGCCAATCTCGGAATTGATATGCTCAGTAAGGTTGTGGTGCAAAGTGCTTTCCAAATGGGAACCCCCGATCGAAAGTAGGCTATACTTTGCCTCGAGCTGCTTTTCACACATGATGATAGCAACACCCTCTCTGTCTAAAGAAGGTGTGAGCGAATTCTTCATCTGTGCTCTCGGACATGGTACCTACCGAATTGTGGGCGACCCTGCATACCGGCGGTGAGCGGCATGTCAGAACCAGGATGAAGATGAAATTTAAACTCACTGCTCTGCCTAACATTTGCATGATGTCCTGAGCGCTATACTCGGCCCAACCATTTCCGGCCCATTGCATTACTCCCTTGACGATCACCACATGGGCAGCTTGCGTTAGGATCAGGTTTCGCCACACCGATTCGACTCAATAATGATGAACTAACGGAAGTTGACGCCCACTGCCAAGGTCTGGATCGGATAAATCAGAAGTCTCGCCGTTCCAGATAGAAACCACTCACCGAGGTTGCGACTATCACGTTTAGCCTCCTCTGAGTGAATAGTTCTTCCACTGCTCGGCGGTCATCTCGGCTCAAGCCAGCATGATGCACACCAAGTCCGAAATTTGCGAAGGCTGGTCAGTACCCATTATTGATCAGATTCAAGCCGCGATCCAAATATTTATCGCGCATACAATGAAGCTGAGCATCAGAGAATTGGATATCCAGACTGCGATGTCCAAGTTAAGTTCTGGTGGCTGAAAGCGGCGTTGATGCACAGACCTGCCAGGAATGTCCCACGGAAGACCTTGTTTTGTATTGACCAGCTTTTGGCATACCTCTGTCAAATAGCTCGCCGTAGTCATGACACCTAGAAATTCGGTGAATAGAGTAGGAAAGGCATACCAGTAACATACTTTTTCGGGTTGGACAGAAAACCAGCACCGGCTTTTTGGCTGAATGCTCCTGGATGATGGGAAGCAGCTTATAGTCGAGAGCTTTCATAAACTGAAACTGGAAATCGGCGTTGGTACTGAATGCGACCAGTTTACGAGACTCGCTTACATCGTTGTGTCCCTGTGGCCGTGGAAAACCATAAACATGCCTCTTAAGTTTGCAAGGCCGAAAATCGTCTCCAAACTAAAACAATGTCGTAGTTACGGCATAAGAGGGTCCGATAATTCGTACCTTGAACATGGCAGTTGCCTCCCCACTTGAACAAGAGGAAAGCCAGTTCTTGATATCCTCAATGTTGGGGGCCGTTGCAGAAAGCAAGACAAAGCGGACACTATTACCGCGCTGCATCATCCTCGATACGACAACCTCAAGGCAACTTCCCCTAGTCGTTTCGGCAACAGTATGAACCTTGAACCACATATATCAAGCAGAATCAAGAATCCAAGTCATTTTTAAAACATACTTCGTCGACCATAAAAAGTTTTATTCGCTGAAGGAAATTGCTTGAATCGTTCCTAGAATAGAATGGGTCAGATTTCTCTGTGCTTATTCCGACTTCAAACCTACCAGTTTCGGGTTAGTGAGTCCCATTTCTCGGGCTAAGTATGTTGAAAGCAGTGTATTCGGTATCTGCGGGTGCAAACATACCGTTGTAATGCTTAAAGTGCTCAAGTGAGTTATGTGGGACCAGTTTTGGTCATGAGCTTACATGATTGTACAATCCTTTGCCTCTTTCCATGCTTGCCTGCCGGTGGCCATGGTATCACCCGTTAACTCGACACCTAAAGATGTTATGTTGGCAGGATATCATCTTTGATAATTAAAAACTGCACATTTGACCCCAGCATGTGAGAACTTATTTGACCAGTCTTTGTGACGCTCAGAGCAAATAGCCTACCACGATGGTGAGTAGGCGAATCAAGTGACGGCTCTATTCGTTTCACCTTAGTTGGGGCCATGTAAACGCACTTGTATGCGTGATTTGCCGTACCATCGTCCCCTTGAAGCAGCTTGACAATGGCAAGTTCGAAAAGTACTGTTTTACCAGCGCCAGTTGGGGCTGTCCCGTTTGAAATGGTTTATATAATATACTTGGTTGTAGGCAAAAACATACCACTAATTACCTGCCGCTCCGTGGATATGACTTGTATGAGTGAAAGACGTTTCTGAAACGTACCATGTTGGAGTTTGTATTGACCGCCTGATTTTCATTGTGAGTGGAAAACAAGATCTGCTGGGTGCGAAAAACAGAACTCACGGTAGAGAAGCACTCGGACTGCATCGCATTGAATACTCCAAACTTGAAAATCCCGCGGCACCAATCCGCTGCCATAGATCCGTCATGAATAAAGTATCAAGCTCGCAGTCTTCTAGAGCTCACGTAGTATAGAAACCGGAACAAGATTAGCCGAGGTATTCAAGGCCTTTTCCGGGCGGACTCGAAGATGAACGTCTGGGTGTTTGACGACGTCCATGTATGCGCTATCCTAAGACATGAGCGTGATTAAAGCGGATGGAAAAAGATACGGATTGGTGTCCCAGGCGATTTAATTTCACCTACCTCGTCCTTCGATGCATAGTCACACCTCTGTTGGTAGTCCGTGTAACCGTACTCCTCGCCAATATCTTCAAGCACCTCCTGCTCATAGTCACTGAAATCGGGTGAATCAGGGTGGTTGCCAAAGCCAAGCATTCGTGGTGGCATGTTGTTTTGTGACCTCCGAGGAAGTGGAGTCGGTGAAGAAACTGGAGCTGATCGGGAGGTTAAAGCAATTGTGAACCTGACGTGCAACAAGAAGCACGAATTTACCTTGGTCGTCGTAGAAATCGTACTGGATTGCGTTCTGGCTCGAGCCTGAGTTACGGTACTCTACAGAATTTGTGGTACGATTATCGTATGGATTGTTCTTGCCGCTGGTGGGAGCAACGAGCGGGCGAGAGACGCGCCTCATTTTGTTGGTGGTGGCGGTTGAGAAGTACCCGTGCCGAGGTTGTTTGGGTGTGTGGACGTTCACCGGGATTTGCAATCCGGCCATCATCAGACCAATTTGGTGAATTGTCTATATATTTGTTGTGGGCCATGCAGCGCTCCTTTCTCTGGAGGCGGCTCCGCTCCGGTTGGCCATCACCAGGACTTGTAGCCAGACCCAGATACAACCCTCGTATCATGTCAAGAACTCGCTCCCTCCACCAGGAGGCTGCCACCGACTGGAACGTGATCCCTCCGACTCAAAATCTTCCTGGATACCAGGTATTCAGCAGAGAGATCAAGAAACCCGAGGTCGACGATCGAGACTATAGATGCATAAAACTACAGAACGGACTAGAGGCTTTGCTCATCCATGATGCTAGTGCAGACAAGAGCGCAGCAAGTTTGGACGTCGAAGTTGGACACCTGCACGATCCTGTGAGCCAATTTTTTGGAAACTGACCGGCGTAGAAATGACCTCGACGGATGTAGGACGATCTTCCGGGACTTGCACACTTTTGTGAACATCTTTTATTCATGGTATGGATTTGTAGCATTCATGGTGCTCGTATATTCATTCAGGTCTACAGGGCACAGATCAATTTCCCAAGGAGAATGATTACTCAGAGGTTGACGCCTCCCTCTGTTCATCATCCACACACTGACATGCTGACTTTTACCAGTATATCTCGAGCAACGGCGGACGCACAAACGCTTTCACATCAGCTCATAATACCAATTATTACTTCAACGTCTCCGCCAACGCTCTTTCTGGGGCACTCGCAAGATTTGCTGCATTTTTCCATTCTCCCCTGTTCAGCCAATCTTGCACATCTCGAGAACTCAACGCAGTAGACTCTGAGAACAAGAAAAATCAACAAAGCGACATCTGGCGGTTGCACCAGCTAAACAAGGCACTCTCCAAACCCGGTCATCCCTGGACGAAGTTTGGCTCTGGAAATCGCGAGAGTCTTACTGCTGTATCCCGCACAAAGGCCCACCCGGAACTAGTATCCCAAGATTCTCCTGAGTCCTTGTCCACCTCTCAAGCGCCATCTCCGAGTCCCTCTGAGATAGAGAAAGATGATGCTGGTGACGGTGGCGCGGCTGGTCGTGAAACTAGGCGCCGCTTAGTCGAGTGGTGGGAGTCGCACTACTCGTCAGAGAGGATGAAGCTCGTTGTACTTGGGAAAGGTATTGCGTCCTCCCATGATTTACTCGGACGCTTTGTTTATCTAACATCCAACTTAGAGTCCTTGGATGATTTATCCGGGATGGTCGTAAAAGAGTTTTCGGCAGTCAAGAACCGGAATATCGGACGCACACCACTTATGCTTGAAGATCCCCGTGGCGCAGAGCATAATGGGGTTGGTCAAAATTATTCCGCTGCCTTTGCGCCATGCTGATCTCGGTTGTAGATCATGGTTTACGCAAAAACGGTTATGGACTTTCGCGCAGTGGAAATATCGTGGTCTTGCGAGTGGCAACCCCCAAATTACCTTTCCAAGGTGAACACCCTTATTCTAATGCGTGGTTTCGCCGCCGATTGACAGCTTGCCAGCCTGCCACGGTTCTAGGTCATCTGCTAGGCCACGAGGGTCCCGGATCGATTCATGCATATCTGAAGAATAAGGGGTGGATTTCCTATCTATCTGCTGGAATTCATGGTGGTGGCCGAGGGTTTAGCTTCTTCAAGCTGATAATTGTCCTAACGAAGGATGGGATGGGTAAGCCCACGTTTAGGTTCTCTCGGGCCGATTGAATCTCACTGATACACACCCCAGATCATCATACGGAGGTTCTACTTACGGTCTACAAGTATCTCGAATTCCTGAGAACCTCCGAGCTACCGATATACATCTACGAGGAAAGCAAATCGATTGCGGAAAGCAAGTTCAGGTTCGCCGAGAAAAGTTCAGCCGACAAATACGTCTCGTCCCTTGCTGAACGACTATCGGGTCCGTACCCTCGCGATTTAGTGTTATGCGCCGAGAGCCTAATGTGGAAGTGGGACGAACCTGCTGTCCGGAAGCTTTTGGATACATTTACGGTTGAGCAAAGTCGCGTGATGCTAATGTCTAAGGAGGGGCTCCCTGAAGGCAACTGGAAAAAGGAGAAGTGGTATAAGGCTGAGTACTGGACAGAAAAGCTCTCTCCTACTCTTGTGGAGCAGGTGAGTGCGTTTCCTTGCTGATATTGGTCGGCTCTGCTGACTATGAAATCTAGAGCAAGAATCTGGGGGATCTTCAAGACCTGTACATCCCGAAGCCAAACGAGTTCATTCCTAAGAATTTTGATGTTATTAAGACAGAGGTTCAAGAGGTCTGTTTTGTTTTGTGCGCAGTAGCGCATCGCTGAATGCTGTTAGTATAGCCTACCAAAAACCCACGAAGTTGCTCTCTACCCCGCTGTCTACAGTCTGGCACAAGAAAGACGACCAATTCTGGGTTCCAAAAGCACGCGTAATCATTCGGTTGATGAATCCCATATGCAATGCCACCCCTAGACATAGTTTACTCTCAAGGTCAGTTGAGATTTCATTGCATCTAAGCACCCCCTAATTATCGGCCTAGACTGTTTGCAGATCTGGTAAAAGACGCTCTCGCAGAATTCACCTATGACGCAGAACTTGCCGGCATGAAGTATTCGATCGTTAACGATGGAGCCTCTGTTTGCGTTGGATCTGAAGGCTATAATGACAAACTGCCCGTTCTGCTTCAGCACGTGTTAGAAAAGGTGAAGAACATTCAGATCACGAAGGAGAGAGTTACCGTCGTTGCGGAACAGGTGTGTAGTCCAACCCTGTATCAGCTGAGTTACAAAATGGGTACACTAATACGATTGGCCTGCAATCAGCTACGCCAAGAGATAGAAAACTTTTACTTAGATCAACCATATTCCCTTTCCGACTACTACGCAGCGTATTTCCTTAGAGAGACATCCTGGACACCAAGGGAGAGATTGGCGGAACTAGATCGTGAGTGTACCCGGCGTGCGTTTGGTCCAGGTGACTCAGCCCATGTGGGTTTGGCAGACGTAATCGTCGACGACATTCAGCGGCACGCACAGGACATCCTATCTCGAACACACATCACAACTCTGATTCACGGCAATATCGACTCAGAGGTAAATTCCACCTCTAGAAACCGCCCCCAATCCTGCTCAAACCCTAATGCAGGAAGCTTTGAGGATCAACAAGTCTGTCGAAGCAGTCCTCAATGCTCGGCCAATCTCTGCCGCAGAGCAAACCCTGCCTCGTTCTTTGCTTTTGCCGCCTTGTGAGCTCCTATCGATCGCGCCGAATAGGTCTGACTTTAATTTGGTAGCCTGCAATTACGTATGGGAGAACGAGGTCCCTAACAAGGATGACCTGAACTCCAGCATAACCTATTACATCGAAGTCGGAGATCCCAGCAACGTTCGGCTGAGAGCTATTCTGTCGCTTTTCGGGCAAATGGTTTCCGAGCCCGCCTTTAACCAGCTTCGAACGAAAGAGCAGCTGGGGTACGTTGTTAGTGCTGGAGTTTGGATTTCTGCTGGGTCTGCTGGCTGGCGAGTCGTCGTGCAGAGCGAACGTAGACCTCGTTATCTAGAGGAACGTATCGACAACTTCCTCGATCTCTTTAGGGAGGTGTTGTCCACCATGCCTGATTCGGAGTTTGAGCGCCAACGAGAATCATATGCTCAGAAACGGCTTGAAAAGTTGAAGAACCTTGGAGAGGAGGCATCTCGATTTTGGACCCATATTGAGTCTGGATATGAGGATTTCCTTCGTCGTAAGTGAACTCCATGTTACGGGGCTCCGCTTTGCAGCACTAACTTGTCCCAGGGGAGACCGATGCTCAGAATGTTCGACAGCTGCAACGACAACACATTTTGGATTTCTTCAACGAATATATCCACTATTCGTCGCCGACTCGCCGAAAGTTATCCATACACCTTACATCGCAAAAGAAGCCACCAACAAAGTTTTCGGTAGAAGCTTCCGAGGCATTACTGCAAATTTTGAAGAAAGAGGGTGTACCAGTTGAGGAGGACCAGTACCGAAAGCTTAGCGCAGCACAACCCCCGCTAGAATCTGTTGTTGGGTTCTGGACAAACCAACTTGGCGGTCACAAATCGGCTACTGATATCCTTGCGCGTATTCCTGAAATCTCTGCGCAACATCCGGTACAGGGTGTAGAGATGGATGCTGTTTTCCCTGCAGGCGCGACCCGCATAGGCGACCCCGCTGTATTCAAGGCTAGCTTGACTGCGTCCAAGGCACCAACCCCTGTTAATGCATGAAATTGATTGAATTTTTGACTACGTATCCAATGTGCATACGCCACATGTTGTGTGTTTTTGCTACCACATTATATGCGCCAATTGTCTTTGTTTGGTACAGAATAGCCTAGAAACCTTGTTGGCTCATATAAAACCATTTCATCATCTCCCACGCCTCATGACTCTCCTTCGAGCTTTCACGCGTACTGTCCGAACCCGCCACGCACCAGTTTAGGGGCTCTTGACGTCTACTGAAAGCCTATTGCTATTACACAAGACCGGAAATGTTTGGGATCTGTGTGGCTGGGCGACTGTTGTATGTTGTCAGTCCTGATACCCCGCCAGTCTGAACTAACGACAGATAAACCGCTCTTGAGCATATAGACAGACTGAACACCAGCAAATCGACGAATCCCATATCGCGTTTACAATAGAATCCGCAGCCAATGTGAACCATATTTGTGTATTTATGTTGGGAACTGGTAAGCCACACAAAGATATTGCAAGATGCTCTGTTCTAAAGACTCGATTTTGGGTACGTGAAAGTGCCGTTCCCCCCGGGATATGCAGCAACGGTTCATTTCCACTGGCCTGGAAAAGGATTCCAATTACTAGGGATGTAAGTCTCCATCTTGCGACTTATTTTTGTCTTTGCGTAACAATCAAGTACATTGCCGACAGGCTCTCAAATGAAAAGCCATCTGCCGTGTTCCGCCTCCGAGGAAACTATACCCCTGCACATCATCAATCCCATTCTACGATCTCATCTGCAACCGCAGCCATGAACACAACACCAGACAATGTCACCGCTGTTCTAGGAATTGCAGTCGAGCCTATCCAAGTTGTTGAGGGTCAGATCGGATCCCTAAGCGATAACAGGCTTGTCAAAGTCGGAGGTGGCGGGGGAGGGTTATCCGACCCAGTCGTGCTCGCTGAACGTGTGGTGAAGCATTTGTTCACGTACTTGACTTCATTTGTAGGATCACTAGGTCCTCAAACGGTTGTGCCACTAAGTATGATTCAAAAGTGGTATGAAAACTTTTTGACCAAAGTGCGGGCTGGTGGGGTAGGATTCTTGGAAAACCAAGAATAGACGTTTGTATTCAGCTAGTTTAACATCATATATTACATATATTGAGTGTCTGGATTCTCTTTACCTCCCTACTGGACAAACAAGAGGTCCATGTCAATTGGATGGGAGGAGGAAAGCTATAGACGGCGTGAGCCAAACCCATCTTTGACAAGCAAGCCTTTCACGAACCTGTGGTTTCTGGTCAAACTTGCCACGGAGCTCATTGTGAATGGCTTTAAGCAACTGAGCATACGACATTTGGGGGAATTTGTCTGAAGCGCTTATTAGTTGTATTCTGACTATCACACACGAGACCTACTAAATGCTCGAATGAATGCGTAGGACAGCGCGCCACTCGGTACTCCACCAAACTGGGCATCTGCGCTCGTTTGGCTATCGCGACACCCAGACAAGGATATCTAGATATCCAGGTTACTTTAAGCAGTAAGTAAACTAGCACATAGTTCATACCACGTCTGCAGGGGACCACTTGAATCGTTTCTGACGTGCGTCGATTGCGACAGCCTCGTCTTCTGCTTCTCCTTGAAGGTCGTCTGGTTCTTTGATAGCGCCACTAGTCTCATACTTTGATTGAATGGCGTCATTATACGAGGAAACCGGCTTGCACTTGTGCTACTTACTGTCCATGGTAGATCTAGATGTTTGGTTTTTATGTTCGATCAATTGATGAACCAAAAGGGACAGGAAAGTTTACCAAGAACGGAGCCGCTATGGCATGAGTCAAACAAAGCAGTAAGTCCTGCTCCTTCAGGAAGAGGCCTGACTAAAAGTTCGTGTAGTTCATCATCGACAAGGAATCCAGCTGTCTCGTAGTCTGTTGGGCAGATAGCTACAAAGCCAAACTTCAGCATCGGCCGTCCACGAGCTTCAAGTGGGGGACCTACATTCATCCTTGCCATCGTACTCGTCCCCATCAAGGTCTTCTTGATTACTACCGTGTCCTGAATCTGCGATGGAGTGGTTGGGCTGTATTCTCGCCATCGGGTGGAGGATGTATACACACAATGGAAGAACAAAGAATCATCTGGTTCTGCATCGGAGACCAACCAGTCAATGTATCGAATCTGTAGTGTGGTAAGTACACGTCTTAGGAGCCTGTTCAAACTACGCACGATATTTTCGCGATTGGATAGAGCCTCGCCGATCTGGCCTTCAGAACTCTCACTGTCTGTCAGGACACAGATGTTCTGCTCGTCGTAACCGAAATGATCTTTTCGAAGAGTAAATGAAGAGGCCAATAAATAAATATATAAACGCACCAATCAAGAATCTCTTTATATTGAAGACATCATTGATACATCCATTCAGTGGGGCTGAGCCACCTGGATAATTGCAGCCAACGAGAAGTGCCTTGCGTTTCCCAGTGCACTGAGATAGACGATAGTGCAGGGGCTGTCGCTCTTCGCCATCCGCATCGTATACAACGGGTCCATAGTGCTGTTGCTGGTCGTTGGGTTCATGCATCTCATTCGGAGGGGTTGGAGGGTCATATTCGTTGCCGTCGGGGTCGTCGAGTGGGAACACATGATTGAAGACGGCACGAGGGATTCCCATATCCTCGGCAAACTCTCTGGAGACAGAGTTGTCTTTGAAGTATAGTAAAGTGGTGGACCCAACTCACTCGGCGGCTTCTCTGAAATACTCCATCTGAGGCTTGTTGGAGGGCCACAGCAAGACAACGGGGGACCTTTCATGATCTTTATAGTAGTATTAGTACCCAATCTTCTGATGATCTTTGACATCCGGCCAAGAACCCGAGATCAAGTGCCTGGTTATTGGCGTACGAGGGCAACTGCGAACGCTCAGAAGTGCCAGTTCTGCCCGAGGTGGGCTATTTGTCCCAAACGACCGCGGTCGATGCCGTCACATAAAACGTAATCCTCAATACCGAGAGTAACCCGGAACGTTCTGAAGAATGCGAGCATCCAGAGTGGTGGTTTAAGAACAGACGATAGAAGTCAATTGCAGGATAACTCGGCCATGTGCCAAGCGCCGAAACCCTGACGGCGGTGCAGTCCACAGGACACGCTTGCACCCACTCCAACCCTCGCTCGGCGGTCGTGTCAACACACCGAGAGGCCTGATCTACGTACGTATGAGCTACGCGATTCAAGCAATTGTATCCTAAACTGAACGGATCTACGACACAGAATCTGCCACGTTTTCCTGTCCAAAAATATCTGTCCTGTGGATACTGTTTTATGTCCCCGAGCACTTGACGCAAAACGCTGGCCTCTCTTTTGATCTTGATAAAAACTAATTCGTTTGCTGGCTGTCTTACAACATGCCTCCACCCACTGCTGGCACCTGGTTTGAGTCACGTCGGTTCGGGATTGTGATTGACGCTGGCTCCTCTGGCTCTCGCCTTCAGATTTACAGCTGGAAGGACCCCCGCGCTATTCGGTCACAGCATGGTCAGTTGCCTCGCCCCTTTCTCATTTGCTCTAATTCAGGCCTGTCGATCAGGAAGCTCTATTCATGACAAGCTACCTAGAATTGAAAAGGGGACCATAGACGGCGCCGATTGGGTCATAAAAGTGGAGCCAGGTGAGTTGGAGCTCGGAACGTCCCTACTGTATCATATCTGATCGCCCGCAGGTTTATCCACGTTTGCAGACAAGCCATCGGGTGTGGCTGCATATTTGCGTCCTTTATTAGCCCATGCACTAGTACATATACCACCATCGCTGCGTTCAGAGACCCCTATCTTTTTGCTCGCCACAGCTGGTATGAGGTTACTTCACCCCACTCAGCAGCGGGACGTTTTGGGAGCAGCATGCGACTTTCTGAGGTTCTATTCCAAATTCAAAGTGAGTTTTGTCTTTCCCGTACGCATAAGCACACTTAACTCTACCCAGGTCGACGATATCAACATAAAAGCCGGCTTGGGTGCTGGCCATGGCTGCGGTTCGAGCGTACGGATAATAACCGGCGAAGAAGAGGGACTCTTTGGCTGGCTGGCGGTGAACTATCTTTTGGATGGATTCGACGCCCACTCGAGGTCTCAAATCAGTGATGGCTCCAACAAGGCAGGCTCCACGTATGGATTCCTAGACATGGGTGGCGCATCAACCCAAATAGCGTACGAGCCTTCTCACGAAGAACAGGCAAAGCCCCAGAACCAAGATCTCCTAGTCGACGTCCGCCTTAGGTTGCTAGGAGGCGACGAAATTCGACATCGAGTCTTTGTTACTACTTGGCTTGGGTATGGAACAAATCAAGCGCGAGAGCGATACGTAGACAAGGCTATTCTCGATTCATCCAAATCCGGAGTCACGCCTGCCGACCATAGCACACTGCCTGTCATTGGGGATCCGTGTCTACCAGTCGGCTTGTTGCGTCGCGAGACTCATTTGGACCCAAGTTCGGGTTCTACATCTCGCACGATGATAGGACTAGGCTCCTTTAGCAAATGCATCAACGCGACAGCTCCCCTCCTGAACAAAAATGCGCCTTGCCCTGATTCTCGCAGTTGCCTTTTCAATGGTGTTCCTGCTCCTCCAATCGACTTTTTGTCGTCTCACTTTATCGGGGTGTCCGAGTACTGGTACTCGTCAGAGCATTCGTTCGGACTGGGAGGCGCATACGATTATGTTTCGTACGAGCGTGCCGCCAGTCAATTCTGCAACCAAAAATGGGAGGATATTGTAGCCGCCCATGATCGTACAAAGGCGGAGCTCGGAAAAGAAGGTCTGGGAGGCGATGGGCAAGTGGAGAAGCATGGCCAGGTCACGGACGTAGGTCAATGGGGCCGAGACATCGAATTGAAACGACTCGAGATGCAGTGCTTCAAGGCGGCTTGGATTGTCAACGTCCTTCACGAAGGTATTGGCATCCCTCGTATTGTTGACCCGAACGGCAATTCGACCTCGCAAAACGCCGGCGCGGAGGCAATCGCCAAAGCAGAGGACAAGGGATTAGGGCAGAATACTGCGCTTTCAGGAAAGAGGCCAACCTTCCAGAGTATGGACTCGGTCAATGATACTGCGATTTCTTGGACGTTGGGGAAGATGGTCATCGAAGCTTGCAAAGATATCCCGGCCGCAAGCAAGCAAGCTGTTCCTATTGCTGACCCAATGCAACCCGTTCCCGACCTCCCAGCTGAACGACCTGGCTTTATAGACTTTGACGCTCTGGAGGACAGTATTTCCCATCGATTACCTCAAAGGCTCACTCGGCATTCTCTAGGATTCTCGCCAGTTGCGTTCGCATTCTATTTGACAGTATTTGCGTTTTGGTTCTACATGCTATGGCGAATGCGCACCCGTTTACGCGCGTTTGTGCGGCGCTGGCGGCGTATTCTGTATCCGAATGAGCAAGCGGACCGAATGCAATACGCTATGGAAGGAGGACAAACTATCTCCAGCCCCATCATTTCTCGACCGTCGACGCCATCGTTCCATAACACTCAGGCACAGTCTACGAAGTTTGCCTCCATGCTACGGGCATCTCTCAAGGAGATCACTGCTCCTCTGTCACGCTCGTCCTCGCCATTCCAAAACAAGCGAGCATCCAGCTATCCCATTAGCCCGTACGAGAATGGCAACAGCCCTGGGACACCTGTGACCGCCACAACTGCTCGCCCATACCACCTAAGTGTTAACACGGTAAACGGCACGCGTAGCTCGGCTCCATCACCCAATAGCCCTGCCTTAGGGTCCTTCAATGGTATGACTCGAGAAGCCGCGAGCAGCTCACTTCAAACTCCTCTTTATTCCTTGTCAAGAAATAGCTCTGCCGTGAACTTGACAACGATCATGCCCAGGAGTTCAACTGCCATGTCCCGACAGACCAGTAATGGACATACGCCTTCTTCATCTCATGATGATTGACATTTAGATCTATGGCACTTCTCGTTGTGTTTTGCATGGATATTCGATTAGTTTTGGATTTGATGTCCCCGTTTTCCAGGTTGTCTTTTCTGAACGAACTTTTGATGTATACGACATGACTTGACTAATGGTATCGATGACTTTTCTGCGATCGGTTTAGCTGGTTTGCCTCGGCGCTCCCATTGTGGAGTGCAATCGGTATTCTGGATCTACTGCAGCACGCCTATGCTGCTCACTCTGGTCCAATTGTTATACATTGCCCGTCGTGGTTTTGAATTTATTTGCTGAGATATTCGAAGAATTATATCGATCGGGGCCAACACATCAGTTACATAACCACGCTGCTAGTTGGCCGAGATGGCCAGCCGGATCCGCCAAACAAGAACCGACAGCGGTAATGACCGCATATAGTGAACCTCATGGCAAAGGTCAGTCCGAGGCCTATCCGAAAGCTGCTAGCTGTAGCCGAGCGACTGACACTACGGAACCGAGCCAAACTCGGGACATCCACGATGCATTGCCGACACATCGATTCAGAAAACTAGGCGAATGTATACCATACTACATACTAAATCAGAGACTTTTCTTGAATTTGTTGGAATACTTCTCCGTCAACTCCGAGCTAGCGACGAACCGACGTACGCGTTCCAGAACGCATGGAAATTGAAGCTTGGCAGTTCACCATGCAAAACAGTGAGATGCCAATTCTATAAATACAGGCGATCATTCAACTAACAAGACACCACTCCAGTTTCTGGCCCGTTCTTCTCTCAAACACTTACCGACATGCACTTCTCTTCAGCTGCTATCCTCTCCGCTGTTGCCGTCCTGGCTTCCAGCGTCCAGGCCGTACACACCATCACTCTCAAGAACAACTGCAGCTAGTAAGTTTTCCTGTGAAACTCTCTAGCGCTTGGTGGATTAATGTATGCGCAATAGTGGTGTCGGAACCTATGTGCACACCTGGAGCGGTGCCGCTTATACCGGGGCTCCCAACCAAGACATTCCCGCCAAGAGCAGCAAGTCCATCACTGTTCCAGACGGCTGGGACGGCCGTATCTGCGACAAGACCGCCTCTGGCGTGTGCGCAAATAGCTGCTACGGCGTAAATATTCCCTCTCAAATTCCCAGGTTTATGTCGCTCAATAGCTCGTTTAGTCTTGCTCGATGTCCGAGTTCAATATGAATGCCTATAATGGCTTGAATTTCTACGATATCTCCAATATCCAGGCATATACTGTGGTATGTTCTCTCTGGTCGTCAAACTTACTCTGTCCCTAAATTCGTACCTACTTGACAGGCCCAGAAAATCGAGTCGAGCTGTGGTAGTGTAACTTGCACCAGCGCTGGCTGCCCATGCGATCAGGTAGGGTTTTGTGTCATACACGCGCACTTGCTTTTCAACTAAAGTGAAATCAGGCTTACCGTCCCGGAGACACTTCCGGAACCTGTGGTGGAACCGGCCCCGTTGACCAAGGTACGCATAAGCCCAAGTAGTCAAAGTAGTAGTGGGCTAACTCTGTGAACATTCAGCTGTTCGCGCATGTGCTAACCCCAACTTCACGATCACCTACTGCCCGTGATTTTTTTGGTCGTTTGTTTCATGTGGTCCCATATGATGTACCCGTAGACTAAGTAAAACATGACCTATTTCAAGCTCTCAGACTTAGTGCATGACCAGAGGCAGCAGGCCAGGCGGAAGCACAAGAAGGTTGAGTCGGCCCGTACTTGTAAGACTTACTCGACCTTGGGCGCTGGCGTAAAACCGCTCGATAATGCGGCAGAAGAACCAGGGGACGGCGTTGGGTCGAACCGGAACGAGTGACAATGGTGGTTGGTGCAGTAAGAATGATGTGAGGTGCGAGCGCGCACTCACACAAACAGCACAGCCTCCGGCTGTGCCCATCTTATCTATCTGATTAACCACGGCCTCTTTCTCGTATCTATTACATGTAACGGTTTCATGCGTGTATTTAAGAGCCTCGTCCTGTACCTACAGTTCCTCACCTCTACTCTCGAATACGAGTACTTAGCAAGTCATCGCTCCTCTCCTGAGCCTTGACACCGCCAAGACCCTCGTCCTCGACAGTTCGGCTCTTCGAGCCTTACAAATGAGCGCATGAAGGCCGATTACGCACCGTGCTGAAAATGACGTTTCTCATCCTACAGCTTCGTTTAGTGCAGAACTTAGAATATTAGCAAAACCCAATTAGTGGTAGCGTGCCTCATTCAGCCACCATGGCCCCTCCCTATCCTCTTGACCAGATCGGCGATCCAATAGTGTTACACAGATAATATAACGAGCAACGCATACAACGGCTGCGCATCGTTCAGATTACCGTCGCCTTCAACCTGTTTGTTGGAGCGATCGATCCGTCGCTGGTCAGTTGTCATATATCTAAGGCTAGATTTCGCGGTAATCGCATGACTGGTGCTCATGAGCGCTTGTGACCGACCCTGAGGACCCCCGAGAACCGCTCCCCGGGCTTCTGATTGGCTCTTAGAGCGAGCTCGCCGCCTCATGAGCCCCGGCGGATTTGGCAGTATCTATTTCAAATCATCGGCCGTCGGCCAAAAGACTATGACCGACTGGCGATCGAAGTAAGATCTCGATTCTCACTACTTTCGGCTTCTCCAATCAGCCCGACATGACCGAGGAACCCAGCTGCTCAAAACGTCAAAACGACTCATAAAGCTCTTGTGACGTTCGCCTTGATCAATATGCTACAATCGTTAGCATCAGTCGATTATATGACATTCGTGGCTAAAATTATAGCACAAAGAGACACTCAGCGTTCATTTGATGTCTAATTTTGGAAACAAATTCAGTTACTGTGACACGGATGCGTGCTTGTGCAAGTTTGGCACTGTGCCAAGGGCCGCATAGTGATTGGAATGGAGCGATATCAACCCACCTGGGTCCTGGACAGACTCGATCGCACCCCTGACTCGCGATGAGTTTGCCACCATGGGACCAGCAAACGTTTTCTTTTGGAGTGAGTGCTTACAATCGTATCGACTCGAGTGCTTTCTGACGGGGTTGAAGTGGACACCATACGAGCACACCATTAAGCAGTGCACCAAACTAAATATTCAGTTCAGCAATGATCTTGGTCTCCCATCTTTACACGCAAATCCTCCTCCCGCGCCGCCATATACAGTCATAGTTTACCAGGGGGGTTATGCTCCATTAAGCATGGCTGTGGGAAACATGGGTATGCCTATATCATTGGGGTGGCGTCTTTATGCTATGCAACACGTTCCTCAGATCAAACGGGATTGTATGGTTGGGTGGTGAATCTCCCGTTAGGTCCTTCGTATATGCTTGCCATGAAAGATTCGGCCGGATATACTGGTGGAGTAAGTAATTGCTGGACCTCGCACTAGGGGAGCAGATCTTAGTGTTTCTTGTCAGGTTTCACTTCAATGGACAATGACCGCTGGAACCGGATGTTCACTTTCGCCTAGTCCAATACCAACTTCAACTTCAAGTTTTACGAGGACAGGAAAGTAAGAAATTATCCTACTTCCCTTTAGACATGGACCTAAAGCTAGCGTAGCTCTCAGTGCGGTAATGTTAATTTTGTCCTAAACAACGGCACTTCGCCGTATCAAGTGGAGATCCTTCCCGAAGTGGTGAGGCTAACCAATCGAAATTTCCAAAACAAGACTAACAGTCCCGTCTGGCGCCAGCGTCAACAAAAAACACTCCATTTTGCTACAAACAAATTCGTAAGGAATAGCACGCTATGTCCGTTCTCCGCTTACAGGCTTGCTTAGGGATTTGTCTTAGATCTTCCTACTGGACTAAACTTTTTCAGTATGTTCTTAATCTCCAGGTCCTTGGCTACCATATTCATCCTGCGAATGTTGTACAACTAATTGCCGTTACCGATGCCGACAGGAATTCAGCTGTCGATGGACCACTTTCTGTTGGGAGCTCGAGCGACAACTCATGCCTAAATGCTGCTGCAACGATGACGGTCGGAATGTTCACCAGTGTGTTCTCTGGAAGTGGAGTTGTAATGCCCTCTTCATTGGCCATATCGTCAGCCAGCGTCACAAACTCAGCTACTGCAACAACGGGTGCTGGAATTGGACAGCAGTCCAAGTGAGTGGTGAGACCATTTGCGTTGGAATAATACATCGCTCATTACGTTGCCAAACCTCAAGCAAGAGCGATCGAAGGTAAGCTCAGTACTCCAATACGTAAATGGTAGCCTTATTTAAATCATATTGAGCTTAAACGCGAGTATTGTTGGAGGTGCTGTTGGGGGAGCAGTGGCGCTCGCTGCGCTCGCGCTTTTCCTTTGCTGGTTCCTTCGCCCACATCGACCCAAAAGACGACCCTCCTCTGAATCCCACCAGCAGCCGGAGGACGGTCCAAAGCCCGAGATGGATTATACGAGCCCAAACATGACACCTTACAACTTTTCTTATGGAGTTCAGTATCCTTCGATGGAGGTTCCTCAGATACAAGAACACGATGGTAGGGCGTTTGTCCGCCCATTCATGACACCTGCATCCGGTTCTATGCACCAGCCAAATTCATATTCTTATACAACTCAACAAGGCGGGATTAAGGTGCACGCCCCACAAGCACGCCCGTTACCCAACCAGACCATCCAATCCGTTACAAACTATGGGTCCCAGAGCTCGGATCAGCAGTCTCCTGCTTCAAACGGGTTCTCCCAAACTACGGGTACAACTGCCCGGCTCGTATCCAACGACAACCGCAGCTCTACAGATAACCCGACTGGTTTGTCTTGGGTCCCGGATAGTAAGGAATGGGTGACTTCACCGCCGCTTCCACCAGGTGCTATGCCTCCTTCCCGTCCAGAAAGCAGCATGCATTCTTGGAACCACACAGCCTCGCCGGCGCCTCGATCGCTCACAGGGACAGTTCTTCCACCTTACGACGCCGGTCCGCAGCATCGGACTTCAATTAGGGAATAAAGTGTCATTCGGTGTAATTAGGCACTTTTGTTTTTGTGACCTCTATTGTTACTGCAATCTTACACGAGGTCGAAAATTTTTGGATTCTCTACTGCATATGTTGGTGATTTCTGATGTTTCTCGTGGATCATACTCATACTTATGGGCTATATGCGTGAGTACAAGTGGCGACAAGATAGCGGTCCCTCCCTAAGCACAAGCACATAAGATTCAAGCACGAGTTACTTGTACAAATCCGGATTGCTGATAATAAAATCGGTTGCTGCTGTTCGGTTTATATCCTTGAACGTGGTTATGTTTGAGGATAAGAATTGCATGATTTTTCTCTCTCGCCCGTAGTGCGGCCAGTATGGAACTAAGAACCATGTTCAATAAAAAGTCGATATAATTGGACCAAAAGGTCGACTCACGAGTCAGCTTGCCTCCATGGTTTGGGTTGAGCATGTGAGCGAAATTGATCCTGAGCAATCCAGAACGTTAGCATCCTAGAGGATAGAGCTAGTTCAACTAGGTTCTACATACCAATAGTCCCCAATAGTCTCCTGCAACTCTTTCGCGCCGGTAGATATACCAGGTTTGCTTATGCTAGCTGTTTGCATAACAAACGGTACCTCCTCCCCATGAGAGATACCGTACAACGGGTAGAATTTTACGGGAGGTTCAACCATCATGTATGACCTACTAGGCTATGAGCTTAGTGTTTTCCGATCTTCACACCTGTGCTTACCATGTATTGACCCCAAACCGAGTTGCAGTTGTCAAATGATCCCGCCGAGGAGCCTATTGCATTTTCGGTGGATTAAAGCGTCACAATTTGTAGATGTAATACCTCTTACCTGAAAGGCAATATCGTTGACAATGCTTGCGAACCGCTTATATTGAGAACCTTGACCAAATGTCTCATTCCCGGTATTGTAAGGAGAACCGGCGGCTTGTGAATTTGGATAATATTTCAGAAGAGTTCTGACGGCTGCTGCATTCGAGATACCAAAAGTAAGCCCCGGGAAGCGCGCCGTTATCCAATTGATAATATCTTGTTCCGTGTTGGCTACCGTCCCATTGACAAAGACCGTGCCCTCGTCGAGTTGATCTGTGCCAAAGTATTAATTAGTTTTCGGAGCCAAACAGCAAAACGCCACACATACTGCCGCTGATAAAGGGAACTTTAGCAAATATTCCGTCGTGCAGAAGTTTTGACGGGAGATCAGTGAAAAAGTCATCCCCGGGCGCCCTCGTTGCTCCAAATGTTACTGGGGAATGTCCAACACTACTGTAGTACGGGTCGAGCTAGAGTATCCCGGGGGTTAAATTGGGAGATACCGCTACAAAGGGCACGGTTGGGTCACAAACCATTATCACATCTTTATTAGCTTGGCTAAGGAGAGGTGGTGGTGCATTTCTAACACATTCAAATGGAACGGGAGAACCCGCACAGCCAGTGGCATTTACGATGAACTTGAATGCAGCTTCGCGGACCGGGTCATTTGGTTTGGGGACATCTATTCTGGGATATATGCGTCATTATTCCTCAACGTGTTCCGAATAAGAGGAGAACCTACGTTGAAGGAGAGCCTGACTCTAAAATCATGCCTCTGAATGCTCCTCTGATGTCCCCGCTCTTGTAGAAAGTTTGATATGCAATACTGATCGCGCCTGCAGAGAAACCAAATAGTGTTACCTGTTCTGAATCAAGTTAGCTATTTGAGATCTCTTTGGGCTAAACTCGCCTTCGTCGGATCCCCCCCAAAATACGCAATGTTCTTCTGGATCCATTCTAGAGCGAGCCGCTGGTCTTTCAATCCGAGATTTAGCGCACCTGCTTCAGCCGCTGCTTGGCCGGGGGGGACTGATTCAAGGTGATTGTTATTAAATGAACGACTGCGTTGAACAGGAAGCACGCACAGCCGTATAGTCCGAAGCGGTAATTCAGCGCGACGTAAACTATAGGTTTCCCCTAAGTAACAAAATTGGTTAGATAATGCAAACGAACTTAGAGGCCCGTCCATACTATTTTGGCAGCTCTTTCGAGAAGAAAGGTACCAGGATACCGAGCACTCTCTCCGATGTAATACCCGCCCCCGTCTACTCTACAGTTGGTTTAAACCCAAGCTTGAAAATCTAGATTCGCTCACGTATCCAAACCATGACAGGCAGTTTTTCGGCCACGTTCATCGGCTTCCCTGTAGTATATAATTGATGCGAGTAGACTTAGGGTGAGCGGTGAAAAGACTCACAAATATTCAGTGTCAGACAGTCTTCTGAGACTGTGTTGCTACTATACTCTACGGCTTGTTCACAGCTGTCCCCAAGACGGGTCGCGTTGACCATGGTTGTACCAGCCAGTGGCGCCCAAGGAACAGGGGGTTTGAAACGGAGGGATCCAATGGGGGGCTGAGCAAACCGGATGCCCAGGAAATAATCTTGGCCGGCAGTATTGTTGCGCAATCCTTGGTATGAGATACCTGAACCTGCGTAAATGATCGGGTTCGAATCGGCACCTCTGATAGCTACTACGGGCACGGCAGCCAAATACTGCATGAGCTTCATAGTTGGAAGGTGGGGGGGGGGTTAGATGGCACTCGGACACCGAGCATGCTTTTTGGGTGAAAGCAGGCGTTTGCGAAGCTTCGTGCTGTGCTCGTAAAATCGCGGCGTAAATAAAATAATGGCCGGTTCATTGAAGTTCGGTGATTAGACAATCGCTACGCATCGATTTTACCACGAGTGTTGTTAGCCATGCTGGTTGAAATACTAAGGCTTGTGCAGCAACTTTAAGAAATATTTCAAAAGCAAGAGTTTGGTGAGTTTTTCGAACCAGCAAGGCATGTGATCGAATGCATCGCCCAATAGAATAGGCCAGGATCGAAACGTTGATTTGCGGACCCATAAGATAATAATGACCGCTGATCGAAGCGTGGCAGAGTTGGGGCACATCGACTAAACAGGGACAAATGGCCCACCCCACCCCTAACAAGGTTCTGGCTTGTAGTTCCGGTCATCATTGCACATAGCTCGGTGTTGATGACAACGCGCACACTAAACCTATATATATATATTGGTTTGTGGGCTTTATGTGCTTCTTCTTTACCAGAGTATAGGCGAAGATGCAGTTCGAGGACAGAGTCGAACCACAAGTCGCTGATAAATTAGCTTAGGGTCCTTGAACACACGTGCCCATTCTGCCCATCTATAAAATGCTATCGAGTTGCTTTCCTACCCCTCATACTTACCTTGACGGGATATTGGCTTTCATGTACTCGCTGGTATCAGGTGGGGGAGTTGGCCATTGCACGGCGCCTCCTGGTTCAGTTAGCACCTCCGCTTTGTCTGGTCCTATGGGCCAGGCACTGTTTCAATCTTTTCCCGACCTGTGCCAGCCCTCGGGCTGGCCGGGCTCTCTTTTTCTTGGCTAACTGCAAGGCCTAACCCTACGGTGAACGGAGGGTGGTTACAGTTGTTCACAAAATGTAAATATATGCGCATTGTGTACAACAAATTGATTCTCAAAAAGAGTTTGTGTATTCGGTACAACCTCACGTTGTTTACAAGATGCTTTCAACTGTTTCTGGCTTCCAGCCCGGGTACAAATCATTGCTCAATGGCTTAAGTTCGCCCCTGCCCGAATGCCACTCGTCAAGTAGAACCGCAAGGAAGTCATTTTTATCGGCCTTGATCCGGCCCTCGAGCTCTTTGAATGGGCGGTAGTCGACAGTGAGCTTGTCCTGTGCGACATCTCGTTAGCAGGCGGAGACATCCTGGACACCAAGTACTCACATCGTGCTTTTTTTCCCAAAGTTTTACTATCTCATTTGGCGAAGCGGAATCGCCTTGAATGTTCAAGTGTTTGTTCTGGAGCTGCTCTAGCGGGACGGTTTTCAACACGTTGGCAACCCAACTAGAAATGCTATATTAGTTTATGTTCGCTATTAAATTTGAACTCGGACTTACTCGGCAACCGAACGGACGGTTGTCCAAGTAACCTTATGGTTTCCGTCTCCCCAAATGGTAACTTTCTTATCAGCAAAAGCGTAGCCCAAGGGACTGATATATCTCTGATTAGCATAGATGAATTTCAAGGTCGGCTGATATGACTTACGGGATAAAGCAGTACTCAGGGAACCCTCCATTGCTGACAACAGCCACAGGCAAACCAGCTTCTTTAGCTGACTTCAGGACCGTTTTCTTCCCTTGAATGACAGGAGAAGGATGGTCATCATTTTCAAACGCCTGGCGAAACATTCAAAAGTACATTAGAGTGCGGTTCTGGTAAAAGTTTAAGGTATATCACTCACGCTACCATATTCGCTTGGTACGAATAGTTTGACACCAGCAGACTTGGCTGCCTTTATCAGGGGAATCTGAGGGAGATGTAACTGTTAGGCCAGCGCGCCTGAGCGGTCGATGTTACGAGCAAGCTCACCTGTGCCGAGACGAGAGCATTGCCAGCAACTGTTGCGACCAGGACGTCGACACCCTGGAGAGCCTTGACGATACTAGCTTCATCTTCATAGGAGATAGCATGAAGAGAGGCCCCGCGCTTCTTAAAATCTTGGAGAGGTCCTGATTCAAGCTATCACGACAATTAGGCGGACAAAAGGGGTCATGCAAAAACCAGACTCACGGAAGACTCGCGAGTCAGAATGCGAACATCGAATGCCTGGGCATCGAGGAGCGCCGAAGTGAACGCCTTTCCGACATACCCGCTTGCGCCGGCAATAGCAATGGTCTTAGCTGTCATGATGTTTTAGATCGAGTGTTGGGTTGTATTTGGAGTGTAAGCTGGAATCGAGTGAAGTGGGTGCTTGATGGTAGGTGTCTTTCACCCCCCCCCCCCTCATTATATAGCACCCCATGTGAATTGATGTGACCTGACCGCAATACGAATATGAGATGGCGTAGTACAGGCTACGCAGTAAGATCAGTCAGACTGGCGCTAATTGAGGGCGTTTATAGGTCATTTGATATCGTCTAGGCGCCGGTCTGACTGATCTTGTAAATAGGTTATGAAACTCGTTGTAGTCAGCCTCGAAGATCATCCATCTCGGCGCCCGCGATGAGGTTAGCAGGGATAATATCCAATTGATAGAAGAAAATTCTATGCGAAAAGGAGGACTCTGGTGATTCTGATGGAGCCAAACAGAGAGCGCCCGATATCACGTGACCAGGTGTTACTTGTGCCTCCCCTTGACCAACCATGGATGTACAAACTGCGTTCTCGCAACTGAGCTCGATCAGCGCGCAGAAAGACAAATCTACCGCTTATTCTGAGCTCCTACAAAGTATTCTCAACCAGCCACAAGATCAAATTCCACCTGGTCTTCTCATTTATGTCGGACTTATCCTGAATCGTGACCAGCCTGGTATTGTCGTGGCGCGCCAGGTGCTTTCTGAACTAGTCGCTGCGCTCGAAAACAACAAGGTTGAGGATAGAGATACGCGTAAGAAACTTATTCAGGACATCCTGGAGGCTTTACAGCCTAAACTCGTGAGCTACGAGGAGCAGGTGAGCCACATCTTCCGTAACAAGATTTCAGTCCACTTATCGGGGTTATCTAAGGCTGCCGCTCTTCGACTTCAGATGGCTTCGTTGCTCGAAGAAGAAGAAGAGTGGGTCGACGCTGCACGTGTTCTCATGGGTATATCTCTCGACTCGGGACATAGGTACGCGCGTCCAAAATAAGGTAACAATTACGTCCAGGTTTAACCACCTTGCCCACAAAACAGACAGGTATCCCCAGAAGAGAAGCTCCGAATCTATATCCGTATCGTCCGCTTGCTCCTCGAAGAGGGCGAACATGGCCAAGCCGAGACGTACTACAACCGCGCCGCCCTTCTTATTCACAGCACACAGGACCGCGAGCTCCAGCTCTCATTTAAACTCTGCCAAGCACGCATCGCAGACTTCAACAGAAAATTCTATGATGCTGCATTGAGGTACAATGAGCTCAGCTGGGTACCGGAACTTGATGAAGAAGATCGCAGTAACGCCCTAACTGCTGCTGTTACTTGTGCTGTTCTTGCCCCAGCAGGTCCTCAACGTTCTCGAGTACTAGCTACGCTCTTCCGAGACGAACGTGCAGCATCCCTTGAAAATTATACAATTCTGCGTAAAATGTTCAACGACCATATCATTCGACCAGATGAAGTTAAAGGTTTCGAGGCGACACTCAAAGCGCATCACCTCGCTCGCGTCGCCCAGTCTCAAAACGATAAACTCGCGGCACGAAGTACTGCTGCGGATGATGACGGAGACACTGATATGGCGGATGCCGACACGCCGCAAAGCACACGCACGGGTCCAACAACCGTGCTCGACAAGGCGGTACTCGAGCACAATTTGCTTTCAGCGTCCAAGATCTACAACAACATCACATTTGGTGGGCTTGGCGCGTTGTTGGACCTGGCGCCCGCTGCAGCAGAGACAATGGCACGACGGATGATTGAACAAGGCCGACTACATGCGTCGATCGATCAAGTGGCTAGGCTGATCTCGTTTGAAACAACCCACGACCCACGTCAAGATGATGCTGCCGGTGGCGCCGGTGGTCTTGGGGACGTTGTTCAGGAGGTGGAGGATACTGGTGCGCCGGAGACTGACAAATGGGACTTGCAGATCAGGCGCACGGCAGCCAACGTAAGGCGATTTGTTTGAAACCGTTCGTATCGGACTAATATAGCCTTATCAGGTCGAAGCAATTGTCCAATACTTACGTGAAAAGCAACTTGTATCAGTTTCCTGATCTCATACACGCGGTCCGTTTCATGAAATAAATTGATTAATGATGGTCACCCATGCCCAAATTATCGAGTCCAAGTACAAACCATGAACACCAGTTGCTAAATAAGTATACAATACACAGATTCAAAAAGGTAAGGAACAAGTAAGTCTATTGTTGTTGTTGACTTTCTACCTTGCGCTTCTTCCTCAACTTTTCACGCTCCCGCTTTGACTCGTATTCGTGCCATTCGCCTTCGATGGAAGCGAGTCTACGCCAAGCGTTAAGCAATGACAGCTTGCCAACAATCTGGATGACTTACCCAACAGGCTTTTCAGGCGCTGGTGATTCCGAAACAAAATACGACGATTTAAGCGCTTGAGCCGCAGATGCTCGCTTGTTCGGATCATATGTAAGTAACGATTCGGCTAGATCCAATGCGGCAGGTGAAAGATATCTGCACATGATTCAGCACCAATGTGTTCATTGATAACCACCGAGCACTCACTTGTTGAAGCTCGAGCGGAAATGGCTTTTAATGGGTTCAGGCGATTTGACGAGTTCGTACCACGGCATGTCGATCAAACCTGGCCAAGATTCCACATCTGGTGTGCCCATGATGCGGGCAATCGCATCGAGTTGATGGATCTCGTCATTCCCTTGGAAAGCAGGTTTGGTCGTAAATAGCTCAAGCATGATGCATCTAATGTGGTCACACGCCAGATTAACCGTTGCCAAATCCAGGCCCAAATTAGGACTTACCCCGCACTCCACATATCTACCTCAGGCCCATACACAGTTGCGCCAAGCAGCAACTCGGGGGGACGATACCAAAGCGTGATAACTCGATTGGTATAGTCACTTCGTCGTCGCTTTGAGTAGAATCGTGCCAGTCCAAAGTCGCCGAGCTTGAGTTCACCATGATTGTTCAACAAAATATTTGACCCCTTCATATCCCGATGAATGACACTCTTTTGGTGCAAGTACGCAAGACCCGACAGCATCTGAGCGCAGAGCGACTTCAAGTGCGCGGGTGTGAAGCTGAATTGCGTTTGCGAAAGCACACCCGTCAAATCGTGGTCCATGTACTCGAACACCATGAATACATTTCCTATTCATCCTTTGGTTCAGTCGTAGGTCTAGTCGAAAATAGCTACCACATACCTTTTGAGACCATCATCTCGTGTAGATTGATCACGTTTTCATGCCGGAGCGATTGCAATAACTTAATCTCACGCATGGCTGTGACCGGGAACCCATCCTTTTCGCCTTCCATCCGGATCCGCTTCAGCGCAACATATGTATCGCTTTGCGCGATGAGACGGGCCTTGTACACTTTGCCAAACGTTCCCTCGCCAACTTGACACATAATCTGGTAGTCGGATGTAATCTTGGTGATACGTTTGGGCGTAGGTGGAACAGATTTCAAGGTTTTATTTTCCGGAGGGGGGATTGGGGAAGATTTGGATGTGGTAGCTGGTGAGACATATTCCTGGGGGCGGTCCAAACGAGGTCGAACAGCGGCAGGGGGAGGCATTGAACTAACGCCGGGAGGCGGAGCAGTTGCTGGGAATTTAAGCCCTTCATCACGGACTACACGAGCGACATCGGGGCTGACTGGCTTGCCCGAAGAAGGAAGTGCCTTATTATTCTGGTATGGTGTAGATTGGTGCGGACCTATAGACCCGCTGGTCCTTTGCAGAGGTGAAGATCCTGCAGGGGGTCGTGATAGTGAAGGCGACATGCTGGGGGATGCGACAGTCGGGGTGACTGAATGCTTTGACGGAACAAACTCGTTTGGCTTGGAAGGTTCGACAGGCGCGGCGTTCGCTGAAGCTTCTTTGACCGGAGGAGCCAAGTTTGATTTGGAGCCTGTATCCGAAGTGCCGGTAGGTATTGTCTCGTCGTCATCGTCGGGGAAAAACATTTTGACCGTTCTACTGGGAGCCTTGGTAGCTGGTTGTTTCAAGGTTATGGGTGACATATGCTTCCCGGATGGTGCAGACAACGCTGGGGATTCTAAATGGGTAGTCGGCAAAGAAAGAGCTGTGGCCATTGCACGCGGACCCGTCGGTATCGTCGGTAGAGGAAGTCCATTAACGGGGCCGTTGCTACTGTCATTAGGCGGGGGCTCCGCCAATGCCTCAGATACTGAATTGCGAGGAATAGCGACAGGAGCTCGGAGCTATTGCGTGTTAGCTTCGTCATATCTATACAGGCATGTGGACCTACCATAGTTGGCGATAGCGGTGCCCGTGGTTTTTGTTGATTAAAGCCGTTTATTCGCTGGGGTGCAACAGGCGAAATCTCCAGTGCTTTACTACGCGAAGACTCAGGGAGTCTATGGACGGGTCGCTTTGCGGCCTCTGTTCGACGCCTTTCGCTCTCGCCGCTATCGCTTCGACTACGCGTCGAAGCTGTAGATACGCTTCGTCGTCTGGATCGCTGTCTATTTGAATCTGTCGACCGATCCCGACGCACACGTTTGTCAGACGAAATGTATTCATGTCCCCCACGGTGATTCTTCCGCTTTTTAGTAGTGCTGGTAGCGTTGCGCTTTTGCCATCGACTGTCTGGGCTTCGACTTCGGGTCCTCAGAGTAGCAGTGGAGCGTCGTCGGCCTGGAGACCTAGATCTTGAACGCGAGCGTGAGTATGCGGACCTCGAAGTCGCCGAGCGAGAACGGGAACGCGAGCGGGTTGGACTACGTGTCCGATATCGAGATCGATCAGGGGACCGCGACCTGGAGTGCGAAGGAGACCTAGAGGCCGTGCGCGCCGGAGAACGCGAGCGGTCTGTTTTACGTGAGGGGGAGGGGGAGTATGATGTATGTCTTCGTTTCCCAGCCGCTCGAGATTCAGGGGGAGGAGAATAGTTAGGACGGTCACCCCATTTCCTGTAAAGATCGAAAGTACCACACAACGGGCAAAAAGTTAGCGTAATCAAGCCAAGTAAACCCATCACTCACAGCGGGCGTCGCTGGGGCATAGGGCCTTTGTCTCGTCGGTCAGTGAACCGACGACCGTTATCACGATCGCGCCGAACCTGGCGCTCACGCCACCCCTCCCCCACGCGGCTGGGACCTCCAGTCTGATGGTGCCGGCTAAAGCCCGAATCGTCATCGTGTGAGTCCCGCCAGTTTGCACTCCCATGATGGCTGGTGCGGTTGTACACTTTTGCTTGCGGAATGTGTGGCCGAGGTGGCGGGGAGCTGCCACGCAGGTCGTTTGCACGGGCAGCTGCAGCACTCTTACTGTTTTCACGAGTCCAGCCCTCCGAAGCGGTCCAAGTTCTGTCGCCAATACCTGCCACAGGTTCTTCCTGCTGTTTCGGCGGCCAAGCGTCACCGCGTTTGGCCACGGCATCGCGGGGGATCCACTCACGGCTGTCATGCCGCTGGACAGAGTCGGTCCGGTCCACGCGCGAGTGATGAGAGCGAGACATGGGGCGATAATGCGCTGAACTGTTGCCGTTGGCGCGGGGGTGGTGAGAGTAGATGATGCGGCCGGAAGGGTCGTGGCTTGGTTCAAGGTCGTCCGTGGACGGATCGGTTTGATATTGGTCTCGCGCCGAGTGCTGCCAGTGCGAGTCACTCGAGCGGCGTCTATCCCAGTCTTGGATGTGTCGGTCGGGCGTGCGTCGCAGATGGTCGCGAGGGAGCGAGCCAGACACATGCTCATATGAATGATGCTCCCGCCGAAAATCGTCCCCTTCCTGACGTGCTCGCTTCCGGCTGGGCTCCCACACTTCGTCGAGCATAGCTACGGTTTTCAAGCGCTGGTTAGAGGGGGTGATTGTTGGTAATCTGTGTTGCGGAGAATAAAAGTTGGAGTGTTGCCGCTGGCTTGTAAGGTGTGCCTATCTACCAACAGAAGCGTCCAGGCCAGGACTTCATCCGTCTAATTATGAATTATCTGTTTTGCTGTTAGTTCACTGTTCTCTAGAACGACAACCAAAACAGCATACTTGATGTGTACCGTGGCCTCGAGAACGTTGGCCAAACTAACGACGCAGTCCTAGCAATAAGCAACAATGAAGCACGTTCGCGTCCATCTTACATACCTATTCTATTTACTGGCCACGTTTGTTGCGGTTTTCCTGGTGCGTTCTCCCTCCTGTCGACAACTCGCTGTGGGCGAGTCTAGAGAGCGACTTCTGACGCTCCGGGATCCCGGTTGCCAATAGCACGTTTAAGCGCTGGGACGCTCATCAGCTTTGCAAATAGAACAGCAGGAGGACTACAACACGCCCAGCCACATTGGCGAGTGAGCGCAATATTTTATTCTTTCAAACAGAGATACTTGTGAAATTTTTATGATCACATTACAGCTACAAGAAATTACAAAGCAAAAATTACTGTGTCTGACACTCCGGCCCACCATCAATATCGGGCAGCTGGCCTCTCGCCTGTAAAAGTTGTAGCGCGGCGATGATATTGAAGCCCGGAGGATTAGTGTTATCTCGTTCATTTCGTTCAAGAATTGTTTGTACTTGATACATTTTGCTGGCGCTTTTGGTTACGTTCGGTGTTGGCTCGAAGATCTATAATCTAACAGTGAGTGCTTTGAATGCGCATGTTTATGGCCGTCATACCTTTATTGTACTATCAATTCCACTTGTAGCGACAATTGGCAAGAATGGGTGTCCTTCGACCATATTCACAACCTCCCCGTCACCTATAAGCCTATAGTTTCAGCCCCCCAAGTTCTTCAAGCGGCCGTCTTAACACACCTTCCCAAATTCCCAACAGCGACCCACTTTTTTTGCTCCAAAGGAACCAGTTCCCATCGTCGGAGCCAGAAGTAACGAACTCGTCGTTTGGTCCCAGGAAGTTGACTACAAATTCCATAATCCAAAAGTCTACGCCAAACGCATTGACTCACCATCCTTTACAGTCCTAACATTTGCGGCACCTCGGTACTCTTTGGCAGGCATTATGATAGGCCGACGCAACCAGTTGCCCACGCCTTCCGATCCGTCTGAATTCGATTCTTCGTCCTCGGACTCTGAATCATCTCTTTCCTCCTCCGAATCGCCACTTTCTTCATCCTCGTCGTCTGAGGTATCCATATGTTCAGCTAGAAGACTCTCCAAAGTAAGAGCTTCTTCAATTTCGGGCGTATGGCTACCATAGGATTTCGGGCTTGTCTGTTTTGCGCCTGAAACACCATTAGTATCATTTGGGGGAATGATAGAGGTTGCACGTCGAATAGTCGGAGAATCATATATCGAGTACTGGTATACCTGTAACAAAAATTAGCCTTAGTCCTAGAAGTGCTACCAAGGAAACACACCGCGTCCCCTGAATAAGCTACCAGGGCTCATCATCAGGCTAGTGTTATGATGTCATTGCATATAAACTTACAAAGCAGCAGCTAGAACGAAAGTCAGTACCGTACTCTGCAAACATTCGCCGAGAAACCTACCTCGTGTCCATTCGTTTGTGCCATTCTCGCTCCAGTCACATGGGGATTAGGGTCGGCCTGTTCTCGAGACGCCTCTCTTCCAAATCGCGCAACGCATGTAACCAATTCGTCGTTGCGTCTCAAGCCCTGCTCTTCTTGAAGGTTTCTTCCAACCATGCGCCGATCAAATAGGTGGCCCTGTAATATACAAACGTATATACGATGTTTTGTGTTTCAACGGGGTTTGTCTTAGTAAATTGGAGTAGAAGGAAGAGGGTCAGAGGGACGTACGTGTGCATCTTCTCCGGCAACGGCGAAGTACCATGGGGTAAGTGACGAAAGTGCCAATGCGTTGAGTGCATGTGTAACTTTGACTAGTGGCGGACGACATGAATGGGGACAACTGTGCGGGCTGCGTAGATCGTGCTGTCGGACTGTTCGGTCCTACATCACCAATGCCAGTTATTGCTGAGAGATTATTGAAACAAGCTATTCATAACACTTACCCCAGCAACGCTCAAAAAGATACTCGGGCTATTCTCAGTAACGACCCTCTTAACCTGCCGCGTGTGGCATCTCAGCAAGTACACCATCGCGTCACTCGCTCCCACTTCACCGACACCAAAGCTAATATCTTTCGTAGACGTTCCTCCAGCTCGCTCGAGGTCAAACACCCGGACTTGTCTGTCCCGAGCGCACGTTGCCACTAAAGAGGCATGAGTCGAGAGCAAGTGAGCTGAGAACACGTTGTCGCTGTGTCCCGTTCGGATGGCCGTTACACATCGGAGATTGAGGGAACCAGGTCTAGAGGAGGGAGGCGCGGAGGGATCGTGTTTCCAGACGAGGAGCCGGCAGTCATCGCCCGACGAGAGGAGGAGTTCGCCATCAGGGGTCCAAGATAATGCGTTGACGCACCTATTACACATCGGTTTTTCGATATTAAATAGGGTTATTCAACTCGCAGCTTACCCTGTATGCCCGAACGATGTCCTGTCCTGACACCCCAGAACGTCAACTTCGTCCAATGACTTCCACAACGACTCAGAACCCAGCAACTGATATCTCTCTCTGATCTTGTGCCTTACGTCTTGTGATCGAGTGAACATTGTAGGGTAGATGGTGACATGGATTGTGGCTTAGACGCTGGTCGTACGCCGCGAGTCTAACGGGGTGCGGTGGGAATATGTAGCTCCATTGACGCTGACTCAGCAATCGAGGAATAAACCGGAATAGATTTCATAATGTGTATGAGACAAGCAGGCGACAGCAGACCAAAAAACAGGGAAACTTCGATAAAGCGGGAAACCAAATTAGAGTTACATCCAAGCCTGGAAAGTGACTTCCATCTGAGCAAGCATTTGTTCTTGTGTTGCGCGAACAATCAGGTCGGTAATATTCTGGTTCGGGACTTGGGTGGAAGATGCATTCTAACAGAGTAGTTAAGTATATGGCACTCAAACATCTGGTTACGCTTGGGCTTACCATATCACTCGGGACCCGGCATGCAATAACGTCTGCTTTCTTGAGTAATGACTCAGTGTTCGTTTGAACGGCCCTCCTAAAGATTAGGTCGTGTGGAAGCATTGTGGGCTGGGGAACGGCATTGAGGTACCAGGCATAGACTTCATCCCGCAAGAATAGGCTCAATTGCTGCTCAAGGTCGAACTGGAGGGCAGTTTATGAGTACGCGATTCACTTGAAAAGACATTAGCCATACTGATGGTTCTGTTAAACCGCGAGCGATTGCCATGATCCCGGAAGTCAATAAACCTTCGATGCCAATAGGAGTGACGAAATGTTGCATGTTAGGAGTGAATCGGAACGGGCAAACTTCGCCGTTATGAATGACGGGATGTTTGTTGTTCCAGGCTACGTATGCTCAGAATGGGGTAGCGCGCTTATATTAGAAGGCACCTACTAGGAAGCAGATCCGACATGTACATCCTTCCTGTCGATCGCGAAAGATGGAAGCGCTGGGGAAGCCGACCATTGGCAGAGAAGAAGAAAGACATGAATGATGTTGCGGCCGTTTGAAGAGCAAACAGCTTGCGCATTGTCCAGAGTTCCATAGGACCGCGCATACACCTCGACATATACTAAGAAAGCGTGAGATTTTGTCAATCATCGCACCAAATCACTCACATTCGAGAGGACAGTTGCTGGGACGAGCTTGGCGGATATTTCGCTAATGATCTCGGCTCGGAGCGTGAAGAAATCGACCTTCGTACCCTCTGGGTTTCGTAGAGTCTTGAGCTTGTCAAGGAAATGGAATTGTGCATCGTCGCGGTGGATCCCTTTGTCTTTGCAGTGCTGCTCAAGCATGTCCTGCAGGCTCACGTACGAAGCGTCGTTTTCTAGGAGACGCAGGCTATGCGAAAACGAAATCGCCGCAGGGAGGTGGAAGTTGAGATTGCGCTTGCGGGTTTCCTTTCGACGGTCAAGAGCACTAGACAGTACGTTAGACATGATTTCTAGACGAACTTGTTTGATACTGACGAGTTGAAAGACCGGAATAGCTGCATGCTTCGTTCCTCGCGCCGTGTATGGCGCCCGTTCTGTTGCACAGCGAACGTGTGGAAAGAGCCATCATGCCCATGCATCCCAATTCGGCGGAAATGAGCCTCAAGACTGCGACAGAATTCAACCCTAGAAGCGAATCGTTGAATACGAACAAAGCCATGAGGCGTGTCTTTATGCTAGAGAGCATTTCAGTTTAATTGAGCCATAACGGCTGAACAAGGCGCTCTCACCTGAAGATATTGTCCGGGGACTTCAATCGGCTCCTCAAATTTGTTATGATGGAATTCAGTGAGCCAGTGGCTAATTGACTGCAATGGCTTTCGAGGAGTTCGGCTATACTCTGGTTGTGTATCGTAACGGTCTCTCCATTTTTGTAGCTTCAAAACGTATTGACGAAGTGACATTTTGGATAGCAGAATGTCGTTCTCGAAGGCGGCCTACATAAATGTCGTTGGAACAATACTCGATCAGAATTCAGTAAAAACTTACACGTGCGCTCTGGGGTTGAAGTGTTCGAGCCAAGTTACTGGCCATGATCGTTGATTGTTGCGGGATAGAATTGTCCTCCGCCAGCGAGTTGCATCGCCGGTTGTACGACTAAAACGAAGTAAAAATCAGGATGTTCATGTGAGCGGATTGTACACATACCATCATTGCATCCACGTAGAGATAGGATAGCTGTCGGCATATATCCTCCTCAGGCATCAACTTCATACGCATACCAATTTGATCAACCATAGTCTCAAGCGCCAAGGTGAGAAGAGGGAATCCTGTCTTGAGGATACTAGTGATGTCTTCAACATGATCAAGCGGTTGTCGGACACGTTGGATAGCTCCATCAAGAGGCGGGAATGCTGCTGCTGGGGCAGGCGACGGTTCGTTTGTGGTGGGTTCGCCTCCTTGAGAAGTACCAGCCGATGCATCTCCAGGAGGTTTAGCGGGGGACGGACTCCCAGCCACCGACGGTGCAGCTGCTGTGCCATCTGGTTTAATTGCACCCTGTGAAAGGCGAGCGTTCCGTGAGTTCTGTAGGTTTGCTAATCGCTTCTTTTCTACAACGAGCTCCTCCCTCGTGGTCCGGAGATGGAAATACAACGCCTGGATCCAAGGATTCCTCTAAGTAAAATCATACACATAGAATCAGATGGCGTACCTGGGGATAGTGCTTAGCAATGCACATTAGGATATGCCGTGCGTGTTTGCTCTCGCGATATGACAGAGCGGCCAAGAGTTGAGGTATTAGCGTTATCCAGTACCAAAGTGCAACATCCCCTTTGAACGATTCGAACGCTTGCGCAGCTACTGGTTGGTGTGGATCGTCGACACTGAGAAGCCACAAAATGCGCTGCAATATCGGGCGAGACTTGGCTTTCTTGTACAGAGACGCAGCTTGGAGATAGCACTGAACTGCGTTGGCTGCCAAGCCGTACTCCTGAGGCTTTTCTTTGAACTGTTTGTCACTAAACCGGCCCCACTCAGCCCATCCCTTCGCCAAAGACATGTCCATCTGGATCGATTGCTGGAAAGCCGCGTTTGCCTCCTCCTTGTTTCCTAACTTCGCGATAAACATTCCTTTGAGAGTATAGAACTCGGCCTTCTGCAGATTCGAAAAGTACATCAAGTTGGTATTGTTGATAACTTCAAGGCCCGACGTGAGTTCGTTGGGATTGGTGTTCTGGTAATGACACTTTGCCTGCTCGCGGAGTTTCAAGAACGCCTCGGAGATTTCGATGTTGGGGAGGGTGTAAATCTTGGCGAGCGATGTATGACAGACATCGGTGAGGCCATGTTTTCGAGCGACATGGGCGAATCGGTTGATGATCCAGGCAGTCTCGTGGTAGCCCCGGTAGCCACATGTATTGCTGTTGTTGGACGTATTGTTTGTAACAACCGAGGGGACAAGAGGTAGGTATGTTTTGTTGATCATCTCGAAGACATGCGAACGCCAGGCGATCAAGTCACTCCAGAGACCGATATCATCCCATAGATTTGGTAGACGTTCCCGCCACGCTTGAAGAACAACTTTCAGCTCGGACGATCGCTTTTCGAGATTTTGTGCGTTGGTCATGCTGAGGGACATGAAGATCTGTGCAGCCTCTTGGAGCTCAACAAACTGCTGGAAATGTTGAAGCAGAGGGACATGGGCCATGGACATAAGCTTCGGCAGAGTGACCCATTTTCGTAGGGAGAGCTGGATCGATTCGTCCATAATACGCAAGAAAGTGACATTTTTCTCGTTGGGAGGTGGGACTTGGGTCAACGCAAGGTACGCTTCGAATACTCGGCGACGCGGGGTGGGTACCTCAGAAACCTGGGTTAGTAACTCTTGTATTTGTTCTCGGTCCACGCCAGGAGTTCTCCATATACACTCGAGTGACAGATCCGCGTTGTTTTCGCTACGCGCCAGTTCCGTGAGGGAATCCCATTGCTGCAACTTCTGAGCGGCAAGGATCCAGTGATCTTCCCACAAGCAATATTCGGATTCGTTGAAGGGCAGGGCACCAGTCCTGGCTTTGATCTGAGCTGATTCGTACATTTGTTGCGCCTGTGTCCAAAGCCCGTTTTGTTCAAAAGCAAGCGCAGCGTTGGTTTCTTCGAAAATAGACCGACGTCGCCACAGGCCATAGAATAGATCATCCTCGGAAAGTTCAGCGTAAAGCTCTGCGAGCGCATCATATGTGGTCTCGTGAGGCTCCTCAGCTCGATGTGGATCCAGACTTGATTGGAGTATCTCAAGAGCAATATGCCATGCGTTGAAGGTCTTCCCGAGATACTTCACAACAAATGGAGGAAGGGCGAGTGGGGGATTGCACATTTGTACACCACCAAGGATTGATTGGATGACGTTGGGTCGGAGATCACATTGCTTGGAGTGATAGTCCTTGGTAACTAGAGTTAAAACGTACCGAGCTGCGTCACTCTGTTCGCGTCGAGGGAGTGTCGACCAAACGGAACTGAAAGTCGACATCCATAGTTCATGAGCCGTTTGGTTGTCCGCATGGATCAATCGGCGCAGGGGTGACATGATGTCTAGAGCGCAACCAGAGTGAACGATTCGAGCCAGGGGTGAATCCAGAATGTGGACGTATTCGCGAAGAGCGGCGGAGTCCGTTCGTCCGTCTTCAGCAGCGCCAAGCAGGAGATCGAGCGCGAGTGGAATCCAATAATGATCGGCCACGAATTCCCAACTCAATGAGCCCAGAGCATACTGAAGCCGTGTCGATATGGTTCGCTGGATGCTACTATCAAAAAGATCGATGAATTTACACCTCACAGTTGGGTCTTTGGCACGGCAGCCCATCAAGAACACCGATTCCAAGCGAGTCGTTAGGTCGGTGCGTTTCAATGAAGGCTCAGTATAGATATCGTAGACTAGGTTAAGGAATCCATCAAGTAGCTGCGTGTCCCCGCGTGCTTCAAAGGCCATCATGTGCTTCAACATCCCGGCTTTCTCTTTGAGAGTCGGCGTGGTGTCAGGTCGAGTCAAAGTCCATTCACGAACCATCCCGAGAACATAGTGACACAAGCCCAGTGCTTGAGACGAGCCGACTACTAGAATGACTGCATTCAAGAGCCATCGCCGTTCGACGCCAAGGGATACGACTTTGTCCCTGCAAGTCTCAAATATGATAGTCACTAAGCGAGATGTTAATTCAGAAGCAGCTTGATTGGTCGAAGGGTTAAGACTCAAATGGTCCTTGACGAGCTTCTGGAGAACTTTCATAAGATGTGACGCATACCCTTCTAGTTTGCCAGGGTAAATAGTGACCATGGTCTTCAAGACGGATAAACAGGAGTATGCTCCAACCGTTTGGCGCTGCGAGTGCTGGAGTCCATCCTTAATCAGGGAGTCCGCGAAGGTAAAGATGGCATGGCCTGGCGTTGTAGGCTCTCCTTCAACGGGCTCACCTACGAGCGCGAGTATTCGTTTGAGGACAGGCTGCAAGTGCTCGTGCAGGGTTGCGTCGTCGCTCCGAAGGCCTTTCTCGATAAGAGGATGCAGATCCGCAGCGTGCGACCGTAGCCAGTTATCGTCTTGAGATAGCACGATTAGCGAAAGCACCTTGGTCGCGTTGATGATCACAGGAATAAAGTTCGCGTCATTCAAGTCAACCTGAATTCGCCTCGTATAAGCCCTACATATTACACGCATTAAATGAACGCTTACCTGAACCATTGGTCGATGAAAGTATTGCAACTGGACATCTACGTCTTTCCATCCTCCTGGTTTCAAGATACTTTCCAGAATTCCAAGCGCACGCCCAGGTAGTCCAAGTTTATCAATATCCATGCCAGCCATTGTGATGAAGCGAACGAGATAGCTAACGATGGTTTCGCGCATCGAAAACGGCAATACCCAGACTTTTGGCTTCCCGCTTGCTGGAAGATCGGATTCCTGAATTTCTTTGGCAGCACGTCGCTCCCATGCGAGTATCAGCTCTAGAGCGTCCAAGGCATTTGTCCGACTCTCGTTGGTGGCAGTCTGCACCGTTCCAAGCTTGTGCAGTGAACTGATCATTGAAGGAATAAAAAGATCTCTAAAAGGGTAGAAAAAGTCGGGATTCCGCACGATGATTTGATAGATAAACTGGAGTTGCGCGACGCTGTGCCCTTCGTCAATCAGTGCGCGTCGGACAGATTTGGCCCATGACGGGGGTCCACTGTCGGGGGCGGCAGCCTTAGTCAACACCGGAACCATAATATCAACAGCTTGTTTGGTGAGCGAGCGATTTTCGGTATTAACAGGACGCAGGAGGCCGGTCCACACGCGAGTAAGGAACTTGGGAGGAGAATCAAACACAGCAAAGAATCTTGAGATTGTTACGTAGGCTGTTTGCTTGACAGTCGCGTCGTCATTGACGATATAATGCCAAGTACACTTGATCACGTCTTTTCTAGATTCTTGCATCAAGCTCGATGAGCACTGGATGAGCAAGCTAGACATATGGAGAATTTCAATCTTCAGCCCGTCGTCTGACCCTGAGAACGCATCGGTTGCCTGGTCGGTCATCGGTTTCCAAACCTTGGAGTGCAAGCCATTCAAGATAGACGTATCAACCGCGTCGATCGACGTGTTGGCGGAATCAGCTGATGTGCGCGTAACTACTTGGACGTATAGTAAAGGGTTGACAATATATCGTAGAAACTGCGTTTTGTGGGCCCAAGTGTATGTATCGTTGTCGAAGTTCTGCACGAAATGCTGGAGAAGCTCTTTTTGTAGAGCTAGAGGGGCACCAACGGCGACATGCTCGAGGAGGCAAAGTCGGAGTCTCGAGAGGTCAAGCGGGACACGATGTGCATATATGCACACGACATCGTACACGACGTCAACCCGAGGGGTTCGTTCGATGACCCCAATCAAGAGATTCAGGAGGAGCGAGGCATGTCGAGCGAAGCTTTCGACAGGAACAAAGCTGTCTTCCGATCCATGCAAGAAGTACGCGCGCCATAGATTGAGAAGAGCGTCCAGGACCTCGGGGTGTTCTTGGAGCCAGTCTGGATGGTCTTTTGATAGCTCGGTGCACAAGACCAGTCCAGGTAGCACGAGGCTCCCGCTTTCATCCTTCAAGCACTGATCAACCAAAAGGGTCGTGTTATTTCTAAACTCAGCATTCATACTAGGGGCAAGGCCGGAGGATATAACATTTCGTAGGGATCGGAGAGTGGAGGATTGGCCAATATTGCGGTAGAAATACTCGAGTGAGTCGCTCGGGAAGCGGTCCAGGAACGATGCGAGCGCAGAAGTAAAAGGACTCGGGGAAGCGGAATGTAGCTGGGTCTCGACTTGAACTACCAGAGTGACGAGGGCTTCAAGGAACATATTTGCTGCTGGGGGGAGAAGATGGAAGATATTGACGAGCTTTACAAGCTTCGTGATCTCGTCGTTGTCTGCCAGCGGTTGATACGCAGCATCACTCAGCATTTTGGTGTCTGCAATAACGCGGAAATGATCGAGAAGCTTGTGTCCGATTTCTACCTTGAAATAATTGGTCAAAAGCTCGAGTAAACGAGCAAGACCCTCGAGACCGGGGACAGAAAGCCGCTTCGCGTCGGCCAGGTTCATCAGGACAGGTCGCAACCCAGTTTGAAGAATATCCTTGGGCAAACGGCTCTGGTGGTTCAAGACAGTGCGGAGACCTTCATGAGCGACTCGTTTGACCTCGTTGGACGGAGAATATAGCGACTTGAAGTATACGCTCGTGACCCTGGATCATGTATCAGCGACTGCGTTAGAACCAATGGCTTTGGTACATACTTCTGTCGAGTCGCCATCTGCTTTGCGAAAAATTCAGTAACTGACATAGACGATGTGAGTAGCTTGATGCAAACAACGCGAAGCTGCTCGAGAACTGCAGCATTGCTTCGGGGACCACCTCGACCGGGTCCAACAATGTCACGGTCCTCGGCATCAGCAATTGCCAGTGCTTCCGAAAGCAGTCGTAGGAGTTCGTCGTTCATTTCGGGGAGTGGCGGCTTCATGTTCAATGCATAAGTAATCCCGTCAATATGACCAATCTGCAACGAAATTGGCAGCGCGCGGAGCGGTTTGGCGAAGATAGGCTGAAGTAAGCGATCCTTGCACTTCATGAGCAACTCGGAGGGGGTGGATTCGGTGAGCTCGGCCAAGAGTTCAATAGATTTTTGAGTCATTTCCCTGACAAGAGCGATGGGACTCGAAAGCTCAGTCGTCAGAGTTGGGATCAAATGCGGAAGTTTTGGTAGGGTAGCAGGGTCAATCCCGGGTTGTGTGGGTGGTAGAATAGGGGGAGCTTGACGACATAGACGCAGAATTTTCATGATGGCTTCTTTGATAAATTCGACCTCGCGTGGAGGGTCAGCAGGCATTTCCTTGAGGACCGACAAGAAGGCGCGAATGAAACTGTTCTCGCGTTCACTCGTCCACTTGGGTCCTAAGGCATCAGCCAACATCACAACGCCACGACAACCTGAAAGCTTTGCGGGCCATGTCTCCTCGTAGCAAGCGGCGGCCAGATTAAATCCAAGAGGATGAAAAATACAATCCAGATTCCGAAGCTTCCTCCCCGCAGCGGTAGCTTTGGCTTCGAGCGCAAGAAGGTCAGAAAGCATGCCCGCAAATACTGCCTCGGCGCGTGCGACTTGCTCCTTTCCAGTAGTAGCGAGTAAGCGAGGGACCCGATCCATGTAAATGCTAGTGATTTTGTTCACTCGATTCCCAACGCCCTGGCTAAGCTCCGTTAAGAAAATGATCTCGGATATCTCCCGGATATATGTTGCAGCCTTGTCCTGAAGCTCGGGATCTTGCAAGGCAACGAATAAACTATCAACCAAGTTGGAGAAGATGTTCTCGCCCTCGGATCCATCTATCCCCTATAAAACACATTAAGTTGAATGAAACGTCATATAAATAAGCCTTTCCATGTACTTACCTCGCGCATAAATAACTCGAGTGCTCGTTGAACGAAGGCAAACGCATCTTGCCGGTAGAACGTGTTTGATTCCTGGATCAAGCGAGTTGCAAGCAAACAGGTCGGTCCGATGTTGACAGTTTGGCTGTGCCCGTTGAACATCAAATTTATGGTCACATCGGAAGAATAGCCTTGGTATTCGAGCTGTGGCTCCTGGTGTTGCAACCGCCGGTTACGGCCACCGAGCTTTCCCAAGATACGAACGGTTGTATGCGCGTGCTGATGATTGCCCGGCTGAGGCTTTAAATGGGAGTGAAGTGCAGCCATCAGTTCGCGCAGTACTGGGCTTAGCGTTGGGTCTAAAAACTCTTGGGTCAGGTTGTCGATACAAAGCTCCAGTGTGCGCAAGCCTTGAGCGACCAGTTCTGGGCCGGCACGAAGGGCATGCACGAGCGGTCGCATGAGGAAACCTAGGAAGGGCAAGAGATTAGTGAGCCGTACTGGTACAGTGAGGCATAGTTCCACGAGGAGATCCTGTTTGGATGGCTCAGCGGCCTGGAGCTGTCGGTTGAGGCTCTCCAGCATGTCGCGAAGCAAAGGCAAAACCTCGTTGTACAAGCTTTCGAATTTCCCGCCTCCCATAGCACGGAAGAGGCCACGTAGCAAAAGGAGGTAGTTGGTCGGGTCAGCGGCTTTTGTGGCGAGACGAAGGGAATCCATGATGAGTTTGCTAAGATGGTGGAAGAGAATTGGCTCATTGAGCTCAGGGAACACGGTGACCGACATGAAGCACATCTTGAAAAGCCTCAACGTGATCGAAGCACTCTTTTGGTTCTGTTCGCCCAGTGTATCCAGTTTTCCGACGAGATAGCGCAAAAGGATTGCGACGAGTTGATGGGAGACCATGTCACTGGAAAGCAACAATTGCGGCATACCCAGAAGATTTTGGTGTTCTTGAACATGGTCAATGAAGAATTGCATCTCCGTTGTCCATATTTCTTGGAATATATGCGGCTCGATCTCGTGGAAAACTTGCAAAAGCATCTCAAACGCTTCCTTGCCATCACGGTTGTCCTCGTACATCGTTAGACACCGAACGCAGTTTTGGAATAGCCTCCTGATGAGTTCGCCGTCGGGTACAGGCCCCTCACTTGTTCGAATGCCGGCGAGAACAGTTTTAAACACATGCAGAAGTGTGCGGAAAAGAATTTTGGATTCTTGTAAGCCCGTCAGCATCTACATTGATCAGCCAAAGTTTCTATAACATACCTTTGACTGCTTCTGCCTTGTTTTCTAAAACGAACGCCGCTGCCTGAATCGGTTTCGCTTTCTCAATTTCGAACAGCGTTGGTTTCCTTGTCGGTGGCACTGTGTCATCTACATCCATCGCATCGACGTCCTTCATTTCCACATCTTTCGTTGGAGATGCTGGTCGGTCCTCGGGCTTCGCATCCTGGCTGTCCTTCATTGTAGAAACGATTTGTTGATGTACCGCCCACACCGCGCCCAACTTGTCAACGCATGTCTCCAGGAGCGCCAATAAACTGGCAGCTGCTTCGGACTTGGGAAACTTTTCGAGATTGACGTCTACTAGGTTGGCCAGAAGCTTGGCGGACATGTTGTGGATTGTGGAACTAAAAGCGGGGTCGTGCAAGCAACAGGAATAGAGGTAGATGATACGACGAAGCTGTTCAGGTGTCAGCTCTTTGCGAATATGATGGATTAAGTCGCCGAGCATGCTGTACGCGAGGGGACGGAGCGTTTCTTGGCTGTTCACGCCAGTGCCGATGAGGACATGTTCGCTTGTCAAGCAATCTATCAGAGGGACAAAGGCGGGACGGAATTCGCTGGCAAGGATGTGGCGAGTCGCGACGAGAAGTTCCTAACTGCACGTTAGCTCGGCTACAAAATAAGCAAGATGCGCACTCACTCTACGGGTGGCCGCAGACTCAGGAGGACAGTCCTTGAGAAGCCTTATGCAAAGCGGAGGGATGATATCGCCATATTGCCTAACGGGGGACTCTATTGAACCTCGTAAAACGTACGCCACAAATGACAATGTCTAAGAACAAGTTAGTATAAACATACTTGTAACCCAGGCTGAGGCGTACTTTGATTTGTGCGGTGATAAAGTCGATGTAATGAGCTCGGTGTTTGATGAGCGGCGAGACCCCGATCCAATGTTCGTTACGCTCGCTGGCCTCGTCGTGGGCTTGTTTTTGCGGTGCCGCTTGCAACTGTAGAAACTATAGAAGTTGCTATTTCAACGAGCTGCTTCGTACAAACTGACTAGCATACTTACATCCATAGCGAGAGGTATTGCACTTTTCACCGCATTGGGTATGGTATTACGATGTACTTGAAACAAATAAACAGTAGCGATAGGACATTCAGTTAAAACCTTGAAGCTGGAGATGGATTTAACCATGTCGGGCTGCTCGCCTGGCGGAGCGGTCTGTAAATATTCAATAAATAAGCTACAACCGCTTAGAACTAGGTATACTCACCGAAGTGTTGATGCTCATCGCAGATTGTGATGGTGGTGGGCCAGGAGAATCTTCGCTCAGAAGATCTTGAATAGCCTGGGGCATGTTCAAGTACAGGTCCCGAACGAAATCCAAGAATGGCTGAACGTATGTGTCCATGTCACGTTTGAATGCACGGTTTGCATCCATGATAATCTTAACCGCTACGACACCATTTTCCTCGTTGTCCTCTCGTAGAACGTTGATCATCAAACCAGCCACCTCTGAATAGATCTGCTTTACTTGCTCCAGCACAGGCAATCGATGGAAGATTTCCAGCAGGGTGTTTCTCAAGACCTTGACATACTCAGGTGAGCTATTCGTACCAATGAACGCATGGTTTTAAACTCACATGTTCAGTACTATCCTTCTTGAACGACACTGGCGTCTCCTTCAACAACTGCAACATGGCAGGCATCACAACAGGGGAGAATCGTTGGGCCTCAGCTTGGCCCCATTGGTCCACGGAGTCGCGTATGTCGCATGCTGCGTGTACCTTGACTTTTATATCTGAGGCAAGAGTTGTCAGCGCCACAGAACATTATTTTGTAGGATGTGCTTACCGAGCGCTGGGTCTGTGAACTTGGAAGCGTATCCTTCAAATACTTCCTGCCCAGCATTCCCTGTGCTTGTGGTTGCTACTGGTTGAGCACTCATATGTAACGAGCTTTATTTCCGAGACCGAGCGTCGGTCAGTCGTATACTCCGGCGCCAGAAACGCAGCCGTAGTAAACTCAGAGTTAGGGGAGTGGCGCTTGAGAGTGCTAGCAAGTTGTAACTGCTCGGATTAGGTGTAAACTAGGACTTCGTTCAAAGTAGACAGCAGAAGTTGTCTGCAGGGGATAGACTTGCTAAGCGCCGAATGAAGCCAAGACTCTGACTAACGAATTTCCACCAGAAATCCAAGTGCTGGATTTTGGACCATCACGTCAGTGTAAATAACTACAAGCACATGTAAACAAGAACTGCCAACCGTGTTTCGTTGTACGAGTGGACTTGGACGGAGTCTCTACCAAAATCTTAGCCCGAATGTAACTAATCTACCAGAATATGGCTTCTCAGTGAATATATAGGTGAACTTAGCCACACATAGATATACCACTTCCGAGCGACTTGAGCCCCTTCAGTCGTCCCATAACAATCAACGTGTTATACAGTGTTTGAGTTGCTGGAGCAGATCTTTCCTCCTACGTGCAGACACTAGTTGGTAAATACGTTATAATGGCTTGTGTTGAGCACTTGACAGCCAGCCTCAATAACAGGTTCCCGCTTGTAAACGTTTAGGGTGGATAGTGGGTCGTTATCATATTGGGGAATATTCTCTTCTATAACAACGGTACGATTTTAGGATACATATAGTGACGAGTTTACGTGGTAGCATTTCTGACGAGCGAACTCAGCCATCCAATAAGTAGGACCTTCATCATATCTCACAGGAGAGGAAAAATAAAAGGGCTGGTTAATAGACCAAATAAACGGAGACTCGGTAGGAGGAGATTATATGTTGGATCAGAAACAATTTGAGGAAGGGACATATTAAGCCCAGCACTTTCCAAGGTGGAACACAACGGTTCAACCCAACCCGCGCTTGAACGAGCTTTGCGATTGTGTCACATTGAAAAAAAAAACCTGACTAAAATGAAATCCGTACCGTCTTTTGTGCCGATATTATGTGCTGTGCTTAAACCGGATCAATCACTCTGTGTCGGACTCAATCAATCGCTCTGTGTCGGACTCAATCATTCACTCTGTGTCGGATTCGAACATATGTCCCGGTGTGGTGACGGGTCAAACGTCTCGCGTCGAACCACCACGCTAAATGTATAGCGCAGATTTAGACTCCCAAGATACACTCATAGGGCGCTTTGTCAATGGGATCGATACTCAAACCACCTGATTATCGTGGTAAGGTGGTTTTGTATGCCTTCCTGTCCGCTGTGTATTGCCTATTCTTCGCCATACAAAAGTAAGCCAAATAGATGATCTGAAATTACGCAATGGATTACACCGTCTATATGTACTCTCTCTGTCCTTGACGCATATATAAGGAATTTAGGCCTTGGTGGGAGTGGTAATACTTGAATGCAATACAAACTTATCTGGAACAACCTCTTTGAACGTCAACCGTGGAGATATACAGCTGGAATTTAGTTTGAATAGTGAATCTTAGAGTAGGCTCGTATGTTACTTGAAATCCTACTGTGGTTCGGTTTATAGAAAATTCTTATACCTGACCTTTGGTTTGTCCGGCACAAGGGAAGTCGTGCATACCAAGCGAGCAGAGAAAAAGAAATATCACACTTTGACACAGATCCAGAATCGCCTATAGCAGGAGTTGGTGCGTCCGATCAATCGGCCAGCTGATGGAGTTCAAAAACAGATGACTTGAATCGACTCTCGATAGCACAGAAGTATACTATTTTGCATTAATCTGTTGGACAAAACTACACTTGCTGACAAAAGTCTTGCAGCATGTGACCTCGACCGCCGTTTTTTGCAGCGTTCGTCGTACAGCGACCGAACGCGAGCGTTTCAGCCCCCATATTGCTATAAGGCTTTGTACCGTAGTATCTAAACTATATGTGTACAAAAAACGGCGCGCTCCCGGCGCCTGTGAGATGAGATGTTGCGACTCTCGCGCGGTAGGGAGCCGCAAGACTTTTGTAACTGTCAAGCGCCGCTCAGATGGAGAAACGATTTATGTACGATAAAATGGTAGATACATGCGTTGATAAGAACAGAACTCTAGTATCGAGTATTTCCGCCCTTTGCATCGATTACAGCCTGTAGTCTAGAAGGAATAGAATCATACATTTTCTGAATAAAACTAGGGGGATGCGATACCATTCTTCCTTCAATGCCTCCCACAATTCGGCTTTCTTTCGAGGCAGAGCAGCACAAGAGCGAAGCTTTCGGTCCAGGAATTCCCATGCATGCTCAATAATATTGAGATCGGGGCTAGAGGCAGGTCAAGGAGTGACGTGGATTCGGCGGGACTTGAGCCATTCCCGAGCAACAAGTCAAGTGTGCTTTGGATCGCTGTCCTGCTGAAAAATAACGCTTTTTGCCTTGCGCTTCTAATCCTTAAGAGTCCCTAGAAACGCATCTTGGAGGATTTTCGTGTACCTAGCACCAGTGAGTGTCCCTTCAATACGGTACAGGCGCCCCCACACCTGCGGCCGTAATCATTCCCCACACCACGATATTCCCCCCGCCATGCTTGACGTATTTTTTGGTATTGAGGGGGTCTAGGCCTTCACCCGGCCTTCGCCAGATATTTTGCTTCCCATCCGATCCAAAAATATTGAACTTGCTTTCGTCTGAAAAGGCGAACCGCCGCCACACCATCCTCGACCGAGTGAGCCGCTCTGTGACCCAAGCAAGGCGAATGCGTTTGTTTCGGGTGCTAATGAAAGGAAATTTATGTCGTATATATGGACGTAAGCCAGCGCCACGCAGGGCACGACGGATTGTAGTGGGATGGAGTCCGGGGAAAAACTCGCGCTGAAGCGTAGTTGCCGTATACTTCGGGTCCGAGCAATGGAAAGGGCAGCAAATTGCACGCCAGAAGGAGTAAGTTTGCGTGGGCGCCCAACTATTGGTCTCGCAGAGTAGACAATGCGAGCTTTTTTGACCCTCTCGCATATCCTGGTGACCGTAGTGGGGTGGATACGAAGCTGAGCACCGATTTTGTAAGTTGACATGCCCCAAGCGAGCATACTCATCGCAAGGGCCTTGGTCGCTGGGTCGCAGTACCTTCCAGGCATCTCAGAGATAACTATAGGACAACTAGGCTTGAATGTCTTGTCGGCCAAAAGTTATTGGGATTAAATGCGCTCGCTGCTTGCCGGTTACATAAGTCTTGCAGCCCCCTACCGCGCGAGAGTCGCAACATCTCATCTCACAGGCGCCGGGAGCGTGCCGTTTTTTGTACACATATAGTTTAGATACTACGGTACAAAGTTTTATAGCGATATGAGGGCTGAAACGCTCGCGTTCGGCCGCTGTACGACGAACGCTGCAAAAAACGGCGGTCGAGGTCACATGCTGCAAGACTTTTGTCAGCAAGTGTAAATCAGAATACCAGCTGGCACAGTTACATGGACAAAAATCTACGCTTCGTTCGCAGGATCAAACGAAGCAAAGGCCTTTTTAAACTTGACGGCATCTGCCTTTTGCTGAGCATCATCCTCGAGGCATGCCTTCCAATCAGCTCGATCGCCAAAACCCAGCAGCTCGGCCAGTGTGGTACTAAGCACCTCAAGTGTCAGCAACGATCCAGACATCAACTCAACCAAAAAAGGCTCACCGTCCAAACTGGAGATTAAAAGACCCCCGAATTAAAGAGATCATCTTTCTTCCATCAGGTAGATCGACCCTAAAATAGTTCCCGCCGCCTCTCTTGGCTCCTTCCAATGCGGCTTCGGCATCATGCTCCCACCTAATCCCTTCCATCTCAGCTCGAGACCTAAACATATCTTCCACACGTCCAGCCAACGCGTTTGGCACGGGAACGACTTGGATATGGGCGTGTCCACCTCTGCCAGACAGCCGCGCAACCTCAAACATGACAGCAGAGGCACCGTGTTGGGCGAAAAGGGCGCGCAGAGCAGATTTGTATTTTTCCACTTCCGAGATGATCGATATTGCTAGCTCGGGTGGGACAGAGAGAAGGGTCGGGTAGTGAGAGATTGGAACAATCAACAGGTGTCCACCTCCCGGAACGGGCGAGGTCTCAGGGGATGAGGATGGACCAGTGGGTATCAGTTGACCTTTTGTGAGAGTCAAGTAGCATTCAGAACCAATTGAAACGATGAGGTGTTTCCTATAAGTCGGTTAGCCACATCAAACTAACACACACTTTGTAAGACCTACGTGACTAAACCGAGGAGTTAGCCAAAATATCGCGATTGGAGGAATCAAAATCACCTTTGGGGTTTGATAAACAGAACCAACACTCGTCAGCTATAAAAAACAATTAGTGAATACAACGCAGGGCATGGTCGTATTTACTTACGCCCAATCTCTTTCAATGGCGCTTGTCTAGGCCCAGCCTGTGGACAATCCCTGAAATAGTGTTCACTACTTCCGCATGCTCGACATGAGTACGTCTCAGGAGGACGTTTGCTGGTGTTCGCAGCTTTGCAATCACGGACAAAGTGATCGGTCTGTCAGAGGCACGCTAGTGAGTGAAGGCCATTAAGAGGGTGTCAAATTCAACTTACACCATTACATTTTTTGCAGACATAACCTTCCGGAATTTGGTTACATTGTCGGACATAATGCTATGTTCAAGAAGACTTGGTTAGCTATTCATAACAGCCGTGGTTTGCACACCCACTTCACTCGAACCACACCGATTGCACTTGTATCCTGGTGGTGGCCTGTCTTCTGGCTTGTTCGGACAATCCGACGCCCAATGGGTCTACCAAGGTCATCAATAAGGAAATGCCTATCAAACAAGCACAAAACCTACGCTTTGTTCTGAACAGTGCTTGCATACATATCCTGCAGGTAAAGGTTTCTGAGCCCCTCCATGGGCATCTAAACCAGTTCTGAGCAACCAGCCAAGATATACGGAAGACAACTCACCCGTCCTCGGGCGTTTATTTTGGTCTGGCCTCTGAGGATTTGACCCCCACATGAAAGAAGCAGTCGACGAAGTATCCTCTGCTTCGGCTCCGCGCTTGGTGGCCTTTTGAGAAACGTGAAATGGACTGGGGGTTGCATTCGGCGGTTGAGGCTGAGACGAAGCAGACTCGGCTGGTGATATCGAAAACGCGTAAAACCACTGTGATTCGGGCTATCAGTATACCAATTGCTTTGAGTTCATATAGAGCTCACCCTTGGCTTTTTGGTACCTGGCGCAGTCTCGCCGCCAAACGCGCCCAAATTCACAAATCGTGCAACGCGGTTATCATCCCCATCCCACACAAACGGTTCGCGCTCCCAGAAAAATGGCGCGGCAGACGCGAAATGATATCGAGGCTTGTACTGTTGGACGAGTCCATCCAAGGGAGGGGCTGACCAAGTGGACGGCTCCAATTGTTGTCCGTCGGAGCCTACTAGCAAGTTGGAGACGTTGTTCGAGAGACGAGATATAGATGGCGGCCAGAGGTGGGAGATGAGTATGTCAACAAACGGGGAGACGGGGCCAGCTTTCGCCGATGCGAGCGAGTCTTCTTTTGGAGCGGCGAGTAGTGGGTGGGAATGGAAGGATTTTATCGTAGCTTGGCTTATAAACGGCGAGTTGTCCTGAGAAACGGATGTGAGACGGGAAGTGGACGTTATCCGACAAACTCACTTCGGTCGTCTGCGTAAACTTTTCAACATCCAAAATTCCGCCAATACACCCCACTTTAATTTTGTTGTCTACATTCATGACGCCAGATTTTCCTATGACATTGGTCAGTAAACATTAGAATCTTCACGTGGCTAACGGGACATACCGAGGAAGATGACGTTGGGACAAATCTCTCCACCGGTTTCAGCGACCCTCTCGACTACCCGAGGCGGTAGTTCATGCATCCCCTGTGTAACATACGTGGTCATGGGCACTATACATCTAGTAGTCAAATAAGTAGACTCGCGAGATAAGGAGATGTATATTCACCTGCGATTTTGCCATCTAGCAAAAGAGCCACTTCATCAGGCGAGCCAGCAGGGGTGGCAGTACCACCAAAGAAGTCACCAGTACAGAGCAGGACAGAAAATTTGCCGTGCTTCTTGTCGATTGCAGAGACTTTTTCAAAAAGAGACACGAGTGACCCAAATGCAGAGCCAACAACGAGCCTGCAAGTGTGTCAGTTTGCTATCCACTGACTTTTTTCGATATCTACTCACACTTTAACAGCGTCACTCATGATTGTTGTGATACGTAGGTTCGTCGGGTTGTCCAGTTCAGTAGTCACAAACCAGTTGCTCAAGAAGCGCAAGAGGTGTCATTCGAGGACGAGGAGGCCGCGTACCACGTGACTGACCGATTCACTTTGGGCCAGATCGTGCCTGCCACCTGAAAGGACAGACAATAGTCGCGGTGTTTCGGCCACTGTTGACCGACCTCGAGGCACAATGTCAACTGAAACCTCACCATCGCCCCCTGCGCACGCCCCCCACATCACCCGTCGCACTACCAACGGATTCACCATGCCAGACCCACCCCGCCCCAACCCGCTCGAGACCGTGCCCGTCTCTGCACACGATTCCCCCCACGGAAATATCCCAAACACACCCCTCTCCGTCGCGACCATATCCGCTGGACTAGGCATCCTCTTCACGCTCGGATTCAGCCTATTCATCTCTGGAGGCATCGCCGGAAGCTGGTGGGCAACGTACCAACTCGGCTTTTTTATTGCTGCCTGGGCCGCATTCCACTGGGGTGAATTTGCAGTTACCGCTGGCTGGAACAGGGAAAAACTGAGCGTTGATTGTAAGTCAGTCTATTGGACCAGCCACGCAGCTGAACAAACTATCCCTCTCCGCAGCCTTTTTGCTCGACAACGGCAAAGAGTATCATATCGCACATACCGTCGCGCTTGTAGAGTTCCTCCTGACTCGCTTCATATGGCCAAACTCCAAATCGCACACCATCATCACCTTCGTTGGTCTGTCCCGTTCTTTCCAGCTAGTCGCCAAGCTAACTCAGCGGCTATAATTAGGTATCGCCGTCACCCTGTTTGGCCAGTCGATTCGTTCAATGGCCATGATACACGCCTCCAACAACTTTTCTCATAGTATTGCTACATACAAAATCGCCACGCATCGCCTTGTTACCGACGGCGTCTACTCGTACGTGTCCTGTTCTGATGGATGAAGCCATGCTTATCACATTTACAGCATATCTCGGCATCCCTCGTATGCCGGGTTCTTCTACTGGAGCCTAGGCACCCAAATTGTACTCCAGAACCCAGTCTCGTTTATCCTTTACCTTGCTCTCCTCTGGCGCTTTTTCACTGCCCGGATACGCTGTAAGTGGCTGTTGATATGACCATGAATTGTTCCTAACATTATGAGCAACAGTCGAGGAGCGGTTCCTTGTCCGGTTCTTCGGGAAAGATTACGAAGACTATCGCGCCAAAGTGCCAACACTCATTCCACTCATGAGATAGTTCCACAGGTTTAGTATGCGTCTTTTGTTGGGCCTTCGTTCTGCATGTACCTATTTGAATAATTGGCTTTTAATCACACACCATATCCATAATCATGACTAGATGCAAAGAACCATGGCATAGAGGACAGAATTCAATGTGCAAAGCATGGTAGGTGGGGGACGACAAGGTAGTAATACAATCGAACATCAGTTCTTTTACTCGTCCTCGATTGCTCCCTTGTCGGAAACATAGACACCATCCAAGAATTTTCGGATATCCTTGTTCCTCACTCGGCAGATACCCTGGATCGATGCGGCTACACACACGCGAAGTTAGTTGGACTGAAACGACGCATATATGGTAGATGCATACCGGATTGGGAGACATTCTGGATGTCGTTGCCCTCCAGGATGAATTCGTCCTTTTGAGCCTTGGACTCCTTGATTTCAACGCCCTCAAGCATGTCGACGTGCCTCACAAGCTATTGCACCCTCCATCAGCTCACCTCCGCATAACCCGAAAATACAACACACCTTCTCTCCCAAGAAGTTACGGATCTGGACCTTTCGTCCGCCGTCCTCGATAATAACGTTGATGGGGAAATGCGCATAGACCGCACGCATCTTGTAACGGAATCCCTACACGCCACAGCCCTAATGAGCGCCTCTCTTCCCTCCTCATCCACCCAAACACACCTTCGTGACACCCGTAACCATGTTCTCAATCAAGCTCTTGATCGTTCGCAAGCACGCAATGTGCTTCCTGCCTCCCTGCCATACTGCGAGCGTGACCTTGTTCTCCTTGCCCTTGATGAGCTGGATGTCCATGTTCACATGTCGGACGTTCTTGGTGAGCTTGCCACGCGGGCCCTCGACGGTAATCAAGCGCGACTTGATTGCGAGAGTCACGCCCTCGGGGATAGTGAGCTCCTCAGTGGATAGGACGTCGCGCATCTGTAGTGAAAGTAGAGGGTTTGTGTCAATTTCGCAAACAAGGCCAAGGAAGAAAGTCCATCCAAAGGCAGCAATTCCATCCATCCATTTTCATCACTCCAAAGCCGAAATTGCACCAATTTTCCATCCCCAACCATTTGAACTGCGTATAATCATAGTTTCGTCTACTCACTTTGAGAGAGTGATGGGTTTGAGGACTTGAGGGGTGTCGAGGTGTTGAGCGGCCGGATACACACAAACTTGATTCCGATCCGGAACGCAGTTGCAAATAGAGATTATCTTATCTCGTGCACTTATATCCACTTGGCGATCCTCGTCGACCATCGCTTGTAGTCTTTGCAGGGATGAGCGCAAAGAGCCCAGTATGTCTGGTGCGAGGCTCGATCAACATGGTGGGTACATGGTCATGCGACTCTGATATTACACCAGGTTGAAGGGCTGTCGCGATTTGTCCGCAAGCAGGACGAGTTCTTCCAGGTATGCTTTCCTTATGGCTATAGCAAAAGGGGTCTAAACATATAGCCATACATGTTCTAGGTACCGCATATAGTAAAACCAGGTTAAACCTCTCCTCGATTCTGAAAGCGCCCACACTCATTGCGTCAATCGATCGTCAATAGGAGAGACGATTTCGTCCACGGGATACAGTCAGCGTCCAGGCGGTAATGGCGCAGATCTTCCGAGGCTATAGCTGCAACCCTGTTAACATGCACCTTGTGTAGGCAAAGGTCTGATGATAGCATATCCTCGAAGATCGTAATAGCCAACTGACGCACTCGATCCCCGATTCACTCCCCCAACCCTAATACGCACACACGCCCGGGCCTCGTTGGCGACCTACCGGCCTATTTTATTTCGCCAGGCGCAAATCAGGCTGTGGCTGTTGCGATGTCTGGATCAGCAGTCGAATTTGCCGGATCGGTTGGGTCAGACGGCGCATGGCTCAAGGTGCGTCTAAATTATTCCCGGCGTTTTTTCACGGTCTATATGCTAGTCTGGTTCGATACTCATGGCAGTGCTCGATAGGACTTCCTGGCCGAACAAGGGGTCGGGACGAATTTGATGATCGTGCATGAGGACCAGCCGAGCGGAAGGGCAATTATCCAGACTACACCGGACGGCGAGGTGAGGATCTCACGGTGACTTGCGTGTTAGAGAACGCTTGGATGCCTTAAAGGGGCCCGAGCACTTGTGCGATAATAGCGCCGAAACATACTCTCATAGCCTGAGCGCCATCTCGGGGATGCGCGTCATAGTTTATGCTAGATTCAGTATTCTGGCGGGGACAGCTGACCGTTGGCCGAGTTGACAGAACGCGATATTTCTGTTCCCGGGAACAAACCACATATCTTATCCTGCTGACAAACCGGCTCTCCAAACATATCATACACACTTGCTCTTACAAAACGAAATCCGGCTTTCGGATACGGTCGACACTCTACACGCCGCATATCGACAGGGTGTCGTGTCTATTTTCAACCCGTCTCCAATGTTGTTACCGGAAGAGCTACGGTCATTTCCTTGGGCCGAGCTTTCAGTGCTTGTCGTAAACGAGGGAGAAGCTATGGCGCTACTTGACGCTCTTGGGGAGCGCCAGAATCTGGCAGCTTCCGGCGGACCGGAGATTCTGCACGCCCTTGCCTCATTGCCGGCGCTCTCCGGTCTCTCAGGACTCGTGGTGACCTTGGGCGGAAGCGGCGCGGTTGCAAGCTTCTTGACCCCAGGTGGCCGAGAAACCTTTGAGCTCCCGGCAGCAAAAGTCAAGGTTACGGGTGAGCTGGCATTCAACGGGCAACCGGTTATCCGGGCTTACTCTTTATCTCCGGAATTTAGACACTACTGGGGCGGGCGATACGTTCTTAGGCTATCTATGTGGTGAGCCGATGGGTATATTTACCACGACCGTTGCGCGTGTCTCATGGGTTGCGTGTCAGGCTCTTTGATGCACATCCCTGATCTAGGATCGTCTCTGGCGCGGCTCAAGCTTGCTCTGCAGACGAGCATAGTTGCGGCTGGAATATCAACGGAAAAGCCGGGAGCCATGAGCAGCATCCCGTCAAAGTCGGACGTCGAAACCCGGCTTGCGACATATCTCTCTGGATGAGCGTGTAAAATGAAATGGCGTGTGAAATGAATTATCTTATCGCCGCCCATCTTTATTTAGTATGCAAGCTCTCTACAATCTGACAGAATCTTCTTGAACTTTGGCGTTTGTTCCGGAAAAGTGGCGGCGCCGGCAGGCTGTATGCATGTCTGAAACTTGGATGGCCCGCTGACAAAGGAGTCGCACGGCGCTTAAAGGATCCGCGAGCTCTGAGTCAGCAGGCCCTTGAAGAGGGTGCGGCGTTCCCAAGCTGTGTCTCCCAACTTCCACCACACACCCACTGCGTGGCCAGTCATCGAGTCTCGAGTCTCTGCCTGTTCGAACCCCACAGTTGACAGAGTGTCTGTTACGAGTGAGAGTTCATAGCTCGCAATTGTTTTTATCAGGTTGTTGGTTGGTTCGTCCACGTCATTGAGGTAACCCGTAAGGAGGCACCGTTCACGACTCTGAGCGATCTTTGCACTTCGAGCATGGCGTACGTCCGCGGCTACAACCAGCCCCGCTCGCAGATGGGCGGGTCTCATACGCAGACTTACCCGGCCCCTGCCAGCCATTACCCCCCAGCCTACTACCAGCAACAGCCGCCACCGTTCCCGGACAACATCCGCGACCCGATTGTGTTTCACCAAATGTTCAACGCCCAGCTCGCTACGCTAACCTTCAACTCCAAGGCTATCATCCAACACCTCGGCTACATCTCGAAAATGTACGCCGACTCGCCCATGGTGCCCGTCATCGCCGAATCGATTGAAAGACACATACAAAGGGTGAGTTGTGGTTTTGCTGACACTGTCCAGCGATGCCATTCGATGGAGGCGGTCATGTTTGGTTTCGGTTATGTTCTTTCTCTTATTTTTGTACTACATACAATATCGAGAATTAGACACCGTAAGATCGTGTGGCCGCCAGGCAGTGCACTGCTCTGTCTCGATTTTGTTGTGGTCCGTTTGACCCGCCAAAACTTTGACTGCGAATGTGCTAGAACTGTATGCTGACTCGTCACTTGGCAGGTGCCGGCAGCGATCAAACTGCCGCCATTTTACTTGTTGGACTCGATTGCGAAGAACATTGGGCATCCGTATATTCCTTACTTTACGCACTTTATTGTCCGTCTCTTCCTAGACACATACCATCTTGTTGATGCCCCAACGCGAGGCAAAATGGAGGAAATGCTGGTCACGTGGCGGACTGCCCAGTACGGAAGAGAACTCTTTGGTCCTGGCCCCCAGGCGACGATTGAACGCGGCGTGTGGGGCAGCGCCGACGGAGACAGCGTGGCGGGTCCATCCAAGGTGAGTCTCGTTTAATTTGTTCTGGCTCGCTCGTCTCCTAACGGACCCTAGCAGAACCGACCCAACGTGAATCAGGTCTTGCTCGAGCTCGACGTCACACTAAGCAGCAAAGAGCGTCTGCTTGCCGTCAACCCCAGCGACCAAGATACTGCGTCTCAGATCCAGGTGTTAATCCAGGTAAGTAAATCCATTATGTGGCTCCGACTCGTTCTTACTGTGGCACAGCTTCGTAGTCTTGTCCAAAGTCGCACTGCATCCGACGAGGAACTGTCAGCAATCTTGACTCAACTTCGTAGCCTCGCCAAAACTACCGCTGCTTCCGCGCCACCCCCGCCGCCCCAACCTCAACCTCCTGCGCCCGCACCAGTGCCTACACCAGTACCTGCGCCTCAGTATTCGTACCCACCCCAGGCCCAGGCTCAGTCTCAGCCGACTTTTTATCGGCAGCCTCCGTCGCATAATTCTACGCCTTCACATGCTGCACCAGCTCCAAGCTTCGATCTTGCAGCGCTACTTCGCGCGGCATCTTCCTCAACCCCTACACCAAACTCATCCCAGCAGAACAGTCAACCGGCACCGGCGCCGACGCCAACACCAACAGTAGCACCGCCATCCAGTGTTCTGCCGAGTGAATTGTTGAAGAACCTGATAAGTGCCGGATTACTTACCCTTCCGACCACCGACCAGGTATCAGCTGCGACCCCGGTTAAGCAAGAGGAGAGCGTGTCGGTGGGCGGGGGCAATGACTACGATGATATGATCATGGCGATAGATGTGCAATTGAACGCGGCGAGTATTCAAAGGTGCGTATTCGACTGATTTATCTCCGAGTGTCACCTAACGAAATGTAACAGAGAACGTCCTCAAATGGCAAACATTTTGTACAATCGTCTACCTCTTCAATGCAAACAGTGCGCCATGCGTTTCCCAGCTGGGGATGCCGGCAAAAAGAGCATGGAAGACCACCTTGACCTCCACTTCAGACAAAACAGAAAGGCAAGTCAGAATACAGGGCGAGGCCACAGCCGAAGTTGGTTTATTACTCGGAATGTAAGTTATTTCTTGGAGCTTGTATTGTCGCTTTCGACTAACATGTATACAGGATTGGATACATGGCGCACGAGACGCAGGAGAGAGTACGACAACCGTCAAGGCACAAGCCGCGGCTGCTGCGGAGCATCAAGCCAAGCTTCGTGATTCGTTCGTAATCATCCCACCCGGAGAGGAAGCCAAGGCTGCTGTGTGTCCCATCTGCAAAGAGTCCATCAAGTCAGAATACCTTGAAGACGAAGAGGAGTGGGTGTGGCGAAACGCCCTGAGAGTCAAAGACCAGGTTCGTCGTTCGCGATCAGCACTCTCTTCCACCCAGCTCAATGTCCCCGTGTCGACGCAGGTCTACCACGCAACTTGCCACGACGAGGCTGGACAGGCCACATCGCTCGTATCACGTCTCAGATCAGAGATGGGTGCTGTGGGCGGTGCGACTCGGAGTCGATCTCTCACCCCGGAGCGATTACTGCCAGCTTCTCCGCGAAGTCCGGGCAGCGTGGGCAAGGTTGCAGGTATCAAACGCAAAGCCGAAGACGAGGTAGCTATCAAAGTTGAGCCAGGCTCACTTTTGCCCAAACGTGTTGCACTATGACGGACATCTATTTGTGCTTTTCGCCCTTCGAGTTCTTACACATGACTTTCATTCGGTTCTGGATTAGTTCTCATATCTTATTAGTTCGCTATTATCGGATTGTAATCATGTACCCAAACACGTTCGTGCTCTTCGGGGCTTTGTTAGACTTTGTATGAATTATATGCTTGTTCTACCAAGAATTTGTTGTGTGATGGCAACCGCAAGTCCTCGAATTCGACAGTGTATGGTGGAACAATAAATCAAGATACAAACATTCAAAACACGATTTGCGACGAAACCTGTCCTGTATCCTTATAGCTCATAGCCCAAAGTCGTCTCCCAAGTTTTGGCCATGAGTGTTCCAACCTCGGTCTCCCGGTTGATCACCAGCGAGCTTACGAACATACGAAGTTGGGCTGCGTACTGTATCACGCCAAGTCAGCGTATGTCACCAATTGCAGAAGCTGTCAACTTACTGCTCGGCAGAATTGACGGAACCATCCCCAGCACTCCCATGCATTCCACTGCTCGCGAGTCCATTCACCGGCGGGGGCCAACGACGGTATCCCAGCCTTAGCAAGCGCATCTGTAAATCCAGTCACAGCGCTGTGGAACACTTTCTTTTGATCTTTGGTGAGCGCTTCGAGCGCTTTTTGGGCATTGACCAAACTCTGGGAAGTTGGCATTTCAGGTTCTGTAGGGACTGTGCAAGGTGTAAGTGGACGTCCGAACAGGAAGAGGGACGAATAGTACCTGCTTGCGCATCTCCATCAACATCCATACCCATCCCACCAGCGTTTGCAATGACTCGAGCACGACGATCCTCTTCCTCCTTGCTCAAAGCAGCCACTCTCCGTCTAGCACCCACCACTCGTCCGTTTGCCTTGTTGAGCGCAGCCTCGACCAGAGTCCACTTCTCAACGCTCAAGCCCTCCCCCTCGAACGCGTACTGGATTACGTCGCTCGGCTCGATGATCTGATACTGCATCAACTTGTCGAACACTATCCCAACCATCTGACCGTTTTGAGCCCAGTATTCACCCGCTGCATGCAAAACGGTGCGGGCTTTTTCTGGATCCGGGCTAGGACCTGCGTCGCCACGCAGCAGCGGCAAGTACCGTTCGACGGCGTTCAAGAAATGGCTGAATGAACGAGAGCCGACGTGCAAAAGGGCTTGCATGACCATGTGTTGAGCGGGGGCAGAACGAGGAAGCTGGGCGCAATGTGCTGCAACTTCGTCTGACTTGGAACGACCCTTGATCATGGCAAGAAGGTCCTCGGCCTCCTGGAAATTAGGATGGCCTAGACAAGAGTCCTGTTAGTTATGTTCGTAAAGGCTACTAAGAGCTAACGTACTAGGATTTTCGTAGGCAAAAGTGGGCCCTGGAGCTTGGGCTGGGAGCACGCCAGCCTCGGGATCCGCCATAGGTGGAGGAAGCGTTTTGACAACCCGGTCGTAGTAAGACAACCGAATCTCAAAATCTACAACACGTCGCATGAGTTGGCGCTTCGGATGATGGGCAGGCAACTCCAAGTCGGGCAGCCTACCAGGAAATATATCAGTTCGGTCACCTATTTTAAAGTCGATCAAAACATACCATTCTTTCCATACCCAAGCGAACCCAAAGTTGCTCATATGCAGAGCAAACCACTCGGCATACAGGGCTGCTAGTGCAACATCTAGTCCCGCCATGCCGTCTCCCACAGGATCATCGCTCGCCAAGAGGTTGTACAACCGACGGAAACTTTTTCCGACAGCTGGGCCAACAGTCTGAGGAGACAGCTTGCAGAGCTCATTAATGAGCGACGCATGGTACATAAGTTTGAGCGTCGGACGAGGCAAATGGAAGAGCTGCGAAAGAATAGCCTACATAGGTTGCTTATTGAGCATATAAAACCAAATGGGTATACGGGACATACCTCTATCAAGCAGTTTTGTAATACTATACCAGTAGCTTCTCGGTCACCCTCAGGACGGAAGGTACCAATCGACAGCCAACGGTGAACATCCATGAGGATGCGGGCACCCTCTTTTCGGTTTACCTCGTAAATATTAATCATGTCGATGAACAGCGTGCGAAGAGTATATCCTAGGGGAGTTGCCGGCGACGGCGTCAACTAAGGTCCAGTTAGTTCAGTCCTTTAACAAACCAATGTAGGAGACTCACATCTTCATCATACATTCGCACCCACCACTCAATCCCCGTCTCCTCGCTCTCTCGTTCAGCACCTTCAACCTCGGGTGGAACAAGTACGGACGGAACATCCATGCGATCCTCCGGTGCTAGTCTCAAAATTTGAGGTATCACACTTGGCTCTGTCTCAGGCTGAGGAATGCACACCGGAAGCGCCCAGTTGTCTTTGGCCAGAAAGTCGAGGGAACTAAGCAGGGATTCCAGAAGCTCGTGCGCTTTTTCTGACAGTTGGCTCGAAGGCGGGTCAAGTGAGAGCGAAGGGAACGGATAGTAGAGAGCACGAGCAGCAGGAGAAATGGATTCATGGTAAGTTCGGACGGCGGTAACGAGATCAGAGACAGCAGATGCATGTGCTGATTGCAGAGTAGACCCAGCCTGAGGTGGAGACGTTAGTCCCACTCAATCTGGCACACAAGGGATTACACATACCCGAATCAACCCGTCTCCTATACACCTGGCAGCGTTGGTTGCTCGCGACTGGGAAACACCAGGTTCGTCCAGTACAACAGTATAAGACTGCAGAAGGGCCACCACAGACTCCGCATTGATCATCCCCAAATTCGCCAAATGCGCAAAGAACATTGTCTGGGAGTAGCACATTGTTCAGCCAAAGCAACACGAACAGACAAGAGGCGCGCTCACGAAAAACCGAATGTCACGCCATGCGAGCGCATCTACTGAGGCCTGAAAGGCTTTGAAAAGATCCTCAAGGACCGGTCGGGTGAGGTTTGCTGCGCCAGGGGTAGGAGAATCGTCTTGAAGATTACCCGAAGACACGATGGCAAGCAGTGTTGCGTAGTAAGGTATTTTGTGTGGCTCCTCGCATATGCTACAAGTGCATTAGGATTATCGCATGACACTAGTCTTCCACATAGCACGCACCCGACTTTGAACCCTTGGGCGACTGCAGACGCGTCAGCAGGAAGTTTGTCCCTCAGGTACTCGGCAGCCTTGGAAAGCTCGTCTACAGGAGTTGGGTCCTTGAATAGCGTCAGAGACTGAAACAGCTAGAACATGTTTGAGCTCACATCCGAGTCTCCAAACTTGATGATGGCCCGCTTAATTTTGACCTCTGGGCGTTCTGGTGGTGGGTGTTGATGATGCCGAGGCCCTGTAAACAAATGAGCATGTGAAGCGTTGTAGATGGTATATCCAGAACTTGCCTCCGCCTCCCCCACCACCCCCTCTCCTGCGTCCTCCCCCATGACGTGGGCCGTATCCTCCGTAGCTCATAGTGTAGATGTAGGTGAAAGAAGCAAGTCGGCGTCGCTCGGCGCTTAGTGTGGGGAGCTCAAACACGTCCCTGCAGGTGTAAACAAGGCGCGAGGCATGCATACATGACAAATGCATTTGTTCTGACGTCAACTGGTAGACTATTATGCAGGGATTTACCGAGCATAAAACAGATGTACCGTCGGGTGCATCAGTATACAGCATCTACCGCCGCAGCTCAAACCCAGAAGCTGCACGGCGACCACTGTTATTGCTCATCCATGGCTATCCCCAAAACCACCTCATGTGGACACAGTTTGTCCAGGGACTGCCCGATGATTTTAGCATTATGATCCCAGACCTTCCCGGGTATGTCATCTCTGAACTTATACTCCAGATCAACCAACCCATTTGCATGGTATTGTTCAGATACGGCAACAGCACAAAGCCGCCCTCCGCCGACAACTCGAGCTGTGCACATTCCAAACGAGCATGGGCCCAGGACATCATCGAGGCTGCGCGCCAGGTCCACCAGCCAGAGGCTGACCTGAAACTCATTGCTTTCGGGCACGATCGCGGTGCAAGATTAGCATACAGGATGGCCCTGGACGCCCTGGGCATAGTCGTCGGACTAGCCGTGTTGGACATTGTCCCAACCCCGTTTATGTGGGCCAGGATGAATCTCACAGAAGGAAGACATGACGAGACAAGAAAGAGCCACCATTGGGTGAGTTCTTTCGTGATTTCCGTAAGTTCAATACAGTTTCACTCAACTGATTGGTGAATAGGTATTCTTGGCATCACCAGCTCCGCTTCCAGAGACACTCATATCGGCACAATCAAATTTCTACTATACACACACGATTAACAGTTGGACAGGAGCCGCCGCTGTAGAGGCCCAGAAAAAGGCTGGTGCCGAGCTTCTCGACTGGCAAAAAGACAGCATTGCACCATTTCTAACCAATGACAAAGCCGCATACGACCGTATCGTTGCGACATGTGAAGATGTCAGTAAACGTTTCACACTTGTACTAAGCCAGGTTGAACCATGAAACTGATCGACCATGTCCATAGTACCGTGCAGGATCAACCGTTGATGTCGAGGACGACTTCGCCTCGGGCATCGACCCAACCACTTTTGAACGAGTCAGACAGGACGCGAGCCCCAGTGGGCTCGGAGCTCGCATTCCAGTGTTTTCTGTCCCAGTGTTGGCTTTATCATCAATGCACCTTCGGCGCAGGTTCCCTGTGGACGACATTTGGAGATTTTTGTGCTCAAATGATGGGCTGGTGAGTTTACAGATCGGGAATGATGGCGTTGGACACTTTTTCGTAAACGAGGCAACAAAGGAGACATTGGAAGCCACAATTCCATGGTTGGAGCAATTCAAGTAGTCACTGTATGCTAGCGTTCATCAAACTTTGTATTGAACCATAGCTTAAGCAACATACATATCAGCCTTCCTGCTTTTCCCAAGGAATAAATCTCATTCAGAAGGTGTCTCATCCTGCAGCGCTCCAAACGCTCCATTGCCCTATCTACACGGGTAAACCTCCGGCCACCAGTTGTATCTCGGTCACAGTGGTGTGGCACGCGCTTGACCACAGTCCGGGCGAGGCATCTACCACAATGGTTAGGCCCCACAAAGACAGTGCAGATCGAGTAGTCTGAATGCACCAAGCCCCATGCAACTGAAATATCGGAGCTGGGGACCCTGAAGCACACAGTGAGAGGTCCTGGACTGAATGTATGCACCGATTCGAGACAGTTTCGTGGTTTAAAGTACGTATGGAATATCCTGTGAGTTTGCGAAAGGTGCTCGGTGGGTATCGGCAAGAGCTGTGTGCACAATCTACTGTGCAATAGGTCCATCCGAAATATAAGGCGTATCAATATAGAGAATACCAGCCCGGTGATGATACACCCAGCCAACCACACGTAAAGTGCCAGGAAGCTGATATCCTATGCAAGATTTAGTAAATACATACAGCAGTTGGATATCATTCGGGTTATCGCCGCCTTGAACCTGTTCGTTGGAGCGATAGATCTGTCCCTGGTCGCCGTTGTGCCTGCTACCTGTCATGTGTCCAAGCGTGATGAAGAACGTGCGATCGCTGCAAGATCACTGCTCGCCTGTCGTTTGACCGACTGCTGCGTGCTATGTTTCTTTTGCAGACACCTGCAAGCAACACCTAGCAGACTAGTGGTATGTGAGCCACTCGCGGTCCCTCGATTGGTAGGGTGCCAATTCGACTTTGATGGTCCCCTTCTTTTGTTCAGAGCCGAAACATATGTAAATCTCGGCTGCAGTTCGCACGGTAAATGGTCTCTTACGAGAGTGTTCATTTCGACAGACCGTTCATGTGAAGCTTTTACCCTAACAGGATGCGGTCATCGACCTGCATTTCGTCGGCATGTATCGAATATGTTATGAAATGCTCACCACATAAGTATGAGAAGGCGGAGTCTCGAAACACACCTACCAAGCTTGTCAGTGTGTTATTGTACGCTCTGACATTATGCCTCCTTGGACCGCTTTCGTAAGGTACGTGTCCAGCATGCAAAAATTTGTATAGCATACATGATTGGGTGTGAATTCGTCGGTCGTGCATCACATGAAGGTATGAAGCGATGCCACCTATGTTAAAATTGCTCCCGGCGCATGCGACCTTCAAACGTGCCAACGAAATACAGGTTGATCCTGGTAGGGTAAAACTATCGAAACGAACTGCCTCGTGAGCGACTATTCACCGTACCAGCTGCTCGCGTTGGGATCGCTATCTAACTTGGGCGGAAGCAGCCGAGATTTACATATGTTTCGGCTCTGAACAAAAGAAGGGGACCATCAAAGTCGAATTGGCACCCTACCAATCGAGGGACCGCGAGTGGCTCACATACCACTAGTCTGCTAGGTGTTGCTTGCAGGTGTCTGCAAAAGAAACATAGCACGCAGCAGTCGGTCAAACGACAGGCGAGCAGTGATCTTGCAGCGATCGCACGTTCTTCATCACGCTTGGACACATGACAGGTAGCAGGCACAACGGCGACCAGGGACAGATCTATCGCTCCAACGAACAGGTTCAAGGCGGCGATAACCCGAATGATATCCAACTGCTGTATGTATTTACTAAATCTTGCATAGGATATCAGCTTCCTGGCACTTTACGTGTGGTTGGCTGGGTGTATCCTCGCCAGGCTGATATTCTCCGCATTGACACCTCTTGCTTAGAAGCACTATTAGATCGCCGATCTGGTCGAGGAGGTAGGGATGTGCCACCGTGGCTGAATGAGGCCTGCCACTCGCCTGCCACGCAGGGATGCGCACTAAATTTATCAGTGATTTAGCAGATGCCGCGTGGGTGATTAGCCTAACATCAGTCAACAAACTAATTGGGTTTTTCCAATCTTCTAAGTGCCAAACGAAGCCTTAGGATCAGAAACGTGAGTTTCAGCACGGTACATAATCTGCCTCCGTGCGCTCATTCTTACCCCACCCACCATCTCCATTCGCTCCAGTTTGATTTCATGCCGTCCTCCAGCTCTGTTGCCGCGTCATCTAGTGCTGTTCCACCAGCACCCAAGGTTGAACAAGTCTTACATGTACGGGCCAAGTCAATCCTCTCTTGCACTTTCGGCCGGTCTGCTGCCTCTAGTCGTACCGGGGCCGCTCCCCCTCCTTCGTACCAAACTGTTACTGTCGACGGGGTCACTGCACTTTTACACCTCAACTCTCGTGATGGCACCGTACGCACCGTCGGGAACGTGCGATGGCTCGACACGCCAAACTCAGATACGCCCACAAATACCTTGAGCAAGGACAAGGCCCTCAAGCGCATGGCTCAAGTTTCTGTCGGCGAACATACGAACGACTTGTCCGATGTCTTGCGCCATAAGACCAAGAGCGTGGCCAGAGACCTGATGCTCAAGTATGTAGTCATACGTGCTGTCCTCGTTGGCTTTCACCTAATCATGGGCTGATCATTGGTTTATTAGGTCTGACACACGTGCTGTCTATCTTCCTGGCATGCAAGAAGATCCACCACTACATTTCCAGCGAGTCGCAATGCCTTCGGGTGGCTTCCCGTATACGGTCTATACCATCGCTGATACCTCTCTCCCCTTGGGGCCAACACATGCACACATCTGTGTTGGGCAACTCACCATCAAGCGTAGCTCGAAGCCCCGTTCCTCATTGGCTCCCCCAGGAACTCTCCCATCAATCCTGCCCTTCTTCGGCGCCAGCCGTCAGCCAAAACCTGCGCCAACTTCTGCTGCCGATCCCAACGCGCCAGCCAAGTCTACTACCGGTGTCGTCGTTCGCCTTGAGCTTCGCACACGGGACAAGGCCCTCATAGACAGGATCGTCTTTAGTTCGCTGTTGATCGTAGCCGGGAAACACCCGATCGAAGCCGACTCGCGTGTCGAACTCGATCGTCGGGTTGAAACCGAGTGGGACGCCCCACCTGCTCTGTCCACCCTCGCCACGCCTCACCTCACTCCTAATGCTTCGGACGAGCATCTTCCTATCGGGAATGCTATCCCGCCTGAGTACCAGGGCGATTATTCTTCCGAAAGACATCTCTTGGACGCGAGCACTCAGGACTTGGTGGGGATCGATCCGTTTGGGTCCGCTAGCGCAGGACCGAGCCGCGTCGGGATGGCTGCGCACACCATGAGTATGCACTCGAGCGCTGGAAGCTCGCAATCAATCGCTAGTGCCGCTTAATATTCGTGATGTTGTCAAGCTTCAACTGTGTCAGTGCGTATCATGTTGTGTATCATCGCTTGTAAATTCATCTGGGTCGATATAAATAATACTAGCGTTCTCTCACCCGTAAACATGTTCCCCGCGCTTTGAATACCAACGTGGTCAAGTTATCTCGGGATAATCCATGTCCATTTTTGGCTCGCATCCTCCAAAAATCAAAACCGAGGCTTTTCCGTTACAAAGATGGTGGGGTATTCCCCAACGCGATTTTGGGTTTACCTACATATAGGGTTAGATCCTGCGCTCATATTCCGTCGGCTGCCGGCGCCCGCGGCATACACTGAACACAACCCTAGATCAAATATTTCCTATTATGACATAGATCGGCTCGGAGCCGAGAGCTTGCTTCTGGAGACAGATCGACACGGTGATAGCGGTTGACGCCTCAGGCACATTATTGTATACTTCAATTGTTGTTCCTCTAGCCCTAACCATACTTATGCAAAGTTGTGGTTTCTATACACTTCACGGTCTAGGATGTAAGGGGATACCTTCAAGATACAATGCAACTGTATGCACGTTACGCTCTCCCGATCTCCGTCAAAATCTCCTTCCTTCTCAACTCTCCTACCCCCCTAAACCCAGCACCAGCCATCTCAAACGAGCCTGTTCCAGCCGAGAGTGCTCTTAATCGGTTGGAATAATCCAACATCCGACTCAGAGGCGCGATTGCATATATTGCCCTCTTCGCACCCGGGCCACTCGCGCCCGACCTGTTCGTAGACACACCTGACGCGGGGCTCACAAAGGCTGGGGGGATGTAGACCTCTTCCACGTCAAACGCGTCGGCTTCCTCTCCATCGGTCGTCGCATCGAGCCCAAGGTCCGCAATCTCTCCTCCACACTCGGTTAGGTCTTTGACAACCTTTCCGACAGATTCTTCTCCAACACGTACGCGCACGCTCACAAACGGTTCCATCACTGCTCCCGGGCCTGATTCTTGGAGAGCAACACGCAGAGCATGAGAAGCAGCGCCGGCTGCCAGAGGGTTGGTTAGATTCGTAGGAGGAGCTTCGAGGATAGTGATGTGTGCTCGGATTAGAGCAAGTGATGTATGCGGAGATGCTGAGAGTGTAGTTTGTATGCCAAGTAACATAGGGTCGGTTGGTGCGAGCATAGTTTCGGGCGACCCGGCTGGAGCATGTAGCGGAATACCAGCATCAGAGCACACGATATTTCCACCCCAGGCCGGGTCACCTTCTCCCTCCTCTTCCCTCAAGGTGCGTATAGCGAGTCGAACACGCGCAGACACTCTGTTCCCGCCTATATCCCTTTCTAATACCTCGTCCACTTCTATGCCGTCGCGTATGAATCCTTCTCGGTAGGTCACTCGGCGTCTCCCAAATGATGCGCGCGCGCCCCATTCTTCTCGTAGCCGGCCCTCGGCGATTTCCAGATGCAATGCGCCTAACGCATGAATAAGTGTCTGACCTTCGTTCTTGTCTTCAGTGATACGCAGTGAAGGATCTGTACGAGTGAGCGCCAGCAATGCCTCGGTAACAGGCTGTATGTCGGCGTGAGCCTGGGGAATGACGGAAGCAGAAATAACAGCTGGAGGAGGAACGATGGATCTGAGGGCTAGTGGACTCGGTTGCGTAGATCCAAATGCAGTAGTTTTCCCCTTCACTGGCTTTTGCTGATGACGATGGGATTGGTGGTCAAGAGTAGCTGCTACCAAAGTATCACCTGTGCGAGTGTGCTTTAGGCCCAGGATGACGCCAACGGAGCCAAAGGGTAGAGAGTCCACCTCACGGGGCTCGTCCGCATATAGTAGCAGAATTTTGGAAATCCGCTCCTTTTCACGAGTAGCGGTATTGACGAGTGTGATATTGCGCGTGAGGCAACCTGAAGGCACGTTATAATCGAGTCGCCAATGAAATTCTTTTTACTCTACCAGAATAAACCCGAACAAACGTCATCCAACCCTTGCGCTTATCCCATATGACCTTCCAAGCAAGCATTTGAACATCTGTACCAGATTCGATAGCACCTTCTAGGCGAACATCCCGAGGACTGGCCAGGAGTTCACCAACATAATCCATGAGCAGTTCTGTGCCAATATGCTTTGCCGCAGCACCGCAAAAGACTGGTAATATCTCACGGCCAGCAACCAGTGAACGAATAGCAGGAATAACTTGGGACCCAGCAATAGACAGATAAGGCGAGACATCAGGAGGCGATTCTAATAAAGCAGACTCCAGTTCGGGAGAACGAAGCGAAAGACTGTCTAAAAGAGCTTCCCGTGCAGGCAACAACAGGGGGCTTAGCGGGTGTTTAGGTGGGATTAGAGGGCAATCAGAAAGCTCGGCCTGAGTACTCGGCAGAGGTATTCGATCGGGTTTGGCACTCGAATCAGAATTCGGAGACCAACGCCAAACTTCCCATTTGACAAGATCTACTAAGCCCTCGATGCCGGGTTCACCCCGGGCGTATTGGTCGGGATCGAAAGAAGCGATAGGTAAGGTGAGTAAAGTTGGTGCGGGGTGGAGTCGATGGGCGAGGATGGAAGATACTGAAGCCGAGAGGGAAGCACCAGGTCGGTCCAGTTTGTTGATGAACATAAACCGAGTAGGAACTTGATGCCTGCATAGTCAAAGATGAGGAAAAGACCAGATCATCAGGGCATAAACTTACCCTACCTGTCCAACTGGCTCCATACACCCTTTGTCTGGCTCTCAACTCCTTCGACGGAATCTATCAAAACAATGGCTCCGTCGACCACCCGACTGGCACTCTCCACTTCCATACCAAAATCAGCATGTCCAGGAGTATCGATGAGATTGAATGTCCATTTTTTCCAGCTGACGGGGATGCTGGCAGATTGGATGGTAATTCCACGTTCTCGTTCAGCGGGAAGAAAATCTGTTGTTGTGCTGCCAGTATCAACGGTACCAGCCTCGGGTTTGAACGAAGAAGTTGTCAATATTGATTCTGTGAGAGTAGTCTTCCCGGAGTCTAAGGAGTAGTGAGAATGCGCTCGTTAAGTCAGTAGCTTGGGGCGAACCAATGTGGGCCAATAGCGCTATGTTTCTAATTTTTTCTGGATCTGTTGGTGGGTCCGCAATGGATGAATACCTGACCCGTTGATTTGGTAGATGGGGGCGCAATGCACAGTGGGCAATGCGCCTCCCCAGCCGTAACATGGCGAGATTGGGTGGACGAATTAAAGTCAAATGAAGAATTATGATGATGTTGCCACCGTATGTAAGCGCTGACTTAACACTGGATTACTTATGTATGCTTTCTCGCAAGCCAAAGGTACCAGAACTCATAACGCCTAGCAGCGGTTCGGGCCAAAGAAAGGTGCAAGTTACAGAATAAATTGCTACCAGAGCATACTACGTACGAAAATGATATACAGCCGACAAAACGTCCAGACCGATTTTCTTTTTTCAGACAATTTATAAAATACAACTGGAGCAGAATGAAAGCGAGCACAGAACTCAAAACGAAGAACCGAAACACAGAGCATACTGAACGAAGAACCGAGAAACCTCATCAGAGATTGGGCATTTTGGTTTGGGAGCCATTGGTTGGCTTCGCTTAGAAAAGACAGGTCGATGAGCGGTGGCGACTGCGGCTGCTCTTCATTGGTTTTGAGCCAACATGACCGGGAGGATATTGCATATACTATCATAAAAGGTTAGCGACATAATCTACCAAACTTGTAGAAATCGTACCTTTTTGCGTTGGGCTTGCTCCCATCGGACATATTCAGCATGCTGATATGCTCTAGTATACTCTGCATCGGAAGCTGCACGGTCACGGCGACGCTTGTCCTCACGAGCAAGAGCGCGGTGCCATTTGCACCAGTGAGCATACCTATGTACTATCATCTAACTCTCGCTTCTCGTGAATGAAAGACGATGCTCACCAATACTCGATGTCTTGAGTGTCGATATAGCCCCAATACATAGCCAAAAAGGCAGCGTCAGACTATAGGTGAAATACAGTCAGCAAGTCTTCCGTGCCCAATAAATTCAGCTTACAGTCGATGGCTCTCCAGCGGTGGGTGGCCACATTATGCATACGTCTGGACGATTCATGCGGCTCTGCTGCACAGCGTATTCCATTCCATACCAATCCGACTCGTCATTTTCCGCGGCCAGCTCTTCGGGCTGAAATGATCCCGTATCAGCAACCAAGGTTGTTCTATGCGGCTTACGATGCTTACAGACGGTACGACAGGCTGCTTTCCTCTACGAATCTCCTCACGCTGCAAAATCTCCTGGTTCTGGGTACGATAGAACGACGCATTCTCCTCGGTATGAATGCTGCTGATCGTCGTAGACGGGGACAACGGTGGTGTCGAGACGACTGCATCATATCCATATTCGAAATCGGAAAGTGTGCCGCTGCGAGCAAGGACAGCATTCAGTTCGTTCTCCCCTTGGGACACGCTCTGATTCAGTTTAGGGGTTAGTTCGTTGTACGCGTCCCGCGTCATAGTATGGAGATTGTGGCTATCAAGCTGGTCATCGTACTCGATAATGCCGTTATAATCAACGCCATAGTCGATAAAACCAGTGCTGGCTGGGTCCAAAGATGGGAAAAATTCGTCGTAATAGCCAGACATTTTGAAAGCGAGGTTTCAGCGGAAATGAAACGATGCAAACCAGTAAATCTACGTCAGTTCCACCAACAGGTACAAGATGGAGGAAATTGTAGTTTTGTTGAAGAAAACGGGAAGTGGTGAAGATAAACAGGGGTGGTGGTCAAGCTTATGTACGGACGTTCGGGGAGGTGTGGTTCCCGTGCAAGGACCTCGGCGCAAACAGACCCAATCTATCACCGCATCCGAGATTCTTCGCCCCATTTGTACATATCCCTATTAGCTCACTAGTCAGTTACATTGAATAGGGGTGATCACATTACTAGTACAGACTTCTTGTATTAATAAATACATAAACCAAGACAAAACGTCATTCTCGGGCTTTCATGAACGCCTCGAGCTCCGCATCTAGATCATCCTGCGTACGCTTGGGCCGCTCTTGCCCCGACCGCTCGCCCCTACGTCCGCCGTCTCCTCTACCCCCTCGCCGACGAGGAAGCGGAGCAATTTGTCGATCCTTCTTTGGACCTAGACGTCGGTCCAGCCTGGGCGAATCGACCTCGGGGACCTCCTCCCCGTTCTCCTTTCGTTTTGCTATGTCATCTAATTCGGCGTCCAGCGCATGCGCCCGCCGCTTTTCTATATCATCGTCCTCGTCGCCCGCCTCTCTCTTGCGCCTCATCTCGTCCAACTCGGCATCAAGATCCATATCCTCGCCTTCCCGCCTACGCGAGCGTTTATTCCGCCTATCTTGCTGGTTACTATACCACTCGCTTCGTTTCCTCGCATCCCTCAGTTTGCGATCGCCAAACCGCGCATAACGCACGCGCATAGTACCCGAAAGCGCCGTTCCACGACTGAGGTTGTGATCTAGTTGAGCTTCGGGCGGCCATAGCTTTTTGGGGACTGGGTGCGCGGGTATAAGTGTTTCGGCTTGTTCAACATCTTCTTTGGCGAGCGCGGCAAGTGAATCTTGTGCGATCGTTTGCGACTCGAATATGATAACTGTTGTTCGATCATCTACCCACTCCAAACCTACGAACAATAATAATAAGCGATGTTTCAAGCTAGAATGAAACATTAAAACGTACTAGTTGGAGGGCTGTCACAGTACGTCGCAACGTATTCGAATATTTTCTCCGTTCCGAGCTTTGAAATGGGCTAGAAACACTGGTGAGACAAGTTGGCTAAGGAACGCAGACTAAGCCTACCTCGCCATGTAATAACAACGCATTTGGTCGTTGCTTGTCGTCTGACAGCGCATATCAGCAAAAGCCTGGTTTCTAATGACGATATGCTCACCATCAGAATCAACGTGTTCATCGGCCTCTTCGACTGTATCAAGTTGTCGTTTCCGCTTCTAGGTAAACGTGAGCCCTAAATGACAGTAACAGCCAAGCTATACGTACTCTGCCTAGTTTTTCCTCTAACAATGGCGCATGGTCCTCTAGCAAATACACTTTCTTCAAGCTCGAAGGTGCCTTTTCGCCATCGCCGTACAGCGCCTCTGCCAGCTCTTCCGTTTCGTTGGTCGGAGGTTCCTCGTCGGGTTGGTCATGAGGCAAGACTAAGTCGAGCGTAGCTTCTTTGGACGATTCGAGCAGGTCGGCGTACATAGGCATGGCGGCTCTCAAGCTAGAATCAGCGACTGGTGGTCGCTCACAACAGGTTTCACTATCATCACACAAGCGCCAGAACCTGACCCCACATACGCTCCCTTAGTTGTCAACAGGGACCAACAGAGGAATGCACAACAACAAAAGAGTCAAATGAGCTGCAAATCCTATAAACAAGTCCGTTGGTACACAGCGCAGGCGGGGAGCAGACGGTGACGGTATACATTTTACGGAGACAGTGGGATGGGGTGGATGGGACGCGACAAAAAGATAAAAAGTGTAAAACACAAATGACATATACACATGAAGCAAGATGCGATCAAGCATACATGATCTTGCACGTCGAGTACGCATGCATGTGTCTCAGACAAAATGGGTCGCAGATGGGCTCGGGTGAGGATTGCACTGGTTGAAACAATATAGAAGAAAACTGCCGGTCTCGCAACTGGGCACGAAAGGCTGGCGATCATACGCAGGAGAGAAACCGATGTCCAAGAGAATTGACATAGAAAAACGGACCAAAACGATGCTTAGAGGCTTGAAATTGAAGGCATAGAGTCAATCTAGGCCTGTGTACGGGACCACACGTTATGGCGTGCCCCTGCTGACAACACTTATTCTCCCCACTGCTCAAAGCCGTGGCCAACGGCGATAGCAACCGAGTTCATACCAAAAGCGTAGCTCGAAGATCCCTTCATCGAAGTGAATGCGTCGTCTTCGAACGAAGGCAACGCGATAACGCGACCTGAGTTTGCAAGGGCGCGAGGCACGCTAGCCTCTCTGGGGTGCAGGGAGGAAGGCTTGGCGAGCCCGTAGGACGGATGCAGACCGGGGTGGGCGGGAGCGAGCGCCGAGACGCGCGGATGGGCAGCACGAGCCGGCAGCGAAGCGCGCTTGTCGGCGGCATCGGGAAGCGGCGCAAAGTGAACCGCGCGGGGGGAAGGCGTGAGCGACATCGGACGCCGGGAGGGAAGTTCCAGCCTTGGTTCTCGTGAATCTGACCCTGGAAGGGGTGTGCGCCTCGGCGCGGATCCCGGCGCGAACCCCGCGGGAAGGGAGACGGACACACTGATGCTCTGTGCACGGCGGTGGGTGCGCGCACCAGCCTTGGTGCTCCGCGGCTGGCCGCTGAGGTTGCCAAATGACATGGTGGGGGCGGTCGGGCTGCGTCCAGCAACAGCATCGGCAAAGCTCCGGTTCGGCTGGGTGGCAGACGGAGAAAGGATCGTTGGGAGTACGATCTTGGGTGGGTTGGAGAGCGCGAGCGGCGCGGGTCTGGGTTGATCAGCTTCGGCAAGCTTGTTGAGCGACAGGTCCGACATCGCCTTGATGACGGGCACATGCAATTCCAGCCTATCGGATCCGTCTTCGTCTTCCTGTTCCTCCACGATGGTGCTCCGGCTCCTAAACGACGCCGGCGGGGGCTGGAGCTTGAACGACGGTGCAAGCGCTACCCGTCGGGGGCGCACAGCGACTGGGGGCGGGAGAGCGAGAAAGGGCACCGAGTGGGAGGTCTTCATGGACGAGGTCATTGCGTCAAACGCAGGGAGTGGCGAGGGCAGCGAGAAGGGGGTCGTGGGCGTCGTCGGGCTGGATGGACGATCAGCTCGTTCCGGACGCCACCCGGGGATACTCACATTGAGGATGCAGTCGTCGAAGGCGATGACATGGCTACAGGGGCTGGCTCGAACGTTTTCGGCGACGGCTGGAGCTCCTCTGGAGACGCAGGAATGAACGTGTGGGCTGTACAAAGAGTGTGGGGTGCTTGCGAGCGACGGTGCCGTCTTGGACAGCGAGGGGGAGTGGTGGGCGGGACAAGAGTCGGGTGAAGAAGAAGACTTGTCAAGCGCTGATCAGAACCGAATGAACTCTTTGTGTCTGTATGCCACATGCCACCCAATTTCACTTCTGACACATCCCACGTGGTCCGATCCTCCTCCTGCCAGATTCGGCGATCCCACCCCAGCATACACCCAGGCCCATGTTGCCCCTAATCGACCCCACCCCTGTGCTCGTCGACCTGCGCCCGACGACCACCGCACATGCGTCCGCTCGCCCTCTTCGTCCTGCTCGGGCTCTCAGCGTCGCCCTCGCTCGGCCGCCCCGTAGACCCTCCCGACGATGAGCCCATCCCCATCCTGGTTCTTCCCCCAGGCGCGCTTAAACACGAGACTATCGACAGGGTCCCCCAGCCCTCGAACGCCTTAATTATCCCGTTGTTCAACTCGGAATCCATCACGCCGACCATATTGGCCACCACGCTAACTCTATCCGAGCCAGCGGCAACCGAGACGATCCATATTGTGGAAACCAAGACCGTCACCGTCGTCGTCCAGGGCACCCAAAGCGCATCTCTTCCGCCTCCTTCACCCTCGGCGTCGGACCACCATGATAACGAGAACAAACCGGTCATGGCGACTTACTATCCCGATTGGACAGCCGACGAGTTTCCGCCCGAAAAAGTCGATTTCAACCGGTTCGCATGGATCGACTTTGGTAAATTCCACCCAACTCGTCCGAGATGAGACGCACAAAAACGAAAACTGACAAACACGCGCCATCCAGCCTTCGCAGTGCCTGATGCAAGCCGCCGACTGACATTCACATCAGCCGATTCGGAAGACTCGCTCAGGCGGCTCGTCTCCGCCGCTCACGCACACGGGAGTAAAGTTAAGCTTAGCGTCGGCGGTTGGACAGGCAGCGCGTGAGCGCATTTCACTGTTTCAGGGAGCTCAATTGACTAAATTGTCTTGATTTAGGTACTTTTCAGATGCCGTATCCAGTGACTCAAACCGCCACGAGTTTGTCAAGAACATCGTCGCAATGTATCACAAATTCAATCTTGACGGCATAGATATGTACGCCCCACAACTCAATTACTCCTGAGCACCACCTGAATTTAATCTCATCAAACAGCGACTGGGAATACCCCGGGACACAAGGAGCAGGCTCCAACAAAGTATCGCACCAGGACACACCTCATTTTCTCTCGTTTCTCCAGCTCCTTCGTGCCCAACTCCCACCGAGTGCAAAAATAACAGCCGCAACCCAGGTTACACCCTTTATCGGACCTGACGGACAGCCGCTCAAGGACGTCTCGGCGTTTGCAAAAGTACTCGATTGGATCTTGATCATGAACTACGACGTCTGGGGAGGTGAGGTTTGATCTTGGCAAGCATTCGTTAGGACTGAAATGAATGGATCCATAGCTTCGTCAACACCCGGACCCAATGCACCACTTCGGGACGGTTGCCATAATTCGACACAGCCGGACGCGAGCGCGAATGCATCTGTCGCGGCATGGACCAAGGCCGGGCTTCCTCCGAACCAGATCACACTTGGCGTTCCCTCGTACGGATATGTTCAGACGTCGAGTGCTAGTCGGCTAGTTCAACGACGAAGAAGCCTTTGGTCGAGAGAAGCAGGCGACGAGGAAGAATTCGACATGTCTAGTACCCAATCTACAGCGGTCCGTGTCAAGGGCGAGGGCGAAGGCGACGACGGTGGGCAGGTCCAATTCAAGCAACTAGTCTCCGAAGGCGCCCTCAAGCTTGATCATGATGGAGATTATATTGGTGCGGGCGGCTTTAACCGGATGTGGGACGTGTGCTCTAGTACGGTGCGTGTCTATTCCCGTTTAATTCATCATCAGAAACCGATTAAAAGGCGATCTACATAGCCGTACCTGGTATCCAAGACCATGCACCAAGTCGTCACCTATGACGATCCGCAGTCGCTCGGCATGAAAGCCGCGTTTGCGCAAGGTGCTGGTCTGAAGGGCGTCAACATGTTCGACGTGCACGGAGATACAGAAGATTGGATTCTCACAGACGCCATTCGTGCCGGGCTCGGATTGGAATAGGGACAATGGACACCTTTGCATTCTTCGGACATTATGATTGTATTTGTAGCATAACCATTGTAGCATTTTATCATTTTCACCTGACAGAATGTCCAACGTGAAGCAGCATTGACAATATCCAAAAGAACACATACAAATCAGTCAATTTCCATAGCCTCGGCGGCCTTCTTGGCCTCTTTCTTTAACCTCTTCCGTTCCTTCCTGGCTGCCTCGTCCTCTGCCAGGGCCTCATCCTGTTCCCTTCGCTTCCTCTTTGCCTTGACCTTTTCTTGTACCGTAGCTTCCTTGCTTTCCACAGGGGCAACGTACACCTGCTCTCGTTCTCGTTTACGTTCTTCGGTTGTTTCGGCCTGTTTTGCCTTGCGTTTTGCTTCTTCTCTTGCCTCCTTCTCCTTGGCCTTTAAGAAATACTCGCCAGACTCGAGTTCAAGATCCACTTTACGAGGAAGCTGAGCAGGGGGAAAGGGCGTGTATATTTTCTTCTTGGGCTTCTCTTTGACCGGTGGTGGCGGTGGCGCACTCGAATCCGCCGAAGCCTCGCCGGTTCCAAGTGGAGTCGCGTTGGCGTTTGTGGCAGAGAGCTTTTCACGTTTCTTGGCACTCTTTTGCGCACTGGTAAGGTGGCGTTTGCGAAATTGGGGCAAGAAGCGATCCCAGGATTCGGTCGCCAGCTTGGGGTCTTTGGCCAGCTCGCGACGAACCATGAGTTCCTAAACGAGGATAGGTCAAAGATAAGAACGTTGAGCTCATACACACCCGACATACCTTGATACGGTATATTGGGTGAATGTTCTTCATACAATCGATGACGATACGCCGGACTTCTTTGAGGGCTTTGTAAGGACCCATGACGCTGACCGTATTCCCTTGTACGAGCACATAACAGCCGGTGAGGAGCTCAATGGCCTAAACGACTACGTCAGGGATCTACGCTCCACTCGGGGATTTCGTTAGGGATTTACCTTGAGCGTGCTCCCATCAGGCCCGATGATGCGTTGTCGGCGCTTGACAAAACGTTCCTTGTTCCGGACAAGTCCGCCGATTTTTATAATGTCGCACGCGACGGCGTCGTCTAGGATTTTGACCGCTTGGCCGATGGCGGTTCCTCGGGCGAGAAGTTTTATGAGGTCCCGGGCCTTGAATATGATATACGGGTCCCAAGTTTTGCGGGTCGTTCGGACGGACATGGAACCGTGAATGAGATCGAGTGTGCATGCGATGCCCTGTGAGACATGAATGAGATCAGAGGAGCAATATCGGAATAATAAAACAACTTGCATGATGTTGCAGGGCGGTGGTCACGGTACTCCAAACTTCTCTTAAATATTTTTCTCGATATTTTGGAAAGAGTGTGGCGAACGAGGATTCTTGGGTAAACGGACCAGCAACATTGTCTTCGGGCTTGAATTCGTCAATCTTCCACTATAGCAGCATGTTAGTCGAGAGAACCTAGATTGAATAATATACTTGCGCTAGAGGAGTATTAGTCTAAGCGAGTGGCGGGCAGAAGTAAAACTTACTGGTCAATGTCGTCGGTGTCCCAGGCTAGAGGAGCAGAGTGAGACTAGTCTAGACATGTTCCACATGCTACGTACGCTTTTCCTTGCGATGACGCTTGTTCTTGTTCACCGGAGCGGGAGTCTCGCTGGTCGAGGCCATGACGGAGAGGTGGACTGGAAAATATGGTGGCTGTGCCGGTACTGCTTAGTCACAACACCCGGGTGGGGCCGGCCCCAACGTCATATGCCCCCTATTTTGGGAATTGTATAGTGTACTGTATTGAATGGCCTTCGTGGCCATATAAACATATCCTATATACATCCAAATTACTCGATGGATGGTAGTAGATCCCGGAAACCGGGTGGGCTGGCCAAACTGCCGGATTGTATGAGCTAAATCTGAGTGGCTCCTATCAATCCGTGTGGGTCGAGCTCGTGACGTCAGATTACGATCTGGCAGTGACGCACTGGCGCTTGTGGCCGATCCGGTTTAAAACCCCAAGGTGGCCGTTCCTGTACGCTATTCTCTTGCCATTGCGCCCTCGCTTCTGCATACATCCACCATGCCCACTGGTGCAGTCATGGACGCCTTCAAGAGTAAGCCGCCCTCTCTGCTCTACTGGCCCCCCAACTCATCGATTCCAGATCTCATCCGACACGGTAAACACGGTCGCGCCCCCGCCGGACAGGCCGCATCCCCTGTGGTCACCGACCACCAGGCCTCAAACCGTCGCTACGACGATGGCACAACATCTTCCCGCTCTAGCCGGGACCGCGACCGCGAACGAGAGCGGGCAGAACGAGCCCAACGCTCCGAACGCGAACGCCAGAGCGCACAGGAAAAGGCCCAGGTCCAGATGCCATCTCAACATGACTCGATCCCCCAAGCCCAAGAGTCCAAGTACTCTCGCGAGGCCGAGATGATCGTGGCCGAAGAGCGCGAGGCTGCGGCCAAGATGCCCCAGTTCCCCACGCTCGAGCGTTACCGGATGATTGAGAAGATGGGAGAGTGAGTCGGTTTGCCCATGTTCTCAAGCTCGTGTCTGACTGTCTCTAGTGGCGCATTCTCCAATGTCTTCAAGGCCGTCGATCTCCAGACTGGCCAAAAGGTTGCTGGTATGTCCATCGCACTCACCGATCGGTATGTTTATGACGTTTGTCCGCAGTCAAAGTCGTTCGCAAGTACGAGATGAGCTCATCACAGGTTAGTCCCCTTTCTCTTTGTGGCTCGTCTCTTCCGTTTCCTGTACTTCCAGCTGACTATGTAAATCGTTCTCTCCCTCCTGCCCCGTTGACGCGCATGGTCCCACCAACTAGGACGGACACAAGCACTTGAACGAAAAATTTAAGAAAAAAGGCCAGCGCGTCACGGAGGTACGGCATTCCCCATCTATGCTCTCCATGCCGTGCCGTTCCGATGCCGAGACTAACACACGAAATTGCAGCGTGCCAACATTCTCAAGGAAGTCTCTATTATGCGTGGCCTGAACCACCAGTCCATCGTCAAGCTCATCTCATTTTCCGAGTCTGACGAGCACTATTTCCTCGTGCTCGAATGTAAGCCACCCCGAGCCCTAACGCGTCACGCTTTTCCTGATCGCCGCAATTTGATTTCCAGTGATGGGGGGAGGAGAACTCTTCCATCAAATGTGAGATGTCATCCCTCATTTTAGGCGCCGATGCGATGGCTGACGTCGTCTGTCGAACAGTGTCAAGCTCACGTACTTTAGCGAACCCCTTGCTCGTCACGTCATTCTCCAAGTCGCACATGGCATCCGTTATCTCCACGAAGAGCGTGGTGTGGTTCATCGTGACATCAAACCCGAAAACTTGCTGTTTGAACGCATCCCCATCATCCCCAGCAAGAACCCGGTCGCCCGCCAGTATGACGAAGAAAAGGAGGACGAAGGAGAGTTTATCCCTGGTGTCGGAGGCGGAGGAATTGGCCGAGTCAAGATTGCCGACTTTGGTCTGAGCAAGATCGTCTGGGACGAGCAGACCATGACGCCATGCGGCACCGTCGGATACACGGCTCCCGAAATCGTTAAGGACGAGCGATATAGCAAGAGCGTGGACATGTGGGCACTTGGATGCGTTCTCTATACTTTGCTCTGTGGCTTCCCTCCGTTCTATGACGAGAGTATCAACGTCCTGACCGAAAAGGTCGCCCGCGGATATTACACCTTTTTGAGCCCTTGGTGGGACGAGATCTCTGCAAGCTGTGAGTCGGCTTGTGCTATCTTGCTTCTAGTTTATTAACATGGCTTGCAGCCAAGGACTTGATTAGCCACTTGCTCTGCGTTGACCCGACCCAGCGATATACCATCGACGAGTTCCTTGCCCACCCTTGGTGTCATGTAAGTTTAACTCTTCCATCTCATGACTTGTCACTCATCCGCTGCTCTAGGAAACCGCTGCACCACTCCCCCCTCCAACACCCGCAGCAGCGAACCGCAACATGCCGATGGACTCTCCTCTGCTCGCTTCTGTCCGCGGAGGACTCCGAGATGGTCGCTCGCCAGGTCTCGCTACTCTCAAAGAGGCATTCGATGTCACCTATGCCGTTCACCGTGCCGAGGAAGAAGGTGCTCGACGAAAGCGCGGAGGCGGAGCCGGCGGGTTCTTGCACAACCTCAACGAAGAGGAAGAGGACGAGGAAGATACGGACCAAATCACGCGCAAGTACGGTGCCGAGGTCGGACGTGCTGTCGATGAGCGCAGGCAACAGAACCAGCCTGCTCAGCAGCAACAACAACCGCAGCAGCAACAGCAACAATACTCGGGTGCAGGCGGCGCAGACCGTCGCATGGCCGAATCGCAGCTGTACCAAGGAGGCCGAGCCGGTCCGCGTGATCAAGGAAATGCTAAGCGACGAGGCGGGGGAGCGTTTGACCTCGACATGAACAACGCGACCTTGCTTGGACGAAGGCACAAGCGTCAGATTGAGCCAAGTCCGTTGGGAAGGTTTGTGCCACAGCAGAACGGGGACGTCTTGGACGTACCGGGGAGCCCGATGCGCATTGATTAAAGGATACGTACATGGTTTTATGACTCGATTTTTTTTTATTCCCATCCATCCACCCTATCCCTTCCTTGATTGCAATCCACCTCGCCTTGTTATGCCTGTTGTGCCATAGTATTGTTGCCTCGAGGACTCTATATATACGTTTGTTGAACTAAATGTACATCATTTGCATTTGGAACGTCAATTCAGGCCGCAAATGAAAATGACGCTAAGGACTTGCGGAAGAAACGATACCATGGCTCAAGCGATCCGAGTGCTTCACGAAGTACGATCGAAGTCTAGCGCTTGCTGGGGAGCTTGGCTTTCGTAATGAGTGCGTTAACGAAGATGAGGAACACACCAAACCAGAGACCGTGGGAGAAGTGAAAAAGCAAAACAGCCCAAAAACAGCAAGAAGATAGTACAGCGAAAACTTTAAGAGATACAGTCGAGTGATCAAAGCGGGAGACCAAAGCACAAGAAAAGAGAAACAGCAATACCAGACTGGAACGAAACAATAAGCCATTACTTGAAAGCGGACACAACACACCTCTATAAAAGGCAGCATAAATAATAAATAGCCACTAGACCTTTCGTATACATGTTGCATAGACAAGAGAGTTTTGACAGATAACGCATTTGTCCAAAACGAATACAGCAGGGCGAGAATATACGATATATGAGCAGGCGGGATCTAAGCTGGACAATGGTCAGGATGAGGATAATAAGGATAGGAGCAACTACTCACCTATTCTTCCGACGATACCCTTCCAGTCCTACCCGACCCCATCCAATCCAACTACGCCCATACCCAATAAAAACATGCGCCTGACCCTATAGTCCCAAACGTTGAACGAGTCCACGATCGCCCGTCTGGCCGTTCTGCCCTGTTGAGGCCGAGCCACGAATAGGCAACCCGCCGCCACTCACGTTCCTGTTCTGTCCACCACCGCCACCACCTCCACCTCGACCAACGCCATTCCCATTGCGGCCTCGGTCATTTCCGTTTCGTCCACCTGCGCCTGCACCTCCTCCCGCGCCGCTATCACTCCCATTCCGACCTCCACCTTCCTGTTTACGCCCGGGCCCAGTCTCAGGAGCCGTCGAATTAGGACCCGACAGACGAGGTTTCTTGTATGAGCGTGGGCCGGTCGGGGGGTTCCCGCCTGCTCGATCCCGGTCTCGATCCCTGTCCCTATCCCGGTCACGCTCCCAATCTCTATCTCTATCCCTGTCCCGCTCTCTCGAACGATCGCGGTCTCGATCGCGGTCCCGTTCTCGCGAGCGTTCACGGGGTCTGCTCTGGGCGGGGCCTGAGCGCCGGGGAGGCGAGGCAGACCGGCGTTGGTCTGGAGTGGAGGACCGCCTGGATTGTTGTTGTTGGACAGCGTTGATGGATTTGACTGATGGACGAGTTTGTTCGGCCTTGGACCTAGGTGTATCGGACGAGTATTAGTGACAATGCAATAGTTAGAGGGATGCATGTTCCGTACGTCAGGTCTGTAATCTTGGCTTCGGCATCTGGAGCGCCAGAGAGCATAAGCATGAAGCGCGAAAAAGGCCGGTGCTGTGCGTACCTGCGAGCGAGGTCTCGAGACGGTTGATGACCTTGCGCAGTCCTATGACCTCTTCCCTCGCGCGGGCCGACTCGCTCGCACGGAGGAGGTCGTATAGCTCGTCGTTTTCAGCCTGGAGTAACTTGAGCCGCTGGATGATAACATTGTCGAGTGGAGCGGATGTGCTGGTCGAGGGCCCGTGTGCGACGAGGGGGGCGAGCAGGGCGAGTATGGGTGGTGGTATTGAGATTGCCGCGTCGTCTGCGGGGTCGGAAGTACCGGGCAGCTGGCGGCGGAGCGTGGATATCTCGTCCTGGACGGGGGTTGGACACAGCATCGAGCGGGCAACACGACACTCACGGTGAGGGCGGATATCTGCTTGTCGCGTTGGCGGAGGAGAGTCTCGAGCTCGAGTTCACGCTCCGACGGCAGCCCCGAGTCCGTGTCTGCCATGCGTAGTCGTGGTCCTGGACAGACGTTGGCGCTTGTTTCAACTCTGACCATCCCCACTTTGGCGCCCGTCTGTCTCGACCACAACACCATGGCCCACGACACTCTGCCCCGCGATGCACGTATCATCGCTCTGCTCATTGCAGCCAATCCGTCTATCAAGGACGCCCACCCAGCTGTCCTGCACCAACTGCTCGAGTTTGCGCATAGTAGGCGTTGTTCATCCCACCTGGCTGCAGAACCAATAACAATATCTAGGATACACGTCTCAGGTCCTCAGTGATGCGCTCGTATACGCCGAACATGCCGGGCGAGCTGGTGCAATCCAGCAAGATGACGTAGCTCTGTCTGTACAAGCTCGCGTAGGTTGGGAAATGGGTGGTCCGGTCCCTAAAGAGGTAAGCCCGGTCCCTTTTCGCAGTCGCGAGCTTTTCACCAACTCCATATCTAGCACCTCTTGGCGCTCGCCACCAAAACCAACGCCCAACCCCTTCCCTCGGTATCTGATACCTATGGTGTTCGCCTTCCACCAGCAAAACAGGCTCTCACTTCAGTCGACTTTGACATTGTACCCAACAAACCTCCTCCGGGTATGAACGACCCCGAAACACTCGAGGAAGAGTACGAAGAGTGGGAAGAGGATGATACGCCCGAACTCCCGCCAGCGCCTCCAGCCGAGGACCTCATGGTCATGGACGATCCAGACGAACCTATCGCCCTACTCGACGACGCCATTCCTATGCAAGGCGCACAAGAAGGGGAAGCTCTTCAAGCCGAGGAGGAAGACAACGATGCAGACGACTTGTTCGGAGACGCCGACAACGACGACGACGAAAATAAAATGGACCAAGATCCAGCAGTACCTGAATCTGCCCCGACAAACGGCTCTCCTTCAGGCGGAGGTGTAAAACGAAAGATCGAGGAGGACGACAACTATGATTAACTTGTACATTTTATTTATGTTGTTTGCTATCGCTTTGTTATTAGAGGCTCCCTCTTTGATTAGGTAATACCATATGCGCTTTGGGAATTTAAGTTCTTGCTCCTTCCCACATCACCCGTCGGAGCGAACTGAGATGCATCCGTTTGCGTCGTATGTACTTCGTAGCTATAATCAAGCTACAGGATGGAACGAGGTCCGTTGCTGTTCTGAATAGGTAATGACGCTGTCGCAAGCTGATAGCCACCAGCGACGTAGGACAACTTGTACTCGAACTTAACCAAGTCATCTAGAGGTATGACCGTACTAACATATCTCAAGTGTAAGTGTACGTGCTAATACAGATGCTTGAATAGCTATTTTGGACTTTACGGTCCCTAGAGGCGTTCATTTCTCTATCTCAAAATCGACAAATGCACTGTTCAATACAAGTTACACGATGAATGCGTTACCGACGCTCAACGGCTCTATTGGATATATATTCACGTCTTGCGACTTGGATGTGAAGCATTCGTCGAACGTGCCGTTCAAGGATATGATCGAGCGGTTCAAGATACATGATAGGCCAACACGACCAGTCGGAAAGGAAGAACTATTTCTTGGAGGACGGAACATCAACGCTCGAGGTAAATGCATCGAACTAGACTGTCATTCACTAATAATAATAAAACGTAGAATATCTCCTCTATGGGCGCTACTATATCCCCTCATCCCGCCTTGACGCTCTCTACTCTGTCCGACTGACGCCAACCCTCCAAGCGCTAATCGCAGCAGTCTCGAACCCGCGTGCTCGATTCTCGTCGACGACTGCCCCATCCTCCCCGCCAGTCTCGCCGGGCAACGTTCTTTTTAGCCTCCAACACGACACTGGCCGATGGTGTTCCGAATACAGCTGGTCTGCTGATGATGGTATGTGGGGCGTGAGGGTATTGCACAACTTTGGAAGGCTGGCAAACGAGGAGATCGATGCCGAGCGAGTGGCAAGAAAAGAACGTGAACGGCGAAAGGTTAGAGTCGATGAAGAGGAAAAGATGGAAGGTGGTTTGAGGGGCCGACTTTCCGCCGGTGCAGAGTTGTATTTCAGTTTAAAGGAGAAGAGCGCAGGAGGTGCGTTCAGTTGCTGCTTTGGCATGTCGGTCTTTCTTACGTTCTGGCGCAGTTTCGACTGGTATTCGGTTCACAACTCTTCCAGATGCCTCACCTCCTTCAGCGACCGCATCGGCAGGCTCACCCACAGATCCACCACCACATCCGCAGACGCCCACGACTCTAACGGCAACGTTTAATCCCATGATGGGTCACATGTCCGCCGCATACGCAGCCAAGGCTTCGCGAGATCTTTCTCTCTGCTCTCGTTTCGACTTTAACATCTATAGCTACGAGAGCGAGTGGGCGATGGGTGCCGAGTGGTGGTTACGTCGTGGTCCATTGAAAGATAAGAACAAGGAATCCGAGGAACCAGTTGTTTTGGATGATATGGCCCCACCTGGACAAGATACGCCTTCGCCGTTCCCGGCCAAGTCGTTGAGCTCTTTGGGCGGAGAGGTGACAGGTGTGGTCAAAGCGCGCATATCAACAAGCTCCGTAAGTTGAAGTCTATATGCGGCCTTCCATCAATCTAATGTATGCGAACAGGACGTTTCACTGATGTGGGAAGGTCGTGTGCGCAATTTGCTCGTGAGCCTTGGGATCGTCTCGGACTTATCAAACCGTTCCAAACCCATTCGGTCCATCGGACTTGAGCTTGCGTACTTTTCTGGGCCCGAGTAAATACATCTCGCTTCTCAATCAATGCTTTCGTGCTCCTGTTAAAAACGTTATTTTGTTCCATTGTATCGTTGGTCAATTGCACATCAAAGAATAAAATCAATCAAGAGAAAATGTACAAAGGCTTAAGGTTCAAAATATTTATTATTACATGCTTGTCATTTGAGTCGTGAAGGGGTAAAGGGGGGTAAGTCAAGATAGAAAAACAAAAAAGTTATGTAAATATTCCTTGGATGCAAGTCGGTGTTATTAGGAGGATGCGCTGACGTCGGTTTTGGGCTTCTGAGGAGGAGTACTGCCACCGATCGTACGCGAGATGAGGGAGAGAGCACTTCCGGCGATAATAGGGCGGGAATGTGTGCGTTGATGTCCGCGTGGAGATTGAGATGGTTGTGGATGAGAGTAAGAGTGTTGATGGCCACTGTAACCCGGCCCTCCTTGGGGACCATAGTATTGAGGTCCCATGGGATACCCTCCTGGATGCATCCCGAAATTTCCATTCGGCCCGAAATTTCCATTCGGCCCGAACGAAGTAGGGGCCATGTACGGCGAAGGAGGCATATGCGGCGAAGGAGGCATATGTGGAGAAGGTGGCATGTGCGGAGAAGGAGGCATGTACATCGGCATATGTCCTGGCGGTCCAAATCCGGGACTTAGCTGCATACCTGGTCCTCCGCCACTGTTACGTCCGCCCCGCCCACCTCGTCCTCGAGCACCACGTGTGCCATGCGTGTTGGGCGCGCGAATCGGTCGAATATGCGGGTCTTCGGGTTCCGGAAGAGGGGGGTCATTGAGGGATGCGAATACAGGTTCGGTGTTTGACAAATCGAGCCCGAGTCCCAGGCCGGTTGTGGAAGTTGGAGAAGACTTGTCTTGAGGTTGATCTTTGTCTGCCGGGTTGTCTGTGTTCTGTTCATTGGCGTTGGACGTGACGGTGATATGCGGAGGATCATTGACAAACGACGCGCGAGAAGAGGCACGAGTTCCTTCCTGGCGACGTCGACCTCTCAGCGAAGGCGATGGGGCTGACGGAGTGACTGGACGAGACGAATTTCCGTTTACGCTGCGAGTAGGCACTGAAAGGTTATTTGCTTTGCTATGATCGCGAACCTTGGAATCTCTACGTCTGTTTCCGTTTGGTTTATTATCTGTATGCGGTGGAGATAGTTGGGCCGAGGCTGCACCGGCTTCCGATGCCGTATCCTTGCCATTCGGCCCAGTCCCACTTGGTTTGTTGTCCCCCTCGTTATTTGTCACGGGTTCTTCAGGCGTTGACGGCTTGACGGGATGAACACCCCAATCGTCCAGATCTGGCAAGCTACCGTCCTCGGTTTCTCCGGCCCAGTCGATTGCAGAAGGCGTGTACGGTCTGGGAGTGGTGGGTGCCGATGGGAGATTTAAAGACTTGAACTTGTCCGTCACATCGCTGATCCCGTTCGGAGCCGGAGACACCTCGAGACCGATATGGGGTGGAGCATCTTTGCTCGTGTAAGAATCAGCTGATTCGGGCTCTTTGTCCTCTGCTGGTTGCTGCGAGACGCTCGGTGGGTTGGCGGCCTTGGGAGCAGGCGCCTTCTTACGCGAGCCGGGCCTATCTCTACGCGGACGAGCGCCCTTGGAGTCCGGCTGAGCCGGAGAATCAGGTTTGATGGATGCGGCAGGTGCAGCAGACGCTTCCGGAGCCATGCTCAGGCGGTCAATGAGTTTCGTGCGCGGCGGGTCGGACGGTTTGGCGGCTTCGGATGTGGGAGCTGGAGCGGGAGTGGTTGGGGATGGAAGCTCGGCAGATGCTTCAGCGTTGGGATTGCTCCGGTTCGCATTGGACTGCTTTCGGTTTGGGACTCCTCTGCGACGCTTGGTGCTGCTGTTGCGAGGGCCGCGTTGGTTAGAGCCTGTATTGGAATCTTTGCTGGCCTGGCGAGTGGGAGCAACTGAGGTGGGCGGCGCATGAGCCCATTGTGAAGCCGCAGTGCCCTCTGCCATCGCAATCGACGACTGCTCTGTTCACGTCAGACAGAGACGTGTGCGGAAAACGCCATACTGACATGGGTTCGACGGGATAACGCTACTGAAAACTGTGTGGAGTTGTACGGTCCGCCAGCGGATGGGTGTGGGTCTGAAGAGTGGCAACGACCGATCCGAATTAAATGTCAGCTGAATAGCCAACTTACGTAGGTTCAACTCACAGCGTGCTGTTAGCTCGTGTCTTGTCCTGGGGTGGGGACCAGGAGGGGCCGTGAAGGTTGGGTGCAAGTCATCAATTGGCGCTTCTGATCCAATTCGTCGGGCTCTTCCCAAACAACCACAACAACCCAGCTGCCCGACGCGCCATCATGTCTAAAGCATCTCAGCCAGAGCTCAAAAAGGTAAGCTCAGTATCTCTAACTACTGTGCGGCTGATATATTTAATTTAATAGTTCATGGACAAACGTCTGTTCATTCACCTCCAGGGTGGCCGTAGAATCAGCGGGGTCTTGCGCGGGTTTGACATCTTCCTCAATCTGGTGGTTGATGATGCTATTGAGGAGACAACTCCCGCTGATAAACATCCTCTGGGTCAAGTAGTACGTTCAATTTAGGCTTTCCCGTCTAGGCCAGATGATAATTACAATCTTTGCCTTGGATAGGTTATTCGAGGGAACAGTGTCACGTCGATGGAGACACTTGAGTTTGCACGATGAACTCGCAGAAAGATCACGGGCATGGATGTATCGATATTGTATGTGCGGCAGGGCTCGCCGATACCAATAAAAGAACGCGCACGTCGCTTGCTATCCTCCTCCAAGTCCCGTTCTCGATTTAAAATTCCACCAAAAATGCAGGATGTAACTATCCAGCAGGTGTGAGGTGCGTTTTTACGCATTGCTGCCTCATGTTTTTGTGATCTGGCCAAACAAAACGCGTACCTTTATATGGTGCCACTAAGCGCGCATGGCGGGCTTCGCGCCCGACCACCACCACTCTCCCCTTTCGAGCCGCATCGTTTCATGAGATTTTTCTAGGACTGTGGTTGTGGCTTTGGTCCCACCCATCATGGCACATTCCATCTTCCCCCCTCATCCGACTACGCGCCACTTTCTTCCTGACTTCAAATCGCTCATTATTCAAGGAGAATATCCTCCAGCAGCCCCAATCCATTTATGCCTATCTCACATATCATCAGGTGAGTTTGTCTTGTAAACCGCTCCAATAAATTCGTATTTATGCGCATGCAGGTTCTCCGAGCCACAAACCGTTACTACTTTCTTCGTCTCAGATGTACTTGCAAAGCCAATTAGAAGAATTCAATGACGCATGGCTAGATGAGCATGCATGCCTAGGATCGACCGCAGAAAACTTGCATCAGATCGACATTTTGTAAGCATGTCTCCCTCCTCGCTCCCCTTGACTTGCAGACTAAAATTAGTCAGCTATCCGCCAACTCATCGACATCTTCGCCTCTTGCTTGGCAAACTTAGTACATATTCAATACCCAGTGTAGATGCAGACCCAGAAACGGACCACAATACCCGCTTGGCCCGTGCGCCAACTCTCCTAGTTTTACATGAATTATCGAGATATTTCTTGTCATCTCAGTTATCGGACGATGCAGATGTTTACGAGCTACAACTGTGAGCAAACCATTCCGTAAAGCTGTAAAACTCGTAGTGATGGGGTAGCAGACCAACTATATCCACATATATGCAACTAATAATTGACGCAATCGCAATGCTTCAGTTTTTTTCGAAATCCGGAAAGTACGCATCACATTCAGTCTTAAACGACCCGCATTCAAATATCATCTTTACTACCCTTAATCAGGATGCCCACTCCCCCTCGACTTGTAATTTTCGACAAGGGGCTTCACGATCTAGCCCTCCCAATTCTACGACCGGTCAACCTAGCAGATATTCGTAAACTACCTGAGTCACACAAAATACAAGTAACAGATGCTTTATTGCGGTACATTGGATGGGTTGGGACAGTTGAAAAGAGTGAGCCTGGCGTTCGCTCCCTCTCGCGATTTTAATCGTACGCATTCCTTCACTAGCTTACGAGGATAAAAACGAAGAAATTGCATCTTCGCAAGACGACGAAATAGAGATTGACCTCGTCATGCAGGACCCCCAAAAGGACGGACTAGGACCAAAGAAGACTTATTTTCGAATGACCATTTCCAAAAGTCGATATGCGGATGACCGCTCTAATGTTAATCAAGATGAATTGATATCGGAGTGGTATTCGTATCGGGATCCGCATGAGCCACCCTTTGCGACCCGACGACGAACAACTATTGTCCTGCTTTAGAGCACCCTTTTTTATATTTGTTGCACATCTTAGACTAATCTAACACGGGGTTTGCTGGCATGTATTCTAATCACATCATCATTGGCTTTCGTCGCGTATGAACTGTTATTATCACGGGTGTGCATACAGGCCTAGGCTTTATTCAACACAATCTACGAGCGTCTTTCGCCGATTAGAGGTATGCTATCCTCGAATAATCAATTTGGTTATTCTGCCGCTACCAGGCATTAGTGTGCATAGACGCTCGCTGAACCTTTCAGTCTACTAGTAGCGTATTACACGGCCTAGCTTAGTTCGCCTCAGGGTGATGCTTGATCTCACTGTATAGTGACCTAGAGTGCAAGATGGGCTGAGGTATCTTCGAATGGATAGCCAGCTCAATGTCTTTCACCTTACATCGGCAACAGCCCTATTCCCATAATCGAAACGTTGAGGCAGGTGAACTGTTTTCGACTGTGGAGTGGCGGACAGTCGATGCCTCGTCCATCCAGGTTCGCCCTGACAGTAATCCGATCCAACGATTATGATCATCTCGTGAATTCCAGCATAACATAAGATAGCCTCTTAAGTTTGCTTCAAACATAACTCATTTAGCTCTGTTCTCGCATTTCTGATCCACGAATCATTTAGTTCCTTAACCAAAGTTTGCGCCGATGCTACTTTATTTTTAGTTCTAACAAAAGAACCATCCCCTCTTCAACAATATTGTGGAGTAGGTGCCAACGCACAAAATTACAGCCTTGAACCCTAAACTCCAGTAGAGTTCCCTGAAGCTCATTGCATTCGCCAGCCGACCATTCTGAGAATACTCGATACGATCCTACCATCGAACACATTCCATGTCCACGCATTAAAGTGCGCGTTTGTGTAGGCGACGCCGTTTGGTGTCAACCCCCCATCGTTTTCATAGAGCGATGATCCTGTACCAACTTCATCTCCTCCCATATGTGAAGAGATCAAATTTGGCGAGCTCGCGCCGAATACAGAGTACTGTTATATGGACGGTGAATATACTCGTGCAGTGCTCGTAGGCTATAACCCACCATGAGAACATAATCAGCATTATCCAAGAACTCCATAGCGGATTTCAAGAACCCAAGCTGCTGGTCTCGGTTTGCTGGCTTTTGAAGTGCAAACTCGGTGATTACGAGCTGTCAATGGAAAACTTAATGGACTGGGGTCTCAGGTGAATATATGCGGGCCTACCTTAAAGTTCGGGAACTGGTTATGTGCTTTCTGCACATGGTCCCGGAATTGCTCAAAGTTGTGGCCGTACCAATGAATATTGACATAGTCGAATATGCATCTGCCATTGCAAGCACGAAGGAAAGCGGCGGTCCAATCGAGACCTTTACCAGGGTCCTGACTCGACGTCACAGATGGGATAGCTTTTTCTATGCCCATAAAATTAGTTTCGTTACGACAAACCATAGACAAGACTAACTCATGTTGAGGGGGTTAATCCACCTCACATACCAGTCCGCTGCGGTAGCAGGGGAAATGCCGTTTATATCAGGTTCATTCAGCGAGAACACTGTATTCCACCCTTGCTGTTGTGCGCGAGCCATGAGCTGGTTCACTGGAGACGAAGGTGAATCCATCGTTGCTTGTGTTCCAATAAAGTTCAAGCCACTATATGACATAGTTGTCAGGGGTTGCCTATACTACTAAAAGCGAGGGATGCTTACTTAGTGTTTCTTGGGCGCCATGTCTCCCAGTTGTACACCCAGTTGACTTCGGAATTCGCCAACTTGCCTGGGTCAAGGTTGCTGTTTTCATTATCTAGACCGTATACTATTAAGCAGTGCTATCCCAATAGAAGCTGATGCATATACTCACACCAGGGCCAGGCGAGGCCACGTTTCCCAGCCATTACAGAGGGTGCAGCGATCAAAAGAGCTGTAGTGAGAGTAGCGAGGCTAGCAATAGAAAACATCTTGATTTAAGCTTGAAAGCTAGAATAGAAGAGGCACTTGGTGATGCCATACCATCTTTCTTGGAACTCGTATTTATATCTTTTGGCCCCCAATCGCTGTATTTTGGTAGGTACGATTAGCAAATTTCTATTTGACCTTGAAGAAACGACTCCGGAATTTCTGAGCACCTCACATTTAGGAGTTTGACGGCTCCGGATTGGGCGCTCAGAGGATTTCTGAGCGCTTGGTCACAGATTACCCAGGCTGTGTCAGGCTCACCAATATTGGAAGACGTGGGTAGGGCAATTCTAATGCTTGGCGTTGGAATTTATACCCATCACAGGATACCAGATAAGATCTGGACCCGAGTTGAGGCTAAGTTAGCGTTGGCCTGAGACTGTCATGAGACAGCCCGAGACGGATTTATAAGCCGTATCGGTTCGTCTCGTCTCAGCGAAAATGATGGCATGCCAGATCATGTGATTAAAGCTGTGCTCGTTGCCTGGCAGGCAGCTCGGATAAATACACGCATGTAGTATAGTAGAAACAAATCGTTCATTGGGTTGTATCGCTAGTTCCTGTTCAGTCCTCTTCGTCAATATCTGAACCAACAACATGTACCATGAAATCGAGAGTCTGGTTGTTGTTGTCACGACTTGACACAATTCTCATATTAAAATAATATTTCTTTGATTTATCATATTTTCCGAGAACATTTTCAAGATACACTTTCCTTATATGGGTTAAATGTGTCATGTGACTTATGGAATGTTCTAGTTTGCTGACGAAGATATATTTCAACTTTGATGTGAAATTCCGCAGTCCGCAGCAGCTTCTATCTGATTATGTGATCTGACTCATTGTACAGTTGTGTTGTTTTTGATGTGGCTTGGACTGTGTATATAATGAGGGCGAGTTCGACGGTGTCTCACCAAGAACTCGACCTCCTCCGTCTAATCGAGTTTCTTTATATTTTACTCAACGTCTTGAGACTCGTGCCTGACATTAGGTCGAGTTCTTGGTCGATTCTTGGTAAGGGCCTCTGTTTGCCGAAACCACCCTTCTCGTTGCCACATACGCCGCCGGCGTCGTCTCAAGCTCACACCCCGTTGCCTTCCACAACTCTACCATCCTCCCCGCAGACACGCACATCGTTGCCCTATCGCGTCCCCACGATCCCGCTAAAGTCCATATCTCAGTGAAGCGCTCAAGGGTTCGTCCTCGGCTGTCACGACTAGGATAAATCTCAAGTAAAGAAATAAATTGAACAAGACGACAGGAGGTCAAGTTCTTGAGGAAACCTCTTCGAACTTGACCCTGCTTATATATTCGCACAAACACAGCCGAGAATACACGGATGCAAACTACAATTGGTCTTTCGATATCAAATGAGAACGCGTCAGCGTATTACAAAGATTCTGGAAAGTTCCTTGAGTCACATGACATGTAAACTATAATAAAATAAGTCGGAGAAAAAGTTATAAAATATAAAGAATGTCAACGACGCCTCCTGGCTCGTGACACTACCCCCTCCTCAAGGTCGGGGTGACGGATGGCCTTTGGGTTCTCGCGATGGAATTTTCTAACGGCGCCCATAGCGGTATCTAAATGTTCAAGTGGCTCCCAGGTGTTAGATTCTGGACCGTAACCTTTCCAATGCACCAGATACTGCACTTGATTACGGCGCTTCCTAGAGTCTAAGATTTTTTCGACCTCATATTCCTCTTCGCCGTCTGGTGTGGTTTCGGCAGGTGGTTGAGGTGGATCACGACCAAAAGGATCCTCCTTCTTCAGGGATACAAGGGAGGTGTGGAAGACAGGGTGGACTCGAAGGGTATGGGGTAGATCTAGTTTGAACGCATGAGTACCTTCGCGTTTCAAGACTTTGTAGGGTCCGATCTTCTTGGCCGATAATTTTGCTACTGGTCTTTCCGTTTTGATATTGCGAGCGTCTAGCCATACTTTGTCTCCAACCTTTATATCTTCAGGCGAACGATGTTTAAGATCATAGTAGTGTTTAATTTTTTCGTTCGCCAAGGTGACTGATGATTGAAGTTCTTCCATACGTAGTTTCAACTGATCCGCTCGTTCGTCGGCATGAGGTACGGATTCATCGGTTTGTTGGCCTACTGAGAATCTAGGGTGGAAACCGTAGCACGCGTAGAACGGTGTTTGATTTGTAGATGCGTTGACGCTATTGTTGTACGCGAATTCGGCCATTGGTAGTATTCCAACCCAATCATCTTGTTTGTAGGCTACGTAGTGTCGCAGGTAAATCTCAACTACTTGGTTTAGACGTTCGGCCAATCCATCTGTCTGTGGTCTGAAGGCAGTAGAGAGAGAAGGTTTAATGTCGAGCCTTTTGTATAATTGTTTAAGAAAAGCCGAATTAAATTGTGGACCTCGATCGGAAATTGTTTTGGAGGGTAATCCATGAAGCTTCCATACGTATGTTACAAAGAGGTTGGCTACATCGGCAGCAGAGGCCCGAGAAGTGGTAGGAATAAAGTGGACCATGCGTGACATCCGATCGACCACAGTGAGAATTGCGTCGAATCCTTCCGATTCGGGTAGGCCCGTAATAAGATCGTAATTGATGTGGTCCCATGGTCGTGAGGGGAGTTCTATTGGGTTAAGGAGGCCAGGAGGTAGTTGGTTCGAGTGTTTGTTTCGGATACAGGATTCGCAATGGGATACATAAGAATTCACCGATTTCTTAAGGGATTTCCAGTAATATTTACGGTTCACCAGTTCTAATGTCCTGAATTGTCCTGGGTGTCCCGCAGCCATATTGTCATGACGACTCGCGAGTATGTCTTTGCGAATTGAGTCGTCGTTGGGTACGTAGATCTTGTTCTTGAATATAAGGAGTCCGTTGTCCCAGGACCAGTTTTTAACCTTATCATTCTTTTGGAGGGCCTCGATGATATGACTTAGTCGCTCGTCTTGTAAATAAGCATCGCGGATGCGGTCGTCAAGGACTACGTCGGGCTCAATTGCAGCAATAAAGAGGGCGGGATCGAGTAGAGCTCGGCTCTCACCCCCCCCTAAAGGCCGGTGTTCATCCTTCCTCGACAAGATATCTGCTTTTCCATTGGTCTTGCCGGGGCGATACTTTAGTTGGAAGTTGAATTCGGACAAGAAGCCAGCCCAACGGGCTAGACGGCCTCTTAAGTCCTTTGATGCCTTGAAAGGCTCAAGATTTTTGTGGTCCGTGATGATTTGGACCGGCAGTGCAGTTCCTTCAAGTAAATGTCTCCATTCTTTCAGCGCTTTAACGATTGCAAGAAGCTCCTTATGATATATATCGTAGTTGCGCTCAGCTGGGGTCATAGCCTTGGATAAGAATGCAACAGGATGTAGGCGGTCGTCTTCCGAGAATTGCGATAGAATAGCACCAGTAGCAAAGTCAGATGCATCGCATTCTAGGAAGAATTGTTTGGAGATGTCAGGTATAATTAATACAGGCGCGGAACGAAGTGCTTCTTTAAGTTGTTCGAAAGCAGCGGCACATTCTTCTGTCCATTCCCAAGGGTGATTCTTTCTAGTCAAATTAAATAGAGGCGCAGCGATGCGCGAATAGTCTTTTATAAAGGTCCGATAGAAATTGCAAAAGCCAACAAATTCTTGAACTTGGACGACTTTGGAGGGAACCGACCAATCTATGGCCTTAACGACTTTAGCGGGGTCAACTCGAATTCCTTCCGGAGATACAATAAGTCCTAAGTAGTCGATTTCTTTGACGCTAAAGAAGCATTTGGCCAGGTTGCAATACAGGTGATGCTTTTGCAGGCGTGAGAGCACCTCCCTGACGTGTTTCTCATGGTCCTCCTCATTTTTTGAGAAAACAAGTATATCGTCCAGGTAGATAATAACGTACACGTCCAAAATATCCCGGAAAATGTCGTTCATAAAGTGTTGGAAGGTTGCAGGGGCATTTGTGAGTCCAAAGGGCATTACCAGGTATTCGAAAAGGCCGTAACGAGTTTTAAACGCAGTCTTCCACTCATCACCTTCTTTAATACGGACCAAATTATAACCCCATTTAAGATCGAACTTGGAGAAGATTTTTGCACCTCGGAGTTTCTCTATGAGGTCATTGCTTCGAGGTAAAGGATATACATTTTTTACGGTCATGTCGTTTAGCTTTCGGTAGTCGATGCACATCCGGAGGCTCCCGTTTTTCTTTTTAACAAATATAACTGGGGATGCCATAGGTGACTTGGATGGTCGAATAAGTCCGGCTTCGAGTTGTTTTGTGACCGTTTTACGCAGTTCCTCATCCTCTTTGGGACCGAGACTGTAGATAGGACCATGACGGGGGACTGCGTCTGGCTTCAAGGTGATTTCGCAGTCATAGGGTCGATGTGGGGGAAGCGGTGAAATTTCTTCCTCAGTGAATATTTTTGAAAATTCAGAATATTTGTCGGGTAATTCAGAGGTGGCAGCGATTTCTAAATCTGGTTTGCCGCTTTTAACAATAGGGGAGGTATGCAAGCAATTTTCTGAACAATAGCGGGACGAGAAGACAAGTGATTTTTTATCCCAGTCGATGGCTGGATTATGGCGTTTCAACCATGCCATCCCCAGGACTAAGTCGTGATTACCGACATTGACCACATAGGCGTCTACCTCTTCCTCATGATCGAAGATTTTTAAGTTAAAAGTGACATAGTATTCGACTCGTCCTGAGTCGATTTCTCGCCCGTCAATAACTTTAAGGCGTCTGGGTTTATCAAGTTTCTTTTTAAATAGTTGAAAATCCTGTACAATTTTTTCGTTTATAAATATTGACGAGGCGCCTGAGTCAAGCATGGCCCATCCAGAGAAAGGTTTCCCTTGGATTGCCGAACGTTTTTCTAGGGGGTTTTCACACGGCTGCGCACGAAACATCAACATGAATTGGGATTCATTGGTTAAAGACATAATTTCCAAATCTGGAGAGAATACATGTGCAGCCGAGAAATTGTCCATATTTTTTTTTAAAATCTCGCCCAAAACTGACCCCCTAACCAGGTTCAGGCGTCGTCTTTTACCGACTCATCGTCCGAGTCCGGTTCTTTCACCTCCTCAATCCTTGCTTCGAACCCTGAGATGGGCTTCGATGGGCAATCGCGGGCCATGTGGCCTTTTCCTTGGCAGCGCAAGCAAATTAATCCGCCACTCCTCTTTTCGCCATCTAGTTCCATAGGCCCTGGTCCTTTACCTTTAGCGAGAGCTGGAGGCGGAGGAGGAGCGCGAGGGGTGCCTGTAGACGGACGATCATCCTTTTTTAGGGCAGGAAATGGTACTTGTACGGTCGAATTTTGGCCTGCCCATTTGACGTTGGGAACGACTTGACCGCGGTTGTTACGTCCAATAGATTCGATTTTTCCTTTGACCGCACGACCGTCGGTGCCAATCATGTAAACAGCGTCGCCAGAAGACAGTTTTTCGCGAGGTTGGCTGGTGGATGTCGCGGCGCGGTTATTGCTAGAGGAGGTGTTTTTGTTTTCGAAAATGGTACGGCCCGAGAACTGTTCTAAGTGCTGATCAATGAGTAGAGCGCGATCGACTACCATTTGTCCTGTGGTAGTATTGTCTTTAACATCGAATAGTTGCGAGAGCATAGCCATCTTAATTTCATCCTTGAGACCCTCATAGAACATGTCGCGTAAGGCTAAATCGTCGTAATTAACATAAGCGGCCAGGGACTGGAACTCTGTGACATAATCCTGGACCGACGACTTTTGCTTGAGAGATTTCAGTTTTTTGAGAGCCTTGGTGGCACGGTCTATTTCTCCAAAGCGTTTCTCGAATTCGGCCCAAAATAAACTAACGTTATGTAACCAAGGAACCGCCTGTCGCAGTACGTCATGTTCCATATGCGGTTCAACCCATTCTGCGGCTTTTCCGTCCAAATATGAAATAATAAAGGCGATTTTGTCATCATCCGAAATGCCAGGGTATGTGGACCGAAGATATTGGGTGATTGCTACTTTGAACGTGGTCGACTTGTCCTTTTTTCCATCAAATTTATCTGGTTTGGCTAGCTTGACTCGAGTAGTTGATGTGGAAATTTGGACTGGTGGTGCGGCAGGAGGGGGAACACCTCCCGTTGGTGGTGGTGGCGGGGGTCGATTTGTGCCTGTTGCATGACGAGGAAGACCGTGCAACTGGGTGAGAATAGTTTGCAGATCTGTCTGTAGTCCATTAAAGTGGCGCATTGTGAACATGTTCTCGCGAACTCGTGTTTCAACATAAGTCATTCGAAGGGTTATATCATCTCGGAAAGCCCTGAATTCATTCAATAAAGTGTTTAATACAATCATGGGATTATCGGATTCGGATGGATTTGGTGCAACAGGGGTATTCTGCATAAAAGTTTCTTCGCCGGCTCCGTGGCCAAAGTCCGTCAAACCCGTCAAATGTGGTTGTAAAGGGGGAATAGGTTCATAGGTAGTTGATTCGGGTGGAGGTGGCGGAACGTAGGACATATGCGATCCCCATTGAGACATGTTTATTCAGGATATAGAAGTGGAAGCTCGCCGGTACGCTCGGGTTCTGGATCGTTGTGGAGAATATATAGGCTTGAGTAACGATCTGGAACTCCCGGATGAAAGACGTCGAAATAATAATCGGCAATAACTTCGATGGTTTCGCGGGGTGTGCGATTGTGGTGTGCGTGGTCTCTAGTAAAAACTAGTTCGTCGTAGAATCCTCGTTGTGCGGCCCAGATATCGTTGGCGCGTTGCTCGAGTGCCTGGATATAACCTTCTCGCTCGATGGAGGCGATTGGATTACAATATAAGATGATTTTATAGATGTATAGGACTGTTTCGAGGAGTAAATTGTACCACGACACTTGAAAAGATATGAATGTAATGCTTGCCCCACACCGGAGGACTTACTGGCTAGGATAAGGATGGGTGCTCTTGTAGCCGCCTTGTACGCAAGAATAGAAAATGCGCAACGTATCCCACGTCGCTGGATGGAAAGGAAAATGACCTCCGTTACCCTACTACTTAAGGGCAAAGGGTGACCCCACCTCGTGTTGAAGGACGAGATTAGCGAGCCGAGGCTTGTTCACGTGTGCAAGAACCTAATTCTCAGGAGCTGCCGCGGCCTAGGCCCAGGAAGCGCTACACTGAGGTTCGGGGTGCGGTGACGCGATAGGGCAACGACTACGCGTAACTGTGGATGGGTGGAGTAGGATTTGTGGAAGGCAACGTGTATGTGAGCTCGAGACACGCCAACGGCGTATGATACGATGGGCAAGGGGTAGTAGGCGACGACAAGCCTGGTTTACCTGATGCCTAAGAACTTGACCTAGTGTCACGACTAGGATAAATCTCAAGTAAAGAAATAAATTGAACAAGACGACAGGAGGTCAAGTTCTTGAGGAAACCTCTTCGAACTTGACCCTGCTTATATATTCGCACAAACACAGCCGAGAATACACGGATGCAAACTACAATTGGTCTTTCGATATCAAATGAGAACGCGTCAGCGTATTACAAAGATTCTGGAAAGTTCCTTGAGTCACATGACATGTAAACTATAATAAAATAAGTCGGAGAAAAAGTTATAAAATATAAAGAATGTCAACGACGCCTCCTGGCTCGTGACATCGGCAGCTCCTGAGTAATTGGTTCGGGCCAATCGTACACGTGAACAAGCTTCGGTACGCTAATCGCTTTCGTCGACAAGCGGTGGGGTTACCCTTTGCCCTTAAGTAGTTGGGTAACAAAGGTCACTTCCTCTTTCCTCCTGCGGTGTGGGATACACTGCATATCTGAGCGTATACAAGGCGGCTTCAAGAGCACAATCTTCAATCGTGGCTCAGATCTTCACCGAATCTGATCGGTGCATCCTCTGCGGTTGGTTCGGCCACAACCCCGACAACTGCCCATTCCAGTCCTCCCATATTAGGGAATATCAAATCTATAAAAGGGACAACTCCGAATACGACCATCGTTGCGTGGCTGTCAAACCACAAAGAGTCATTCCGTCCCTCCAACAATTCGTAACTCCTCCAGGGGCCCCCGAGTGCATTGTTTGCCACCGCCCCAATTCAGACCCTCGTTCCGCGGCGTGTCGCTTCTGCCCAAAGAAGGACGCCTACACCTACACTGCGCGCATTCCCCGCCATCTTCTTTAAGCTGGATCAATTAGAACGACAGCTTATTCAATATCTTCTTCACCGCGCTACCCGAGCCGAATCTCACGCCCGCCGATACCAATCCGAGGTCGACGAGCTTCGAGCGGAAGTAGCATTTCAAAAAGCCTATAACGAAGAAATCCTCGAGTGGTCTGCGCAACTTAGTCATCGCGTTACTCAGCTAGAACAACAAGTTCGCGAGTACGGATTCCTCCGCTCCCTTCCTGCACCAACCTTTCTGACGTCACCCTCTAGTGGCCAAATACAAACAGTTTCTTCGGCAGAAGAAAACTCGAGCGCCCCGTCGACGCAAGAGCGCAGATAAATACATCGCGCTCAACGAGTGGCCTATTCTCTATCAAATAGAATACGCCAAGGAAACTGTTCCGTTGGAAGGAAGCCTGAGATTTGAAGGAAAAGAAAAATCTTTGTATTTTGAAATCATCATCAAAGGGCGTCGGAAATTCTTTAGAAATCACAACCAATCCTACCCGCCCAAATCTCATTTGTACAATCTAGTACTGCCTTATCGTCTCCGTAAATAAACTTTATCTTCTTTCAATATGTCGCAACAGCAATCTACCTTCCCTGCAGCTATCAACCTGTCTTCCGCTGCAACAGACGATGTTTTGCAATGGCTAGTAGCCGCAGTAACTCATATCAATAATCAAGCGGTCGCTGACACGCAACATTTTAACACCGAGCTCGCGGCTGCAGGAGCGGCTGTCACAGCACTGCAAGCATCTGTCAACCAACTTACGACAGCACAAGGAACAAGTGGCACTGGGGGTTCATCTGGGACTGGCGGCGGATCCTCTGGCACAGGTGGTACCGGTGGTACCGGTGGTTCAGGAGGAACAAGTGGCGCAGGTGGCCAACCTGCCACAACTCCTGCCACCAAGATTAAAATGGCCGCGCCCAACAAATTTGATGGAACTAAACGAGAGGAAGCCATTTCCTTCAGGATAGCGTGTAGCCGATACATCGCCACAAACATGGCGTCACATACCGATGAACAGAAAATAGCCTTCATTACTTCGTACTTAGAAGGCACGGCATCGGAATGGGTAAATGCCTTTGAAGAACAGCGTTATATCAACAATGCAGCGGTGCCATGGCTATCGGACTTGGCCCAATTTTGGGCAGAATTTGGTCGTAGATATGGAGACGTCAATCGAAGTGAAAATCATCGTGCCCTGCTACGCAAACTAAAACAAAACAAGACAGTCCAAGAATATGTCACTCAGTTTAATCTGTATGCGGCAGGTTTAGGATACAACGACACGGCGCTTCGCGACCAATTTTATGATGGGCTTTCAGATGAAATTAGGAACAGCATGATCGCCCAAAATTATGATCCAACGGCACATAATGCTGGAGAAGTTGCCGACCGCGCCCTGGAAATAGACCGTCATCTAATTTCCTTTGGGGGAAAAAGGACCTCCAATACATCCGCCAACAAATCGTCCACTTCGACTGCCAAAACCGTCACGACTACATCTAATAGTTCATCAACGCAAGAGAGGTTTAGTCGAAATGACCGAGTATACATGATCGGCACAGATGGCAGAGCCAAAAAAGGACAGATCACTAAAATTGGGCAAGGCATTGGAGGACGCATCCAGCCTACAGTCAAATGGGATGGGGAGCCAAACGAAGTAAGGTTGCAATTCCGTGATCTCAAAAAGGACACCAAACCTGTATCGACTCCGCCCCCAAAGAAAGATCCTGATGCCATGGACCTAGACAACGCTGGAAAAGGAAAGAAGCCAGTGATCTGTAATAAGTGTGGTGGAAAGGGACATTGGGCAAACCAGTGTCCTTTGAAGGAAATATCGGGCTATGAAGCCTTTGTAGAAGACCCGGACACCAGCGATGAGGAGTCGGGAAAAGAAGGCGCCTGAACCGTGCCAGGGGGGCGGTTTTGGGCGAAATTTTGAGTAGTGTGGTCTCGCATAATGAATGTAACAATTTGGAATGTATGTCGCTTGGAAATGAATCCCAACTCCAATTGTATTTCAGAGCGTGCCCACTACAAACAACCCCCGAGAAGAAAACCACATACCTATCTAAACCCTTCCACGGATGGGCAATGGTTGACTCAGGCGCAACGTCAATATTTATACACGAGCGCATTGTAAGGGAATTCAAGATCCCCACCATCAAGATGGATAAACCAAAAAAGTTGCATGTGATTGATGGAAGAGAGATCGACTCCGGAGTAGTCGATAAATACGTACAATTGGAAGTCAAAATCTTTGGACATTCAGAAATTCTGTCTGCCTATGTGGTTAACACTGGTCATAACGACCTTGTGTTAGGAATGTCTTGGCTAAAATGCCATAATCCCGCTATTGAGTGGAAAAAGGGATGGGTCACATTCAATTCGGAGTACTGTAGAGACAACTGTCTGCACCACGCACCCCAAGTACTTGCAGGAAAAACACCCGACTTGGAGCTGAAAGCAGTCGGGATACTACCTGACATTTACCAAATGTACGCCGATGTCTTTACTGAAGGTGAAATGACCGAGCTCCCTCCACATCGCCCATTCGACATTTCAATTGATTTGAAGCCAGGTGCAGTACCCCGCCATGGCCCAATTTACTCGGTCAGCGTCAAGGAAGACGAGGAACTGAAAAAGAACATCAATAACCAATTAGCAGCAGGCCACATACGTCCATCCAAGTCCCCTATGGCGTCGCCAGTGATTTTTGTCAAAAAGAAGAATGGGAAGTTGCGTATGTGCATAGATTACAGAAAATTAAACGACATGACCGTAAAAAACGCATACCCATTACCACTGGTGAAAGACCTGTTAATCACTCTGCGCAAAGCCAAAATATTCACAAAACTGGACCTCAAGTGGGGGTACAACCTAGTACGCATCAAAGAAGGTGATGAATGGAAAGCGGCCTTCAAAACCAAATACAGACTCTTTGAGCCATTAGTAATGCAGTTCGGCTTAGCCAATGCACCAGCTGTGTTCATGCATTTCATGAATGAGATTTTCAGAGATCTATTAGGAATCTCCGTGGTTGTTTACATGGATGATATCTTAATATTCTCCGAAACAGAAGAAGCTCATATTGATCATGTAAAAGAAGTCCTGAAACGACTTAAAGCGAACAAATTGTACTGCGCTATGGAGAAATGCACGTTCCATGTGACCGAGATCGACTACTTGGGATTAATCATTGCACCAGGAGTAGTCAAAGTTGACCCGGCCAAAGTAACAAAAGCAGTCGACTGGGACACTCCAGAGAACGTTACCGATATCCAGTCGTTTATTGGATTCTTGAACTTTTATGGGGACTTTATTGAAGGATTCCGGAATATTGCGAAGCCCCTATACGGTCTTACAAAGAAAGATGTACCTTGGAAATGGACCAAAAAGGAAAACAAAGCCTTCTTAAAATTGAAGGAGGCTCTACGTACTGCACCAGTATTGATCCAACCGGACCCAGAAAAGCAATATTTCCTGGAATGCGACGCATCCGATTACGCCACAGGAGCTGTACTGTCCCAAGTTGGACCAGACGGGAAAATGCATCCCATTGGGTTCCTGTCAAAGTCTATGAATGAACATGAACGACGCTACACTATCCATAATAAAGAGCTGTTAGCAGTCATCCGAGCATTTAAATTATGGCGTCATCTACTAGAAGGGACTGAGAAACCAGTCATTGTCCTGTCAGACCATAAAAACTTGGAAGGGTGGAAAACAAATGTGGAATTGAGAGGACGAGTAGCCAGATGGCAAGAAACCTTATCGCATTACAATTTCCGCATATTTCATATTCCCGGTCGAAAAAATGGGAAAGCAGACATTCTGTCTAGGCTCCGAAAACTCCGCCCTGAAGGGGGGGTGAAAGCTCCGCTTTGCTCCCAGAAAATCTGTTCATTCAAGCCATTACCCCGGATCATGACTTGGAACGTCTCATCCAGGATGCATACATTACAGACAAGTATTCCCAGAAAGTCATTACAGCCTTAGAAGAAAATGAGAAGGTTAAAAATTGGGAATGGGAAGACGGTCTACTTCGCTATAAAGGCAAAATCTGGATCCCTAACAATAAAGCAGTACGCAAACTTGTCATTGAAAGTCGCCATGATAGCGTTGTAGCAGGACACCCGGGACAGTTCAGAACATATGAGCTTCTTAACAGGAAATATATATGGGCGTCAATGAAGAAATCTGTCAATGACTACGTGGCTAACTGCGAATCATGTATCCGGAACAAACACAGCAATCAGGTGCCGCCTGGACTATTGAATCCTATTGAGGCCCCAGACAAACCATGGGAGGAAATTACGTTTGACCTAATCACAGGACTCCCAGAATCAGAAGGGTTCACTGCCATACTTACAGTGGTTGACCGTCTCACAAAAATGGTTCATTTTATCCCAACTACCAATGAAGCCAACGGGGTAGACGTAGCAAATCTGTTCCTTACATATGTCTGGAAACTCCATGGACTACCTAGGAAAACCATCTCAGATCGCGGTCCACAATTCACGTCCCAATTTCTTAAGCAGTTGCATAAGAGGCTAGACATTGAACCCTCGTTTTCGACTGCTTATCACCCGCAAACAGATGGACAAACTGAACGATTGAACCAGGTAGTCGAGTTATATCTGCGTCATTATGTGTCCCATAGACAAGATGACTGGGTCGGCCTACTTCCGCTTGCGGAGTTTGCCTACAACAACGGCACTAATGCCTCTACCGGCAAAACCCCGTTTTTCGCCAACTACGGTTTTCATCCTAGATTTGCAGTAGGCGATAAAGAGGGTCAAGGGTTGCTTATAGCGGACGATCATGCTGAATGGCTGCAGAAAGGATACGATGAACTCAAAGCTGCATTAACCGTATCCCAAGAACGTATGAAGGAATACTATGATCGTAAACATTGGGCACCTGAAAACATCAAAGTAGGGGATTCAGTGTGGCTTGATAACCGGAACATCCAATCCCAACGTCCCGCTCGCAAACTATCCGCCAAACGTATTGGTCCGTTCAAAGTAGTCGCCAAAGTTGGCAAGCACGCTTTCAAACTGGAACTACCACATACCCTCAGAATTCATCCCGTGTTCCCAGTAGCGCTGCTGTCGTTAAAAAAGGAAGACCCATATGGAAGGGAACCTCCTCAACCACCACCAGAAGTAACACCAGAAGGTGACATAGAATATGAGGTTGAACAAGTCCAGGACTCTCGCCGTCATCGGGGAAAGATCCAATATTATGTCAAGTGGCTCGGCTACAACGAATGGACCTGGGAACCCTACGAGCATCTGTCCAATGCGAAAGAAATGATTGCCGACTTCCACAGGCGTCATCCAAATGCTTTGCGTCATCCTCAGGTGCCAAAGCCCCCTCGGACTTAGCAAGGGGGGAAGTGTCACGACTTGACACGATTCTCATATTAAAATAATATTTCTTTGATTTATCATATTTTCCGAGAACATTTTCAAGATACACTTTCCTTATATGGGTTAAATGTGTCATGTGACTTATGGAATGTTCTAGTTTGCTGACGAAGATATATTTCAACTTTGATGTGAAATTCCGCAGTCCGCAACAGCTTCTATCTGATTATGTGATCTGACTCATTGTACAGTTGTGTTGTTTTTGATGTGGCTCGGACTGTGTATATAATGAGGGCGAGTTCGACGGTGTCTCACCAAGAACTCGACCTCCTCCGTCTAATCGAGTTTCTTTATATTTTACTCAACGTCTTGAGACTCGTGCCTGACAGTTGTCATCGGTCGACCGGCGGCGATGTAGCGAGTGCTTTAGCACCTGTAAATATTCCATACTTTCCGCCGAGATTTTATTACGCTCTCGAGTGCAAGTCATTTTACTAGACGAAAATGCTCGCTCGGAAGATACTGAAGAGGCTTGTACCGGGAGTACATCCATTGCAATCTCGTAAAGCAATGGGAAATCGTAACAATGTGCCTGCTTGACGGGTCGGTAAATTGCCTGACAAATCAATATATATGTTACCCACCTTCCAAAAGTCAACAAGAGTTACAGTGCCCATCATATCGGCGTTGTGATTATCAAGTGCCTCCCACCGAAGTAGTTCGGCATCAACTTCCGCCATGCAGCGGACGAGAAGATCTCCCTCTTTCATCAAATGTTGAGATGAAAGTGGTAGTGACGGCGAGGTCGAAGGCTCTGGCATCGGATTTGACGACGTAGTCGGGCTGTGTGCATTGTAGTCAGTTTAAATACGTAGAATTTACATATATATAAGCAAGAAACGCACCTCTTGTGATATGCACATTTGCTCGAGCTTGAGACGAGTCGGATTTCGCTTCCAAGTGTAAGGACTCGCATATAGCCATTCTGCTGTGCTTGGGCCGCACGCTCAGCCTCAGCTTGTGGGCGATTGATAGCTGTTGGCGATGATTTGTACTGGTTCTTCCGAATCTCAAACATCTATGCATATAAATGCGTTAACGAAAGCAACCTACGATTGATCTACATACAAACCTTTTCCTTCACATGTAAGCGAGCAGTGTTGCGTGCAATACGATCCCAGTGCTGGCCAATCCAGCGGAAATTCATACAAGGGTTAACTGCCATGGAATACGCATACACTGGCGAGCCTCTCGTCTTTGCAACGTAGGCTTCAAACTTCTGGATTCCAGACTCAACAGCATGCTGGAGCACAGGAAACGCGATCTTGCAATCCTTCAGTGCTTGGATGAGGCCTTCATACACCGGGAGTGCCAAGGAAAGAGTTGGAGTGCGCTCTGCAGAAAGTAGTTCTTGAGCGCTGTGCAACACCGCAAGAACATTGAGTAAATCGTGCAAAACCTCATACTGTATTGTCGTTGTGAGATGACAGGTATTTGCATCTCGGGGTGAGTCGCCGAGAACCGAATTACAGCCTAGTACGAATCAGAAATTACATTTGATTCAGGCAATAGAGGTAAACTCACCGGATAGAGTTCGAGGTATCGCTTAATCATATTGTACGTCGAAGACCATCGAGTTTCTGAATCCCGAAGGAGCTGGAGGACAGGCAGTAGAAGTGTTTCTCCGTTCTTGGTTTTGAAGTAGCCATGGAGGTTGCCAAGCTTGATTGACTCGCTGAATCCATCACGACGAAGATCACTCTTGCGCATAGCTTTGACCGATTCTCTACAAGCGTTGACAAGTCCAGACTCGAGAGCAACGAGGTAATCGATTACTTCGTCATCAAGAGTCTCGCCCTTCTTGTCTACTTCGTCCCGGTACCACTTTGCTGCCGCTGGGAGCGCTGTTAGAACGGAGTTGACAGAGAGGTTGAGTACATGAGGGAAGCATCTGAGAGTCGACAAGCAATAAGCACAAATCCAAGAGATCCACCGGGATAAGATGTTCACCTTATGCGATTCAAGGTGCGTCCAAATGCGATCAACCCTCGCTCTTGGAACACCCGCTCAAGTTCCGCCATTAAAGTGTCATTTGAGGAAGCATTATCGAGGGTGATATACCCAAGCTATATGCACAGACATATTGGGTGAGCATATTATGGTGCTCTTTTAATGGGCGTGCACTGACCTTCTCGACAATCTCAAACTCTTCAAGAATGGAAAAGAACACTTGACCCATGTTCACACCTGTATGGTGGCCTTTGATACGGCGGAACGCTATCAAATGCTCAGCCAGGTACCCTTTTTGGTTAATATAGTGCGCAGTTACGGCCATAAAAGCTCGAAGGTTACCGTCGCTCCATAGATCTGACGTGATAGAAATCTGGCCTCGGGCGTTCTGAGAAATATTCAGCTAAAGTTTGAAAGTCAATTGAGACAATGTTCGCACCTTAAGTGCATGTTTAATCCGCTCCTTTTCGGCAATGTATAGCTCGCCTATGGTTTTTGTAATCTTCTTACGGTGAGGGATATCATCATCGGTAAGCTTAGGTGCTTCGCTTGCTAAGACGAGGAGTTGACGGAACTCCTTTGATTCAACAACGTTCATAGCCTGCGAAGGAGCCGTCTTAGACATTTACTCTGAAATAGTTCGATAAACCGAGTTACCTGGTCGTCTACTGCCATCCACCTTGCCAGGCACTCTGAGAATGACCTCGGCGAGTACTCCATCTTAGCAGTGTCACCCTTGATGGCCAAGTGGACGTACCGGACTATACGAGACTTTCGGCAAAAACTCTTCTGCATGGCACTTTTGCATGTGTTCACGAATACAGCCAGTTGTCCCACCATCCCTGTTTTTCCACGTTCGCCAAATTCCCGAATTTCGCCTGGGAATCAATGGTGGTTGAATCAGCAGTTACACAGATATGAGAGTGCATATATACGCTTACATGCAGTGTATGCATTGAAGATACTGTTCTAACGGTCGCCGAAACTGCTCTAGCGGTTTGGAGTGCTGATATATGATGTCGTCGTCTATAGTCTCGTCGAGATTGACGTCTACCGGTGCGCACTGGTCATTACAACTTATCACGCATCGATATACATCGTAAGCGGCAGATCGAAGCTGTCGGGGGCCGAATTGACCACTCCGAAAGTTTGTGGTTCTGGAACTCGGCGTTTGGGGGCAGGGAGTGTGTCCGCTTTAGGGGCTTCATCTGGCTTGCGCTTTGCACCACCGCTCGAAACTCCCGCAGGGGGGTGCTAGACGAAAGGTAAGCAAGAACGTTTATAGGGCGACTATCGAGTTGTAACTTACGCTGGCTATTATACGGGCTTTCTCGCCGTCCGAATACTCACTCCAGGGCTTGCTCAGTGTGAGAGGATGGGCGGGTTGGTAGAATCGAAAAGACTATCAATGTACGATTAGTTGTGTAGGATCAAAGAAAGATAAGCATCGAGCAATCACCTTGGGAAGCTTGCTTGGAGGCTCTGGCTCGTTGGAGGTTCCATAAACGGGGGGAGGAGGGCAACGTGGTGCATCAGGATGGTCCTTGCAGCCAAGCCCAGCGCGACAGTCGCAATTTCAGTCTCTCTAAGTGACAGACCAAAATGAAATTAATCATTTATCAACAATATACACTGCTGTTTTTACAGTTGCAAGCCGGTAGCGACGCAACATCACGCTCGCGCAGGACCTCTGAGTACAATAAAGTTGATTTCTACGACCCCTCTTTCCGGGTGGTGGCAAATATCTGCCGGGCCACTTGCTCGTCCGTTCGACAGATGTGGTGGCCCACACCGGCCATACACAGGTCCGTGGCTGTGGTTTTGATGCCTCATGCTGCCATTCGGTTGCCTCACTGGAGATTTTAGCCACCGCCAGCTGCGGAGGAACCGTCTCGTTCCAGTTGTCACGTGCATTCACGAGACATTTTCGCGGTGCCACGAGACGGTTTTCGGCTTGCGATTTTAGCGTCTCGGTCTCGGACCAACGCTAGGCTAAGTGATACCAGGCGGCAATGAGTGCACTGCCATCCACCAAGAGCGCTTGTTAGAACGCACATTGATCAAGCATAAGGGATAGCACTCATGGGCGACTCATGGGCGGGGGTTTGCCCTGCCGGCAGGCACCTTTGGAATTGCGGATGTTCTCGTTACGATTTTCTACCACGATTATTACCTTTCGGTACATTCATCCAGTAATCGTAGCTGTTTGCTCCATATAACAGCTGTGTCGCGCATGCTCACCCGTATATAAATACGGACTTGAGTTCAAACAACATGGACTCACCCCGGTCTATCGAGCGTTCTCCTGAACTTCCACTCGACGTAGACATGTACTCATCTGCAGTTGCTTCCTTATACTCCGCTGTTGTCCTCCTAGCCTCCATTGTCCAAGCCGCACACACCATCACACTCAAGAACGAATGTAGCTTGTAGGTTATTATAGCATAATTGATCAATGATTAATGCTCAATGTCACGACATCTATTCAATAGCGGCGTTGGTACCTACGTACATAACTGGGGCGGTACTGCCTACATCGGCGTCCCCCAACAAGACATTCCCGCTAAGAGCAGCAAGTCTATCATTGTCCCGGATGGCTGGATCGGGCGTATCTGTGACAAGACCGCATCCGGTGCATGTGCGAGTAACTGCTACGGGGTAGGTTCTTTTAGACGATCTCACCATTGCGCCACTAAAGGGACTACTAGTCTTGTTCAATGAGCGAATTCAATATGAACGCTTTTCAAGGTTTAAACTTCTACGACATCTCCAACATACAAGCATACACAGTGGCATGTCTTTTGGCTACTTTGATTTTTTATTCTAACCCAGCCCCTCTATTCAATAGTCTCAGAAAATCGAGTCCAGTTGCGGCAGCGTGACTTGCACGTGGGCTGGATGCCCATGTGACCAGGTGAGTTTATGCGTCGTGTATGTGCTCGATATCAGACCTAGGTTTAAATATAATAGGCCTATCGTATCGGAGATATTTCTGGGACCTGCGGTGGCACGGGCCCCGTCGATCAAGGTAGGCGTGAGCTCAAAATTTCGGTCGAGTTTATCAACTAATTCGAGATCAACTTTCAGCCGTTCGTGCATGTGCTCAGCCTAACTTTATTATCACCTATTGCCCATAATTCAACCAACATTCCAATTCGTACTAAATACTACAATCGATCTGTAGACTACGTAGAACATTACATACTTATTAAATGCCCCATAAACAACCGAGACAGGGAGCAACAACATAGTGTATGCGCATACACACTCAATAATGCTTCCCACGTTTTCGGTAAACTAGTTTCACCACTTCAGAATCCGAAGATATTATAAATATATCCCGCAGAGCAAGAAACGTTGAGTTCTAGAGTACCAACTTTCTACTCGCCTATCTGCCTTAGGCAACTCTCTCGGCAGCCGAAAATTCATCATATTGGTAAGTGAAGAGCCTGTACCAACTGCTGCTCAACTTGCGCTTGTATTGGGTTGTGAAGCGGGCGAGGAGTCCATCGTCTCCTGGGTGCCGACAATCTTCAAAACGCTGTTCCAAACTGGACTATGTGTGTGACCAATGCGGTAGATGAACTTACGTAGTTTGCGTTTGCCTGGATACCACGTCTCTCACTTGCGCGTTGGACCAACTTGATCACTTGAGAGTTCGCTTGGGCCCATTTCGGTGTACTCGCTGTCCGATACGTTTGTCAATTTTCTTTGTTGTATTTCATTCCACACTTTAAGATCAATGAGTTCAAGTAGAAATAAACAGTCGTTTGCCAGAGACTCGGTACTCTCCTTGCGGTATCTTATTCAGTATCCCATCATTGGTCGCGCCACCTGAGGGCTTGTATAGATGCTTGTAACCTGTCAAAAATTTGCCCAAACAAGATAAATTTCCTTTGTAAAAGCCTCAACTCCGTGCCTAACAGAGGGGACGATAGTCAGAGCGATTACATCCAGACCCAAATCTACCAGAAAGCTTGGAATCAGTTTACGAAGTACCAGGATGCTACGCATGATGGTGATATGCATGTATGCGTTCGGGTACAAATCACCTTTTTTTCCTACGCACGGTAACTCAGATCCATAAAAAAAACAAGCGCATCCAACAGAAACACACTTGTGTTTAATGGCAAACTTCATTAATTTCACGACATATGTATACTTCTGTCAGCTCATCCACGGTAGGCGATACCGGTGGCACTCAAACTGCCATCATCGTAGTAGAGCCAGAAGTCAGTGTTGCTCAGATTATCGTCGGGAGAGCTTGCAACCACCGAATACTGTATGATTTAATATTAATAGCGTAGAGAGTAGTTTAGCGAAACGTGACTTTCCAAATCGACGTATTCTGCACTATCCAAAAACGATATCGCCTGCTTCAAAAACCCAAGTTTCTGATCCCGAGTTGAAGGACTTGTGACTCCAAACTCGCTAATCACCAGCTACCAAGACCATGAAACCTGGTTCAAAAGTGGGTGCGGCGACCGTACCTTGTTATTGGGGAAGCGGTTGTGTGCGTTCTGGACATATGTTCGAAATTGGGCGAAGGTACTCCCATACCAATGGAGATTGATATAGTCAAACTTGCAGTTCCCGTTGCAAGCTGAAATAAAGTTAGCGGTCCAGTCGAGTCCTTGACCTGTTTTCTGGATTGACGACACGGCAGGAGCTGCTGCCGCTATCCCGAGAGGAGTTGGCTCAAGAAAGGACATAGCATATGCTAATAAAGACTCACTGATATTGAGTGGGTTGATCCATTTTATATACCAGTTCGCTGCCGTCGTGGGTGAGATACCGTTTAGGTCGGGCTCGTTGAGCGAGAACACGGTGTTCCACTTTTGTTGTGCCGCGCGTGTTTTGAGTTGGGTGATGGGTGAAGCGGACGAGTCCAGCACACCCTGTGTGCCAATAAAGTTCAAGCCACTGTTGTATGTCTGCTTGAGTTGATTTATAGGAGCAACGTAAGAGAAAGGCTTGCGCGGTTTTGGCTGGATGCCAAGTCTCCCAGTTGTACATCCAAGTGACCTGGTCACTCGCGAGTTTTCCGGGGTCAAGGTTGGTGTCTTCGTTGTCTATTAGTAGCGAATGCCAAAGTTGAGACTTGGCCATGCGGTTTAATGCATAAAATCAAGACTCACACCAAGGCCAAGCAAGGCCACGCTTTCCGGCAAGTACAGAAGGTGCAGCAGCAAAGAACGAGATGGCGATGGTAATAAAGCAAGTCACGGAATGCATGGTGGGCAAAGTAGTTGAGCGGCGCTGTCCTAGATCGTCCACAGCTAGCTTTCTTTTATACAGAGACCACGCCAGCGTAGGATGGGCTTCGACGACTCGACGTGCCCATGTTTTTGCCTGTTGCGTACACATGGCCGACGAACGCATAATCTTGGACAGAGTCGAAATGAGCTCTTTCGCAGCATGATATCGGCAGTCAATCCATCGTCGCTTACCTCGCTCGAAGCTCGCTAACGATGGGTGAGTTCGGCGACATAACTGCAATTGTTAACAGAAGCGCAAGTCTCTGCTACAATGATTTACATCTTGAATGTTCGATCGATCAGCCGTAACAGACCGAGGCTGTATGCCGTAGTTGGGCGCACCGCCGGCGGTTGAGAACAGGTGCTCAATCCTTGGAGAATTCGACAGAACTGGGGGTTGTGTCTACATCATATATGCACAGCTGGCTCCTGAGAAAGAGATTGGGGCCTAGATCTAGGTACACCCTACAGAACATCTAAAAATAATGATATTGGATCCCATCCATCCTGCGCCAGTAAATCGACTGAGGTAAGGTACCGGTTTGAACGGGCGAGTAGCCACGATATCGAGCATGCAATGTCCAGCGTAGATCGCCTTCAAGGTGAGCAAGGAGATGCTGTGGACGAGATATTGAAACCCTAGGGGGAATACGCCTCGTGATCGTCAGCCATTGTTTAGCTCGCTTACTAATTTGCAACTCCAAATGATTGAACGGCGTTCACTGGAATTCAGGTCGATCAAGAAAAAAAACTAAGCGGAAAACCAAGCGGAAAAACTCTCAGAGTGGGAAAAATGCGTGTAATCAATTGTACAGAGCAAAACGAAACTAGCCAGACGTCACATCACGTCGATATATGGTATCCTCCCATCACAGTCCCATGTTATCATGTATAGATATATACTATATGTCGTTTAATAAAAGCAAAATAATACCAAGTCCACAAACCCATCTACACCATCACTATCGGTCTACAGCCGGGGACCAGGGTGCCCATTCACCGTTATTTCGGTACGGGGGTGGAGCAACAGGTTCTGGCGTTGATGGCCGCGACCTCGACCTCGCATCAGACGACCTCCTCGATCCTGATGAGGCACCCAGCCCAAGCCCGAGTCCCGGTGCTACGAGACCCGCCGACTCCAGGTCGTCGCGTTTCTCTGGAACAGGTGTGCGTGTTCGGGACGAAGGCGAGCGTGAACCGACGCCTGAGTTCCGTCGGCTCGACGGTTGGAGAATTGCGGGGAGGAAGAAGAGAACGCCATTGCTCCGCCTGCGAGATAGCGGGAGCATGGGAAGGTCATTCGAGGTGGGAGAGAGCGGTACAGATCCTGGCATAGGAACGGAGAAGAGACCCAGGTCAAGAATGGTTCGGCCATGTTGGTCTTCAACTACGCGAGGGAGGAGAAGCGTATAGCCACCGCGGCGCCGAACGGGTGAGCCGGGAGCGCGGGTACGGAGCAGGCGCCAGAGTCCAAACAACAAGAGGGCGATTCCAACATACATGAGAACCTTTCCGTACTTGCCGAGGAAGGTGATAAAGCCGGCATCACCGTCGTGCCAGGAGGAGCCATAGTAGTGAGCGAAAAAGGCATGGGGCGCCTCTTCAGGCTTGGCGTTCTTGCCGTAGAGGGGCTTGGATAGCACGCGGACCTGTGACGCAAGCGAGGGATTACGCGAGGCGAAGAGGGAGATCTGAGCAGAGAGGAACATGGGGCCGGTAGAGAACATCACGGTCGGGTAGTTGATGATATAGTTGATGTCAAAGGGCATGAGGGCGTGGATAGTCTGGGTCATGAAGGGATGGCCCTTGGCGGCGAACATGAGATCGTTGCTGACACCGACTGGGATCGTTCTGGGCAAGACGACAGAGTAGGTGAGGAGCGGGTCGAGGCGGCGACGGCATCCAACATCGAGGTCGAGATAGACACCGCCATAGTGGTGAAGCACAAAGTAGCGGATGGCATCGGCACGCTGGATGGGATATGTGTAGCCGCGGAAGGTGGGCAAGAACCAGGGGTAGTGCTCGGCAATAAAGTCATCAGAGGCCTTGTCTGACCAGAGTTTGTACTCGCTGCAAAACAGTCAGCGCAAGTTGATGAGCTGAAAACGGCAAACGCACTAGTCGGGCATGAGGTCTCGGCAAGTCTTGGATACCGGCTGCCAGCGCTCGGGGAGGGTGTCTGTCTTCCATGTCTGGTGGATGATGCGTGGGATGCGTTCCTTGTGGGGCGCGTCGGTGAGGTTGCCTGTCCATGCGTCGGCAGGCACCTCGCTCTCGCCGATGTAGCTCGCGGCGGGGATCGAGAGGAAGATGGAGACGGAGGAGAGGACGACGACGGTGCCGACGAGGAAGAGGCCGAGCACGCTGAGGGCAGCGATGAGTGCGCGGCGGGCCATGGCTGAGCGATGCAGCACGAACCAACGAGTGCCTGCTTTTTGCACCTTTTTGCATCCCTGTATCCGGATTATGTCAGCCGGGCGAGATCCGACCTTTGCCTTATCGCGTCTCGTTTAGGCAACTACGGCTGTGTCACCACCGCCTATAGGCTGTTCTGACTGCGGCCCAGCACGTAACGCGGCCACCTGCCCCCGAGTCTCTCGGCGTCGGCCACTCTCGCGTTATCTGCCCGCTCCCCCTCGCATCCAATCGCTCACTCTGCCCCCCCCCCCAACCACACCCCAGCGAGCTCAGACAGCAGATGGGAACTCGTGCGTCATTCGGATGATCATGCTCCCCGTTTAATCGACGCAAGAAGTGACGTACTACTCGAGGGTCCGGAGATCACGCTTGTTAATAGAGCCCGTGCCTTGGAGCATGTACCCGCTCCGCATGCGGGCCTTGCCATGACGTCTTTCATTCCGGCTTAGGAACCTGGATCTATCGACAGCCTAATAGGTGCAGTCGTCCAGCAAACTCCGACTACAATATGTCTTTTAACTGCTTAGTTGGATGAATAATAGGAAACATAGTATATATTTGGGACACATCCAACCACACACATTACACAAAACCTGCTCGAGGTTAAATAGTATTGATTGTAGAGAAAATTATAAATAACGCATAACAAGATCCTTGAACAATATGGCTGCACAGATACACCCCTGGTCACCCACTCGTGGCAAGCCACTCTCGAATCTCGTTTTGCACGGAAGTAAATTCAATATCATCCTCTGCGGGATCTGGCGAAGTTAGCGAGGCCCTGATATCTTCCAAAGCGGAACTAAGTCGTGCGATGCTCGCAGAGTGAGCAAGTTGAGAGGATTGAAGTTGTTCAAATGCATCGGCTGCACATGGAGGGATCGCACATCTGCATGCAACAGGGGGCCATATCGAGTTGTTTTTGCATTGACAGCCTGGAATTGAGTATCGCAGAATAACAGAAGTGCCTCTGCAAATTTCACTATTCGATTCACGAGATTTCGTCGATGCTGTGTTTATAAAGCATGGTTTAAAGCTTGGTGTAATGTTTACTAGTGTAATGAAATACAACTTGGATTTAGGTGCATACAGTATGGAATAACATACAGATGCTTACCTATTTCCCTGCTTTGATCTGGTATCGGTTCGATTACAGGGACCTCTTTCGCAGACGTAGGTATTTTGTGTCCTCTACGTTTTATTTTGCTCTTTGATTCTGGCTCCAGATCGCGAGCTTGGGACTCGGATATAGGCACTTCAGTGGTTACGGGTATTGTGGCTCGTCCGTCCGTTCCTGTTGTCTTCGGCAGCCCAATCGTTTCGTGTTCTTGGTAAGCATCTGTCTGACCTCTCCTTCGCTGCTCCCTTTCCCTAATCTTTGCTACGTGTACAAACGCATCAATGCCCAGAATGGCCGCCTCGTCGTTGGTGATCGGTTCGTCGCGTCCACATAGCTCCTCATAAGCCGGAATTTCCCAAGATGTCAAGCGAAACTCGCGCGCGATTTGGATACGTTCGATCGCTTTCAACTGAGCGTTCTCTAGCCTTGTGATAGCAAACGTGCAGAGTGCAGGATAATCATAGACGGTAGCAATCCGCGATGTTGAAACGAGGATCGCTGGGTCAAAGTCTGGCGTCGCTTCAATAGGGCTGTACGATATCACTATTTGCGTAAGTTTCACCTTCAAGTTATCCACTAAACTCACGAAGTGTATAGAACCTTGAGAGTGTTGAGAAAGTCACTGGGACTTTGTTTAAGGTGAAGCCTACCGCTCTCGTGGCCCGCCGTTTTTTGCTGGATCAGCTGCTTCAACACATCGAAACGCTTGAGGAGGTACTTGTGGGTTTGGATCATAGTACCATTCACCTAACCCGTGATTAGTGCTTCCAGTGTTTGGTCGTTCGTTTAATTGGCTTACAGATATATTAAAATCCCCGTCTCCGAGCGCGAACACCTTGTCGCCATTAATGTCTTCCGGTATATGAATCATTTCAGAATCTATCCGCCCAGTATCAAGCAAGCGGGCGAAATCTATAGCGGCTCAACTCACCGTCAATGCTAACCAGAGATTCCACATCTGAACCGATCGATCCCACGGTCCCAAGACATATTATGGGTGAAGAAGAGCTCATGGATAAAGTTGTGCTTAGTTACGGAACAGCGAGCTGTATATGTTGGTGGAGGGGAGTGGCGGCAATATTCAGGGTCATATTTAGCGCTGAAGCAGCCACATGGCTGATGCGGGTGGCGAGGAAGAGTGTGGGTGAGTTTACGTGACCAACGAAGCAGACCAGAGCAGCCTCAGTATAACATCATTAGTAACCAGTCTTCCAGACATAGCAAATTTTCTCGAGCAAATCAACCGCGCGGGTACTATACTACTTTATATCTAACGCCAGAGCCTAGTATGACTGATAACTGTTTAGTAGTATTTTAGGCAGGTGTAGTAATATTCATCGATGTATCAGCGTTATTTTGATTGCTCCAATCGATGATTGAATCAGGGTAGTCCAATTTATCACCTCATTCTTCGTGGTAGCTCACCAACTTTGTTCTCGAATATGGCCGTTACTCCAATAGAGGCTTGAGGGTAAATACATGCAAACTATAAGAAGTCAACAACGGCAGAGGCGTTAATTATAATCTGACGCTTCTAAGCAAAGCGCACGCATGCATACACCTATCTGCCCTATGCTAAGGGCCACTTATAGACATCAGCTTGCATCAGTATCAACCTGCACTCGTCTTGGTCCTTAATGTGCTTGTTCGGACAAGGTACCGTTTTCACCAGGGCTAGTGGGGACTCGGCACCATATGTGACGCACCCCATCTATGTAGTGGCTTAAATTTGTTCAAACCGATGGGCATATGGAGAAGTTCTTTAACGAGACTTAGTATCACATACCGAAGATCATATTTTCCAGCATGGAAAAAAATCGCCGTCAATATCATCCGGGACGCGAGCGACTTTGGAGGCTGCTCGTGAATGTAGTAGCGTACTATAAGTTCATATCTATACTAGACCGAGTTCACTGTGATCAGCTTCAAAGCACTTTTAGACTACTACGCCCGCATCTCTAAGAGACAGTGTATTTTCAGGATATCTCATGAGAGGGTCGTCTCTGGCCATGGAGATCTGTAGTTGACTGGCCTTCCAAGCGCCCCAGCAGCCACGGCTGATCTCCGTGGCGGCTGACAAATGAGTAAACACATTTTGCTACCAAGCACACGATAACTGGCGCCATCATCTCAAACCAACCCACCAAAGGTGAGATATCCAATTAGTCCCCAATGGCATGCGTCTCTGACGCCGATGATAGCTTCGTTTTAAACCGGATGGTATGTTGTAGAAATCCGGCATGCCCCACATTTTCTAGTATCCCATGTCGGTCATAACTCCTGGCGAATTCGCTCGCTACCTGAATGCCTGTAAACCTCCCAACGGATGGGGAAAATCCATCAGTGCGCCTCCTTCGAGCTGCACTTGTTATAGTACTAACGCCCACAGTTGATCCCCCAGCTGTCGCTCTATCCGGCGGTCCAGACTCCCTTTGTTTGCTTCAACTGTTGAGAAAGCATGCCGTGGCGAGTCCTTCTCTCGTGAGAATGCTCCGTTCGATCACGATCGACCATGGTCTTCAATTAACATCCCGAGCCTCAGCACAACGTACTCATGCCCGAGCACTGGCTATGGGAGTACCTAACGTTATCCTCCCCGCAGCATGGGACACAAACCCAACCCTCGGCAGTACGAAAACAGCGATTGAAGAGTCCGCACGGAAAGCCCGATACAAAGCTCTCTGGGCCGGCCTATGGAAAGACTGTTCTCTAGAGGAAACTCAAACACTGATGTTCGCGCATCACGCAGATGACCAGCTCGAAACGGTCATCATGCGGACCATGCGCGGGACCAATACTTATGGGATGGGTGGAATGCGTTCTGTGCGTCGGTGGGGAATCACCGAACAAGGGATGAGAACGTGGATCTGTCGACCCCTGCTGGGCGTGTCAAAAGTGGGTTTTTAGGTTTCTGGGTTGCTGTTTTTCGGGTGTGTAACCCTGCATTTAGGAGCGCATCCTCGCGACCTGCGAGGCTGACAATATAGAATACGAACAAGATGTGACGAACTTTATGCCTGATCTTACCGTGCGAAACGCGATACGGCATGCGCTATCTCGACTCGAACAGCCTCCTGCTGACGAAAATATTCGACGCGCGATCGTGCGTATACGCGCGCTGGCTGGAGGTGTAGGTGGGATCGAGGATATGCGGGCGTATGTTGGAAGGATGGCCGACAGGGTGGTTCGAGTTGACCAAGAGGGTGAGGTCCATTGGATGTCATATTGACTAACACTAACTCCCCACAAAGTCGACTCCTACATCCGGACGCACACACGTCGCTCTCCACCATCTACGTTTCTCCTAGTCCGACCTGATCCTCCGACCTCGCTTCCGTCCGACGTACAAGTTGCACTCATCCATCGTATTCTGCGATATGTCTCTCCCCACCCATGGGGCTCTCCCGAGTCTGAAGCAGGCCGCCGAAGTGAAAGCATTGAGAGAATTGCTCAACATGCTTTCCGATCCACCGAAAACATCCAACCGTTCACGGCCGGAGCTCAGGTCCTTTGGACACCGGTCGCCATCCGACCAGACGGCTCTATTCGGCGTCGGACTGACAAGCTGAATCAAGGCTGGTTAGCAAGCCGTCAACCTCCCCTGGCGAGAGCTAAAAGTGCGCTCACAGTTGAGGCTAGCCCAGGGACGGAGCTGTTATGGGACAACAGATTCCTAGTCCGTATCCCCGCACGAGAAAATCAATGCCGAGTCCTGATCAAGCCTCAAGGAAGGCTGGTGCTTCCTGAGATTGTCAAAGTATTGAAGAATGGAACACACAAGCAGACAGAATGTGAGACTCGATTTGTCCGAACGCTTGATGCGATTTGAGACAACGTTTGTAATTTCACCGTGTATATATCTCTGAAACAAACATACTGGAACAATACCCACACATCCCAAGGTCGACTTGGCCGCGCACAGAGTAAAGAAGCATTAAACACACGGGTCAACCTTCTAGGAATCGACACAAACAAAGCACAAATGGACAAATGAACAACTTCACAATACTAGACACCAAGCGGATGAATAGGAATATTTTGAGTGATTTGAGAAGTGTGTGACGAACGAGCACTACAGAATCGAGAATAGGTAAGCGAGGGCACGCTCGGATGATTTTTGGTAGTACATTAAGGGTAAGGGTGCGACGTGGCGGCGGCTGACGGGCACAGCGTAGGATGTGAGGAATCGAAGGTGGGGATGATGAATGATGGCGACGTACACCAACTGCGGGGGAGATAAAGGATAGGAACACGAAATAGAAGAAACCAGAAATAGGCAAAAACCAAAACACAATCGATAAGGTGAGAGGAGAGAATATGAGCTACATAGACCAGGGGTCAAAAGGAGAAATAGACGTAAAGGAATAAAGGAAAGGCGATGATAAAAATTAAGATAAAGTTGAGTTTAGGTGTGTGGACGTACGTCGTGAACCGACCCATCCTCGACGCCGATCCGTCAGGGTCTGACGCCAGTGTGACATCATGGCAGCGGCGGGAGTCGAGTTGTGAACGCTGTTCAGAGTCTAGACCCTACACGTGCCTCGCCGCGCCTGTTTCTTCTTGTGATCGTTACCAAACCACCCATCCCCCCCCCCCACGCCCCTATGTCCTTCGGTCCCAATGCTCTCAAGTCACCCCGTCCGATCTTCGGCTCTCGCCCCAGCCGCACGCCGCACGCCGCACGCCTCTTCACCTCGCTTAACCCACTCATCCCCAAATCCCACATCCCTGTCTCCCTCCAATCCGCCGCTACCTCCCTATCCACTCCTATCCCCACACACATCTATCCTGCACCACCACCCTCAGCCCCTCCAAACTCGTCCGTCTTGCGCTTGGTGTTGCGTTTAGCCCAACGCAGCCCGCACGCGTTGCAAAGTGTCTTAGCGCCCAACGGGCCCTAAACTCGAGGCGGCGGGAGGGAGCAGAGAAAGTTCGAGAAAGGATGAATGAATGCATATCGAATGATTGTGACCAAATGGCCGAAGAGCAAGGCAAAGACCGGAGCAAGGAACGTCATTTACGGCAAGATAAAATCGTTCCGTCAGAGGACGAGCAAGGTGAGAAGGACATGACCAACGAACCTTGCGCCATTCAGGACTATCAGTCCGACCGCATGTAACGCACACATATTGCTCCTGAGCTGCGTGGGCCTTTTTCGGCTGTAATAATGTTAGTTTAAGTTTAGGTGTGGAGTGCACGAAAGGAGAAACAAGGATGAATAACGGGACACTCACTTTTTTCCTGGTCCGCCCTGCCTCGGTAGATTCGGTAACCGGCTCCTCTGCAATCGATCCGCGTCTGGCGGATGCAGTCGCGGCTCCAACACTCGTGCTGGGCCCTGCACCAAACGAAGTAGAATTGTAGACTTGATCAAACGACTGCCCGCCAAAGCGATTAGCTTGAGGAGGATAGTACAGATTTGTCGCAGCTGGGGGTTGGGGCATGGCATGAATGCTGCGAGGTTGGAAAGCGGCGTCAGCATCGCCGGATGCTGGTCCCGCTGGATAAAGCAGTCATGTCAGTCACACGTGTGAATGAACACCAACGCATCTCTGTCGTACCTAAGTTCGCGGTTGGATAAACTGGGGAGGAGAGTGCAGACGCCGGCTGCATGAGCGGCGTCTCCGATGCAGACGTGATCTGGTTGATCGGGTACGCCGGAGAGGCAAGTACGGGGGACGGGGGTACGCCCGACGTGCGTAAGTTGAGGAGTTGTTGGCGGAGCCGCTCATTTTCGATCTTGAGCTCGAGGAACGAGTCAAGCCTGGCCGGTATCTGATGTCAGCCTGTGGGGATTAGGTAGAAGCGAGGCATGGTACGCACATGGCAGTGTTGCGACTTGGGTATGGGCGAGCCATGACGATAAAGCACGATACTTCGGCCTCGGCATTCGGATTTGGAGTCGAGTCGAGATTCATCGCCGAACTTGAGCTTGCACTTGTACTGGGGCCGGCATCACCGGTGGCAGCAGATGATGATTGGGCCGAGCCCTTGGAGTAGATAGCGTGTCCACGGAGCTCGAACAGTGGAGTATTGGTCGAGGCTGGCGCTGGGGCACCAAGAGGGGGCCCGGAATGAGTCGGGGTGGTGGGTGAGTGGATGGGAGATGCAGGGTGTGAACCGCTGCGCGGGGAGGCAAACTTGGAGCGCAGGCGGGCATAACTGAAGAGCTCGGAATGGTCATCAACGGCGCGTTTGAGGTGGTCGGCAAAGGGGGCAGCATCATCGTCTGTCAATAAATGAGTTTACGTGTAATGAATGGATGCCCAGGCACAAACCATGGAGGATGTCCCGTATCGGGCGCTCGAGCAGCTCTTCATCACGCCATCCAAGCTGCTCGACAATGGCTGGGCTGGCCCAGAGGATGTGGGCAGAGGGGTTGAGGACGAGCAAAAGCGAGCCGGAAAGCTCAGAGATGAGGATGTCCGCCCACTTCTTGCGTTTCGTAAACTCAAACACCGGCGGCGGCTTAGACGACACCGAGTGCGTTGAGTGCGATGGGAGTGCAGCAAGCGACATGGCGTTTGCTGTAGTCGGGAAGTCGGGCGGCTTCGATTCCGTCGGGGTCGTTGCCGGGAGCGGGGGGTCTGTGGCTGATAGCGTTGGTTATGTATCACCAGACCACGTGATATGACGCAAAATTCCTCTCTTTTTCTCCATGGCCAGCCCCCTGCCAGGCAAGTCTGCCGTCGGTGCTTCGAGCGTTGCTGACACCAGCCGACACCACAGCGGCATACGCGACCGTCTATGCCTTCCTCGTCGAGCAAGGCCACGCCAAAGCCGCCGCTGCCGTCAAGAAAGCAGCCCGTCCGGTCGTCGATCTCGACCATGCATTGACCGCGGGAGGTCCAAGATCGCTGCTGGCGATGCTGGAACGTCATGTTCCAGACGCAAATGACGTGTGAGTAAGGTTAATGCTCCCGTTCCATGACCCTATAATTAATCTATCATGTCTTACGTTTGAAGCGACAGTAGCGGTTTGTTTCTCCGCTCTTGCCGCCTGGTCGATGGCTCACCCCCCCATGTGCTCTGTAGATGATAGCTCCGAATCAAGTTCAAGCGACGATGATTCGAGCGACGAGGAGCCTGTAGTGGCGAGTCCCACTAAACCTTCGGCTCCCCCAGTGGTCAACGGTAAAACATCCAAAGCAGCAGGTACGCTCGGAACTTTTTCGTCCCCGACCCATTTCCGTGTCGCTGATCATACCTAACCGTTTAGCAAACCTCAAACGAAAGGCCCCGGAGTCGTCTTCTTCGTCTAGCTCGGGTTCTAGCTCCGATCCAGAGTCGAGCAGCTCGGAATCTAGCTCGAGTTCTGACTCGTCCGACGACTCTGACTCTGATTCTGACGAGGAAAAACCTAAACTTGTGTCCAAGGCCGTTAGCAAAGCCAAGGCCAAAGAGTCTTCGTCGTCTTCGTCTTCATCTGAATCTTCATCCGACTCAGATTCCAGCTCGTCCTCGTCTGAATCCGAGGCCCCTCCCCCCAAAAAGCGCAAGCTAGCCGCCTCGTCGACTACCACTACAACTACGGAAAAGGTAGAGGTGACCGTCGACTCTGTCACCGTCACCAAGACCACCACCACCGAACCCGCCCAGAACGGTACCAACCTGCCCGCCAAAAACGGCAAAACTAAAGGCCCGCGCAAGCCCATCGTGCCGTTTTCACGAATCAAAGCAGATGATGTCGTATATGCTGATCCGCGGTTGATGGATAACCGGTTCGAGAGCAAGGTGCGTTTGATGACCCAGTTTGTTGATGTTTTCCTACCCCTGTCATAAAGTCGGTATCTTCGCTTCTGGCGCAGTTTGAATGCCCTCGTCTAGGCTATACTGCTGCTCTCGTTCCCAATCCAATCCACCACTCGCTGCCCTTGACCGCCTTCCTTTATTCCTCCGCATTCCTACGTCCTACACCCTTCAAATAAAGCCCGACTAACTCCAAAGCACAGGGTGGTGCGACGGGTGACTATGGTGAACGTGCTTCACGAGACCTAATTGTCACCCGTGGTGCTGGATTCCGCAAAGAAAAGAACAAGAAGAAACGAGGGAGCTACCGGGGCGGCGAAATCACTGTGAGTGCTGATAGAGAGGAGCAATGGTGGAGTTTAGTGGGGCAGGCCCCACCCGACCCGTCTTATAGCCCGCCTCTCGCTTCGCCCCCGATCGATATTAACTAATGCGCCCACACCTCAGATGCAAAGTCACAGTATAAAATTTACCTAGTTTTTTCCATGCGTAGACGCGAGGGATCGCCTAATTTGGGTTTTCCTGGTTGTTTCCCTCGGGATGGCGGAGTTTTTTTAGGTGTAGGGTTGATTTCACAAAATGGCCGGGTTTGCGTCGGAACCCCATGTCGGGGACAACGGTCAGGAGGTATGTTTGGGTAGAATGCCTCGCTTGTATATACGTAGTAGACGATGAACCCAAAATCTGGCATGTATAGGGTGAAGCTCAGCTTTCTTATTGGGTACAGGAGGTACAGTTTGCCCTATCGATCATGGATGATTTCCGGAAAACTATACACGCGACCTTAATCTCATATAGTTAGAATCCCGCGATTTCAGAATGGCGGGGTATAATTCGACAAGAAGTCTCTGACGACAAATAACTATGATGATTCAAAAATAAAAAGTCTATCTCTAATAGTTTGGTTCAATCCCACAGACCAACACATTCCTACACATCCTTGCCTCTTTCCACTCGTTCACCGTCCGCGTACCGTGCTCCGGCTTGTGCTCCTTTCCCTCCTTTCCCCCCTCGCTCTTGTTTGGTCTAGGATGTCATCGCGTATAGGAACGGCAACAACGCCTGGACTTCCAGCTGGTGTAGCCAATAGCAAATAGGGCCCTGGGCTGAGTCCCACCACATTCATGCTTCCAACTGACGCCCGATGTGCAACGCGTTTAGCCACCACCGAGGGCGAACGGGATGGGATGGTCGGTTTGGGAAGGAGAGGTGTAGCTTGAGTTGGCGTGCGATGGGGCCGAGTAGGGGAGGAAGTCAAGGCGGCCGGTTCATCTGCAGTGTTGGAGCCGCGTGTAAGAAGGTAAACTCCTAACCCAACGAGTTCAGCGACAATAGAGAGTATAATAGGAAGAACCGCACCAAGAAATGTAGTCATACATCCGTAGAAGAAAGTCAGGAACCGATGGAAATTGATTTTATCAAAGTCGCGGTAGAGAATGGCTGACCCCACTATCGCCGTAAGGTTAAACAAGACAAATTGAGTAGGGATGACAACCTAAAGCAATGCGTGTTCAGGGAATAGGGGATTGAACAGTAGCGAAAGGCTCACTCGAGACTCGTGGTGATGCAGAGCACGGTTGAGGTGTCGTATTTGGCCTACCCCAGTCAGTGCAAGTATCTGGGATTGTGTTAGGATGAAATACGCAGTCCAGTTACGTACAACGCACCAATATAGCCGGATAGAATATCCATTCGGTGAACACCTTAGCCCATTCGGCACTTAGCAAGGAGCTTACGGCCTTTGTCGATAGAACAGTGAATCCACCTGGCGCACATTCCCCTGTTAGTGTGCGTTGGCGAGAACACATCTCGGCCACTTACCAAACAATGCACATAGACCTACGTCCACCAGTGCCCACCTATCACCGTGTACCCACCCCGCACGTTCCAGTTTGGTTCTCTGTGAGCTTATGCCACTCAATAGAATAATTGCAACGATATTGAGAGCAGCCCAAACAAGGAATGGAATCCGAGTTAGATAACGGATAAGTGTATCGGGATCGAGTCGGGGAGAGGAAGATTGGGAAGCATAGACAACTGTGATAGCACCAAAAATTGATAGAGCTATCCCAAGAAGATCTTGGGTACGGAAACGTTCGTGAAGAATGAGTGGGGCGAAGAAGCAGTTGGATATCAGAGCCACCTGCGAAAACGTGTGTTAGATCTCACTTAACCGGCCCGAACACTAGCTTACTGCTCCAAGAGGCGCAACCAGCGAAGCTGGAGCGTATGCGTATGACAAAAAGTTGCCAATTTCGCCAACGTTCATCAGTGCAAAACCAGTCCACCTGCAGCGCAAATATGATTTCAGACACAGGGACACAATATACGGAGAAGCCTTACCAAAGTTTCGAGTGCAAGTAAGCAGATTCATCGGGACCGTGTGAAGTCTTGTCTTCGTTTGCAGCCTCATGGTCCAGCTCCGCTGCGGAATCGCCACGCGAGGGTGATTCACTACCGCTATGTTCCCGGCGCTCGATGATGGGCGAGTACAGACGGAGGCTACTCTGAGTTCTATTGTGAGGACTCAAAACCGGGCGAGATTCCCAGCTGCCGGCAGGTGAACCGTTGACGACAAACGGGATAGACTGGCGCGGGTGAGCATTCGGCGAGCGTGCGCTACCGGAAGCAGCAATTGGCATAGATTGGGACCGCCGAGGAGAGGATGCAACGTCCACCGGGGAAGCTACAATGAGAGTAGGCTCAGACCCGATTGCTCCGTAAGTGTTCCGCTCAGCATCTGTGGCATGCTCCTTGTTGTATGCTGCTTCAATCCTACGATGCGCCAATTTCTGGCAGTTGAGCGCGAAGGATATCAGCACATTGCCAGCAATCGCTACAACAACTCCTATGAACGTCGCATTCGTCGGCACAGTCGGAGTGAAAGCTGTCAGCCAGGACGGTATCATCGCCAAGTCCATAGGTGCAAGCAACCAACTGGGAGTGCTGCACGTGACGTCACTCCACGTGATACTTTACGACCACCGCTATGCGTACTCAGCACGCGCTACACAGTCTCCCAGCCTTTCCTGTGTATTCTCTGGGATTCATAAAAGACGATAAGCTACTACTAGGTGGAGGTGGAGGTGCAACTCGCTCGGGGATAAAAAACAAGCTCGTTAGTGGTTCTATTTCCATCCGCCTAAATAGAACTCATCAGCGCGACAGAGGCTTTATGATGTGGACGAAACAGGGGCAAAACTCGACCTAGCGACCGAGCTGGAGCTGAAGAAAGACGAAGATGCGCCCATGAGTATGGCCGTGGACTCCCAGGTGAGCGTGTAGACGATATACGTGTCATGTTTGGGCTACATCTCACGTCCCACAGAGTGGCACAGTCATCTGTGGCATCAACGGCTCCATGGAGAAAGTCGAGGCTGGAATAAATCCACACTGTCGTACCTTCTCCATTGAAATGAAGGAAGAAACAAAACCTCTGTAGGTTGGTTTGTTCGGCGTTGCGCAGTGCGGCTGAAGCCACCACCCGCTTTAGCATCAAGTTTGAGAACTCTACTCAACTTGTCAAGGGAAAGTATCCAGAGGCGTTCCAGGCGAGTTTTCAACAGTCCTGCATTACTACATTTTTGATTACCCACAGTACAGAAAGTAACGTCTTTGTCCAAAGATGGAACCATACTTGCCGCCGGCTCTTCCGACGGCAAGCCGTTCAATCAGGTCAGTTCAAGCGCCCGCATATCCTCGTACTATACATGGTTGCTGAGCCATGTCTAGGTCACCCTGGTTGCCTATCCCAAGCTTGACCGGGCCTCGGAGCCCTTTGCTCTACCCTCAGGCGAGCTCTTTGACGCAGATTTTTCTTTAGACGGATATGTGAGCAGTTATTTGATACTTATTCGTGTCTCTTCTCACGTCCAATTTTGCGATGATAGCTTGTAGTTACAAGCACAACAAACCTATATGTCTTTGCACCTTCCTCAGAACCTTCAAAAATCTCGCCCTCCACTGCTCCCCTTCAGTTATCGCTGATTCAAACACTCCCAACACCCTCTTCACGATCTAACTCGAGTTACCGAGCTACCCGCTGGTCACCTACTGATTCCCAGACTGCTTGGAGTGTGGTGAATACTACGGGAGGGGTCGCAAAGGACCGAAGAGCCTGGGTAATAAGGTGGGACGTCGCGGAGGACAAAAAAGTGTGGAAGCAAGCAAAGATGGGTAAAGCTGCAACCCGGCCCATCACTGTGTTTGACATAAGGTAAGCAGTCTAGAGTTCTTTAGAACGAACCGCTGTGTACTGACTTGGGGTCCTCAACTAAGCCAAAGCGGGCATCTATTAGCGTTCGGGTCGTCTGATTTGAGTGTTGGTATTCTGGATGCACAGACGTTGGCTGTGAGTATACCTCTCGCCCAGGCTTAGTATGCGCTAGAACTAACGTGAATTTCAGCCTCTCCTTACTATTCTTCGCGCTCACGAGTTTCCCCCAACAGCACTTCGTTTCAATCCAAGTGGCACCCTTCTGGCGAGCGCTAGCGCGGACAACACCGTCCGGCTGGTTGCTGTGACCAATACTTTCAGCCAATGTACGAGATCACTTCTCCCCACTAAACCGTTGCTAAAATAACTTCCTACAGCCTGGGTGACAACATTGGTCATTCTTCTTACATTACTCACCGGCTTATTGGCAGTGTTGATTCAGAGAGGCGACATCACTTGGTAATCTTGGGGTCATAATTTAGAATAGTATTCCTGTTGGTTTTCTACAATTGGCCTCTCTATGCCATATTGAACACTCTTAATGCAAATAGATTTTGCCTCACTGTGTTTTGGACATATGCCTATCAAGGGCATATGGGTTAAAAAATGTCCGCATATTTGGCAAACACATATGACTGGGTTCGCCGCACAATGTCATCTAACCCTCAAGCAGGAGAGCTGAAAGACAGTCCGAAGGTTTTAAGAGAACACAATATCAGGCAATGTATAGACGCAGTAGAGGCCAACATTTTACAAGGAATCTCAAGTGTTGTAACCTTTGTGGCAACAATGATGTGCGATAGTTAATCCCCCCAGCGACCTCTCGTCTCAACCGCTTGCAGGCTTGGAAAGTATCTTTTCAAGACTAACAAAGAACGCTTATGAAAGGTTGACGGCATATATGCGGCCCTTGCATCGATGGGACACTATACAAGTCCTAACCGAGAGTAGCTCGATACTGATACCGGTGGTAATTTAGCCGAACCCGAAAAACGCGAAGTGAGGTATGAGATTCCGGGGCGTCAAACTTTTCTAGAGTGACTTGAATCTTCAAGAGATTAGGAGCAAGGTCGAGGGTATCTAAATCCTGCCATACAGGCGCAGCATTGATCAGGAGCTCGACTGCGAGGGTAGTCTGACAGGGGGAAGTAGGTCGAAAGGACAGATGAGTCAGTGACTCTGCGGGACAGATACCATTGAAATAGGAGGTAAGGTCTTGAAAACCAAATCTTGTTAGCACGTTAATAGGAATATTTTGCCACTAACCTTTAATATGTTTATAGATATTCTGGTATGCATTATGGACATTCTACAGGTTTGGGCATACCAGCGCAATGATTTTGTTAACAAGATGACTAGCAGAGTCTTGGCCTCTGCACTCTCAATCTAGGATGAAGTTTACGTCGGTTACTTCTTGCATACGAAATGAGGGTATATCTTGTTCAAATTATCGTGAGGACCTCCAAGTGCCGCTAATTTTCAGCTTTCTCGGCCTGCTCATTTTTGCTGGGGTGAACAGGATAGCTGAGAGAACCAGGGAGGCTGGTAGCTCAAGGCTTTCCCAGCCTTAGGAGTATTTTTGTTCGACTGCCCTAGGCAGTCACTCCTGTGGGGTACGCATATAGCTGGTAATACCTCCCATATTTCTGTGCCACCACTCGGTATAATACTACATAATCAAGTAAAAACCCCTCAAAGCCGTAAAACGTCCCGACCTATTCTCCCGAGAACCCTTGCCATGATATCGTTAGCATACGTCGTCAAATCGTCTGCACACAAAGAGCACAACTCCGGCGACCAAGTATCAACCGCGGCGTGAATATCTCGAAGCGGGTTTTCCACGTCTCCCGATAGTGTAAAGAGTGACTTCTTTGTGTCTAATATCTCGCTGCGTCTCCAGCACTCGTCTTCGTCGTCCCACCATTCAGCGGAACAGTAGCCACGAATGAACCGTTTAAATGATCGATTCCAGTACTCGATGGCTTGACCGTTGATAGTACGAATTTCTGCGAGCTGTGATACGCGTGAATCCCGAAACAAGGCATTCTCCTCTGATAGTGGTTCGGGGAGAGCTTTTGACTGGACCGCATAAAAGTAGACCGCCCAAGGTAAAACTTCGGGCATGTGTAGCAGTTCTCCTGCACGAATCACTAGGGGCGATATCGATGGGTCGTCCTCGTAGCTGTGAGCTAGATGAAAGTCCCGTGAAGTAATGCTGTTCGGAAGAAGACTAATCAAGTAGGATTGACATTCGGATTGAATCGCATCCATCCCGTACTTATTCGCTAGGAGAGCCAGTTGTACTTGCTCCTTAACGTCGATGTGGGCTACTTCACTAAGCAATTTATGATATTGGTAAGAACTGAATAATTTATTAAAACTTATGGCACTCACATTCTTTGATAAATCACATCGAGTAATACCGTGAACACGACTAGATCATCGTGAAGCTCTATTCGCTCAATATCTTCTAGGGACATCAGATAAATCCCGTTTTCGGGAATATCAAACATATCTTTGAACACGCTGGAGTGCTCGCATAGCTTTCCTAAATGGGATCATGTTGAATGACGATTTACTTGGCTAGTGATTAGGAGTACCTTGATGAATGAGAAATACTGTTTCGTGAATTTCTATTAGAAGATTTCCATCCTCGTAATAGTGCGTAAGGTCTTTTTGGCTCATAATATGTCAATCGAGTGATCGAGGTACGAAGGACGAAGCCGTAGCAGGCGAATCGCCGTTGATCTTGCCAACGTGGCTATAATAAGCTCATCAGCCACACGCGGCACGTGACTTTCTCCGCTCTGGGACCCTTTCGCGTGCTTGAGGTGCCAGATCGTCATTAACTACTCCACAATGGTCAGTATATCTATGAGCTATTTATCGCGCTGCCGAAGCTGAAGTATCAAAAGCCACCTCGTTCAACAGCTACGACGCTCGTTTTGCGAGTAAAGTCTCACAAGACTAGTGTGTTCGCAATGGTTGCGCCAACCGCAACGATCGCCACGCTCAAGGAGCTTGTACAAAACGCATTCAACAATCACGCAGATACAGAAGCAACTAGAGGTCTCCCTCTCCCGATTGAATCCACGGAGGATTTCATATTGGCGTTGCGCAGGCCTAATGCAGCCAATAAACCCGTGTTTCGTGATATACCCGAAGACGACGCGTCCCTATCCTTGACCAAGTTGGACATTAGAAACTGGGATGCGGTATATGTGCGATGGCGTGTAGACGGAGGTATTTCACACTATTTGTTATCATGGTTTAGCTGGGACTAACACAACCTTGTTTGCCTCAGACTATCAGCCGGTGGAGGTTACTCTACCAAGTCTGTTAGAAGCGGCGTCCGAGGACGAAGGAGAAGAGGATCAAACGGAGGATCAAACGGAGTCGCCCCCACCTACTTCTTCATCCAAAAGGAAAGGAAAGGGAAAGGCCTAGTGATTGGAGAATAGAGTGAAGGGGGTGTACGGATACTTTTAATCGACAGAATGACCATATGATAGAAGAAGTCGTTCACGTTGCTACATCGGATACATCACTTGATTTTCTATTTATCAGCACGTTGTGTATACCAAGAGCTGTTGGTAGCAAATTCATCCGGAGCCTTTGGATCGACCTGAGATGAGTCGAGTTAGATTGGCTTGGCCAAGGTGAACCACACGTTGGGCAGTACGTATCAAACGTGCCTTTTGCCCTCTTATGCTCCCTGTCAGCCTTCTATCCCGTTCCATCATCATTTCCTCCCATGTATCTAACCCATAACGAGGCGGCTAGCAGGCAACGAAGACAGAAGAGGGCTCAATGACTCGGTATGTAGGCCAACCAGTTAGATAAAGGCTTACCTTGCCGTCGTTGGCAAATCGTGCAGAGACGTTGAACAATGTGCCAGTAGCAGCGAACATAGTTGTGAGCAGTACTGTTGTAGGGATGCACGGAACATCATCAGTGAGAATAAGTGTTCCCGCTGCCCAAAGACACATACCAAACGGAATTGTCGCCTCCCAAGGAACGGGCATTTTGTTTGATAATCGGATAAGACTTCTACCTTGAGTTTTATGAAGATCAAGCGTCCTGAGATAGAGAATGGGTGAAAGCGAGGTCAGAAGCCCGGGCTGGAATCACAAGCGCCTGGCGTTTAGATTGCCAAAGTGGACCTGAACATGTCCACCACCTGGGCTGCATCTGAACCAGATCCTACTGCAATACCACTCCCGGAGACTCCGCCGGCTATCGCTCAGGCGAAAATTTCTCCTGATTTATCCTCGGCCCCGCCTTCCTCACCAAATACCAAAAGAGTCGACGACCAACCCAGCACATCCACCGCCCTCACTCTCCTTCCGCCACCAGAACTAGTCCTATGTATCTTCATCCATGGCTTTAAAGGAACCGACTCTACCTTCGGTGCATTTCCTCATCGTGTAGGGCACCTGGTCGAACAAGTCCTGAGGGTTGGCAGAGGCTACGCCGAGAATCTAGACTTAGACCAGGAGGGCCCCGAGTCCGAAAGCCTAGCAAGCAAGGTGACCGTCGAGTGCCTCGTCTTTCCGGCATATGAGGTAAGCCGCATTTAATTATGTATAGTGTTTCAGTTCCTCAATATCCGCTTATTTGTAGACGAGAGGAAACCTTGTACGTCATATTTCCGGGGCACGCTTGGCCATACGGCTAAATGTCACTTGTGAAGGAAGAAGCGGTGGAGAAGTTTGTCGACTGGCTTACAACGCTTACAGTCCAGAAAGAAGTGGCGCACCACTTAGCTGGAGGGTCGGGGAAAGCGAAGATTATCCTTTGTGGCCATAGGTTCGTCCGTTCGTTTAATGATCCTGAATTTCTGACCTGGAGATTGAACCAATGTAGCATGGGTGGCCTCATAGCCGCCGACGCATTACTGTCTATTGCCAGATGGAGGCCCGAAAAGGATGCACCTCTTTGGCCATGGATAGTAGGCTGTGTTGCATTTGATACTCCTGTGAGTGTTAGATTGTGGCTAATCCTCATCGCACAACATAACATACCTTTTACAAATAGTATTACGGACTTCATCCCTCGGTGTTCAGCAACCAAGCTTCCAAGGCAGTGGACTATGCATCAGCCGCACAGCAGGCATTTTCGGCATTCAATTCGCTACGTCCTGCTTCACCATCCTCTACTTCCCAGCCCATTCGAGCGGCGATTATGGCCCCTCCGACCGTTAGTCAACACACGAAATCTTCTTCACCCTGGGCTACTTGGGTGCCTGCCGTAGGCGGAGCCATACTGGCAGGCGCAGCGGCCGGAACTGCATACCGGAAGCGCAAAGAGGTTGTTGAATATGGCGCACAGGTTGCGGGTGTAGGCACATGGCTGAAAGATCATATGCAATACATCGGCAACCTTTGGGACGAAAAAGCCCTTGCCAAGCGTGTCGACAGTGTGATGCATTTAGTTGAGCAAGGCGGGGTAGCGTTCTTCAAGTAAGCCGATATCCGTTGATTGTGGTTAAAGTTTTTAACCAGGCCGAAAAGCTATTATACAGTTATTCCGCCCACGAGGAAATTTCCGAGAGAGCGAACTTTTATAATTTTACCACCAAAGTCGTCGCTAGCAGCTCAAAAGGGTACATTCATCCCAGCACCTAATGCACTAGCTGCTGATGAAATTGCGGCCCATATCGGAATGTTCGAGCCTCAATCAAACGATGGCTACTATTCTCTGGGATTAAGAGCCGCGGAGAATGTATGCGGGGCGGTTGCTATTGGTCGAGAAATAGGGGCTCAGTGGGAGGCCATTACAGGGCCCGAGGGATCAAAAAGGGCCGTTCAAGACAAGGAAGAGGAAAGGATTGAGAAGAAGACTGAAGAGGAGAAACAGAAGTTGGATGCTGGTCATGTCCCCCAAACCGAGCCAATACCTCCTGACGGGCGAGGTGGTGTAGCCGATGGTTTACGGGGAGATCCTGATCCCCTCGCACCTCCTAGCTCATCGCCCCCCTCGAATTCTAACCCGAACCCAATCGGCTAGTGAATCCCATACCATTGTACCGTAGATGAATAGTTCAATACAGATCCTTTAACGATAACTTCATTGCGTATGCATCCTCTCCATCGGCATCTACAACACATAAAAACCCATCAATGCATGCAAATACACGCGGTCCATACAACTCACAGTATTTGTGCTCAACATCTGCGACCTCAAAACCAAGTGTATCCCGATAGAGACCTATCGCTGCTCGGTTGGATTTTCGAACATGGAGCGAAACGTATTTTGCTCGATACACAGTAGCCATTGCTTCTTCTGAAGAACCGCTTTGATATGAAAAAAACTTTACGCTTATTCCCAGACATACTTACGGGATTGAATCATAAGTTTCTTTGCGAGCCCTAGCCTTCTATATGTTCTAAGTACTGAGATAGAGGTGACGTGGCCATGGGCCTCTTCACCTTCTTTCGTTTGTTCTTCCCTGCGAGCCACAACTATGAATCGGGGCTTGAGATGGAAGTTTGAGCGACTCACATTTTTGCCATAATATACCCGACTATCCTGCCTTTGTGGTCCTCGGCTACAAAAGACAACTGGGGCCATGTCATAGAGTGGTACATGTCTGTAATATATAAAATATGTGATGCGTAGCTTCAGTGCAAGAGTGGCTGCTTACAGTACTTTATCTGATAGTTTTCGGGCAGGTTTTGCAGGTTGCACGCCTGCATTCCTGGCAAGTCTTCAGGCTACAGGTTCGGCGTTACTTTTTACGCTCCAATTTAAAACTTGTTCACTTACAGTAGCTCGGCGAATATTCATTTTGCAACTAGCGCAGGATGCGGCGTGATGGGTATGAAAGAGTAGAAAGATAAATTAGCAGGCGCTTACTGCCAGAGACATCCGATCACTGAGCGTCAAACAATATCTCCTTTACTCCCGCATGATGTCAACAACCGTATCGCGTCTGAGGCGTCCCTTGGTCTCACGCTTATACCGAGATTCGGTGCTTCGACCAACATCAAACCTGTCTCAGAGACGACTATTTCGTACTTCCGACTCAAGGTCCGACTCTGCACTTACGAATATCTTGGGCGACGGTCCAGCCCCCGCAGTGCAAGTCAAAAGTGCTGGTGAGAAGGGTATAGAGCTTGCAGACGGTACGTTCGGGTTGTTTGCGCAACGTCTTGATTTTTCTAACCACCGGATCAGGGCTAATACTCCGAGGTCCATGCATTTTCATTGCTGGACGAGTGTTCCTGTGGGACGTTCCCACACCAAATGAGAGATGGTCGAATATAGGGCTTGAGCATTTTGAAGTTTTCGATGTCGTGATCCCAAAACCAGGTACAAGCTCAACTGGCACAAAACGGGTCCGTGAGACTGACATCGTCTCGGCTTGACTAGAACTACTGCTCGTCGGTACAGGAAGATCAGCCGCGCTGCCCCCGCCCAAGTTCCGCGACTATTTAAGTAAAATTGGGGTACAGACCGATATCATGGACACAGTAAATGCCGCCTCTTACTGTGCCAGAAGCGTATTCTGACGTCATCCAAAGCGTAACGCCTGTTCGACGTACAACTTGCTCGCGGAAGAAGGACGCCGGGTGGCGGCTGCCCTTTTGCCGATCCTGCCCACCCAATGGGAACGCAAGTAAGGTTTTAGGCGAGCGAGTGCCCCAGACAACGCCAATCCTCCCAGCGCATGATCCACGAGGTGTGCACGCACAACAATGCTGTGCCAGCGTGCGCGTTCTGTGGCGGACACAGCACTGTCGGAATATGATGTAAAATTTGTACAAAATGCAGGACCTTGAAACGGCTACGGAGCATATACTCAAGTGATTACAATTGAATTGTTTAGATTCCGGCTATGCAACAAAGTTGATGGCTAGGGAAGACGTCACGTGCTACGTCACTAGTGATTCGACCATGTGACCCACGGGGTGCGTCTTTATAAACAGGGCGTTGTCTCACACCACCGCAGTCGCGCCATCATGTTGACTACCATTCTCTCCGCCCTCGTTCTCTCCAACTTGGCCACCGCGGCCACGACCCCGGTCAAGCGCGACCTGCCGGGCGTCCACCGCATGAAGCTCAAGAAGCTCGCCCACCCCGCCAGCTTTGATCCCGGTCTCCAGGCCGTTTCTCTCGGCCAGAAGTACGGTGCTCAGGTCGCTCTCGGCCAGTCGCGCGACGACCTCTTCACAACCCAGCAGGTCAACATCGACGGCGGCCACACCGTCCCGTTGAACAGTAAGTCATTTGTTGTTTTCACGCGCCAATTTGTGCTTATCAGCATGTGGCGTGGCTTTCGTCAGACTACCTGAACGCCCAATACTATTCCGAGATCACTCTGGGCACTCCTCCACAGTCATTTAAGGTTGTGCTCGATACCGGCTCGTCAAACCTCTGGGTCCCCGGAAAGTCTTGCACTTCAATTGCTTGCTTCCTTCATGCCAAGTATGATTCGAGCGCGTCGTCGACCTACAAGGCGAATGGTACCTCGTTTGAAATCCACTATGGCTCTGGCTCGCTTGAGGGATACATGTCCCAGGATACTTTGACCATTGGTGACCTTAGCGTCAAGAAGCAGGACTTTGCGGAAGCCACCAAGGAGCCAGGTCTCGCTTTCGCATTTGGCAAGTAAGTGGCTCCTTATCTTCGATTGTCTGGCGCAAACTAAGTGTCTATTTCAGGTTTGATGGTATCCTGGGTCTTGCTTACGATCGTATCTCTGTCAACGGGGCTGTTCCCCCTGTTTACAACATGGTCAACCAGGGTCTGCTCGCGGAGCCTCTCTTCACCTTCCGTGTTGGCGAACAACCTGATGGTGGTGAGGCTGTCTTCGGTGGCATCGATTCTAGCCACTACAAGGGCAAGATCCACTATGTACCCGTTCGCCGCAAGGCCTACTGGGAGGTTGAGCTTGAGTCAGTTAGTCTTGGTGACGACGTTCTAGAGCTCGAGAACACCGGTGCTGCAATCGATACTGGTACTTCCTTGATTGCTCTGCCTACCGACATTGCAGAGATGATCAACACCCAGATCGGTGCCAAGCGCTCCTGGAACGGACAGTATACCGTTGACTGCAACACAGTTCCCAGCCTTCCTGACTTGACTTTCAAGTTTGGTGGCAAGCCTTACACCTTGTCAGGTTCCGAGTATACTCTGAATGTCCAGGGTACTTGCATCAGCGCTTTCACCGGTCTCGATATCAACCTTCCTGATGGCGGTAGCATTTGGATTGTTGGTGATGTGTTCTTGCGCAAGTACTTCACTGTTTACGATTTAGGTCGTGATGCGGTTGGGTTTGCCGAGTCGGCTTAGCTGTGCTTTTTGACTTCTGCGATTTTCTGTCGTTTTTGAGAGCCTCACGTTCTAATGTGTATTACTTGACCCTGGTATGACATGATGATTGGTATTTAATTTTCGTGTGATCTGAAATGCACGCGCGTACCTTGGGGTGAGCTGCTCAAGTTCCGGTAGTTAACTTTCCAAGCTGAGGTACACTTCAAGGCTGTTGCGTGGCTACATCTAGTTTGCGTGGCTAAGGGATTCTACTAAATATAAGCGAGGGATCAATTATTGACCGGCTGGGGCTCATGACCTCAGAAACCAGAGGTAATGATCTTCGATCGAATAACCCAACTTGGCGACGAGGCTGAGAAGAAGGCAATCGGCATCCGCCTCACTGAAATTCCTAACGACGTTCCTCACTATTTGCTTGCAACCTGTGCCTATAAGAATAGCTATGTCTCTTCTCGTCTCTCCATTCCCATCCTCTTTCATTCTTTGCGCAGGTCGCTTCATCACTGCCTCAACATGTTCATTTCGTATCCTTCAACTGCTGCATACTTTGCCTTGGGGGCTATAGGAGCTCTCGCTGCACCAACTATTGTCTACGATGGACGTGCTCCCTTAAATTACACTGGTGCTTCTCTGGATTCGAGTGCACCACCTTATAGTGTGTTGTATGTGTTACGATTCTCAGATTTATCGAGTCCTGCGCCTGACCCTAAACTCTGACAGTGTTGTTCGTGGAGGAGGAAAAAATCCCAGTGATGTACGTTGAGTGATATGATAGCAAGACCTGCCTCTAACGAAATGCTTACTCTTCCTAGTTTGTTTCATTTTCGAAGACGCCAAGCCCAACATCCCTGTGGTCTCCAAACTCAAAAGATCCAATTGAGCAAACAGTTGCGGTCAAAGTTGACAACAGTTCGGTGTTCGTCCCTGGTGACAACCCCGCAAATTCGCAATTCGGATTCCGTCGCACAGAAATCCTTGCTCAGAACAAGGATACGACTTCCATGGAGTCAGGAACGACAGTGTTTCATTTGTCGGTGATGAAGGACCCAAGCAAACCTTTGAATACGTCGCACGAGTATCAGTTTTCGTTCTTGGAAACATCTGATGGCAGTGAGTTGAAAATTATTTAAGACATATGGTGTTTTTACTCACAAGGATGTTCTTAGATCATGTCTTCTCTATGTCGACGGGTTAGTATACTCGCACGCTTCCGGTGGATGATTGTACTGACCGGCCGGCATATACAGGGACCCCCTTCTCCGTGCCTGCTGCTTCGCCACTCCCAGGCGCGGGTGCCGGCAATATTCGTATTCTCAGCCGCAGCAACAAGGCCCTCTTCACGGTCCCGTTCGCTGACAATTGTTGGACTAACTTGGCCATTCAAGTTAATTGGGATGGGCCCACGCTCGCAGTGTTTTCTTCTCAAGGCGCGCGTCCTTTGAAAGCGGTCACAGCCGTTGAGCCCAACGATGGTCAGCCACTTGGAAGTGCTGGAAGGGGCGAATTCCACTTTGGTGTCCTTAAGGCATGTGATCGATATATTTAATTATTCTAAAACCAGGCTGATTATCTGGGTGTCTCTCTTTAGTTCCCCATCGCTGATCCCAAAGACGGCTCGAATGCCAACGACACCCCTCATTTCGGAATCCAAGAGGGTTCCACAGACGGGCTCTTCTTCTCGGGGGTTTTTGTTGAGGATGCGACGACCGGCGTTAGTGCGGGATTCGGTGAGGTGCTAGATATGATTGTCTAATTCCAAAAACTCCTTCTTGCTTTCTGTATGGTTCGTTCGCCTCAGTGCACAAATACAACTCCTCTGTCTTTTTGGTGGCTCGCATACATTTGTCACACGGTGTTGGAACACGTGACAGTTGGCTTATTCGTCATTCGGGTAGAATATGGCGACGCCCAAAACCAATACATGTATATATAGGCCATTCGATCGGGCCGCCAGAGGTGTTTACTTGCCTTTCCTCCATCACGAGGCCGCGTGATTTCACTACCAGGAATCAAATTGCAGTATATCAAGCCCAGCTATTAGCAGCAATGGAATCGGAACACTCCGCATCTTACTCGCTTTGCTGCTCGGTTACAGCTCAATAGTGGATTCTACTCGAATCGCGATGTTTAGTGGCGCTCTGATGTCTTCGATTGACTCTACATTTGAGCCTTCCTGGATCCAGCTGAGACATGGAAACAACGCAAGATGCACTAGCTGCAAAATGTCTGTTTTCGCGAGTTATCCACTGCTGCCTGACTCAGCTTGGTCAGTCGAGCCCGGTCGGATTCCTGGACTTTGCTCGATTTCGATGGTCAGATCCATCGAAAAGAGGGAGACGTGTTTATCTCGGGTATGGCTCGGCCGGCCGTTAGTCATCTCTTGAATTCGTAAAGGGGATGGTGTTGCACATGGAACCTCATCACTGGGTTGCAAGGTAGCTTTAGTCATTGATAACCCCCCTTTCCTACTCTCTCCTCACTCTAACGACAACAGGTTTTCACTATGGCCAATTCGCATGTCGAAGTCGACTTGTCTCATCATTTGTCGGATACGGCGAGGAATATTAGGCCAAATCCGCTAAAGGCGATGTATAAATACATGGATGTGCCGGGACTGATAGCGATAGCTGGTGGTAAGTGTCTCACACAGTGGAGTGGCTTTGCCCGCCGCTGCTGGCGTATCTTTCTAGATGCGTCTGCTAGCACGAGGATTCGATATATTCGAACATCGGATGCTGAATTTAGCTATTTAATAGGAATGCCTCATCCATCTTTGTTCCCCTACGACGAGATCAGTGCAGTCACTTTAAAGCCAGACACATACCCTTTGGACGGTTCACGGCTGGACAACAAATCGTCGCTTAGTTGGCTATGGAGTTTGTTCAAGTCGAGCAAATCCAAAACCCAATTGCATATCCCCAAATACGCTGACTCAGGCTCTGGAGCCGACCCCATTCAACTTTCGACAGCACTGCAATACAGTAAGCCAGTTTGATTATCTCCACTTGCGATCTTCGTTTACACGCTATTAGGTGGCGTGGTTGGCTTGCCCCCATTTATCGAGTTTGTTCGCAACTTTACACTCAAGACCTTCAAGCCAGCTTATCCCGATTTCCAAGTCTTAGCTAACTCTGGAAACACCGATGGGTGGACCAAGGCCGCCGCAATCCTGTGCCAGCCTGGCGAGCTGATTTTAACGGAGGAGTGGACCTACCCGGGTGCCTTGCTCTCTCCGTGGCCGGCTGGCGTTCGCCCTTTCCCTGTTCCTATCGATGGCATTGGCATGGTTCCCGAGAAACTTGAGGCGCTCTTGAGAGACTGGAAAGAGGATGAGCACGAGGGGAAACGGCGGCCACATGTGATGTACACTATACCTGTTGGGCAAAACCCAACTGGCGCTGTAAGTTTAACACCCGTTGACCTGGATACAGGACCTGAATCCCTTCAATTAGGTTATGGATGGACAACGCAAGAAGGATATATATGCCATCTGCGTCAAATACGGTTTGTCTCTCCTAATTGACGATATATGCACCCTCATGGTTGATTCTAGACATTATTATCGTCGAGGACGACCCGTACTACTTCCTCCAATTCTCTGACTACAGAAGAAAAAGCGAAAGGAGTCTGCGCAGCTTTGTTCCGGATGTGATTAGCGCAGAAACATCCAGGCAGTACTTGGATACACTTGCGCCGAGCTACCTCAAGTGAGTCGTATGTGGCCGGTTGTCCTTCGGTCGCTGACGGATTGAACAGGTTTGATTATCAAAAACGAGTTATTCGACTTGATACGTTCTCCAAGGTCAGCGCATCTCTGTATAACGCTATCGCCCGCTATTCATGTTGGCAATCTAGACAATTGGCCCTGGGTGCCGCCTGGGCTGGACGACTTGTAATGCTCAGTTCGCTGCAATCATGGTTGATTATAGTGCCTCTACCACTAATCAAACATCTGGGATTTCCCAAGCATTGATCACGCAACTTGTATCAAAACAGTGGGGTTATGACTCGTTTATTCGCTGGTTGAGAGGTGAGTATCTTGTTCTTACTATCTTTATATGCTCTAATTTATCGGCCTCATCATAGGGCTTGCTACCCAGTATACTGCAAGACGTGACGGTATGGTCGATTGTTTCTTCGAGTGTTCTTCTATCGGAGTAATTCAGCGTAATAATTCGCTGCACAATGGAGCTCCTGTGTACGATGCTTTTGCCAGGCCGACTGGTAGTGTCTACCACTCGTACGACGAGAAGTTCCCGCCAAGCGGCAAGACTCTTTTCAGCTTTACAATCCCAAATTCTGGAATGTTTATTTGGGTAACCGTGTACTTGAAGCATCGTCGTGATTGGGTGCCTGTTCCAGCGCCTGGCTCTGCACTAGAGTTCCTCCTTTGGAGCGGTGAGCGAATTTACGATACAGGGTTATTAGCTACTCATGCTTGTTTATAGAACTGGCTAAGGGGGGCGTTATGGTTGCGCCTGGATATATGTTCTCTACCGATGAGAGTGATGTTCCAACTTCGACCGAGTTGGCCTCAATTCATGCACGATCTGAATACGCACACATGCGTTTGTCCTTCTCGAGTGCTTCGGTAGGTCGTAAGGCTTTGTTTTCTACGTCTTTACTGACGATAGGGATCTGTGCTCAGCCCGAGGAGACAAAGATGGCGATAGAGCGATTTGTGAAGGTGGTCTTGAATTTCTTTAAGTAATATGATACATTAGTTTGCGTTTTTGTCTCATATGTCAGACCTTTATCTATTTCATGTGGTTACCATACACGGAAATGCTGTAATCACTTAATTTTTTTCTGACATGCGGTGAGGCGCAACCCCGTTGTTGTGATCAAAAGCATGGTTTTGTTATGGAAAGAAACTTGTATGCGTGAATAAAGTTTGACCTATTTGCTATGCTTGTGTTTGGGACGAACAAGAGCAACTTCATCGCAAGACCCATCCCTGATAAGTTCACCCCTGTGGTTTGCTTATTTTAGTTGACACACCGCCCAAAGTAAAATATTTCTCACTGAACTCGGTTGCCTGGTCTACGTGCTCATTCCCGCTCGTAGCTAGTTATGGGCAACCCGGTGCTTCGCCACGCTTGATGCATGAGTGGCAATCAAGAATTTGACCGGTTTTGTTTTCTTATGGGCCGCCAACGTCACAATTTAAGCGGATCAAGTGTTTAGGGCTTTAGGCCACAAGTCAATGTAAACAACTATGACCATTTGGACACGTGACACAGGCTTGTCTTCTCATTACCGCGTTGACATGTCCGAGTAGCTTCATCCCACAAACTCGTTGGCTTTCAGCAAACTTTGTGAGGGATGTCCGTTCTTCTTGAAACATCGCTGGGTGACCTGGTCATTGACCTAGAGGTTGAGGCATGCCCGCGGACGTGCGAGAACTTTCTCAAGTTGTGCAAAGTGTACTATTATACGCTTCATGCATTCTTCAATGGTCCGTCAAATTTCTTACTATTTTTTCTCACTTCTAACTCGACTATGTATCAGTTACCAAAGACTTTCTCGCCCAGGCTGGAGATCCAACAGCTACCGGAACTGGTGGAGAATCTGCTCTGTCTTACATTGCATCGTCATCCAACCCACCTGTACCCAATGTGCCACGATACTTTGCTCCTGAGGTTGTGCCTCGCCTAAAACACGCAGCCCGTGGAACGGTGTCGATGGCTATTGCTCCTGGTGTAGAAGGTGGCTGTGGAAGCCAGTTTTTCATCACGCTAGCCGACAACATCGACTATTTGGATGGAAAGCACGCCGTCTTTGGTCACGTAGTGGAAGGACTGGAGACACTTGAACAGTTGAATGAAGTTTTCACCGACCAGGAAGGGCGGCCTATGAAGGATGTGCGTATACGGCATGTCGTGGTACTGGGTAAGAGTCTGCTACATCGCTCAGAGTATCAAAAAGTCTAACACTCTGTAGACGACCCCTTCCCCGATCCGCCGGGCCTTGTTGTCCCCGATGAAGAGCCCACAAAAGCACCTGACCTCACAGGTGTGAACGTCCGCATAGGTGAAGATGAAGATCCTCTCGAGGAGCTCCCAGAGGAAGAAGCCGAAAAACGAAGACGTGAACGTGCGGCGGCTGCAAGCGCTTTGACGCTCGAGATGGTTGGAGACCTTCCTTTTGCAAACGTCCGCCCGCCGGAAAACGTCCTGTTTGTGTGCAAATTGAACCCAGTAACGCGTGACGAAGATCTCGAATTAATCTTCTCACGATTCGGAGTCATCATGAGCTGCCAGATCATTCGGGACAAAAAGACCGGAGATTCTTTGCAATACGCGTTTATTGAGTTTGACAAACGAGAAGACGCAGAGCAGGTATGTGGTATTCCGATCCCCGTTACGCCAGTTTAACCCGTCCATCAGGCTTATTTCAAAATGCAAAACGTATTGGTAGATGATCGTCGTATATGGGTAGACTTGTAAGTACTCGATGCTCGCGATGAAAAAGCAGCCAACTCATGAAATGACTGTCTCAGCTCACAATCTGTGTCTCGGCTAAACACCCATTGGTCTAACAATCCCAAATTGGGTCGACGCAATAAGCGCGGAGACGACTCGTATGCGGGACGCGATGATTTGGAAGAGACGAGACGATACCGCGAGGAAGATACAGGAAGAGGCGGAGGTGGTTTCGGTATGGTTTTTGATCATGCGTCGCGAGCGCGGGAGGAACGGAGCAGGAGCCCTCCACGCAGAGACAGAGATAAGTATCGGAGATCCGAGGACAGAGACAGTGGGAGTGGGAGGAGAGATAGAGAGTCTCGGAGGGATGACGGACATAGGGATAAAGATAGACGACGGGATCGGGACCGTGACTATGATAGGCGGGACCGAGGCAGGGACAGGGGAGATAGAAGGCGGTATTGAGCAGGTGCTCAGCTTTCATGCCGCTTATTCGTGAGTCGGCTGCATTGGCTGACGTGAAAGGCATGAGTGTTAACAGCAATCGTAGAGTCATATGTCGCAATATTCTCCGTTTGTACCTACGAATCGTGCACTATTAAGCTTTCTTCCTTCACCTGTCGTGCTTCGTCGCTTGCGTGCTTCCGACAATCCGCCAAGACCGGACATTAATAGCAACTGGCCAACCTGATGACCCAGTTCTGAACGCTGCAACCTCGGTGTTGCTTGCTCTGGCGGCGGGAGAATTCTTGAGATGGGCTATAATTGTGAGTGAACAATCCGTATGTGAGCTAATTTTGAACGCGTTGGGAGGTATAAAACGGTGTACTTCCAGCATAGAGCTCGCCATCAGCAACACGCTTGACGTTTTTTGAACAAGATGAAGTTCGCAGCTGTGGCTCTCGCTCTGGTACCAAGTGTTTTCGGACATTGTAAGTCCCTTTTCCTGTTCGACGGCTTACTGTTGCTAATGCTATTGCCAGTTACTATGGTAAGCAGACTTGGAAGCTCAGCACTGAAAAGAAACCTTACGCAACGCGGTAACAGCAATATATGTGGGTGTCTGGCGTGGACCAAGCAAGTCGAGTTCTAGTTTCTAAACGAAGAAAAGTTCAATAACTCTTTGAACAGGGGCAAAACACGTACCTGCGTGTCCCTCCTAATAACAACCCTGTTACCGATGTAACGAGCACCGACATCCGATGTGAGTCGGCGTTCCTGGGTGCGAGGGTGTTGTGTTGACCATCCTATTAGGCAACGTCAACGGCTTGACGGGTAGTGCTACAGGTACCAAGCCCAACGTTGCGGCCGGTACCAATATCACACTCGAATGGCACCAACATGCGCAGCGAACTGGTGAAGATGCAATCTCTGGCGGACACAAGGGGCCGTATGTCGTGCTGTTACAGTTTTTCTCTCTTTTTCTAACATCTACGCAGTGTGCAAGTTTACATGGCCAAGGCTCCGTCTTCAGATGGATCCTTTGACGGCAGTGGTACCGTGTGGACCAAGGTCTACTCTTCTGGCCTTATCTCGGCCTCGTCACAGACATGGGCCACGGACATTGTACGTATGATGCCGCCGTCTCGGCCTGATAGCCAAGCTGACTGGATAAACTGTTGTGCTGCGGCCCACGCCATGCCGACCGGCTTGATAGGTGAATGCCAACAACGGGAAGCATTCGTTTATCATCCCCAAGAGCCTGCCGAGCGGCGACTATCTCATCCGGGGGGAAATCATCGCTCTGCATGTTGCCCAGTCCTACCCTGGTGTGAGTGCAATTGGTTCCGGAACGTCTGAAATAGATGAATGACGTTTGCCCCCCTTTTGTTTCTTATCCATAGGCGCAATTTTATATCGGGGTAAGTCGAGTTCTTGTGATATTGCGCTGTCCGACGTAATTGCTGATGGGCACGCTGTGGGTCATATAGTGTGCTCAAGTGACGGTGACGAACGGGGGTAGTGGGTCGCCCACTAAGATCGCCTTGCCAGGAGCGTACAAGGGCTCCGACCCGGGCATCACCGTCAACATTTACAACGGCCTCACGAGTTACACCGCCCCGGGTGGAGCCGTCTGGCAGGGCTAAGAGCGCAAGTAGACTCTGAGTGTATGCACGCTACTGCCCACGAATCAGATTCATGCAAATATTATTCATTGGTATCATGATGGGCATTCTAATACGAAAGAGAAGCAGCTCGGTGTGTGATTCTCCGGGCTCCATGCATTCGACTCGAGACTCGAGGTTGAGTTGGTAAAAATAGGCTGGGTCAATTTTGGGGCTCACTGCCAATGAGTGACCGTGTGATAGCGAGGTACAGTACGGTTGGGTTGAATCAGTACAGTACCAGGTACGCATATATCGTGTAAAGCGCCGGTCCAATTGGCTTCGAAGCTGCCGGTTATTTGCTGACGCACGAGGCGTCGGGCCAGACTACCCAGCCCGTGTGCGGCTTTAACTCGACAAAAAGCGACATGCTCCGTTGCCACAGGAGACAGCAGGCGCGAAAATTTGGCGTTGGATTGTTCAGACCAAGTTGCGTACACGCGGTGCGCAGTCGGTCTCGCATGATGTTGTGGAGCCGTACCAGTCCCGAACCAGGGCAATTCGCGACAGGAACACTACGTCATGGCGCTGATCAGCCGAGCAGGCTGGCTAGGGTATTCCGTAGCGCCGCGAGCAGTTGCCAGGAAACGGCTTTTGCGGACCTTGGTCGTCGGCCGGCGCCTCGACTCATGTGTCCAACGACGTCATCACCCAGTGCCCTGGGCCGTTTCTGATAGCCGTGGCGGCCAGAAGGGGGCTTGAGACGTCTACGGGCGTGAAAAGATCAGACAACATAGACTAAAGAAATGTGTACGTCAGGGTGTATGCGTCATGGGAGCCCGGCTGGGCAGCGTGGCGCTACAGGAACACTCACGTGGCTTCGCGTGGCCTGGAGCGGCTCCGCGATGACGACTGGTACCAAGCTGCCGGTCGATCCGGTCCCAGGGCGATCGCGAGGCAGCCTGGCCAGGACCACCGGAAGGCTTATATACGCTCAGGCCGGCTAGGGACCGTCCGTACCTCCTGCGCTCTGACAATGACTGACATGGTCAGCACCTCTTTTCTCCGTCTATATGCGTCTGCTCACGTTGCATACAGCTTGCCACCACCATCGACGCCGCCGCCGCCGCCGCCATGGTCAACGCGCCTTCTCCCGCCGACTCTACCGGCGACAACGCGCTCGTCTCCATTTCCACACGCTTCCACCTCGGCGAGCGCGACATGCAAGACGCCGACCTCGTGCTCTTGGCCACGGACAACGTGTTCTTCTATGCGCACCGCAACACTCTGCTTCGCGAGTCATCCAACCGCTTTGGCGGGCTCATTGGGGACAACACTGAAGACACGATGGAGGAGATTGACGTGAGCGAACCCATGGCAGGGCTTGACCTCGGCGCGCCTCCATCGTTATTGGTAGTGCCTTACCCCGCAGACGTCCTGAACGTGCTGTTGCATGTCATCTATGGTTTCCCCGTCCAGCGCTATCAGCCACCCGCGTCTGTCCTTCGTGCGGTCCTGCCCGCACTTCAAGTACTGGGGTACAACATCCACGCCTTTGTCACACCCCACTCTGAACTGTTCATCCTCTACGTCCAGGCTGCGGCCGCTGATCCTCTCCCAATGTATGCGCTTGCTGCTCAGTATGCGATCGAGCCGCTTGCGGTAACCATCAGCACTCTCACACTCTCGGGTCCTCTCAGCGACATTACTGACGAACTCGCTCAACAAATGGGGCCAATTTACCTCAAACGCCTCTTTTGTACGTTCTAATCACATTGGCCTTTCTTTATCACAACGCTAATCTGGCCCCTATCATTTTCAGTCCTTCATCTCGGTCGCACCGATGCACTCAAACGCCTCCTCCTTCCTCCGCCCGTCCCACATCTCCCAGCTCCGGGCGCAGATTGCGACCTCGATGCTCAAAAATCACTCGCCCGCGCATGGGCACTGGCGTGCGCATACGTTGTCGTTGATGGTCGGCCCGATAGTTTAGCGAGTTCGTTGGTCCCTCTCGGCGCACATCTGCGATGCACTCTCTGCCGGCGAAGCATGGAGGAGCGGGTCGCCGCGCTGGTAAATGGATGGAACGCAATCAAATGCACCATCTAGCTTGGTCTGGGATTGCTTCGGTGGTTCGTTTGGGTATACAAATTCGTATTCTTATCTCTTTCTGATTTTATATACGTCTATGAGTCTTCCTATCGGTTTCCTATCTTCCTACTCGTTTCCGTTCCCTATGTCTTACGTCGTCGCTCGCAAAAAAACACTGTATTCATACCCGTCCTTGGCTTTTTTTCTCTCTTGGTGGTTCACATACACGCACAATCATACCCTTTGTAACATCCATGTATTTCTTATTTTTTTTTTTGGTTACGTGAAACGGATAAATGCAGCTAGTAAATAGTTACGAGAACCATATGGTGGAGCAACAAAACGAATATGGCAGACGGAACCCACTCTGAAAAATGTGCTGGGGTATTCAGGCGTGAAAGGAAGGTCATAATATCGATCGTGATGGGATGCTATAGTGCAATACAGATGAAGCGCGGTGCGCATGCGCCCAGATCTCCGCTAAAGGGCGCGCTTCGAACGCTGAAATTTCAGATTCAGGTTGAAGTCGGGAAAATTATTACAGGCGAGTGAGTCTAGGCAATCGGATCGTGGCGCACGAACCTTGTTCGACACCTTTCAGCCCACGTCGGCGAGATAAGTGCACATGCCTTGGTTCACGCGGACAGTCTTGGTGATGTTGCGACCCATTGGTATGTACCAATAGCATTAGCTAGTACTACTCATACAGCACAATAACGTTACATGCGATCCAGCAATTATTATGCACCCACACGAATGAATAAACACAAAAGCACAAAACAGTGGTGAGCCCTCTATTCAGTCCTCGTCCCCAACGCCTTCCCATTGCTCCCATCCGATATGATACGAACAAGGCTTATGTCCTACACATCTTGCCCTGGGATCGTCAGCACGTACGAGTTCAGTGCCCCCACCTCTTAGTTGCACGCCCCACATCTGCACATTGCCGTCCTCGGTCACGTCGAGCCAATGCAGAGGTCCACAGGAGCCTTGCCCAGGTGGGTGGGGTGTGAGCTCATCGTCTGATGGCATTCCCTTGCCCTCTTCTTCGCTGACAAGTGGAACCGACGCTCCTTGTGGCTTGACTGGTTTCAGACTCAAGAACGGGTGATGTAGTGCAGCTTGAGCCGTAATTCGCTTTGTGGCGTCCAGGGCGAGGCATTGTTCGAGCAAGTTCAGTGCTTCATCAATGAGGGCCTTGTGTCGTTTGCGGTCCCCTTCGCTCGTATCGGCTGGAGGGTCATACAGGCTGGGATTCAACTTCTTGGCAAGTTCAGACCATCGCAAATTCGAGTCGAGGGCGGAAGGGATGTTGCACAGGAATGTGCGGTCTGTAGGGTAAATTTGGGTTAGTCTGTGAACGGAAAATTGGTGCCAACGTAAGTGGGAAATGCGGAGAATGCAGTGGAACAAGGAACAGCGTAGGAACGTCAGAAGCAGGACACCAAAGAGGCTTGAAATCACGCATCCACCCTTGGAGATGATGCACAAAGATTCCGGCCCGAGGACTGACCTCGAGTCGTCAAGAGCAGACTCATGGTCCGAGATCCAACGGAGTATCAAAACACGAGAAAAGGAAACAGTCTTGGGGCAAACAAATTCAAGAAAGTATACGCACTATGCAACCGCGCGCATCGTTCCATCCGATCCCGCCCTACAATCGCAGCTATTTCAGCTAGTGCTTCAGTGTCGTCATTCGAGTTGAACAGCGGGAATTTGCCGCTCAGAAACGCGAGTAGAATGATCCCCGCGGACCAAATATCCAATGCTGCACCATTTTGGTCGCGGTGATAACGCGACAGACGATCGGAGTAATGGTATATAACGAGAATGACGAGAGCGGGATGTGTCAGTCGAGGTTGCGGGACACATATGCGCTAGGCTTACGCACCAACTGTTTGCGACTCGCATTTGAAGAGTACTTCGGGGGCTCGGAAGCCCCTCGTACCTGCGCGGTTTGCTTTTACACGTGGTCTGACGTTGGAGGTTAGTTAGGGGTAAGTATAGACTCAAGGCTAACTCTGACCTGAGGTCATCGGTCTTGTAGCCAATATTGGAGCTCGGTCCGTCTGCTCGTTTGCGCACGCCTAGCATTTTCCGCTTTATGGTCTCTGCATCATGCACACTCTGCTTTAGACGCTGGCCGTGAGGGTGCTCCCTTGTAGGCGCCGAGTGCAAACATTGTGTGCGTTCTTGACTTTCCACACGCTGTTCAATCGCATTTTATTCAATACTAGGCGCACTTTGTATATGCGTATTTTACTTACCTGTGCGAGTCCAAAATCACATAAAACACCCCACCCAGTGCGGTCTGGGCCACCTTTCGGGTCGAACAAAAAGTTGGCTGGCTTCACGTCTCGATGAATGATGTCTCGTGCGTGCACGTCGCGTAGGGCGCGGAAGAGGTGACGAAAGTATGTTTGGAGGGCAGGAATAGGGAGCTCCTGAAAGTAGTCCTAGAGTGTATTATATAAGCATTCGAGTATCGATCAAAACAGTGGCCGCCTACTCGAAAATCCTCAGAGGGGTGATAGGGCATGACGCAGACCACCTGATCTTCATCTCGGAAAGCAGTGATCAGCTGGCTAACGTGACGGCACCCCCGAGTAGATTCCATAAGTTCAATTTCGTTTGCGATACGTTGAGGGGAAGAGGTGACATAGATGCGCTTAATTGCGACTAGGTATTTGCCTTTTGACTGAAAAGCAGGGGTATATTGCGAGGGAATCTTCGAGGACGGATAAGACTTGGAGGCTGCCAAGAGAGAATAGTCCGCATAGCCGGCAGAGGTATTCCATTCTTGGTTGTCGTATGCCATGAACCGGAGGTCAACGGCCTTGTAGACCGAGGAGAAAGTGCCTATGATGAACGTTAGCCAGGAGGCGCTCTTAAAGAAATAGCCACTCACCTTCGCCTAGGCGGTCCACCAGCTCATAGTGGCCTTCCAACCCTCGTACTCGTTGTCTGAGCTGTCGCATTTCGTTATTGATGTACGACTGTTCCATTTCGTCTTTCTCCAAGAGAGTAGTTGTCTCGTCTAACGAAGATTCGTTGACAATCTCGGCGATCTCTTGCTGTCGATGATCTTCTGCATTCAAATACTCCTCGTCATCTTCTCCTTCAGCGTCTTCATCTCCTACTTCGTCATCCGGTGTCCCAGCCTGATGCAAATACTGAATGGTAGTGTCACCCTCGCCAACGTCGTCCGAAACATAGAACGGGTTGCTGGTGGCCTGACAAGGTTCAACCATTTGAGGAAATACACTGATGCCCTCTGTCTTTGGGTCATCGTCGGCCTCGGACGTCTCACCGGTCCTTGCAGTCTCCACGAGCCCAGTGGAGTCAGCCACTGCGTCCAAGTCGTTCATGGCTGCATCCTCCTGGTCGAGTTCATCCTCTGCATCGGCATCTACGTCGACGTCCCCCGATGTTTCGTCGTCCGCATCGTTCCCTACCATCCGATGCATTCGCAGCTCGTCGCTACTCTCGTCTTCTCCTAATCCCCTACTTCTCCTTGCCTTGCGTGATCGAGGCTGAGGAGTAGCTCCAGCATAGACAGCACGAGCTACCTTTTTGCCTTTTCCGCTAGCGTTAAGTCTCGCTTGGCGAACATACGCGGCGTTTGCGGCGTCGGATGAGCCGACTTGGAGTGGGTTGGATGGGTGCTCGGAAAGTAGATGCGTGGATTGAGAACTAGGCATTCTATGGACAAGAGCCGCCATTGAGCTCTGGAGTGCTTCAAACAATGTCAGAGTTAGCTAGCAAGACAGGCGTTAGGGCTCACCAAGGTCGGGCTGGAAACTTGAGGCTTGGAGGCAATGTCAAACCCAAGAACAAATTTAACGTATAATTTACTTCTAGGGTTAGTAGGTATTTAAACATTAGGATCCCAGGTTATACGGCACCCTTCGTATACTTACTTTCTACCAAGAACTGAGTTGGGTCGGAACTCCGTACGCTGCAAGAATGTGTGCGGCGCGTTATTCCCAACTCCTCGCCCACTCACGTGACGCCGCGCATCAGGGATAAACCCTGAATGTACAGACAAGGATAAACAACTCTCAACCTTTCGCGACTTGACCATCTGGACTGGCTCGGATGCCCCATGTGACGCCTGCACCCTACAAGTTCTGTTTCCGATCCGTCGTGGAGATTATTTCAAACGATATATTTTCGATACTTCGTATTTTGCCGTCTTCCATGAGGGTTAGTCCCCATTTCCTCGCTTGGAGCATGTTTCTTGATCGGTATTGAGACGGGAGGCAGGCAAGACTATGACGCAATTGTGGATAAAATCTAGCGTCGATTGTATCATATCATGCCCCTTTTCTATGGCCTTGTGATGTGATATCACTCTTGCTACCGAAACATGCCTGATAGGGGGACTTGCATTGGTGGCCAATGCCCACAGGGAAGCGTCGCGTCGATCTGGTTAGGCTGGAAGATCAGGGGATAAGCATTATGAAGAGTGACTTCGCACCCTGTGAACGAGCTCCACATTGGACTACCTTACTATTCGGCACGCATGCAACTTTCCGAAGGTGAGCCTCGGGTCCGCTCCCCGAATAGTGTGCTTTGACAAACCTTACTATCTGTTAAAGACCAACTTGATGATTCGCGACACCAACGGTGTCCCCGTGTGTTACTTTTCGATTGTGCAAGCCTCCGCTAAGGCATACAGTTCTTTTCTACTGGGTCGTGCACCAAGGATAGCCTGCCAGTTCTACTACTGGATATCTCGGCGATGGCTGTTATTTATTAAACCTCACACACTTCACTATTTTATGGATTCTGGCAGCCCACTCGACTGCTCGCCCATGATGCCTCTTAAATTGCCCGACCAAGTTTTTTCATCTCCGTTATCCAGGATTGCTTTGTCCCCTGTCGCCAAAATTAGGGCCTGACAACATTTACTCCATGGTTTTTTACTATATATGGGCTCTCCTTGTCTCGCAGACAGCTCAAGGCTCTAGGAGCCTAATAGTTGACAATAGGCTGCATGAGATTGTGTAGTACCGTAACAGATCGGGAAGTCGGCCGAGACCGTGAAGTGGGCCACCTGCATTTTCTCAGGATTGGCTAATTGGTTTTGGCTCAAATTTTGCATGCGCATTGTACGCGTATACTTATATATACAAGTCGATCTTTGTAGCTTTTGATCATTGAACTGCCGAGAAATATCCCAATTATCTTCAGTTTATAGAATTGATCCAATCAAAAATTCGGTGATGCACTCGTAACTGGAGAAAAGGGTCGTATAAGTGGTTCAAACTGATATTTATAGAGTATAAAGAGGCTTCTATTCAATATAAAATGCTTGAGATACTCATATAACATAAATCTGTTACTAGAAAAGCAAAACCTTTTTGGATTGTTAGCGTTTCAGAACGCATCAACCTAGTTACTCTTCATCCGACAATTCTGACTTGGCAGACGAGAGCAAAAATGGGCCCTATGCAATCCTAAGTACACAGAATTGCTGTGATTAGGCTGCAGCTTACTTGAATTTCGTACTCCGAGTCCGTCTAGTTTGGTGGGTCATTTGGCGCTTGGCGGTGACCATGTCTTTGACCACAACTGCAAACACGAGCACGAGCACCACTACAACTTGTCCACACCCACGTCCCACCCTCAAGATGCGGGCCGCCGCTTTGCAAGGTTTCAAGCCTCCTCTGCTTCCTGTTTCCGCTCAAAATCTCCACCAATCGCAGCTCACAATCTCGGCTTCTTGGACTGGCGTTAGTAGCTGTTCGTGTTGGTGAGCTTCAATTCTATATTTAAGTCCATGAATACGCCCGCAAAACGTAGTTCGAGGCACGCCGTAATAAGCTGTGGCTTCTCGTTGGCTCATAACACCATGTTCAACAGCACGGGGCGCCTCAACCAATGACGTATCATCATAAAACCGACTCTTGTGTTTCTGGCATGCACTAGGAGTCGTTCTGAGTTTGTATAATACCAATAGTTCCAATAAGCGCACCGTTTAAGTATCATTTCAGTGGTGGGAACGCATATATCAGGGGCACAGCACTGAGAAGGTCACGTGGCCCGCTTCCCGGTGTTTGGTCAAAATCCCGAGCGTTTTTACAGGGGTAGTATTTCGTAAAGTAATTAAGCTACCAGCACCAAACTTTGCATACACAATGAATGCCATGTAATCTATAAGCACACCAAATTTTGAGTTCAAAGGCTCGCTACAGCCTGCAGGACTGGTCAATTACAAAATCCGGCCCGTTTCCCGGTGGCTTACGGTAAAAGAAAAACAGCCTTCAGAGAGCCCGGCTAGTGGCGGTCAAAAAATCCTATATCTACACTTCCATAACGATTGTTTCCTAGGCGCATCATTCATGTCTTCGAGTGGAATTATCCAAAGAGACTCGACGTGCCCACAGTCTGGCACCATTGGAAGATACTCTAGCAATTACTGCTTATCCCCAATGCTATCATACATAAACAAATACCCGCTCCCATTTTTTATTACTGCGTTCTGATACATCTCTAGTCCTCACCTGTGACAGGCCAAGGCCTGTGCTCCCTAGTTTAGCTAGGGGTATTTCTGGATGTCTATGCATGTAGTGGGAACTCTACCTGGAAAATGACGTTTGTATCCGAATTCAGCGCTCCTGGTTAGATTCCGACAGGCTTCTCAAGTAGCTGGTCTGGATTCTTGCCTATGTCTAACCATGCGATGGACTGCGCTCGTATTCGTGGAAGTTTCGAGCAGTGAATAGTTTCAGACATAAGAGTAAGTACTGCAGCAACGCCCAACAATTAACCCCATGTGTGAACAATGACCGTTTAGATATATGCTGTTCCTCGATCCACCCTTTTGCCTCTAAACCTTGTTTGACTCGGACTCCTTGTTGCACTTTTGCTTGGATCATGTGGTTCCGGTATAAAATACCAACCCGAATGGTCTTTCCGTTGCCCAGTATGATTTTTAGCCATGCCGACGATGGTGCATTACATTCAGTCAACCGCCAAAACCATCAGCTTTAAATCAATGCACTGCCACTGAGACTGCTATAAAAGAGCTCGTTCTGAGTTGGTATTTGTCCGCAATAAATAGGCAACTGCCTGTACTCGCACGCCCCGAGGTGAATGCACCCTATCTGTAAGTGAATCTAGACTTTCTGATAGCCGGGTAGAATTGTTCGGGCTCTCCAAGATTGGGGGGGAGGGGCTTAACGAGCGCGATGTATTCGTACCAAGTGTCAGTGCTGGTTTTGACCTATCGGAGAGCATACGTTATAGATTCTCGCCAGCTAACATGGAGGAATCCTCCCGACCCCACTTGTCTATTTTATGCGGGTCAACACCCATGTCCAACACAACCAAGTTTGTTTAGCTTAGTCCGTATCAATCACAGACGCCATCATAAAATCATAGCTTAGCCGTACCGAGACCAAAAGTATCTTGTGGGGAGAGTTTAACAGCAATCCCTTATGCTCTTCAACTCTTGATTGTTAACCGAGAAGTAAAGGCCCAAATCCAAGATGGGTTGCGTCCATTCATATAGGGATACAACATGCCGTTTTGTCTAGGAGAACATACATTTGTAAGACATTAAAAACGGCGTGAACTCACGCCCCTGGGTACGTCGGTAAACAATTTGATACAAGAAAAACAGTGCTTGTATCCTAATAAGGCTTGAACCTCCGAGTCGATTTGAGTTTTGCGACCTTCATCTTGTCCGCTTCGAACTTTTCGCGCAATTCCATAAACGCTACGTCCAAAGTTGTCAGACTCTTTCACAAATGCCAACTAAATTATTTCACCTTTTCTCTTCTTCTCCCTCTGCTCATGCGAATACAACCCCTCCAGATCCTTGGACTTGTCTCGTCCCTTTTTCTTCTTTTTCGCAGCGCCCAATTCGCCTCGCTTGGCCGCCATCTCAAACTGCTTACTCGCGACACCCACGCCGCCTCCGACGGTTTTACCATACGCCCCTCCTCTTGTGACGAGCTCGAAACCGTCTTCGTCGATGATCGGAACGCCTTTCTTATATTCGCTCGCTGCGGCGGCTCGTTTGACGGCTTGGTCATGGTCGAATCGGGCCATGTAGGCGTCTACGTGGGTTGAGACCGTGTCGAGTGCTGGTCGACAAGAGTTGTGTCGTTTGAGGTACATGGCAAGGCCGCGTGGCTCGGCGGATGTGTCTGCTGGTGGCCATGTGGGCGGGGAAGATGGAAGAGTGAGTGCGCGGGAGAGGGAAGACGGGTCGAGAAAGATGATATGTGCTGTTCGGCCAGAGCGCTCGACTGTTCGGAGTGTTGTGTCGATCAGAGGAGTTGGTTTGGGCGGAGGTAGTGCAGACTTTTGTTTGGATTTTGACTTGGATTTGGAGGTGCTGGTTTCTGGTCCAGGTTCCTCGTCCTCTTCGCTTTCGGCTTCGATTATTTGCTCATCCTCGTCTTCGTCCTCCTCGGGGTCTGAGCGAGATTGGTTGCCAAAAGTGACTCGTTCGACAGTGCCAGCATATTTGAATAGTGAAATTAAATCTCGCGCAGTTGCATCACAGGGAACGTTGACGAGGAACAGAGTCCTGTCGTCCGCGTCTGAAGCATTCTTGGCTCCAGATTGGTTTCGACGAATGTACAAAAAGTGCTGGACCGAGCTCCCCTGTAGTTGTAATGGAAAGACAGTAAACCCGTTTAGAGTCAGAGGTGCAGACTTGGGCATGGCAAGTTGTAAGAGGTGATCCTGTGGCTGTGTCAAATTTTGAGAGACAGATGATTACGTGAGGAAGGAGTCAATAGGAATAACGCTGGGGGATCGCCGCTGCTCAGAAATAATCATAGAATTAGATCAACGCCAGAAGGGTACAATAGAATGTCGCCAAATGAAACGATACACAGAGCGCCCAACGCACCGACGCAACATAGGGGGATCTACCCCGGTGTTCTGCGCCCGATTCGAAACATTCCAGGCGCTCGTGATGTTCGGCGTGGAACAGTGCAACCCGAGTAACGCGGCAGTGCCGTGACTTCGAGTAACTGCACTGCATAGCATATGTACTGGTCTTACAATAAAACACTAATTAGGACAGACTGGTTAGTGGCCGGTAGAAGCTGCGATGGGAGATGCGGGGAGGGGTGACAATGGGCAGATGAGACACAGCAGAGTGACCGGGGTGTGACGGGTGTCAGGGGTGGCTGAGCGGGCGTGGTGTGTGAAGCGGACCATAACCAGCGCTGGGCTGCGACTGCCATTGCCTCTGCCAACATCACGCCCGCCACCGTGGACCGAAACTCGCCGTCGCTGAGTGGCCAGTTCTCGCGCATCGCGATCCGAGCCAGCCCCGAGGTGAGCATCTCCAACCCACTCCCGACCACCACCGACCCCTATCCAGCCAGAACCCCACTCGCTCCAGCCCACTCCGCCCGCCTCTGCCATGCGTAGCCCGCCTCAGCCCTCGCTGGTCCTCGCACCAGCGCGCCATACGACAGTGTACGTACCCTCCTCGGCGCTGCGCTCGCGCTAACTCGCTCCAGTGTCACCACCACCACGACAACGACAACGACCTACCAGCCCATTCCCCTGCCCGCGCTCCCTCCAGCTCCACCCTCGCCAAAAGACCCAAAGCTCTACCCACTCCTCCATGCCCCCGTCCCGTCTCACCTCCGCCAGTTTCCCCTGACGTTCCCCAACGGCACCCGCGCACTCTTCAAGGACCCGGTGTTTGAGCAGGATGGCGAAGCGCGTCGTGCTCGCCAAGGCACATACGACGAGGAGCGCATCGGCGGGCAGGGCTGGGAGATGCTCCGCCCCGCCGACCGTGTCCCGCTCAAAGGCAAGGGCAAGGCGCGTGAAGACGTCATCAACCTCGCCGAGGCCGTCGACCGCTACCAGCTCGGCCGCCAGAAACGAGTGCACGAGAGCGACAATGACATGGAGGGCGTCGAGATGGCTCACTCGGTCTCCCAGACATCCATCCCAGATCTCTCGTCCATGGGTCTTGTCAACTCGCCCCCGCCCCGCAAAAAGGCACGTGCAAGCACCATCCCAATCTCGATCCCGACGCCCATCCCAACGACCCAGTCACTCATCGCACCCCCGTCGCCCCTGCCTTCGCCCTCGGGGTCACCGTCGGTAACCCCGGTCCAGCTAGCGCCCCCGACACCGCCCATCCAGGCTGACCTCGCGCTCACCACGCTCCTTGCGCTCCCTCAATTGGTCTCCCACTTCTCGGCGCTCCCTCCCAATTTGCAATCTCATCTCCTTCTCCAGCTCCTCCGTCGCTCTACCCTACCTGTCCTGCGTAACATTCATTCGATCCTCACACCGACTCTTGCGCGCGACTTTCTTACTCTGTTGCCTCCCGAACTTACCGCTCAAATTCTCGCACATCTCCCACCTTCTGCGCTTTTCGCGGCTGCCAGGGTGTCACGCGCATGGCGCCAGCTGATTGATCAAGACATGACCCTCTGGAGGGCGCTTCTCAAGGGAACCCGGACGTGGTTCGGCGGTCCGTCAGAGCTCGCATATCTGTCCCGTACACTTGCTATTCGTAATCGAAACCCAAGCTTGTTTGTAGGGCCCCAACCCCACCCATTCAAACTATTGTACCGTCGGCGAGAGCAAACCCGACGCAACTGGCTGCATAACCAGCCAAGACGCTTGACTTTTGCCGCGCACGGCTCCAGCGTCGTAACGTGCCTACTCTTCTCCCGCAACCGAATCATCTCTGCTTCCGACGACCATCAGATCCATGTCTATTCACCGGTGACGGGTGAGCTCCTGCTGCGCCTTGAAGGGCACGAAGGAGGTGTTTGGGCCCTCGCCGTTAGTCCGAACTCCCCCTCGGCCCCTGGAGCGCGAGATTGCCTTGTCTCAGGCTCAACCGATCGGACTGTGCGCATCTGGGACCTTGAAAACGGAAAATGTACGCATGTGTTTGGGGGGCACACATCAACCGTACGATGCTTGGCGATCGTGAAGCCGATGTGGGTGGACGTCAACGGACGAAAAGAAAAGTGGCCCAAACGCACCTTGATCGTCACCGGAAGTCGAGACCACACGCTGCGAGTATGGAAACTGCCCAGACAAGGCGATCCCGAGTATCGGTGCCTAGGCGCGGACGGAGAGGATGTCGATCCTGCAGAGGTACGCATATTACTGTATATAATTAGTGCTGGGTTGACGCATGTTTGGTTGACAGGAGGATGTGGGGCGAAATCCTTACCATGTTCGGCTGCTCGCTGGACACACGCATGCAGTGCGAGCTCTCGCAGCTCACGGCCGCACTCTAATTTCTGGCAGCTATGACACAACTGTCCGCGTCTGGGACATCATCACCGGTGAATGTAAATGGACCTTGGATGGGCATTCACAAAAAGGTATGTCCTCGGTGCCTGGCATATGCTCGGAGTTTGTTAATCCCGCGTGCGTAGTCTACAGTGTAGTGCTCGACCCCCAACGCAACCAAGCAATGTCGGGGTCTATGGATGGGACTGTTCGCATTTGGTCATTGGCGACTGGCCAAGCTCTTCACACGCTCACCGGGCACTCGTCCCTGGTCGGCCTACTCGGTCTATCGCCCACCCATCTCGTCTCTGCGGCGGCCGACTCGACACTGCGGATCTGGGACCCTGCGACTGGTCATTTGCAGCACACCCTGTCGGCGCATACGGGAGCCATCACATGCTTCCAGCACGACGAATTCAAGGTGCTGAGTGGATCTGATGGCACACTGAAGATGTGGGATGTTCGGGAAGGGAGTGTGGTACGCGACTTGCTCACCGGAATCACGGGCGTGTGGCAGGTGGTGTTTGAGGGCAGGTGGTGTGTGGCTGCGAGCAACCGTCAGGAACAGACGTACCTGGATGTGTGGGACTTTGGTGGCGAGGAGATGGACAACGAGCTAGAAGCCGAGGAGGGTGACTGGATGGAAGCCAGCGAGGATGAGAGCGATCAGGACGACGCTGATGATGACATTGATGTTGTGGATGAAGAGGGCGACCTGGAACTCCGAGATGAAGAGGACGAAGAAGATGATGAGGAAGATGACGGGGCGCACGATCCGACTCGGTATCGACAGGGAGGATCATCGCTGCAGCACCGCGCTCCTGGCTATGGTCCTCAACGTCGATTCCTCTCAGGGGGATTGTCAGCCTCCGGTAGCACGCGGAGTGGAATCGGTCTAGGCATGCTAGGGTTTAATATGGCCGGCGCTGCGGGCTCGTCGAGCGCACCACCGCTTCCTATGATGCAGGACCAGACTCCTACCCGGCCGCGCATTAATCGCGGTGCGCGAGCGTCGGGATCGAATTCATCCCGACCATATTAATCGTCATCGTACGTCATGAGCAGCGCCTCATCGCGTCGTTTTGTGTTTATTGTGCTGTCTTTCTGTTTCATTCCGTTTTGGATCTGTAGCTTTGATTGACATTTCTGCCCGGTGTGCGTTGGACTGCGGGAGGCAGTCCCGTGATAGGTTAAGTGATAATGACGTGGCGAGAGTAAATTCCCTCATCTGTAATCCTTGCTCAATATCCATTTTGGCTACATCCGCGTCGTCTGTCTGTTATCCTCACGCCTATGGTCGAGCGAATTGGGTCCGGGGCGCCCAAACACCGGATGATGCTCACCACGTGTGGCTATCACTCTGCTTTCTCTCAGGATCCATCGATTGAAATGGAATCCCCTAAGAGCTCCACAGCCATCGAGGCGATTTTCTGCCTTGGCCGAGGTAAATGCATCCCGGTCGCGGGAGGCGGGTGCGCGCTGTGCTTGCGCGGCAATGGTCGGGCAGCTCATACTTCTATATAAACACTGGCCCACGCCCTCCGGGAACGGTGTAACCGGCTTTCTCTTGTCTTGTCTTTCACACTCTCGTTCGATAAGTATTATCTGTCTGTTTATTGTCCTATAGCCAACTCGGAGACACAAGACACAATGTCCGGCACAAACACGTGGTCCACTCCGTCTGATAACGGGCGCTACTACTACCAATACACTGATCACCAGCACCATCATTACCAACAACTACAACCACAAACGCCATCCATTTCAACCCCTACCGAATCCTCACCTATAAGCCCACAACAACTTGTGGATTGGTTTGGCAATTCGTCAGCTGAGCAGCCATATGTGGGCCATCAAGCTTATGGCAGCCACGGCGCCTATGTCGAAGAGCCTGAAGAGGTCGACTACGAGATCGAACAGGATCAGGAGGAGGATGTAGAGGCTCAAAGCGCTAAACGCGAGGCCAGCGAGGCTGAAGACTCCGAGACGGCTTCCCCTGCTCCCAAAAGTAAACGTAGGAGGCGCACTGGGGAAGATGGAGATAGGAAGATCAGAAGTTCTAGGTAGGCGCTGGATTCATTCAGTAGCTGGTTATATGCGGTATGCTCAATGGCATTGCACAGAGCTTGTCTCGTCTGTCGCAAGTTCAAGGCCAAGTGTATGCCCGGACCTAGCGGACGCGAGCCGGACGAAGAGTCGCCGTGCAGTCGATGCTCAGCCATCGGCCATTCGTGCGAATTCACGGTCAGCCTCCGGGGCAAGTACCCGACCAAGTGAGTTTACATACAAGATAGCCGTATGATAACCGCTAATATTTTTGTCTTTCCGCTCCGCAGGAAGTTTGCTCGACTTCAGAAGCAAGTCGAACATATGGAACACATCAACCGGCTGTTGGACGAGGCTCTCCGAGCTCGGTATCGGTCCCGTTCACGGCCCCACTACACTCACTACCTCATCTGAATGCGCAACATTCCTTTTTCATCTCGCTCCTTACGACATTTTTTCTTGGGTATTGTGGGGTATTTATATATGCTTGCGATGTGTAATTATTCGCGCTGTCCTTTGTTCGGGTTTTCGTTTTCAAGACTTTCGTTCATTGTGTTATATATTCATCGTCTTTCGTTGATTTCTGTGTTTATATTGGACATAGCCATTCGTATTGTGTATTTACAGAAGAATATATCTGCACCCTGTAGTCGAGTTGACTTGCATACAGGGTGGTGTCGCCGTGCTGACTTTTGGAGGGCTTGATGGTGAGATCTCGCTCCGCGCAGTTTCCAGCCCCATGCCCGCACTTGGGCCTGTTCAGGTGACTCCAAGCCTAGCACCGGCCCAATTGGTGCATGGGGTGGTTGAAGCTTTCTTATGTTGGTACGAGTAAATCTGGCGTATATATTTGTTCGTTACCTTCAATCACCTGCCCGGCACCAACCTTGACTCCCCTTACGACTGTGACTCGAGCTGACTTCTTCTCTGAATAAGTTATGAATGCCCTGAACTTTCCTGAATACTTTTATCCGAACGGGTGTTCCAAGCGCCACTTCTTCTTGGACGGCGATTTATTCATCAAAGCCAAAGATGGCTTTTTTCTCGTTCATAAAAGTAGGCGTCTGTCCGTCTGTGAATGATAAAAATGCTAAGGATTGAAAAAGGTGTAGTTTGCCCGTTAATAAAGCAAGTTTCGGACGCAGTTGGTTCAGCTGTTCAAGAAGCCTGCGGGCCAGTAGTACTGAACTCCAGCCCGTGCTTCCTGGAGTTGCTACTTGAGGCTATTTATAAAAAGCCGTAAGCCCTCGGTCTCACGCATCATTTATCCAGGCTTATGCTGGGATGCAACCCCGACAGATGGTTTTATCCACCCAGTCTCAGGCACTGCTTGGTGTTATTTGCAGCATCTCGAGTGTTTCGAGCGCCCGTTATTTCAGGACTTTGTAGGCGTTATTTGCTAGATCATCTTCCAACATCGTTCGAGCACTTCGACTTGGTTGAACAATATCGAGAAGATGCTCAGGTTACTGCTACTGTGCTTTCGCTTTGCACGTCCTTCCAGATCACACCACCTTTACCTTGGGCGTTTTATGCGTTTTACGTTCACCTGAACCGAGCGCAACCCCCAGCCAATTCTGCTCTAGTAGCTCCTGCCATGATTGGACTAGCCAAGATTCATAGAGAAAAACTCAAGGAGATATACAAGATTGGAGTTTCAGTCGTTCCGCGCTGGAATAAAAGTATGGTTGCGTTCTACGAAGGCGATTGTATCGACAAAACAAACTCCCTGGGCGATTGTCTTCGTAGAGAGAACCATAGGGTACCTGAACAGTATATGCTCGCTCTAGAAGATATTTGTGATCCCATAGGAGCCATGTTTATCGTTTTGGACACTAGCGAAGCCGAGGAACTTTGCAAGTCGTGCAAGACTATTCTGCGAGACGACGTAGTCAAGTTTATGCGCAACACATATCTCAGCTTATGCAATGCAATCAACATAATCGAATCTAGGCGATGAAGTAGTATACTATTGATCGTTCTAAGCGGATTTCTTTATCACTTATCGCTATATATTGTTCATATCATCTACATTATTGAACACTGTGCTCGTACGAGTTAGCTGGAAGATCACTGGTATTCGGTTCTTGAGCAGCAAACGTAATGCGCGAAGACTCTTATCAAATCCAATATATACAAGAGTAAAGCTCGTAATTTATTTCTCCAACAGCCTGACACACCATGGAGAACCAGAATGTGCCGCCTCAGCGCCTACCTGGCCTTCGCTACTTCTTTGTTCCTGCCGCCCGCCATTCATTGTCATTCATCTTACGGACCGCCATATCTCGCCAAATCCTTGGGACAAAATCTTCATATTTGGATCGTCTCTCTGCCATTCAGATATCTATCTAAAATCTGCCATGGTTTCTGTCGCTCTCAATTGGGTCTTTGAGAGATTTCTGTCACGATCTCCTAAATGCATAGTCTTAAAAAGATAATCGAGCGACTTGTGGCTGATTGCTCCCGGTTTCGGCGTCCTTCGCTCGCGCACCATTCCGGTTAGTCGTTAAAGCCTCGTTAAAATCACTTGTATCTTATACATCTGGAATCTCATCAGAGGTTATTTGACTTAAAATGTCTGCACGGCCCAAACCAACGGAAAACGATTACCCAAAAACCGCATTCTTTGCTGTTCATCGTGGCAATAAGGCATGCGTCTGTTCTACCTAGTAAGTCACAGCCCCTTAGGATGTTTGATCTACACGACAGAAACACTTTGATACAGTGGGAAGCTTATGAGCAACATCGCGGACTCCAAATCTCCTATATGGGAAGCGTTTGATAACAGGTCGCACGCAGAACACTTCGTCAAGACGGGAAGGATCCCAAGCGGCGCAGCTCCTATCAAACCAGGCGCGCATATTATGCCCAGCAACAGGCATCGGTCGAGTCATAAAGGGATTTCGGGCAACGGTCTTCCCAATGTTACAAAACTTGGTTCAGGGGCTAGAGCCACTCGATCTGGATTAGCCCCGGAAGTGTATGGTATTGCTCCCAGGCTTACACTCACCGAATCCACCTCAGTGCCCAGCCGTTCAGCTTTTTGTGTCGGTCGACCCACAACTAGCAGGGTCGCCCGGTCCGTTTGCGACGCGGTGACTGTTGTGGAGCCAAGTCATGAATTCTCTCCGCTAATCGAGACACAAGGTCCATCGGTGTTGCCGACAAATACGACGGCTAGTGCTACGGCTGCACCCAGAGTTGATGAGAAGACTGAGGTATGGACTGGTGGGTTTTGCTCGGAGAATCATCGTGCACCAGCCGCTTATGGTGTATATTTTGGTGATGATGACCCACGGTGAGTTCCGGATTTCGCTGCAGTCAGAGGTTGTAATAAACCTGTTGAGCCCAGCAATGAGGTTGGACGTGTGTCAGGGATACAAACTCTCCACCGAAGCAAACTACTCGTGAGCAAAGTAACTATAACCTTGAGGGTTCATCCTGATTCACTATAGGGTGTGATTCGTGCGCTTGAAATAGTAGACAAAACCGTCTCTAATCTGACTGTCTATATCGATTTGGAATACGTGATTAAATCATGTTAGCCTAAATATTTTCTCTTATTATTTGGGTTTAACGCAGTACAACAGGCACGGTGTGGCTACCCGGCTGGATAGAGCGAGGGGGGCAAACTGTGGAGGGCAAACCTGTCGCCAACTACTTGATGATTCGATATCTGGGGGCACTAGTGCAACGCTGGGGTGGTATGTATATTCCAGGATCATCCATGGAACAGTACCTCATTAGATTTTGTTCAGACAAACTCAGTTTGGTAAACGTTCAACATAAATCTGGTCACAAAAACACCGTGATAGCAAACAGCCTAGCAAAAGAGGCCGCAACCTTTATAACTGCTATCCCCTCGGAAGTTGACTGGACAGAGAAGCGGTGTTCTTTAGAGCATAGACTGCCCCGAGTAAAAAACGTGAGCAATAGGACCGCCTTTATTTTCGTAGCCCTGACAGACTCTGTGACCTCAAGAACCTTCCTGTTGTAAAAGGGAGCATCGCAAGCGTACTAAGAGTTACCTTGACTCGAGCCGTGATGCTCGACTCGGAGGACGAGTACAAAGATTACGATAAGGTTGAACTCCACGATATTGACGAATCTCAGTGGTCTCCTTGCACCCGGCCAGACACGGTATCGCACCTTGTGGCATATCAAGAAAAGCGCAGGCGGGAGCCAATATCGGAGCCTGAAAACGAGCTTGACTATAGTGAAGTTGAACGCAAAGCTAAAATAAAGGAGGGGAAGAAGCGGTGCGTTACGTGCCCAGACTGTGATCATGAGTTTGGTGTATAATGGGATGATGGCTTTCTTTTTGACATAACCCAATTAATATTCACATTGACGATTCATGTTTTGGTTTCTGAGCCCAAGCCATCCTGTTTGGTCCTCTTTCAATGAAATTATCCGCTGTATGCGCTGCAAATGATCATCTATGTGGCCTGACTCAGATGCGTCACAAAATGTTCGAACGATCAAAACTCGCCCTTTTCGTGCCATAGAGTAGTTTGTTCCAACCCATGATGTATTTCCCAAGCGTTTAGAGCCAGATATGGTAATATTGGTCAATCCTTCTTTTTTTGGCGACTCTCCTTCTCGGCCCACTAAACTCTCGGATAGGATGTACTATTTCAATTTAGTACAAAAAGGTCTCATGTACCATATCGCCCTAGCCAATGATCCATTTCACTATGAGACATCGCGAAAGCTTACTCTTGACGGACCCTCACGACTACGAGGCCCTAGCATTCCAAAAAGTTTACAAGGAGCGCGCTTCTGGTCTTAAACTACTTGACGAACGTCTCAGAGGGTCGGGACTCGTCTCTTGTGATTCGAGCCTGCGAGGTCAATAACGTAGCGAACCCAATTCTTTAGGTGCTTACGTATATTCAGTGTCCAAAGAGCGTTGCCAGGAAGAAGGCTCGGGATTGACCCCGCCCACACGAAAGGGATCACCCAATCCTGTCCCCAACAGCTAAACGCCATTGTTCTGGCTATCGATGTTTGGAGCCGCCGGATGGCTACCTTCTGCTCAGCTGGGTGTGTCTACCGGACTGATCCTGCTGAGTATGACTAGGACTCCAATGGTAACTGTCAGAGGCGTACGTTGACCGAGAACGAGGTGTTTGATCCACTGGGGCACATGTTGGAAGCCCCGCGAGCCGACCCTTTGCGACACCATACAAGACGTGCTTCGGGGTACGTTTGCAATCATTTGCAAAGCTATCGGTATGCCAGAGGCCGAATGGGCTGCAATTTGGGCATTTGTCTGTTATGCTCTATTTTCCCGACTACCTTCTACGCTATTAATATCACTCGTTTTGGCTTCTGAGGATATAGTATTTCCTTCTGCTGAGATCATATCATAGTCCTGGCTAGGGCTACTGCATCACAATGATATTTACCTCTTCTTGACTCGGTCACCGGCTTGTTTAGATCCACTTTTCCCACCAGGGTATCCTTGCAGGCTGTACCAAACTCTAGCAACTGGCAAATCCACGCCGTATTTTTGCCCCAGGTGTAGTACCCCGGTGTCCGGAACCCCTCTAAAACAAACAACACCGACCCCGCTTAGTTTGGCGTCCAGCCGAGTCAGAGTCCTGACAATGCCAAAACAAATACTGACAGGACGTATATATTGTGGATGAAGTGCAACCGATGTAGGCGAACAGCTGGTTGGATAAATGCATGAAGCCCTTCGAGTCAAACCTTGTCATCATGCTGGCGCCCTATCGAGCCGTCAATCGCCGCAAAAATGGCGTTGAAATGTGCTGGTGGACAGCAACTGATATCGCTGTCACTCGGACAGAATGGTGATCATTGTCTTTTGTTTGTGAATTTACTGGAGACCGTCACGTGAACCGCGTCAGCTTTGTCTCGTTATCGCATTCCAGCGCACCACCAACTGACTGAACGAGCAAGCGAGTCCACAACCAAGTGAATCAAGCCCTTGGGGGCTTGATACGAGCGCATTACCGGGTCGGGGAGAGCACCACGAGGCTACAAGGGAAGTCGTTGCTACGCCAGGCAGCGCAAAAGGCAAGAGAACCTACGATTGCTCAGTCAAAGCCTCGTGTATGCGCATCTTCGAGCGTTGGAGCGCGAGACTCTGCTCCATCGTGCGACCGTCGCAATCAGCGGGCACGCCTCGCTCAAAGATACCGATGGTTGTCCCATGGACATACATACGGCCAAGTGGATTGCGTTTGGAAGCAGTGTCAATCGAGGTTATTTTTGTCGCGTGGATTACAGGGCGATGTGTATGTGCGGACTTCAATCTTTCGAATAGCTAAATGTGGGATATCCGGGCCGGTGGGAGCGCCCGTGGATTCTCGCCCTCGGTCTAACAATGTCAAATCAAACGTATTTTTTCCGTCGATCTCGACGTTATCGGTCAGGTCGGAGATGCTAATATTGGTATTTGATCGGCTTGGCGTACGGGCTAAAACGGGGGACTTGTGCGGTGTCTGTTGTGTATTTGTGACGTAAAAAAGTATTGAAAATAATTATAGAGAGACGCGAGGCCTGCGTGCAGAGCGCTCATATAATTGTACCGAGTCGAAGCAGGTCGTATGATATTCTTGATGACAAAAGGGCCCCTTATCGTCGTCAGAGTTTCGTAAACAACGCGAGCAAGCCTTGCCGAGGATCAACGATATTGCCGTCCGCCCACGCTCGAGTCTGGCGGGTTCATGTCCGTCGTCGACAAAGTGGGTGTGTGGGCTGCGAGTGAAATGCCTGAAAATCCGAACGGCGCCGCACAGCCTGTGTTGGCACAAAAATAGCTTGGGCTGGGCGACCTGAAGCGCCGCGGTTAATGTTCGATCATGCGGAATGGGGAGGGAACTCTGTGTGCTGATTGGTAGATGTCCGGACAGAAGCGTGCAGAAGCGATGCACGTCGATACTCGGCACAGACGGCAGACGCAGGGGACCCTGCAGCTGCCAGGCTTTAGAGCACGGGCGGCGTCGACGGGGGGTCATTCATTCCCTTGTCTCTCTTTCGTCGCACTCGTGCACAATTTGCGTTCGGCACTTAGTTACTCGGACAAGTGCTATTTCGGTTGGGACCCTTGGCCATTCAAATACCCGTCAGGCCCCTGTTCAGTCGAGTCGGTGTTCCAAATATAAATCCTTGGCCTGCTCGAGCTAATCGCCAAGCGAACCTCCCCCCTCGCTCAGTTCACGCGTCCGCCATGTACGGTCTCACTGCTGTTCTCGCGCTTCTTGCCGCAGCCCCGGCCGCTCTTGCCCACCCTCTCGACCACGCACACGTCGAGAAGCGCTCGCTTGGCGCGCGTTGGTACCATGACGCAGACCATCCCGCCCACCGTCTTTTTGCGCGCCAAAACAGCAATGACTCGTATCCTGCAGTCGGTTCTCCTGGTAGGCGCTCCTAATTTGCTCACGTACGCGCCTCGCTTACGCTTATCTGTCAGCGTGGTCGCAAAAGTACCCGTCTGGCAAGCTCTCCACCGCTGGCATTCCTACCGGATGGATCGACGTCTTGAACAAGGCCGTCTCCGATGGCAAGATTCCCAGCAACTGCCCGGTCTCGACCATGGCCGGTGGAGGTGCGCCTTCCTACAAGAACGGCACCAAGAACATGGATCCCGGCAAGCAGCCCATCTGCTCTAGCTCCTCGCAATGTCAGGGTGATGGCCAGATCTACGACGTACCGGACGGTATTGTTGCGATATCATTCGATGATGGTCCTCTGCCTGTACGTTTTTTCATGATTTCAGCCCGTTCATCCTGCTGACCGTTCAATTTCAGCCTGCCATGAAGTTACAGCAATTCCTGCGTCAGAACAACCAGAAAGTTACACACTTTTACATTGGTACGCTTTTCGCCAATCTCATTCGTTTCAATCAATTAATTTCAATTTACCATAGGACAAAACATTCTTGACAATCCAAACGTTTTCTTGGACGCATTCAACGTCAGCGGCGATGACATTGCCGTTCACACTTGGACGCACCCGTACATGACTACTTTGAGCAACGAGCTTGTTGTTGCAGAGCTTGGGTGGACCATGCAGATCATCCACGACTCGACTGGTGGCCGCTTGCCTCGTTTCTGGCGTCCCCCGTACGGTGACTCTGATAACCGTGTTCGTGCCATTGCTAGGGTAAGCCGCCGTGTTTATGCATGCTGTTCTTGTCTTACTGGTTATTACAGGAAGTGTTTGGTCTCACGACCGTCATCTGGAACGCAGACACCAACGATTGGGCTATTACCGAGGGCACTCAGACTGTTGCTGGTGCGACCAAGGTCCTCCAGAAGGCTTACACTGGACCCAAGTCGCCTGGTCTGTGCATTCTTGAACATGAGCTTTCCACGCAATCCGTCTCAGTCTTTATCAACAACTATGACCTCATCGCTCAAAACGGCTGGACGCCCAAGACCATCGCCGATTCAGTCGGTCAGCCATGGTACCTCAATGCTGCAGACGATAAGAGCGCTGTCACTCCTCTTGATGTTGCTCAGCCTATCCCGAATGGTGCTGCTACCGGGGGCTTTGGCAACTCGACAGCGAGTGGGACCGGGTCTGGAACTGCGACCGGCACCGCGGCATCGTCGAGCTCGACTGCCGGTTCCAAGTCGGGCGCGCTTTCCTTTGATCTTGTACAATCAGCGTGGTTCGCGTCCGCCGCGCTTGTCCCTGTTGCGTTTGCCTTGTTCTAATGTTCTGACTTTCATGACTGCCAGTGACTTTTTCATGCCTTGCTGACACTGCTCTGCTTGAACATTCATTTGACGTGTTGTCATATTATTTATCACGTTTGTTGTGCTGTTGTGGGCGATTTTGGACATTGTTTCTTGTCTCATTTATGTTTCATTGTTTAATGTGTCAGGTAGTCGTTACTGTTTCAAAATACCAGGCGATCCAGTCATTCATTCATTCCAACGTGTGAGCGCGGTCGCTTGGGTCGTCGGGGCGAGTCGGAATAGGCTCTTGGCGACGGGCCTGAGTTATTTTTACTTGCCGTAAAACGGCTGCTGGTTGTCGTGTATCAGTCCGTGTTGATCGCATTTTACGCTTAAGGTGGGATTGAATTGGCGGATCAATCCCGCATTTACTCGATTTCGCCACGTCGCGTCTTGGTTTGTTTAGTTTCGTTCACCGTCGATAATCGCACATCCCTGCGACTTTACTAGAGAAAACATCCAGCCCGTGTTGTATATGATTCACTGACCCGATATATTTGTTGCGCGAAACATTCAGTGCGATGGGATACATAATCGAGGTGCATACAATCTTCAACTATTGCATAGTCCATATTGCTAGGTGAACACGGCCTCGGCCTGGATCACCGACGTTTAATAAACGTGCCGCGTCCTTCGCTGTAGCCTTGCATTCGCGGGCGCAGATGCAAGCCGTTGCACGTGGATGGCGTCGGCAACGTGCTCGGTCTTGTCGGCAGCTTTCGGCTGAGAGACTACTGCCCGAGCGGACAGCGCTAGTATTCCAACCGGTCTATGAGATATATGTCGTTTGGGCGGTTGTATGCGCGTATAAAAGGTGCAAGATGGAGGCATAGTACAGACATCAGCTCTTGATTCGCTCTTACACTCATAGCTGCCTTTTGCCCTTTTTTCTCTCAACTTCAACTTCAGTATGATGTTCAACAAGTTTGCCGCTGTTGCCTCTGCCCTCGTTGGTGCTGGCTCGATGCTCACGGGTGTGGCAGCTCTGCCTACCAATGTCACCGAGATTGCCGCTCGTTCCATTAACCCTGCTGGAACTCACACCGGCCAGGTATGTGGTTCTGCATTACATCCAGCTCAAATTAACACTGACATCCTGTCCTTCAGTTGACTTACTGTATGCATTTGTTCTTAATAGGCCCTAAGTAGTCTGACCTCCTAATTTCTTTACAGTCTCAATCGGTCTTGGCGCTTGCGGTTGGACAAACGTGAGCATCCAGTGTTTGCTCCATCGTTACTGTGCCTAACAAGTATATATCATATAGTCTGACAGCGAGTGGGTCGCCGCTATCTCCCACGAGCTCTTCGACAACTGGCCAGGCTATGCCGGAGGCAACCCCAACAACAACCCTGTGTAAGTTTAGTAGTCGAGGATGTTCGTTCGAGATTGTCTCATGTTGCGTCTTTACAGCTGCACGACTCCTCACACTGCTGATATCACCTGTGAGTATACACAAGGCCATCTTCGATCAGCAAAAACTTACATTCGGTTTACACAGACAATGGCAAGACCATCCGTGTTGGCATCGTTGACCGCTGCGAGGGTTGCGCTCTTTGGGACCTTGATCTCTCCCCCTCTGCCTTCCAGCAGGTGCGTAGCCCGACCTATTCTAGTGCACTCAAACTGACCCCATTTTGAACTTTTCTAGTTCGCTCCTCTCGCGAGCGGTCGCCTCTATGGCGCCACCTGGCATTTCAACTAAGAGCCTCCTAGTGCTGTGGAGTATTCCTATGAGGCTACAACAGCCTGCTTTCTTTCGATATGATAAACTGTATGCGTTCTTACCTATGCAATATCAGTTGGGTTCTCGATAAAAGAGTGCTTCACTAAGACAACATCCCATGGCAATTAATCTCAAAATTAAACAATGCAAGATATAGATCGAAATCTAACCGCATTCTACTACCAAAGTAATATCTACAAAACCAAGTGATGGAATCTATCCGGTCTATGTCTAAGGTGTGTAACCAAGCAACAAGACGAATAATCGTTAGAAATGAATGACTGTGCCGGCGGCGTCTATCACTCTAACCCCCACAGCAGCACACCTCGCACCAAAAGCCGCGAGGTAGATCTGAGAGTGTGGGGAGAGCCGCCTTAATTCAGGATAACCACCAAAGACCTCGGAATCCATCATCTGGATTGTTTTTAGCTTTGGGAGACCACCGCTGAGGAGCACATCTAGGTGTGCGTCAAGATACCTCAACGCAGTCTGTGCATTATCGATGCTGTGTGTAGGGGACAACAGGTCTGGGACAACGCCCCTCAACCCAACGCATTCGACCTTTTCCATATCGCAGAGTGGAGAAGTGCACGATACCGGATAGGTGATTTCCTTTAGGTTCGTACACTTGGCCAGGAGTTCTACGATAGGTCCAACAGGCTCGAAACATTCATCGTCCCGGATATCAAGGGATTCGAGGTTAGGACCGTGGATGTCGAAAAACTCGCGCAATGCAGCGGTCTTGGCCGCAATGTTTCCTCCGAAATAGACGTTTCCGACCAGGATAAGGTGCGTAAGGGACGGGGCTGTTGCGTTTACGAGGAGTGGGAAGACATCGGCACCGCGCATCTCGGCCAGGCGGAGCGTCAAGTGCTTCAACGCAGGCGCTCGGATGGACGTGGGGGTGGGTGCAAGCCCAGAACGAGGAGCGTGCGCGCTCGGGTTGCATCCTTGAAGGTGCATAGTCTCGAGGTTGGGGAGGCGCTCGAGAAGGATTCGAACATCGTTGGTTGAAGGATATGCTTGTCCTGTCCAGCCTATTGCACGCAACGAGTCTCGGAAACTGAGGGCGGAGAGCACGATGGGCGACAGATTCCCGGAGCCTGTCAAAAGCGCGTCCTCGAAGACCGCAAGGCGCGGGCAGAGTGTTATAATACGAGCTAAACTTTTAGCATGCGTGGGGTTGTGTACAGAAGCCCACTGGGAAGGAAAGGTAATCTTTAGTCGTTGGACCCACCATCCGATTTCATTCACGTGTGAGAGCAAATTCGCGAATTCTTCGACGGCGTTAGTGGATTTGAGGATCACGTCGTTAAATAAAAACTCCCAAGAGAGCGCGCGGAACAGATGAGAGGTTTGGTTCAAGCTACGTCGTGTGTAGAGCCCGAGCGAGCGAATGTACTGGTTGGAATGATTCGTGTCAAAAACGCTCAAGTGTGGCGCGTGAGTTGTTGACGTGGCGAGGAAGAATATGTGACGGAGAATTTCTTCGGGCAACATTAAGAGTACGGTCATAGCGAAAATCTATCTAGAGTCAGAGGTCCTGGAGATTGCGTGCTTTATAACGAACAAGCGTTCGCTCTATAATGATTAAACTGATGCTAGCGGAGACTCAAAATCCGGGCTCTCGACGGAAAGACCTCGGACAACGAGGGGCAACAAGGAATATCTCTGAAACAAGTCAGATGGGGTATCACGTTTCAGCCAAGGTTTTTTGATATTAGGGCGAATTGGGTGGCGGCGTAGCAAGCAAAACCAAGGGGGCCCACGTAGCACACGGTAGTGGTCGGCTCTACGAGGTGAGTCGGTGGGAAGAAGGTTGAAACTTGTTTTGCAAAGGCCGATCTCCCGACCGGTACTTGTCGGCTCATGACATAATAATGATGTTATCTGGAGTTATGCGCAAACGGCGGAGCTGTTGACGGTTTCCCTCAAATATTAACTATTCCAAGGAAGCCTAGGAAAGCAGACCATGTCTGATGATAGATTATGACGCGAGAAACGGGGGGTAGACATCATGCTGAATCAAGGCTGATATAGAGTGGATTATATATAAATGCGTGGCGAAACCCAAAACTATGCAAATAAAAGTGCCAACAATGCCCAAGCAGTCAAAAAATCTAGAGTCTCAGGACCGTTTATGAACGTCGGGCGTTTGCGGTCGAGCAATACTGCTGGTCATGAACCATGTTTCGGACGTTGCACTGTTTATCCTTGGCCTATCAACAGGACTCGTTGGACCGGCAGAGTTGTGTGCGGATCCTCGGTTGTCTGTCTCATCATCCAAGGGCCAGTCTGATAATTCAGGTAAATCACCGCGCCGCCTTGGCTTCCCTTTAATTTGCCCTTGTGTAGCGCCGTACCCTGTCCCAGGAGGAGTTGGAACTGGTGAAGGAGTAGGAGGGGGAGAGCGTTCTCTTGATCGCCGGGTCACATTTGGTGCAGTATCATCATCATCGTAGGATTCGGGGACGAGGTGTTCGTGTTCTTCGTCTTCGTCGGTAGATGTTGTAGGTAGTATCGGTGCCTTTTCTTTGAGCTTGACGATTGAGTCTATGAGCCAGAATTGAAGAACATTCATGACTATGGGGAATAGCCCCATGACGCTGCAAAGAGCTGGTTAGCTCAAGGTCTGGGCTTGTTTACGAAAACTTACACAATCACTTGTAGTGCTGCGTCTCCGTCTGTCCAGCTGAGAAGCCAATCACCTATGGGGAACAAGCCTGGCCATATCGCAAATAGAGCAACGACGGCGAGTTTCATGAGAATGAGAGAAGTGACATAGACTGTTGCCTTGAAAACGAGAATGAGCTTTAAAATACAAGCGACCGTACGCTCGAAAACGCACCTGTTTGACCCAATAGATCTTGCTGGGTGGTATACCGCCATAATCACCTGATTTGAACCCCTTGAGATGTAGTTTTGTCGCAAGCAACCAGGTACCCGCGTGCAAAAATGCGTAAATGAACGCCACACCAACGGTAGTATCGACCAAGACGTTCAAAAAGTATAGGGTGCATGGGTTGTTGGAACTATGGTGAGCAACGAGATCCGAGATAAACACGTTGGACATGTGGACCACGATCTGGCCGACGACCTGCTTCGAGACGTCAAACATCCTGTCTGATTGTTAGCTACTGCGGTGCAAGTGAGATCGGGAACGCTGCGTACCATATCCGCCACGGCCTCCTTGGGCTCTCGTGATTTCTTTTCCAGACGAGGCTGAGAATGACGATGACACCCATGAGTGCTTGGACGACGAGTGCTGTTGGGCCGAGGAGGCGACATCGTTTGACGTCGGTGTCTGGGATGGGGATCGGTAGAGTTGGGCTATCCGTCATCATGGGCTCGGCTGCCGTTGATGTGGGCGTCGACAAGAGTGTGAGCAAGAGGCGATCATGGGCAATCATGAGAATACTATTCCGATGTTGCCGAAGCCGAGAATTATCGAACGAGTGTAGTGGTCAAGGTGAGCCCACTGAGGGAGCTGCTTGCAATACTGATTACGCAATGGCGGCTAATGAGTGGAATCATGTGACTACTCTACCGCGCTGCACAGCTCGACGACACGACACGACAGCCACGCCCAGCGCTCGTAGACTCGTATATATAGACACGTTGCTCTCACTGTACACCTAGGCATCCTACCATGTCCTCGTTCTTCGGCCGCTCCGCCACTCCCAACCAAGATCCTCGCGCGCCCGCGAGCTACAGTTCCCTTCCGTCTGGTCCTCGACCGAGCGGCGGACGGCTCCCGCCTCCACCGCAGCCTCGGGGTGGCATGCCTCCTGGTCAGTATGATACGTACTCGAGGGGAGCGCCGTCTGGTTATGGCTCGGGATATCCTGATGAAAAACAGAATGCGAGGCATTCAGGACACGGTGGCCGGTATGTATTTATGCTCTTGGTCTCGAACGCAATCTGACCAAGGTACTGCAGCTACGCCGTAGTCGAGTGTCCGAGCCCCGGAATCGCGCTTACAAACTGCCTTGTCGTTCATCCAAACGACTTTGCTCAAAAACAGCATGTGCTTGTCAAAGGAGACTTCCCACTGACTGTCTTGTTCGTATGCTCCCATTGGTTCTCTAGCTACTCGTTACTAAGCGATCTATTACAGCCAGGATAACACAGGGAAGCTCCGCCCAGGTGAAGTCGGAGCTTCTCGTTCCCAGCGCATGTGGATCGGCCTTTCTGCGCAAGGAGACTCGGTCACCGTTGAACCTCTCGATCTCCAGGCCAGCGGAAACGATATCTATCTAGGTAGTCTGGACGTCGAGGTCGGGTTTTGGAACCCCAAGCAAGAAGTCGCAGAGCAGTTTAGCGCTGATGAGATGAGCAGTAGTTTCGTCAAGGTACGTCGCTACATGCCATTCTTTATTAAGACGAAACAACGACTTTCATATCAGGCTTTCAACGGCCAAGTCTTTTCCCCTGGGCAAATCCTAGTCTTTGACTTCCACGGTATCACGCTCAAAGCAACCGTCAAGGGGCTTCAAGTCGTCGAACTTGCAGCGTTACAATCTAAGCGCGCCACCAGTGCCGCACCACCCGGAGCCGGTCGCTTTGGTATCCTAATGGACCAAACCGAGGTTAACTTTATCAAGGCTGGTGACAGCACGATCAAGATCAAGTCCTCTGCGCGCAAACCCGCCGCAAATGCGATCATTGCACCAAACTTCAAGTTTGAGGACATGGGTATCGGAGGACTCGATTCCGAGTTTGGAGCCATCTTCCGACGAGCGTTTGCGAGTCGTGTGTTCCCACCCGGGTTGGTTGAAAAGTTGGGGATTCAGCATGTCAAGGGTGAGTTGAGGTGAAATGTGAAGCATGGCTCGGTTGATTGATCGGGGACGGTTTAGGGATTCTGTTGTACGGGCCTCCTGGAACTGGCAAAACGTTGATGGCGCGGCAAATCGGAAAGATGCTGAACGCGCGGGAGCCAAAGATTGTGAACGGTCCTGAGATTTTGAACAAGTTTGTTGGTCAGAGCGAGGAGAACATTCGAAAGTTGTTTGCGGATGCCGAGAAAGAGGTAGGTTGTATGCTGATCGCAATTACGCTTATACTTGACTTTTTATGGGATGTAGTACAAAGCCAAAGGAGAAGAAAGTGGCCTACATATCATCATTTTCGATGAACTGGACGCTATCTGCAAGCAGCGTGGCTCTACAAACAATGGGACCGGTGTAGGCGATAGTGTGGTGAACCAGCTCTTGTCCAAGGTACGTTTGACCACGCATATCATACGCCCAGTAGCTTATGGATTTTCTGTAGATGGACGGTGTTGACCAACTCAATAACATTCTTATTATCGGTATGACTAACCGACTGGACATGATCGATGAAGCACTGCTTCGACCTGGTCGTCTCGAAGTGCATATGGAGATTTCTCTTCCTGACGAAAAGGGACGTCTGCAAATCTTGAATATTCACACTGCGTCAATGCGCAAAAACGGAGTGCTCGACCGAGATGTTGATTTGCTGGAGCTTGCGGCGAGGACAAAGAACTTTTCGGGTGCCGAGCTCAATGGATTGGTCAAGAGCGCGACCAGTTTCGCGATGAATCGGCATGTAAAGGTAGGTTTCTATTGCTCCAGATACGGCTGAGCTATGCTAAAGAGTGTTTAAAGGTCGGGACTATGGCTGGTATTTCAGACGATATTGAAAACTTGAGGGTCAACATGAACGATTTCAATAATGCACTGGACGAAGTGCACCCGGCATTCGGCGTTGCTGAAGAAGAACTGGCACAAGTCATCCAGAATGGTATCATACACTTTGATAGAAGTGTCGACGTTAGTTTGTCCTTGTTAATATTTAGGTCAAGGCTAATTCAGGTGGGCTGCAGGCGACTCTGCGTGATGGGAAGCTCTTCGTGGAGCAGGTTCGTACTAGTTCACGAACTCCCCTTGTCAGCTTGCTCTTCCATGGTAAGTGTACTGAGTTCTTGTGCGATTTCAGCACTAATTCGTACGCAAGGTCCTCCCGGGTCTGGCAAGACTGCTATGGCTGCAACTATTGCACAGGCTTCTGGCTTCCCTTTCATCAAGCTTGTCTCGCCTGACAATATGGTTGGCTACTCTGAAGGCCAGAAGATTGCCGCTGTCACAAAGGTCTTTCAAGATTCGTACAAGAGTCCGTTGAGCGTCATCGTGGTTGATAGCATCGAGCGTTTACTAGGTGGGCTGAGTGAGATGACAGAGCGAGCGTGTCAATACTGAACCGTTTTCAGACTGGGTCCCTATCGGTCCTCGATTCTCGAACGGAGTTTTGCAAGCATTGATGGTTCTGATGGCTAAGCGACCACCAGCGGTGAGTAATTCAATATCAGGAGGCTAACCTAAAGTTTATATGTTTGTAATTTCAGGGTAAACGCTTGCTTGTTATTGCGACGACATCTATCCGTCCGATGTTGACCGACATGCAGATGTCCGAGATTTTTGACGCCGAATTGCGCATTTCTCCGATTTCTACACTTTCTGCACTTGCCAAGGTTGTGGACGACGTAAAGCTATTCAACTCGCCAGAAAGGTTACAAGACGCACTCCATGAATTGAGGGTGGCCGGATTTGACAAGGAGGGTAAACTGAATATTGGTGTGAAGAAATTGCTCAGTATTATAGAGATGGCGAGGCAGGAGCCAACGGATATTGCCCAACGGTTGGTGAGCGGTCTGATAAACTTTGGAATTTGAGCGTGTATTTGCATACAGATGTAAATTTTAAATATGCTTTTGTGCTTTTGATCAGGAGGGATGGTGCTGTTTTCTCTGAAATGTTGCCTCACTAAGATCCGCCGCTGTGCCGTATGGAGGACTAGGGGACGTGAGAGTTTACACTACTTATTGATCTTTTGGGTAGCTCGCATGCGGGCGTAGCTCGGGCAACTTCGGCTTGGACCTTTTGTTTGAAGTCCGTAGCGGAGATTGTACGCATGGATTGGATACTTTGAGTAAATTTCATGACGGCGGACTGTATGGTCAGAGCCAGCACCGCAAGACCGAGATTACACAGTAGCGCTTAGCGATCTTTCAGCTGATTCAGCCCTGGGGTGAATCGGGCATTCGGCTCACCTGGCTCTTCCGGTCAGATTTAAAAAGCTCGGGCTACACTCTCGCACGACCGCACCAGTCTCCTCTCTCCGCACACCGGCCTACCTCGCTTTACGTCCCCCCACTTGCTTATACGCGGTGAGTGCCTCTGCTGATGATACAAGCTCAGTTCTCAACGACCTCAGGTGCAATATCGCATAAAGACAGTTGGCTGTGCGTTAGACCCACCTCTCTTCCCAAATGGCGACATTAGCACAGCAACACTTTACGGTCACTCCCGACGACGTGGCCCTCCTAGAGGCCCTGACTGGGCCAGCAAACCCAGCAGGCGTTCCTCGTCAGGGATTTCAGCGACGAGAAGCGCCTCTTGATCCCCTGCTCTTCGCTGCTGCGGCCGCCTCTGGTCCACATGTTACCCGTCACCATTATCACCATGACTTTTTCCCCATAGACGAAGAGGCCGACAACCCGCTCGTTGGATCATATGCGCGGTGTGATGCAGATGCGGAGCCCCGTTACGTCAGTCGCCAAAAACCCCGGCGGGAACGTCTACGTGAACTCGGTGTAACCGAGGACGGGAGGGCCGCAGTCGGGCCTCCCGAGCACGGCAAGCTCACAGACTCGCCCGTACCCGTCCCGACTACGGAACTACGATCTAGACGCCGAAGATCCTCGTTGCTGCCCTCGGCCGACCCAACCCCAGCTATCGGGCTTTTGCAACTTCCCAACCCCCCGATATCATCTGCGCAACCTGCTTTGGTAAATACCGTGTCTCGTGAACCAGTCGTGGTGCAATGCCGGGCTCGTACTCGGATCCCAACTCCTCACGGACCTGCATTCCTGCACCTTTATCACAACAATCGCGATTCGAAGGAGCATCTTGCCATAGTTATCGATCCAGCTCAACTGGATGAGGAAAATCAACCTACGCCTCTTCCTCCTATTCGGAGCTCAACCCTCGACGCTGTCTGGCGGGAGGGCGAGACGGAAACCGAGCGCATTGTGCGAGGTGCATACGTCGGGCGCCTCTCTTCTACTGCTGCCAATCCATCGTCTCCCACGAGTTCACGCCGTGATTACCCCGCGGATGCTCCCGCCCCTCTTGTTCGCATCCACTCGGAATGCTTTACCGGGGAGACCATCGGGAGCATGCGTTGTGATTGTGGTGAGCAGCTGGACGAGGCCATGAGGCTTATTGCCCAACCTGTCCAAATCCCGTCAACAGGCGAGATTGTCCCTGGACGTGGTGCAGTCGTCTATATGCGCCAAGAGGGTCGGGGTATCGGGTTGCTTGAGAAAATCCGGGCATACAATCTCCAGGATCTCGGCCACGATACCGTCACGGCCAACTTGATGCTCGGGCACGGCGCCGATGAGCGCGGGTATGAGATTGCCGCAGCTATTATGCGTGATCTCGGACTGGAGACCGAGGGGCGTGGGGTTCGGCTACTCACCAACAATCCCGAGAAGATGGAGGCACTCGAGAGGGAGAAGATTAGAATCGAGCAGAGGGTCGGAATGGTGCCTCGCAGCTGGAAGACGCATTCTCATCCTCACCCGAAGCGTGGTCGTGGTCGTGCGAAGACCATCACGAAGCAAGATCGTGATGGTGAAGACTCGGATGACTCTTATGACGAACACTTGCTTCGCCGTGGTGGTGCGACCTTGATTGGCGGAGGTGCAGCGCACGGGGTTGAACTCGAGCGGTACCTTGCGACCAAGGTTCAGCGCATGGGCCACATGCTTGATCTTCCTTCACATGATCACCGTTCGGAAGATTCTGGCCTTGGCTTGGTTTCCCAAGCGGTCTCGGACGATGAGGATGGGTTGTCAAAATCCGTAGGGTCATTGCTAGATTCTCCGGACCTAGAGTTCGACTCGGTTTCGTACAAGTCTAGGAGTGTTTCTCCAGTAGAGCTGTAAGCCTTTAATTTGGAGACTGTTCTCCGGACTTTGTTTTGTATTAGACAATTGGTTTGTATGTTTGTTTTTGGGAAGTAATTAAGCTCAATATAGTTAAACACGATCACGTGCTGCGAGGTGACAAAATGTAAGGGTTCACAGAAATCTCCTTTTCGACACACGACCTTGTTTCCAACCACGATACCCCTCGTTCGTTGCTTGATACAAACAGACGACGATGGCAACGCTATCAGACTTGTACCCCGCCCTGGCTACAGTCGCCGAAGCCATTCGCCTGCATCCCGCTCAGCTCAAGGCTGCAGAGGCGCAACTCGATGTGGTCCTAAAAGTACAGGGGGCTTATGATGCACTGCACGAATTGGCAGCACAGAAAAATATCCCTGATGATATTAGACAGCTTGCTATCTCGCGTGTCAAGAACATGGTCGTCCAGAGCTGGAGATCCAAAGCGTGAGCCACTCTTGGATTACCACACATATGTGGCTATAAATGTTAATGTCTTTTTAGTATTTTCAACGATGAACATCGCGAGAGAATCAAGGCTAGAGTGATGTTGTTTCTAGATGATGAGAATAACGCCGTACGTTTGATGTTGCTCATGTGTTTGGCCTGGGCCAATCTGAATGGCGGATAGATCGCATACCATAACGAGACCATTGCTGGAAAGATTGCCCGGCAAGATTTTCCCAAATCTTGGTCAGAGACACTTCTCTGCGTCGATCTGTGTTTGCTGACGTAGGCTGATCTACTAGGCCGAACATCATTACGAACTTGCTTGAAGTAATCTCGATCAACGCGCAGAAACGGCTTGCAAACGATACGAGTGATCCCAAGGCGACACTTGTCACGAAAAGGGCACTACAGGTCCTCGCGTCAATACTAGAAGAGTACTCGACAAAGGTCATCATGGCTACCACGGCTGTGATGATTGAGGTATGTTTGGGTGCAACCCTCGCCGGTTACGTATTAACCTGAGGGCCTTAGTTGACTGGGACGCTATTGACCCCACTGTCAGCCCTTTATGGTCAGTTCAGCGGAAGATATTTCTCTCGGTTGAACCCGGAAACCGTCAATGACCCGGATGTCGGTATTGACGTGGAGATCGCCCAGTTGCTCTTTCGAGGTATCACTCGTTTGATGGTGTATGTTTGGAATCGTGTGAAGCAGATCAACGCTACGCAGGAACAAATTGTAAGCAAGTACGTTGGGTGAAGTTCCAGCTTGCTCATACCCCGTATAGATATCCGAGTTTTTCCAAAGTTCGGTAACTCAGCTCGAAGCCGTCTTCAACTTTCGAGTTCAACTTGTTCTCGCACTTCATTCAACCCGTTCGTTCGGGACGCTCGACGCAAACGGAGAGCAATGCTTGAAGCTCCTCAAGGACCATATCCAATTCGTCACTGACGATTATTTTAGGACTATGCAAAAACAAGCCCTGTCCAGGTTTATGAATATGCCCAAATGCACCGAGCTTGTTAGATATAACTGGGACCAGGTGGTCAAGGCTATGAATAGTCCGCCGGAGTTGAGGACTAGTGAGTGCTCATAACTGAACCACTCGCACTGCCATACACGATGACGGTCTACAGATGAAGCAACTGCCGCCTACCCTTCGCAGTTCCTATGCTCAGCTATGTTGCTCTTCAAAGAGAGCTTGTCGATGTGGTCGCCAAATCGACAGACTGCTGAGGATTCAGGTGGGCAGCTCTATTCTTCCGCTAGCATGATGCAGTACCGAATCTATGACTATCTGTAGATATCCTCCCTCCAACGTTTGTCGAAAGCGCAGTTAACCTACTTGTTCAAACATTTTTGCCACTAAGCGACACGAGCCTAGAGCTTTGGGCGTCAGATCCCGAGGGGTTTATCGAGGAAGAAGAGAAGGAGGGGGATGCATGGGAGATTGACCCTCGCGTGAGTACAAGTAGGATGGAATACTCTAATCCACTGAATGTGTTATCAGCCATGCGCAGAGCGTGTGCTCATTACGTTTGCGTCGAAATATACGGACATTGTTGTCCCGGTCATCAAGGGCATGTACGATGTTGTGATTGGTGCGTGCATCGTTTGCCGTTTTCGGGCGCATTTACTGAGATTGAGGTATATAGCTACGCCCACTACGGACCTTTCGACAGCCAAACAAAAGGAGGCGCTCTACGCTGCTATTGGACGATGCGCACATCGCCTTAAAGGTGTGATCGGTCAGTGAATTGATTTGGCGACTATGCTGGTTCTGTGCTGACTTATTTGCAGACTTTGACCAGTGGCTTTCGCAGGTTGTCGTCAAAGAAGTCAGCTCGACAGACCCAGTGTATGCAGCTCTTTCATACTGGCTTCTCATTGTGCTAATTTTTTGTCAAGTAACCGTGTAGTCAAACGACGGGTTGCGTGGGTTATAGCTAGGTGGTACTCAGATAAGGATGTGCCTGCCAGTGGAGGGGCAGTCTGGGAGGTCCTCCGGTATCTGATTCAAGATCAAGGGGAGGCGTCTGATCTTGTTGTTCGATTAAGTGCTGCCATGGCATTGGGTGAATGCGTTGACGTAAGTTTGCCTTTGGTGCGGTGCCCATAACTAACTGGCATACCTCGTGCAGACTATGGGCTTTGATGCAGACGCTTTCCAGCCTCATCTTCCTTTCATCATAGAGAGCATGGTGCAGTTGGCTTCTGAATGCGAGACTTTTGAAAGCAAATCGCGCGTAATCAAGTCACTCAGCCAGATAATCGACTGCGTTGGTCCGCGGGTAAGGCGTTTGTTCTTCATGTGATGAGGTATTGCTCAGTGATGGGGTAGATTGTTCCACTAATAGGGCCGATTCAGCAAGTGATTGCGTCTCTATGTAAGTTGGTGCAGTGTTTAGGTCGCATATAGTCAACCAACTGCTATTTGCAGGGCAAGCAGCGGGTCAAACCGACGGAGGAGCAAACATTGGGAGCGATGGCGCTGTTTGGTTGTTCAAAGCTAATCTGCTTGTTTTGGCCAAAGCACTCGTTGGAGTAAGTTTATGTCTTGTAGGTTCCGATGGATACTAATGTTTCTTCCAGGCCTCGAGGGAGCACTCCGCAGGACTTATAGGGCTTGTGATACCACTCATACGCGAAGGGTTGACCACCGAGGTAAGGAGATTCCGAGCCACCCTTAGTTCAACATCGTTGACCGCTGGCAGTCAAAACTTCACTTGGATGGCGATGCGTATCAGCTATGGCTAGCAGCACTAAGGAATGCTACCACCTTGCCTCCACCTCAACCGGATGCGATTGGGCTTGCAGATATGATACCGGATATCATCCATTGTCTAGACACAAGCTTCGATGTGCTTGGAACGTTATTGGAGATACTTGAAGCATACTTCTTGCTCGACGCTACTTTGGTAGTTTCGGTAAGTGCTTTTCGTTCAAGTATCAGACTAAAGCTAGCTCACAAATACATTAGCTTCACGGAATACCGCTATTCCAAGTATTGAGAAAAGTCCTTTCTTCAGCAACTACACATCATCTAAAAGATCTCTTGAACGCGTCGGACTTGCTTTTCCAGCTCGTGCAACCTGGTGTTTGGCCGGAATCTGTGCACACTTCCGAGTTCTTCTGGGACATGTTAAAAACGGTCATCCAGGACAAGGTAGGATACTTCAAGGAGCTATTTGCGATTGACTTACGCGCCGTCTAGGCAAATGCTAGCATTCTTGCAGACCATATATGTATATTTTCGCGCATGATTCTCCAGGATCCAAACGTCTTTATCCATCTTATTGTCGCTGGTGCTGCGGCCCATCAAGCAGCGGACAGTCCTTTATTCGAAGGATTGCTAGACCAGTGGTGGAACAAGGTGGGGGTACCCGAAACTCGCTGTGAGCTTTGGTTTGACTGTCTCTACGGTTTGACTGTCTCTACAGTTTGACGTGATGTCAGAGCCTCGCCTGCGTAAGCTGGTTGGGATGGGTATCGCCGGGTTGGTTTCTACTGGCCGACATGAGGTAATGGACAGGCTTGCGTCGGAGATTCTGAACATGTGGATGGATATTCATGGGGAGCTGAACGAGTCCAAAGTTGCCATGGAGGAATGGATCCAAAACGGATCGGTACCCGAAGAAGAGCCGTAAGTCCAAGGACGCCAAATGCATGAAACGACGCTCAGCTATGAATATAGGCTCTATCTACACTGGGCTAAGGATGCACACATTCCACCGGATTCATTTATGAAGGACAGTGAGGGTACTTTAGAGGAAGAGAGGCGCAAAAAGGTAAGTGCGTGGCCTATAGCGCGAGTAAATGTTGCTTAAAATATGTTGATCAGGTCTGGGAAAACGACCCAATTCGCAAAATCAAGTTTACTGCTTTCGTCGCCGAAAAGATGCAACAAGGAACAGCTGTTGTTGGAGGCCAAGAGGTACTTCAAGCTAAATATCTTAAGAACGCCGAGCCGGCCCTCTTGCAGCAGCTTGAAGTTGCTCTCGCATCTGGCCTTTAAACTCGTCATCTTGTTGTGGTAGACATAGTCTATTGTTAATGATATCCGCAAGTATCTGAATGTACATAAATACCGAGCTACTCAATCGCTGTCGGACAAAGGACCTGATGAAATAGCGTCTGAATCAAAATCCACTAGAGAGCTCCCATCCACGTCAAAACTGCTGCTCCCAACTGTCCTAGAGGTCCTCGGACCCTCTCCGAATTCTGGCGTATCTCCATCTGCGCGATGAATACGCACGACAGGCGTTAGGCACCTCAAACATTCCCACATGTCACCATCATCCGCAGCACGAAGCATTCGGTCTGCAACACAAACGTAGCAATATGCGTGACCGCACGAGGTGACATAAGGTGTATTAAGCGGATGAGTTGGAGCTGCTTCAGGCATCCATTTTTCAGCAGCTTGGATATCTTGTGCCCGTTCGGATGAATCGGGCGCGATGATGTGCGAAACGGTCGGCGTTGCATCCTCAGTGCAGATGGCACACTCGGATGAGGAGAGTGAGTAGTAGGGTCCTTGACGTGTAGATTTAGTCATTTGGGGCGATGTTGGGACGGGAGGGAGTCCCAGCAATGGACGAACAAAGGCCGGAAGTGAAATAGAAGTAGGCTGAAGGGAGGTCGTCAAGTGGGTTAGCCGTCGCTTGAGGGATTTGGTATTGACTAAGGGTAAAAGGAAAAGCAAGAATTCCTAGAACAGGAGTAAATTAGTGTTATTGTGAGCAACGCCAGATGTTGCTTACCGTAAATGCGTGCCAGACCATCTGGCGGTTCATAAAGTCATAATTTACGCTACGTGGAACCAGTCGCTTGATCGGCTCTAATCTCAGTCCTAATAGTCTATCCGCCAACGTTCGATATCTGGAGGCAAGACTGAGTTTGGGGCACCACGAGAGCAAATGGCAAGCTCACCTCCCGTTCCATAGGAAGATGACGAAGCTAGCGAGGCTCAGAGCCCCGTGCAAGTTCTCCAGTCCGCTCAAAGCATTCCAGAATTTTCGTCTCGTGTCCGATGAGGGTGCATCTGGCCAAGCCTTCGAAAGCGCATGTGACCTTATTCGACCGTGAAAGTAGGGCAACAGGATAGTTAGAGCGGCGTGTGACAGCAGTAACTGACGAGGCAATCCCGACGCTATACGGTGTCACACGGTCAATACCGTGCAGGGGAAATGGACAATGAAAGAAACGTACGTGCTTTATCCGAGGACTGCAGCCATGCTCGCCGTGAGAGCTGGTATTTCAGATTTTGAAGTTTTGCTCCATACGTGGCGCCGGTGCTCCAGACGGACAAGTAATACAAGCCGGCTTGTAGGAGCAGAGTTAATTCTGGCTCATGGTTGACACCCCAGGAGGACTGACGCAGCGCTATCAGTCTATTATTAATTAGGTGAGATTGCAGTGCGTGCCTTGACCATATCCAAACATTTTCTGAGCGGCTCCTTTAAAATGGAAAGGAGCTCGTTATCGAGTTGTTCCGAGTCGAGCTGGTTTACCCGAAGAGGTCTAGGAGCTGGTGACTGTGTGGGCGAGCGTCTGAGCACTTCAAGACGAGGCTGGGCGGCATCCCAAGCAGTTTGCCAGATGTCGTCTGTTGAGGTCGGCATAGAGCGGTCCCGGAGAGCGTGGGGCGTTGGCTCGTGATTTTCGGGCAAGAGCGCCAATGGCCGAGCAATACCAATAGGCGCTTCTAGTCGCACCCGGAATGCTGGACCCTCCCACCTGGCGACATAAACACACCCCTGAGCGACAGGATCAACATGCGTATTCTTGTACATACCTTGGTTTGCGCTCCCCCGTAACCAGCGATCTGAATGTCTCGTGTAAGTCACATCTCGATTCGGTCGAAAAGAGCGAAGAAAACTGATGTTTCTCAGAGAAGCTGCGACAGCATGAGGCGGGGTCGTGGACTTTTACCAACCGGACAGGCGCCCTCTTCCTCCTCCCACATGGAACTACTCCCAGTGTCCTCGTCGTCAAACCTCGCCCAGACGTTGTCGGTTCCTCCGGTCAAGGCTAACCCCTCGGCGAGGGACAGATTTCGTGCGTTGGTGAACAGGGTACGTGCCTGGAAACCAGACCAAATCTTGGACACCTCATAACACTGGGCTTGTCTGTTCTAGGTCATTAAACGGAATCGCGCATGTGCCGCAATACAGGAATTAGTAGAAAGTGCTTCCCCTGAGCAAGGAATAGATCCGAGGAGCGTCGTTGCCGATCGCCGCTACGGGTCTCGACAAGTATGTCCGCCAGCGTATCTTCGCGAGCCCTTATTCACCGTGCCATCCCAGGCCAAGTGTACAATCGAGGTAACCCACTACTCCGAAAGTAGGTGCCGCACCGCGAATTTTACCAACTCGGAGCTCGTGCGTTGGTTGGGCGACAACTTTCCCCAACGCAGGTCAAATGAAGTTCGATGGATTAACATTGGCGGAATTTCTTGGGACGTTATCAAAGCACTGGCGATTCGCTACGACCTGCATCCCTTGTCTATCGAGGACGTTATGACTGGCGCCCGCGATAAATCCTTCAAGGTCGACTACTATACTCAACACCTATTTGCTCAACTCACGAGCTACAAGCTCAAGAGCCAAGTAGACGAAGAAGCGATACAGGCAGCCAAGCGGCCACCAGCCAACTCCTCTTCATCCTTTCATATCAATGGGCGAGCCAGAGCAAACCAGCGTTCCAGTCCCATGCCACCTACACTCCAGCTACCAGCCCAGGATCCGGGTGCTTCCCCTGCCAGTCGGCCAAAGTCATTGAAGTCTCAGTCTAGTAGTATTAGCGAACTAGGAAGGTCGACACTTGCAGTCGTTCATCCTATTGCAGCAACCTCCCATTCGCATTCGGCGGATGAGAATGCGATTCAGGTGCTCAAGCTTCAGTCGGGTACGTTGGACATCAAGTCCACGAGGGTGTTTGTATTTTTGTTGCGGGATGGTGAGTGACTATTTGATATATGCATGTCGGCTACCTCGCGTTAAACCTCGTTGCTGTAGGTACCCTAATTTCAATACACGAAGAGCCAAACCTGCACGGTGCAGAGCTCCGGGAACAACTACACACTGGTTCATTAATACGGTCCATGGAAGATGTGTCTATGCTCTTCCATGGGTTCTTGGATCTCAGTACGTCGCATTATGTTACTTACGGCACCATCCCCCCTTCTACGATCGCTGACCATTTACTTCCAGCCGTCGATCATTTGATCCAGATTAGCGATGGTTATCACCTTGCAATCTTGGCTTTGGAGAGGAGCGTGCTATTAAAGCCAACCTTAGCCGCTGTTCAGACTTGTAAGATACCCAGTTGGTTTGCCAGTTTATTGTTTGACCCGTATCCATCTAGTGCATTTGTTATCGGGCGACATCGAGCTTCTAAGAATGGCGATTAGGCCACTACAGAGGATTATATATGGCCTGAGGCGATACGACAAGGAGCGATACAGGGTGAGCTCGGGGGACGACCATTGCATAAACTCCTGGCATTGACGCGTGAATTCTTGGTTTAGGGTCTGGCGATCTCTCAAGAGTCTCGAGGTCAGTGTACTCAAGCGAACGTCAGAGCCAGATGTTGATTTTAGTTTGTAGCTAATACGACCGGATTCTTGAGCGAGGAGACAAAAATATATCTAACCGACATCTACGACCACGTCCGGTATGTTGATGCCGCCTGCAAATACCCTGTTATTAATCTGGCCGTTCGCACAGCTATGTTATGCTCTCATTGGATACCCATAGCTCTACTACACGAGAACTCATCTCATTTACCTTCAACGTATGCCATGACAACCGCACACCGATACCATGCTAATAGCCTCCTTAGCTAACGAGTTGCGACTCAACCAATGTCATGCGAAAGTTACTTATAATTACAGTGATATTCTTGCCCCTTACGTTCATTACCCAATACTTTGGTGAGTGTGACACCCCCAGCAACCTAGCTCCAATGCTGAAGCGCGTTCTGTAGGAATGAATTTTGCAACCATGGACTCTGTCCAACAGCACTCTGATGCATTGTAAGTATGGGTGAAACACGTATTTTTGCCGGCTAACTCTACGCTTCTTCAGATTCTGGAAAATCGCTGGCCCTGTGATTGGAACATTAATCCTTATTGCACTCCGAAACCGGTTGCTCAAGGTCATTCTCCCAGAACACTAGATTATTTATCATTCAGCACGCCAAGGGCCCACCGCTATGTATTTGTATTCGCTGTCCTGTATCCTATTGCCCCGTATATCCTGCAATCTACATTCGTCTAATTTCTGGACATGTGCATCACGTGCGACCCCGCAACATGGATTCTCTATTCAGTTCCAGGCCTCGGCGATCCCTGCACGCGCTGTACAAATGCCCCTGATAACCAGCGCCTAGTCTTTTCACCCCCGCAACCACCTCATCCCCCTCAACATGCCCAAGTCCAACTCTGACGCCGACGAGAACGACTCTCTGACTTCCGATGACGAGGCCGTTGGACCTACCACCGGACGTGTTACTGCTGAGGATGTGGCCCCTGTCAAAAGCCGTCCATCATATGCAAACGAGCGCGAGAGTGGGACAGCCGGAATAGAGGGTCTAAACGAGGCCAGTGCCAGCGAGCTAAGACCACCAGCAAGGCCCAATGCCAAGTTTAAGGCGTCGGTGAACAAGGTGCGTCATGTCCCGTCATGTGGTGTTCAACGACGCTTGAGTTGAAACACTCATAGGTCATAGCCATGCGTCGAGCCCATGCTGCTCTGGTAGATGTTGCCCCTGGTACCGAGCCTGGAGCTGACCCTCGAAAGAGCTCAACCGCGGAGATGTATGGACATATTAGTGTGGGTCGTCTGCTCTCTAAGCATATACACGAGTTCATTGTGTTTCTCTTCTAGGCCCCCTGCAAAATCGAAATATCAGAGTATGGCCCTAGCAAAGCACGATTCGCTACCTATGATAACAAGGGGTTCATCGACTGGGTCAACAAGCCTGCCGCAACTGCCAAACGCGAAATCTGGAACAAAGTTCGGTGGATCAATATCGCCGGTGTTTCGTACGATGTGATTAGCGCTATTGCGCTGCGGTACGAACTGCACCCGCTTTCTATTGAAGACGTCCTTCATGGTCGCAAGAACGCTCGCTCCAAGGCGGACTACTACACCAGGCATCTATTCATCCATGCGTTGACGCATACCCTTGGCAAAGACGAAGACGAGCCGAACGAGCAAGAGCAGTTTACACGCACAGAGGAACCTCGTTTGATTTCATCCTCCCGCACCTCAACCTCGGTCGATAAAGGATACGACTCAGGCGACGATGGTGACAGCGAAAGGCAGAGTGGTGGCTGGTTACGCCGACGACGTAAGCCTACCCATGCCAGTACCCTCCCAGGTAGCGATGCCTGGTATGACGGGAAGGACCTGGAGCAGCATGTTGGGATGGGTACAGAGCGAAAGAAGCCGCTTATTCGGCACAGCTTGACTCCTGCTGGCCGCGCCAAGGCTGCCAACCAGAAAGCCATCGACGAATTGAAGAAAGGGTTTGGACGAGTATATGTAGATGTTGCCAGCGCCTGGATATTCTTGATGCGAGATGGTGAGCTGGCGAATGCTGCACACTTACAGCAACTAAGCACAAACACTATTCCAGGTACAATTATTTCTATCAGCCAGAAGCTCGAAACACCGTTTGGAGTTGCGATTTCGAATCGGCTGCGAGTGCGGGATACGGTGCTGCGGTCGTCTGGAGATGCGTCGCTGCTTCTCGAAAGCCTGCTCGACATAGGTGTGTTCTCTATCTTGTGGTTTCCCCGTTCGCTGTTGACCAACCACCAACCAACCAGTGGTTGATAACGCGGTCCAGGTTGTTGACAAATATCACGATGTAATTCTCAAGATGGAACGTTCTATCTTGCTGAAACCTAATATGAAGACGGTGCGAGGGCGTAAGTGTGCCTTGGTTCTGGCGTTCTTCTCTTCGCTTACTCTCGCCTGCCCACAGTGCACATCATTTCTGGGGACTTGACTCTACACAAGCGGACCCTTGGCCCACTATCTCAGTTGGTCTATGGTTTACGCAGGTATGATCTAGACCGCTGTAAGGTGGGTATTTTCCCATACATTCCAAGAACCCCAGAACTTAAACCACTGGCAGGCGCTTGCTAGCTCAGCCAGCCGGGAAGGTATGCAGAATCGCGTACAGCAATCTATTCGTGTCTAACCGGCTGTACTTTAGGCGAAGTTGTAGGTTATTTGTCCCATCAAGCCAAGGTTTACCTTGCAGATGTCCATGATCATGTCGAGTGCGTTTGAGCTGAGAACTGTGCTTTCACATACTGATTATACCGCATCCAATAGGTATATCATGAGTTCCCTTGATATGTTTACATCCGTGTCCGAGAACCTGATCAACTACACCTTCAACGTGCGTGTGTTCACTGATTAAAGGAGAAAACTATAATAACATACTCAACTAGATTGTTTCATACGAAACAAATCAAGTCATGCGTGGATTGACTATTGCCACAGTAATCTTCTTTCCTCTGACTTTCCTTACGGGTTACTTTGGTATATTATCCAGCCTCCGAAGCTTCAAAAATGCTAACAGAGCGCCTACAGGTATGAACTTCGAGGTAATGCCATCTGTAAAAAGTCATTCGGAAGCCATGTTAGTTTTCGTTTTTGATATTTGGAACATATTCTGACGATCTTTTGCAGGTTTTGGGAGATCGCATGTCCTGTGATGGTTGTTGTGGTCGCGGCGTTCTTGTTCCCGGATATCCAGCGACTCATTCACTTGATCAAGAAGCGTGCAGCTACTAGAAAGTTTGATGTTGGAATCTAAATGGCAGGGTCAGCAAACAAACTACGAACACCCTTCCAGATCCTTGTCGGCCATCTTTCACCTACCATGTATTTTGCGTCGACGTGTTACTCGCTGTTCTTTTCTAGCTTATACAATACCAATCAGATTTATCTTCGACATCTTTCGAGCACTATTAACCTAAAACACATCCAATTCTGCACCACACACACCCTAGGAAGCCGCTGCCCGAGGCGTAATGAATTATAGTGTACTATCGAGGCCACTCGCCAGCATGGGCTCATGAATAGAGATATGAACTGAAGTTGTTCCCATTGTTAACCTAGCTTCGTATGCTTGGGCAATTCATATGTGTATTCGCTCGGTTTCACTATAATTCTGTTGTGTTTGGTTCCACCGCCGATGTTTCACGCATGGTTCATCGAATTACACAAATTTAAATAGACATATAGCTGATAGTATAACATTCAAACTAGTTCGATAGCCAGTCTACTTGTTGAGCTCTTGCTGGGCCTGACCCTTGTCATGTTGTGCGTTGCTAAACAGCGCATATAAGAACCAGCCTCACCAAAGCATTATGCACCTACCCTGATATTTGTTGTTCCTTGTCGCCAGTAACAGCACCAACAATCGAGTCCTTCTTGCCTTCTAGGCGATCGGCAGTGCCCTCGGCGTAGCCCTTGGCCTGAGCAGCCTTGATCTCGGCCTCGCCTGAAATATCGAGATCAGGTTGGTGTGGCAGTAAGCCGTATGCGCACTTACCAGAGGCATGCTCTTGCTTGCCGCTCTCCTGCCAGGATTGGGCACCAGTTAGGTTACCGATGCCCTCGACGGCGGTCCCCTTGATGGAGTGGTATTGGCCAGTAGTCTTGTTGGGATCGGTCGACATTGTAGTTTAGAGTAGTAGGTTGGATAGAGTAGCGAACATGAGTATTGAGGGAGCCTTTTTATACGTTGGACACTCCTAGCCGCTCCTAGACATGGCTCTAACTTTCGTCATTCAGATCCCACAGTGACGAATTGGATGACGTATTGGACAAATCACCTGCCTATCTCTGTCTGTGCCACTTGTATATGTAACTTGCCATCCATGGAGCTTAGCGGACGAACCCGGCCGTTGTCTCGTACATACGTCAGTTATTTCCAATACGTATTTGTCTCCGAAGGACACCAAGCTACGATCGAGTGCGACACCAAGGAGACAACAGAACTAGCGAGGCATAGTCTTTAGACACGCTCCTCCTTCATACCAATCTTGAGTCTCGATTCTAGCATGATATGGGTCGTGCATGACATATGGTGAATCAAACGAGATAGTCCATAGGCCGGAAGGCTGGAAACGTGAATAGATGCTCTCTAAGCCGTTCCCCCTGCTTGTTCTAATTTTGCACACGATTACGACAGAACTTCAAGGTATTTGCGAAAGTGTTTGACATTATATTCGTCCTTATTGATACAAATAATGGATAGCGACATGCGGTGACAACCCAAGTTTCAGTTATGAGAATTAATCTACTTGTTAACCTCCTGCTTGGCCTCGCCCTTGTCATGCTGGAGGTTACTGGAGTACAATGAGCACTTGAGATAGAGTTGAATAGCATTGAGCTTACCCTTGGGCCTGCTGGGCCTTATCGCCGGTAACAGCACCGACAATCGAGTCCTTCTTGCCCTCTATGCGATCGGCAGTGCCCTCAACGTAGCCCTTAGCCTGGGCGGCCTTGATTTCAGCCTCGCCTAAGAGCCAAGGATGAGATATTATAGCACACCAATAGTGCAGTCGTATCTTACCGGAGGCATGCTCTTCCTTGCCGCTCTGTTGCCACGAAGTGGCACCAGTCGCGTTGCCAATGGCCTCGACAACCGTACCCTTGATGGAGTGGTACTGGCCGGTGGTCTTGTTGGGCTCAGAAGACATAGTGATAAAGTGGTAGTAGAGTGGGTATTAGAGATTTAGTGGGTGGATGATGTAGAGCTAGGCCACCAAGGCGCCTCTTTTATACCGAGAGCGCCACTGCAATTAGATTTTGTGGGTCGTCATAAGAGGACCACATGACGAATTGAATGACGTGCTGGCCGAGTCACCTGCATCCGAATCCATGTGCGGCGTCGCTTGGTACCTTGTCTGGATCGGAACTTGCATCATACGACGTCATATTTCTGAATGCGGTGGCGGTCAACCTATATCTGGTAATCTGGATGGATACGCGGATTCACATGCATTCGCCATCACGTGGATGGTTCCGGCTGGTCACATGCCATCTCGAATGAGGCACCCGTTCTCGGTCATGCTCAGCGCCTCGAAGCTTTAGCGTTGCATCGTACCGGTGCGATGGCTGGCGTCGGTGACAACAAATATGCAAACAACAGTCTAAATCTGGACTACACGTGTTATCCGCCTGTAGGCACGCTTGACATTTGAATGAACAGCCTTCTCCTTTCTCGCCTAGTTTAGTACATACATGCTTGTGTGTGCACGCCTGCTCTGCGCTTGTCCAACTCTACCATCACCACACCAGCTGCCCTGAACCAAAGTATACGAGCCCTCTGAGCGTCCTAGATTTCGTCCACAATGCCCAAGTCCAACTCTGACGCTGACGAGAATGAGTCTCTGACTTCCGACGAGGAGACTACGAGTCCCACCCGTGCTACCTTTGCACCTGGGCCTGCACCTCGGTCCCCTCAATCACCACGCTCCCCAAGGCCAATGATGTCTCCCGTTGGCTCCCACCGCTTTTCTCGCGTGCAAAGTCGTCGGCCTACTATGCCGCCGCAACGGGAGCCGAGCAGGATAAACCCGTTGGACAAGCCTATCGACCAGTTTCGGTCCGCTGTTCGAGCAGTACGTGCTTAACTGCCATGATGCCAACATGACGCTTACACCTTGTTTCTGCAGGTTATGCAGATGAATAAAACACATGTCGCCCTCAAGGACCTAACGCCTGGTGTGGGAGCGGATCTTCAACACGGCGATCCTTACGAGCTCTACGGGCACTATCATGTGAGGCCTGGTCCGTTCTTACCAAATATGCTCGGCTCACATGAGCGTCTTTTCTCTTTAGCAAGATTGCAAAGTACACGTTTGGGATTATGGCCCAACCAAAGCCCGTCCGCTCCAGTTCCAAACCAACCACGACTTTATCGAGTGGCTAGAATCGGACAAGAGCGAGCGAGGGCTATGGAGTAAGGTTCGATGGATTAACATTAGCGGGCTGTCTTGGGACATCCTTGGGGTGCTCAAACAGAAATACGATTTACACCCCCTATCACTCGACGTGGTCTTCCATGCCCGTAACAACTCCCGATCCAAAGCAGACTATTACGCTAAGCATCTGTTTATACATATACTAAGGTCAGTTCGGCTCTCTACTATCGGCCATATTATTGATTCGAGTCGTATAGCCACTCGCTTCCGCCTGATGAGAGCAACCCCAAAACAGGGGCACCCCTGGCCGACGAGCCTGACCCCATCGACTCGCCCAGACACTCGAAGACATACGATCCCGAGCAAGGTCTCAGTACTAATGCGGGCGACGTTCCATATAGCCGTGCTCGTGCGCCAGTAGCACGTAGACAAACGATGATGACCGTCAACACCGCGTACAACGAAAAGGAGCTTGATTTGGTGCGCACGCGTACACGCTTCAACTTTCACCCAAACAAAAACGTGGAGGATGCCGCCGCCAAAGCTGCTAGGAAAAAGGAGGCCAACTTGCGTGCTATTGATGCGCTCAAAGCCGGTGATGGCCAGATCAAAGTGGATGTAGCAAGCATATTCATGTTCCTACTACGGGATGGTGAGTTCCATCAACGTTATTCCACGACTTGGATTAAAATACTTGGTGAACCGCCAGGCACCTTGATCACTATTCAGCGAGATCCTGAACGTGAATTCGCTCAGCCTATCTACGTCCGCCTACAATTGCGTGATACCTTGCTGCGCTCGTCTGGAGATGCTTCGTTACTTTTGCAAAGCCTGATCGACATGAGTGGGTGTGGTTCTGTTCCGTTGCTGACTTGGGCTCACGTTCTCGCTTGCGTTTAGTTGTCGACGACGCGGTCAAAGTGACAGACAAGTATCACCGGCGGTTGCTCAAGATGGAGCGTGATATCTTGCTCAAGCCAAAGATGAAAACCGTCCGAGACTGTATGTTCGCATGACCCATCCTGTAATTGGTCTGCTGACCTCTCAAACCAGTGCACATTGCTTCGGAGGATCTCACTCTTCACAAACGCACAATGGGGCCTATTTCCCAGCTTGTATACGGACTTCGCCGATACGACGCAGACCGGGCCAAGGTACGACCTCATCTATCATGCAAAGCATGTTGATATCTAAATTTAGTTGGTTTAACAGGCCGTTGCGACTGAGGCGGAAAAGGATCTTGCCGGGTTCCTCTCCCATCAGTCCAAAGTATACTTGGCAGACGTGCACGACCATATCGAGTGAGTGTCTCGGCCATGTTGGCATTTTTCCAAGTTGACTGATTTTCGGCGTCTAGATATATTCTCAGCTCCCTCGATATGTTCTCTTCCATTGCTGAGAATTTGATCAGCTATACGTTCAACGTACGTCTCGTCGCGCATGTATCCATAAATGCGCGATTTGAATTCTTTGTCCGTCTTAGATCGTCAGCTACGAGACAAATCAAGTGATGCGGGGTCTCACGATTGCGACAGTGATCTTTTTCCCACTGACTTTCCTGACGGGATACTTTGGTGGGTTTCTTAGTTCTCATGATCCGAACTAGCGATTTTTTCTCATGAGTTGAATTCCAGGCATGAATTTCCACGTCATGCATTCGGTGCAGGATCACTCAGAAGCGATGTAAGTGGAAAGTCTTGTATCTTCAGTAAAGCCGCTGAACCCTTGTGCAGGTTCTGGGAGATCGCTGGTCCGGTGATGTTTGTCGTAATCGGATTGTTCCTATGGCCGGACATCGCCCGCCTGATTCATTTCCTCAAGAAACGGGCGGCGACAAAGAGATTTGATGTAAATGCGAAGAAGACAAACTAGGGGGTGTGCGATGCATGTTCGAACACCTGGTAAACCGTATTGCTATTGTTCTCGGGTTTAGGATTTGGACGCGTGTTTTTTTTTGAAGATCGTCTATGTGTTTGTACGGTATGGATACCAACTGAAGTAATTATTACACGCTGTAACTGTATGCACCGAGGCCACGATGCACATCAGGGTAACTAAAACGGGTAAAGTCGACTCCTTACTCCATCGGTCTGAAAATCCGATTAGTGAGGCGGTACGAAGGAAAAATGGATGAATTCTGGTGCGGATGTACGCTCTTGGTATTTCAGCATGCTTCTGTCGCCTTGGACAAGCGAGCGGACAGGTGCTGAAATTTTGGGGTTGTTCCTTGCGGATTGTGTAGGATCTGTAGGCATTGGATAAGGTGCTAGCATAGTGCTGTTGGTGTTATTTACATTGAGGGTAATCGGTGCAGGGATGATGATCAGTATCGAGATGAGACTGCATGGCAGGGGTATCTTATGTATGCAGCCCGGAACATGTTCTTGTGCGAGACAGGCAGTAGAGTGTGCGCATATACTGATAGTTACCTAGATCATGCAAGTTGCTCGATCTACGCTGGACATCGTGCTATTGGCTGCATCTTAGAGGTAATCTGTAGATAGTACCGGAGTAAAAACCGTTTGGGACGACAAGGACCAAGTGGAGCATCGCTTTGCGCACTCAAGGAGAACCCGTAAGGTTGGGTCGAAACTAGGGCTGTTCTCGGCCCTTCTCGCAATTTCTGTACACGTTCAGCTCGGGGCAGGTGTCGGGTGCGACATGCAATGAATGGGAGATTCAGTGGTCATGTGCAAGGGCGACGAGTACGAGATGGGCCCGATAGGTTTTTTCGGAGGCCGGGTAGCGATCCCGTTGCTGACAACTCCGAGCTGCAAAAACAGAGTTTACCGATGCGCCCTTCGTCGTGCGAAGATGCGAAATCACAATCGGACGAGGGCTGGGATTCCAGGAATTTGGATTGAAATGAATAGCATTACAGCTTGTGTAGGCAATGTAGTTTAGTACAGTATGGTAGACATGTACAACGCACGCCCTACCTGACGGCGTTCGAGCTGGTTCCAGAGTGGGATGATGCCCATGGCACGTGCACGGCGGATGGCTTTGCCTACGCGGCGTTGGGAGCGCCAGGTAAGCCCAGTCTTGGCACGCGAATGGATCTTGCCCATCTCAGAGACAAAAGATCTGAGCAAAACTGCGTTTTTGTATTCGTCGAGCGGGTCGATGTCGAGTTTACGAAAGGCGTCGAACGCCTGGGCTTCCTTCCGCCCAGGGCCCATGGTTGGCTCCTTGGGTCTCCGCTCGATGCGCTGGATCCGGTACTCGCGGCTGAGGTGATTCGGGCTCACAAACTGGGAGTTGGGGCATGAGTGTGCGAATGTGGAAGGTGGCGGGTTACTGTATGCGACGCACCGTGCCCGCTTTGAATGGCTTGGGCCGTTCGAGCAAAGTCGCGGGAAGCGCGGCAGCATCTGGGGTGTGGGATGAGTGTGGATCAGTGGGGTTACGTGCACATTACCTTGCTCCTGCTCTGCGGCCGACTGCACGAGCTCAGCCAGCCCCTGCATCGCCGATGGCCGTGTGTCGTCGGGCTCTGCCGGTGCCGCGGCGCTGTCCGCTGTTCCAAACAAAGGTCCCGCCATCGCTGGTGATGATCTCGAGTACGCGCGCAGCGACCAGACCTGCGCCAAGGACGCGCGCGAGTTGCGCAGGCAAGCGAACATTTTGGACGAGCGGTGATGAAATGGGCGGAGCGCCAGAGAGCCCAGATCGGTTCAGGGGCGGCTGGAGCGACTTGAAGATGGACCGGGGAGCTGAAATATGGCGAACCCACCCCTAACGACGACCACCCGCCAGCGTGCCCTCCCCCCGCCGCGCAACCCCCTCTGCTCGCTGCCATACAGAATCTAGTGGTTGCCAGTTGGGACAGAGCCCTTGGGCTGTTCCATCATGGCTAGTGGTCCCCCTCCTCCTCCCTCCCGCGTCTCTCCTGGGGGGCTCATGTGCGTTATATTTAGCAAATTTCATGCAATTTGCTCATCGCCGTTGTTATCCCAGGTTCGCACCCACCCCGCGCGACGGCCGTCCCACAGTGCTCGATGATGCCTCGCCCGTGCCCGTGCTGCCCAAGGCACTCTCGGCCGCCAACAACCTCTCATCGGCGGCCGTTGCCCAGTGGCCGTCACTCCCCCCGACGCCGTCGAATACCGCCAACTCAACTCCAAATCCTACCTCGAATCAAATTTCGATGCCGTTCATCAAGCGGCATATCCGCCGCCGACTCACAAACGCAAAGGAAACCTGTGACAAGGAGCTCGCAAAGGTTATTCACTCTATCACCACTTACGTAGAGGAGCGTCTCCGTGAGCCCTCGGAGCCTGATTACGAGCTTGACCTTCATGACTTGGCTGATCCGTTTGTCCTCAATCCCGGCGGCATCGGCGGCGACGACACCGATGACGATACTCACGACACTGATTTCGACTCTAGGCGCAGCCGCCAAGGTGAGTCCATCTTTGTGGGCGCTACACGCATTTATCTCATCGGCCATTAGCCTCTGCCTCATCCAGCCCAAACTCGTTCCGTCGGCCGGTTGGCCTCCCCGCACGCTCCATCGTCTCTGGTGGCTCCGTTGTCAGCGATGCCAGCCCCAGCCGCAAGTCGAGCGACCCTGTCAGCCGCAATTCGATGATGGGCCCGCCCCTCCCTCCCCCAGCCTGGCAGGGCCCTGCGCTAACCAGACGTCTCTCACGGAGCCGGCCTCATCCTGGATCCCTTCCGATCGGGTCTTCATCCAATTCGCGGTCGACGTCACGCTCGCGCTCACCCCTCCCGCCCATGCCTAGTGCGGTGGCTGACACTCCTGCGGTATCCTCATCACCGCGCACGGGCACGGGCACCAACAGCCGTAGACTCTCTCGCATGGACTTTGAGGAGCCTATCAATCCCTTCATGATGACCTTGCACGAAATGACCGCGATTGCGACCGATGTCGTTGACATGTCTATCGCGACACTCACGTCTCAGCCCAAGGCCTGTACCGAGCTCGTGCAAAAAGTTCAGGCGATTGGCCGTGCGTGGGACGAACATCCGGATTGGCAAGGCCGTGGGTGGTATGTGCAGCTTTTGCTTGCCGTCGCGGGTCTCAGTCGTGTGGTCGAATGGTGGGAGGCCGAGAAGCAGTTTTGGAATTTTGACGACGACGACGAGAGCGAGATGGAGCCTATGGTTTTTGTCATGAAGTCGAGTTCCCAGCCGGCGAGCGCGAATATGCATTCATCACGCGACCTTCCTGACGTTCGTTCCCCTCTGTCCCGGAAGTCCAGCTCTGGCGCCAGAGGTACCCCCATCGACGGATCTGATACGGTGACCAGTGAGGTTACGGAAGAGGGGGTTCCAGAAAATTCTGCTCTGCTTTCTCCTGAGATCCCCACAAAGCCTCCCGAGGACGAAAAGGAGCCGATCGATCCAGAGAAAGAGCGACAGCAAAACGTGGAGGAAACGGAGACGTTGAGGATCCAGGCGGAGACCGCTCAAGTCTCAACCATCGTTCTGGAACTTGCTTTAGACGGAGAGGAGCTATTGTGGACAAATCGTGCATGGTCTGAAGTTATGGGGTAATTGTTCCTCCGCAACTCACGGGCGCCTCACGACTAATTTGACGTACAGGTCCAATCCAGAAGTCGTTATTGGAACGGCGATTACTCGTTTGCTCGCCCCGGAAGATACGGATGTGTTTGTCAAGTCGACGCGTTCGTTGCGCGAGGACGATTCGCATACAATCGAAGTCAGCTTCCAAATGCGTGTTGAGTCGGACGGGCCTGAGCCCGTGTATCAAGAGTTCGAAGGCAAGGGTATGCTTATGCTCGATCGCTTCACCGGAGAGCCGAGCCATACTATGTGGGTTCTCAAGCCAATCAGTCTTGCTGAAGGCGACGATGTTGCAGAGTTGGAGCTTCCACCGGCAGTTGGCGAGTTGCCCCAAATTCGTCCTATTACGGGCACTGTTCGGCGAGGAAGCACGGATAGTCGTCTCGGGATTCCTATCTCCCGTGCCTTCTCTCACGCTCCGGTGCTATGCCGGATTTGTGAATGCCAGATTCCGGATTGGTACTTTGAGAAACACAACGAGACGTGCCACGAGCTCCACCGCCTGGAGGCTGAGATTGGAGAACACAACGATACCATATCTGACCTGCGGACTACTATTCGTGGACTGACAACATCACTCGATCGTGCCTCGCCCGTCACCGTGCCAGAGTATCGTGGCATCTCGCTCGTCAATCCATCGCCGTCTCCTATGCTCAACGCCCCCATACAGCAGGTGATGCGTCCGCATGGGCACCTGTCGAACCGATTGCAGCGGAGCGGGCTCAGAAAGCAACAACATCACACGCTCCAACTGCTGGACGACATCCTCCAGATTGCGCAAGAGATTTCGATACCGTCTATGCGCGAAGATCAACACGACATTCCGATTGAACGCCAGCGGCTACTGTCTCCGAGCTCTGAACACAAGGTTGAGATGGTGCAAAAGTGGACCAAGCCGCATACAGACGATCCCGGGCTGAATAGGCTTGGGAACGATGTGTATTCAGTGATCAGGCACAAGGTCGACAGCGTGAATCGGTTGACAAACACGATTCGGTATTCGGAAAAAGTGCGTAGGGAGTGGGAGGAGCGGATGGAAGCAGAGCAGACGCTCGCGCCGTTGCCTGAGGGCGAAGAACCCGAGGAGGCCGAGTCTGGCGACGAAGGAGAGGAAGGAGAGGAAACGGAAGAGGAAAGAGACAAGGCCGAGTCAAAACCGGAGACTCCAGCCGAGGAGGAAGAGGCGGATGACGCGTCCAGCACAACCTCCGAGTACGCGTTTGGCCGTAGTGCTCCGCCGTCGGAGCCAACGCCACTGGCACCCTCTCCTGCCCCAACCAGTACAGACCCTGTGCCGATTGCTACTCCAGCACCACGCCCGCTTTCGACAACTATTATGCCGACTGCCTTGCACGGTATTCTTCATACACGTTCGTCGACCCCATCCTCCGTCTCATCCCCTCTTGCTCTTGCTGCCCCGATCAATGCTGTCTCAACGCCCGAGCGCATATCACTTGATCCTCCACCCAATGAGTCCAGCCCACGAACGATTCGTACGACTCGGTCTGTACAAAACATGTCACTTTTGGTTACTCCCCCAATGTCCCCTTCCGTACCTCCGCAAGATGAGAAAACAACGAAGCCCCGCCGGCGAATGTCTACTATTCAACCGATCATTGCTAGCCCAACGACATCTGTTGCTGGTAGTGCATCTGGACCTCTGTCCCCTCGTATTCCTTTTGCATCGACTGTCGCGCCCCGCCCGACACCGTCGTCTATCAAGGACTTTGAGATCATCAAGCCTATTAGCAAAGGCGCGTTTGGCTCCGTGTTTCTTGCAAAGAAAAAGACGACCGGGGACTACTTTGCTATCAAGGTGCTCAAGAAGGCGGATATGATTGCGAAGAATCAGATTACCAACGTCAAAGCGGAGCGAATGATTCTGATGAAACAATCCGAGTCACCGTTTGTCGTCAAATTGTACTTTACATTCCAGAGCAAGGAGAACTTGTATCTCGTGATGGAGTATCTCAATGGCGGCGATTGTGCGTCGTTGATCAAGACACTCGGAGCGTTGCCAGAGGAGTGGACGAGGGCGTATATTGCGGAGGTGACGTTGGGCTTGGAATACCTTCATGCAAAAGGTGTTGTGCATCGGTAAGTTTGACGTCACGCACATATGTCGAAAAAGTCTAAATACATGCGCTCACAGTGATCTAAAACCGGACAACTTGCTCATTGACCAGCATGGCCATCTCAAACTCACTGACTTTGGACTGAGTCGTATCGGTTTGCTGGGTCGACAGACGCGTGAGAGTACACGGCACGCCCACTCTATTTCGTCGGATAGGCCGTTCCGAGGCGACAAGCCACGCAATAGCCCAGGCTCACGCCCGACGTCGATGGACTCTCCGCATCTGTCATCGCCTCTGATCTCTCCCGAGCCTGGTGCGCCCATCTCTTATTTCCATTTAGGTGGTGGTGGCGGACCCGTATCGACACCAGGACTGGGACCTCTGATGTTCCCCGACGATATCAGCGAGTCAAGTGGATCTGAAAGCGTTTCCGGGTGGCTACCGTGGCGGCGACCGCCTCGTCCAGCAGACAGTCCAATGCAATCGTTTGCCACCGACATGACGCTTGACCTTCGCTCGAGTGTGCCCGTGGGCGGTGGAACCCCACCAGCGAACGAGCAGCAGCAAAAGTTTGTAGGCACGCCGGATTACCTCGCACCAGAAACGATCCTGGGTATCGGTAACGATGATGCAAACGTGGATTGGGTGAGTAGGGTTTCCCGTTTTGGAAGCTCTTGGATTGATTTGGATATCATGTAGTGGGCGCTTGGGGTCATCATGTACGAGTTTTTGTACGGATTCCCGCCATTCCATGCGTCTACGCCACAAGAGGTCTTTGACAACATCATTTCGAGGCGAATCGACTGGCATGATGAGGACGAAGAGGACATCGAGTATGGGCCCGAGGCACGCGACATCATGGAGCGCTTGATGACCACCGAAATTACAAAACGTCTTGGATACCGCGGCGCAGAAGAAGTCAAGGCTCACCCGTTCTTTGCTGAGATTGAGTGGGACAAAGTCACAACATCTGAAGCCCAGTTTGTGCCACAAGTGACGGACCCCGAGTCGACAGACTACTTTGACGCTCGCGGAGCACTACCTCAGATTTTCCAAGAGGAGGAAACCACCGCAGAATCAGAGAGCAACGAGGCTCAGCCTTCTACGCCCAGTGGTGGAACTGTCGGTCCGTCGGCGGCTCGACCTATTCCGATTGCTAAAGAGACAGGATCCTCACAACAAGACGGAGACTTTGGAGCGTTTAGCTACAAGAATCTGCCGGTACTGAAGCAGGCCAACGACGACGTGATCAGAAAGATGAGAACGGACCAAATGGCTCCTATTACATATACATTGTCAGAGCCCACGTCGCAACATCACAATCGTCGAAGGAGTGTGTCTCACAAGGTTAAGAAACCAGGCAATATTCTTGCGTTGGAGTCTCGAGTGAGTGCATTCAACCCTTGAATCCAGCAGCGTATTTATTTAGTTTCAGCAGAGCTCCTCTACAAATCCGCCGTCGCCGTCTACGTCCACATCCTCTATCGCATCGTCGCCATCACGCGGCAGCATGCAACCGTCGACACCGGCAAGCAGTATGAGTGGACATACACGGCGGCCGTCCGAGTTTGGAGCGGTAGAGCGTTTCAAGTCGAATCACTTGGACAACGACGGGTTGCGCCGTAACTCGATGCCCAGCAGACTTCGGACATCATCGATATCGAGCCAGGACGCGGCGGTTGCATCGTCGGAACAAGGGGACCAGCAATGGTCTGGGGAACCAAGGGCACATTCGCCAGTCCAGTCGCGACCAGCGTCTGCGGCCGCTCCAATGATTCACAGACCTCCACCTGTGCCAGTTCCACCATCACAGTCGTCGGACCGTGGGTTGGTGGTCTTGATTGCTGAGGACAACCCGATCTCGAGCAAGGTGTTGGAGACGCTGTTGACGCGTATGGGATGCCGCTGCGTGGTCGTGGGTGACGGGTCCGAGGCGATCAGCGTTGCACTCGGGGACATTAGTGAGCACAAATCCCGAGATTTGAAGGATACTTGCTGATCAGAGATTTCAGAATTCGATTGCATATTGATGGACTACCAGATGCCGAGTGTCGATGGAGAGGTTGCTGCACGGTACATCAAAAGCACCAACAACAAAAACTCGAGCACGCCTATCGTGGCGGTGAGCGCATACAACGGGTACGAAGGCGCTCTCGCGCAAGGGATCTTTGCGTCTGCGCTGTCCAAGCCGCTGTCGAAGAGCGATCTGCTGAACACGATGCGCAACCTGGGGTTCAAGACGTCGCAGGACGGGAACAAGGGGAAACTATCGTCTGCACGCTAGCTATGCACTGATCTCGCATTATGTTTGTTATGTTTTGATTTGATTTGTATTCGTTCGCTGGAGCATGCCCCCCCTTTGCATCACATGAATGTACTTGTATTCTGTGCTGAGTCAGCCTGCGGAAAGTGGCGGACAACGGCAAACTGCATCCGCTCCGAGTTTTCGCGAGAAACGCGATCCAAGGGAAAATCGGCTGCGCCCGTTGGCAACGGAAACCCGTCCCAGGTCGGTGCGAATCCAATGTCGAGAAATAAGGCAACAACGAGCGGGAACCCAGTGGCTAGCACGACCCGCTACTTTGAGTGCGTATGTCCCCCATCCCCCGCCGGCCCCTCTCACCCCGCCCAGAGTCCCCCCGAACGCAGAGCCGACGACAAAGGCGATTGCAGAGCTCCTCCGCGCCGTCCACCGCCAGCACGAGCTCCAGGACGCCGAGAACAAGCGCCGTCAGCAATGGGAGGCCGATACTCACAACAAGCAGGCTCTCCACCAGCAGTCGGTCGACATCCGGTCAGTTTCCGCCTAGTCTTGGACAATAGCCTCAACCTGACCTCCACTTCCCTAGTCTGGCCGCGATGCAACAGCAGATCGATAGCCTACGTGGCTACCCGACTCCTCAGGCCTATGCACACCCGCACCAGCCACAAGCACCCGCCTACGCGCCTGGCATCCCAGCGCCGGCGCCGACTCCGATGTATTTCGCTCCGCAACCGCAACAGCCGCCGCCCCAGCCTCAGCCTCAACCACAGCAGCAGCAGCAGCAACAGCAACAGCAACAACAACAACAGCAGCAGCAGCAGTTTGCAGTCACCCCGCCTCAGCAACAGTCCACGCCAAATAATGCGGCACGCCAGCCTCGTTCGTTCAAGCGTCTCAAGCAGTACCAACCGAACGAGTCCGAAACCGAAGACCAGAGCATGATGAACATGAGTGTACAGATGGGCGGCCAAATGATGCCCTCGCTACCTGAACCATCAATGCCCCCGATGGACGAGGAGCGCGTCCATGCACTGGCTAGAAAGAAGAATCCGGTGGGCAGCATTCCGGTGTGTTTTTCTCATTCTTAGCGCTAGAGTCATATAATTAACTCGGTTTCAGTCTGCTATGCGTGCCCATATCCTTCGACTCATGGGCCTCAACCCGCACGAGGCTCTCCCGCCCTCGCACATGGAGGAACAACCTGCGCCAGAGGGCGTTATTCGTTTTGTCTGGGAAAAGACACCCAAGAGCTCGCCTCACAACGGCCGAATGAAGGTCCGTCTGATTTGAGTCTCTGGATCCGAATAAAATCTCATGCGAGGATTAGCAAATCGTTATTGAAGACTTGCAGCGCTCAAGGCATCTCTATCCTCTTGTCCCGACTGCCGACTTTGCTGCGCCGTTGCTCGACGCTTGCTTTGATCAAGCATTCACCACCTTGCGTGGCAAATGGCGTATTCAGTGCGGCGAACCTGGCCTGGAGAGCAAAGTCGAGGCCAAAGCAAAACGGACTCGTCGGCACAACCGTAAGAAATCGGTATGCTGTCATCTGTTTACCTTTTGTGCCCATTTTCTAAAAACCAGGGATACAGAAACTGAACCACCGCATGGCGGCTCGCCAAAATATGCCCCAATTCCAACACACGACATTCGATCCCGCACTCGTGCCGGACGTCATGTCGTCCGAGTCTTCAGAGGACGACGCAGACGGAAAGAAAGATTTCCAAACGCGTGGATTCTCATGGCGTTCCCAACGCGCTCACCATGTGTGTTTATTCCTGTTGTTTTCTATTACGTAGACTGACTTGTTATCTAGTTCTATCAATGCCTGGACGAAGAAGAAACCAACGGCCGAGACCGTGCGCTCCGCCGCGGTGGTGCCCGTCGCGAACGGCGCGAAGGAGGACCTAAAGCCGGAGACCCGCTTCCTCCCAAAGGCACGCCGCTTTGGATGATCAGTAAAGCCTGGCTAAGAAGACAAGGTCCTGAAACGCTCTCTGGCCTCGGACTCGTAGACGACCGGTCGTTTGACTGGCGCGGGTTTCACGAGTTGGGCGAGAGTTCTGGCGATGAAGGAGACGGAACAAACGGAATGGAGGAAGACGTTGGCGGCGTAGTAGGTATGGTTGGCGGCGTTGGTGGAATGGGTGTAGAGTATGTACCCCAGGGAGACCAGATGGCAGGAATGGCACAACAAGCACAACAGCAGCACGTTGGGCATATGCAACATGTCCAGCATGTGCAGTATCAGCCGCAGGGACATATGGGATGAATGCTAGTAAAATATCTAAAAGGCTTCGTTTTTGTTTTTAAGTTTTTGTGCTTGATTGTTGTTGTACACTAGGCTTTGGGGTATTGGTCTGCTTTGGCTCTGTTGTGAATCTCGATATTTCTGTTGATAAGGGAAATTTCTATATTTTCTGGTACGAATAAAATACACCGCTCGCTGGCCCCTGGTCCCTCTTCATGTCCCGCAGCAACCCCATCTCTATCGTGGTGCCCCAAACGGGTCGAACCCCGGCCCCGGCCCGATCTAGAGCTCGGCCAAAAGCATGGTCCCCAAACTCTGGACGACCTGGTTGCCCATCGCACGCTCCACCGCGTCTTCGAGGTGACGTTTGGGGTCTTGTTTCCCGACGTGGCGCGTGGCAAGTTGCTCCGGTGTGAGCGTGGATTCTTCTTCGACGGATTTGGTGTACGCTTCGGAGAGTTTGAGCATCGACTGATCATGTGCTCTGTCAATATTCCAAGCCAAGAATAGGGGGCATGATGAGAAACGTACCTTGACGGCATTCTCGTTTTCGGTGCTCAACGACTTGAAATCCCGTAACCTGAGTCCCTCTGTCCAGTTTCGTTTATGTAGGTTCATGAGCATGGCCTGTTCGAGCTCGGTTTTTCGATAGTCCACAGCAATGGAGTAGTAGTGCCTGTTTAGGCCATGGATGAGCGATTGGATGCTCGGTTTGTTGATGTGCCCGATATTGCTTGTCGTTTGGCGTGGCTCCTGACCAAGGACAACCGAGTGGGGATTGATTAGCCTAAAGGCGTCGATGACCACTTTCCCTTTGACTGATTGGATTGGGTCGATAACGACGGCTACCGAGCGGGCATTTAGGCGTTCAAACGACTAAAAGGAATAAGGTTAGAGGTGAGTATCCTGTTTTGTAAAAAGTAGGGACGCACGCTTTGGGTATTTATGTCTACGCTAGATAGCCAACAGCCAAATCCTGGATGGGAGTGGTACCAGCCTACGACCATTTCGGGTCTGTGCATACAAGGTAGGCTTCTGGGTTGTTCAAAAATGGTATCGAGCTCACCGGCCGGTTTGTTTGAGCATTTCGACCATTTTTGTTTGGAATACGTGATCGACGGATTCGACGGTGACGCTTGTACCGGATTGGGGCATGGCAAAGACGTCGATGACTTGAACGGTATAGTCGTCGACGAATTCTCCGAGCATGAGACCCATGACTTCCATCGGTACTCCTGCACGGCCGTGTTTGAGCATCTGTTCGGCTCACGGTGAGTTTAACGGTATGGTGGCATGGTGCTAGAGCTTACCTTTAGCAATGCGAGCGAGGAAATGTGGATCACTTCGCCACTGGGAGAGTATATGAGTTCCTAAGTGTATATCAGCAGAATAGCACCCACTTGTCTGGCATGGGCTGGTCTCCGCTTCCTTGCCCATGGGCATTCTGTCTGGCAGCAGCAGATGCGAGCATTCGTTCGTAATCCATGGTAGGCGTCGGGGTGAAAGCAAGGAGACGCGTCACCTGGGGTCTGGCGCTTAGCAACGTGGGAGCATGTCACGTGGAGGCGCGCATCGCTCATCGACTATTCAACGCTCATCCCTGGCTGAAATTAAACACTACAATACATGCATGAAATATGACGGCGACGCTCTCGTCTGATGCGTTCATGTTCGAGCGCGACCCGGAGAGCGGGAAGATTCGGATAAATGTGCCGCAGCAGTGGTATCTTGTGCCGGGTGCATGCGCGACGGCGGGCGTGGTGCTCGGGATTGCGCGTGGAGCACGGCAGGCCTCGCTGCGGTTTCTGGCCGAGAACGCGCACCGGCGTCCGACGACTGTCCAGGGCTGGTATTTTTATAAAAAGACCAAGAACTACCGGGTCATGTGGGGTGCACTCAAGGGCGGAGGTTCGGTCGGGGCCAAGATGGCGGGGTTTGGCGTGCTCTGGGTCGGCTTGGAGCAAGGCGCGATGACACTAGGCGAGCGGACGCGTGTTGGAGCGATCAGCGAGGCGCGGGAGATGGTCGCCGGGATTGGTAGTGCAGGGCTCGTGTTGGCGGGATGTGAGTCTGGCTCTCGGTTCGGTTCGCGGGTTTGCGGACTTTGCTGATTCATTGGCGGATATTTCTGTTTAAAATAGACAGGCTGCCGCGGCCAATGTGGACGCAGGTGATCGGGTTGGGGATAGTAGGTGGGGCAGTGATGTACGGGGCGCGACGGGGGCGGGAGTGGATCGAGAGCAGGGGTGATTTGAGGGTGTGAGAGAAGGCTCCACGAGGGGAACGAAACGTAAAATACTCTGCGACGATTGCTATTGGACGGAATGACATCACTGATATGGAGCCGTGCCGGAGGGCATTTATGGGGCGGGCTCTGTCCGCTGTGCGCACTCTTTGAGACGACCACCACCGGGCAAGTGCCAGTGCCCACGGGATCCCAATCGATCACATTGCCGCCCTGATATAGCTGTATCGCCACATGCTCAAGCTCTGGCCCTCGACTGCATCTTCGGCCGCAGATGGCCAGCTTACGCCCCGGGCAAGCGACCGCACGAGCGTGAACCCGTTTGAGGCCTCGCTAGCCGCCAACTCACCCGCCAGCACCACCGCCGGCCCACCGCGCACCCCCACCATCGCCCACCACCACCTCCTCCGCGGCGAGCCCACCCACGACTCCACCCCCCTCGCCACGCCCTCGCTCGGCCTCCCCTCCGCCGCACCCACCACCCAGCTCTCGCTCGACGCACCCAAGTTCGAGCTCAAGATGGCCGCACCGCCCCTCCGCCGCAACCACTCGCACACCCCCAGCATCAAGGACAGGGACGCCCAGGCCGGCGGAAATCCGTCGCGCGGCCAGCTCCACGTCAAGCTCATCGCCGCACGCGGCCTCAACATCACCTCGCCACGCGCACGCCCGTACGTGGTCGTGCAGTTTGAGCAAAGTGAATTTGTCAGCCGCGATCCGATCGAAGAGACCGATGCGCCTCTGCGCGGCGCCCCCGCCGCCCTATCGCGCGTCAACTCGTCCGTGAACATCACAAACGCGACATCGGGCGCCGCCAGTGGCATCGGCCGCGCCCTCGCATCCGGAACACCCGGTTCGTCCGTCTCATCTGGGTCTTCCGCTTCAAATGGCAACGGCAATGGCACCCTTGCCCCCAACCCCAGTCGTCTTGGCAGCAGCGTGTCTGGCCACAACCCGGTGTGGAAACACGAGGTTGCGTTGTAAGTGCTGCTTGCTCATCAGCCCTTGTCCGTCTGCTCAACCGCTCTCAGCGACGTAACCCAGGACAGCACCCCGATAACGTTTAATGTCTATGATCGCGAGGAAGAGACCGAGGCCTTTTTGGGCATGCTCGAAATGAAGCCTGTCCTCAAGCACGATCACACCGTCGATCAATGGATGAAGTCAGTGCTCCACCAACTAAGCCCGAATGTGCTCATCCTCACCGCCCTTCTTCGCACAGACTGCGACCCAGAGATTCGGAAACCGTGACAGGCGAAATTCGAGTACAGATCACATATGAACAGATCAAGGTATGTGCCATCCTCTTGTCCACCACCAGTTCACTCACCCATGCCTTCTCCCCATCGCCCTCCCCTCTTGGCCTTCACGCCCATCACACCTGCTGCGCCCGTCCAGACCAAGCGCGCACTCACCCCTCGCGATTTTGAGTTTATGAAGCTTATCGGCAGAGGTACCTTTGGTCGCGTCTTCCAAGTTCGTAAGAAAGACACAAAGCGTATCTACGCCATGAAGGTTCTTTCCAAAAAGGAAATCGTTGCCAAGAAAGAGGTCGCTCACACCATTGGCGAGCGCAAGATCCTACAACGCTCGCTCGACTCGCCCTTCCTCGTCGGCCTCAAGTTTTCGTTCCAAACCGAGACCGAGCTCTATTTGGTCACCGACTTCAAGTCCGGAGGTGAACTGTTTTGGCATCTTCAGAAAGAGACCCGGTTTACGGAGGAGCGCGCTCGCTTCTATATTGCCGAACTTGTGTTGGCGCTTGAGCACTTGCACAAGTACGACATTGTCTACCGGGACCTCAAGCCCGAAAACATCCTGCTCGACGCCACTGGCCACGTCGCGCTTTGTGATTTCGGACTGTCAAAGCCGGACCTTCCGAGCGGACAGCTGACCAATACATTCTGCGGCACGACCGAATACCTCGCCCCTGAGGTCCTGCTCGATGATCACGGCTACTCGAAACTAGTCGACTTTTGGAGTCTCGGCGTCCTGCTGTTCGAAATGTGCTGCGGCTGGAGTCCGTTTTATGCCGAAGATACGCAGCAGATGTACAAGAATATCTGTTTTGGAAAGATTAGGTTCCCGAGAGGTGTGATTGGAGAGGATGGCAAGCAATTTGTGAAAGGGGTGAGTCCCACATGCGTTGAGCTCCACGCTGTCACTGACTTGAGCTCCACTCGACGTCCAGCTCCTGAATCGTAATCCAAAACACCGCCTTGGTGCACACCGCGACGCGGCGGAACTCAAAGAACATCCGTTCTTCAAATCGATTGACTGGGTGGCGCTTGCTAATAAACAAGTCCCGCCGCCTTTTAAACCAAACGTCGAATCGGACGAATCGACGGCAAACTTTGACCCCGAGTTCACCAACGCCGACTTGCGCGAGGCGGGCGTCGACGCGTTGATTGACGAGGACGATCCATCAGATAATTGGGTTGCCAACGTCGGCGAGGGTCAGCCGCCCGGCAGGCCATCGTTCAACGGGCCGAACGGCGGGATTGGGACGGGCGGCGTGGAGATCAAAGGTGCGGGGACGCGTAAGAAGAACGCGTCGCACGGTTCTCCCCTCACGAAGAGTGTGCAAGAGAACTTTAGAGGGTTTACGTATAGCGGGGAGAGTATGGTCGCGGCTGCTGCCGGGATCCTGGGCGAAGACCTGCTAAGCGACGAGGAAGATGAGGATGAGGCGGGTGAAGCAGGGACGGATAGTGAGTGGGAAGACGAGGCCCCTGCCGGTCGTTATAGCGGACGAACGAAGAGGCAAGATGACGACCTATGATCCACGTTTTCGGTGTGCGTTTTTAACTCTTTTTCTTTGCTGTGTTCTGTCGTTTGTTTTGCTGTTGATGTCGGTGAAGGTGCAACACTGTTTGATACTCTGCCTACATATTATGTATTAACACGGTCTGGTTTTGCGTCGCGTCCAGAATACACAATAAATTTCATGACGTTTGTATTGAAGCTTAATCTGTCGATTGCGTTTGCGATTCCAGCCTTGGGACGATCTCGTCGGTGATCTTGGCTTGCTTGTTCCAGCAGACTGGCAAATGAATTTCGAAATATCGGGGAGGTTAACGATGTGTAAGATGCCGTACAAAGCGCGGAAATCGTTCTTAGCTGTAAAGCTTAATTAAGGACCCGAAAGAGACTCGGATCATAGTTATCTTTTGATTCCTTGAAAAGGCGGGGATGCTTTCCTACGCAATGACTCGGTGTCTGACGCATACATTCGCCTCTCTTGCCTTCGAATGCACTCGACTCCCCTTGTGGTGCGGGAGGTATACGTCTTCCCTTCTGTTCAAATTGACCTTTTTCCAAACACCAGGTGATATGGAAAGTGGTTGGGTCGCACAATTTGGAGTTATCTTGGCTCTTTTGTCGTGGTAAAGCTAGATACATGTCTATGAACATTTGTGGTATTCATAGACTCTAAAGATTGATCTTGCCATTCATAATTGCTGACAAAATACAGGAGCTACGCCTAAGGTACAAAATGCATGTAGTTGGTTAGAAAGGGAGAATGCATCCTGAGGTGTTGTTGGGGTGGCGTATTTTGCCACCAAGGCGCCTAAATGGCTCCTATACGTTGTTCCTAGCTTTCCCGACTGCCATTCTTCGCCAATCACCTCGTCGACGACCCTGAGGGAAACACTGTGACGGAAAAGCTCTGACCCAGAAATACCTCACTCGACCAACGTTTTACTATTCACAAGTCGAGTTTCGGTCCGTCACAACGGTAGCTACTCCTGATTGGGACCTAGTCGAGATTCCAGGCCAAATCCACTTTGCGTGGTGCCAAAGGAAGATCAGATAGCTTGAGCCTCGTTTGCGTAGCGATTTTACCCTTTGTGTGTGCTGGCGCTCGCCCAAGTGGTCGCCCTGCGGCCTGCTCGACTCTTGCAGACGACAACCACCTTGTTTCTTGGTTATCGATACAGTCGCGTCTCTTTTTCTTGTGTACCTTCTAGAAACAATCTTTGTGGCCTTCTTACTAAAGCCCGAGCTGTATTTGCACCAAAACCCCGCCCATCTTTACTGGCCACATTCGGCTCGTTGGCTCATCATAAAATGTCTCCGAAACCAACTCCGTCAGAGAGTGACTATCCAGGGACTGTGTTTTTTGGTGTCCACCGCGGACACAAGACCGGAGTGCGCGCGACATTGTAAGTATATATTCTCATTTTGACGCGGGTGTGCTCTCTAAAACAAGTTTTCCCCAGTGCACAACTCATGAAAGAGATTGACGGCTACAAGTCTCCAGTGTGGGAGGCGTTTAACAATAAGGCTCATGCTGAGCAATTTGCCAAGACGGGTGTTGTTCCAAGTGGTGCCACGCCCGTCCAACCAGGTGCGCACAACGCATCTGGGGGCAAACGCACGGCTGGTCGTTCGGGAAGTTCTGGCGGAGGTCGGTTTGCCGCTCCATTGGGCCGAGTTGGAAGCACTGTTTCCGGCTCAAGCTCAAGCCTAGGGACAACTAAATCTATGTCGGCGTTGGAGAGTACAACTGTGCCTGGGATGAAACTTGGCCCCACCAATTCCGTGCCAGCGTTTAATCGCTCACCTGCACCTGTTGGTCGACCAGGTGCGACCCCTCTAATCGCATCTGCACGTAGTGCTAGCACGCTCTCTGGTTCAAGCCGTGGTCACCCTGCGTCCGCCACCACGTCATTATCATCCACGAGTTCCAGAGCCATGTCAGGAACTGCATCCGCAAGTACGGCGGATACGGATTTTGTCAACCAAAGAGATCAAGAAACCATTGAGGTTTGGACTGATGGTTCATGTTTGGGCAACGGAAAGGCAGGCTCACGAGCTGCGTATGCTGTGTACTTCGGAGAGGGAGATCCACGGTAAGCTGATGGATTCTTAAACTTGGACCGCTGAGCCTGAAGCTTTCTTTAGAAACGAGGCCAAGCGTGTTCCTGGCGCTCAAACGAACAATCGGGGTGAACTACTAGTAAGCCGGATGAATGTCGTGATTGCGTTCGTAGTCTGACTACTCGCAGGGGATAATCCGTGCGCTTGAGATAGTAGACGAGAATGTTCCTAATTTAATCATTTACAGCGATTCACAATACTCACTTAACTGTAAGTGAAAGCATAAGATCTGCTGTTGGCCTACTCGAACTAACAAAATGCAGGCCTAAATTGGCTACCCAACTGGAAGAAGAGCGGAGGCTTAAACAGTTTGAAGAAGCCTGTCGTTAACTATTCAATGATTCGATATATGTGTGCGCTGATGGATCGCCGAGGGGGTAGGTACATTCATAAATTTATCTTGCGTGCGCCGTCCAACTTTGATTACCCAGATCGTCTTCAGCTGCGACATGTCAGGGGGCATAGCGACAACATTGGAAACAATGCTGTAGATGCGCTTGCAAATCGTGCGGCAAGAGAAATCCACCATGTCCCAGACGAGGTCGATTGGGACGTAAAGCGTCTAGCCCTGGAACATGAACCAGCTGTGCCACGCAGCGGAGAGCCGGTATCCAAAATGGTGTGCGCTTTGATTGTATTTTGACCCATATACTTAACCGACGGTGTGTAGCCGTCATTGGTGGATATCACTCCAGGCCGCCCCCGGTCTCAAATAGCCAAGGGCAGCATTGCTCGTGCGTTGGAAAGCTCTCAAGTATCATTTGCGGCTTCTGACCCTGAGGACGAATATAACGAATTCGACGACGATGACTTCTTGGGTATCGACGAATCGTCTTTACCTCAGCCAATAGTTCCACCACCAACAGCTGCAGCGCAGCCGGATGCAAATTCGGGGAAACGAGCTCGCGAGCCTGCTGGTGATGACGAAGAAATCGAGGATAGCGAAACAGAGCGGAAAGCGGTGAAAAAGGCCGGGAAAAAGCGGCGTGTCAAGTGCCCAAACTGCAAGAGCGAGTTTCCAATCTGACTTAACCTACCTCGATGTAACACCTGTACCACTGGGTTCAATGTATTTGCTTTCCTGATTTCTATGTCAATATATCTTGTTTACTGCCATTGCTAATAACATGTGATGTATTATTGTAGCAAAGACTGGTTGTATGCGGTGTGCAAATGATCTCCGTGTCCTCACCAGTCCATGAGGGGGCGCCCATCTCTCTTGAACGTCCCACCTCGCAACAATCCAGGCAGGACCTTGCCTCCAATTATAGTTGACTCGACAACAGACTGCACCTCGTGCGGAGAGACCCGGCCATACCAAACGCCATTCCCTGTCGGGAAATAAATGATCACGTTTCCAGCAAACCTATGATCTGTGTGAACGCACAGCTCAGTAAAAAAACAAAAACAAAAAGCAGAATGGATCGCATATACCTCCTATGTGTGAATTTCGCAATATTAACGCACGCTGAGAGTATTCCCCCTCAGGTTTCCGAATTTGCTGTAGTTGTCCTAAAATCGCGTCCGCCCGAGGCTCAGGAAGATCCTCTAATGCCGGATGACCATACTCCGCTGGATCGTCGATTTGGGTGTGAATATCCCACCCCAGCGAGCTTAAGCTTGTGCAGAACGCTACCAGGAGTTTCAGATACGGGTCTGTTTGTTATAAATGATAAAACATACAGTTCTCAAGAACAGGCGCCGCGATATGACACCTATTGTCACGTCGTTTGTGTGAACCTAGAGTACTTGTTCCATTTCTTCCAGATTCTTTGAATTATGCTCGACTCACATAGGAGTATGACTGCGGCATAGGGAAGTATCCAAGACTTCATTTGACCTCCGACTAATTTACCTTCTATGCCGGTAGCAGGATCTATAGCAGCTTCCCAAAGGCTATTTGCCCCTTCCGCTGTTGGGGGCACATCTTTCACCAGTTTATAGTCCGGAAACACAAGCACAGTATGCCCTGTCCCTATCTCCGTGTGTGAGCCGTTGAGAACAGAAAGTCGATGAGACTCGGTTGACATAAAGACTCCTGGTGGGGCGTTTTTGGCCTTCAGGGGACGGGGGGCTGAAGAGATGAGCTTATTGTGCGCATGAGAGAGGAGTTCAGCCAGCGAGCCAGAGACCTCGGTGACCTCACGGGGCCAGTCGGACTTCCCTGTCGAAATCACCACCTGCACGGGAGCTGTGTTAGACATCACGACTTGATTTAGATGCATGGCTCACTTGGCGACCGTACGGTTTTACGGAACCTAACATGTCCGATGCCGTATCCACATCAAACCTGTTTGGCCATTCTTCATGGCCAAGGTCGCAAGGGTCTGTACAAGCACGACAGGGGTCGAGTGTGTATGGCACGTCCGCTGTGCCCAACTTTGCGCCAACCTCTTCAGCCGGTGGGGGCGAAATTACAAGGCTTAGCGCACTGATTAGAGTACTTTCAATAGCGTGTCTGATCATAGGGTAAGAATGTGAGTAAAAGAAGTATGTAGGACCGAGAGTGGAGGTGTGGGGTCTGGCTCAGCCATGATTTTTCGCCTAAGGTTATAAGGGGACTTGTTGTATCAGGTTGCCCTGTCGTAGAACGGCGGCACTCACAAAGGCTTGCGCGTTTCGGCAGCCGACTGTGAGTAAGATCTTGCAGGAAGTTGTCGACAATGGCAGGGTGGGCGCAATTGATAATCTGGCGTACGTATAATCACTTCTTATCTGATAAGCTAAGTTAGTTTGACCTTATTCGGCAAAGTCCATCCCTGTCCCTCTTCGCCACCAGCAAATGTAACGTTATTTCAATGAAGACATGAGCTCATCTGGCTTACCCGCTCTTTGGATATGTCTGCCGAGGGAGTCTCAGAAAGTGGGGAGCAAACTCCTAACGAGGCACAATTTATATCCGAGTTCTGTACGTAGCATCGTCAAAGGTGGAATATGACGTGTGTAAATGAGATTTAGACAGGAACCGTTCCAAATAATACGTTGAGCCGCATGAACAAGTAATGGTGAGGGTTGGGTTTTGTATTTGCTTTCCTGGTTTCGATGTTAATACATCTTGTTTACCACCATTGCTAATAACATGTACTGCATTATTGTAGCAAAAATTGGTTGTATGCGGTGTGCAAATGATCTCCGTGTCCTCACCAGTCCATGAGGGGGCGCCCATCTCTCTTGAACGTCCCACCTCGCAACAATCCAGGCAGGACCTTGCCTCCAATTATAGTTGACTCGACAACAGACTGCACCTCGTGCGGAGAGACCCGACCATACCAAACGCCATTCCCTGTCGGGAAATAAATGATTACATTTCCAGCAAATTTGTGTCCTACGCAAATGCAACGGATCAATGATAAATCAACCAGACTGAAATGTATATATACCTCCTATATGTGAGTTTCGCAATATCAACGCACGCTGGGAGTGTTGTCCGTCAGGTTTGCGAATTTCCTGCAGTTGTTCTAAAATCGCATCCGCTCGAGGCTCAGGAAGATCCTCTATTGCTGGATGTCCGTATTCTGCTGGGTCGTCGATTTGGGTGTGAACGTCCCATCCAAGCGAACTCAAGCTTGTACAGAAGGCTGTGAGGAGTTTCAGATACAGGTCTTGTTACAAGTAATACCACTTACAGTTCTCAAGAATAGGAGCCGCAATATGACACCTGTTGTCACGTCGTTTATGTGAACCTGAGTGATTTGCTGAGTTTTTCCTAGATTCTTGGAATTACCCTCGGACTCACAGAGGAGTATGACTGCGGCATAGGGAAGTGTCCAAGACTTTATTTCACCTCCAACCACTTTGCCCTCTCTACCTACGGCCGGATCTATGGCAGCTCTCCAAAAGCTATCTGCCCCTTCTGCTGTTGGGGGTACATCTTTCACCAGTTTATAGTCCGGAAACACAAGCACAGTATGCGCCGCCCCTATCTCCCTGTGTGAGCCGTTGAGAACGGAAAGTCGATGAGACTCTGTTGGCACGAAGACTCCTGGTGGGGCATTGCTGGACTTAGGTGGATGTGGAGCTGAAGAGATGAGCTTATTGTGTGCATTGGAGATGTGTTCGGCGAGTGAACCAGAGACCTCAGTAACTTCACGCGGCCAGTCAGACTTCCCTGTGGAAATCACCACCTGCACAAGAGCTGTGTTAGATTTCTCGACTTGATCCAGGGGGAGGGCTTACTTGGCGGCCGTACGGTTTTACGGAACCTAACATATCTGATGACATGTCCACATCAAACCTGTTTGGCCATTCCTCATGGCCAACGTCGCAAGGATCCGCACAAGCACGACACGGATCGAGTGTATATGGCACGCCTGCTGTATCCAACTTCGCGCCAAGTTCTTCAGCCTGTGGGGGCGAACGTATACGGCTCAGTGCACTGAACACAGTACTTTGAATAGCGTGCTTAATCATAGGGGAAGGGTGTGAGTAGAAGAAACGTGCAGTACCGAGAGTGGAGGCCCGGGGTCCGGTTCAGCCATATTTTTACGCCCGCAGTTATACGAAGGCTTGTTGTTTCAGGCCGCGCTGAGGAGGAATGGCGGCGCTCACAAAGGCTTGCGCGTTTCGGCAGCCGGCTGCAAGTCAGATCTTGCTGGGAAGTTGTTGACGACGGCAGGATGGACGCAATTAATAATCCGACGCATGCAGGATCGCTTCTTATCTGATAAGCTAAGTTTAGCTTGACCTTATTCGCCAAAGTCCGACCCTGTCCCTCTTTGTCACCAGCAAGTAAACCGTTGTTTCAACGTGGACATGAGCTCATCTGGCTTACCCATTCCCTAGAAATGTCTGTCGAGGGACTCTCAGAAAATGGAGAACAAACTCCTAACGAGGCACAATTATCCGAGTTCTGTACGTAGTGTCTTCGAATGCGGGATCTGACGTGTATAAATGGGATTCAGACAGGAGTCGTTCAAAAGAATACGTTGAACTGCATGAACAAGTAACGGTGAGGGTTGGATGGCTTTGGGGCAACGACTTGAGTTACAACAACACATTCACTTTAGAATAGCATTGACTTGCTCAACTCGTTGGAGGGCTTTCTCTCCAAGTTCCAAAGCGACCTCTCTGCAGTTTCTGGCCAAATAACCGACCTCCAGTCTCGGAGCAGGGATTTTGATACCAGGCTCAAAAGTCGGCAGGTAGTTGGTTTATTGTGCCCTCTAATTTGTTGTGCTTACCCTTCTGGTAGAAAATCGAGCGTCCGCTCTCTCAGCTAATACAAGAGCTTTGTATCCCCCCTGATCTTGCGATAACCGTCCTCGACACCAATGTGTCGGAGCCATGGATCCTGGCCATTGCGACATTGGAAGAGAAAATGGCCGCTTTGGAAACTAGGACACGCGTACGGGCATCCAAAGATTTGTCCGAAGCCGCAGAGGCTTTGCGTATATCGGTATGTTTTATCGCTCAAAAACATCAAGCTGGTTCTAATCTCGCCTCAGGCCGCTGGAAAGATTCGGGGATTCTTCCTGGGTTTACTGCAACCTATACGCACTAGCATCAGCACCAATATGCACGTCCTTCAGACCTCAGTATTTCTAAAATACCGACCGTTGTTTGGCTTCTTGCAACGACATGCTCCTTCCATCGCGCAAGAGTTTCAACATGCGTACGTTGCTGCTGCGCGCTTGTATTATGAGACTGGATTTCGAAGATACACTCGTAGTTTGGGATACATCAAGGTTAGTTCATAAGATTCACATATTTCATCAATCGTCTAACCCAGCTCCAGGCTCGAACAGTCGATAAACATACTCTCATTGGAGCACTGCCAAGTGACGCTGTTCCAGACCCCCCGCCACCAACAGACCGATTGCAGTATTCCAAGCTAGAAGGTCCAGGAGTGACCTTGGCATACATGGCAGACGATTCGAAAAACGTGAGTCCGTCCATGTTCTCTCTATACATACAACAATGTTAACTTTGAATTAGAAAGAACCTCTGGAAGCGTTGTTTCGGTCCCTTCTACTCGTACTCCTAGACAACGCGTCAGCCGAGCACGCATTCATATCAAGCTTTTTTCATAAGGAGCCACCGCCGCCTCGACCAAAAGCTAGCTCACGTGTAGCGTCTGGTATTATATTCGAAGATGCAGATGAACGGTCAGAAGCGGGCGGCGACTGGGTTCCCGTTAGTCGCACAGCCAGTGCCAGTAATACGGAGGGGGAGGGTGTAAAACGTGCCATAAATAATACGGTCAAAGAAGAACAAGCGTTTGTCGACGGCCTTTGGAAACAAATCATGGAGCCTGGGGTAGAGTATTGCCAGGTTTGGGTCCATTCCTTTGCTGCTTCGCCTCACTGACCTTGGTTTGTATGCTTAGGCCTTCATAAAATCCGCACTTGAACCACCTCCACCTCTCGTCCCTCTCCTCACTATTATACGCCTAACTGAAACCATATATATCGAGGCTTCTAAGCGAGGCTGCCGTCCGCTCGAAACGTTCCTACTTGGCCAGCGGCTTACAATGTGGCCATTATTCCAAAAGGATATGGGTGCGCAAGTTGAAAGCTTGAAGAAACTGGCTGAAAGCGCGGTGGGCGGTTATCTGAGTCGAAGCGGTATCAAGGACTCAGCCGTACAGGTGGTAAGAGTTTTGTTTCTCAGCCAATTCGGCAAATGGCAAATTGAATCAATTAGATCATAAACCGATACGCAAGCTTATTCAGTGCTTGCGTGTTCCTGTCATCCGAAGGAGACGAAACAATGCTATTTTCAAAGTGGGTACACTTGGCTGCATTCCTACTCCTCGAAATCTCATAATCTTGTAGCGTCCTTCGGCTTCGACAGGAGCTAGCCAAGCTGATTGTCAATCAGGCCAAACGAATAAAAGATCCAGCTCAGAGTGCAACATATCTATCAACCACATACGAGCTTTTGTTATCTCGATTAAGTGTAAGCAGTTTTTTTCGCCGTCTAGACATATGCTAATGTGTTTTGATAGGCGGGAAACATTGTACATCAACGCGCTCAAAGCGAAGCCGCACACTGGCGAGAGCTTGAAGTTGAGGCACGCAGACGCATTGGTATCACAAGAAGATAGATTGGAATAAAAGAGTGTGGCCCACGTGTAATAGGAACTATTTGTACAAATTGTGTAATAGCGCGATGTGAATAGAAGGGCAGCAAGAAGTGCAAACAAAAAAACAAGCAACCGAGTGGGTATATATCCACAAATGTCCAAACGTATTTTAACTAGTTCTGAGGTTCATTCAAGATTAGTCTCCGGTCGAAATGAGTATGGTTGAGTGCCTACCCGGATACGGACTCTTTCTGGATTGCTGGGAAAGAAGCCTTGAGCATGGAACCTCCAGCACCACTGACCACCCTCGGGCTTCCAACCCCAAGCTTATCCAAAACATCCTTCACGTCCTTTGGTCCTGTCAATGGTCTAGTGCCTGGCGACATCAGCCCATGTGCGTGCGCTCCAGCTAGTCGCACAGAGGCGGCACGGTCTCCGCTCGTAAGAGATCGTATGGAGGTTGCCCCAAGTGCAGAGTTGGACATCCCACCACGCCCAAGTGCTTCGCGGAGATCACCTACACCAACCTCACGCGAGGTGCGAGATACACTCTGTAAAGAGTGGTTGTCAATGTGCATAATTGCTGGCGATATTTTTATCCAAGGAGAGCCACCATCAGGGCGAATCACTTCCTGGCTAGATTCAACACCTTAAACTTACGTTAGAAACAAGCCTCGTCCTCAATAGGTATACTCACAATTCTTAAGTGCAATCTCTACTGTCCACTCTGCGCCGAGCCGGCGCAGTATCTCATCCTCGCCGAGTCCACTGAGGCTCTGGACGTGCTCGTTGGCGGCTAGGGCGCGCAGAACGACTTCAGGATCAATGAATGCCTTGGTTGCGTTTGAGGACTCTCCAAAGTTAGGCAATTCTAGCTCAGGCCAATCGACTGCAGTCTCGGGCGGGTGCAAGAGATCCTCATGAGGAGGTGGTAGTTCGGGCAGATATGACGGCATCGGGAGGGCATCAAGTGCCTATGATGGGATATCAGACTCATGGAATCGGCAGGACGCAAGAAACTTACAGCCTGGGCAACCTCGATAACCTCTCTGCATTCCCACATCTTTCCGATCGTCATCCATGTATGAGCAATCACCTCCTTCACAGCTTGCTTCCTGCCCTTGCCGTTATGAGCACCATCGTCGTCGATGATCGTGCCAGTTGCATGGTCCAGTGCCAACAGCATCGGCACGCCAGCAAACAAGCTACGTATAGGCAGACGCTCGTGGACAGCACTCAACACCGTAACAAGGTGAGCAAAATCCGAAGGCGAAGCGGGTCTAAAGCCGGACGATGGAGTCAAGGTTGGATCCAAAAGCGCAAGCGCTCCAGAAACGCTGCGACCTCTGCTCGGCGTACGTTTGCTGTTTTCATCGGCCGTAGGCGGAGGGAACTCTTTGCCGGGAGTTCCGATCGGGGTGGCGGGGATCACGTTGATAGGAGTAGGTGTCAGTGCCTGAGTCGAAGATGTTTGGGAAGTTCCAGATGTTTGGTCGGCGGACAACCCGAGCGCAGAAGACACTGCGAGGGTGTAAGCAACAGCATGCAACGCGTTGAGGAAACGGTAGGTGGCATCCGAAAACTGCGATTGGCGTCCAATCTTGGACATGAGTGGCGCAGGATGTACGCGTTTGATAGGCTCGTCGTCAGGAATCCCATCCTCTGCTCCGTACGGTTCGGGCGACATCTCGTTGCGAATGTACATCTCGAGAGTACGCGCATATATTGCTCGAACACCATAGGATGACTCGGCAAGCACAGCCAAACTTTCTTGCCATACTTCGGGGCTGATTGGGTTTCGACGGCCGGACGAAGTTGTCACAGCGAGTTTTTCGGCGTCGGAAGTAGCCTCATCCACCGAGGCACGCCACTTCCCTTTCTCGGTTGGAGCGCTGTCCTCCTTAGGGGGTGCACGATCGTGGCCGGTGATGCGACCCTTGTTGATCTCGGTTGCCTTGATGAGACCCACGAGACACGAGACAAGGCATCGAATCGCTTCAGCGCGGTTACGGTCGGGGCCAAAACGACTGCGGCCGAGTAGACCGTTGACTTGTACGCTGACGATTCGGTTGATGAGTTCCTCTGCAAGATCCTGAATTTGGTCCGAGTAGTATATATGAGTTCCTAGAGCAGCAGTGCACGTCACGAGCGCAGGCAAAAGGCCGTCCATGGGGTCAATAGCGACCCGACGAAGTATCACTTGTACCAGGTTCGAAACCACGTCGCCGGTAGAGAGATTGATGATGTGCTTAGGTGATGACAGGATAGTGGTGATCATAGCGACGAGCGTAGTGTGTTGGGCGGTTGGAGTAGGTTCATCCTTGACGCTCGCCAGCAGCTCAATGAGTCGCGTCGGAATGACGTAGCGGTAAGGAAACTGGGTCCAATTGGTAATTTTATCGGCGAGCCAGCAGCACCATTCGACGTTTGGCCAGAGCTGGGCAGTATCGGCATGCTGGAAGATGGCTTGCATGATATGGCCCACTTGGGTCGGGTTAGAGGGAGAGAAAAGGGCTTGAAGATCCCTAAGTGAGAGGTTGACAACGTCCGACTTGGATGGACCTTTTTCGCCGTCGACATGAACGTGAATAGACGGTGCCCTTCGCTCTATTAGCGGTCGCTGGGGCTGGAATTCGGTCAAGAAAGGTGACGATACTCCGTTAGGTGCCTCGATGATCTCGCACCTATCAAAAACTCATGTCATTAGCTTTGATTGACAACAAACATCTGCTAACTTACTCTTCTTTCAATCGGCTCAGTTCATGAGACTGGATATTGAACAGGATCGGCGGGATGATGGTATCAACTTGGCGTTGAAACTGGGTCGGGGAATGAAACAAGGCAGCAGAGGTAACCGCGCCTGACAAGGCGCCAAGGCCAACTATTCTGGTTCTAGCAGGCGGAACTGAAGGGTTAGATAGATTCAGCTTGGCGCCACAACAAACACACCTATTCCGGTTTTCTGAATCACCCTTGAGGCCGCTCGATTCGCATAACTTGGCAAACATGCCAAGCGCGGCGAGATAGTTGGTGGTGAATGGGTTGTCGACACCGACGAGCGTGCCATCAGTATAGGCTGTCCAAGCAGTGAACTGCAACCAAATCAGCGTCGGTTTAAAGAAAAAGCTGTGTCAAGCTTACAACACTGGCGGTACGAGCAGCAACCTCGAGGTCTTCAGGCAGTGCAGCCAATGAAGCCTTCACAGAGACGAGCACCGCACTCGAAAAAAGTGTAAGCTCTTGCTTGCAATCGGTGATGAGCTGCTTCAGGATGGCCAGTGTGATGAGCAAAGAACTACCGCCAAGGTGTTAGCAAACAGTGCACACGTAAAAGATGCGCTAGATACACACGCTCGAGACTTTTGGTTCCCACCCCCAGCGCGTCGAGCTTCTTCGGTGGCTCGCTTTTCGAAGACGTCTGCGAGTTTCGCAAGTTTCCCAGGCCTGTTGGTAGCATAGTACGATAGCTTTGAGAGCTCTTGCGCGTTTGGCTTGAACTCGGGAGCGGCCGAAAGCGGGTTGGACGGATAGCAAGCTAGGACAAGCTTGAGGTGGTTTGGTTTGGACGGGATGCAGCCCGAGAGCATGGACATGGTGGCGAGATGCAGAGGGAGAACGAAGGTGGTGTATCCGGGTGTGAGAATACGTTGGAGAAGATTAAGGAATTATATAGGCACTCCACAGCCGGAATGAGTTGTACTGGCCGAGGAGGCGTATGACGAGGTGGTCTGCTGAGATCAACTTTGAACCAATTCAAGCGCCGCCCAACCACGGGTGCTCAGGAACCGCCGCCTTCTTTGCGATGACATAAATTTACACATTTATTCTTGGCACTACACATCCCCTCACGAACTGAACGAGTAGACCGCAGACCACTTGTAGTCCCGGTCAGGCCCATATATCTGATCCTGGCCAAATTCCGGGTTATTGATTCCACCAATCCAACCCTCCTGCAGCAGACGTTGTCAAGAAACAGATATTGTCAAAGAGTGAGGCAACAAACCTGCTCGATGACCGCGCAAGAGTGCTTTGGGTAGTATTTCTTTGGTCCGCCGTGAGCTTTCTTTCGCGGGATAGTAACATTTTTGCCAGCTCCATTGTTGGCGATCCCATTACATGTATACACCTGCAGCGCTGGTTGATCCGTTGTGACCGACATCCTACAATCGCTGTGAGGTAGGTACGTAGTCGCGTTAGGAAAATACATACTTGATCCCAGAGTTTGGACTAGATAAAGAGAAAGCAGACTTGCTCTCAGCAGAGCGGTCATAAATCCAAGCATTATCCAAGCCAGTGCACCCTGTTTCAAACAGCATTCAACGAGCGGGCATACTCAGTTTCTCAAATCTACTCACCTGTTCCACAATATCCAACCGCCTTGTCAATCACATCCCCGATGCGGGTCTCGTTCCGGAAATCCCAGTACGTCCCAGTGACATTGGTCAACTCGCCAGTAGGAATCAAAATTCCGTCGGCAGCAATGACACGGCTAGAATCAATATAAAGTCTGTGGTCCGCAAGACTTTGTGTCTCTTGATACGCTTCCAGATTCCTGCGTATAAAAATCAATATATTCACCCTATAAGATAGCGTGGGGCAAAGCTCACCAATAGACATGAGATGAGAGCAAGATCGGCGTCTTCGCCGTCGCATTCGCATACATCTCAATCTTCCATTTTGCGCCCTTCAGCAGTGTATACGTGACCTATAACGCTGGAATTAGCTCAAATGCCTGCATAAAAATACCCGAATGCATACTAAGGCTTGAACAGTGCCAGGGAAGCCTTGAGTACCATCTGGGTCGATAAGATGGTATGTCACTTTTGACTTGGAGACCTCGATTGGTGCCCAGTTGCGCCGGTCGTACCCAGTTAACCCTCCGTGCAGTGTGTCCAGTCCTATGCGGCACCACAACCACGACTCGATCAGTAAAATGCGGAGTGTGGCAAGAGACTCGAGTTCCTACCTCCGTTCTCGTTTTCGGGGATGTGATACACGTTGTCGCCTGTCGCATCCTTTGTAATGGGGATTGAAAAAGTTCCTATAGTCAAATCCAATAAATACACTATGCTTCGTTTGCAAGCTGAGTGGTGATGTACTTACCGTTCTTGATTCGATTCGCATAGCGTCCGACAATCCCCCCAAAAAATGGGTGAGATGGATCCGACTCATATTTTTTCTTATTGTCATAGCCAAGTACGATGTCTCTATACTTTCCGTGTTTGTCTTTGACCCAAAAGTTCTTGGTCGTTGCACCGTAAGACAAAAAGTTGGCCACGATAGAGTTATCAGGAGCCTTGAGTGTAATAACCCTGAAAGGGTCACCCGCTCCAGCAAGGATTGTCGGGTCGGGTGCGCCTTGCGTCGGCGGCGCTCCGAGCAACAGAATAAAGAGAGCGGCGCTAAGCGTTCGGTACGTCATGGTTCAAAGCGAGAGAAAGAGCCACCAAGCTAAGCATGAGGCTGCAGCAGGTGAAATAAATACACATTTCGTAAGGATGCCGGGGGCGGTGGAGTGTCCCGTCATGGCGCCAGAGCCGAGCGGCTAGGCGTGGAGAACACGCAGAAGTGGTCATGCGTCAAGCCATGTCACACGTATTACCCAGTTTAAGACTCATTTCCGGTCCGAGAAGATGCATTGGTCCAGGTACAACAACATGATTCCTATGAGATGCGAGTGCGGGAATAATAATAGTATAGAGAAGCAGCTAGTATAGTGAACGGACCGAGGGAAAAACATACTTCCCTTCCGAAGCGACAGGGCGGGATTTGGCGCAAACTTCTCATCTGGAAAAAAACCTAGATTTATCCAGTAACATGAACTTCGTTCGTTAGGTCGATAACATTGTACTTCCATTCTGGAAGTCTCTTCCGTTGATCTGCGGGCAACTTTTCAGTCAAAGGGAAATGCAAAAAACATGGATGGGCTCAACCGTAACAATCTTTGACCCAGTCTGGTGTGACTACGTGGGTCAATGTTCGAGACTTAGTACTCTTGTATTTCTGAGTCTTGCTTGCGCTGAGCTGCATAGAGGTGACAATATGCGTAACTCCTCCGTGGTTTGTATACCTAGTGCACACATCAGTGCAAGTTTTGCTGAATAAATCCACGAAGACCTACGAAATCTGACCTCCGCCAGAAACCACCAGTCTTTTGAGTTCGGCGTCTGTAGTTCCACGACAATATCCATTGATATAAACTGTCAGACCCTTGAAGACAGTAATGGAAGAGTCTTGAACCCGCTCCAGAGCTTGAAATTCCAGTTTCTCGTTCCTTGCTTTCATGTATGCGCCGGACCTTCCACCGTCATCGTTTACCTGATGGCCATTGGAACATGCTACAATGTGCTCTGTCAGGGAGTAGGGTCAATCGTGACTCACAAGGAGCATATGAGTTTATTTGTCTCGCCTGTTTTGTGGTACATCTTGGAGTGAGTTATTGGGTTCTCTGGGTCTTTGAGAGTCGACAGTAAACTGCGTGTAAGTTTCCGGGATGAAATCGATTGGTGGGAGCTTCTAGGACCGGCATTAGTATTTCATAGTTGAGCACGGCTGCAACAAGCTACAAACTCACTCGGTAGTTTGGAGCTTTCCCGGTGGTCTATCACTAAGAGGGCGCCCGCTTGCTGTTGCATTCACCCGAGAGTAAGGATGATGACGTGCCGACTTGCTCGTAGTACTGGAGGCTGCTAGACGTCCTGGCCCGGTTGGTTGAAGGACGGTTCTAGAACTAGATTTGGGTTTATTAAGGTATTTTTCCATAAATATCGACAGGCGTTAAATAAAGAGCTAAGCCAGAGGATCCAATGAATATATACAAGCCGCGGGCTGACTAGTGGTTGGGAGATCGTTCTCGCGTTGACGTGTTGAATCGAGATCCCGGTATTTGCGTCTATTTGATCGGCGTTTAGCCACGTGACGCGGGGTAGCTTGCTTAAAGCCTCGACCAAGCTATTATTCTGCACTCATTGCGCAAATGTCGGCTCCCCAACCTACTGCGGCCCAGACAACGCCAATTTCTTATGAAGGTTGCATCTTTGTTGTCTGTTCGTCAACCATGGACTTATGATGTTGCATAGTGTCTCTATGGGGAGAAATTACTGGCGATTCAGATGCAATAAATCCTATCATTAATCGCTTCACATTAAATACGGAGATCACTCAAAAGCTCAATATTAGAGATGTTATTTTTGAGCCCAACGAAGAGGCTGCCCCCAATGAACCCATTTATCTACGCTGTCGCTGTGACAGAACCAAACCGGGTTCTCCTTGGTAAGCAGTTTGGGCTTTACACCCCGCATTCGTAGAGTATATATTCCCAGGTCGCTCTTGGCGTACGGTCGGCCCCAGCCACAGCGAATTGTAGGTTCCGCCCATCCTTTATATGTTTGGCTAATTTGGTATTCCAGTCTCCAGATGCAGTTGTTCGCCCAGTGGCCCTGATGCAGGTTAGCGCCGGAGACGTGATGGCTTTTGCCTCTGCCTTGGGATATAGGTTGGTACCGACTGGCAACCTCTTACACTTTGACAACCGGTTTATCATAAACGTGTAGGATTCGTTCAGATACCATCAAAGAGGGCTATCTGTTCACGAAAGGGAGTCTTACGATCCACATGTTCCACCCTCCACAGGTACGGCTCTCCGAAGTCGCATGAAACAACTGATTATCAAAGGCGTAACAGAAAACAAGCGACACCGAAGTTATTGACGTTGACCCCGACCCAGAGTCCAATCAAGTTTGGAATGTAGACATTCGACAATACCCGGTAGTTTCTGTGAAGGATACGACAGTTACCGAAGCTATCGACAACGTTTTGACCTTCAAACTTCTCATGAAAGGCCTATTGGATCTTGAACGAAAGGATGTGGCCTAAACGATATCTTTGACGTTGTATGCGCGTGCTGTGTATACCTCGCTTATGGCCCACGTGCCGACCCAGCACAGATAAAATTATCTCTTTGTGCTTTCGACCGCTTCGGTACTCTTGATCGAATACTTTATCAATAATCTAAAAGGACAAAGCGATTGACTAAGACTCAAGGAATGCCTAAGAAGCATCAGAGCCGCTTTGCGGATCAAGAACTCCCGGAGATTAAGGAGGGAGCAGTGATCTGCCGAGTTGGTGCTACTCGAGGGGGATCTCAGTTTGAGGTGTATGATGGAGAGAACACTTGGCTAGCGGAGCTCCCCAAGCGGTTCAGAAATACAGTTTGGATTCGAAGAGGTAGAGCCAATCTCTTCCCAATCTCTAACTTGACTCTAATGTTTTTGCTCAGGGAGCTATGTGGTCGTCGACACAGGCAGTGGATCCGCTGCTGTAACCGGGATTCGCGGCGAGATAAGTTTTGTATTACAGAAAGAGCATATATCCCAGCTTAGAAAAGCTGGCTCTTGGTAGGTCAATACATTTGTATTCTATATCAACCTAACTGGTTGGACATAGGCCATCCCAGATGGACGATCCGCGGGGTGCCCCAGGTGCTTTGAATACCGAACAAGAGGAGTTAGCCGACGAGACGACAAGCCACCGATCTGAGGACAGCGATACAGACTTTTCTGACCCCGAACTATTCCAAAACAATAACAGGCGATAAATAATTTGATTGTTATTATAGCGTATACGGATAGCGCGAAGACACCTGGACCAGCACCCAGAAAGAACAAAATATCGTCAGGAATACAGATGGGGTTGTGCGAGAGATAGTATTGTGTAACAAAGCTTAAAAACGAATGATTGTTCCAAACATAAAAAGGAGGGTATATCAAAGCTCCCCTAAAGGAGCTGAGTCTATTCACAAAATAAGATCTATTTCCAAACCAGTGGCCTAGAGAGTCCGTTTGATTGCCCGCGACCTCGGACAGTGCGACTGAGAGGCGATGTCGGGCGTGCGCGTGGGCCAGCGTCGTCTGCCCGTCGCATGAATTGAATGGGTGTTAGAGGTGAGGAATGGGACGACGAAGTTCCTCCTTGAGGGCTGATCCCGGTCGGAGTCCGGAAGCTGGGCACAGGTGATGGGGATGCTCGTGAAGGTGCCCTCCTCGGTTCTGGAGTGGTGGGTTTAGGGATGAATTGACGGGGTGGCTTGGTGGGGGTATCTTCGTTATCTTCTTGAAGAGTGGTCGAAGATATCCACCTTGGCCCCTCATCCTGCGGGACGTGAGGCGGCGTTGTTACCGGTAAGAGTCGGAACAAGTGAGCAAAATGATCCTTAATGAATCTACACGAAAGTCAGTTTCAAGCGTCCGGATGTGTAATCGCACCCACTTTGAAAGCTCAACCCATCCTCCTCCAACGCGCACCATTACCGTCGACGATCGCAAGATACGACAATAGCAAAGTTTCGGTTCCTCGTCGCCGATCCAATACTTGCCACTCTGATCTTTCCACCCATCGTCAGTGAGCGCCTCGATGTTGATTTCGACTGGTAATTGATTGACCACAGCCCCAACCGCAACATCGAGTTTATTAGTCGGGTTTGGAACATAAGTGCGACGCGGCTTCGGGGTCGAATGCTCAGTGCTGGGCGGCTTGAAGTTCCGAGGCAAGGTGGCCCCAAAAGACGACTTGGGCACCCTACCCCATGTTCCATTACTGTTGCGACTGGGGGCACGAACTGGAGGGCTCGGAGAGGGTGTGCGCGCATCCAGGTTGGCGTGTGATCGACGGCGTGACTCTGGGCGAAGTAGTGGGCTTGGATTGAAGGTTGAACCGTGCGCTCGCTGTCGAGAGGAGAACGTTGATGCGAGTAGTCGCGAAGAAGTGCCAGTAACTACAGGACCCGATGCAGCCGAAGACGATGTACTCGTTGTGCGTTGCCGCACTCGTAGGCTGGTACTAGGGCGCTGCCCATCTGTTTTAGGAGTTGACAAGAGAGGTCCGGATACTGAACGATTTGAGATCCTGCTTGACGGTCGCCGAGCACCCGAGGAACTTTGGGATGAAGTAAGATTGGTTTGAGGACCAATTCGATTGCGAGGAGTCGAAGGGCCACGTCTAGTTGATAGATCAAGAGGAGACGGGTCGCTGGCACTGGGAACCAAGCCTCTTCGCCTCGTGCTGGTTGCAGAACTCAGACTTGCAGCCGTCGAGGGTCTCGACGGCATTTCAATCAAGCAATCGTTGGCCATATCGAATAGCTCTCCCCAAGTTTGTTTGATACGATTGGATTCTTCCATGACCCTCCCATCATCTGTCAAGCTCTCGACGCAAGACTTGAGTTTGTTGATAACTTCCTCGGTAAACTTGAGTCGCGCTGACATCTGAGCTTTAGGCGTCTCCTTGGGATCTGAAAAGTGGTGAACGGTATCCTCGGCCGCAGGCAAGGCAGGAAACGAGTCGACATGGTTTAATAGTTCGCTCAAAGCGCCGTCACAAACGGTTAATCGATGGGTGAACTCGACAAGCCTCGTAAGATGAGCCATCAGGATGACGGAGTTATCGACTTCGAACCGCAGGGAAGTCAGCTCCGCATTGATCAATGTGTCAGAAGCGCTGTCCGGCAACTTGGCTTGCTCGCGTTGCAACTTGAGGAAGCGCACCCGCATCTTGTCGACTTCATCTTTGACAGGGAATGGTGCGTTGAGAGATGGCCTGGCGAGCGCATTGATCCCAATGTCGCGGAGCTCAGCCCTAATCTTCCCGATCCTAGATTGCAGCTGTATCATATCCTCGCTCAAGTTGCGCGAGTGGTGCGAGTCAGATTTTCCAAAAATCTCAGTACCTAAGCGAATCTTCAGATTTTTTGTGGCACAAATATAGAATACACTCACCCTCCATTTTCCCATCTGGTGACATGACTACCAAAGCGGAGGCTGAGTTAGATGAGGGCATCACGCCAAACTCATCTGGTTCGTCCTCGAGGTCGTAGTGGTCCAAAGACTTGCGTGCCGCCTGATCTCGACGAATCTCTTCTTCGAGCCGGGAAATCTCGGCCTCTTGTCGTGCAACCTCTGCCCGAAGTCTCATCTCCTCGGCAATCCTCTCGGTTTCTGTATCCCGGCGTTTACGCGTTTCGAGATCCCGAGCCTCGCGCTCCGCAGCTATCTTTGAGTACATTTCGTGCTCCCTCTTGCGGTTCTCCTCTAGCTCACGACGGGCGTTTGCTTCTGCTTGCCGATGCGCCTCGGCTTCTGCTTCCAATCGTCGCCGCTCGCTCTCCGCCCGTGCTTGCTCTTCCTCGCGCGCGCGCTGGCGTTCCAGCGCCTCGGCTTCTCGCTCTGCCTTGAGCCTTGCCTGTTCAGCTTCCCGCTCGCGTTGACGTTCTTCATCAGCTAGCCTAGCCGCCTCCTTGGCTTTCTCCGCCTCTAGGCGACGAATTTCCTCGATCTCCTTTCTCTTCGCTTCCTCTAGAGCAAACCGCGCAATCTCAGCTTCAAGTTGAGCACGTTTCTCGGCCTCCTCCTTCGCACGCAGATCGGCCAATACCCTTGCTTGCTCTGCTTCAAGACGACGCGCTTCCAACAACTTCGACGACGTGACACGTGCAACGAGAGCAGATAGGTCTCGAGATGCAGATTCGGCCATGGATGCTATTTTCTCTAGTTCACGAGAACGATGACTGACCAGTCGCTCTTGGATAAACGAATCGTTTCCTCCAGGTGCAGATGACATTTTGGCAAGGACATGACGAACAGAAGCGAGTTTCGAGTTTATTCTAGGTGCGTAATCCTGCGCGAGGGTGTTGATCTGCTTCTCCAAGGCTGTCAATGTCTCGAGTACAGCGGCTTGAGGGCCTGCACCATCCTGCAAAGCCTCGAATCCGTTCAGAGTAGCTCGAGTGGTAGTAATGAAATCGGTCGTCTCGTTGATCTCTTGTAGGACAGGCTGCTTGAAGTTTTCAAAGTCTTGTGCCAAAAGAGCGATTTTGAGGTAGTTGTTCTTCTTGGCGAGGACGGCTAAACTACCCGAAATGGAAACCGAATATGCATTTGCGTCCGCGCGTACCGCATCGTCAATACTAATGAGAGCAAACGGAAGGCGACCAGGTGCGTCAGAGTCACTGTTTGAGGAAGATGAAACGGTAAAAGCCGCCGAATGTTCGGAACTCGCGATAAACGGAACTCGAGTCGAAAGAGTACCAGTGAAACCATGTGCTCTCCTGGTCGTTTCGTCCAAAGCGGCTTGAAGTTCCTTCTCTCGCGCAGCGAGGTCCTTATATGCGCAAGATTCCTCGGTAGAAAGTTCTAGAACAGCATCATAGCGGTATATCAGGTCTGCGAAACTTGCCTCCAAATCGTGGGCCTCTTTTCGAACGAGGTCCATTGCAGCAAATTGGCGCTTGATGCTTTCCCAGAGTGAGGCTAGACGTCGGACCTCCTGGATTCGCTCGGCAAGTGATTTGTGCATGTCAGACAGGGTGGAGGATAGACTGGCGCCAAGTGAAGGAGATAGGGCTGCGAGGGGCTTTTCGACCAGAGATGCAGCTTGAGTTGTGAGTACGTCTGCTTGCAAGAATGCGTCAGAAGGGGTGAGCGACGATTGCATCGCAGCCGGTTCGGGGCTCTCTGGAGTCAGAGGGCGGCCATCCTGGACACGTTGGGGTTTCCACCTCTGGCGTTGTAGTGCCCGAATAATCTGCCTACGCAAGTTGATGGTCGTTTCCTGCACGGTGTCAATCGAAGTCTTGAGGTTGCGAGCCTCGCGCATGACCTCGATTCGGGCATGTACATCCTTTCGAGCCGCGTGAGTGAGTTCCTGCTGGTTTTCGAGACGCTGGATGACAGCGAAAACCCCGGTCTTGAGATTTGGATCAACATTTGCCGCTCCAACCTTGAGTAATATTACTTTGCATTGTGCCTTGGCCTGCTGTGCTTCTTCTTCGGCGGCATCATGCTCTTTGAGAGTAGTTGGGAGCAAAGCTAAGAAAGCGCCATGTCGCGTGGGACTCAGGCATGACGCGTCCTCGACGTTGGGAATCGAACCGTCCCCATCTTGCGAAGGGATACCGTCCGTGAAATGTTTTGCCACGGCTTCCAGACGCGAAGTCAACGCTATCATACTGTCCCGTAAACGTTCGACCTCGTTGATGCTATGCATGACATCATGATACTGCCCAGCGGCGGCAGCGGCCTCTCGAACCGCCTTGGCTGTAATCGCGAGTTCTTTTGATAGCAACTTGGTGAGCGCGCCGTTGGCTTCACCCTGAGTCGGGAAGAGAGGGTGCATGGGACGTGGGAAGGAACGCGACGTCGCAGGGTCACCGATAACCGCGAGCTTCGCAGTGAGTGCAGCCGACCGGGCAGTGAACGAGTCATCAAACTTTTGGTTCGGGTGTTGCAGCTTTGCGCTCTCGATTTCGTCCTTGAGTGTCTGTGCTGCCTTGAGGTCTTTCCTTAGTTCGCCATATATCTCGTCCGACCTGTTGTACATCGAAAGCTCGCGTCAATAGAATTGCACTTGTCAGGGCTGATTGATCTACGAACTTTTTCCACTGCATGACCATCGCCATTGCAAACTTTCCCAGTCCTTCTGTCGCAGCGCTTTCGTTCTCAAGCTTGTCCTGTTCGTCTAACAGCTGGTCTGGGACTGGTTTGCGATGACTGGACTCGATCAGTTTGTCCAGCGTTTTCCCGCTAGCCGTCACTGATTTGTTGAGTCCGTGTAGTCGGGTGGTGAATTGTGCGGCGTCTAAGGACAAGGCTTCGGCGAGCATGAAACGACTGCCCCGAGAAAATGAGCTTCGGGATGTGGGCATGGACACAGAGGAAATAGATGGTGGCGCGTCGAGTGGCGGACCAGACATGCCAGACATGCCAGACATACCCGACGTGCCAGAAGCATTTGACAGGCGCCGACTCATTGGTGTATGGACTACCGGGGGCGGTTGATCATATGTTGAAGGGGACCATCTGAGGAATGTCTAAGTGAACGCACAGATTGGAACTAGAAGAAACATACTGAGCTCTAGCTGTGAGGAATGTCTGAAGGTCGGAGAGGATGCGAGCTCGCTCATTCCAGGCAAACACTCGCTGTTGTTCCCAATCAAGTCGCGTCCCCATGAGATTCAGGTTCTCATCCCGGTCGCGAAGCAAATGTATGAGTTTGTCGAGAGCGAACAGAGTAGTAAGGGTGACCTCGATGAGGTCAGTGTCCTCTCGAGATAGGTTACGCTGCGTAGCAGCTTCGACTAAATTTAGCACGACGCTAGCCAAAATCGCAAACAAAACCCACCTTTTGTGAGGTTCTTGAGTCTGCTCATATCTCCGGCATCAAACTGCTCCGCCTCTTGCTCGATCCTATCGTGCTCGGCTACCCATTCGGCGAGCTCTTCCCGAGTCGGCAAGCCCGTGACCGGCGTCGTGCTCGAGGCAGCCAGCTCCCTAGCACCAGCAAAGACCTCTATGGGTGGCATCTTCTCCAATAGCTAAAATACGATAATGGCATTCGTCTCAACTTTTGAAATGGGCCAAAATGACAAGATTGACGTACCCGGGTCTTTTCCTCGATCCATTCCCGACGCTCGATAAACGCCTGCAGCTCGACAACTTCCTCAGAGGCAAGCGTCTCGGCTTGCCCTTTTCCATCTTGCTTTGCTTCGGGGCTGCCAGCAGCCGGCGGGTCAAGTTCGGACATAGCGGCGGGGGGATGGGAGAGAGTGTAGGCGATCCAAGTGTCGAGATTGAGGCCACCAAGACAAGCGAGTTGTGCAGGACTAGTTTCGTGGCCGCCCAGTGCAGAGGCGACGGATCATAAGAGTCGTGGATGACAAGTCCCTCGGGCGCGTGGTAGACTGCGACAATTCGCCTGCCAACATGAGGCAAACAGGGTGGCGGTGTCGGCGCTTATGGTACAGCACTTCTATATCGGGAGCACAAGTGGCTAGAACATAGGAATCGAAATGACACAAAGAATCGTGCTGTTGTACATAAAGATTGAGACCATCGATACACGATGCCTAGACTACCGACACTGCGTTTGTCAAGACAAATAGAAACCAAACACGCTTCACCACATCCATGTCACTTCGTCGGTGCGTTCTTCACGCCTAAGCGGGATTTCCCAGCGCTCGACCTTTTTCTCTGGCTGTGTCGGGTCGATCTTGACTTTTCGCGGTTGAGGTTGGTGATGGACCCTTGGCTCGGCTGGATTCTCCGCCTGAGCTTGGGGTTCAGGCTGAGTGGGTGGTGGTGATGGATGCTCATACTAAGTAGCCGATCAGACAAGGACGGCTCCTGTAGATAAGCAGTTATTTACCTTGGGCTTGACCGGCTCTTCCGTCGTACCCTCCATTCCAGATACTTCAAGTAGTCTCTTTGCCAGAGCTCTCATCACACCAACACCCCGAGAGTCGTCATCTCCATGCTGATGAAACCCATTCTATACAATCATGTCGGTTCGCCATAAAGCCATGATCTGTGAACCACAACATACCTTGCGTTCCTCCAACTCGACGAAAGCGGCGAGGTGCGCCAATGACTCGGACAATTGTGCAAACGTCTCAGGCGTCAGTCTATACACATCAAGCCTATCAGTGATTTACTATAACTAACCCCAGTGGCTAACTCACACTTTTGTGTCCTTTTGCATCTTCTCGATAGCAGTCAGCATCTTCGAATTCCACTCCCTCTGCGCCTCTTCTTGCCCGATCTTTTCCTTCTCCACTTCCCTCAGCGCACCCACACCCGCTCCAATCTTGGCCAATTCCTCCCTAAGCCCGACAACTTGCTGGCCAAGTGCATGGTTCTCCTTTATCGTTGCGGCAAGCTTGCGACTGTTTTCCTTTGTCACCGACAACTGGGTTGCAAGCTGATGTCTCAGAGCTTCAACTTGGCGAGTTTGGTTAAGTAGGTGTCGGCGCAGAGGAATATACGGCAGAAAAACGAGTGGTACAAAAAGACCAGTGAATATCAAGAGATGAGAGAGTCCAGGCCGTTGTGGAGTCTGTCCGACGAGTGTCGGCAAGCCTGTGGGAGGAGTCCAGGTTTGTTGCGGGGGCTGCTCGTGGGATCGGGTGGCAGTATGAGTATCGGCGGTCATTTTTGAGTTTCAGTTATTTAATTCAGATTTATTCAAGAAAGACTACGGATACAACGGTGGTGGCAAGCGGAGGAAGCTCCTTCAAGCCTTATTGATCATGCTTACGTGATTGTATGCGAGTCGACTTCCTAATTGAGCAGCTCCCATCCAAGCTGTTTGCCAGCCCAGAATGGAGTAACCGAATCGCCATTCAGCTCCCAGCTCTTTTGAACCGCAAAGTTTGAACGTTGAAGTTGGACTACAGAAGACGTATCCACCAACTCCTTTTTGTAAAACCTACGTCCGTTGGTGCTGACAAAACCATTGAGCTTGTCCAAGGCGCCAAAGGACTCGAGAAGGTGAGCGACCAAGGGAAGGAGTATAGGAGATGTGTATACACCCGCAGCACATGGATGGTCGGGTGCCGCGCTGGATTTTGAGGCAGGTGGATGGGGTGCAGAATCTGAACCAAGGAAAAAACGAGGGTGGCCTAACAAAGCATCTGACATTAAACTGGCGTGGCAGCAATTGTAGCTAGGCTGACCTTGCTTAATGATGTCTCTCAACGCCTCCCTGTCATCCGGATATTTGGCTACCGGTTTACAAAAATGCCAAGACTGGCCCGCCCAGTCATCGACGGTCAATGCCAGATGATGGGCCGTGATCGTACACGCGACGGTTTCTCCGAGCTCCTTGACGCATTCGACAGCTGCTCGGGTCGTGGCGTGCTCAAGCACAATCCGCAAGCGGGGGAAAGCGGCGTGTAATTTGCGAAGGTGAGGTAAGAACTGGGGTTCAGCATTGAGAACGCATGTATTCTGTAACAAACCGAAAAACTTGATTGAATGGCCAAGGCGATGAATGAATACAGTAAAAATACTTGCGGTTCGTGCCTCAGAGGGTATTTCTCCATGCAGGTTGAGAACCATGTCGACTTCTTGCATCGCTTCAAACACGGGGTAGTATACCTCGTATGATTCGATGCCGCTGTCCGAGTTTGTAGTTACTCCTCGTGGGTAGGATTTAACCCCTAGGCACCGTCAGGACTTGGATGAATGAATGTACAAATACGTACCTGCGATCCCCGCTGCTTTTGCCTTGCGAATCTCGCTGGGCGTGAGTTCCGGAGCGAGATAGAGGGTCATCATGTATTCTGTGCTAGGGTCGATCGCTTCCAGCTCCTTCTTGTATGCGAGTGCTTGCTCAGTGCTTGTAATAGGTGGTTTTGTGTTTGGCTAGTATGCGTAAGTATTTATTGATAGACCTTTGACGCCATTGACGTACCATCACGTATGCGAGCTTGAATCCCCCGAGCGCGACATGGGGGGTAACAAGCGCAGACATCGTTCCCTGACGGAGATGGACATGGAAGTCTGCAGGAAGAGGAACTTGGAGGATCTGTTCGGCCATATTGCTCAAGTTGTTCCAGTATCTCTAGTGCCGAGTTCAGCGGTTGGTTCGCCTGAGTCGAGCGGAGGAACAAGGCAAAACGTTTAGCGCGGATCGAGCAGTCACGTGCCAACACCGCCCATTGCGACCAGCCGGACTCAACAGCGATCATCTCATTACCACCATTCTCTGACCCCACACCACAACATGCCTCGGGGATACACTGCTCTCCCCGTCGAACGCGTCTCTCCCGAGGAGGAGATGAACGCCGCTTTTGGCTCCGACGACGAAGACGACGATGCGCACCACCCGTCGGCTGCGCAAACGCCCCTCTTGACCCACTCCCGCGCCCAGTCCCAGGCGCAGCATCCCCTTGCCGACGTCGCCCAGCCACAACCACAAACCCCCGTCCGCGCACCCGCCACGCCTGGCGTCTACGACTTTGAGTACGACTACCCCCCACCCCCCGGATCGCCGCCGCGCCCATCGGCACTGGCACTTCCTAATGCGCATGGCAACTCGAACGGAGAGATCCCGTCTTTTGCCGGCGTACCGAACGAGCCACAACAGCCGTTTTTCAAGAGGGTGTTGGGCAGAGTAATGCCGGCACAGTTTGGAAGAGCAGGGTATTCTAGGGTTGCCGGCTCTGGCCCGGTCGGTGGAGGCATGCAGAATGACGGCGTGTTTGGGAACGTGTCAGCTAAACCAGGAGGCGCCGCACCGGTGCGAGGTGCTCAGGCCGATGGTCCTAATTGGACGCCCGAGGACCAGCAAAAGGACGGACCTCCGGTAAGTGGATTCCTTAATTACGAAACCACGAGTGCTTTTATGTTGACGTTTGCATTAGTCGTACAGTGTTGCCCAGGCAGACGCCGTGCCACCCTATTGGGAGACGACGATCATCGCGCCTTCAGGCTCGCCGGGTGAACTTATCGTCGACGGTCTTCCGACTGGATCCCTGTTCTCCTTCCTCTGGAATTTGCTCGTTTCGATGTCATTCCAGTTTGTGGGTTTCTTGCTCACCTATCTGCTGCACACAACGCACGCGGGAAAATATGGGTCTCGTGCGGGGTTGGGTGTTACTCTTATCCAATACGGATTTTACCTTCGAGCCAAGGGCGACGACACCGACGATCCGTGGGGTCTGGGTGAGGACCCGCGCCCCAGTCCGCCCAGGCCCACGTTTGCGACGGCGGCCGAGGCCGATAAGTACTACTCCACATCTCCGCCTCCAGGCTTTAACAGCACGGCGATGATGGGCAACGGAACGATGTCCAGCGGATCGGACTCGGACTCGATTACGGCGGCCAACGATTGGCTGTCGTTTTTCCTCATGACTATCGGCTGGTTCGTTCTCCTAACGTCTCTGATGGGATACTGGCGAGTGAAGCGCTGGGAGCATGGTGTCATGCGTGCATCTGCGGAGACTGCTCAGTCGAGGCAGCCTACAGAGGAAGAGGTGGCCCACGACGCGGCGATATTGGCAAATATCGAACGAGTCTTCGGGCTCGTCACGTCGCGAGCGGACCAGATGCGGCAGGGAATGGGTATCCCTGCCGAGTGGACAGAGGCCCCAGGCGCGGGGCGGGGGAGCCGCGTGTGAGCGGCGGGTTGTATTTTTTCGAATAATTCGTACATTTTAATCTAACAATGTGTATGACGTTGTGCTCGCTGTTTCTCGTCTTGCGTGGCTACGGACGGTTGTGTAAATACCGGAGCGATGGTCTAGCCCCGAAATTCAGACTTTTGCGCTCGAGTGCCCCAAAACTCTCGCGGTGCTCCCCCATCTCACTTCCAGGGTGCGGCAAGACACATTGGGACGCGACTTCGAAATCGAGGGACCCGAGGGATCGTCGAGGCCAGCAAGGCACTGTTCGCGGCTCCTGATATAGCCATGGCGGGGTGAAGTCAGGGAGACTCGTCGCGGCCGTCGATCAGGAGCCCGCAGCGGGCTCAAGCAGCGACGCGGTGCCCCTCGTGTGGGGTGCGCTCTCGCGGTCGCACGCAGCACAGATAAATGGGAATATGCGCACGTCGCAGGCCGCATCGCGGGCTGCATCCTCTGCGACCGGCACGGGATCAGGGTCATCCGACGGAGTGACACACCTGGTCTGTGACCTTGCTGCCTCGTGTTTGGGAGCTACTCTCATTTAGCATCGTTTAGGCTCGCCAGCTAACTTGCGATCCATCCGCCGGGCTGGTAAATATCATTAGGGCACCTTGAACACTGAATGCTTCTTACCCCACACTACTCTTGTTTTGACAATGGACGAGCGGCCGACGCACACCAATCTCAGACTCACGACCGCTTCTGACTGTCTCGTGCTTATGGAAGGCGTGCGCAGGGGTTTGTTCCGCCTCGTCACCCGCCGCCTGACCGACGCAGAGCGATCGCTGTACATCAAGCCCGGTTCGGTGTTTGTCTGGCAGGAAGGCAAGTGCACTCTCGCTGGCCCAGGGCATGTGTTGACGTATCGGCGCGTCGGGATGACGTGCGACCGAAAACAGGCGACGTGAGTCCACTCGCTTTTTATGGAAATTGACCGACGTTGATGTGGCGGAGGAACAGAACTGCAGCAGGTGGACAGACGGATTGGCTTGGGGGTGAGTGAGATCCCATCGTCCTTGTGGCCGTGACTAACGATTTCGCGCAGCCCGTCTCGCATGCGCGAGCCATTCTTGGTCAGTGTGCTCCTCTTCGCATGCACGCCTGCTGAGCGCCGCGCAGTTTTACGACGAAAAACCCGCTTCGAGCTCGAGTGCCGGGACCGACACCCTTGACCCGTGAGTTTGAGTTTTAAGATTTACATTTTCGATCGCCTGGATCTCACGTTCAATCGCGTTTGCTCGCCCCCCTTGCCGCATCTGCCACTAGCGCAAACCGATCCGGCTCGTCCGCGCGAGGTCGGGCCGCGCCCTACGACCGGGGACCCAAACCTTCCACTAAAAACACATATGGTGGCCTGGTGAAACAGACTTTTTCGACGCTAGTCCGCCTGAATGACGATAGCTCGGTCAAATGGCACGTTGTCGCTTATTTTACTACCGACAGCCACTCGAATATTCCTGGAGTCAAGGACGATTCGGTGCGAACCTACCCCTAGTCCAATGATCGCTTGATCGCTGATCACTTGCCCCATCTGGCTACAGACTCTCAAAGATATAGAGGTTCCCGTCGGAATCTACGAGAGCGCACGTCAGAGGAAGCCGGGCACCGCAACTTCTAGGGACAGATCGGCATATGGCAAGGAACGGACAGGCGTCAAATCAGAACCGTCCGAGGGGTTGCCTTCTCCCCTTCCTTCCCCAGTCCCGATCCCTCGTCGGTACTCGACCCAAGCCACAGTCCCAGGCCTCGCTTCGCCCACTAGCTCGTTCGGTTATGGTTTGCCTTCTCCTGCCTCTGTTCCTGATCTTACCCGCATGTACCAAAAGCGACCAACGTCAGATACACACTCACCGCCACCTCAATTTAACCCCCCGATGTCGTGGCCAAAGTACCCGGAGGACATGGCGCCACCGTTTGCGTTCTCGCCTCCGTTGATGCCCCAGATGCAGTTTAGGTCGGACAACGACTTTGGGCCGATAGCTGAAACACCGCTGCACATCGCTTCTCGCTCAGTCGTCGATTTTTCTGCCGGAGCAGCTCCGCCTTTCAATGATTCGGAGCCACCGAGAACGCTCGAAGCTTTTCGCTTTTTTGAGCAGCGCCTCGCTGGCGCCCGGCATTTTGCCCTCTTGCGGCCATTAGCCGTCGATGATCACCTTGTTTTCTATGGCCCCTCGCTTTTCCCGACAATCGAGATGTCCTCCCTCTATGAGGCGTATTCGACGGTAGGCATTAGTCCGAGTTGAATTCGTCCGACAACGTGTTCTGACTAATCGTGACCCAGAATCGACGGCCTCCCAACACAGAGTTCCTTGCCACTTACTTCAGACCCAGCATCGGTTATGAAGGCCAGTTTGACAGGCCGTTCACGATCAATCTGCTCGAGCCAATCCGTCAGGGTCAGAACAGATGGGCCCAGGTTTGGAGGGCGAATCTTCGATGCTCTACCGGCGGCGGCGTGTGGACCCAGGGTTCGTCAGTTGTTGTCAAGTTGTTTCAAGAATCGTTGTTCCCTCCCCCCACATCGGAAGATCTGCTTGGGGACAAATCGGAGTGTGCGTGGTATTCGATGAAAGAACAGGCAGAAGCCGAAGCGTGGGCCTATGATATGCTCAAGGCCCACCAAGGCCAACTATGCCCATATTCGTATGGGATGTATGAGGCAAGCGATCATGCACCTGTCAATTTAACCGTTGTGCATTTAATTAACGCATGGTCTTTTCAGTTCTCTTTGCCCTGTGGCGAACAGCGAGTCATCGGGCATGTGATGGAAGATGTAAACAGCTTCACGCTTGACGAATACTTCCATGTAATCGGCGGTGAAATGAACATCGAGAAAACCTGGGAGATTGTGCGTGGCGAAGCCGCTAAGCTTATTTCTAATCTCATCTATTCGCTCGCAGGCTACTGCCGCCGTGCAAGGGCTCCAGACCATCCACGCATCTGGGGTTGCACATCGAGACCTCAAGCCCAGACACGTTCTGGTTCCCAAAGACCAGCAGGGGAATGTTGTCTTCGTTGATTTTACGTATTCCGCCAGCGATGGGCCCGCGGACAGCCAACCACTATACGATACGCTACGCGAATCAGGTATATAGCTTCCGAGAGATGTTCAGCACGAGTAACTAATTGAATCCCGAAATTCAGGATTCGTAAACGGAATCGACAAATGGGTCACCGCTACCGGTGGCCACACTCTCCTCGCAAATCCACCGACCGCTCTTCAGGGAACAACTCCAACGCCTGACGCTCCGCAGTTCTGATCCCGACCTTTGTTTGAAGGGCGGATGGAGCCGTCGTCCGACATCGGGGTACGACGACGGCTCCATGCGCCTTGCTTGCCCTTGATGAAAGAGGGCGATCATACCCAACTATTCCCTCCGGCCTAACCCATATCTTACCTATGCTTTATTTGCATATCTCCGAACCAAACTGTTACCCGCTTGTCGCCACTAGCTGTGCCCCTAATCCGCGTTATTCACGTCTCAGCACTGATGTCTGGTGGCTTCATGAATCTACTCTATGTTCTTTCTTACTAGTTTTGTTTCTCGTTTGTTACTGTCCCACTCCCCCGATCGATTTTGGAAGATTTATTCACGGTCCAAACTGATCCCTCGTAACTTTGTGTTTCTGCTTCCCGTCTTTACGCTATCCCAAACCCATCTCTGTCGCTGCTTTCTTGTTGTACCGGAACATGCCCCCTCATTGCAATGAAACCAATATATATTACATAGACTGACATCTCGTGATTCGTTGATCGTACACACAACTTTAAGCCCTAATTCATGCGGGAACCTCCTTGACATATGCACCATCATCGTGCTTTTTCGAGTCGCTGTACTCGTCCTCGTCTCGTTCGCGCACATGCTCTCCGGTTGCGGGGCGCCACTCGGACTCGTCGATCTCTTCAAATGGCTGCCACGCACCAAGCACGGGGAAGATGCGGTTCAAGACGTAATAGATGATCGAGGAGGTCCCAAATCCGCTGGAAAGAGTCTTAGCCAGAGTTGAGACGCCACTTGCGAACACTTACGTGAAGAACGCCATCTGATACACGCGAGTCGCTGCAAGCGGAACGGTCTGGCCAGCTTAAAGGGTCCGAGTCAGTTCCAGCCATTGAGTAACTGTATGACGATGACTCACTGGCACCCGCAAAGCCGACGACGTTGATCAGAATGCCCGAGATATATGCAGCTAATCGTGTGTCAAACGCCGGTCAGTAATCGGATCGCCGCGCCAAAGACTGGGGACAGACCATAAGCTCTAGGGTTGATGCCGAACGTATACCAATACCAGCCATTGCGCTCGGTGTGGTATAGATCAGAGACGCGGTAGTGTCCGCGTCGGATAAGCCAATACTCGGTGATCTGCACGAAATAACGTTTAGCCGGGTCACAATGACTGATGTGCATATAGATGAATGCCCACCATTACTCCTGCGATAGAGCTCAAAAACACGGAATAGGCTAAAGGTGGTATAGACGTACATCGCTTAGTTCCGTTATGGAAAAGGGAAAAGGAAATGAATCGGTACCTGATAGGTAAGAGGTGAAAGAATTGCTATCCTTCAGAAGCTGCCACGGGCACATGGCGAGGCCGACGGCAGCAGCGACGTATCCACCACGTCGGACTACCCGAGAGTATGTACTTGTGAGCAAATATTATGAGCTTATTTCTCGAATAGGGGCTTACTATTGATGAAACGAGGGAACAAGGCAGTCAAATCGCATCCTGCACTAATCGAATTGGCTGAAATGTTTGTACCCAGCTTTTTCATTTGTAAAAATAGCCTGTTAGCGTACTGTGTTTCTTGGGTCAAGCCGATTGGACACACCTGAGCGAGGATAAATGAAGCCGAGATGAACCAGACTCCAAAGCGCGTTGCGTGGCTTGGGCTGTTGTCCAGCAGCTTGTTGAGGAGCAGAATCGGGTCCCAGACTGCCTCGCCATAGATGACCTGACTGGACGAGGACACAATGATACCGAGGAACGAGACGAGGGAGAATCCGAGTGGAACTGCGATAAGCTGCGGGAGGACTGCGTCGGACGGGCGACGAGCGCGCGACGCAAAGTCTGGCGCGTTACTATGTGAAAAGTTACACTTAGCAAGCGAATAGGTACCTCCTAGAACGGGTATTACTCACACGACAAGAGTCGCCATGTTGCTGATACAACTCATGAGCGAGGTGACCATGGCCCATGCTAGGTCGGAACCATGGAGTGCACTCGGCTGGTGGATGATGGGACCAACGCCCTTGGCCTTCACAATCGACCAGATGAAGAATGTGATGCCAGCGATGGGCACAACGATGGCCTTGGCAGTGAATAGATGACGACTGCCGGCCGCCGGGTATCGGTTTGAGCAAGCGCTCATTATATGCACAGGGAATGGGCGGACTTACATCTTGTGGATAGGGAACCAAATGGCCGGGAGGGAGATAAGCCAGAAGAGAAAGAAGCACATAAAGTCCCGTGTGTTTGTGCCAGAGGACTCAGGCATGGAGTTGGCTGAAATTATGGATAATGATGAATGGATTGCTGGGTCTCTGGAACTGGCTAGACTCACGGAGGCGTTCTATGCTTGGCCACATTGAACGGAGCATCACACGCACACAGGTTCCGCCAATGCTAGCTTGGACGCCGTACCAAATGCTACCAAAACGTGAGCGAACGAGATTAAGTGGATTGATTTCAGCTCACCAAGCCATGGCTCCACGATTGAACGTGCACCACAAACTGCCCCATAGGCCGAAGCTGGTACGCGCGACAACCGGGAATGTGATGTGCTGGATAGCACCGGGCCGCGCATTAAGCACAATAAACGGCGCAACTATGCCATAACTTTAAATATGATGGACATAGGTCAGAGTAGCTTCAAAATACAAATACGTTTTGCTTACCCAAGCCAGACGCAAATCCAAGCCTGCCACCAGGAAAGGCCAGACTGAATCATGGAGCTCACAATCATCCATGTGTTGATCTACAGAAGGATGATGTCAGCGCGGGTAGCGTGTACGAGGCCCGTTCGGGTGGCTAACGTTAAAGGAATCGGCAATCCAGCTGTTTGGGCGAGCTCAGTATCGGGACATAGCGATGATGTATGTGCCCTCACAATGCGTAGAAATTCCAGGCCTTCCAGGCCCGACGCTCGGGTGGGACAGGCTGGAGATCATCGTTGGATAGGAAGAGCTGGGTGGTGGTGAGACCAGGCTCGTGCTCGACTTCAAGCTTCTGGAGAAGCGACTTGGGACGGTGCGTGAGGGTCATCGATCAGAGTCGTGCAGAACCGGGCGGGGAGGGACGACTGGAGCAGCTGGTGAGATTCCAAGCCGAAGCCAGCGGTGCACCAACAGCTTTATTTTATCTGCGGCCCACTCATGGAAGGGTATTCCTAACTCCGGCAGATCTTGAAGGGCCCCTCAAGCGACGTTGCTGATAAGGCGGCGCCGATAAGCGAACGTAACCGCGAACCCAGGTCAATACAGGCAACGCTGGTCGGCCGATGTGTCTGATAGGTTCGGAGTCGACTTTATCGTCGCCGGAAACGCACCAAGTCTCGAACATGTCACTCTAATTGGGATGCCAGGGCGAGATGAGATAGGCGTCCCCGCATCGACACTCACCCGAAACCAAGTCCGAAGCATCTGGTTAGAATCATATATCACGTGACACATCTCCATTTTGGGACATTAGATACGCGTCCACGTGACTGCTGTTGGACACGCGCCTGGTTTCATCCTCCGTCGCGCCTTGTCATTTGCGGCCAAACACCATGTCAGGCGAATCATCCATCGAAGTTGCAGGCAAGACACAATACTTGCATCCATCTTGTGTGCTGACCCGCCTGCAGTGCGCATACGGCCCCCCACCGCATACGAGGCCGAACGCCTCCCTCCCCCGTCCTACGCCCTGCCCGTGGCTTTTGGCGGCGACGGCCACCTCACTGCCGCACCCAAGGCCCAGACGTATCCGCTGCGTCGCGTAGTCGTTCCATGCGACGACCGCTCGCTCACGTTTGACCCTCCAGACGAAGAGTCGAGCCGAATCTACGAAACCAAGGGGTACTACCCCGGACGCAAGCCTTTCAAAGACCAGCTCTATATTTTTGATCGCGTCTTTGACCAAGACGCTCAGCAAATCGACGTCTTCGAAGGCACCACCAAAAAGCTCTTGGACGGCCTGCTCGACGGATTCAACGCCACTGTATTCGCCTACGGAGTATGTGTACTTGCTGACGTGGTTCATTTAGTCAAGCTAACATGTAATATACAGGCAACCGGTTGTGGCAAGACCCACACAATCAGCGGGACAGACACCGACCCAGGTATCATCTATCTCACCATGACCGAGCTCTTCCAGCGCATCACAGAGCTCGAAGCCGAACAGATTGTCCAAGTCTCGGTCACGTTTCTCGAAATCTACAATGAGGATATCCGCGATTTGCTTGCCGAACCTGGTTCTTACGTACCAAAGGGCGGCCTGACCCTGCGCGAAGACAAGTCGAACCGGGTAATCGTGTCTGGTCTCGTCACGCGCAGCCCTGCCACAGCCGACGAAGTCAAGCAGCTTGTTCTCGACGGAAACGCCCGAAGGACCCAATCTCCGACGCATGCCAACCAAACATCTTCCCGCTCGCATGCTGTCCTTCAGATCAACGTGACTCAATCGCCTCGTACCGCGTCCACAACTGAATGCAAGACCAGCGCCACCCTTTCGATTATCGACCTTGCTGGAAGCGAGCGTGCAAGCGCTACCCGAAACATGGGAGAGCGTATGCTCGAGGGTGCAAACATCAACAAGTCATTGCTCGCACTCGGCAATTGCATCAATGCCTTGTGCGCCTCTGGGGGTCGTACACGACATGTCCCGTATCGCAACTCCAAACTCACGCGCTTGCTCAAGTTTTCTTTGGGTGGAAACTGCCGCACAGTCATGATCGTCTGTGTTGCTCCAACCAGTGCACACTATGAGGATACCCAAAACACGCTCAAGTATGCAAACCGAGCCAAGGAGATCAAGACCAAGGTGTCCCGGAACTTTCTCAATGTGGACCGACACGTTGCGCAATATGTCGAAGCGATCAGTCGACTCAACGACGAAGTCGCTGAACTCAAGGCCAAGCTTGCTGGACGTAATGTGGGCGACAACGAGGCTGATGCGCGCAAGAAGCGAGAGGCCCAAGCCGCGGCGATCCGTGCACGGGACGAGATGCAGCGCAAGTTTGACTCGGCTAGCTCAGGCCTTGTGGACGGCGCGCGTGGTCAGGCTGTGGCGAGCTCGTCTAGGCTAAGGCTAGCAGCGATACGAGCAAGGCTGCAGCAATTGGACGCAGATCCGTCAGCTCTAGGCTCGGACTCGGACAAGCAAGCAGAGCGCTCAATCCTGATTAATCTTGCAACACGGGAGGAATCCATCGCAAAAGGAGCTGAAGCTCAACTCGCGAGCACTGCCCGGGCCAACGATCTGTTCCAAAGCCAGCTCAAGAGTGTTTCGGAGCGCAGACTGGGCGATGACATGTGCAACGAAATTGTTCGACTGGACGCCAAGGCGAAAAAGGCGGATCTCGAGATGCGCAAGGCCGAGGCGCGGGTCAACGTACTCGAGGGCACGGTATCCGAGCTTGGAGAGGTCGTTGCAGCACTCGCTGGCGTAGTGGCACGATGCTCGGTCATGATGACAGATGGGGCAAGCGTTTTACGAAGCGCAGCTGGGGAGGAAAACGCTGAAGAGACTATGCGTGCGGTCGCCGGTGCTCTCGGACGCATTGCAGACTCGAACGGCCACACGCTCTTCAATGTGCTGGGCCAATCAGCTGTTCCGGGCTCGGGTCCATCCTCTTTGCTCTCGTTCAACGGACACACGACCGCGAGTGCGACCAGGAGATACTCGCTTCCACAACCCGCACCTCGTGGGACTCGTCGTTCATCGGTTGCGCCGAATACTTCGATTACGAGTAGCACCGCTCCTTCCCCCCGAAGATTTAAATCACCGCGAAAGCCGATTTCTCGCAGGACTCCAAGCATCAGTGGGATCTTGCCCAAGGTTGCACCTCCACCTGCTCCTGTTGCTCGACCTGTCAAAAAGGGCGTTCAATGGCGCGACGAGGCAGGCGAAGGGTCACTGGATGACGCGAGGACTGCTGTAGCGCCCGAAAAGGTTTACCCAATCCCATCCGCAGGATCCATGAGCGAGACCGAGTGGGAGGATGCAGAGATGGAGGATGGTACGATATCCGCTACTGGCAAGGAAAAGGTTGTGGATGAAGCGCCTAGCGGTGCGGAAAACCAAGTGTTCAGCGTCATGGCAGCCCCCAAACGCCGTGGCAGCAGACTCGATGCTGGCTTCCTCAAGTCGTTTGGAGGAGGTGGATCCAAGGCCCTCGGAAGCCTCGCAGAAGAGTCTCCTCGGGCGGTCCGCGCTGGTCTGGCCGATGTGTCGAATCAGGTTGGGGCTGGGATGAGTTGGGGTGGAGTCTCGGCCGATTCCGTACGCTCGAGTACGCCAACACGCAAGCCGGTTTCAGTCGGAGAAGATAGTGTGGTGCTTCCTCCGAAACGTGTGCCAGGCTCGGCGACCAAGTCTGTTCGTCGTCGGTCAGGACTCGGGTTGGCTGTGGCCAAGGCTCGAAGGAGGTCCAGTCTGATCCCAACGCTGTCGCCAAACCACGTAGCGGCCACAACCGGTGCAAGCGCGAGTGCTAGTGGAAGCGGTGGAATTGGGCCACAGAGGCAGCGTGTGCAGGCGTTGATGTCCCCACCACAGCGGTCGCCGTTCAAGCTGCGTGGCCCGGGAATTGGACATTCGAGGCGGATGAGCGGGGCGGGACGTATGTCGTTGGCTGGAATCGGACCAGCAAGGGTTCCGCTCAAGGCTGCGAGGGCTGCTGGAGAGCGGTTTGCGGGTGACCAGAGCCTTGATTTCGGTGTGACGCGAGGGGGCCCCGGAAAGCCGCTTTGGAAGTGAACATTAGATGATTGGAGCCTGTCTTGTATATTATTTCTGTCTTGTCGATTTGTATGCATTCTAGTGTCCTGTGAAGGTCTCATTTTATATGCGTTTTTCTGTTTTTATCGTTCACGACATTTTGTGTGCTTGGTTTGTAGGCTCTCGGGTCGGTCGTTAATGCAGTTGGTTGATTTTGAATGTCTGGCGATACGGTGATGTCAGATGTAAATCACCAGTGGGTTGTGAGCGGAGTCGAGAGTGGGAGCCGACTTGTGATCATCTGTGTGTTTGGAAGCCCAAAGTTTATTACAATTTTGTTCTGGACTACGTCCACCACTACGACTGGGACTAGGACTAGGATTAAGACTCATCTGTGCTGGGATTACTGCATCGGAGGGATATCTGGTCATCGCCGTAAGTAGGGTGACGGCCGGACACGGACGTAATTATCGGGAGCTGACCGCCGGAAGCAGCGAATATTTGCTAGTGACGTCCCCCAAGATAGGTGTCCCCGGCGCGAGTGATCTGGTCTGGGAGTATTGCACACGCCTGCACAGGATTGAGTAGCTCCGGCTTTTGCACCGTACGTCCACTGCGCTTGCTGCTAGTGACTCTGAACCTACCGTCTCCCACCAGCGACAGCGATGGCCACAGGCATGAACCCCACCTATGACTTTCTTTATGCACCCTCTTCGTCATCCATCCACCAACCACATACGCCCGGGTCAGATCCTTCGCTCGCGACAGAAATTATGCCTGCTCCACCGCCGCTGACGGCAATCTTCCCGCGCGTGAACGACAAGGGACAGGCCCTCACCCGCGGCGGCAAGGTCTCGAACAGGAAGAAACCACCTGGGATCGGCGCTATCGTGGCGCACGTTTCGCGCCAACAGCAGCACCAGCGGCCCGTGCTGCCGGCTGCACCGGTTGTAGTCGATCGCCCATCGCCGGCCCCCGTTGCTCCGGACGTAGAGGAATCCATCGAGGACACAACCACTATGGCGGAGAGTAGTGGCGCACGCAAGAGAATTCGTTTGTCTCGGCAGTATGTGGGCTCTCTGTTCATATCGCTCGTCGCTCTCTGACCCATCCCGCCACTCGTGCGCACTTTTCACTCGTTTTTCTAGACCTTCAATACCAACATCGCTCGGGGACGGTGCTTCACCCCGTCCGCTGAGAAACTCGCCGCTCACGAACGACCCAGATTCGATGACACCGGAGGCGGTGGGATCCCCCCAAGCTGCCCCAACCACCGATCTGGAACCTTCTGTGACGGCGATGGTGAACGGCACTAGTCCGAGAATGTCACTCGCCCCTCACGTCCAACCTAAACGTCCCAGAGGCAAGAAATCGCACGCACACGCGTCTGCGCTTGCTACACGTGACACTGCGCTCGCTCCGACGGGCGTCAAGCCGGAACCCACCGACGACCCTTTTATCTCCCACACCGACGGCGACCCGCTCCCTCCGCCAGCGGACGTATACGACTCTTCTTTTACGGCCGCTAGTGGCAGATTTGATGGGACGCAACTCGGAGCGGTTCACAGGATGCCTAGCGTAAAGCCCGCGTTGAGTAGTCGACGGAAAGGCAAGGGCAAGGATACTGGGCTTGAGCTTGGAGACCACGATGGTGATGGATATGTGAGTATCCTTTCATTTCTGGCATGAGTTGGCACTTGAGCGCCCCGTTTTCAGCCTCAATCGAACAATGTCGCTTGCGAATGCTGTTCATTGCAGGGCGGGCATCTCGTGTTTTGCGATGGATGCCCCCGCTCGTTCCATCTGCTATGTCTCAACCCCCCATTGGACGAACTGCAAGAAGAAACATGGTATTGCCAATCATGTATAGCGAAAAGGGTTCGTCAGTCTCTGAAGCGGCACCGATTTTTTCTCTGACCATCGTGCACACAGAATGGAGTCAAGCCTCTCCCTCCAAAGTTCAGACTTGAAACGAGCACGAAAAGGGTCAATCCCAACGCTCTTTTCGATGATCTTATGCACAATTTAACCATCGAACCACCCAAAACGTTCACACTTCCAGAAGACATCCGGAATCATTTCAAGGATGGCAAGTCGTCCGAACTCTGTTTCCGTGTTCACCTCATTCAATGCGAACACAGTCACAACTAGCAATACTGGGGCGTACGTGGAAAGTGGGGATGTCGTTCGCGAACGGCTAAGGTGGGTTGTCCGGGCATCTTCGGGAGATTCGGCCGGTACTGAGTCCAGAGGCAGTCGCCACGGTTTTGTTGAAGAGCGCGACCCATACCGTTTACGAGACCGTCATGGCGCAATGGTGTTGTGCTGCAAGTGCGGCATGTCCGCATCGTCCTCGACAATGACTGACGACGCCCAGGATACAGGAGGTTAGCGCCTCTCTTGCTTCTTTGACAACAAAACGCCTATATTGACGGATCATTGGTCAGACTTTAGTCCTCGGGGGCGGCCCATCATATCCTGTGACTATTGCCGTTTACACTGGCATATGGACTGTTTGGACCCACCCCTGGCTGTTTTACCAGTAAACGGTCGAAGATGGATGTGTCCAAACCATGCAGCGCACTCGGTCGTATGTAACACATCTCCGTTTCCGGCGGATAGATTAAGCTAAGCTGTCTCGATAGCCTAAGATTCGAATACCGAAGGCCGGTAGTCGGGTCGTGACGATCACAAAACCTGGTCAACGAAACAACGGGAACATCGAAGTGATCATGGACAGCGAGCCCTTACAGCTTGTACCGCATGTTATGCGGTCCGCCTATGAGGAAGTCAGAATAAACGGACAGCGATATCGCGTACCTGAACAGACTATCGTGCTTGATTTTTGGAAAAAGGCTAAGCGGAATCGAATGCGTGAGGTTTCCAGGTGTGCTCTAGTTTGTTTGTAGCCGGATGATGCACCTTTGACGTTGTGCCTCGTACGACAGAGCTTCGTCCCCGGCTCCACTCCCTACGATCCGACCCACGACCCCTCCTCAGAGTTCCCTTGGAATTGCTACGCCCACTTCTTCGCCGTTGACTTCCCTTAGCTCCCTGTCCGATCATGAAGATCATGGATCGGAGAACGCCCGGTCACAACAGGATCAAGATATGGGTGATCTCGCGGCTGCAGAGGTACGTACCATATCCCAGTCCGAGTGGCGCTTGGTTTGACGACGGCCTTCTCTAGCTCTTGCACGCATTCCATGTACAAGCCAGATCCGAATCGTCCCCGAACTCGATAGCAGATGATAACTTTCACACTGAGCACTCCATCAACACTCGTAACAGTTCCCCACTCTCGTCTGTACTGAGTGAGGACCCTCACGATTATGGTGCAACTGTATCCTCGATTTTCAAAAGGGTAAGACTTTTTGTTCGTCTGATCTCTCTAGATATTTACAACTTGTGATAGGAGCCGGTGGAGAGCTCAGTTTCGCCGGAGTCTACGGTCTCGCAAGCGCCACGTCCAGTGGCCAATGGAATTAAAATAATACCAAAAGCAGGGTCATTTGCTATTCGTATTCCGGCCTCGAAAGGACCCGGTCGTCCACCTGTTGTCCGAGAAACGTCGCAACCAAGAAGGTCCGGCCGCCGTCGGCTCTCTTCTTCCCAACCAGATCCCCCAACATCGAATACGACAGGTCCCAAGCCGACGGTTCTGAACGGACAAGAAGCTGGGGCCGGCGGGCGTGGTTCCTCTACGTCAGCTATGGAAGATGACCTGAGCCCGGCAGAAATCGCTAAACTGAAGAAAATCAAAGCACTAATACTCGCCAAAGGAGAGGAGGAGCTCATGAAATTTCTCCGCGCCTAACTATATATTTTTCTTATTGTCCACTCTCCTTTCTTTTCTATGATGTGTCGCTTTTTCTTTTATCTTGTTCGTTGATCTCTTTTGTTGTTATCTCCGTTTCCTGCCCGACATAGAGCCCTGAACTGTAAGTTTCATGTTGGGTATATTAGTATGATTATGATACAGATTGTCCCCAGTCCCCCGGAGTTGTGCTATGCTAAAGTCCACGTGCGCGTACATCTCTGTCCAGGTTACTGGATAACGGTCATGGCGGCACGTCGCGTATCTCGACAAGCGTACCTGTGCCGTCATATCCGTTAGATCGGTTCTGTGTTTTGGCAGGAGAGACAACCGTACCTTGTCGAAGATACCGTTTCGCAAATTCCCGGCCGCACCCCAGGCAGCTTGAGTATATGCGTATGAGCTCCCGTTTGTAGACCTACAGCAACAACTTACCTGATATCTAAAATACAACGAAAAAAAAATCAGTTCAGAAAAAATTGGAAACACCAATGGCCACTTACGGTACTCAGGACCGTCCACATATTGGACAAATGAGCAGCCATCCTATTGAACAATAGTGAGAATTATAGTCGTAGTAATGAGTGGGGGCCCATACCTTTATAGAATACGCTTCGTTCCACAAGTCACTCTGTATGCACCAGTCAAAGGCAATCCTCAACAGGCAAGTTAATTGACACATACGCATCGAATCTCTGCCTACGACGCCTAGTAAGCTTGGGCGATTCCCAATAACAGTGATAAGATAACTCACCGTGAACGCCCGAGGCGTGGTGGATCCCCTGAGTCGATCGCAGAAGCGGGATCAGATACGAGCTTATCTTGGGAGAATATATGCATGACGTATGCATCTACTCACGGTGTGTGCTGCAAAGAAGAGATGGGATCAGTGCCTTGCACGCTCGACGCGGGGGATGCGCTGCTCACCTTGAGGATGTTGTAGATTGGCGCGCCACTCCTTGTGCGGCCATCTGTGGCAACAGGGATGAGAGATGAAGCGGGGTAGACACGTTGACGTACTGGTGACAAAATAGAAGAAATAGGGCTTGCGAGCGTCCATGGTGGGATTGGCAGATGCGGTAGACGCCAGCAGCAACGAGCGCGCAAGCAACAGCGGGCGGAATCACGGGGGGCTCTGGCTGTCGAGGGCGGCCCCTTTAAATAGCAAACCGAAGGCCGTGAAGCCGGTTTGGTTCTCATCCCTAAGCCGCTCACAGATAAGACGAGATGTGCCCCATGATTTGCCATGAGGCAAGGGACCCGAAGTCCGAAGACGTGAAAGGGCAGGGGCAGAAGGGCTGAACTTGTCATGCGGATCTAGTTTACCGCACTCTGCCCGGACGGGCGTTTATTATGTGCATCAACCGGCGCTGCGCCGAGAGAAGAATAGTGCTAATTGAGAGATCGAATACAGCGAGCTTGCTGCTTAGGGGTTTGGCTTTCGCTGCTAGGCCACGGCCGGTAGCAACTGATGAATAGACCCTGCAGGCCATCGCCCGATGGGTTCGGCATGTGGCACAACAAATGCGCTCCTGGGTAGGTGGCTCTCTGCACCCATCACATCTTTCCCCGACACGTGTGTTGTATCAACACAAACCACAAGTCACAAGGCGCTCGCCATTGTTCGTGCTTACTCGTTTGATGTACCCTTGTGTGATGTCGCCTCAACACAGTCTGTTGCTTCCTCACAGTGATTCTTTTGGCAGCCTTTGCCGCTCGAAAAATTCAACCCGGCTTTTAGTTTCTTCTAGCGGATACGATACGATGGAGCCAGAGTTGAGCTAAGCGATATCTCCATTTCTGTCAAATCAAAAAATTTACAACCGATCGAGCTGCTTGCAGCATACCGACTGTATGCGGTCACATTAAATCCTCTCGGGGTTTCCCGGCTGTGAGGACCTCGACACCAGTCTCTGTGATCCTAGGCGTATGGCACCATAGAGTGAGCTCATTTGATCTCGTGGCGCCACAGGCATCACGACTTACAGAAGTGTTTCTTCAAATTGTGCACTCCTTGCGCCATCAACTGTAACTGCAGTCCAATTGTCAGGCCAATGCGTATCTTCCCACGAAGACCCCAGGTTAATCATCTGAAGAGGTCGAAGCAAGTAAGCAGCTGTGCTAGTTTGGCGGGCTGGATATCACTGACAGGCTCAATTGTAAAACACTAGCATTGCCGTTAGAGATTTCAACTTGGCACTCGATGTCGTAATACACGCACCATCCCGGGCTTCATGGTGCCGGTTGCTTTGTTCTTGGCATAGTGAGGAATGTTTGGGGCGCAATGGAACAAATTGTGAATTCCATGTCCAGTGTAGCTCCGGACGACGCTACACCCTTGAGCTCGAGCTATGGGCTCACTACAAAACACGTAATGACGTCAGCCCGCAACATTACTATCCAAATGAAAACTCGGGGCACGTGTCCGAGGAGGGCAAGATGTTCGGAAAGCCAACGAGGCGCATGAATGGATTGGCGAGGGATCCTGCCGATCTAGAACATTGAAGAGCACTCACATGGTTTTACCCAGGTCGCGGAAGAGCGCACCCGGTTTACACTGGGCAATTGCAGCATCCAGGCATTTTCGCGTTGTTCGAATGAGCTTTTTCGAGTCTTCAGAAATCTTGCCGACCGGGTATGTTTCCTGGCGATCATCGACGGCCGAAATCGATCAGCACAGTGGAGCGTCGGGCATTCGGGTGCGACTCACATTGAGGTCACCATGAAAGCCTAGGCCATTCCGCTCTTGAGCACCACATGGTCAACCCAGAGAGCTAGGTACTCACCCTTGTAGTACAAGGAAACATCTATTCCGGGTACATGAGTAAGTTGAGGTCTCTATCGGGAGAATTCGTACCCAAGTTGATGATGTCTCCTTCCTCGAGCTTACGCTGGTCTGGAATCCCATGACATATCACTTCGTTCACAGACCTGTGAATGACATTGAGGCAGGAACAAGAACAGCGAGCGCATAAATGACTCACGTACACACGCTTTTTGGGAACTCCCTATAATTCAAGGGACTCGGGTATGCCCCTCGCTTAATTGTCTCCTCGTGCACGATTGCGTCGATCTCGTCTGCGAGTTGGTAAACCACCAGTCAGGCCATAAAAGGTATACAACAGGGCCGATACATACCGGTAGTAATTCCTGGCCGAACTGCAGCCGCGGCGATATCAAGAACTTCACGAGAAAGCTACACAAAAAAAAAGCCCATCGTTAAAACTTTCAAGTTGCGATCGGCGGGTGCCTCGGAGGTGTCAGAGTACACACCCTGCAGACGACCCGCATGGACTCAATCTCCTCGGGCGTTAGGATTTTGATCGACAATGCATTCCGAACCCTCTCAGAATGAGGAATACCTGGTCAGCGGAAAGATAAAGGAATTTGGGTCAGTTTTGTCCGCGTCATACTCACTTCGACGGGATCGCAGCCACATTGGACATCACTGAACGCAACGTGGTCTCTGCGAACAACACCGTGGAAAGCTTGGTAAAACTCGGTGCAGGCCCAGAACAGAACCTCTCCCATATGGGATGCCCCGATGGTAGATCCAGCCACTCACCATCTTCTGCATAGTCTGGCCTCGGAATCTCGGGCGGAACCACACGGCGTGGTGATAAGGGATAGACGGGACGCAAAGTTCCAGTGAACGGGTAGGTGTAAAATGGGTTAAATTGCCCTCCTGCAAAACCAAATCGCGTCGGAGTTAGGATTGAGAAAGACATGCAACGGCCGAACAGCTAGCACACCTGCTGGAACTACGTCACCCTTGTTGTGTACGGCTTTGTGTGTTTTCTTTTAGAATTGTTAAATTCAGTATTCACGTAAGTGATATAAAAGTACATACCCCTAAGGGCAGGATTAAAACTCGATAAAAGTGCAGGCGAAACCATCAAACTCACAAGCGTTCTTGAAGCAGTCTTGTGCGCAGAAAAACGATCCCGAAATACCGAGCCTACGCATCATCGCGGTCAAACCCTCTGGGTAAGATTTCATACACAACAAGGCTTGTCGGGTGAAGGGCAAAACACGTACTTGCTGCAAGTCGGACATTCCAGACGACTGGGTGGATTGCCATTAACGCATGCAGGGTTTTGGCAAGCAACACTTCCAGCTTTTTCTCCTGTCATGGTTGGAGCGAGCTCTGAGGAATCGGCTACAGGTGGCTACGCACGGGCGGTGTGAATGAGAACAAGTGCGCGCCCAATATTTGAAGATCAAATTGATTAGCTAATACTTGATCGGGCACCAAATCATATTAGCACAAGAAATAAATCAATGTGTATTATGCCAGGCAACGAAACATGTCAAGATATGATACAAAGCAAAATTGTGATCAATGATACAGTCCGGCCAAGAAAGTTCATCGAGTTACAAAGTTATTAGAAAATTACTTTACTTAGATTTCCCTAGACGCCAGAGTGATCAGCATTCAGCTTGTCCCGAGGCTAACAAACATACCTTGGGTAGTAGAGCTCCTTGATGTCGTCCTTTCTAAAAAGTTGCTAACTACTCCAGCAACCTTGTCCCTCTTGGAAGCTTTACCGGTCCCGCCTTTTGCAAGTCGCTTCCAAAAGCCATTTGGCGGAGGCGGGGTCCCAGGCGTCGGAGACGACGCTCGCGAGGAACCAGACGTTGCACCAGCTAGATTAGGAGATTTCGGCGAAGTCCCGTTAAAAGATCGGGGAGACGATGCCAAATCCGATGGTGGGGATAAAGCAGAGGGCGGAAGAAGAAGTGGCGTTGCGTCAGAGGCTGCCATCGGGGCTGGAAGTGGTGATGCTGGTACGGGAGACAACGGTGAGCTATAGTCTGCCATGATAGGTTCTTCTGGCACGGCAAGAATATCAGACTCTGGCTCTGCCGTATAGCCATCGTTGTCCAAGTATATATGGTCGGTGCTAGCGTTGTCGCGAAGATGTTGTTTATACTCTTCTCTGCCGGTGGTGTTGATATTGCCCATCCCGAATACTCCATGCTGTGGTATCGACCCATGCGAGCCTGAAGTACGATGGGTAAGAGGGTCCCCAGTTGCAGTTGGATTGAAATCCCAGGATTCCATGTGATGGAACGACGAATGAACCGATGGGGCTCGACCTATAGGGGTTGATTAGGTCTCCGTGTTGTACCGTACGCCCTTAAAACTTACGTCGTTCCTGCCTATGAGCCAAAGGCGGTAACCCGGCTGTTAACTAGAGTGTAAGTATATGCGTTTATGTGAAAAACGGAACTTACTCAAAAGAGTTCCAACGAGATAAGAGGCTTTCTTGGCACCTTTGAAGAAGGGCAACTCCAAAAGCTCCTCTGCGGTTGGTCTGGATTACAGTCAGACGAGTTGTGATACACAGACAATCGCAATACGCACCGTTTTGATGGGTCCTTTTCTAAGCATGAATCAACAAACTCTTTGAACGCCTTGGAGTATTTGTGGGCGCCGTTCTCGCGGTCGATAGTTGGCGACGCTTCTTGCAGACTGATATTGCATTGAGTCTTCAGCCTGTCGCTTGCGCGCTCTACTCACATTTTCATCAACACCTTGAATGGCGGTTCGCGAGAATGCGGAGCCCTGCCTCTGGCCAGCTCTATCGCTGTTATTCCGAGAGACCAAATGTCTGCTTTCGCGTCATAATGCTTCTGCGAGATAACTTCTGGTGCCATCCAGCATGGCTACGAAAAGGGGATAGTGTCCAAGTCAGCCTTCTTGACCAACATACCCTCGTGATCTACTCACAGTGCCAACGAAGCTCTTTCGTTTACCGCGACGCCTGCTCAGTGGTGGATGCCGCGCAGCTGGAGCTCCACTCTTGGAAATCGCGTTCGTAACCTTAATACCGTCAGCTGCTCATATCAGATTAGCCTTCCATCTACACCCTTGACAAGCTAGCATACTCGTTGAAGCCGCGGCAGAGGGTTCATCGTCATCCAGGTTTGCAGCAACGCCAAGATCACCCAATAGGACTGTGCCATCGTCATCAACCAGCAGATTGGCCGATTTGATGTCCCCTGGTCATAATTTGATATCAACGCCGGCGAGCTGAAACATATCCGTAAATCAACTCACGGTGAATGCAACCGTTGACGTGAAGGTAGCTGTGTAAACGCGCACACGTTTGTCAGTAGACGGAGCACAATAGCCGCTGCGGTGCAATACTGACTTGAGCCCCTCGAGCGCTTGCTTTAGGATACAACGGATCACTTCCTCCTCCATGCCGTCCGGGAAACTATACTTCATGATATCGGCGACCGAGCCCTTGCGCATCAGCCGCAGTGCAATATACAGCTTGTGCCCCTTGATCCATGACCCACGGACCTATGACAAGATTGTTAAACTGGGGGGTTCAGCATTGCTGTGCGGAAGACTTGCCCTAAGCACGTTAGGGTGTTTGGAAAGACTCATGAGCTGGGTCTCTTGCGTGAGAAGCTTGAGAGATTTTTGGGGAGTCTGTCCAGATCGAGGACCTTGAGCGCTACCTGCGTGGCGTCAGTCGGCGGAGAGAGTGAAGAGCGCGCATTAGGGGCATACCTCGACCGGGGGGCGGCCACGAGGATGGAACGTCGCCTGGTACACGGTCGAAGACGCGCCGAAGCCGATTGGCAGACCGATTGTGTAGTCATCGGCGCGGTCGCTGGAGCCGCCGGACAAACGCAAAGATGGGTTAGCGTTGCAACGAGGCGATGTGATGTGCATACCTGAACATTTGCCATTCATCCTTGACTGCACCGATCCAGTTCTTGCGCTCGGCCATGGTGGCGGTTGGGAGAGTCGAGTGCTGCGGCGTGGAGACCGAGGTGAGGGGGCGATGGGAATACATGGGTGGCCCGCAATATATAGCACACGGAAATGCGGGGCGCCGGCCAGGGATTGTGCGGTGATCTACGCACAGGTGACGCCGGTCACTGCGATAGGGGCTGGTCAGTTATCGTGCTCAGACCGCTGCCTCGAGAGGGCACGTGCCAGGATCGGCGTGCTAATTGACTTTGCGCTTGGCAGCCACGTGCTCTATCTGCCATTAAAGTACGGCTCCGTTTCCGCGCATTTCCCATCTCTGCCCGTAACGCGCTACGTACGAGCAAGAGCATGCGGAGTACCAATACAACTGGCAACTTGGACCACTAAAACGTGTTTTGTGTGACATCCGGCTGGCGAATCGATGAAATCCATGCGCGCTATACTTATCTCGAAAAGCCGTTCTCCGTTTTCATTTGCCTTCTTCGGTCCTCGTTGCAGCTCAACCACACAGCCGAACATCTTATCTGGGCGACTCGACCGCGAAATTCTGCCAGATCCATGCGATTCGGACGCCAACCGGCACGAAGACGTGGCGGATGCAAGCTAAGAATAGCTTGCGAGTGTATTGGGAAACAATATATAATACAGCTGAACCCCAAAACGAGTAAAAGACACGGCACGATTAATTGTGCATTTCCGCAAGGAGAGAATACCTTAGAAGGAGCCGTGACTGAACTTGTCGTGGCTGAAACGGCGAGCGTGTGGCAGATGGAGAACGCCAGCAGACACCGACTTGGCATAGTCTCTCCAGGCTGCGTACATCATAACACCAAACGCCTGGCTTTCGGTACCGAGGATGCCGACCTTGTGCCATGATAGCGGATCGACGATCGGTTTGAGTAGCCCAAGGTCATCGATATTGCCAATGACAGTATCCTTGATCTTGTCTAGAAGTAACAACGTATTTCAGTCCAATGATTTAAGAAATTGCGCCGAATCGACTCACTGGCCGGGTCAACATATTGGGTGAATTCTGCGGGCCATATCGTCGCACAGCGAAAAGCAGTCGCCGCGAGCATGGAAGAAGCAGCAGCATCGCCAAAAGTATCATTCCCAGTCTTTTCCATGTAATTCGGTACAAGGTTGTTGCTGTCCTGTAGAATAAGCAGTTATGAGTATTTAGTTGTATGACAAGTGAGTGGTTCGCATACCAATCGAGCAAAAGCTGCGTTAAGAATCTCTCCAACCCATGATTTCAGATCCTGTACTTGGGCAGCCATGTTCCCGAGCTTGGACTTTTCGATGATTACCGCAACGTTGAGCATGCCCTTTGCAGCCCATGCATTACCTATACGACAATTAGTTAAGTTCGCTGAAATTGGACCGCGGGATGGTTGTACCTGTAGCCCATTGACCTGCATCGTCGAATTTACCCGCATCATCGTTGTAGATATGGGACCAAAGTCCTGTGGTTTTGTTCTGCAATGCCTCTCGGTACAAACGGCAGTTGTTGTAGGCCTCGAGCAGCAAAGACTCATTGCGGTACACTGCTCCATAAGCAGCGATGAATGGGAATCTATTACAAACATCGTTTTCAGCATTGCTGTGACTGGCCCCGTAATATGGTTTACGGCTTACCCAACATAAACGGCGTCAGCCCTGCGGAGCGTCGTAATATCAGCATTAGATATATATGCGCCATGCTGGAATAGACCTACCAATACGACCTAGTGGCGGCGCGATGAGAGATGGCACCAGCATGGGTTCGAGGTGCAGTATACAACAGCTAGGATTCCCTCGTTAGTTTGGTCATGACCAAGTACTCGAGGTTACGCACATAGTCCATCTGCTTCTTCGCCGCGCCTGCAAGGTAATCAGTGTGCGAGTTCCTGAAAAACACACCTTTGGGGTGATGTTTAGCGACGCTCTCTTGCTTAGAACATCACTCACCTATAAGAACAGCTATTCCGCTCGATGCGCCGTCCAAGGCAGCGCCATCCTGGCCATCGTTGATCTGCTGGCTGAGGCGACCGTCCGGGCCCTGTCTGACAGCAGCGCTAAGACCGAACTGCATAACAAACAACGGTTGGCGTTTGCGAGCAGCAGCAGGGCAAGGGTAGGAATACGGCTTCATATTATCGTCGAAACCATAAACCGAGTATTCGGGATAATCGAGCTCGGCCACGGCATCTGAAGCGACACCTTGCTCCCAACTAATGGAACGAGAAAAATCGTCAGACTGTGCCTATATGCGAATATAGGGCGCCACGAACCTGGTTCTTATGGAAGCAAGCATAGCGGTTTTGGCCTAATTGTAGAGGTTGGATTAGCATACGTGAATAGAATACATGAGACATGCCATTTCGATCTTTTGAGCCTCCTTGCCCCAATTCATGTTGTACGCCCCACCAGCAAAAGTCAACGGCAGAGTAACCACAAGCCCGAGTAAATAAGTCCTCATGGGTGAATAGTTTGCGGTATACTATCGGATGAAATAGATAAACGACCAAGACTAAAGAAGCAAGGGACGAGGAAGGGCAGCTGCAAAGCGAGGGATCTGGGGAGCTGTTAAGAGTTGCGAAGGAGACCTCAGAGAATTTATACATTGAATAGCACGTTCTGGGCTTTGAATGTCAAATAAATCTTAAATCCGCAGAAAGCGAGCAACCAAAGCTTCCACAGTCAAACCTCTTGATCTGCAATGACATGGTAAAGTAGCACGTCAAAGAAAATAGTGACGTTTTCATGTGGACCGTTTGCCCGAACACAGGCTGGACCCTATCTAATAGAATCCCCGCATCCCGTCCTTGGTTTTCCCCATTCATCACATGTCAAAATTCGTGCCGTTGCAAAACGAGAGGTTGCAGATTAAGAGGTCTCGCTGAATCCGCACGATCCAGGGATGGTTGGAATTGACGTAAGTCTATTGGTGTCTGGCGTTCGGGATCTTTACACCTTTACACCCTACCAATATTATTATCTACCACCTAGATCTGACTGGTAGAATGATCCGGGTGCCGTTGCTTTTTGACGTGGCAGTTACTCAGAATGAATGAGGGCTGAACCTGAAAATAAGCAAATCCAGTCGTCGTGTTGATATTATATGCTCAAGTAGTTGCGCCACGAAATTGCCAGGGTTGGATGGGCTTGAAGCGATCTACATATACTTAGCTGATAACAGTAGGAACCAATCGATATATGCGGCTAGTGGCTTGGAGGCTTGTCGTGCCTATACTCAGGCTGAACTTTGGGCAACCGATGAGGCTTTACCTCGTCTGTATAGGCCAACGTCATGGCGAACCCACAAAAAAAAGAAACACAAAAAACTCCATCAAGACACGAATCACGACCGTTACGATCACATTCGAGCTGGCTCTTGGCTTCCTCGCCAAGACATCTCTTCAGGCAAGCAAACGAGTGTATTGGCAGAATATATAAATATGTACCGCACAACTGAATCCCGAGATGGACGAAAGACAACAAGATTAATCATGTATTTCCGCAAGGAGAGAATACCTTAGAAGGAGCCGTGACCGAACTTGTCGTGGCTGAAACGGCGAGCGTCTGGCAGATGGAGGACGCCAACAGACACTGACTTGGCATAGTCTCTCCAGGCTGCATACACCATGATACCAAACGCCTGGCTTTCGGTACCGAGGATACCGATCTTTTGCCATGACAGCTGATCAACGATTGGGGTTAGCAGCCCAAGATCATCAATCTTGCTCATAACGCTGTCCTTGATCTTGTCTAGAATTGGGAACGTATTTCAATCTGATAATACCTTTAAGAATAAAATAGTGCGGGATCGACTTACTGGCCGGGTCGACGTATTGGGTGAACTGCGTGGGCCACTGTGTCGCAGCGCGGAAAGCAGTCGCCGCGAGCATGGAAGAAGCAGCAGCGTCACCAAAAGTACCGTCGCCAGTTCTTTCCATGTAATTGGGGACAAGTTTGTCTTTGTCCTATAATATAACTAGCTGTGAATACTGAGCTTTAATTATGGCCAATTTACGCGTACCAATTGAGAAAAGGTTCCATTAAGGATCTCTCCGACCCACAACTTTAAATCCTGTACTTGAGCAGTCATGTTTCCGAGCTTGGACTTTTCGATGATTGTCGCAACGTTGAGCGTGCCCTTTGCGGCCCATGCATTGCCTGCATGAAATTTAGTTAAAATTGCTGAAACCGAACCAAGGTATGGTTGTACCTGTAGCCCATTGACCTGCGTCGTCGAATGTACCCGCATCATTATTGTAGATATGAGCCCAAAGCCCAGTGGTTTTGTTCTGTAGTGCGTCCCGATACAAGCGGCAGTTGTTGTAGGCCTCGAGTAACAAAGACTCGTTGCGATATACCGCTCCGTAAGCAGCAATGAACAGGAAGCTATTAAAGGAAGTATTTTGAGTATTGCTCTAACTAGTTCCGTAAGATGGTAACCCACCCGACATAGACAGCGTCAGCCCTGTGAGACATCGCAATGTCAGCGCTGGATATATGCGCCACATCGACATAGACCTACCAGTATGACTTGGTAGTGGCACGGTGAGAGATGGCACCGGTACGGGACCGGGGTAAGTCGTACAACAGCTGGGATTCGTTTATCAGTTCGATCATCGTTAACATAATCAAGGCTACACACATAGTCAATCTGCTTTTTTGTCGCGGTTGCAAGTTAATCAGAGTGCGAGTTCTTGAAAAGCACCCCTTTGATCGAGTGTCAGCTACGCTCTTGCCGCAAACATGTAACCTACCTATAAGGACAGCCAAGCCGCTCGATGCGCCGTCCAAGGAGGCGCCATCCAAACCGTCATTGATCTCCTGGCTAAGGCGACCGTCTGGACTCTGTCTCACAGCAGCACTGAGACCAAACTGCATAACGAATTTGGGTTCGCGTTTGCGAGCAGCTGCGGGACACGGGTACGAGTACGGTTTCATCTCTTATCGTCGAAACCATAAACCGAGTATTCGGGGTAATCGAGCTCAGCCATGGCATCTGAAGCGACGCCCTGCTCCCAACTGGTAGAACAGAAAAAAAGGTGGTGAGACTTTGCACATACGCATACACCATGTTACAAACCTGGTTCTTATGGACGCAAGCATAGCATTTTTAGCCTAATCATACAAGTTAGCAAAAACGAAGTGAATGTAGGGAATGAGACGCACCATCTCAATTTTCTGAGCATCCTTACCCTAATCCATGTTATATGGCCCGGCGGCAAAGGTAAACGGCAGAGAAGCGGCAAGTCCGAGTAAGTAAGACTTCATAGTTGGGTAATTGTCGGTGTGCTATCAAAGGTGTAGAGGAATAGATGGGCTTCAAGGAATGATAAACGAAGGAGGGACTGGCCGCAGAAGAAGAAATCCGAAGAGCTGTGGAGAGTTGTGCAAGAGACCTCGGGCTATTTAAACCTTTGAGTAGTATACTCTGGGTTCCAAAAACTAGATGCAGAAATTTTAGCTCCGCATGGAGCTAGTAACGAAGACTTCTGACATCCGCGCAAGCCAGGGATAGTTAGGACTATATCCAAGCTTATTGATATCCGACCTCTGGCACATCTCTGCGCCACAAGGTGACCGTTTGCCATGTGGGTTTGTGCAACGGGATGATCGGCGTGCCGGTTCTTTCTGGTCAAACAGCACATTGGTATGAAGACCTACTAGAGACAACTCGATTTAGCCACAATATCTGTGTCGTACACTGAAAACTTTGTGTCATGGGGCCATTAGGGAACGCAAGCGCCTTTGAAGAGGTTGGGACGCAAGATAGGATATGGCGGTGAAATTCGATGATTCGACCATCTCGGTGGTATGTTAGAGAGTATGTTATTAGCATTGATAGGGCTAGATGTTCTCGAGGCAATGATTCCAAAGATCAGATTTGCATTGGCAATAGCAATAGCTGACGCATACATGCGACCGATGCCCCAGAGACTGGTGGAACTATGATATTGTCAAATAATGCGCCACAAATACGCGATTTTATTGCTGCACCAGGTTAGGAGCATTGTATCATGAGACTCCGCAAAAACCACCGAGATGTGCTAATCGTTATTCATGAGTAGACTAGTCGGGTCCGAGTCGGCTCTTAGTTTCCTCGCCAAGACATCTACCCGGATAAACAGCTTCCCTCCGGAATTAATTAGCTCTTACTCAGCTTCAACATTTGCGCAAGAACATTTAGCCTACTTGACGAATTATGCCGATCAAACAAGAAACTAGAGAGGTGCTAAATTCCAAAATCGTAGCTGCACCCGCGCGCGATGCGCATGGTTGGCATAGAGATCTTGTCCACTCTCTTGGTAGTTGGAGAAATGCCGATAGAAAAACAATTCGTCAAAGTAGGGGCCCATCGACACATGTGTTAACTGAAAATATGTGATTTCAGATCTTCACCTTTGTCAATTACTTCGTTTTCGGCGATGCATGCACAGAATAGATGCGTTGGAGCTCCTAAGAAACGTATTGCTTGTGCATGTAGGAGGGTGTTGGATACGACGAAGCGTTCTCATGCGTTTATTGGGTAGGTGCATACACGAGGAAGTTCATCCTCGTTATCCCATAAATGTTAGACTCGAGGCGATAGGCGGTAAGCGCCGAGCGACTTGGCGATGTCGAGAGGGATCGAGACGGCGCGGACGGTCGGATGGACGGCGGACAAAGCCTGAGGCGGGCAGACGAATGAATGGATGAGATAACTGGCGTTGAATACGATGGAGAATACAGGGCGTCGCATAGGGCGAGTATATAAGATAGACCGTAAGACAAATGACATATCAAATACCGGGCCATGAATATACAAGCGAGCGTGGGCGAGCGGAGTGAGAACATGAACAGGAACAACAGGAACAATAAAAGAGAACTATAAGTAGCGAGAGAAATATGAAAGATAGGCCGAAGGCCAATAGTCGACGAGAACGGATCGGGGCGAGTCGCGAGGGCGTCGGAGTAGCGCATACATCCGCCAGGGGTAACGCGGCGTGTGCATGGTGACTCGTACGATGTTCGGGAGTGGTTCCGGGCCGACAGGCACAAGAGTGGGCGAAGGGGAGAGCGAGCACGAGCGGGAGAGCGAGAGTGCGAGTGGAGGTGGCTAAGCGCCGGGCGGTTCGGTGTTACGGCCGTGTGGCTGGTCGTAACAATAAACGCCGGCTCAGCAGGAAATTGGATGTGATTGGAAAGTAGCATATATCATACTCTGCATCGTATGGAACAGACTCTTGGGAGACTGCTGACTCGAAGGAGAGCGGCTATAGTATGACAGCTACATCTAGAAAAATTGTCCAAAATCCGACAAAGTCTCACATTTGGCAGTATCTGACACATTGAATCACTGTGGAGGTTCGCGTGTGGCCACTTGGTGCCAAGATGGCGCGCCACCACCCAGGCACCAAAATGTGTAGTACTAGGCATGAGATAAGCTCAGGAAGAGGTGCCAGGAGTCCTGGTGGATAAGCTTGATGTTGTCTGTGTATCGCTATTGTACTGCCAGGATCTGGATGTTCTTGTGGGTGCTTCCGGGAAGTGTTGACATCAGACCGGTATCCGAGTTCATTAAGACACTAGCAGACTAGACCCAGGCCAGTCTTCCTGTGTTGTTTCGTGCTTGGTCAGAAAGCGCACTCCTTTGAAGGATTCTCCTTTTTTCTGGTGGGTGGCTGGGCGTCGGGGTCTCATCCTGGGGAGTGCGCCTGGAGTGCTCCTGCCCGAGTGAGTACAGTAGACTTTCGGTTACTGCTCGTTCGATACATGCTCGCTGTTTTGATGTCATCGGTCAAATTGCTGCTTTATGGCTCTTTGACCACAGCCACGTCTTGAAGCGCTGGACTACTCATACGGCACCATATCTTCCCTGAGGGAATATACAACAACGCTTTTAAAGTTTCAGATAGAGCGGTAGCGCGTCTGCTTCCAGATTAAATTTTCGAAATTTTCGACTTTTATCCAGCGCACCGCGAGCACAAATGAGGGCGGGAGCACAAAAAGCACCGTCCTGACATATTGCTGACTAACCCGAAAGCTGCAGTGGCTCGTTGCGAAGCGGGCTCTCGCTTAGGGCCCATCAACGAGCATATAGCGGAAGTCTACTGTATCGAGGCGGCTGGCCGTCGTTGGCGTATTCCGCGACGTGCAATCGGCCTCGAGGGGGAGCCACGCGACCAGCTTCTGTTGACTAGCAGACGCCATCACGCCCAAATAGAGGCCAAATAAGCCCAGCAGCTATAGCCCCCCCACCACGTCCAAATCTTCACTTCCCCCTCCGGCGTCATAGCCCAGCGCTTCCGCTCCCTTCTTGCTGTCACAATACCCGCGCATTTCGCAGCGCTTCTCTTGGGCTAGTCTGACATGGACGACGACTCATCCTATGTCGAGATGATCGACCGCTATCCAGGCCCGGATCCTGCCGCTCTCTATCTTGCGCCGCTGCTCGTCTCCAACACCCCGCCCGTCCGGCCGTTTGCATCTACCCAGGCACCGGCTACCCCCTATGTCTTGCACACCGCTTGTCTCCACCAATCTTTTGCTGGTCAGTCTGCCTTGCACCGAATTTGTTTTCCGCTCATCCAGCTTCTTAATGGCATTTTAAGCTTCTTTTTCTTCCCCACAAAACAACATCATGCTTTTCGACAAGGCGACACTCGCCGCGACCAGGACAATGAGTGGGCATACAGACGCAGTCACTTCGCTAAAAAGCGTAGAAGTTCTCGCGGGTACAAACAGGCGTGGTCTCATCAGCTCTGGCAAGGACGGCAGGATTAGGTGAGCACATCAGCACCCCAAAAGTCAAGCGTCGACTTACTTGCCGCTTAGGATATGGGACGAACGAACGGGCAGCGCAGGGGCTTTCACAGGTTGGTCAGTTTTCTTGCCCAATCACCCACTAGGCTGGCGTGATGCTTCACCCGACCTGAATCGTGTCACTCAAGTCGAGCCTTTCTTTCACCCTTCCTCAACCCCTTTTGGCGTTTGTCTCCTATTAAGCAGCCTCTGGACAGACACGGCCGTTGGTATCGTTTGCCGTTTCGCCTGATGGCTGGACCATCGCCGCTGGAGCCGAGCTGGGGACGGACCCGACCGCACCGGTACCTAGCGAAGCAGGTCAGTGAATTCCATTGTAGCCTGCTGGCCCTAGATCTCATCAGAAATCGTAGAGATGGATGCCCCCATTATTTTTTGGGACGTACGTAACCCGACGACTCCAAAATGGACGCATACCAGCACCCATTCAGACGACGTGACCCAACTAGAGTTCCATCCGACGCTCGGGAGCGGTGCACCGGGCGGGCTGCTCCTCAGCGCAAGCGCGGATGGCCTTCTTGCGTTGACATCTGTGGATGAACCGAACGAAGATGAAGCAGTTCAGTATGTTGGCAATTGGAACACGAGCATCGCACACGTCGGTTGGACTGTACGTCCCGAGGAAATTGCCGGCGGAGATCCCATGAACTTTAAGGTTTGGGCCGCGAGCGATATGCAGACTTTGAGTGTCTGGAGTGATGAGGTATGTGGGGTCTTTAATTAACGATGAGCGTGCTGACCTCGTTCATCATGTAGCTTGCGCTGGAACACGATTACGGAGATCTGAGAAGAACAAAAATCCCTCAAACTTGGGAGTCCGACTACTTAATAAACGCGCAATGGTTCGGGTACACACACACTATGCCTTGGGAGACGAATGCGCTTGGTTTGTGGTGTGGAAACAACAAGTACGTCAATTTTCAGCGATGGCTTGATGTACACTCAACGAAACATTCGGACTGAATAGAGGTGATATCGGCCTTGTCTCTGTACAAGACACACTCTCCTGGAGGCTAGACCGCGTGCTTTCTGGTGGGCATACAGGCGTTGTAAGAACGTGTACTTGGGACCCAACTGTGAGTACATCGACAATGCTTTAGCAGCGCACCCAGGGGCTGACTCTGTTCCAGTCCCATGTGTTAATCACAGGGGGCGAGGATTCGCGTCTCAATTTGTGGTCCACGTCAAACGGGCCTGCAGGCGATCCAACTATGACCCCACATAATGTTGCCGTTTCTCCCGTTTACAGCCAACATTCCAGCGGATTCTATCCTTCAGGTAGTGTCGAGCCCCGTCCACCAAGCGGCGCAAGCACAGTCGTGACTGGGCGTAGTCCAGTAATGGGTTCGATGGGTTCGATGTCTAGGGGGCCCGATAGTCCCGTTGCGCCTGGGCCTGGGATGGCTCCTCAAAAACGTGAGTCCAGGCTATCGATATCGAGGTATCAACCGTACGCGAGAAAATGAAACGGCCAACAGCGGACTTTTACGGCGGAATGGAGTAATGGGGGTGAACTGGGGTGGTTGATATAATCTGCAGGCCCGGCGCCATGTGAAGAGGAGCGCATGTGCGGGTTGCGTTGCGCCAGCAGGAAACCAGGAATGTTCTCCTGCTTTTTGACCCATGTTTATTCATTTGGTTCCGATTTCGATGTAATTATTGCACATGGTGTCTGTAGGCGAACATGTTACCTGAGAAATACTCGTTTCTGGAGTGAGGTGGTGTGGCTCGAAAGAACTTGCCTGTTGTGGTTTTGTCATCAGAGGTAAGACTTTCCTTTTGTGGTTGGGCCACATCTAACCACCACCGACCGACCAAGTCTATCGACCGCGGGACTTTTTTTTGCCTCCGCTGTGGTCTAGGGTGTTAAGGTGTGAGCTATCATGGCATGATCACTAGGGTCTCAAGTCTTACTTGAGATCATGTCAGACGTCATGACCTCTTATAGCGCGTCGGTCGCGGTCCCATCACACAACCGCATCGATACCGAAACGACCAGCGCGATCGAGATATCCGGATGGCGACTCAGCAGCACCTCCATGCCCATATCCAATGGAGCCGAAGTCGACGCTTGCCAGGCGGAAGTGGGTATCAATGCGCCAGAAATGCTTTTCGGGAATAATGCATTGGTTCTGGAGTGGTTCGGCCCCGATCATACTAAAGACAAGGAAAGTGCAGGCGACGAGGTCAAGCCCGTCTGGAAGTACGAGTTTAGGGCTCTGGACGCGCTGAAGCGTGTTCACCAAGGGCCGAGCCAACCTGGAGATGGTTGTGTCAAGGTCGGATACTCTGAGGCGTGGTTGAAAAGCCGGTCAGTCCAAGTCGAATACATGCCATTGATCTTTCTGATTATTGCGACTCGTGTGGTAGAACAGGTCCAGCTGCAGATTCGCCCATGCCGGAAATGGTTGAGGTCAAGCCCTATGATTGGACTTACACACCAGTTTACCCGGGGCACACAGCTGTGCCAGAAGGTCTCGCCAATGACGGATTTAGGCCTGCTGATTCAGAGAACCCGCGCCACCAAATTCCGATTGCTGAGCTGCAACGCCCAGATCCGATCTTGTTTTATGCGGAAATTCCGTTGTACGAGGATGAGTTGCATGACAATGGCCTATCCATTCTCACCATTCGTATTGTAAGTTTGGGCTCCTTTGCATTTTCTATATATTTTTTTATCTCACCTTGTGATTCTCTACCTAGCGAGTGATGCCTGGGTCACTGTTTGTTCTCTCTCGCTTCACACTACGGGTCGATGACGTTCTATTCCGAAACTTTGACACAAGAATATACCATTCGTTCTCGGGGTCGCCTCTAGTGGTACGCGATATCCGGGGGTGGGAAGCGCCTTACAAGACGCTCAAGCAAGTAAGATGAAATCCTGGACTCACCGGAGGCGAATGGCTAACGTTATGTAGCTCCTACCAAACCCCGAGGACTTGACTCCTCTAACTGATCCGCAGTGGATTGCTCGTATGCTTGCGTCGCTGCCCGAGTCCATGACCATGGACAAGTCGGGCAAACGCGGTACGGGATGGAAGGGACTTGGGACACGAATAGAAGTGCTAGAGCTCGACAAGCTGGCGAGCGGTGGTCTGGAGAGTCTAGTCGAAAAGGTTGACAGGCTCCAAGTTAATAGTGGAATTTGAACAAATTCGTACAACAGCTATAGCATACAGCTTAAAGAGCTCGTGCCTTGAAAAAACAACTCTGCTACTAGCAGCAACCGTCGCATATCATCGCTTCCCCTTTCCACCTCTCCCCTTGAGTTTCCCATTGCGGTCGCTCCCGGTCTTTTTCATTTTTGTCGCCAATGCAACTCCTCCAGCCCCTTTGCTCGCATGTCGAATGGCTTTACGAACATTGACTACTCCATCTTTGCCTGTCCGCACACTCTCCTCGGCCTCGGCGTCAGTTCGTATACGTTTGGATTTGTGTGGTTCTCGCTCCAATTTCTTGATGATGTCCAGAGATGATTTCTTTTCGGCGTCGACGGGGGCTTCATTAGGTGCGAATTGACGCTTCACCCCCCGGAGTTTTGTATCTCCATCGAGTTTCTTGTCAAACCTGCGTGAATATATCCAATTTAAATATAGGCAGTAACATCATACAATTTACTTACCGTCCCATACTTGCTGTGGACGTACGGCTAATAGCGAGTGTCCGGCTCAGCTTTTCTTTTGATTCTTCCCGTTCCCGCTGTCCATTGGCAGCAGCGTTACTCAAATTCTTCTGTCTCTGCTTGTCGTTCTTTGCCACCCGAGCCTTGCGTTCTTTCCGAGCCTCCAGTCCCGGATCATAATCGTCCGCTGTAACGAGCAAAGTCGGCTTGGGTTTAGAAAAGCTGCGAGTCTTGGACTTACGAGCATTGTCAGGTACCTCGTGTATCCACTGTTCCTCCTTGTCTTTATTCTTCCCATCCCACCCCCACCTATTAACCCATTCCTGACGTTCTTCGTCCCATTCTCGTCGATCACGTTTGGTCTTTTGGATACCTTTAGCTGCAGCGAAGCGCTCCCATTTGGTCGGTGGTTTCGGTTTAGGAAGAGGTTTGGCTCGAGGAAGGGCTGTTGTCGGTGGTGGGAGAGTCGCTATAGGTCCGTCTTCGGAGGATTGAGTAGGGAGTCCAAATAGTGCAGCAAGGATGACTTGTGCGCCATCCCGAGCTACGGCCTGAAGGTGGACCTCCAAGTCAGCGCTTTGATGGCATCAGCTTAAGCTATAAGATATTTGTGGGATCGCTCACTTGTATTCCTCCGCGTCGATGGGATTTGTATCAAGCGCAGTCAAAAATCCGACGTCCACTTGTATTGGTATATCCTTTTCGACGACTACAGCCTTCCTGTCCGGGAGTAAATATTTAATAATTAGCTTGTAGAATTATATTTTTCTTACTTTTTTGAGGCCTCTGCTGCTACAATTGCGCTGACATCCATGTCGTTGTAGTCGTACCGATCGCTCAGAAATTTGGACAAGCTAAGCGCTGTACGACCCACAAGGCCAAACACCATTGATTGCTCCAGGTGGCTCGTCATCCCAACCACCACCGGATTGATAGGGCGAGTGTTCAAATAAGTAGGCTACTAAGGATTCAACGTATTATAAAATCGATATTAACAATTTAAAAATTCAGTCCGTTAGAAACATGTCCTCGTTTACCTACCGCGCCATAACTGAGCTCGAACCCCCAACCAAGGCCAAGATTAGGTCTACACAAATACTGACCTCTCTGCCCCATCTAATATCGGAACTTGTCCAAAACTCACTTGATGCCGGAGCTTCTCATATTGAAGTTGGAATCGATCCAACCGAGTGGGAGTGCTGGGTAAGGGACGACGGGCAAGGCTTGTCAGCTGAGGGGTTAGAAATGTTGGGCAAGGGACATAATGAAGGTCGATATAGTACGTAAAATACTCACGCACTCAATCTTAATATACTCAGCCATGTTCATTGAAGATACATCAAAGACGTATGACAACACTCATATTGGATCAAGTACATTTGGGTTTCGTGGCGAAGGTAGTATATTCATAAGGACAGAGTTTCGATTACCAACATGCTTGGGCAGCCCTTGCATCTGCCATGGAACTCTCTTGCCTAGAAATCTCTTCGCGAACGGTTAGAGGGAGAGAGAGCAGATCGGTGATTATCAAGGCAAGTTCCTACTCAGCAATGTGGTGCAGTTGCTATAGTTCGTGCAATCAGGGAGGCGAGCAGCTGTACCTTGGGCCTTCTGTTCGTTGGAGAAGAGAGCGCCCTGGAACTACCGTGGTCGCACGGGATATCTTTTACAACGTGAGCTGCAAAGGACATGACTTCGTTTCCGTTGGACTCAGCCTTGGCTATTTTAGGTTCCCGTTAGGCGTAAATCTCATCCTAACGTAGCACGAACCCTCGAATTAACAAAGAAAGAGATTGAAACGCTAGCTCTAGTGTTTCCACATGTTTATTTTTCTCTCGATCACATAAATGTTGGGAGAGCCACCAAAATTCTTGCAATAACCCAAGTGAGTTACTAGAGAGATACAGGTTACGAGCAACCCTAAATCTAGTTAGAATGCATCTTCATTAGCTACATTTCGTGCACTGTATGGTACAGCCTTGACAAGAGTAAGTTCGTAGGGTTTGTTTAGCCTTTAATGCCTTATTGGATTCCCAGCACGTCGAGGAGATTAATCTACACTCGGATGGCTTAAGGCTCGAAGGTTTTGTCAGCGTAGAAGGATCGCAATCACGAGTTGGTCTATTTCCTTGCCTCCTTTAACTATACTGAACTTGATTGAGTAGGGTTTCCAGAACTTCTGTGAGCGTTTACAGTATACAGAGACAATAGCCTCCAACAATCTTCAGATGTAAACAAATACCCCATGGCTTTCGGCGAGATTCAGCGAGCTGTTGAAAAACTATTTGCTTCAAGTGCATACAGTCGTTTCGTGAGCGCACGGACACTACTGGACGCATACATATCATTGACACCCTCACTAGCTCTCGGCCGAGCGTGATCAAACTAAGAGTATGGCTCATCCATATAGTTATCTATAGTTCGCTCCAGACTAACATATTCATGAAATAGATACACATCACTTCTCCAAAAGAACCGAGAGAAAACCGGTGTATGTGTTGAATTTATCGTTATCGCCTTCGCAGGTCGACAACTTTATGGAACCCGCAAAATCGATGGTTCGGTTCCAGGCAAGTTCTCTGCCGTATAGCCGCATCTAAATGTTGTATTGTGCATTTTTATAACTAGCCTCAAGGATGTAGGCCGCGTGTTGGCGTTTGTCTTGGAAGCTATTACCCGCGTACTCGACAAAGGCAAAATCTCGGTCGAAAAATTGCAGCCCGCAGACGCAACCTCAGGATCTCCGCGCAAACGTACTCGAAAAGACGGTCCAGGATTAAATACAAGGTCCAGCCACCAGATTTCTACCCCAACAAATACACAGAAGGCATCCGCTCAGGTCCTGTCTACGTTCAGGCCTCCTATCGGGCACTCGTTTGTGCCAGACGTTGCTAACGATTTCACTGATGATTCGGCCGCCCATTCTTCTGAGCAGTCAGCCTACTTTGAATGGATAGACCCATCTTCTGGAGAGTCTTTTCTTGTGGATTGGAGTACAGGAAACTCGTTCCCGAGCAACCAGTTGCCCAACTACCTATGTGAAGGTCTTGATGGAGACATACGAAACCCCGAAGGGACTACGCCTGGACGTCGTTCGCTGAACCCGAGCTGCTCCGACCCCAACCGAGGGGACAAACTAGATCAAGTCCCGCCGTGGTTAACTAAAGCAATGGAGGTAAACATCAAAGTACTTGGTGCCAATTTCGATACATAACCTAACATAGCAATCCCATATAGTACAATTCTACGTTTCCCCTGGTTGACCGATATGCATTTTCTGAGCGGTGTATTTTTCCTAGCCAAGGGTCCCAGCACCACATGCATATACCCAAGTTAGGGGGAGATATTCGCACTTTGAACCTTTCGCCATCTCCCAATGTTGTTTCAGACACCTTTTCGGCAATGGATCTGACCAACAGTCGAATCATTGGACAGGTGGATAATAAATTCATCGCCTGTCTGCTCCAAAACCCGAAGCCGATATTAGCACTGGTTGACCAGCATGCCGCAGACGAGCGCGTCCGGGTCGAAAGGTATTTGAAGAAACTTTGTTCCGAATTCCTGCAGGGAGAAGTTGAAGCGTTTCAGTTGGATAAGCCTGGAAAGATATTGCTGACAAGAAGGGAAGCTGATATTCTTGCTACAAATGGAGTGTCGAACATACTTGAGAGATGGGGATTGTGGGTTGAGTTAGAGATACCTCTTTCGCAGTTGTCACCTTCCGGTGAAGGTGCGGGGTTCGTTCAAGTCAACGTGGCTGGCGTGCCAGACGTGGTGGCTAGTAAAGTCAGTGACTTGCGTGGATATCTGAACAGCCCGCTGACTTCACACTAGTTGACGACTGAACGAGAGCTGGAAAGTTTTTTAAAGGCTATGATAGCAAATATTGAATCAAGCGAAGTCGCACCCCTACCTGTAACACCTGTTGCTGCTCAAGACCAAAATAATTGGGTAAAGGCGCTCCGTTATTGCCCTGCGCCTCTTCTGGAGCTCGTGAATTCCAAAGCATGTAGAGGTTCGGTGCACTTTCTCTCCTATATGCCTGAGGTTGAAAATACATCAACACAGGCGCTATCATGTTTAATGACCCCCTTGACCAAGGACAATGTGAGCGCTTGATACTCCAGCTATCCAAAACGGTCTTTCCATTCCAATGCGCCCATGGGAGGTCCGTATAGCACAAATATATTATGCCCTCGCTTATGCTCGACCGTAGACCATCCGTAGCTCCGCTGGCCAAGCTGGCTGGGCCAGATTCCATGCTGTCTCCCGTGGATTGGAGAGTATTTGATGAGGAGAACTAGCGAGACGTCGGGTATAGAAGGGCAATTGTCGGGCGGGTATAGAAGCACTAATTTATGGAACTGCACCGCACCAAAACGGATCCGATAACATACGTCATTCACACAATGACGCATGATGTCGTGGTCACAAGACCCGTACGCGAAAGCTATAAAAGGCCTAGAACCAGCTAAGATTACTGTTCACTACTGCCACCACAAGTCTGTCCACTGCTATTATCTGCAATTCACCATGGCAAAAGAGACCACGATCGTCATTTCCAAACCTCATGCTCAAAGCACTGAGGAGTATGTGGTTGTTGTCGACCCCGTAGAGGTACGGCCAACTATCTCCTATTAAAACACATCTGATTGCCTCTTGAACTGTAGTACAAAAAGTACAAGGATGGGGGTTAGTATTGTTAAGTGTGCTATGCCGATCTTGCACTGACGATGTTTTGGTCGATAGATACGTGAGGATCTACCTACAACTCATATCTTACCATTTGTTGATTTCGTTCTTATCGTGTTGTAGCTCAGTCCCGCTTGCACTAATTGTCGATTGTGAGTTCTTTAGCCGCCTCGACGAGTATCGTTACCTATGGCACCTTTGCTATCCAGCCTTTTCCGTATTCTACTGTGAACAAGGCCATACCGGTAAATTTGGGAAGGCATCCAAACAGCAGCTCGAAAACTCGTATGGTACCTCTAAAGATGACGAGGTAGTGAAGAAAATTCTCGAAACTGGTATCGCACAGACAAGCTCAAGTTTCACCTCCAAATTTGGGGACACCAACATGTCTCGGTAAGTACGTCCGCGGTGAGCTTGCGTATGTTTCTGAATGCGTTATCAGAGGATCTGGTGATATTTCAGCGCGCGGGGCTCAAAGCGGTCGATAAACGGGCTTCCCTTGTGTTTTACATTGCATCAATTGTGTATTCAACAATAAACCAAATTCAGACGTATTAACTAAGTCACATGACCAAAGCCATTTGTCAGCGCAACAGCTTTCTAACCTTCTACCTTCATCTCTGGTCTGGTGCTGCCCTGTTTGAATGCTCTAAAATTGCAAAAGATAGAACATATAACTTTGTCGTTCTTTCTCTAGCTCCGCAGCCTCTTGTGTATATGCTGAGCAAGAGAACACTTCGATCGTCGAATGTGTCTTCTGCACACACACGACTACTTAGCATCTCGCCTCTTGTAAGGATTTGCCTCAACGAGCCGCATGAGCATACTTCAGCTAAACCAACCTCGCCTTGTACTTGTCGGCACCGCTCGTCATCTGCACCCGGGGCTGCTCTACACCCTTTTATTCCTGGGGTAGCTCGGCACGTATCTACCAAACACAGCACAAGTAGGAAACCTCACCACGAAGGTGAGCGCAACGGCAATCTTCCTGAAATGCATGGAAAGGAGCTACAAGTCTGGGTATCTTGTAGAACTTCGACTAATACAACGATTGAATGATGCAATGCCTTTTGCGATCGGTAAATCTCGAGCCTCCCATACGGCCCCCGCGAGTTTCTCTCAGAGAGGCTATAGCAACAAAGCCTCAACCCCGGCGCGCCAGATGCTACCCAATGGGGCGGCCTTTGGGCCCGACCAAATGAACATCGAGGAAAAGGATCAAATACAAGACACAGCAGCCCAAAACCCCCAGAAACGTAAGTGTGATCTACATATATCTGCTACATATGCCCATCATTCTGTAACAACGAAAAAGGTTTAGTCCCATCGAACCCGGCACGGGGCTTGGATACCCAAGACGAGGTCGCATCCCGTGATGGTTCACAGCAACGAAGTAACGAACACGAGCCGTACTCAGCCCAAACACCACACTCTGATGGCTACACGTCTTCACCTCTCGTTCAGAAACTACTTGATCTAGAGTACGAGGCTTTGTCTAGTGAAAGAGCATGGCTATTATGGGAAGAAATAAATGCAAAGCATCTCATCTCAGATGTACCCATGCGTTTCATTGCTAATTTCGCTGGAGCCTTGGTGAACGCTGCTCAAGGTACATCTCGGCTGCCCTCAACTGGGGAACCTGACCCACGACTTCAACGGCTAGACTCTTTGCTATATTATTTGTCGACATCCCATCGACGTCTCGGGAATTCGGCGACGGTGAAAATTGCATCCGTGCGTGTGCAGCGTGCCCTCCTAGATGATCGTCGCTCTATCGAGGATGCGCGAGCCGAATTGGACATACTACTGTCATACGAGCCACTCGACACACCTGGTTTCTCTGCGGCTGTATTTCGAGCGATTCGCATGATTGTCCAGGTTCAGACTAGTCTTATTGGGGTATCTGAAATAGTGATCGATTATTGGGATGCAGTCCATTCAGTGCTCATCCGCAATGCTGGTTTTACCGATCGAGCTCCAGGGGCTTTTCATGAAGCATCTTCTCTGCGAAGTGCGGTCTGGAAGAGTCTATCTGGTGAGAATAACCTGTGGCTCTGGTTCTCTGATCGATTTTCGCATTTGGAACGTAGCCAAGGTCAATGTTTAGCCTTGCTAGTTCTCGCCTTTGCTGCCGATAGTCGACTCGCGCGTGAGACAGCCAACGCATACGATCTGGTTTCCAAGCTTGGCGTTGTTGTTCCCTCATCCTTGTTACAAAATACTATCCAAGTGCTCATCGAGAACGAATATTTTGCGACAGCACTTACGGCATTGGACGTTGATGGAAGAAATCCATCACACCGTAAAACGCACTTCCGACTCCGTATGCGTCTTGCAGCAGCTATGGGAGACACAACTATGGCAGAAAACGTGTATAAACTCATGAACCAACTTCAACTTGCCGACCACATTGACCAGCTACTTCTGCTGCAAGCGGACGCAAAGCATGGAAATACGGAGCGCGTGGTGGCACGATTCAACGAGTTTTTCTCTACTCCTTCATCGAAGTCTACCCCAAAACCAAATATCTATCATTATTCTACAGTTATTTCGGCATTTGCACGATCTGGGGACGAAGTTGGGGCATCTCAGTGGATCAAACGCATGGCAAAATCAGGGATTCCCCCTGATGCACCATTATACAATATGATTTTACGGACGTTTGCACTCCGAAACGATATCACCAGCGTTGCAGGGGTGCTGAAACGCATGCACAAATTGGGAATTAAGCGTGACAAGCGAACGATCACGACGCTGGTATCGATGTATGCTAGGCGAGGCGACCCGGAGAGTGCAGAACGGGTCGTGCGCAGTGCGCTTGCGATGCCTGGATTCACACCTGATCGACAGCTACTCAATAGCTTGCTCAGTGCGCACGTCAATGCAGCGTCCTGGCATGGCGTTATTCGCGTCTTTGACTGGATGATCTCGATGAAATCGTTCAATCTTCGTCCAGAGATCGACACGATGAACAATGTCCTCAAGGCCTATGTCTATATGGGCGCTCCGTTTTCCACTGTTTCCCGCACATTTGAAAAAATCAAGAAATTTGGTCTTCGACCGAATGCCCGGAGTTATCTGATGCTCATCCAATCCGCCTGTGACATTGGCAACATGGATGCCGCCTGGGATGCATTCAACGAACTAGAACGGATGGCCACGAAGCAATTCAACCCGGTAAATGTCTACATCCTGACACTCATGATGGGAGGATACCTTCGTAATGGGGACAAGACCCAGGCGAAGACGATATATGAGGAAATGCAGGCCCGGGGAATTCAGCCAAGCGCGGTGTCTTTTCGCGTAATCCTCAGCGCATACTCGAACGAGCATACTGAGGAAAGCTTGACGGCGGCAGAACATTTCATGGCATCACTCCTGGAATCAAGCCCTAGGGATGGCGAAGGGTGGAGAAAGGCTACAACTGTGCGCGGCGATCCCGTTATGACAATATTTGCCCCTTTACTCGTGGCACATGGTCGTTCATTACACCCGTTCGAAGTCGAAGCCAAGTTCCGCACGATGCTTGAGCTTGGGGCTGAGCCTACGATCGAGTCCTTCACACTGCTCATGGACGCATACCGGCGTGTTGGAGAAATTGACTCTGTTACCGAGGCATGGGAGCAACTGTACAAACTTGCCGTCAAGGACCACCATGCTGAAATTGAGCCAATACAGAAGCCTGGGGCGCCAGCACTGGTAACAAGACGGCGATCCAACGTGCTCTGCATAGCATTGTCCATATATATCGATGCATTATCTCACGCAGGTCGACATCAAGACATCGCACGGGCTTGGCAAACAGCCAAAGAAGACGGGTTTGCATTTGACTCGCACAACTGGAATCACCTAGCGATTGCTCTCGTTCGAGCAGGAGAGCCGGAGCGTGCGTTTGAGATTGTCGAACGCGTGCTAATACCGTACAGCGAGTATAGCGACCGAGCTATTCGGGCCCGCAACCGAACTCCGCCATCGTTGTTGACCGAGGAAGAAGCTACGACAGCTGACAAGCAAGGTGGCGAGACCAAAGTGGTAAAGCCCCGTGAGCGAAAGCGAGTCATGCGCTCCCTGATTGATCGGGGAGTCGACAGCATGTTGGAAGAAGAAGAGACTGACCCTACCGATATGGTCCAGTCGCTGCACATATTGCATCAAATCTCTCCTGGTCATAATTTATGGACTCCGCACGAGCGAACGCTTGTCGAGCTGGCAGCAGCAGCCCGACGCCTAAAACGGGGCTTGCTGGTCACCGCAAGGGGGCCAACCTCACATGAGGCGTCGCCGGATAATGACGTGCATTCGGACGCCGCCTATACGATTCTAGACCGCATTAAACGGAATAGCCCCACCGCATTGCATGCAAGTCTAACAGCGATGACTAAAGTGCGCAGCTATGTATTGGACGAGCGGGAAACGGACTTGACGTCTGCAAACTGAATGGTGGGACTTGGTTAAAAACACGCATACAGCCCTCACTTTTTCGCATACATTTGACTGAGTTTGTACGCATCTAATCTATGCATGTCATGACCACTCATAATTAAACCACGAACAAAATCAAACCAAGTCCATTCGTGTATATATCGACCTCTGTAAATTAGTTATTACTGCCTTGAGAGTCGTCCGAGTCTCCGCCTTCTGAATCCCCGTCTGAGTCGCTCCCCCCGCGGCCTTTTCGACCTCTCTTTTTGGACGATGCTCCCGGGTTTCGATTCCTAAGCGGAAGCTTTTGGCCCTGGGTTCCAAATGCAACTGACAGTGGCGTCGTCTCTGCCGTTATGAAAAGGCAAAACGAACGATATTAGCTTCCGTCAAATGAAATAGGCTGACAAGATGTGGCACGAACCGGGCACACCAGGGAATCGCTTCGCAGAGTAGACGGTGAAAGGGTCCGTAAACGTCTGAGCAAGGACGGGCGCAGACGTAGTTGTGACGTGGGTGGCATGGGCGTTCGGGGCCGGATGTCTTTAGGCGCATAAATAGATCAACCCCGAAAAGCACATGCTCCAAATTAGCAAACAGACAAGAGCTAGGGGTAAACGAACTCACGCGCCAACGTTCATTAGCCTCATGCGTAGCCTGAAAGTTCCTACAAAAGCGTGTGCAAGAGAGCCATCAGCTTGGGTTTATTCAATGGCCAGAAGTTCACTCTTGCCTTCAGTTCGTACCGATAGGTCTTGAAATAGAAAGAAGATCCCAGGCTGGTCGTCCGCGTCAACAAGTCGGGACGCATTAGCCGAGAGTGGTCCAACAAGAGTCCGCGTATATTGTCCGCCTGCGGTACTCACTCCAACGTCATGAGATCCGACCCCAGCACCATGTAATGCGGCGGGCGTCTGTACATAATAATTTCCAGACGGTGGGTATCCACCACCTTCTTCGGGATATGCTGGCCCAGTAGTTGGGACAGGTGGTGGATGATGCGGGTGCGAGTGTGCGTGATGAGGTTGTTGTAGACCTGGGTCGATGTATCCTGGGTTTTGACCGCCATACCCCCACTGAGGTGGTGGTGGACCTGGAGCCGGATACGACCGTTGATGCTGGTGCGAATGAGGAGGAGGCGCATGCTGCGGGTGGGGACTTGGAGACGACATCAAGGTACCGATTGACGGTAAAGTTTGATATGGTGCGTGCTCAGCCGGCGCCGGACCAGCGCCAGGCGGTGGAGGAGCGTTCCCCGCAGCTGCACTCGGTGGATAGGGAGGTGGCCAGTTTCCCCTCTGCGGTTCGTCGTATCCGCTCGGGTATTGAGTCTGTGTATGCGGGTCCTATGTGATAGGACAAGGGAAGTAAACGTCTCAACAATGTATTTTTCCGGTAGAAGCGCTTCATGGACGTACCTCGGCTCGCCCAGGATATGGTGCGCCTTCAGGCCGAGGGGGCGGGTACCCGGCGTCTGGGCGTTGAGAATACCCCGAGCCGTCATCGGGTCCTCGGGGCGGATATGCGTTCTCCTGGCGAGGCGGGTAGGCTGTTGGAGCAGCCGAGGTAGAGGGTTGCTGTGGATCATAGGCCGTAGCGGGAGGGGGGATATTGTAAGAGGTTGTGGGAGGCCTTTTGATACGTCTGCTCGGGTAAGAGCTCGTTGCGTGACCACCCGATGAGGGGTGGAGCACAAGGTTCATTTCTTCAGTGCCGGAATCCGACCATAGGTCGACGGTTACTAAGAAAAATGCGATATCAATATCGCTATTGGGGCAGCGGTTGGGAGGACAAATTCGGAACGTGACGCAAATGTCAGAACTTAGACAATGGTCGAGTTAAAAAGATACCACTCACTCGGCGTCTACAATGCTATCGTCCTGGCGTTGGACGACCATCTTTGCAACGGCAGCAGGTGCCAAGGGTCTTCGGTCCTGGACACGAGCAACGCCGGTAAATCAATGCATGTATTGGACGTCGGAGGCAAACGCGCCTTGTCTCCAAAACCGCACATGCGTGCACGCAGCGGATGCTGTACGACTTCGAGCGAGTAACGTCTGAAATCGAGAGTTTAAGATGGTACGGGCAAAGGGAACGGCAGGTGCTTACAGGTTACCCTGCCATTTGCCCCAAGTTTCCATCTGTCCACCTTGGGGGTTCATCGAATCATGCGCCTTGAACGTCTTTTTGGTGCGGGCGCGTGTCCCAGACACAGAAGGCTGCATTGTGACAGGATGTGAGTAAGACAGCGAGGGTTGGAGAGCGCAGAGCAGGCTCAGGACGCAGGGCGGGGTGCGAAGAGCAAGAAAATTTCAGAAAAAAAGTCAGACGACTGTGGGTCAGACACTGGGGGCGCTGGCGGTTTTAGAGTGCGTCGGCAATAGTTTCGAGGTGTGGGCGGGTGTTTGGTGGATACGAGATAGGGTGAAAGGAGGAGCGCTCGCTATGTCATAGCTCGGGCCAAGAAAGGAGACGGGTGGCTCACGGCGGGAGCGATGCGGGTGGGGGGAAGAAGTACGGCGCAGGGGTCGTTTTCCGAGCACAGGCAAATGCGGGATCGGATGAGAAGGGGGAACGGGGAACTGGCTGGACTCACGACTTATTGGGTAGAGAGCTGGCTTGGAAATGGAGTCGATTTGCAGCGGTTCTAATCGGTGTAATGAAGCGGTATTGGCGAATGCAAAGTGCGGGGCCCAGCCGACAGAATCTTGGGTGCGGAGGGTGCCTAGTGGTAAGTTAGCATCAGTGGCTGCCGCTTTGGAGAAGGGGGCGCAACTTGCGGCCCGGCTCGGGGTGACGAGGGAATATACCGGTGCTCGCCCAGCTCGTGATTGCGAAACCGATATTCAGATAACCTGGATGCAGATGACCTGGATGCGGATAACCTGGAGTTTGGTCACCAGTGCCAGTGCTGCCCTTGCCCTCGTCACCGTGGACGACAGCCCGGACTCCCACTGCTCCTGCGCCCGCTTGCCTTTTCCGGCTGCCATTTCAAACATACGCCCCCCACGCGGCGGCGCTTATCCCACCGCTCACGCCCGACCACCATGGCCGACGGCTACGCGAAAAAGGAGCTGCTCGAGCTCATCAAGATCGGCGACAACAAGCGTACGTCCTCCCGCGTTGTCCAGCACCGCTCTCACCCTCCACAGTTTGCGTCGACTGCGGCGCCCCCAACCCGCAATGGGCCAGTCTCGGCGTTGCTGCCTTCATCTGTCTGAGTTGCGCAGGTACGCGTCCCTTTCTTGCTGCATATACATCACTGATATTCCCCCCAGGTATCCATAGAGTGTGTATCTTCCTGCCTTTCCGAGCATCCCGTCTCACTGAGCACGATGACCTCACACTAGGGCTTCGGCGTCCACATCTCGTATGTCTATTCTTTGTGCCCCTTGCAACCAACTGCCTGTCTTGTTCTGCCTGCCCTACAATTCCGATCCTTCATTTGAGTGCCTCGCCACCCTGCGACTCAACCATTTGCGCCCTTTAGCTTTGTGCGTAGTTGCACAATGGACACCTGGTCCGCCGACCAGCTCGCCCGCATGCATGTGGGTCGGCCTGACAACATTCATTCCCGCTCTGATCCTCATACGATGCCCTTAGATAGGCGGCAATGGCCCCTTCAAGACCTTCCTAAAAGAATACGAGCCAAAGGAAGTTGGCGGATTTCACGAAGATATGCCTTTGCATGACAAGTATCATTGCTGGGCTACCACCCAATACCGAGAAATGGTATGCTTGTGATTAGGTTTATCCGCCAGATCTGACGATCCCCCTTTATTCAGCTTACCGCGAAGCTCGCAGGCCAGCCCTGGGCTCCATCTCTTCCCACCGAATCGACCGCAGACATGGCTTCGTCTGGCACACTCCGAAAAGCGCGAATTAGCACAAGGGGCGGCCTGTCTGCAGGAAACAGCCGAGAAACCTCCGTGTCTCCCGCTCCAACTCCTGTAGACCGCAAGTCAGCCAACGAAGCCTACTTTTCATCACTCGGAGAGGTGCATGCACTTCTATCCTACTCTAATTCTATGCTCACGCCTTCACCCCCTAGGCCAACGCGGCACGGCCCGAAAACCTTCCGCCATCCCAAGGCGGACGCTACGTTGGCTTTGGATCGACACCCTCTCCCCAACCCGGTTCGTCCAATCCCAACTTTGGGCTTTCGAGTGCTGCAGCACCCTCGCTCGCCGACCTCCAAAACGACCCAGGCGCGGCGCTCAGCAAGGGCTGGGGGTTTCTTTCCACCCTTGTCACAACCGCCGCACGAGCAGCCAACGAAACAGTCATCCAGCCCGGACTCGAGCGCGCACGGGACCCAGCACTCCGCGCCGTCGTAGACCAATACACGGCTAAGGCTGCAGAACTCGGGCGCGGCGCAAACGACTGGTCGAGGAGAGAGCTCGGCGTGGACGTTGCAAGCAGCGCGACTGGTGCTTGGTCAAGCTTGCGTGGTGGAGTTGGCGGTCCTGGCGGGCACGGTGGGTATGGACGGGTGGATGACGGAGGAGGCGCCGGTGGAAGCGGGTGGGAGTCATACAGGGACGACGACGATCATGAGACGGGTGACAGAACCGGGACGAATAAGCCTAAAGATTGGGAGAATGATGACTGGGACAAGGGTTGGTCAACGACCGAGACCGCGCCTGCTAGTGGTACCCAGCCTCCTCCACCAAAGGCACCGACTGCTCCAGCGAAAAAGAACGACGACTGGGAGGACTGGTAGTTCGTGGTAGACCATACCTTGGGTTAGTTCATTCATGGATTTAGTTGGTAGATTTGGTATATCTTTTAGACTCGGTTGTGTGTTCTCCACATGGTCGTTCTTACCGTACCAAGTCAGTGGAAGAGGCCCGTAGCCCCAACAACGGTAACTCTAACCTTTTAAGGTCAAATCCATTAATCAAAAATGAGTAAAAAATATAGATTATAACATTATTAATTGCAGGTCCACGAACGAATCAACTAGCCTGTACGCTATGCGTAAATGGGACATGAATCCAAACAAAGTTCCTTGTGCGATGATGTCAGGTCTGAGTAAACATATCATAAGAACGGCGTGTCTTCCATCTCGTCGGCGGCGAAGGTATCAAAGTGGGGCTCATCATCGTGATCGTGATCGTCGTGCTCGTCGTCTCCTTCATCACCCTCTTCGTCGTCGCTTTCCGGAGCATCCTGGGTCGCTACCTCGTCCGAATCCTCTTCACCAAGCTCACTGCGCACCCATCGACGCTCCTCAAACGAGCCGGGCATACTGTCAAAGCTCATGCGACGGCGATGCTCCTGATCTACATCCCATCCTCCCCGCATACGTTCTTCCGCGTCAGAGATAGCATCCAAATCTTCCGCAGTAGTAGCAGGGCCAGTTAGCGGACTACTCGGCCGGACGGTAGCCGTAGCCGCATTCATTATCTTTCCGGGATGCGATGTCGTTCTTCGACGCTCCGTATCCCCGGCTAAACCTCGACTCTTGTCTTTGTCAGCTTGGCGCACAGCATCAATTGATGATGCACGCGAAGCCGCTCGACCAAGGCTAACGAAGCGACCAAGCCGGCTTCCGCCTGAGGTATCAGACCGAGCGGAAAGTGCAGGCGAAGGTGGACTAAGGTCTGGAAGCTCGATCTCCGGCAAGGGGGCTCGCCAGAAATTAAAGTCGGTATACTCTGGCGCCCAGCGGCGATGAATAGGAGGGAACATTTGGTCGACTAGATCCGTCATGTGGATATACCTGGAAGGTCGCTCTTAATTATTCGTTCGCCACGTGGAAGAAGGGCAGTGTGCTCACGATGACTTGTACCCCGCGAGTTCCAACAATTCCATCTTGACCTCTCCGCTGGAATCGATTGTGAATATCCGGTCGCTTGGAACGTTCACGCTGCGGTACGACAGGGCATCCGTAATCCGGTTCCCGAAACCCGCGTAAAACGGATTCCGGTACTCGTTACCGAATAGGCGTTGAATATCTCGCAAGCAAGCCATCTTGAACACTTCAGGTTTACGCATGATCACCTCCCTGTATGATAGAAACATGTGTTGGCACACTCTAATCTCTTGACGAATACGATTTACACATACCGATGTAATGAGGCCATCAGCCGGTCCGGACTCATGATCACCGGACCCTCAGGCAGCTGAAAGTTGTTTTGCTTAATACCTTTCAGGTAATCCCTGGTTGAATCTGCCTGCCCAATAGCGCGTGAGGTTAGGTACATGATCTTGTACCCGTTGCGTGCAATATCGGTATAGAGTTTTGCCACCCCAAGATGTGTCCAGTCGCGGCCGATCATAGTGAAAACGTGGCCCAACGCGTCTGATCTACATGACGCGTGCGTATAAGGCTAGGGCAAACAGGAAAATAGCTGTATGCGTACTTAGTGATAGTTCCATCGATATCAGACACGACTATTTGGTCGTGGGCATCCCAAAGAAATATACGTGCCGTACACGCGACAACTCCTGAGGAGAGAGAAAAGGTTATGCTGTTTGCACCCTTCTTGAGATCCAGGGATTTCTGATGTCAATCATGATTCAATTTACCGAATATTTTGCATAATAGGGGTGCTTACGAGCTGTTCCGAAGTCAATCGTAACGTTTTGGCGTAATGCTTCCCCACCGTTTGCTCGGGCGCTTTATCACTAGTAGGGGACATCGGAGGAGATGTAGCTCGACTAGAAAGGCCATCCTGTTAAAACCATTAGCTGGCGCCGCTCAGAATAGCATTATGGGACATACCAGATCTAAACCAGCTGGAGCAGACGGGGGGTCTACTAAACCTGGCCGTTGCCTCCCCTCATTAGCATCTTCGCCAGTTTTGCTAGCCCTATCGCTCCTGCTTCGCCCCCACCAAAGCCAGCTGGAACGACCTCTGGGAGCTGTGCTTCGAAGCGTAGATGCTCTTTGCGCGAGTGTGTTGTCCCGCCATGCAACGAGGGCATCAAACAGCGGTGTTCCGTCTTTTCTAGAAATGTACTTATCGTCCCATCGAATGACTAGTTTCTCGTCGTGAACAACCGAGGCATCTTCTAGCAGTCTTGGCAGAGTAACTTTAGATCCTGCAAAGACTTTCGCAGCCTCTGGAGGGTCGATTGACGAAACAAGGGGACCACAAACGCTAAGATCGAATGCAAGGCGCCGAATTCCGTCTTGCTCCATCGCAATAGGTTCCCCATTTTCCAGATCCCCGTCAACAAGTCGTCCACCCTCTCCGAAAATTGACTCAGAATCCGATTCGGGTTGAGACCCAGAGACGGCCCTGGCTCCTGGTGGCCGACCAAGTCCAATGTGTGCTGGAGGGGTGCGGGGTTCGTCCAGAGGAATAGTGCTGACGGCCGGAGAAGAGCTACCCCTGATGGTGCTAACGCTGAGACTGAGGTCTTGGGATAGCTTGGGCATCGCTCCCCACTCCCAGCTATATTCACTCTCCGGTATGACCAACTGCGTTTCTGGGGGCTCCGAGTTACCGCGCATAGATTGACTAGAAGGTTTGACTGTGGATGAGCTAAGTAATAGATAATCAGATGCTTAAGCCCTAGTACACTTGCTATAATAAGCAAGGACATACCTGACGACACCCGACGGTTGCTTCACCGATAGAGAAGGTCGTCGGGGCTGTGGTGCTAGGCAGGCGCAAAGCTTTAGTAGACAAGCATATAAAAGGAGACTTTACGGTACTTACGGCTTTCCGGGTCGGTTAGGCCGTCGCTATCGCCTTCAACTTGTGATTTCGAATGATACCCAGCCATATCAAGTACGACATTTTGTGTATATCGAATCTCAGGCGGTTGTGCAGCTTCACGCAATTTGGCAGCCTCCTGCTCGTCAACACCATCCGATGCATCAACACCTTCAATCTCGGCTTGAGCCTTCCCATATCTGAGGAGATCGTATGCTGCGTCCTTCTTCTCCCCAATCTCCTCTTTTGCGATATGAGCAGCAGCCTTGGTGGCTTTCAAGGTTTTAGACAGGAAAGATTGCGGCAAGAATCCATGGTCGCTAAGCGGCGTGGAGGCGGGTAACGTACTAGACGCGAGAGTGCTGGTAGACGTAGGAGGCGATAGAGATGGCGTAGGAGAGTATCCACGAGGTCGGGGTGCTGATGGCTCAGACAAATCCAAAAACTCTGGCTCTTGGTCCTGCACAAGCACTGTTAGCCGATATACGCTGATAGACGTACATGAAACACGACTTGCCGATGTAGCCCCCGACCTGGGGGCCTCGTCGCCAGAGACCAAGACGTCGTTTAGTAGCGAACGCTCTTCCTCCACTCGCGCCTTTTTAGTACCAAATCTACCCGCTGGAGGGTCGGCTCCTTTCACAGCTTTCGCACTCTGACCGGGACGTACGGGCTCGAGGAGAGGACTGGTCATAAGTTCCTCAGGAACATCTTCATCTGTCTCGAAGACAAAGAAAGCTTCGCCGGCCTCCCCTATTTTCATGTCAAAGGGTATGGGTTTGCCATTGACAAATACGGAAACCTTGGTAAAAGAACGTATTAGCTTCGGTACAATCATTGCTGCCAGCCAGGTAACCAAATCCGTTAATACGGGAGCCACAAGTGGTCACATAAACCACAATCACCAATGCTCGACGGATTCCGCATCGCCCAAAAAGGGAACACCACTTGCCTTTTTATCTGCGGGTAGAAGAACTTGCCATTTTCCAAACCTCACGTGGAAGGGACTACACGCGAGCTCCTTGTCGCCATTCTCCGCGCGCCGCTCGACAACTATGACGTCGATCGCACCTGTGAGTGTCGACGGATTAAGGTCTTTGTAGATCTGGTATGGGGCGGTTGCGGCCGTGACAATACCGCGCACGAGATACATAAGAACAGATTGCGGGGTGGTTTAAGGAGGAATGAGCTGAGATGAGTGCGGTGGGGATCTAAGAGGCGGGACTTTGGTTGGGGAATCACGTGGCTAAGCGCTAAGAATGCACCAAATGACATGTGATTTCACACGTCCAGACCAACTTGGGTCAGATGATGTCGAGCAAACGCAAACTGTATTATTACTATGTAGAGTAAGCAGCAAAATGAGTGCAGAATATATCAAAACGAGCGAATGTAATAAGTTAGATCAAAATAAGCTTTTAGGTGCGGCACCGAACGGAAGTTCTCCCGTATTTTGCCTGGCGTCATTTTACCATCCCTTGTTGCTTAATGACGTTGCGTTCACATGACTCCATACGTGAGCAGGAATCTCGCTATTGCTGATTTCTCGGCACCCGACATCAGGGCGTTCAACCTCTCTCAGCATACCGTCATCGCCAAAAATAGTGGCTGGGGTGGTGGCGCTGGATGTGGTGGCCTGAAATGACGCATATGTCAGATGAACACGAAATCCTAAAGACCAGCGCTTACGGCAACAGAAGCACACAGAAACTCGACGACCGGACGCGTGTACCAGCGCTTGAGTTGGCCACCTTGTTGGGTGAACCACCCAAGATGCCCTCCGCCCTCTGTCGTAGCAAGCACAAAATGCTCGCTTGCACGGGCAGCCTCATATGGTATAGTCTTGGCCGCAATTGGGTCGTCACATGCATTCAGGCCAAGAAGGGGCACACGAACGCCACTAAGGAACTCGGATGAGCTATTCCGTTGATAGTACTCTTTGGCGTTCTTGCAGCCAGCCATCTGGCTCGCAACCCGATCATCAATCCATCTCATGCCGCAAAAAGGGGCACCAAAGACTTCAGCCAACCGCCAGCGCTCTGCGACGCCCCCCAAAGCATATGAAGCCGAGCGATAGAGGGCTTGTTGCGCAGAACCTAGCACGTTGTTGTAGACAAAGCGCTGCATAAAGCCGCCTTGCTCCATATGTTCAATACCAGCGGCAAAGTCCCAGACGTTGGCGAGACATACGCCCGCGCTGAGCATGCTCGTTGTTCCTTCTTCGCCTAAGTATTTAGCAAGCATGTTGGCTCCGACAGAAAACCCAACGCCAACCAGAGTAGACGACGGGAAGCGTGCACGGATGTAGATCAAGGCGCAGCGCAAATCATCCGTAGTTCCACCATGGTACAGTCGGGGACTCGTAACAGGGGCGCCGGCGCAGCCACGAGCATTCACCACAACAGCTCGAAATCCGACAGCAGGAGACGTCAAGTCGGTCAGAAGAGCGCGAATATAGTGTTCATGAGAGCCGCCAGTGAGCCCATGGAGTATAACAGCGATCGGAGAGTTTTCTGTAGCGTTAGGTGAAGCAGCAAAGTCAAGAGCGAGTGTTCCATTGTCTGGGACTCGAATCAGTTTCCTAAAGAAGCGCGAATTGAGCGCATATACCTATGTCATTCGCTACACTCACCGCTCGTACTGAATCCGGTCAACATTTTCAAAGCTTCCCATAGAACAAAAGATGGTCTGGAGGTCACCGCTGGACAACAGGTTCAGAAACGCATACATTAAGAAAAGTCAATTGTACTCACCTTGGGAGCCACCAAACGGGTTCAAATGTGGCACCTGGGCCTGCAAGTGAAGGTAAGCTGCGAACAAGGTCCGCAACGGGTCCGGGGGCCGAAGTGATATTAATAAGCTGTCGTCGTATATTATTGTAGAGTCTTGCCAAGAACAGTAATATTGAGGCAAATATTATAGAGGCTATATAGTATGAGAACGTATCGTAGTTGAGAACGAGAGGCTGGCCAACGTAGTCGATCGAGGCCAAGTTTGACACAGGCACAGAAGTCAGAGCAGATGTGGAAAGAGAGGGAAGGGATCCGATAGAGAGCGAGACGTTCTTCATTGTAGAAATCATTAGTAAAGTACGTGAATGTGGTGTTTCAGAGAGCGTGAATCGTCGAGTGCGTCGTGTCGTTGGGGTAAAGAATGGAGCCGAGTCAAGCCCGCCGAGTGGCCACAGAAACGCCAAAAAGGGGAAGGAGGGTGTGATCGGGATAGGAGGAAAGGAGAGAGGGGAACGTGGTCGGCTAGGGCGATGAGACGACCCGGACCATGGTATGCAGGTTTATAAGGCAAAGCATCGTGTATGTCCCCCGCATTTCATTCTAGCATTCTATCCCCTAGATCTCCCTTCTGCAGCTTGGAACAGCAGCAATAGGTCATAGTGGATCCTACGTAGGACTCCGGACCATGCGTTGCAATCAAAATCCGTGCACCCGAGATTAGTGGGGTGAGAAAGGACCTCCGGTGTAGACTCTGGGTAAGTCAAGCGAAGTCAACACTCAGTGCGAACTGAGAAGAGCTATAGACCCAGGATCAAGTGGCTTGATATCTCAATTTGAGGGCCGCAGATACAGGCCAGTATATCCATACCAAGAATTACAAAAAAAATATCGTGGGAGCCAACTATGAGCCGGAGCGCATGATGATTGTAGCCATGTCCTATCATGATGATTTTGGACTATCTGCGCAGTAGCTGCATTATATCCCAGCTTACAGCCGACCGCACTTCGAGGCTACGAAACATGGTGCAAAGTGCTGAAGATCAAGTATATTCGATCTACGCCAACAAAAGGCCGGTTTTTGCCCACAGCTATCTGCTCTAATTCTACCTCCTAGGTAGGCGGATTGCAGCTATTCTGGGCCCTAAATACCAGCCGAAATAGGCGTGGTCCTCACAATAATAATGCCCAGGTTGTGTTCCTAGGTCGACTAGCAGCTGGTTCACCGAAATCAATCGATAAGCTGTGCTTTTATACGTGATAATACACTTGGTGTTACGTGGTGGCGATTGATTTGCTTCGTTTCGTTTCGTATCAGAGTCGAGTCACAGTTGTTTGGATATGGTTCATTTGTTGGTTGATCAAAATGCCTCCGTTCGGCGCTAATTCCCCTGTATAAATGAAGCCTACACCATAGCCACTTGCTTACTCTTGCGCACATGTCGGACACCACACCACGTCGGCTCCAAATACCCCTGGATGTGATACTTCTGGTCGTCGAACTAATTTTGCCGTCTCTCCCAATCGGAGCCTGCGATCGCCCAGCGTCCGCAACAAATGTCATGCTCTTGAATCGAACGATATATTCGACAGTTGTTGCTCGGGTCTACCACACTGTTGCGCTGCGTAGCGTCGAAAAGATTGAAAAATTCTGCTCTACTTTGAGCTCGTTTCCCCACCTCGGTCCAATCATACACAACCTATGGATCAGTCATGAAGCCGCCCGAATTTCGACCCAGAAGCGATATGCAATAACCACCAAACTTCTTGGTATACTTGAATTAGTACCTAATCTGCGACGCTTGGCTATCATGACCCCGCTCTACTACAACAGCACGCACCTCAACCCACTCACACTACCCAAACTGGCGCACCTAGTTGTTCCCAGTTTGTGGCTCGTCGGATTACCGGGCAGCAACGCCGGCATGTTCTCCCAATTTCCTTCGGATATTACAGCCCTGTATATTAGAGGCCGCGTGGGAACCGAGGAAGCAAACCAACTCGTGGCGCGCTGTACAGATTTACGATACGCGACTGTTAGAGTCTTTGCGTCGGTTTCGTCAACGGACCTAGTCAAATTCACTCGGGTGCTAGTTTCCGAGTTGAAGCAGTTACTTTCATTAGAGCTTATGCTGGCATCTGAACAAGACGCATGCTTAAGTTCTCGTTTACGAGAGGAGGAATCCGGTAAGCCAGGGAGTTTGGGGTGGGAGAAAGTGAGCGTCCATGTGGTCGATGATGATAGCGAGATGGATATGTGGATGAGCGAGAGCCGATCGACTAGGCCTTCCTGGGCTCAGTAATTGCGTCCGAGTGTTCTTGTTTTCGTTGTGATACCCATGTAGCATAGTGTTGCCCATAATTCTAAGTAATACAATGACAACAGAATAACTATTATGATTTTATAACGAGACTAGCTACAAGCAATTCACGCCAAAAGAACACCCTATTCGTACAGATTCACAATGAGCATACTCAGAAAATGGTCTCGAAATAAACGGATCCAAAAACAGCAATGCACTATCGCTGCTACCCCTACACACTGCTCACATCTGGTAACAATCAACCTACTTTACCCTTCATTCGTTTCTTGACGCCCCCAAAACTAGAGAACCCCATCTGAGCCACGAGATCTTCTTTGTCCTTCTTGTCGTGCAAATTACTGGAGCCCAATCCTCCGAATGGGTTCGCGCCCGCTCGCTTGTCCTTTTCTTTTTTCTTGTTTGGACCGTAAAAGGAGGATGTGGGTATACCACTGGAAGGAATCGGTGCCATTGTGAAGGGGTTTGCGCTTGCCTTAGCTGGTGTGGCAGACTTTTTCGACGGCGTCATGGCTGTAGACGACTTAACTGGAGTAGTCGGGGAAGTTGATGTTTCAGCAGGAGGCGCAACAACCTCTCCTGCATCTTCAATCTCGTCAGAGCCAGTATAGCCGACTAGCGCCTTCCCTGTGCGCGATGACGAAGGAGCGACCGAGGCCACCCGTGATGGGCCCGCCACGCCTTCTTTTGTGGTGTCTTCGATGCGAGACCTCTTGTTGGAGTCAGGGAAGGGGTTCCATGCCATGTTTTTGGTTTTTGGTTTGTCGACTTCCATCTCGTCTCGAGTGCGCTTCACACCCCCAAAGTACTTGTCGATAGTAGAAGAGGGACTCGGGTGCGCCTTGTCGGTTTGCATGTAGAACAGGATATAGGCGTTTTTGTGGTTGACGGGAGGGTTGGAACAGAATGTGACCAAGTCATCATCCATCATGGTCCAACGGCCGTCGCCACCTCTAACATGTGCGGTGTAGTGTCCAGAATTCGGTCCGGAGCCAAGGTGATGGATAACGCCGTATAAAAGATATTTCTTACTCGTCTAAAGCAGGAAACCGATCGTGAGGCGCAGTTAGGCAAACGAGAGTTTGGAAACATACCTGCCCCTCGCTCATGTATGGCTGAATGTCCAGGACCTCGGGATAACCTATCGGCATGGCGTTTTTTCTGCCGTCTGGTCGGAAGCGCTTAAGGTGCACGGTCAGACATACAGGCGCCTCGTGAATCCTCATAAATTTCTCGGCCGTTACAGGCTTCTTGCATTTTTCGCACCGGTAAGCGTCCTCGCCGCTTAATATATCAGGCTTAGCAAATTGTGCCAAAGCTCGGACAAGCGTATCGGCTCGAGCGAGGTCGACAGAAAGGTCAAGTATGGAGTCGAATGTGTCAGAGCAGTGCCCACAGGTCCGGCAGCGGACACGGGAGCGTAAGCGGCCACCAAATATGGCGTGGACCCAAGACGTTTCGGCGAGAGATGGAGGGACTTTTGTGGGGTTCTTATGAGCCTGAGAGGTAGAACTAAAGATGCAAAGGGTGGAACGTTGAAGGGCGTCAACCGTATACCGCAGGAACTCGTGGGCATCTTCTTGCCTGCCACGACGCATGCCTTTGGCAATCTCTAAAGTGAGATAGAACGTCAGTTTAAACAATATTAAAAGGATACGGAAGTCTATGATGATAATGAGATAAACGGACGTACTGTTAAGATTTTCAAGGATCATGCCCGTCCCTTTTTTTCTCGCATTAAAGGATGACCGAGCAAGGGCCTGGAGCAGACAAATCATGCAGAAGTTTGTCCTGATGTGTTCGTGATTAAGGATTATTTGTAAGAGGGGAGGAGTGTGGAGCAAGCATTGGAGAACGCTGTTCAGGAAACATGTGTTCCCCTGGTTATTGAAGCCCGGGTGTCGCAGGGCACCCTCTGGCCAATCCATAGCGAGAGTGCCAGTGAATATACTTTCCTTGGTCCCAGGAGGCTGCTTGGAGGGGCTAGGGGGCACAAGGGGGTTTTCTGCAACAGGGACAATTTCCTCGTCCTGTCAGGAGGGCGATTAGCTCCCAGGCTAATGAGGAAAGTCAGAATACGCACGTCTGACATTGGCCCCTCGTTTATGGGTTTGTACTTCCCCTCCGCTATTCCTGCCGTAAGCAGACCGCTGCTGGGGGTGAGGCATCCCTGTTTAAATTCTAGTGGATGCTTGAGCAACTCGTTGAGGCCGTTGTTGAGTCCTCCATTGGCAGGTTTCAGAGGGCCAAACACGGGTGATATAGGCTTTTCATGATCAAGTTGCAAGGGGGGCGGGGGAGGAGATGCGACTGCTAGCATAGCACATGCGCGAACTGGAGTAAGACAAGTGCCTCTGGGGTGGCGGAAGATGAATTTCGGGATCGCTAGAGCACGTGCCTGCATCTCCGTACGGTCACGTGATAGTAAACAGCCCCGATTGAATGTTCCACCTGCCATCCACATCTCCACTCCCCAATTCGTCTGCTGTTGCCAACAGGCGTACGGTCAAATAACTCATTTTTATCTTACCAAAGCTCTCCCGCTGCTCAAAGTATATCTATTTTTATTTTTCAAGGCTCGCGCTTGACGTTATCTGTTTGTTTTTTAGCCCAGAACGGGGACTGACCGGCCACATATTAAACTTACGCTCTAGTTCGCGCCGAAGACATGGACGAGCACGTGGCAATCATGGATCAGATGGCCACAATCCCAGATCTCATTGTTGAATCCATTATGGATCACCAGATGTTGCCTGAAGAACAGCATCTTCATGACCAGGTCGTGGCAGCAGAAGTGCTGGGAGCGCCCAATGAACCCACTGGCAAGAGAGAAGCTATCACCGACTTGTCTGGCAACGATTCTATGGCATCTGGCTCGATATATCAACAAACTGCAACGGATTCAGACATGTTCTCTACGCATGCCCCCGAAGTTGGTGAATCTGTCGCTACTTCGTCGAACCCGCATGATTATGTTGTGTTTGACGACACAAGAAATGAATATATCGTTTGTGTTTTTATATATATCATTCTATGCTATTGACTAACCCCGTGTTTCAGAGCACAGATGAAGCGCATCCCACACTCGACGAAACTGGTCTTATGCAGCTAGTCAAAGACCTCGCACGCGAGGCCGAAATGGAGACTGAGCCAAGCATTGGTCCTTCAACTGCCGACGGGGAGCGCATGAGCATCGAACGCGAAGCCGCCGTAGACAAGAGTACTCTTCAGACAGAAAATATGCCCAAAGCTCCCGGTGCCAATTCTGCACAGCCGGGTACTGAGCCACTCCGACGTATGGATGATGAGACTATTCCTGTCACAGAACATCAAAAAGACTCTATTATCGATATTTTGGACACCACACAGGCTGTTCCGGCGACTGAAGCTATCAAACTCCACGACGCAGGCAAACAAACATTTCAAGGCGACGCGGCAACTTCCACAGAGGTCCAAGAGGTATTGGAATTCGAGATTACTTCTGAAACCCCGCAACTGCCAGCCGAATCCAAGACAGTTTACCTCGAACACATTGAAGTGGTCGGAGCAGATACACCGCTCGAGGACGTTCAGCCTGTGACTACGGAAGATGAGGCTCCTGGCTCAATTCAAATAGTGATCGAGAGTACCTCTATGGAAGAGGGCCCAGCTGCCATTGACACTGAGGAGCTTCAGGCTGCGCCTATAATGGAAACCGAACCCATCTCGGCCATTAGCACCGAATTTGCGATTGAAAATGACCCCGCGCTTGAGACAGCTACTCCGACCTCTGAGGAAGCTCTCGCTCCTGTCGATCCCCCATCTGAACCCAATTTGGCGCCTCTCGAAACAGACACTGTATTGACTGCAACAGCGGCGGTCGCGGCCGTGATAGAACCTGGACCTCAAATTGAACAGCCAGTGTTAGGCGCTGGCACGGATGCGGATGCTGATGCGGACAGTGACCAAGCGGAGCACATGAGGCGAGCAGAACAAACTCGACTCGAACAGGACGGCGGGGACGCGGTGATGCAACAACCCGATACAAGCGCGCAAGAAACAAGCCCCCAACACCCTAACGGCGGGAGCACATCCACATCCACAGAACCCATCGAGAAAGAGGTAGCGCCAATAGACGACGAACCACTACTGTCTAAGCAGCTGGAGCAAGGTCAAGCGGTTACGGCTGGACCGATTGATCCTGTCATCGTATCCGACCCGACCCTTAGTTCCCCAAATGGCAACTTGAGCCCTCACGCTCCCCAACATTCCACTGCTTTTGACGCACCGTCTGCCATTCCTCCGTCGGGAATGTTTGACGCCCCAAAAGTGCGCTGTGTCCAATAACTAAATAACTAAATACTAACACTATCTATGCGCAATTCACAGTCTCCCGAATGGCAGGGGTTTGCCGCGCTGGGTGAAGAATCTCCCGAACCCGCCGACCACAGCTGTAAGCTACTTTTCGCGCGCAGTGATAACAGGGTTCCTGACTATTTTGTGACATTACTCCTGAAAAGCCGAAGCTCATGAGGGGCACGCTGACGATTCAGAACCCAAGGATCCCAATACCTCGCAGCTAACGCCGCCAGAAAGCACTTCTGTCGCGGTCAATTCGAACCCCAAGCGCAAACTTATCATGGAGGTAGTTATTCCGGTCTCAGGTAATAGCAAAGGAAAGAGCAAGGCGGCCGAGGACGAGTCACCCCGACCAGTTAAGCGGGGTCGTCCCAAGTCCAAGCCAGCGAGTTCTACACGATCGAACTCGACCTCCAAGTCAAGGGCTCGTTCGCGGTCATCAGGGCGCCGGGCACCAGCCCCCGTTTCTTCGAGTTCGGCGCACCGGAGCTCAGCTGAGTCGACTCCTGAAAAGATTACGAGAGCGCGGACGCGTAGCCAGAGCTCCCGGCGGCCTCTTAACATTCGCTCACGAAAGATCAAGAAACCGGGGAAGCTTGGACCAGCTGGACATATAGCGCGTTCGGCAAAAGTTGAGGTTGTGATGCAAAAGAGACCGGGTCTCTTGAGACGAACTGGAAGTATCGCTAGTGGAAACGTGAGCGTCTTCTATTGTGTCCTGCACCCCCAAATAACTGACGTCGTGCTCCAGAATGTGAAATTTGCGCCTACTACAAGGTCAAGCAAAAAACGAAAAGCAGAGAGCGAGCCGGACGAGGATGAGACCGATAACCAAGCGCATGACTCTGATGTAGATGCGGAAGGAGAGGTCGAAGAGGGGTATGAAGATGTCGAGGACGACGAAGGACTCGAACCTGAACCCGCGCTCAAACCAAAGCCAAAGCCAAAGGCTGAGCCTGCGCGCAAAGCTGCCCCAAGCAAACCAACCAAGCGACCGCGCCGGTCTCTTGACGCTCGCAAAACCCCAACAAAACTTCCAGAGGTGCTAACGGACAGCGGGCGGCTGAAGAAACGGCGTGTCCGCCGATAGGTCAATCGAGTCTGGCCGGATTGCGTCAACTTTCCTGCCCGATACCCTGGACATTCAATCCAACTGAATATTTGTGTGCTGTCTCGTATTATTTGAGCTCTCGATCGTACTTTAGTTTCATTTGTCTATCTCATTTGTGATTTCCCGCTTTTGTGTACCGATTCTGACTTGTAGTTCACTTGTACATCCTTCTCCTTTACATATACGTTCGCTTAGCTCCTGTGACAATAGTCCTCGTAAACGACGAACGAAGGAAAACATGTATCAAATGAATTGAATCCAGTTATCGCAAGGTATGTATAAGGAGAAGGATACCGTGGAGGTATCAAGGTGCCACAATGCTTTTAAGTTTACCAAAATTGGGAGTACCAAGGCCAGTAACTGGATCCCAGCCTTCAGTGGCGTTGAATCCGGGAGTATTGCTATATAAAAGTAAGTGCAACGGGATCGCAAGCGAAAGAATTAATAGCTCACCATCCCGGGTTATTGCCCTTTGTGATATCGTTCAAACCAAATCTTCCAAGGGTGTAAAGCAACGGGTTCTAGGGGTGCATGATGAATATTGTGACCTCGGGTTGGGGGCCATCGTCAACTCACTAAGAAACCTAGCGGAGGGAGGTGCTTCGCTAAGCGGGCGTCGTTCAAAAGCGCAATAATGCCGGCAACGGTGGGGGCAGAAGCAGATGTTCCGCCGATGGAGTAATCAGTCCCACCGACGATGACACGGAAACGAGATCCTTGAGCAGAAATGTCAGGATATGCGCGCCCCGTGGGATTGTAAAGGCCCTTATATGCGCCTCCGAGCTAACAAATGTGTTAGTGCCGCACAAACAGATACAGAGAAAGAAGCACAACTTTCTTGAGATACAGCGGAACATCAATAGCTTGATAGATCGGCCGGTTGAACTGAAGAAAATATTAGGTAGCTGCCTATGCAAAGTTTTTGCAGGACTCACGTAGTCGGAGAATCCCCCACCACTAAATCCAACAGCGACCTCGGGGACATAATGAGTACCGCCAACTGCAGTTACACTGAAGATGAATATATCAGTCCTATGCGAAGAATATGCTCGGTTATGGGAACATACTATGGGCAAGAGGCAGGGAAGGCCGGCAAGAACATTGGTTTTTTTGTATCAACGGATACACATGATGTTGAATTCGCGGCCTTTGGATTGATTCACCGTCAGTCAACCATTTGGCTCACAGAAAGGCCTACATACTCTGCCATCACCAACTCCGCCGTCCCCACTCGAGAACAAAAACGTCACACCTTGCACACCTAGTTGCGCAAACATGCCGCATATACGCTTGGCGTATTCTTTCGGGACGCTCTGCTCCTCGTCCCCATATGAAGTTGAGATTGTCTGGGGTACCTCTGCTTTGGGCTTGGCAAGTAGATATTGCAAGAACTCGAGGTAAGGCTCAGAATTGTTATCTGGAGTTCCAGTGGTGTTGATGTGAGGCGGGCGTCCGGCAGTGGTATAGTAAATGTTTTGAACAGGATAGCTGATGCCACCAGCGTACTGAACGTCCAGTTGAGCCTCGCCACCTATTCAATGTGTTTAGCTTGAAGTCAAGGACGCATGTACTTGCTCCTACCAGCCTCCTCAGGATCTTGAGGATTGATACCTCCGTTAATAGATTCGACCGTAAAGTTGGAGCCAGTAGCCTTGGGGTAATATTTCTCATAGAACGTCTGGAGGTCGGCAAAGTTGGCAAACTCTTCGAGGTAGCCAGCTATGCCCAGGCGGTTGCTTTTGACAGTAGCAGTATAGTTTCCTGAACAGGGCGATGTTAGTTGTCGTACACGCAGTCATTTAGTCAACCCACCGGTATTGTAGAGTGCTTGCAAGCATGAAATAGTGATGGTGCTATTGCAAGAGGCATCTGGAACGGCAGCAGCAATGCTCTTGCTTTTTGGGTCGCTTTCATAGTGGAAAGTCGCTTTGTTCCTGCGAGGGCCCCCAAACATGGTTGTCGGAGTGATGAGATGAACTGTGGCGTGTGGATTAAAACTAAGGTTCATATCGTAAACCATAAGAAGCTACCTACTGTGTGCATGTAACGCCTCCGGCACGGAATACTCCGTGGTACGTACAATCTTCTCTCCTGTCTCTGCATGCTCCCAGATACCGTACTCGGTAGCCAGCATTTCTTCTGCCTTGGAAACAGGAAGCACGATGGTCACCCAGTCACGGGCAGGGGAGCGCTCAAGTGTTGAAGGCTCAAATCCATGAGATCCTAACCACTCGTCGACAGAGGACAGGGAACTTGTAGCAAATATTATTTTAGTACAGCAGAACAAATTAACGGATGATGCAACTGACTTGGGATGGGGCGCCACTAGCGCATTTACCTCTTCTGGCGAGAGGTGCTGCCCATAGCGTGAGTGATAGGGATCACTCACTTCGTAGAGCTCGCGTTCAAGTTCGGCGAAGCTAAAAAATTACATATCAATGACGGGTTTCGGCTAAGAAACAAATGTGTTCGCTTACTTGGGCTGGGGGAGGGCGATTCGGAGCTTGAGGGGATACGCAGCGGGGGCCTTGCTATGAAACCTCCAGCCGCGTGGCACACCTGCCAGACGCTCTTTCAGCGTGTGGGTGCCATATGACGTTGCAAAAACGCTTTGCACGGCGACAACGGCCAAACCGATGCAGCGAAGAGACCACATGCGGGGAGAGGTCAAGGTTGAATTGCCCGCGAGTCTACACAGATAATTTATAGGCGTCTATCTCTACCTCATGCTGTACCCGTAGCCGGTGTCGACGCATGGAAGGCGGTCTGCACATGGCTCTTGCCCGAAGAGGTGCTTCGAACACCTAGCAAAGAAGTGGTGAAAGATGAGCAGATCCTGGAATAGCATGAGTGCCGCGCTGACTCATCAGTTCCCGAGACATCCTAGGGTTCGTAGAAATGAATCTGGGCGAGAACGCATGGCATGTAGTTGACAATTCGCAAATGAATAGGGTAAACCATTCAACTTCATTCGAGGATGTGGCGTCATATCAGTCAATACTCGCCTAATATCAATCGCGGACATAAAAGTTTGGAGCCGTGCGGATGCATACAAGCCATCGTCGGGTAGCAATATAGGATGCTCAAAGCGAATAGTGGAAATTATGGGAATTGATTCTACAGGATATCTTGACATCCGGAAACACTGAATACAAACTGGTGCTCTACAGTCTTCGGCCACAGCCCCCCATACAATTATGTCGCGGGCCGTAGTGCCCTTAGACGTTCGGCAAGTTGATCGTCTTCCTCTCGAACTGCACTCTTCCCTTCCTTGATTCCAAGATCCGCCACCTTCCCAGCAATATTTGGTTCCATGTTTTGTTCGAGCTCTATATTCGCCTCGTCCGCCATCTGAGACATTAACTGGTCTATCTGATCCTGAGGCGTGGAGACTGAGCTAATGGTTAGTTTATTTCCTGTGACACTAGCCCTATGTTACTTACCTGCTGTAGTCGATTGCATCGTGTCCTCCATATACGACGTTTGTACGTCCAAATCGGCAAATTGGGACTCAAATTTGTCCATCACGAGAGAAATCTAGAAAGCGGTCAGAAATTTGGTCAAGCGCACACGACCAAACGTACTCGTTCCAGGTTCATACTCTCCACAGCCTTATCCATGCTCTTCACCACCGCAGTCATATTCCCCGTGACCTGCCTCATCGTCACCGCCGTCTCTACCCTCGAGGCAACAGCATCGATACGACTTGCAAGGCGCAGCAGATTCAATGATTCGTTCTTTTTCCTAATCGCATTCGATGCGTAGATTCGTGCGCCATCAGTGTTGCCTTGCTGGAGGGCCTGGGAAAATGGTTAGATTGAGCCACCGACGTGGGAGGTGATACCTACTTTCTTCAGTTTGGCCTTTTCTGTGTTTTCATCCTTTTGAGCCTTCTTCGACTGGCGGTTAAGACTCTTGGCGGTAAACTGGAGATTGTATCAATATATTGTCTGTGAATATACCCCTTGTAATGACATCACCTTCAGTTGGAACAGGCTCTCTAGTGTGGATGATTAGTTTTATAATATAATAGTAGTATGTCGGCTCACTCTCAAGGTTACTCATATTAGGAGCGAAAGCGATAACTTGTGGGTGGTGGTGCTGAGTTGCCTGCAATTGGATTTGGAAACGCCCAAGAGCATCGGCGCTTAGCCGGCTCGCACAGCCTTAGCCACCGCATGCCTGTGCTTGATTTCTTTTGACTGCTACAAAAAGGTTCTAGATAATTCAGTCAAAAATATCCTCTGCGTATCTGGACAAATCAGTAACTATGTCCGACTCTGATGCGAAGCCTCTCTTCAAAAAACGGGTCAACCGACCTCAACCTCGCCAGCGGCCGTCAGAGGACGTGGCAGAAGAGGCGCAAACACCAAAAGACAGCCGCGAAGCCTCAGAAGGAGCAGAAGATGAGAAGCTATCGTGGGTAGACCACCGTTCTACAGTCTCTTGCCATTTTCTCATACACCTATACACTTAGTATCGAAGAACTAATCGAGCTGCGAAAACTCCGTCGCCAAAAACAAGGCATTGACTCTACAAAGCTCAACGCTGGTATCGTCAAGAAGAAGAGGAAAGAGGAAGGGGAGGATGAAGAGGGAGAGGGAAAGTATGGACTTAGACTGACCAGCCAGAGGAGAGGCGACGCCGAGTAAGACGATTTTATCTTGTTTTGGATGCAGGTCACTGAATTGTTACAGCGATGCGGACCAAGAAGACGACGCGGACATAGCCAAAAAGATCATCAAGTCCAACAACTTTACTCAGCAAACCAACAAGCTTGATGTGGACAAGCACATGTATGTCTGCTAGTTTCTTACTTGGTCTCTACTATACTTATAGACAACAGGATGAAATATATCGAAGAAGAGATGGAAAAACGTCGAGGAAAACTGGGAGGGAATTCTTCTACCGGGAACGCGTCGTCCGACCCATACGACGAGCTCTTCCGCATATCCGAAAAATACAAACTCGAAAAGAAGAAAGAGGCCGAAGAGGGGAGCGTGACCAACAGCGCGGCCATGTTGGCCGCGATACCAGAAGTTGATTTAGGGATGGAGTAAGTCGAAGGTGATGCTGTGGACCAAACTGTCTGACTCCCACTTGCTTTCGCTAGCACACGACTGAAGAACATCGAGGAGACGGAAAAGGCAAAACGAACGGTATCAGAGCACCGACGAGATAATCGACCGCCACAGAATGCTAATGATGAGCGACATCTTGCTGCTGCTCGCTGTGAGCTCTCATTTTCCCACCATTGCACTTCTTCAACTAACGCTACCCCAAAAGTCTTTAATCCCCATCTCAAAGTGCAATCCGATGCTGACGCAATGCGCAACGCAAAGCTCGAAGCAATGGGCCTACCACCAGAGATGGACACTCGAGGATACATCAAAGAACGAGACAACAGGCGCGAAGTTGCCACAGATGAGCAGGCAAGTACTCTCTTCGTGTGACTCTAATTTGGCTAATTGTCCTCTTAGGTCATGGAGCGGTTCAAGAAACGCATGAGAAAATAGATTACGTCTGTTGTAACTCGCTACAAGCTTCTTACTGTATTACTACTATTATGTTACTTGCCTCGATTGATAGGTGCTTGTCGAGTTTGGCGCGCATTGATACAGACTCTCACAAAGATTAAGTTAGCTTGCCTCACGAACATACCTTACACTTGAAAAAAAATCCAAACTTAATCGACTCTGCTGCAGTGTCACGATACTCGTCAACACCTCTCAGCACCGACAACAGCAACAAAGACTCACACGACTGCACAATCCATCGGGGATGCACACCACGCAACCCCGATGTCCAGTGTACGTATACCAATCACAACTCGGTGTACATTATTTTCTTTTGGCCGGAAAATACAACAACAGAGAATCGTGCAGGAAACGTTTAGATAAGTTCGGCGGCGTTGACGGGCATTTCGTCCTGGGTCAAAGTTAAAGTGGGCGGTTGGAGCAAGGTTTGATAAACGTACGATTTGCGTGCTGTAGTACTGTTCGATATCGCGGAGGATACGTACATCGTCGATCGTGACGAACTAGAAGGCATGTTTAAAAGTTGGAGCAATACATTCGAAGCGATTTACGTACGTTGATGGCAACGCCCTTGCGTCCGAAACGACCAGATCGACCGATGCGGTGAATATAGTTTTCACGATTCCTAGAGGAGATGTTGGTACGACAACACAGCTAGAACTGAGGGGGACTCACGAAGGCAAATCGTAGTTAATCACGAGGGATACTTGCTGAACATCAATGCCTCGCGCCCAGACGTCAGTCGTAATCAAAACACGGCTATGTTCAAGTGTGTTAGATAATATACTATTACAGTATGGGCAACTTGCCTGGAGCCTCCACGGAACTCTTGCATAATGGCGTCGCGCTCTTTTTGTACCATGTCACCATGCTATGGATAAGACTTAGTCTCGTGGCGCTGCTGTATATATTTCAACTCACCATGGATGCAACTGTAAAGTTAGCAGCGCGCATCTTCTCAGTCAGCCATTCCACCTGAGCAAGAAATAAGCAACAGTCGGGTAGATGAGGAACAGTGCACAGACCTTGCGGCGAGTGTTGCAGAAGATAACGGCTTGGGTGATCGTCAAGGTGTCGTACAAGTCGCACAGGGTGTCAAATTTCCAGTCCTCCTTTTCGACAGCAACGAAGAACTGTTTGATGCCTTCGAGCGTCAACTCGTCACGCTTGACGAGAATGCGGATAGGGTCGGTCATAAACTTGGTCGTCATCTCCAACACATCATACGGAAGCGTGGCCGAGAGCACGACCACCTGGGTGGACGGAGGCAAGTACCGATAAACGTCGTAAATTTGGTCTTTGAACCCTTTGTTCAAGAGCTCATCTGCCTCGTCGAGCACAAGCATTTTGATATTACGTGTGCGCAAGTTCCGACGACGAATCATGTCAAACACGCGCCCGGGGGTGCCGGACACAACGTGCTGGCCATGGTCGAGCTTGCGGATATCCTCGCCAATGGAAGTGCCACCGATGCAAGCGTGACACTGGACGTTCATGTAGTCGCCGAGCGCGAGAATGACAGACTGGATCTGGGTGGCGAGTTCGCGCGTCGGAGAGAGAACCAGCGCTTGGGTCTCCCGGAGGGTGGTGTCGATAGACTGGAGAATAGAGATGGAGAACGTCGCGGTTTTTCCGGTACCAGACTGAGCCTGGGCAATTACGTCGCGACCTTTTGTGATGGGTAGGATAGCACGTTGCTGGATGGCCGATGGCTTTTCGAAATCTGTTCCTGTGAGTTAGCCAGTGTGGTTGGGTAGAGGTAGATACGTACTGTACGCATAGATACCACGCAGGAGGTCCTCTTTCAACCCGAGCTCGTCGAATGTTGATACAACCTTGACCGCCTCGGAAGACTCGAAGACTAGCTTCTCATCGCCGGCGTTGATGTTGGCCATTATACTAGTGGTATATTGAGTGTTGTAGTCATGGAATTACTATGGAACTCACACTTATTTACAAGACGAGTGTGAGCAAGGTAAGGTGGTGGTGGAGATGAGCAAAAACCCAGGCGGCGCTTAATCTGACGAGCCAAGCGCGTAAGCAAACAACTCACCACTTGTTTCTCGCCAGACCACTACAGTATGGATTCGGCTATTGAGCTGCAGCGCAACACGCATGAGGAGATAGAGCGGTTCGAAAAGGCACTGGCCGACATTCTGTCCCGGCCCCAAGTCACGGTAAGCACCCGCCCCTCTCGGCTTGTTCTGCGCGCCAACACGGTTGCTCTGTCCCAAGAACACGCCTCTCGAACGCGCACAACCACCTTCCTCTGAACGAGCTGACTCTTTGGCACATGTAGCACAGGGCCAACCTCATCGCCGAACACAAGGCGAGCGCCATCCTCGATCGCATGCACGGTCGTATGGTCAGCCTCAACGCCCAGTACATGGACGATTCCGGGTCAGTACTTGGTTCACAGCGTCCTCGGGCATTATGTTCATCGGTATCTGCACGTACAGGCCGAGAGAACAGGAGCTTGAGCAACTTTCGTCTGCGCCTGCGCCGGATGACTTGACAGATTTCTATGCCAAACTCAAAAAGGTCAAGGACCACCACCACAAGTACCCCGACGGCGCAACAAACGGATTCAGTCTTGAGCTCAAAGGCCTATTGGAGGGTGGTGCCGCTCCAGCTGAAGAAGGCGTCGAGGTAGATGATCGTGAGTAGCCGACATGTTCATGGGTGCCACTCGGATTAACCACTTTGAACAGCCTTCTCTCGTTTATTCTCCGGAGAAGAGTCGTTTGGCCGGTATGTGGACCTCAATGCGAACCATACCGAGTACAACAACCTCAAGGGTCTTGGCAAGCGTTTCTTGCCATACCTTCAATATCTCACCATCTTGGCCGAGGTCGGCGCCCCGGATGCGACTGGCCAGCTGGGAGCTGAACTCGGTGAAAAGACGAGATTCAGCAAGGAATACGAGACGTGCGTTATCGAATCTACTTTGTTAGTCTCTCCACTCACGTCTGGTTGCAGCTATCTCTCCAACCTTTACAACTACCTGCTGTCATTTGTCAAACGCACCCGACCCCTTCAGCCTCATGCCCAACAACAGGCAGACGCAGAGGCCGAATTCGACAAATTGTGGGATCAGAATCAGATTCAAGGGTGGGATGCGAGCGGCAGCGGGGGCCCAACGAACGGAGCTGCGCCGACCGAAAACATCTGGTGTGAAGCTTGTAAGCACATCTTTCGTCCCGCCTCTCAAGCGTACTAACATTTCATTGTGATGCAGGCCAACGACACTATGCAAAGAAAACCGTATACGACGCCCACCTGACCTCCAAAAAGCATATCAAAGCCGCAGCTCGAGCTGAACAAAACCCCACTCCAGCAGCCAACGGTTCAACTCCCAACCCCGAAACTCAAGCGACCACTTCTCGCAAACACATCAAGACCTACCGAGCTGCGCTACTCACCCATCTTCTCGGCCCGATCCTCAAAATTCTTCATGGCACATTGCTGGAGACAAAAGCAAACGTCGAACGACGATTCTCTCTGACAGCGCATGAGCGTGAATTGGAGTTGGAAGAACCCGAGGTAGACATTGCGCCTGTTACTACCGGAGATGCGGCAGAGGAGGCACCAGCGATGGAAGAGGAAGAGGAAGAGGAACGGATATACAACCCGTTGAAGCTCCCGCTTGGGTGGGACGGAAAGCCGATTCCGTATTGGTTGTACAAACTCCATGGGTTGGGTGTCGAGTATCGTTGTGAGATTTGTTCAGATCATGTGTACATGGGCAGGTACGTATCACAACTCGACGTTGTATTCGGCCGCTTAATCCACATACGTTCAGGAAAAACTTTGATCGCCATTTCCAAGAATCTCGACACGCGTTTGGTATGCGTGCTCTGGGGTTGCCCAACACTAAACATTTCCACGAGATTACGCGTATCGAGGACGCTCTGGCTCGTACGTACCGTTTCGCCCTTACCACCCGCACTTTCTAACGTCTCCTTACAGTTGCCGAGCGCCTCAAACGAGAAGGTCGACAAGAAATACACCAGAGCGAGACTATGGAAGAGCTGGAAGATGAAGAGGGCAACGTCTACAACAAAAAGACTTATGAGGACCTCAAGAAGCAAGGCTTGATTTAGCTTTTGTACTCTTGCCCTATTTTCATCTTCTGTAGTTTTATTGTGCTATCCTCTCGGCAAAAAATACATGCCGAATTAACTGTTGCTCATCCGGACTTTACTTTTGCGGATGTGACGTTTAGACGTCATTGGGAAAACTGATTACGCTCAATAGGGCACCAAGGCGCTAAAGTGGCTCAGTCCAGCCTTAGCCTCTTAGTCCCACCACCGCCTCAATAATCACAAAAAAAGTTCTTTCCTTCTGCGGCTCTCAGTGATGCATCTGTACTTGCGCGATGCTCCGCAGAGGACGTTGATCTTGACTACAAGCTCAGAAGAGGAGCGCACTGGACGGCCGAGGCGGGCATTAGTCTTCCGAGCGGCAGAGGGCGCAAAGGCGAGTTCCCAGGCAGTGGTGGAGTTTTTGCGAAAGGACGAAGTCGACCTCAATGGCGTTATCCGTCTGACTCCCCAAGAGGTTTCGGGTTGTCTTGGGCTCATCAGCGTCGGAGGAGGTACGTCTTACTGCGCACTCGTTTGCCCGGCGGTGCTGAAACATGGCTGTTAACCAGAGCTATTTCTCTCCGTGGTCACATCTGCGACCCTCATTGGAGAACTCTCGCCAAACAGCGCAGATCGGGAACAAGTGTCCAAGATCAACCAAGTAGCATTCTTTAGCCTAAACACGAGCACGTACGATGACCTCTCTCTCGCGTCCGACGGCCCGGGGAGCCCAACTATTGGCGCATACGAAATGAACGACACATACGACCGAGACCACCAGATGCAGGCAACTCAGCCCGTGTACGAGCATCCGTGTTCGGCGCTTTCCAAGATCATGAGCTCGGGAACATTCTACTATGCGAGCAACGGCAAATGGGACATTTCGACTCGGTTGCAAACTCGGGCAAAAAGACAGGCTACACACGATCACAGTGTATTTGATCCGAGATTTGTGTGGAACGAGTATATTGCCGGAAGTGAGTTTTGTCTTGGTCGTGCGATCCTGACCAAGTCAATTGATATGCGCTATCACAGGTTTGATTGATTTCAGAGCTCAATTGGATCAAAACGAGCGTGATGAACTTGACGTCTGCCACTTTATTGTGCGTCTCTGTCTTGACCCACCGGTACAAAGCTGACCCCTGTTTTAGATTTTGGCTATTCAAGGTTACGTTGGGCTTTACAAGATACCCCTGCATGGACCTCCTCAGGCCGGCGGGCCTGCCGTTGGAGTCATAGGTTTGATATCCCGGCTAAGTTGGAAACGTGCTGGTACACGGTTCAATACTCGAGGAGTAGACGATGTACGTTTTCCGCTTGCAAACAGTGGCATATCGCTAACATTGGTACAGGATGGCAACGTCGCAAACTTTGTCGAAGTATGTAGACCAAATCCGACTTTTGAGCATATGCTCATTTCAATTGTCAGACCGAAACGATTTTCGCTACAAGCGACACCTGTTGGTCATACGTTCAAGTAAGAGGCAGTATACCATGTATGTCCATTACACCTCCATCTGGATTATTCTAACGTGTTATTTTTAGTATTCTGGGAACAACAAGGACTACAAATAGGCGGCCAGCGAATACAAATTACTCGCCCACAAGCTGCATCACAGCCAGCGTTCGAACGGCACTTTTCTCAGCTTGTGGACGAATACGACTCGGTACATGCGATCAACCTCCTTGGGACTAAAGAAAACGAGGCAGCGCTCACAGCCGCATATACTGCTCATCTCAAAACACTACGTGCCGGTGGTACGAGTGATGTGGACATGTCAAACCTAGACTTCCATGCGGTCGTCCGAAACATGGGTCATGATGCGATTCCTGTCACTTTGAAGAGCCTGGAAGGCGTGAAGAATGGTTTGGCCAACCACGGATTCACAACCGTCCAAAGTGATACCTTGATTACACCCCAGAGTGGTGTTTTCCGCACTAACTGTCTTGACTGGTGAGTTAAGACTTTCACTGTCACTGTCACCGGTTTGATTGGGGTTATTTAGCCTGGATCGTACGAACTTTATTCAAGACATCTTGTCCAATCTCAATCTCCAGTTCTACCTTCGTAGTGTCCACCCCGAGTGGGTCTCTGCTGGCCCGATTTGGGGGAGCCATCGAGAGCTCTGGGCAGAAAACGGAGATGCACTTTCCAGGATATATGCTGGTACCGGAGCCCTGAACACGAGCTTTACGAGAAGTGGCAAACGGACTTTCGCGGGTTTGTTGTCCGATGCTACAAAAAGCGTCGCTCGATCGTATATAAACAACTTCCAGGACAAGGGCAAGCAAGCTGCGATCGACTTGCTACTGGTATCTGCGCACTCGTTTTGTAGCTATATGCATTGCTCACACTATTGCAGGGCAACTTGAACACTCAGCGGCAAGTGACTATATTCGATCCAATTCACGATTCAGTTCGGTCTGCACTTGCTTCGCGACTGCTCGAATACTCCTCACCTCGCAAAGCACAAATATTTGTTGGGACTTGGAATCTCAACGGAAGAGTAAGCCCTTGTGCTATTTATCTACATACTGTTCCAACTACCAGAATTCCAGCCTCCCTCGGATAAACTACTTCCCTGGCTGTTTCCGAGAGCAGGTGTGTATTTCTAAAGTTTTATCTAACCGGTATTGATTCGCATTTTAGATATCACCGAGTATGTGAGAGCGAAGCGGTGTAATTTGAACGCAGTGCTAAACTGTTCCCCCTAAGGCCAGATCTATTCGTGTTGGGTTTCCAAGAAATCGTACCTCTCACGGCGCAGCAAATTGTTCAGACGGATCCAGAGAAGAAGTAGGCGACTGCCTTGCGGTCTTTGATTGTTATTCATAACTAACGGCTCTCTCAGGCGGATGTGGGAAAGCTACATTATGGACACCTTGGCGACAAGGCGGGACAGAAAAGCCGAGTATGTTGTCTTAAGGAGTGAGCAAGTAAGCCGAGGCCCATCACCAAAACTACGCATTTTCTGAAAACTAAATTTTGTAGTTAGTGGGAACCGCGCTGTTCGTGTTGTGCAAGACCGAATTGACCGGCAGCATTCGCAACGTGGAAGCCGCTACCAAAAAGGTAAAAGCGCTCCATATCTTATCCAAACACACATGTTCACTAACTCTTTGGTGGATTTAGACAGGCCTGAGAGGAATGTCGGGTAACAAGGTAAGTATTCAATTCGTCGGTCGATTTGATCTGAGTAACGATTCGAAAAGGGTGCTGTTGGAATCCGATTAGACCTTTACGACTCCAGCTTCTGCTTCATTACCGCTCACCTGGCCGCCGGACATGCGAATGTCGAAGAGCGCAACAGCGATTATCGTACGATTGCAAACGGACTGGTGATTATATATTTGCCGTCATTGTTTGCGGGATCTGACTTGCTACTTTAGTCTTTCCAGAGGGGTAAGACTATCGGCAGTCATGAGTGGGTTCATAGATCTACCCAAGATGGTTCAGCCCAACTAATTGAAATGAATAGAAACGTGATATGGCTTGCAGACACCAATTATCGGGTTGACCTTCCAAACGAGGAGGTTCGCTACCTGGCTGTCAACGATCAGCTTCATGTTCTACTTGAAGCTGACCAGGTAAGAATCCCAATCAATCAATGTGTATTTGTATCGTTTCCCATAACTTGTCTATCCCTTAGTTACGAATATCAATGGCAAACCAATCGGCTTTCGTTGGGTATGAGGAGGGGCCTATTCTATTCCGGCCCACGTATAGATATGATCTCGAATCAGATGAATACGACACATCGGAGAAGCTCCGAATCCCAGCATGGACAGGTTCGTTACCTCGGTCAATGCATATGCCTGAATTGATTGATACTCTCCATAGATCGTATTGTTTATCGTGGAACAGGGCTAGATCTGGGTACTTATTTCCGAGCAGAGTTGAAACAAAGTGATCACCGGCCTGGTGTGTGAACTGCATATATTTGATATGAGCGCCCCCAAAGCTAAACCATTCCAGTTTATGCCATATTTCATGCCACAGCTCGTGCCATCGATACCACGAAGAAGAACGCGCTCCAAGCGCAGATTCTGGCTAGTCTAACCAGTACGGGGCCAAATGAGAGTTTGGATCAAAAGCTTGCCGCGTTGAGTGTGAAAAAGGGGATCGCCCGTACTCGTAAGATTTCACTGGCATAGCGTGTATACATTATGGCTTATGTCCCGTGCAACATATAGCCCCTCCTCCTCCCGTTTCTTCCGCTCCTTTGGCTCCTCGGGTCCCCGAACGGCCGCTGTTGTGGGATGGCGCCGAATCCAACAGAGGCGCACCCAATGCCACCACGTCAGTGGCTCGGACGACGCCAAAAGATCCATTTGATTCCGACCATGACGATTCTGCGAGTTCTTCCGACGAGGAGCTCTATCGATCGACTCGGCTAGCTGCGCCAATTGAACCCACGCCTATCACAAGCTCGATTGTTAAGGCATGGCCAGTCATGCGTCCATCTAATCGACCAACGATAGATGTACCACGACGCGTGTCAGACTCGACACCAGGCGCCGATAACCTCAGCTCTTCGACGAGTTTTGAACGTGTTGAGATACCCAGCAGTTTAAAGGAAGGAGGTATTCAAAGCACGAGCCCTAGTGCAGAGGAGGAACCGCATAAACCCGTCTCGGTATCTGCGGTAGCTTCAATGTTCGAGGCCAAGGCAAAAGGAGTTACGACGCCCAACTCTGTGCCAAGTAGAGGAAACAGTGCACCCCCTTCGCGCTCAGCCAGTGGGCTCTCAAGGACGGCGCCCCCACGACCGCCCCCAAAACCAACAAACCTAACATCTCGTCCCAGCACCTAGTACATTCCTCGTTTAATGTGTTTCCCATCTTGTTTCGCTGCTATACTTTCTTAGACTGTTCTTCGGGTTATTTGAAGACAACTTATGCATTAACTGCTATGAACTACGGATTACCCATCTTCACAACCAGGCCATTTTACCGGTAAACGTGGTCGGCTGAACAGATACTTAACAACTGAAACAAATAAGAGCTAACGCATGCGGCTCACAATGCAAATTGGCGGCGATCTCAGCTTCAGCACGATCACCGTTTGCCAGGAGCTTTTCCTTGTTGTACAACAACTCTTCTCTAGTTTCCGTCGAGTACTCAAAGTTTTGGGCTAGTAAGGTTGAATCAAAATCAGAGAGCCAAAACGCATAAATGAGCAATACTCACTCTCGACGATTGCATCAACAGGGCAAGCCTCTTGGCAGAAACCACAATAGATGCACTACAGTAAGGCTGAATATTAAGATGCAATACCAAAATATATAATCAACTAGCCTTAGTCATGTCGATGTCTAACACAAAGGGGATTAAATGGTAAGTTTCCGACTACGAAGATGTCAGTACCGTTTCACACACCATATCTTGTTGTCTTTCTCGATCCATCCTCGCGCGCCTCGGACTCTATCGTGATTGCCTGGGCAGGACAAATCGCCTCGCACAGTTTGCAGGCTATTGAGAGGAATTAGGAAAGGTCAGACAGGACATTAGCTATGTGTTTACCGATACACCTCTCCTCTCCAGACGGGTATCGACGTAGTGCGTGCTCGCCCCGGAATCGCGGACTAAGAGGGCCCTTCTCAAACGGGTATCTACACAAAGTGAATGAATGACTTGTGGATCTTTGTAATTGTAATAAATTTTACTTGATAGTGTAAGGCGGACGGAAGAATTGCTCCAGAACTATCCACATTCCTAGAGCACAACTCAGCACAGTCAACGAATGCTTGCTTGTCACTACTTACCACGCAGGATCTCAGTAAAGAAGAACAGCTCGGCCGCTTTGTCCAAAGCTGATTTTTCTTTGTATGGGTTCACGAACTGTGGCGGAGTAGCCCCTCCAGTTCGTGTCACATCGGCAGGATTGGATCGGGGCGGACGGTCGACGGGAGCGGCGTGGAGGCGAGGAAAAGTTGTCGTAAGCCCACGATACGACAGGCCGAGTAGCGTGGCCGTGTTCCGTACTGGTACTCGTAGGGCTGGCCGGAGACGAGCAAGTGAGGCCATGGTGGTGGGCAAATTCAAGGCGGGAGTGACGCGGAAGATCCCATCTGGCCAATCACAGCGCTTGGTTTCGATCAGCAAGTACATTACACTTTGTTATAGTCAGCTACCAATCATTCTATACTTCCAACCACTGTATCATGGCTACCAAACCGCTTACGGACCAAGGCAAGTCCACTATATCACCAGCTTATTATAGGTAAACCTAACCATCTACTTCAGAAATACAAGTTCGATTCTCTCGATTTCAAAACGAGCTGCAACAACTTGCTCAGAAAATCGGCGAGCTCGAAGCCGAAGCTGAAGAGCACGAGTGAGTGTAGTTCGAATTCGATGTGTATAGATTTAATGATATCACGCAGGCTAGTTCTCGCGACTCTGAGCGACCCATACACCAATGAACCAGATCGCAAGTGTTTTCGAATGATTGGCGGGGTACTGGTGGAGCGTACTGTAAAGGATGTTGTCCCTTCACTAGAAATGAACAGGAATGGAGTAAGTTCTTACTCGACCTTTTTGTCACATTCATTCATCTAGTGCCCTGTTGGTAGCTTAAAGGGGTTTTGGAAACTCTAGTGAAGCAATACAAATCGAAAGAAGACGACTTCAACTCCTTCCAGAGAGAACACAAAATACGTGCTGTGAGCCAGAGATAGGCACTCACTGGATCAGGTAGGTCTTAGTTCGATCATATTTAACCTGTTTCGAGTTTTCAAGCCCAGTCATATCTCTAGGTCTTCACTATGGTCGACTGGGTATGGGGGTTTGTCTAGGGTTGCCTGCGCTGTCGATATTCGGCAGTCTTAGGCAACGACCCTATTCCAACACTCTGACAGTTTCATCAAGTTTGATGTTACTCAGGAAGCCCCTAGTACACTCTGCCTAATTTAGTTTGGTAGCACATGATAAAATGTCTGATTAGACGAAAGAAGTAATATGAGGTGGCATAATCAAATTCCCTAGGGCAACAGACGCCAATAGTTCTCACCTCCCGACCACTACAGAGTTGAGCTCCTTCATTATAGAAGCTATTTTTATTATCTTTGAGGGAAATACGAACTTGATCTGGTACTATTTTCGACCAGAATGGTGTCTCAGGATCCTAAACTACCGAAGCCCACGAATGCTCCACCCTCCTTCACGGCTCCGGCTGAGCCAATCGCTCCACGTCCACCTTCCGAGATCCCTATATGGATTTCAGAAGTCATTCCTAAACTTGATCTTGTCATTGAGGATATATTGTGCCCAGGAGCTACTCAGTTCCTTACTTCGGTACAGCCAGCAAAGCTACTTCAAGATGCTGTCGTAGAGGTTCTAAAGGAGCTCTACGACTCAAGAACAATTCCCTCGCACGTAAAAAATGTTCGACTTGTCGTGAAAGAAATGGATGGTATTGCAGCTACTAGGTATGTACACATTCCTTTGTGCCTTTTGGCCGAATGCTTAAGTCGAGAGATTTGTATCACGTGACTAGTGGAAATCGCACACACAAAACGATTGTCTTCAACGCCAAATATATTGAAAAACTGGGGATGCGGGCAAGGGAAGAAATATTGGGTGTGATAAGGCATGAGGTATAATCCTAAATAACACAACTCGACGGCCGCTCTTAGCTCATGTGTACACAGGTAGTCCACTGTTTTCAGTACGATGCGCAAGGTACTGCACCTGGGGGTCTTATCGAAGGCATAGCAGACTTCGTACGACTACGCGGCGGCCTGGCCCCCCCTCACTGGAAACGAGATCAAAAAGGAGAACACTGGGACGCAGGCTATGAAAGGACAGGTTTCTTTCTGGATTGGCTTGAGCGAACCCAAGGCGGAGGGACAGTGAAGAGAATAAACCTCGCGCTCTGCGATGTCGAATATCGCAAGGAGACTTTTTGGAAGAGCCTGTTCGGCGAACAAGTCGAGGATTTGTGGAAACAGTACTGCAGTGATTAGGACAGTTGTAGAAGTTCAGAGTTTCAATAGAACGTAGTCAGCCTGGCCGTCGGTATGGTGTACGGCTCAGCAGCACCCAAGGTCCAACATCACTAACACGCACCTGTGCATACATTCAATAGCCTCTTAGAGCTAAACATGTACCATAAACAACACAAGGTGGTCTGTTGTTGGTGCGGAGCAGTGGCGGTGGGTGCAGGCTGGCTGAGCTGCGGCTTTGACGCCGACACCTTAAGGTGCGTAACCAGACCCCCTCAAGTCGAAGGCACTCGAGTGCATGGAAAACGGGTGCACAACAACCCTAGTGTGTGAGCGATGTATGTTTCCAGTGTTTCGTCACGTACTGAGCAGTGGTAAACAACACTGGATTCAGGGGGAACCTTGTTCGAGTTCGTATTCAGCTTCCCACATGATACCCCAATCGATGGCTCTTCGGGGTCTGTTCGCCTAACAGTACGCCTAAGCAGTCTGCTTCGAATGGTCTACAGCATGATTGGGTACCAAGTACTAAGTTGGTTAGCCAGGGCGGTCATCATACTTGTGCAGAGGAAGCACCAACCTCGTGCTATGGAACCGACCAGAAGGCTGACAGGAGTCCTCTTCATAACTTCCCTACGGGAGCTCCGGGTGCATTCTATTAGCTGGAGAAGAGGCTATAACTTTGTTCAGTCGCTTTCTGTTTGCCTTCCCAAAACTCTACGCATGAGAGTTAAATCACGTCTGATCGAGGCCACATGCTCAAGGCTCAGGCCTTCTCTGAGAGCAAACTGTAGTAGTTTTTTGGGGGGAGTATCGGGGAAGTGCCCAAATACTGAGTAGACATTGTCTAGCGGGACTGAACCCGTCAAACATGTGAAATAGCAAGTTTTCGATTCCAGACTCCATCTCCTTCAAACAAACAAGATCACAGATCATGATTCAAGCAGCCACTCAACCCCAGAGATCCCCGTGTAAGGGCCTACAACTACGAGGAGAATATCTTGAGTTTCTATCGTTCGGGAATTTGGGCGACCCCGCGTGTGTGTTAGCATGCCGATCCCCGGCCGGACCCCAGGGAGAGTTCACGGCGTGCTCAAATCTAAAATGCTCCCGCTATTGGTATGTACATATGGATCATTCCCCGTTGCTTGCTGACGTAGATTCTGCTGACAAGAAACCATAGGCATGAGTAGCCTCAACGCGATGCTTCGAAAAGAGCAATCTTCCCCTGATATGTGGGGTGCGTGGAGACTCCCTTGTGTTCCTAAGTAATACCGGCCGAGCAAATGCATTTATCCTAATGCCCCATTCCAAAATGTCCCCGAATACGAGCGTCAACATGCGCTTCTGAAGACGCATACAATTAGCTCAAGCCACGCTCTTGGGTCTGGAACTAGACATACCACGATCGTATTAAAAACTATGGGTTATCTGATGGCAAGCTACATCGAGCGGGGTCCAAATAGCATAGCGTACAGAGCTCCATGGTAGTTCTCAACCGAGGGCATGCAACTAGTTTCCGGTATGCGCCATCCATGGGACCGCCTCGCCCGGCTCGTCGATTTAGCCACCGGTTCCTTCTAATCTATTCGCGCAGAAAGTAAGCAAAGTAGCAAACAAGTGAAATATAGGAATAATGGACTGGTTTTCGACCTAAAAGGTCACATAGATACCTATGGGGCTTACATCGCGTATTTGGAGGAGTTGCTTTGCTAAATTTGACACTTGTCTTGGGGAGAAAATTACGCTGTGAAAAGACTAGCCGTTTTCTCAAATCCTACTCCAACAGCAATTTCACAGGGCGTCGAATCTGTATTCAGAAATACGCACATGGTTTGATATCTCGACGAACTGGGCTACTGCCGCAGAGGATATAGCAATGTTCTCGGGGTCACAACTCGTGTTCTCGGGAAACTGACCTTACCGGTAGAAGGACCACTCGCCATCGGTAATTAATGCCCGTTGCTTCCTCTGGGCAACTTTGGAGCGTATAGTTAATTCATCTCGGCTGATTTTGACGGTTTGAACGTGGCAGCCCGGCAATGTGGTCAACGCAAACGGTGTCGAGAGACGTTTGAGTTGAAAGAACTCGATCAGCCTTGAACGGCTGGATAAACTGAATGATAATGCGATTTAAAATTTTCAAGTTTGAAACAGGCAAAGGCCGAAAAGTGGCTTAAGCGGAACCCCTGGCAGCGCCTTGCCCACACTCTCAAACACTCAAAAGAGACGAAGACTAGTTCTAGGGTCTTTGAGTTTAGGCACACAGCTACGCTAGTGTCTCGTATGGATAAGTAACTAATGGCTTGGGATATCGGGTTCGTGAGAGCAGTTATCTACCTATCGTGGGTCAAGCTGGCTGTTTCTAAAAAGGCTAGCAAAGCTCGGTCGTATTCTAGCAAGCTGCACTCAACTATTGACGAATAGCCTAAATCACGATCTTTGCTCATAACCGATTTGACGTTCTGAGGTGCAGCGCCTACACCCATTTCCGCTTTGGTTTCTGAATCAATTGACCCTTATCTGGCAGTCTCCCAATATCGAATCAGGCGCTCAAATTTTGCACTCAACGGGCAAAAGGCCGAAAGCTTACCAGGAGAGTGTCACCATCCATTTGAGGGGATTAGCCAGGAGCCGAAAAGGGGCAAAGATATAATTGCGGGCTCTGCTTCTCTGTGGCATATGTCATCTCAGTATAATCGATTCTATCACTGGGCGGCATCGTCCTAACTAGTTTGGATTTCCTAATTGGGCTATCTAAAAGCAGATCGAGCGCTGAAATCGCACGTGGAAGCCACAGCTCACGGCCGAAGACTGAAAATTAAATTAGCTTCCTGAAGGAGGAAAGTAGGACAATCCCCGTCCGATATTTAGCAATTGGCTCGGTGGCCGGCGGTAGTGCTACATCAAGTAATAAATACTTCTGTGATAGCGATGTGTCGGGTTCTGGGGTCCTTGCTTGAGCGTGATGATCAGGATCAATCCAAAGTAGCACAGATGTGTAAATCTAGGTGGCGGATTAGGTCGAACTAGTTCAGAACCTGTCCTGAAATTTTCCCCGGTTGTGCATATTAGGAAGAAAGACTCCGTTGGCTTGGTTCATGAGGGGGTAGCGCGATCGTCCGAATCTGGGGTCATTAGCAGGGGAATTCCAGAGACGAAGGTACTTTACCGTAGCAAGGCATCGAATACTCCTGGATCAAAGTTTAGCTCCAGGCTATGTATGTCATTCATTTGCAGCTGTGCCCCCAATTTCATGGCACTTATTCCTGCAAGCACAACCATAAGGGGCCGCCAAGATGGTTCATACCTCAAAGTATATTCCCCTGAACCGGGTACGCGTAAAATGAATGTCGTGCCGTCTCGTGTTATCGATAATGACCCGGACGAATCCGTAATTGGCGTGCGTGTGAGGAAAGAGTAAATCAGTTCTCGTCAATGTGAAAATCACGGCAAGTTGCCTCGCCTGGCAATATCCTCTAGAAGCCGAATTACGCGCGAAAAGTAGTTGTGTGCGCACATTTTGTATCTTTTTTGGCCCAGCAATTTACACACTGTTCACACGACGATCTCCGAAACTAGCACAAGGGTGGAGAATTGCCCGAGGCCTCTCGCATTGGGTATCTTTTCCGCTCGCACTTCCTATTTTGTATATGCCTAATTTGTTGCCAGACGTCATGGGACACTGTTCGGCCACTTTTCATGTCATAGGTCCGACGGTATTGAGTAGGATCAAGTTCGCGCAAGTCCGCGGCTGAGAGTTCAATAGCCCAAGCCGATGTATGCGCCCAGATCGATCATGGGCCAGAGCTCGAAAAAAACAAGAAACATGCGTCCTGCCCTTGGACCTAATACAATAGTACCCTACTTGCTCTCATTTCGAGATTTCTATCAATGTGAGAACATCTGATATTGTTTCTATACGAGGCCATGACTTATCAGGTGCCGTACGTCACCACGGACGCCCCTAGCTTTTCATATCCCATTACGACTAGACGACGGCCCCGAGACACCCATATAGACCAAGAAAAGCGATTGAGATGCGTTGATAGTCTCGGCAATTGCGCAAGGGCGAAGAACAAATTAGCGCAGGGAGGTTCTTCGTGGGTCAATTTGTTCATTGAATGGAGGCGACCTTTGTTTAGCGAAACGAGGGCTCAGTCATCGAGGGCGAGGAGAAATGCAATCAGCCCATATCTTGAGCTTATTGCCGGGGGTGAACTAGTATCATTGGTTTGTAAATCACTCTCCGAGTTAGCAACTGGTATCCAGCACAGTGTTTGCATAAATAAGATGTCATGGCTCGGCAGCTAGCGGGCTATTTAGTGATTGTTCCTAGGCCGACCGTGTGGTGCGACTTTGCTCGCAAGAACGCCCAGCCGGCACGGGTCGAGAATGAGATCCATGAACTTAGAAGAAACAGAAGGGAGGAAGCTCGGGGTGGCGCAAACTCCAAGTCGCTCCCGGGCGCCGGAAGTAATACATGACTAAGCCGACGTGGGCGAATAAGCGCCAGAATACTCTTTGCCACTCGCCACGACCGCGAATATGGCTACACGGCCTGGGGTATGTATGTGAACATGGTGGAATGCTACCAGATTTGACACTCGGCCTGATTCCATTCTAGTCCAAGCTTCCACCTGGAGCAAATCGTATTCTATTCATTAAAAACCTGAACTATACTATCACGTACGTTGCCTCATTTTTTCATACGAGTTGCCTAGTTTTGACCGAGTACGTATATGTTGCAGCGGGGAAGATCTGTATGATCTCTTTGGTAGATATGGTGCCATCCGGCAGATTCGTTTAGGGAGCGAGAGCAAAACCAAGGGAACCGCCTTTGTGGTGTACGAGGATGTCATGGATGTTAGTCAATATTTCTCCGTCTAAATATATTTCCCGAACCTAACCCTTTTTACCAGGCAAAGAACGCCCTTGAGCATCTCAACGGGTTCCATCTTCAGGAAAGGTATATCGTCGGTGAGTCATGATTCCCGTGGTTAGCGCATCGTGCCACTTATAATCGTACTTCCTTTTAGTGTTGTACCACATGCCTACGAAACAAGAAGCAGCTGCAAAGGCCGATTTAGCCCGTAGGGAAGAAGAGCTTGCCGCCCTCAAGAAGAAGCATAACATCGGAGAGGCAAACTGAGAGACCTGCTCGTTTGGCCCTGCGGACTGGCGATATCCATACTCGAGGACATTACAAAATGTATTAGGTTTTTCCCATCGCTTCAAGCGGGGAAGGAATAATGTTCATCACGATAGTACAAACGAACGGACAAACAGTAGTCTGGTACCAACACAGCATAACGAAGCCCAGAAGAAAGTGAATGGAGGTGTGCACGATGGCGGAAACCCTGGATGATGGTGAAACCTTGTTCGCTTACAACCCTCCAAGGCTAGCAGTCTCGTTATTTTCTGTTAACGTCACCCGGCGGACCACGTTCCGAGACCGGGGCCCGTTGCTGATAGACGAAGGACGCATACTTCCATTCGTTCCCTGACGATCGTCCAAAGAGTCCATGCTCCCCCGGGGACTGTCTGATATGTTGAGACTCGGACGAGGCGAGCCGTTGCCTGCTCGTAAGCTTGATGTACTACCTACACGCATCATCCCTGTTGATCCGGCCATACCTATGCCGAGTCCATCACTGGTAACGCGACGTGGCGGAGGTGCCAATTTAGGTGGGGTGCTCTCCGAAAAGTCTTCGCCGCTCAGAGACCAATTTCCCAAAGGCATTGTGCCGATTGCGGGAGACAGCATTGGCGACCTATTAGGCGTACGAGGAGCAATAAGGCCTTCGGAACGCTGGCGAACATGGCCGCTGGTGCGTTTCTTTTGGAAGAGCGAGATTGGGATAAAAGACACGAGCGAGCGAACAAGTGACGTGCGCTGAGGCGCTGGGACGGGCTGATGACCGGGTTTAGGAGACATGGTACCTAGCCAGGCAATCAGTAAGACCGAGTAGAGTATGAGAAAAGTTCCTTACCGTTTGCGGTTGGGAGTGCATTATCCATGGCACTAAGGCTGAGGAATAGATAGAGTGGGACAAGCCTATGACAGCATTGAGGATGTATGGCTTAGATGACCGCATAACGCACTCACCACACGCAAATGCTGAAGAACGTCGCAATCTCTGCAAACTTGGGTGGGTCAACCCATGTATCCTGAATCTCTCGTCTATATGGGCTGAGTCGCCCACGAGGAACGCGACCCCTCTGGCGTGCCTCTTGGGTGACATGGGCAAAGTAGAAGAACCACAGAAAGTGGTCGGCGATGACAAAAACGCAGGAGAGGAGGAACGAGGGAGATGTGAGCGTGATGAGTGGCCAGTTTGCCGAGAAGTTTTGGAGGTAGGTGAGGTGGGCCGCAATGGAGAACGCGATGAGCCGAAGCGGGAGACGGTCGAACACGTAGAGAGCGACGTGGAGAAGGATTATGACCTAGCAAACACGATGAGCAGGAGAACGGGCTGAAGTAGATAGGATACTCACGTAAACAGCGCGCACACCAATGGTCTTGGCAAACTTGGAGTTCTCCTCGATGACTTCTGCAAGCCATAGGAGGCCACTAGCTGTAAGGAAATGCTGAGTACGTGGAATGATGAACCGAATATCGAAGATACGAACCGAGACTCAAAGTCACAAACAAGAACGCAGCTATGGCAGCCACATAGCTCAGAAGATTGAGCAGCATTGGAGTAGCTATTTAAAGATGGATAGATACCCCGCCTGATGATGGCGAAAGACCTGTCGCTTTGTACGTCAACAGTTGGGGTACGGAGACTGTATGACGAGTGGTGGTGAGTCTACGCAAAGTTCGAGTTTTCTACACGTGAATTACAGCCACAAAGTAGTTCGAGAAAAGAAAGCAGTTCTATGAAAACAGTCGCACGTCGGTAAATTACAGACAGTATACAAATGAATGCAATGTCGAGGGCTAGATTGAGGTGGTTGCTTTGGTGCCTGTCAGTAGCCGCCCGATCCGGAGCCTTACCTAATGCCCGGTTGCCTGGCTGACACGCCCAACAGATCCAACACGGCTCTAGATCTGGACTCGCACCTGTACCATAGTCGATTTATCTCTGCCTCTGTGCGACACCTTATTTATACACTAATGGCTACAATCAGAACGCGCAAGGGAGAGGCAGCGCTTGGCGTAGACAGCACAATGCGTGACGACTCAATGTTGGATTCAGGAGAAGAGTCAGACGTGATGGATAACATGGTGTTTAGGCGTCCGGGTATGTATTTACTACACTAAACAATGAATCGGGCATCTCACAAATATGACACCACAGTGACCAGACGGCAGTCGAAAGCTACCGCGGCTTCCGCTGGCCCGTCGACGTCGGCACCCCCGGGTGAGCTCTCTTCAACTTCCGCCACCCACTGCACATGTGCTTACCATAGCTTGGTTCGCGGGACTTGCAGCACGACGGCGATCACTACGCAAGAGTAGCATGTCCCCTTCGAAACGTCCTTCTCACTCTCGCCGTCCCTCGCAAACCACGTCAACACCCTCCTCGTCACCCTCTCAGCCCTCCGAGTCTCAGTCCCAATCTCAATCTCAATCCGACGCACCCCCGAATGATGAACCAACCGGAATGTCCCAAGAGATGGCCGGAGTATCGGTCAATGTGGATTCTTCGCCGGAGCTGGCCGACGCGCCAATGGACCATGCCGAGCCACAATCGGAAAATGCCATATCTGCGCCCGCACCCGCGTCAGCATCCATGGAGATGGATACACATGCCTCACCAAATGCGGTGGACATCTTGAATGCGACCGATACTCCATCCGCCACCCTGGACGTGCATTCTAACTCTGACACCTCGAAAGCTCACACGGTTGTCTTTAACACCGAACCCGTGCTCGCTTCCGCTTCCAAACCTGGACACCAACGAACTGCTCGGGCGCCCAAACCGAGCGTCCGCAAGCCGCTGGCTCTGCCAGTGTTTACTGTGACGAGCTCACCTGGCAGGTCCGAGGACGAACCATCCGAGTCGGTTTTGCCTGTTGAGAACCAGATTGCTGACTCTAGTTTATCTATGACGGACATGGCGTCCACTTCTGATGTAATGATACCCACGTCGCTCGCGCCGCCTGTGCGCGCACATACCCCGCGACGTTCTCCTCGACTTTCTGGAACTGCAAATGTGGATGTATCTTCGAGCTCTCCTCCTGCTGTGCACACTAGAGTTATCGCTTCTAATGTTTCTACTGCTTCGACTGTGTTCCCTCCGCTGAGGCAAATAAAGAAGATCAAGGCCAAAGCGCCTACTCGCCACTTGGCGGATGGTCCAAGCTCGGCTGCCAATGACGCGCCTTTGACAACGACATCTAGCAAAGGCAAAGAGAAAGAACGTGCCTCTTCGCCTACGCTTATACCCAATACTACTACTACCAAACACGACGCTCTCAAGCCCTCTCAGCTTCGCTCGCTCTCCCCAGAATCTGACGCCGTGCTCATGACCCTACACCAAACACTCTCACCACCCAAGCTTTTATCCAAGAGCTCAGAAAGACCCCAGCCGCCGTCGAGTGCGATGAAAAGACCGGCCGAGACGGATCCGTTGAGCAGTCCCGGTAAACGCGCGCGATTCGACCCCGATCCACAACCCCCACCTCCTCCACTACCTTCAATTCCAAAGCCCAATCTCGCCACACGACCAGGTCGAATTCGAGTACATCCTGCCAATTCGCTCCAGAACGGCTCGTTTATCGGAGCGCATCCTCCGATCGTCGTCCGGCCACCAAGCTCGCCTTCGCGCCAGCAATTGCTCCTGCAACGTCCCGCAGGCCCGCCGATGCGCGTGCCAGTAAACCAGCCCCAGCGTGTGGTGTTTCCACAGCGGGTGCCGTCTCCTGTTCGGACTGGCTCCTATCAAGGCATACCTCCTCGTTCAAGTCCTGCAAAGCCACAGAAACACAGTGGACCGGTTTGGCAGCGTGCACCGGGCCCGACGCTAGCCCCCTCGGTGCCTAATCGGGCGATCCAATTGGCTAGCCAAATCAAACCAGAGGTTCTAATTGCACCGCGGGATGATGTTCGTTCTCCACCTCCCGACACAGGTAGTGGGAGCGCATCACCGGGTCGTACGGTCCGTTCACGTTTACCAGTGCCCAGATCTGGGTCTGCCATCCCACGCACCACTGGAGAGAAAGAGAAGAGCAAGGAGACAGCAGAAGGTGGGGATGGTCATGGTCACGAGTCAAGCGTGCCGCCGGCTGTGGAGATCGGTTCCTCGATGGTAAGTGGCGCTTAGATTCGCTGTTTGAATATTTTTGGGTTGATGGCAAAGTGAATGAGCAGGCCAATGCGAGTAGGGCGGGTACGAGCGCTGGGACTCTCCAACTGCCGCCGGCGGTGTCTCGGGAACCGACGCCACCCACGCCCCTTGAAACGCCCGCTAGTCCCGGATCGTCCAGTTCGACACTGATTATGGATGTGCCGCTATTCTATCAGCCCCCGGCACAACGGCTCCCTCCTATTCAACAGCGGACTGCAGAGGAGGTATGATTAATTTGTACAGAGATCCTGACATGTGCCTGACCGAGTTGGTCCAGATTATCGCAGAGGGGATGGAACGTGAGGCGCAACGGAAGCGGGAAAGGGGGCAGGTCAAGTCGGCAGCTGCGGCTGCTGCCGCTCTGCGATGTGTTCCTCTTGCTCGTGCACGACGGATTATTCCCAATGGATCAGCGTTGCAAGCGTGGCCGTCTGTATCGGGACCGATGACTGAAAGCCAAAAGGAGCTGGAGCGTCTGACGCGCGAAAACACCGAAAAGAACAACGTGTATGCGTGCACGCTCGAGATGACCGAGGCGTTCAAGGACGAGCCTCGGCCGGCGAGCCCGTCGCTACGGGTCCGGACCAAGGCCCAAAAGGCCAAGGAGACAGAAAGGCAAGAGCGGGCCGAGCGAGCGCAGCGGCGGAGTGCGTCGCGGGGCGAGACGAGCAGCGCAGCAGAGACTGCGACGCCCGAGCCGCCAAGTGGGCATATGCTCGCGCCCGGGGACGAAGAGGTATACGAGAGCCCGGACCGGCCAGGGCGACGGGTGCGCTGGGCACGGTCGCTGGTGCACGACGACGTGGGTGTGGACAACACGGACCCGGGCTCGGCTGCTGGGAGCGTGGGACGGGGGTGTCTGACCAGGGTGGGTGGAGTATTGCGGCAAGTGGCGTGTACTGACTGTGGTCTAGACGTACGAGCTCGACCGGCACGGCAACGCACGCGACCCCGGGACGACGGTAGACGTCGAGCGGGTCGTTGTGGTGCGGTATGTGTACAGGGACGAGCGACGGAGGCGTTGAGTGGATCGGACCCTGGGCATCAGATCAGCATTGAGATCAAAGGCAGATATGGACAAGCTGCTTTAGTGGGGGTGTTGGGGGGCCTGGCTGCCGGCGGCACAGCGCGTGGGTCGGGCCCGATGGGGAATTTGGAATGCGGATTAATTACTGGGTGTATGGCCGTGTTTACTAATGAGGCGCCATATATGTAAACAATATATCCGCTTGTGCAGCCAACGGCCATGACCGACGTGCCCCCCGGAGCGAGCGACAAGCGGCGGACGAAGCTGACGTGGGCGCAGCTGGTGCGGCTGGAGGGCATCTTTGCGCAGACGTGGTACCCGTCGTGGGCGGACAAGGACGCGCTCGCCCGTGAATTCGCGCTGTGAGTGAGGCGCCCCCCGTCCGTGGAACCGACTGAAGCTCTGTCCAGGGAACACCAGCAGGTAAACGACCAGCTTCTCGATTTCACACCGATTACCAACTTGTTCTGCAGATCAATGTCTGGTTTTGCAACCGGCGCACGAAAGCAAAGCGCGAGAAGGAGCACATGCCTGACAGCTTCATCCCCTCCCATGCCCAGGCCGCCCTCAAAAGCAACCGCGCCAGACTCATCCCCAGCCCCCGCGACCCCCCGACCCCCGAGCGCGCCCCGATGCCCGAGCGCGACTCCCCGCCCTCGTCCCGCGCCTCGTCCACCGCGCCCGACCCCCGGCCCCTCGTCCTCCCCCCCATCCGCACCGACGACGACGACCGCCGCCCGCCCCCGGCCCCCGTCAGCGCAGAGTCGGCTGCCAGCATCCAGGCCCAGCTCTCCTCGTCGCTCTCGGCCGCCCTCCTCGGCTCGTCCTCGGCCGCGTACCGCACGCCATACCGCCCCGACGACCGCGACCAGGAGCGCGACCGTTCTCCGTCCCCGGCCCACACCCACCCCCCGCGCCACAGGAGCAACAGCGCAGGCGCCCGCCACTCGCCATATGCAGCGCGCCAACACACCTATCCGTTCACCCACCGGGCCCGCTCGCGCTCTGGCTCCCCACCCCAGCCTACGCTTGCACCCATCGGCCGGCCAGACTATGCGCAAGCTCTCCCCTCGTTCCACACCGCGGCCGGCCTCCCACCCGCCCTCCCAGCCCCGCCAAACACCAAGCCGCACGACCCGTACACGGCTCGCTATGCCCCAGGTGACATCATACATGCACGTTTCCCGCTGCTCGCTCACCCTCTCTCAGACCCGCAGGTGGCGTCCCCGACCGTGCTCTCGCCCTCGGACGACCCGCGCAAGGCGTTGCTCGCCCAGCCCATCCAGGCCCCGCCCCATGTCGGAGCTCTCCAGTCGGCGCCTCACGTCGGCGCATTCCACTCGATGCCTGTCGTCGGTGTCTTTCAGGGAACCGCTCCCCCGCCCACAGAGCTTCCCATCTCGGTCTGGCAAGCTCACCCGCTCGTGCGTACCCGCGCAAGGATCACCCGCGAGCAGCTGCGTGCGCTCGAGGCTCTGTTTGCCAAGACCTGGTTCCCGACCTCGCAGCAGCGCGCCGAGGCCGCGAGCGTGACCGGCATGCGTGAATACAGCGTCACTGTCTGGTTCCAGAACCGAAGGTATGCCTTGCACCTCCGTTTGGCGTCTTTTTGCTGATAAACTCGGTAATCCATCAGGTCTAAAGCTAAAAAAGAAGGCCTGCAGCCTCCAGAAGGCGACAGGTCAAAACTACGAAAGGACAAGGGCCCCAAGCGTGATTTGGGAACGCATGTATTCGAGGTGGGCAGCTCGAGGCACCCCGAACCCATGGCTGCTCCTGCCACTGGTACACCTTATGCATCTGCACCCGCTGCTCCTGGCACCCCTGCTCAGAATCTCGTCTGGCTCGAAGATGCGCGCTCGCGCGGCCTTGCTCCCGTAATGAAAACAAACGGCTCCCAATCTGGTTACGCCGAGAACGCGGCAGATCGTCCAGGCTCGCCGCGATCGTGGACTGACGCTGAAGGAGAGCTCGAATCGGACGCTGAGATGGAAAGCGAGGCGGATAGCCGTCCCCGAGGCTCGAGTCAACCGCAATATCAGCTACGCGATGACTCGTCGCGTGTTCCTCCTGGCTATGGACGTGCATATACTCATCCCCCACCTCGTGAGAGCAAGCAACCGTCGTATCCACCACGAGAGGCCCATCCGTCCTACGCAGCCGTCGGGAACTCGGGGCCGAACAGACATGGGTCGACTTCGGGATCGGCTTCTCCCCTCAGCACGCCCTCTTCCCTTCACCACGTCGCGGGCCTCCCCCGGAGCGTGAGCCCTCAAAACGGCGACGGAAAGACCCAATTATTGCATCCCCATTCGTCCGCCGGGCCCCGAAGGCGAGATTCAAGCCACAGCCACCCCGCGTCCGAGGACGCGCCTGGGTCCGATCTCGCCCGCGAACCAGCCGCAGACGAGGATGAACCCGCATCCGAGTCGGACCGTCCTGCAAAACGATCCCGCCGGGAAAACGAGCACGCGCGCGAGGGCGTGGGGAGGGGTGGGGATAGTGTCAGGCACCGGCCCAGCCCTGCACGCGACGAAACGACAGCTTGATGAGCAGGATCGACGGCGAGATTGTATTCCTTTCTGTTTCTTCGCTAGTCTATACGCTAGCGTGGCTTGGGTGATCGTGATTGATGTGTTTTGGACAGATCTTTTTTTACTGTGTTTTGTCTTTGTATTATTTTATGATGCTACGCTTGACCGTTCTTAGGCAACTGTTCCAAGTCCTGTGTGTCCACTATTATCTGTGCCGTTTATGCTCACGCTATTGATGTCGAATGAACTACATTTCATCTACTCTTTTACCCCGCGTTGCACAGCAAGCTTGAGCGTCTTTGTTTCTGTTGCGAACCGAGTGGCTGATATCGAACGGGTGTTGCAGTGTTCTAAACGGATGCGTGGTATTATTTTTAAAATTTCGCTAGGTTAAACCGTGTGATTTAGGGACAGGTCTAAGCGTTTCAAAGAATGAATTAAATTGCCCCAGACTAATCGAATGCTCGACCCGGCGGAGCAATCGACGTCGTTCACGTGGCTATCCTCATTTGGTCGTGATAGAGTAGTACAATATGAGACTCGGTGGAGCTCGTGATTTCGTCGGCGGACGTTATGGCTGAGCTGGGGGCTGGGCTTGGCGTTGGCGCAAACGGAGTTCCTCATGATAGGTGTATCCGAGCGCACTGATAGAGGATAAGCTGACCATAAGTGTATAGGACATACAAGGACTTGCCTGGGCGCATACCACCGATGGAGTTTCCTAAGTCGATTCTAAGATTCGGGAAAATGGCACGATTAGTCCTGGGGGATGACGAGCTGATCAGATGTAGAAGCTTGCCTCAAACGCGAGCACCTTGTCCGTAGGGAGCTGAAGGTCAAAGGTCGACTCCTACAAACACACTTGTGCAAATGTCGTATCAGGGTCGGGTCAAACAGACTTACACGAGCTTTGAGTAGTGCTGATTTTGCCGCTTGCCGCTTAGCGTTGATTTCTTTCTGTTTGGCCTCGGTGTGGGCGTTCTTCGCGATCGGTTTAGAAGTGGTCGATGTCTGCGTGCGATTCGCGTCAGTAATTCGGGCGGAGATGAAGAAGCAGTCGTGAAATAAGTGCGGGATTGAATCGGATTGGACGTACGTTGAAGAGCTGGTTATAGACATCCTTGTTTAGGAGATCCATATCTTGGGTGTCCTTGATTGTCGCAAGCGCATCTTTGGGGCGGCGCGGAATGGACGGAATATTGCTCAAACTAGGCGTAGCGTCCTTCTCCTTTTCTTTGGATCTAGATCCGGCGGCGACAGGCTTGCGAAGCGGCTTTGATGTCGAGTCCTGACGTAAAGGCGGACGAGGAGGTTTTTGGGGTGGCGCAGGGCTAGCAGATTTAGAGCCCTCTTCGTCACTCTCGATCCGGTTCAATTTTGATTTCGATGATCTCTCGGGTTTGGTGGCGGTCTGTTTTCGTGCAGGCGAGGGGTCTGGCGAGGACAAGTGTGAAGAGTCGGTATCTGCCACGTCGTCATCGTCATGGTCGTCACGGCGCGCGCTCGAAGTCGATCTTTGTCGTGTAGAAGGTGCTACCAGTGTATCCGAGTCCGTGCCTTCGACGTCGACGTCTTCGTCTCCGCTTGGCTCGGAGGTCGCGCGACGTGCGCGTGGCTTGGACTTTGTGGCTGGGGTGCGTCGTTTTGCGGGAGGCGCGTGGTCCGACTCGGAGTCATCATTGACCACCTGGCGAGATCTCTGGATGGGAAAGACTTGGTTAGACGAAATTAGGAGAGACAGGGAAGACATAGCATGCCTTGCCCTTCTTGGCGCTGGTAGCCACTTGGGATGTGTATTCTTCTTCGTCATCATCTGAACTGGCTCTTGGTTTGGATCTCGAAGGCATTTGTGACCTCGTTCGTTCGATGTGTGGTTGGCCTTAGGATGAGATGAATATATTCGATTGCAAGGAGGTAGGAGCAAATGAAGTGCAGGGGGGCCGAGGCACTCAGCGCTAGCGCCCAACAACACGTGACCCCGCCTCTCCCTTATTTTGCGACCACTTGGATCTCTGGCCAAAACGAACATCATTGGTTTATTTGTGGAATAATACATGGCGGAGCAAGTTATCGACTTGACACTCTCGGATGACAATAAATCCCAGCAAAATGGGAGCAACGGTGCAGGTGTTTCGGCCGAGTCTGGGAGACGGGCCCGACGTAATCGCGGCTCAAGGAATCGACAGAAATCGGCATCCGAGAACGGAGGGGCCGAGGTATGCTGTCTCATGTATATACAAATTCTTAGCTTAACTTACTTCTTGAACGACCCGTAGACCGTTGGCAGTTCTCAAAAGTGTGTTTCATGCACGAATTTACGTTTGGTCTAGACTTACAAACCTATTCCAGACATGAGGCTTCATCCTCAAAGGAATCTCGGCACCAGTTGGTGAGTGGCCAATTTTGGTACATCCGCTGCTACTCCACGCAGTCTAATTCTTTGACAGCACTAACAGTTGCGTCTAGAAAAGCGATAAAGGTGGTGACCCAAATCAAGAACCGACTAGGCCCAACGTATGTGACCGGCAAATCACTCATGCAGCGCGTCTAACCTGTTGCTTTGACCCTTGATCGATAGCGCTCATCGAATGTAGCCTCGAGCCTCCTGTCTCGCATAGGTGACATCCTTCACGAGAATGAGAAAGAGAACAAGTCTAGGCGTGATCGTGCCCCACGCGAAGGGAAGGAACGAGGGCGTGCGACATCGGGTGGAGAGGTACGCGAACAATACATTGGCATATCAATTCCCAGGTCGTTATTCATTAGCATTCTCAGCCGCAAACATCATCATCTAAACGATCCGGTCGACGGTCTCGTTCCCGTTCTCCGAAAGCTCCCAAAGAGGTCGCCCTCTCCGAGCTGCCGGTTGATCAGCTTTTCTTCATCGATACTAGTCCGACTACTCAAGGCAAAGAGCCCGGGTCCGAGATATCCACGCCGTTGGGTGCTGGGGCGTCCGTACCAAATGAGGCGAACGTGGCGAGCGCTAGGGCACTCAAGCGTAAGCAATCAAAAGAACACAAGAAAGAACAAAAGTTGGAAGCCGCAGTTCAAGTTCAGGGAGACGTTGTGGGGAATGACGCTGCTCCTGAAGTTGAGTTTATCGGAGGTGAGGCACTTGCCACCGACAGCGTTTTGGCCTCAGCAAGCACAACACACACAACGAGCGAAATCACACCCTCTACTACAGCTATTGTAGATTCTACTCGTGTGGAAATTCTCAAGCAGACCCCCAACGGCACGGCTGTTGCTGCCACCCTAGCTCTCCCGCCACACGTTACGCTATGGACCGAGGGCGACCCAGATGTGTCGCTAGCCGACGTCGCTGCTAGCGGACTAGACCTAGAAGATGGAGTTGAATATATAGACTTTGAGGACGACCAGGCAGGTGTTTGGCGGAAACGCTTGCTTAGACGATTGCTGATCTCCTTACAGGCTGCTGGTGTTGCTCGCTACTTTTTGCCTGATGCAGCTGCCGCTACGAAGAAACTCTGCCGGACATGTGGGGAGGAGGGCCACATTGCAAAGAATTGCAAAAGGCTGATCGTGAGTTGACGACAATTCGCTCTTTGTTCCGCAGGCTAATCTAATGTCATGGTATACCACAGTGTCTTACTTGCGGAGAACGTGATGACCATGATACGCGCAACTGCCCAATGCGCGTTGTATGCTTCAACTGTGGCGGCAAAGGACATGTGGTTTCGGTATGTTCTTCGATGCAGTTGCTCGCTCAAAATTGACTTGGGGGGAGCAAGACGTGCCCTCAACCGCGCGGGCAACATGGATGCGATCGCTGTGGTTCTTACACTCATATCCATCAAGTAAGTTCTAGTCGCACGATTCAATTTCCGTAGCTTAATTGTTTTCTACAGCGTTGCTTGGATCAATTTAAGACATACATATACCTTTCCGACTCGGAGCGCCTTAAAATCCTCGAGGAACGCGCGAAGCTTGAAAACCTTCCGTTTGGGGAGGGAGGGGAGGGCTACATTGCGCGACATATATGGTGTTACAATTGCGGAGGACCAGGACATTGGGGAGACGTACGTCTAACTCGCATACACTCGATTACACGCTGACATCGCTTTAGGAATGCCAAGAATCTAGACAACACAATGCTCCAAAAGACCCGTGCGCATTTAGTTCGCACAACGCTAGCCGCGGGCCTTTTGGAGACATCAGCGATGAATACGTTCGAGCTCGTGATGCGCCTCGGCCTGCATGGATGGATGATGACCCTCATCTACAAGACGTCGGTCGGCGGGGCAAGGAAGCAAGTATGAAGCGAAATAGAGCAGCCGAAGCATCTCGCGCCGCAGATGAGAGGGACGATGACGACTGGTTCAGTCGTAAGGCGGGTAAGTTATGGCTTCATCTGGCGTTGCTTCAGCTGAAACACAACCTTTAGGACCATCCAATGGCTCTCGCAGTCTGCACTCGAATAAATACAACTCGGGCTCAGGAGATAAACTACCCCCCAAACCGAAGATTTCATTTCAGTTTCGCGATAATGAGGGTCGCACATCATCAGATGGACGTGATCGTATACGTGAGCGCCATCGTGACCGAGGGCGAAACCGCGATCAAGATCGAGATAGTGACAGGCGTAAGCGAGGTCGTGATTACGAGGATGAAGGGCGAAATCACCGGCGTAGGGCGAATGATAGCGAAGAACCCCATCGAAGGCGTGAACCTCGAGACGATGACCGAAGGTCTCGGCGTCCACGTTCTGATGACCGTAAAAATGATAGGGACAGGAGAGGGCCTCAGTACCATGGCTCATATGCATGATGTCGCTGTGTGGGGATTGGCCTTTGTTTATGTGTTGTTTGAGAATCCAAGCTGTCGCCAAGCGCTTGGAAAACCAATTGACCGCTTAAGCGAGCATCGCCACTGCCTGGGCACCCACATTTGGTGTTCGAACTGAAATTTCTTCTCCACTAGTGTATCTAATCACGCTTGGTTATCTTCGCGGCCCCTCTTGTTGACCAAATTCTGGATTCCATAAGATGTCATGGCGAAACAGTACGCTCCCCAACACCAAGTCGAAAATTCTCCCTCGACCAGCGTAGCTATGGACGCTGAGAAGGTACACATCCCTGAGAAGGTATCGGCAGCTTCTGTGACTGTTGAATCTCAATACGGAGACGAAATACACGAGAGACATGGTGAACACACAAAGCGCGTTCTGAATGCCCGCCAAGTCCAGGTACGTGCTGGGGCTGAAATCATACCGTGGTGACAGGGTCAGACTAACGGAACTCTTCGGCGCCCTACCAGCTTTTCTCCATTGGAGGAACTATCGGTACCAGTATCTTTGTTGCTATTGGCACAGCTTTGGCACATGGAGGGCCACTTAGTTTGCTTCTGGGATACGCGTTTTGGTGCTCTGTGATTTTTTGCGTAAACGAAGGACAAGCAGAGGTACGAGCTTGATTTATCATATGTGTTTGGGAAGAAACTTGAATTCATTTAACTCAAAAAGATGGTTTGCCTTCTGCCCATCGAATCATCTTTCAATCGATTTGCAGCACGTTGGGTCGACCGAGCCTTTGGAGCTGCAACGTAGGCAATGCTCATCTCGTCTATCACCGCCCAATCCTTACATGATTATCTATTAGATCGTGGAACTATTGGATTTGCATGGCCGCGTATGTCGAAATCAGTCTGTCGGGGCTGCAATGCAAGACTAACCTTGTTCCGGAAGACTACTGAATTTTGAAGTCACGGCGTTTACCGCTGTGATTGGATTTTGGACAGACGATGTCCATCCCGTCGTGTTCCCAATTGCCATGCTTGTCGCATATGCTCTGCTCAATCTATGGTCCGCCAAGTTTTTCGGAGAGACGGAGTTCTGGATATCTCTTATGAAAGTTATTCTCATCACTGGGCTGCTGATCATGACGTTCTTCCTCATGGTCGGAGTGAACCCGCAAAGGGATGCCTTTGGGTTCCGATATTGGCGTAATCCTGGACCCATGGCAGAATATATCTCTACTGGTGACTTGGGTCGGTTCCAGGGGTTCTTTGCATGCGTACTCAGTGCCGGGTTCGCCGTGGCCGGGCCAGACATGCTCAGTATCATTGTCAGTTGAAAAGCATTCATTCGCTGGTTGAAATTTGCTGACTTTTTCGACAGGCTGGAGAAGCCACGGCCCCTCGTCGCATCATGTGAGTGAAATAGCTCGGCCTCCGAATATCCGCATAATCATGCAATCCACGCTCGTAGGCCCAAGGCATTTCGGACTGTCTTTGTCCGCCTGATTCTGTTCTTCGTGCTTGGTTCGCTTGCTGTGGGAATCGTAAGTCGCAACGCTTTACGCTTTTGCGGCTTGTTAATTTGTTGCTCCAGCTGGTACCATACAACGATCCTATCTTGACTGCAGCCATAGCGGAAGGGCAACCAGGAGGTACGTATACCAGGCATTTTCAACGCGTTTTGATGCCGATTGTTTTATCGTAAACTAGCCGCTCGTTCTCCATATGTCGCCGCATTGACCCGTTTGAACGTCCCTGTATTGCCGCATATAATCAATGCGATGATACTGACATCTATCTTCTCGGCTGGTGAGTTCATCTCGACCGCATGTTTCAAGGGCTCTAGTTAATCTAATATATAGGCAACGCATTTCTTTTCAACGGATCTCGGACGCTGCACGGCATTGCTCTTGATGGGTTTGCCCCTCGCTTTATTAGACAAACAAACCGTAATGGCGTTCCTTGGGTTGCTGTGACCATTACACTAGCCATAGGATGTTTGTCGTTCCTACAAGTAGATGCGAGTACGTCCAAGGTGCTTGATTGGTGAGGTTTACGTGCTCTCAACCTTCTGAGTCATGTCTAATCAAAAACAGGTTTATAAACGTCGCTACTTCTGCCCAGCTAGTAACGTGGATTGCTATGGCTATTACCTGGATTCGGTGGGATGCAGCAATGAAGGCCCAAGGAGTATCCCGAGATATACTTCCATATAAATCGAAGTTTCAACCCTATGGTGCATACTACGCCCTCATTGTGAGTAGCACCCAAGGTCCTGACTCAAGTTACAATCTTCTAACTTGCTATTCGTGGCCACAGATGTGTACTGTCATCACATTCTTCAACGGGTATTATGTCTTTTTGAAGGGTGGCTGGGAAACCGCAGACTTGTGAGTATTTGATTCAATGTTTTCGTATGATTGAGACCTAACTAGCGTCATTCTTGTAGTATCTTCGCGTACGGCTCAGTCTTGTAAGCCTCAGTTTTCAAGCGTGGACTAATGCGCTGAATTTTGATCGTTTGCAGTATCTTCTTGGCGGTTTATATCGGGGTGAAAGTCTTTGGAAACTCACCGTTCATTTCGTCCCAGGACGCCGATCTATTTGGTGGAAAGAAGGAAATAGATGAGTACGAGGCGCAATTAGTTGACGAACCGCCTACAACCAGGTGGCAGCGCATCTTGCGTTGGCTATTCTAGGACGTTTTTATTTTATTTCTTTTTACATTAAGGCCCTGGTTACTGTATTTCTGGTGCGGAGGCGGTGCGTGAAGCAGCCAAGAGTGATCGCAACTAGAAAACGCATTCATCCCATAGAAGCAAATAGACACCAGAGTGATAAGAAAGGGTTCGACCGATAGTTGGGCACATATCATAATATAAAATCTGGCGGATTTTATATGAAACAAATTTTATGTACGCTAAAAGCATCATGTAATCTAGCTCTGGGCTATGGGGCCACGCCACAGAGCTCGCCACGTGAGCGCAAGAAACTCCCCTCCTCAGCACGCAAATTTTCAACCCGTATCATGGCTGTCTAGACACATTGGACCCGTATTCCCTTCTAAACTCGGTCCGATTGGGATACCTTTTCCTAAAATCCAGGCAAGCATCGCTGGCTCTGGCAGCCTGGTTTTTGCTCCCGCTAAAGAGAAGGAAACAACGCTCCTGACCGTGTTTCTAGTCAGAGGCTGAAAAGTTTTCTGAGGTTGTGAGGCCTCGTTTCTGTACTTCATGGCTATCTAAAAGACACCGAATGAGTTATATTTGAGTCTGGGACTACCTGAGGTCAAGACTTTCACTTGGTCCCTCTATCTCAATCTGTCGCTGCTCGTGGGCCAACACGACGAATCTATCCGTAAAACAAAGGCCAACGATATGGATACTCGTAATTCGATGCCACTTTCATACCCTCGGGTCATATGTTAGTAATCCTCTTTCAATTCTGTTCTTGGAGCTACAAGATAAAACGGACTGTGTTGTAAAGCTAACGTCAAGAACTGTGACTCACGATACAAATAAAGCGGCGATAACTCTCAAGATCATTGTAAAACAGTCCCGATATTGAAGCGAATGTTATTTCCTACACATTCGACTACCCAATTCCGATAAATCGAGATATCTCTCCTAGTGCCTTAGGCTATACCTCCTTTGTTGTCTCTGCTTTACTTTCAGTGCTCACCATAGTGGCTATGATATTGATAGCTAACGAAAAATCTTTTAACAAAAACATACATATGGCTTATTGCTCATCGACTCAATGTAGACTTTTGGATCCCTTCAGTGAAAGATGAGTTCTCAACTGGTTCTTATTGATTATCAAAGCTAGATAAACACACATACAAGCTTCATGTCACCCCTCGGTCCTCGCACACACAATGAGCCCTTGTTTCACTCAAAATACTTGTATGCGATTATAAATGCCCTACGCAACTTATATTCTAGCTCGCACATAAACGAACCACGGATTCTGTCGGAATACAAGAGGGTAAAACAGTATCTCGTGCCCTAACATCGCGATGAAACAGGTGAACGAAATTGTAATGAACGTTACAGATATGGGTAAAGAACGATGAACAAGTTGGATGACTGACCAATTCGATTCTTACTTTAGCTTGATCACCTTGAGCCGCCGTTTCGGTAATTATATGCGAGTAGGTTGAGTCAAAGGGCTCATTCCAGAGCCGCACTAACCTATACTGGCCAGCTACTTATCATATGAGCGGCTGGGATGATGACAGCACGCTGCGCTCAAGTCTATCCTGACTCTTTGCCTAAGTCACTTAGAGACACGTAGTGGGTATAAAGATTAATGTCGATGGTCATGTTGAAAACACTAAGAATAGTAGCCCTTCCCTGTCTATATATATTTACTGATGCATCTGGAATCTTTGGGCCAGCTTGGAAGGTATTTGATTTTTCTAATTTCGTAGTGGAACACTCTTTGCTTCAGGATGAGTGCTAAATGCTCTGGAATTATCGTAGCCCTGCCACATGTTTTCCCCTGCAACACTTGAGTACAACGTCATATACCACAGAGGAAGATTAACTTGTTGTTTTCTTTGCCGCACGTTGGAAATGAAACGCCGCTTGACTGAAACTAACATTGTGTGAAGGTAGCAATGCCGTTGAGGTAATCATAGTGGCCTATATCATACCATGATATTCTTACAACACTCAGTTACAGGGGTTTTAACATCTACGCAGTAGAAGAGAGGGTGAAGAACCCACGAAAGCTTCAATAATTGAACCATTGGGGGCAACGCATTCCTCTCAGCCATAAGTTTGTTGGCATTAATGTCTACACGTTTATATACTTTCTTACCCATTGTGGGCCAAATTCAAGCCTTGTAACTAACTAGTAAAACGTCAGCTGGGATCTTCCCTTCACAAGCCCGATCATACGAGGATTAAAGCAGTTTTCAACGCCCCTTGAATTCTGAGTATTAACCGGCTTGCCCTTACTTTGTTTTAGAGTATGTCCTGCCCTTCCCTCCTTTTAGTGGTGTGACAAACCTCGTTCTATGGTACCGCCTGCTCGAGCGAATCGCCTTTCGCCTTTCGTTGGTGAAAATCAGAGTACAAGATCCGATAAAGTACTTCGATTGTGTCGCGGCTGAAAGATTCAGTTTTAGGCCTTATAAGTAGCAGACCAGTGAGGTCTGTAGTCGGCATGTTGGTGCTACACGGATCGTTCATCAAGCCTAGGAAGACAGGGAAAGGTACCTGGATGGGTTCGTGTCCCCCGATAGCAACCGTTATTTACTAATGTTTCATAAATGCTCAATATGTCCATTTTCAGCTCCCGTCAATATCTTATTACATCTGTATCTGTGGATCAACTAGTGGCATCTCATGTAATTCGTCATTAAACCGCTTGCACATGTCGTGCACTCCCTTTGGCCTATTTCTTAGATTTTTTGTGAACTCTTGTCAAAAACAAAGCGACGTTTCACAGAAGCCGGTTCCTATGTTCATGCGTTGGGCTACCGAACATTAGGTTGACACTCCCGTCCTCATCTTGAGTTTCACATTGCGAGAAACGATCACAAAATTAAGACCCAAAAATACCCAGCCAGCGCGATCGACTAGTTGGGCCACATTCGTTATCCCCACCAAATGCCAAAAGATGACGCGTTGGATGCCACGCAACCGTTGAAGGTGTACCGGAACACGGAATGCGATGGAGCAATTCGCCAGTCTCAGTCGCGATCTAGAAATCGATTTCAGTTGTCAGCGGACGGAACTCGGTCGGCTACTCACTATATACACAGAGTTTTGTTCTGCACACCCAGCAGCAACGTATTCCCCGTCATAAGAAAAGGAAAGAGCTCGTATTCCGGAGCTTTGATTGATGCCTTAGTATTGTCGGGATCAGCCGGGTGAAAAATGTACTTACTCGATGGTAGGCACTGTTCTCGTTGCAATGAACTCGGTAGTCTCAAAAAAGTTAACAAATCCATCCGCTCCCCCAGATGCAAGATACCTGATATAGTATCATGATCACTCCACTACGCGCTAGCAAATCGTTGAGTCTTACCTCCCTCGCGGGTCAAGCGCGATAGTATAGCATTGCGCGACGTGTGCACCAAAACTATGCCATAACTTCAGCGAAGGGTATTCAACCATAGCTAGCTGCCCATCTTCTTTGGCCAAAAACACCATATCACCGACGTGGTTAAATATAGCTTGGTATACCTGTGCTTATCATACAACGTAAATTTTTCTTGATCTAGAGCCCAGGCATTGAGGGACTCACGGAATCTGAACCTCCGTCAGAACTCAATTTGAGCGATTCCTCCCTCAGACTCCACTCAGTCGGTTCGTTAGACCCAACCATCCGACAATCGATTATACGCATGTTGTCCCATCTATCAATGACCATCACGGTTTGAGCGTCCGGAGAATACGCGACGGAGTCTGCCATGAGGGATATCGTGTATAATTCCTTTTTGACTGGAGATATTCGATTACACGCTATTTGTAGAACAAATATTTTACTCACAACGTCGGGCATCCCAAAAGTATACTAAGCCACCTTTCCGGCTCGCTGAACAAAGCAATTGAGGGTGGGTTGGATGGCAAGCAACGTAGTTTATAGGATCTTTTGTGCTCCCGGAGAGGGTCAGGTCCGCGTTATCCAACTGTGCCCGTCAATGGTCATTCGCGCTTGGGAGAAATTTGACCTACAGAGCGCTCGATATCCCATAGCTTGACTTCTTTATTGTTGCTACAGCTAACCAATCGCTTTCCGTCGCAGGACCACACCACTTTGTTTATATAATCGTTACCAGAGCGATAGAAGTTGCGAGGCTGCAAATTGGTAAACGGAGGTGTCTACCATAGTTCATGAGTTAGACAGCGGAGAGTTGTTTATGATGAGACCGAACTTGCTGCAATTTTTCTCAGGCTAGACGTGACCTGTGCGGGCGGTGACCCAGTACGAATAGATCCTGGTGCTTGTTCTTCTTCTCTGGATATTGAAGCGGGCATCTTAGCCGAGCCGAACTATATGGTTGTGGTTGGAGTTGGAGAGGAAGGCGCCTATCATATCCGCTTCCACGGACCAATCGATCAAATATGCGTCTAATTGAAAGCCGGTAATGGCACATCCCGAATCCCGGTTGTTCGTTGCCTCCTCTCCGCTACATGTCGCATTCAAATCCTGAAAATTTTAATCACCGCTATGAAAAATTGCCTACAGGACACCGCTACCACTTCGTAGATCAATATCCCGAAGGCGACCACAGACCTAGCGGGCCTACATTGCTGCTAGTTCACGGGTTCCCGGATTGTTGGTGAGTTCCTTTTATGTATGCGCCCCTCCTGGAGCGAGGGGTCGATTATCAATCGAATAGGTACGGCTGGCGCTATCAGATCCATGCCTGGGTGGCTAAAGGTTGGCGAGTGGTCGTGCCAGACAAAATTGGCTACGGCGGCACGGTACGTCAGGTAGCCAGCTATAAAATACACTATGGGCTAACGAGCTGTTCTCTATTCGTTCGAAGGATCAGCCCAAAGAAATCAATGCTTATACAACGAAGGCTATTTGCGCCGACCTCGTTGCTTTGCTCGATTTACTTGGGGTACAACGCGTTATCCTTGTTGGACACGATTGGGGAGCCGAAACCGTATGGCGTTTCTGCCTTTGGTATCCGCGTCGTGTTCGTGCAGTCATTGCGTGAGTATACACTCGCTAACTCTTGTCTCGCCCGTTTAAGTCAACTTATACTAAATATAGACTTTCGGTTCCGTTCTATCCTCCGGCACTAGAATATGTTCCAATTGACGAAATGATCCGCCGGGTACCCAATTTCGGATATCAAAAGTATCTTGGAGATCCCAAATCTACAGCTGAACTAGATCAAAACGTGGGTACCCTGGTTGCTAAAGTACCAGCTATGAAAAGACTAACTCATCATCTTGGCCTTGCTATTGTTCTTGCTATGACACAATGTCGCTGGGATAACCACTGCCCGAACCTATGACAGATTCCAATGCTTCTGGATTGCGTTTATCGCTCGCCTCGCACGGGTAGGGATGTATCGTTCGTGAAGGAGGGTCAACTCGAGGCCTTAATCAAAGGGCAAAGGCCTGCACCTGCAAAGAGCGACATTCTTTCAGATGAGGCAAGTCACACGGGGCTAAACTATTCACAGTTTCCTGACAAAAATTCGCCTCGGCTTTGGTCACACCTTGTCCCCTTGCCCCTCCCCCAATTTCTCCTAATTTCCTTCCTTGCACTCATTCGTCCCCTCTTGTCGTTTCCACCGCATTTTGATCTTCCCCTCTCGCCGGTCGATTATGCGACACTACCCTCGATCTTCAGGAAAGGGGCGTGTATATTGACACCTTCCGTAAATGTGGGGTGTACGGCCCAACAATGTATTACAAGACATTCAAGCTCCGTGTCGAAGAAGAGAAAGGTGCGCAATATTGTCTCTTCAACACCTTTCCTCTTCAAGACTTGCTCGGCGTTCGCATTTAGCCTGTTTCTAGTTCCGCCCACTGTTCCGTCAGATTGCTAACTAAATTGTATACAACTTTTCAGCCGGCAATCTCCCTTCTTCGCTGCCCCCAAATCTGCCAGCCCTATTCTTCTGGCCGCGCTCCGACCCGACTTGCCAGCCGCTTCACGTCCAGGTGATTCTTCAATTCCGTTGGCGTTCCGCTCCCCCACATTGACGTTGGCCCAACTCTAGCGTATGCGCAAGTTCGTTCCGTCAATCGAGATTGTCGAACTTGCTGGCAGGGGACATTGGCTCATGGTCGAGGCCCGCACGGAGGTTACCATCAAGGTATCAGAATGGGTCGAGGCCCTCGTGCTCAATGAAAACAAGAAAGGCGGTGTGAATGGGCAAAAGTCCAAACTGTAGGCTGTATGCGGTCGCATCGTGTCGCGCCATGCGAAGCCACAATCAGTCACCGGCGTGACCCAAGATATGAACGGGGGACTCAAAAACATTAACGCCGCAGACCAAAAACCGAGATGAGCGCATGAGTAAAAGAGTCAGTTGAAACAACAAGTAGCGTTATGTATTTGGTAACCGCAATATCGAATTCATCGGCGTCACACTGGCGTAATATCAAGTTGCAAATCCTAAACAGTCGTAGATCGCCCCAGTGATGGCAGCCAACGGGGTACTTTACGCGGCACGTACGATTTCAGACGAGCGCACAAGATCAATCCTATCAGAGTCAAAACTATCTAGCCGCGGCCTGCAGCCACAGAGTTCTTGCATCCTGGCTATGATATCATACAAGATATGCATCGGCAAGAAGTCCCAAGGGTAGTTCCAAACTAGGAGGAAAGTCTGGACATGTCGATACGCACATGCATATTACGTGTATGCGCATCAAATCGCAACCATCAGGTATCTATAGCCTTCAGCCTAGTAGTATTTATTGGGAGCATTTAATATCCTTGAGGCCGGGCGAGCTGCTGCTTGAATGATTCGGATGTGCCAAGTAAATGAGCCCGAGGAGCTGCAAGGAGCAATTTCAGCCTGTTTCGTCAAAAAATATCCACGTGCGCGCTTCAGGCCCGCGGCCTAGAGTTCAGACAGAAGTCCTGATGATCAGCCCAGTGTGCGATCTGATGCTCAGTGTTGCCACAAAGCAGCATGTGAATCATTTAGTCATATACCTTCTCCGTTGGTATTCCGACATACGTGTTACAACCCCCGTTTGAGCGAGACACCCTCGATCCAGAGCGCACGAAGTACGATTCTGTGGCAGCTCTGCATATCTTGGAAGATAGCCGAACCGACGAACCAATGACACAATATCTCGGCCGTTCTTATCGACCGCCTGTCCGAGGACCTTGTTCGTTCTCCCCCGCACTTTTTTGTACCCCGTTCGTCAGAGAGACAGAGGACATATGCAGTCCAGACACCCGTTTTTGAGATCGGACCGTGTGGCAAGGAACTAGCCGAACCAAATTACCTATACTAGATATACCTGTGTTGTCCATATCTTGTGAAGATTTGGGGGACTGCTGCGGTCAACCTTTTATGTATTGTTCACGCGGGCGCCCGGTGAGACGCCGATGTTCGCTCTTCTTTTTCCGGACATGATCCACAGTCGGAGCCGTGAGTCAACCTCAAACATCCCATTCTTGTATGTAACCCGATGTATACATGTCTAGTGGGGTTCTCACGTCGATATATTTGTGTATTGTCACATGGGTGGAATGTAGTTTAGGGGTGTAGGCTGCTCGGCAACGGGGCGCTAACATCTCAGGAGACAGGAGGGGTAGCTACACGAGTCACAGGCAGTGTATCATTAATCAGCTCATGAATAAGGTATCTTTCAAGTTTTCAGACACTGGATTCAATACAGGGTGTAATATTTTGAAAAGCGAACGAAAGAAGCTACAGGTGATGTTGGAAAGTATACAAAGCAGCAACACCCCCTGACATGTGACTTGGCCAAGTCGTTCCCGGTCACTATCTATCAACGTGAGGCGGTCTTAGTATTCTCCGAGGGACGTAAAACACTCTACAGGGCGAGATAACGTCTCGCCGTTGAATGTACACGACTATAGGTTTCTCTGCTGTTTTTCTATTGATGGGAGAACCGAGCAAATGTTCAAGCCAGTAACAACCAATCGTCACGCGTGCATATCGGACTCTCGGACTGCGTATGATAGAACATCCTCTGAACATTTTCTGATTGCCCAATTGGGAGGGATCATTTCTCAGGAACGTAAATCACCAGGAGCCCAGGCCACGATGCTTGTTGTAGTGGGGGACGTGACAGGCGGGAGGAGCCTGGACTCGAACAGATGGGCGTCTCAATTGCGCGGGGAAAAAATAGAGCCTTGGACTGAGATATGCCCTCAAGACACATCGTGTTTATGTGCTCGCATGACCTCGGGACAGATCAAAAATGCACAATGCGACACGTCACGGTAAATCACATAGAGAAGATGATAGGGTAGAACTGTATGTATGCATGTCCATCTCTAGCCTTCTCTCCTCTAATCCCCGACAGCATAAATCTGAGAAAAGAGAAAGTTCAAAGGCAACCTGTTGACACCTCGCTATGAACAAAAGAGACCATGAGACTGTCCAGCAGAAAAAAAAAAGCAACGTGTGGATGTGTAGAAAATCATAGGCCGAGTGGCGAGGATCGTACATTACAACAACAGCAATTTAGTAAGGCTACAGAGGAAAAAGAACCCAGATGGACAAACCAAGAGACCGGAAAAACGATGTGCGACATGGATTGAAGCGCATATACTCAACGGAGCCTAGGCCCTCGTTTCCCGAACCGCATTGCACCCGATCGGCATCTGCCATCCCCAGATTAGACGTCGTCATCAGAACCCCGAATAAGTTACGGAGTGGGGCCGGCACACGGCACGCCAAAAGAAGCCCCGCGCGGGAAGTGCGAACCCAATCGAAGGTGCATGCCTGGATGGGACTATGACCGAGTGCATTCCCCAAGCTGCATGTCCGCCAACGGTGTAGACGACTCGCGCACGATGAGTGACCGGAGCGTACCTCGTTCGGCCATTCTCACATCTCCGTCGTGTGCCGTCTGACTACCTGATCCCCGCGTACGGCGTGGCCCTCGACCCATTCCCGAATTCGGGGCACCATTCGCCGCGCCTCGCGCCCGCCAAATGTCCAACACGGCGTCTTGAGTGATCCCCTCGCACCGCTCAAACAGCAGTTCTTCGAGTAGCGGACAGCATTCTGGGTCGGCAAGCGCTTGAAGCATGCTTTCGCATAGGCTACTCTCAGAGATGGCTAGTGTGCGGAGGGTCCCGAGCTGTTTCAAAGTTGCTGTCAGATCACGTTCGTGAGCTGGTGCTCGGATGAACAGATTGACTAGTCGGAGTGTGTTTAGCTCGGGGTAGGGTGTGCCTTGAAATATCGGAGAGAGCAGAGGGCCTGGTGCGCCGGTCTGAATGGCGAGGGTGAGGTGGGTGAGTGCTGGGAGGCGAAGCTGAAGGAGGAAGCGGTCGAGGCGTGAGTTGTGAATGAGATGAAGTCGAGATAGGCGTGGGAGGGAAACAAGCGAGGTTGGGCTATTGATGCGGCCCACAGAGCTCGCAGGAAAGGTGTGTGGGATGAGTGGCTGGAGGCGCAGGTCCTCGATCTCAGGGTTGGCGCGCAAGAGTGCAAGGAGGGGCGCGAGTGCCGTGGGCGGGGCATTGAAGGTGCCGTTGACCAGGCTAAGGTTGCGCAGGCCACTGGGATGAGCGGGTCAGAGACGGTGAGAGGCAACAGAGGAGATGCAACTAACGTGAATAGAGGCACAGGGTCAGACAGGACCCCCTGGAGATCTGCCGACACCAGCACAGGGGCGTGGCGCGGGGCGAGTGGGGCAAAGCGACAAGACGGGTCGAGATGCAGGACGAGCTCACGCAAGATTGGTGTCTCGGCGTTGCGTATGTAGTCTGCGACAATCTCGGTGGGCTTTCGGCGTGTGCTCCTAAACTCGAAACGGAGGAGGCGAGCCGACTGTCCAAAGATTAGCTGAAGACAATTGCCGAACGAGAGCTCCCAATCGGTGGAGGCTGTTGTGCGGGCCTTGAATGCGATGAGTTCCTGGAGCGTTGCTTCGAGGACTGGGGGCCATTCGTTGGGAACGGGATGAGGGCGAGTCCGAGCGAGGAGATCGCGTGCTTCAGACAAGCGCTCGAGCACGGTGGCTAATTCACGCTCGGCGTCGTCGGGGCCGCGAGTGGCGGGGTCCTCTGCGGCGTACAGCCTGAGCTCGACGTCGAGGGGGCGGCGGGCAGAGCGGGAGATGAAAGCCTGGGCGATTTCGTCGGGACGGGTGTCACGCTGGGTGATAACGAGGCGCTGCCAGAGCTCTGGACTTGCGTAGACTGAAGCCGAATGAGAGCGGGGAGTGGATGGACAGAGACGGACGTACCGACGTCGCGAAACGACGTGCACACTGCAGCAAGCCTTGTGACCGAGCGGGGGTTGTCGACGGCGACGATGCGGGCGACGAGGAGCAGCAGCTCGGCGGGGAGGCGTTGGACTCGGAGGTTGGCCTCGCGCGCGGCCCTCGCCTTTGCCTGCTCACCCTTTACGATCCGCTGGAGGCGCTGTTCGGCGACGTGCAGGGCATGCTGGGCGTCGTGGAGGTCCTCGTCGTCGTCGCAGGAGCAAGGGCGCCAGTCGTCGCCGGGAGAGGCAACATGGTCGGTCGCATGCATTTGCAGTCGCTAGTCTCGCCGGGCATACGCGCAGCAGAGCGTCCACGAGCGAGAGGCCTACATTTTATCGGACTGTCCGAACCCCAAATGATCTCCTCGAGTCCAGACCCGCACGTGACCCCCCACGACACGTGAGCGCATACACCTCTGTCCCCATAGATCTCTGTCCACAGATGTCTTCGGCTGCCCGTCCCAATTGCATCTTGCCTGCCCACCCCGTCCCAGCCCGTCTCAGGCGATGCCCAACACCCTGGGACCGCCGGCAGTCCCTGTGCCAGCCACCGCGGCGTTGCGCACACCCCTATCGCCCGGAATCACCCCCAATCCCGACGTGACAGCTTCGTCCTCACGACGTCACGCGTCTTGCCCATAAATCCCCCCTCGAATCCTCGCTTGCACATCTCCCTCTGCAACGCGGCACTTTTTTAGACACGCCCGGCGCTTATCTCACCTGATCTCGATCAGGTGTCAGCCTCTGCGCCCCGTCAGCCTTTGACCACGGCAGGAGCTTGCGGTCATGCAGGCTGCTCGACGTCAAATGACAGCCTCAGGATCCCCCATTTAAATGGCAAGACGTAATGCTCGACCTCGCATCCGTCCACCATGTCCGACTACTCCAACTGGGTCGTCTACGGGCCTTTGTGCGCTGGTGCAGCCGTTGTAAGTCATTTCGGGCTATCCCCTTTGTGTTTGTTCTCACGGCCTCCAGGTTCTGGCCCACGTTGTGCCATACTACCTCGATCCACATCAGTACCGTCGCCCCGCAATCGACGGTCCCTGGCTCAGCTCGTTGAGCGACGCATGGCTCGCACACGCCGCCGCACAAGGAAACCGGAGCGAACGGGTCCACGAGCTGCACAAAAAGTACGGAAAATTCGTCCGGATCGCTCCAAATCACATCAGCATCGCCGATCCGGACGCCATCCAGGTGAGCTCTCTTGAACAAGACCGGAACAGGGATTCCGTCTGAACACGGTGGGGCCGTCTACGCAGATCATCTATGCCCACGGGAACGGTACGCTCAAATCCGAGTTTTACGACGCGTTTGTCTCGATCCGACCAGGCCTGTTCAACACACGGGACCGAGCCCAACACACTCGTATGAGCTCTCTCTGACGTGTACGCCCGAAAGTGTTTGACTCATTTTGGTCAACTGCAGGCAAACGTAAACTCGTCTCTCACATCTTCAGCCAGCAAAACGTGTTGGCGTTTGAGCCTCATATTCGGCGCCACGTTCGCAACTTTTGCGCCAAGTGGGACGAGCGATGCGCGGCAGCCGCCAAGGGCCTGTCAGGCGACGACTGGCAAGCACGAGATGGACAGGCATGGTTTGACTGTTTGCCTCGTGCGTTTTTCAACTGGCATTACTAGTCTCATCTGACCAACCCGAATGAACAGACTATAATTATCTCGCATTTGACATTATCGGCGACCTTGCATTCGGGTCTCCTTTTGGAATGATCGCTGCACAACGTGATAGCGCACCTGTAATCGAGTACACCACGTCCGACGACAAATCGACTCGAGTGGTCAAGCATGTACCGGCCATTAAGATTCTAAACGACCGCGGAGATTTTAGCGCCAGCCTCGGCGTTCTTCCGCTCTGGGCGCGTCCATGGGCGAAGCGCTTCCCTTGGTATGCGCGTGGTAATCAAGCAGTCCAGAATCTGGCCGGGTTGGCTATCGCGGCTGTGACGAAACGGCTGGAAGAAGGGCTGCCCGATGAAGAGCTGGATGAGCAGGACGTAGAAGCTGAAGAGCAGGGCGGCGTCAAGGCAAAACGGAAGCGGACAGATCTGCTAGAAAAGTTGCAGCAGGGCAAGGATGAGAACGGGGCCCCGATGGGCCGAGAAGAATTGACCGCCGAGGCCCTGACACAGTTGATTGCGGGGAGCGATACGACTAGCAAGTAAGTTCATCTTCTCTCGCCCATTGCACACGATAGGCACTAACCCCGCGTTCCGGGCAGCTCTTCCTGCGCAATCACTTACTACCTCGCGGCCAACCCCCGAGCCCAGCGGGCTTTGCACGCCGAACTCGATGCAAACTTGCCTCGATCTTCGTCGACTGCTTCGCCAGCGACAACCTATGACTCTGTCAAGTCTCTACCATACCTCAACGCTTGCATCAACGAAGGCCTCCGTCTGCACTCGACTTCATCCATGGGTCTCCCACGTGTAATCCCGCCTGGCACAGAGCTCGAGGTGGCAGGTGAAAAGTTCGGACCGGGATGCGTGCTCAGTGTTCCGAGCTTCACGATCCACCGGGACAAGGAGGTGTGGGGTGAGGATGTCGACGCGTTCAGACCCGAACGCTGGTTCGAGGAAGGTTCAGCTCGGATGAACAAGATCTTCAATCCATTCTCGTACGGCCCGCGTGCGTGTGTCGGACGAAATCTCGCGACCATGGAGTTGCAGATTATCATTTCGTCGATTTTCCGGAGATACGAATTTGTGCTCTTGAACCCGAACGAACCTGTGAGTTTGTCTTCTCGAGTTCTAGACACTGGAATAGGGACTGATATTGGGGGTTACTTCTAGCTTGGTACGCGTGAGGGATTCTTGCGCAAGCCCTTGAGCTGCTACGTCGGCTTGAAGCGTCGCGAGGTGTCTTTCTAAATCGGCGACTAGTCGGAACGTGAACCTTGTGCTCCCTGGGCCCACTGTATAGTTTATGTAGTACATGTAAGGCTCGGTTAGGAGCCGAAAACCTGCGCTTGAAATTCGCTTTTTCCTGTCATGTATCTGGGGTGTAACCAATAAAATCGATGCACAAAGCATCAGTATCATACATATGTCCAAGATCATACTACGAGTTACATTAGATTCAAGTCTATTGCTGAGTTGGTGTTTCTGAACGTGGTGGATTGACCGGAGGCGCCGTGGTACTTGCAGTCGTGGTACTTGCGCCTCCCCCACCAGTCGCGGGTGTGCTATCACGTCGAGTGTTGAGTAAGCTTTGGAAAAAGTTCTGCAGCACTTGATGTTCGTTTTGCTGGGGAGCACCTGAAGAATTTTGGCGGCTGGGTGCACCAGCTTGAGATGTAAGGGCTGAAGTCGACGCGGCAAGAGCGGGTGGCAGCTGGATCTGAGTGATTAGGCAGGTATGAGCCGAGTGCACACAAGGTAAAAGAATCTGGGAAGCGTACGCGACGAGTATTTCCGCCTGCCATTCTTGCAAGTCGGGCGCCGACATCATCTCCATCCATATCCATCATAGCTTTCTCCACCGATGGAAGACTGAAGCTGCTACTACCCATGGGTCCAACCACTCCAGCCCCTAGGGAAGGCCTCAGTTGTTAATGGAATCTGGAGATCGATCAAGCATTTATGCGTACCTGCAACGGCCTGAGTAGTAGCTGCATCTGGCCTGAACTGAGCACGAGGGTCGCGATTGGGATCCTTTTGGAGGGTCTCGAAATGCTTTGACAAGAAAGCCTGCTCGGGCTCCGTGGTAATCAGCGCAGGGAGAGGTGGGCGCTAGAATTGGGAGTTTAGTCGTGGGTTGCCTATTGTTGGGTGATGCACAAGTACCTTGGAGCCCTCATCACCTCCAACGAGCACACGGTACATTTCACGTGCTCCACCACCGCTACCAACTACGCCTTCCTCTAGATCCTTATCCCATGCCTCTCCCCACTTTTGTGCATCGAAACCTTCACGCAAGACCCCAATCTTACCCCACGAGTCCCAGCCTGCAGGGACGACGATTCGATCCCGGTCGAGAGTATTTGGGCGCGTGTTAAACTGGAACGGATTCTTGTAAGGTACGGTCGTTTCTCCAGGTTGGACGAATGGTGCCATGAAGAGGAAGTGTAAGAGATACGAGCGTAGGACCGAGAGTGTCGACGGTTGGGGGGTGGTGTAGAATAAAGCGGCACCGTCTAGTTATTCAATGAGTTAGATCCACGAATGTGGGATATCTAGAATATAGAACCTACACTTTAGGCAGATTGTCCTCAGTACTTGCATGATGCCATCTGTGCGTTCTTCCCATTCACCTCCTTTTCCCTTGACCATCCCGAGGCCAACCGTGTCTTCCGTCCCATCTATTTGATCTGCTTTTGTGCACACCACCACTATTGGCAGACCAGCCGAATTACTGGTAAAAGTACCAGGACCGAGGGGTAGAAGCAAAGTTGAAGTGAGGGACGAAGCGGCTGGTAGAGGAGCTGTAGAATCGCCTGGGTTGGCCGGTTCGGTGTAATGCTGTAAATGAGCCTGAACTACCGAGGCTGTTAGTTTACAGACGCTTCAAATTGGGAGAAAAGCTCACGTCTCTCTTTATTCTCTTCACGGGCAACCTCGAGTTCGCGAGCCCCATCACCTCTAACCCACGTATTAACCCACTCCATCCAGGTCTCGAGTTGGTCCACGAATGTCCATGGTTTTGTCCAGTCGAGAACGATCATGATCAAACTATTGGCCAAGTTATTTTTGGGCGGTAGGAAGTGAGGGAGTAATGAGAGGTGCGCGGAAGCAGAGGATGGCACGGTGTACATCGACAGTCGCGCGAGCGTGTCTACGTAGAAAAACGAGGTTAGCAGCTCGTAGCTTACATTGCTCAAGCTAACCTTCATCTCCTTCATCTTTTATATCCGCCCACTCGTAGCCAAGGGCAAAATCGGCGTCTTTTCCATTGCTGTCTGTACTGTCTTTCTTCTGTAGGATATGTTGCACCAACGTTGACTTGCCAGAACCAGGCTCGCCCAGGACAATGACGTTTTTCGAAGGTATAGCTCTCGATGAGGAAACAGAATCTAGAATAGATGACCAGAGATCCTGGGGTGGTGGCGAATTGGAACGCGAACTTGGAGGCGAAGCCATGGTGGTTGTCAAAGGCTAATTGCCCATTCCAATTAGGCCTGGTATATTCCTAATTAATACGCATATTCAAATTATTTCCTCGAGCCCCGTAGCGGAGAGACAATCGTGCGATGAATTATGCTACTGCTCAAAACAGCGTATACATCTATGGTGTGACATGGAATGGAAGAAAAGCAGTATCGACAATGTCCAGAAGAAAGTTCGAAGATGGGGTATTGTATGCACACGAAAAAAAACCTCAGCGTCCTCTATTTAGAAACACAAAAATCCCCGCTCATCCTCCATTGTATAGACTCGAGGCCGTCGGTTTTTATTCTCGAGATGCTGTCGCGTGATTTTGAGGAAGACAGATTCCAGAGAAATACGCTCTACTGTGCAAGCTTCGATACCTGCAGTTCCAAGATGCTCGTGCAGAATCTCAAAAATATCCGCAAGTGACTGGCCAGGTTGGAGCTGAACCTCATAACGGGCGGTCAAGTCGTCTGCCTGTCGCCAGTTTGCCGGGAAGTCACGCATGAGCTCCCGCATTCTGGCTTCCTCGCCTGGCGTTGAACTGGAGAAATGAATCTCATACAACGGATAACGGCCGACCAGCTCTTCAATCGAGCCAATCGCTGCAAGGTTGTCAGCGCCAGATGAAATCCCTAGGGGCTAGTTGACGTACCAAGCAGTCGTTGAGATATAATCCCCACACGATCAGCCAACGCGGTCACCTCCTCCATCGCGTGAGTCGTCAGCAACACGGCCTTGCCTGCCGAAACACGGCGGAGTGTGTCCCAGAGATCGCGCTTGGTTGAAGGATCTACTCCGGTCGAAAATTCGTCGATCAGAACGACTGCCGGACTACCCAATAGAGCGATCGCAAGCGAGAGTTTGCGCTAAACCAGACCAAAATGGTCAGAACGGACGGAACGGTTAACGCATGTTATTCACCTGGTTGCCACCGGAGAGCTTGTTCGCATATTTATGCGAATGAGGAAGGAGCTGTGTGGCCGCCATGATGCACTCCACGTTTCGGTCGAGATCTTTACCACGGAGACCCTTGCAGCGTGCGTACATCTCGAGGTGTTCCCGAACGGTCAATACAGACTCGAGTGCAGTGGCCTGTGGGCACACGCCAAGCCGGGAACGGGCGTTGTTGCGACTCGTAATGATGGATCTGCCGTCGATAAAGACATTACACGCTGGTTCCGTGCGGTCTGGCAATAAATGACCCTGGATCAGATTGAAGAGGGTGGTTTTGCCTAGTCGAATCGATGGGTTAGGTCGCTGATACGATCAGAGTGAATAGGTACTCGCCTCCACCGTTACTCCCCAGCAACCCGAAGATGCCTGACGATAGCCCTAGGGTGACATCCTCTAGCGCTTGCGTTTTGCCAAACGACTTGGACGCGTGGCTAACACGAAGACTATCAAATGAACGAGCGACACGAGTAATCTCATCTGAAATTATGGGTCGATCGACGTGCCCGAGAAGGTCAGGGAACAAAACGCACCTTGCACATCAGGGGGAGCCTCTTTCTCAATCTGCGCATAGTTCTTGGTAGACCTCCACCATTCGCGAGGGAGCCATGGCATGCCCGAATCATACCAGATCAAGAAATTAAGGAGCAAGAATGAATGGATGACGGTGTATAGAATTGGTGCCCCAAATCTATCCATTGCACCGAGGTCTGAGCCACTATCGAGGTTTCCGTGATCGGAGCATAGTGTATAGAAAATATTGGTCCCAACGAATGCTGCACGCACGACGCTTGCGACCGGCGAAATGAGTGCAACAAGGTAATCTGATCAAAGTATCATTATTACATGCACATCACTCGTGCGTTTCACACTCACGTATGGTAGTTAGAACATTGCCTGCGTCATATGTAAAGATCTTGGCAAGAGTGAAGAATACACCGGCCAGGTATCCCTAAAACGCGTGTTAGAGCATAAGATGAAGATAATGCAGTCCACCTCACAAGGAAAGCAATGCATTGGTATCCAGCAACAATGGCAAATGCTGCAATAGGAGAGCGAATGAACAGACTCTGAGACCCAGTTAGCGGATTGGTTCCAGAGTTTGAGGACAAACCAACTTACGGCGACGAAAGATAACAAGGTGGCATCAATGCCATAGAGAACAATAGCGAGAAACTAGAAAAACGTTAGTATATGATGCACAAATGTCCGATTAGATACATACCACAAAGCCCAGATTGAAAAACTGGCCCGTCGAAGCAAATACGCCAGTAATTGCACCAGATATTACAAGAATCACAGGTATCTCGAAAAGCAAGTGACCAATCCTGTACCCGTGTATGTGAGCTGCAGAGCCAGCATACGAGATAGCGCATACATACCACATGCCAGCGGGGGAAACTCCATTTGACAGCTGCATCGCCTGAACTTGGGATACTCGCTCCTTGGTGACATAGAGCGCAGCCATAGCGGGCCACGCCGCCTTTTTCACCGATACAATCTCAGTACCTCGATACTCGGCCTAAATAATAGCACATACCATGCTACTACCAAAGAAGCTAATCCACTTGATAGCAGGACCGATACCACGGGGCGTAACCGATGGCATAGGCTGGATTTCACCATTGATATGTGGACCATACCCAACGGCTCTTCGGGACTTATTCAATGCGATGTTGAACATAGTATTTGAGGCCAAATTGAGCATAACATTCCCAGCAATATTTCCTGGAGATGCTTCCCATGCAAAGGTGGTCGTATTGTCGGGTTGCACAGATATGCCGCCAGTATCGATAAGTCCAAAGGTGGCCTGGATCGCAGTTGTGAAAGCCGAATTATCCTGCAGCGGATAGGCTCCCGGCATAGGATATTGCAATGATGAGAGCGCACCGGGAGGCGCCACGTATGTACGTCCAGTCTGGTTCCACGAGAATGGCGAGATTGGCAAGAACAAACTGTAGCGCATGTCCGTGTGATCGTCACGTATGCACTTGTTCTGCCTGTGGTGGATGAAGAAGAGCGGGATACATGCGCCTCCAATCGCGAGCACAGCGGCCAAGAACGGAACAATCCACCCCCTTCGCGCTACGAGCATCCGCTTGCGCCACATCACCCCAGCCTGGAGCAATGCACTCGTCCGCCGACCTTCAGTCAAGTCAACAGTAGGGTCACCGTGCCTAGCCGGACCACTCGCATACATGTCGTGAGACTCCATTGCCATAGTCATTGGTCGTTCCATCTTGTACCAATCAGAAGCAGAGCTCTCAGTAATCCCAGACATGTACCTCGTCGCACGATACTCGGCCTCGGGGATAGCCAAGAGGGACTGAGACATCCGGCTGTGCGCCTCGGACTGGTCTTTACGACGCAACCGATTTGGGGAACGTGTGCTGTACTCGGAGGGCTCGCTCAGCACTGACATCGAAGCGCGATACGACGAGGGCGGGTAGGACAGATCTTCCAGTTCCTGGTCTCTACCCGCACTGCCAGGATAGATCTTTTCCAACCCATCCATCATGATCGCGTCCTCGCCCATGAGCTTGATGAAAACATCGCCGAGCGTGGTCGCGCGAATATCAAACGACCGCAAGCCTAGCTTTCGTCTGTCCCTTTCCAAGAGCCTAAGAACCTGAGAGACGACCCTCGGATTATGCGTACGCAGGCTGATCCCATCATCGTCCTGAGTGTTCAACATGACAGCAGCTGGAGCGATCCGTCGGATGACTGTCAAGACCTGATGATGCCGTCGCACGTCCAAACTCTGCTGCGTGGAATTGTCAAACGCACAGGTGATGACATATCCTTGACTATGACCAGTCTTGAGTAACACTGGCGAACCGCGTGCAACGATATGTCCGGGCGCAGTCATGATGAATACTTGGTCCGCCAATAGATCAGCCTCGTCCAGGAAATGGGTCGTGTAAATGATCGTCCGCCGAATGCGAGCCGAGACCAGCGCGCGCCAAATAGCGCGCCTCGAAATCGGGTCGACACCTATTCGAAAAACCCAGTTTCAACCCGTCGATGCCTCCCCAGACCCGACAAAACTCACCCGACGTAGCCTCATCAATCAAAACAAGCTGGCTCCCACCCACCAATCCAATCGCGAGCTGCAACCGACGCTTCTGTCCACCGCTCAGACTCCCCGCAGCAGCATGCTTCTTATCGACCAATCCACACTCGGCCAAAAGCTCTCCAACTTCGTCCGCCGGGGCGCCGCTCGGCCGTTTGAGCGCACTCCAGAGAGTCAAGTGCTGCGCACACGTCAGCTCGTTCCACAGCACGTTCTTTTGCGGAACGATCCCCAGATCACCGGCCGCAGGACGAGACAAGCCGTCGAGATAGTTGACCTCGCCTTCGGTCGCACTTTCCAAGCCCGCAATAATCCGCAAGAGCGTCGTCTTGCCCGAGCCGTTCCGACCACAGAATACGTGTATGCCGGTTGGAGGCACATCGAGATCGAGCGATTCGATTGCCGTGTGTTGCCGTTTATGCAATATGCCGCTCACATACGTCTTGTGCAACCCCCGGATCGTCACCGCATTGTTCCCCCAAACAGAAGCCGGTCTCGACTTTCTGAGCCGAGCATGCTGCTTCGAGGGCGGCCGGACGCGGTGCAGATTATTCTCTAGCCAGAGTGCAAGACACGGAAAGACGACGATCGTGACCTTGACGACCGGATTTGGTCAACTGAGGTAGAACACGGACTGGATGAAATGACGTACTGCTGCAGCGATGAATACGGGGCCAAACATGAAACCGTCAGTGTCGCGCTCAAAGAACCCAAACCGAGCGTCAGACAACTCCCAGGCAGCCAGACTCTTGAGAGCGAATACATAGAAAGCGGGCTAACCGATTTCAATCATCAGTTGAAATGCACGCGCATATAGCCGTGCGAGTCTAATACTTACCGGACAGAGCGCGACGTAAACCACAGCGGCGGACCAAGTTCCATCAAATAACAATGCAAGTATCCCCAGAATGACTGCAATAACTGAACAGGCGATTGCCGCAAGCTGTGGACTTTTGTAAAACGGCTGAGCGACAAGCAATGCCCAGCTCGCGAGAGAAAAGCCGGCGACGAGGTGTACGCCGATAAAGAGACCAATAGGGGTATGTGTAAAGATTGACCAATGCCATAGAAGTGCGGCTGCGATCCACGAAGGGAGATATGCGCCTGAGATGCAGAGATGCCAGGACCTGATGAGAGCCGAGATTAGGATATCGTGGATTTTGGGACGAGGCTGAAAAGACGCACAGAATACGGGCAGATGCGGTGCATCCCATTGCCGTGAGATGGCTCGTCAACGTGGCCGCACGCTCAAACATGACTTCTCCCGCCATCTGGAGTCTAGTTTCAGAGCAGGCACGCGGATTGACTGCGGATGTACGTACATGGTATACGACACCCATCTGACCAGCAAAGAAAGCAAGGACGACCAGTTCTCGAATACTGTTCAAGAAACCTGTGGGCCAGTTAGCTGAAACCATGGTGCTACAAGAGAGACCTACTCCTCCGTGTCTTTTGTTTTGTTTGCTCGTTTGTCATTTTTGTAAATGGCTGCTGCCAAGGCGGGCTCATCTGCACACCCGATACCAGCTCGATGATCGCACTATCCACCGCCCACTGGAGGGGGAGCGTGACCAGCTCTGCGTCACTCCTGTGATGTTGGACATCGACATTCAGCCGCCCCAAATCCGCCCGAAGCGTATATCGCACTGGCTCCCTGGTATTCGCCGAGCGAAAGACAATCGCGCCGTAGCAGTTGGAGACGATCTGAAAGCTGTGTGGACAAGCGGATTGAATGTCTGCTTCGGAGCTTAGTCGGACGACTGCATTTTTCTGAGCGGGGGTGAAATCGCGCATGACGATGGTCATGATAGCCAGGACAGCAAGCGTGTCTGTTCCATTGGTCGCGTCGACATAGACGAGCGTGTTTGGAGGCTGAAAGACATCTGCGAGTTTGTAGACGGGAATCGGTGTTCCAAGACCGAGCTAGAACACAAGTGAGCGACAGCACGCGAGGATAGATAGGCGCGAACATGCCTTGTTGTCTGGTGTAAAGATACCAGGCGCCTAGAAGAGATGAGGATCGGTCGATCAACACGGCCGAGGCACTCACATTGGCCAGGAACACGGCAAACAACACCGGGAGGGCGACACATCGGAAAATGTTGAGCTGCGGGAGGGATGAGCAGCTGGCGAGACGGACGAGAGGCGACGCACAATGTAGTGGTTGGCAAGTACGATGACATTCTTCCGGCAGAGTGCCAACAGCTGGCGGAACCAGAGCATCACCGACTGAAAGACCGTGTGCTCGGGATGAGGGCGAGCAAAGGGAGACACATAGCCCGAGTTCATCCTCAGTTGATTTTGTAAGTTGGTTTTGTTCGCCGAGCCGTGGACTCGTTGCGCGGCGAAACCGGTCAACTGCCGAACTAGAAGGCAAGTCGATTAGAATTAGTGGAAGAATTAGGTGTGGGATGTGATGCGGGGGAGTCGGCGTTGCATGCGCCTGTCGAGGATCGAACAAGGCGACGGCGGTAATTCAAATTGGTCCAAGCGTATGTCATCACAGGATTGTGGCCACGACCACGATCCATCTCCCGACGACGACACTATCACTCTCTATCCTTACGACCGTCTATAAACTATCTGGTATATAAACTTTTTTTTTTTCTAAACTTCCCGAGCTAACTTGATTTGATCGATGGTAGCCACTGCATAATCATCATGTCCACGACTAAACGATCCCAGCCAGCCACACGCAAGCCCCGCGCCCCACGCCGTGCTCGACGTGCGCTCGCTGACTCTGATGACGAAGTCGAGCGTCTGGCTCACTCGTCCGACTCGGAACACTCGGATTCCCACTCGGACACCTCTGACAACGACACCGCCAGTAGCTCAGACGATGATGAACTCGACACCCCAGCCGCACCCGCGACAGCGACAGACCACTCGGTGTCGCCTCCCTCGCGGCGCACAAACCGTAAAAATCGCAAGCCCCCCAGTGGGAGCGCAGATGTCCCGATCGTGGCCCCGTCGCTCATCCCGGCCCAGCCAGACTGGTCCGATCTCGTTGCCCAAGACGACGGGATCCAAGCGTCAAACCCACCCATCGTCGACTTTGCAGATTTCATCTCCAACGGTGTCGACGCGATCCCCGAGGCCGGCCCGTCTTCCGGCCCTGAGCCTGCATCGACCAGCCGCGGCCGACCCAAGTTGCGCGGGGGCAAGACGCAGCGACAGGCATATCTCGACAAGCTTAGCGAAGACCCATCATACACGCCCCGGGTCGGCGCCTTTTGGAACCATGACGAGCGACTGCTTGCTCCCGAGCTGCGCGGCATGTCTCCCTGGTGGCGAGATCGCCGGAGCGGACGTGGTCGCGGCACGGGCAGAGGGCGAGGTCGTGGTCGTGCAGAGTTTGTCGAGAGTAGACCCGAGGCTCCGGCACAACCTCCCGTAGACGCTCCCCCAGCGCCTTCGCCCCCTCCTATCGAGCGCACGTGGGGTCATGATGGGTTCGAAAAGATGAAGGAACAAGAGCAATCACACTCGACCCGTGGTCGTGGACGCGGTCGTGGACGCGGACATGGGCGTGGAACCGGTCGTGCAACTCGCGAGCCAGAACAGCTTTGGACTAAAGCCCCCGACACCCACCTCCATGTCGATCCGTCCACGCGACCGCAATTTGTAGGTCAAGGCCGAGGCATCAAGGTCAACATCCCAGGCCAGTGGAGACCCACGATCGTACGATTGTCCAAGCGCGCCGCTCCATCGACTTCTACACATGTCACGCCGAAAACGACAACTCTGACCAGCCCAGCTGAGATCATCGTCAAACTTCCAGGTCAACAGGCCAAGGTTGTTCCCCTTCCCGCGGTGCAAAAGGAAACGAAGTCAGCGCTTCCGGAAGATCCAGTGACTGTGCTGCCTTTGCAAGAGGACCCCAGTGTGGTTGTCGCTCGGCTACCGGGGACCTCAGAGCCTACCTCCGGCCCTGGACGCACGGAATTAACGTCGGCACCCCCATCGTCCGCCAAAGGATCAGCCACAGCTGATGCACCTCTACGATCGAACAACATGGTGCCTGCCCCTATTCCTCCCGCTGACAAACAGCCCTCATCCAAGCCGGCACCTCGAGTCCCCGTTCACGGACGGACTCGAAGTCAACTAGACGCCGTTGCATTTGCAAGAACTGCCCTACCTGTCTCCGAGTCGGCGCCTCTTGCCTTTGGCTCTCTTCCAACTCCGGTCATTGCATCGGCTCCGAACGTTGCTGCTCCCCCTGTTCCTGAGGTTGCACCCCCTCCAGCTCCGGCTCAGGGCGAAATGCCTGCTCTGGCAATTACGGTTCCGCCTCCTGTCGTTCAGCCGCTCCCCAACCCGGCAGCGTCGTTTACACCTCCTCCGGCGAGTGCGTATACCCCTCACAGTCACAACCCATATGCATACTACACCCCTATCGATGGAGCAGCATACTATTCAACAGCCACACCTCCGCCAGTTCAGCCACACATGTACTATCCCCAAGCTCCGTTTTTCGCTCCGCCCCGAACGAGTGGCCCAGTTTCGATTCGTCCACCCGGGGAGAGTGCGGCAGAGGAGACTCGGTCGAGTGTACCTGCTCCCCCCATGTGGAACCACTACCCTCATTCGTATTCCCACTCTCACTCGCACTCGCATGGCTCTTACTATTCGCCTTCGGCTACCCCTTACCCACCTCATCCTCCTCCCCCACGTGGATATTATGCACACGGAGGAGAGTATGCTCAACCTTCTGAGTACACTGGAATGTACGATGGATATGCTGCGCCTGGTGCACATGTGTATTATTGATGTTTTGTATGATTTGTGTCTCTTGCGATTGCTTCATCACGCGAAATTTACGTACATACATACTTGACTTGTGTTTGCGATATACTTTGTCTGTGGAATTTTTTCATATTGCGATCTTGCATAGTTAATTGATTGGTATTACAGATTGTGCAATGCGTCTCGATCTACTTGTCTAAAGTGTTATGGTAAACGCCCGATTGTGTTGCGGCCAAGGATCAGTCAGCTCGTAAGCACAATTACGCAAATGATGACTTTTGGCCGTGACCAATGCGGGAAGGCGCTTCATTACCGAACTGCACTTGGCTGACTGGACAATGAACGCGCATAACCAAGCTGCGATGAGCTCTCGGGCTGACGCGGCGAGCAACTCGAGACGACCTTTACTCATAGCCCGGGCTTATGAGCCCTAGGATCGTGCAAGATGAATATAAGACGGGGCTGTCGTCGACTCTGGTTCCGCATCCTGTCCTCTGCAGTTACTACTAGTACTCGCAACTAGCTCACTCTCACCACATTTACCCAAATAATCGACTTAATATTCAATCCCATGTCTGACATCAAGAACATTGTTATTGTCGGAACGTGAGTGTCTCCATTAATTGTCTGTATGCGGTTTAATTGACTTTTCGTTAGTGGCGGAGGTGGACTTCCACTAGTTCAGACTTTACAAAAGCAGATTAACCCAGAAACACACCAAATTGGTACGTGTCTGCTGTCCTTGTGCAACCAGTTAGACTAACGGCCTTGTATTCAGTTGTTATTGAGAAACGCGACTATTATGCGCATTGGCCGGCACTTATCGTACGTCTGGTCAAAACTTGGCATAAATATTTACTAATGATAAACTGCATATAGCGTGCTGCAGTGACAGACGAAGGCGCAATTGACGAAAACGCACTAGTTCCCAGCGACCGGGCGTTTGACTCTTCAGTACGCGTCGTCCGTTCGAGTGCCAAGGAGATCAGCCATTCCGAAGTTGTCACCGAGTCGGGCGAATCCATTCCATACGAACAGCTCGTTTTGGCGACGGGCAGCATCTGGACTGGGCCGTTGGACTTGCCTGATACGAGGGCTGCGGCTATAGAACACCTGCGTTCATTCAAGCAGCAGCTAAAGGCTGCTCAGCATATTTTGGTTGTTGGGGGTGGTTCTGTCGGTCTTGGTGAGTGCACAAGTATATGCGGCGTGGCATTGTTTGACAGTTAAACTAGAATATGCTGGCGAAATTTTACATTATTTCCCCGAGAAGAAAGTTACGCTCATCCATGGAGGGAAAGAGTTGATGAACAGCACTTACCCTACCAAATTCCGGCAATCGCTTCTGGACGGCGTCCAAAAACTCGGAGCTGAAGTCATTCTGGGAGACAAAATCTCACCTGGCGCGGTACCAGAAGAAGGATATGTTACTACACTTGGCGGCCGTCGCATTCGGACTGATCTGGTTGTCCCATCTACTGGGAGTCGATTGAACAGTACGTTTTCAACCTATATACGTTTGCATATAGCTGACACACTTGTTTAGCGGACGTCGTACGAACTCTTGACAGCGCTGTTGTCACGAACACTGGTACCGTTCTTGTCACTCCAGAACTCAACGTCAAGCTCTCCTCTGGAGCTCAAAATGTTTGGGCGATTGGAGACATTATCGAGTGGCCTGAACAAAAGGTGTGTGACATGTGCTACTAGGCTCATTCGCTTGATACTAACTAGTAAGCTAGATGGTCTTCAAGGCCTCGAGCGGTCATGCCCCTGTCGTTGCCAAGAATATTCTTGCGACCATACAAGGGGGCAAGCCTATCGCGTATGCTGGAAAAGTGGAGCTCATTTTCGTCACCCTCGGTCCTAAAGGGGGTCGTGGTATTATACCGTTCTTTGGGGGAATTGTCATTGGTGATTGGATAGTAAGCACGCTGAAGTCGGATCTGTTCATAGGAAAGATTCGTACGGCACTTGGCTATTAATCGGGCCACTGTACTATTTATCGTTTATTGAATGTAGCTTTGTATGCAGGCTCTATCTGTACCACTATGTACTATACCTCCAATAATCAGACTTTTTCGTAGCGAGATCAATCTTGTTGAGGGAAGGCCGCTCAAAGCGATAATCCGGCTCTTCATTGCCAATTGGATCAGCGCCAGGTGTTGCTGAGTCATATAGGAACGGATAGGCGGTGCTGACTGGACAATCAGACCTAGCCTGGACGACCACCAGCCGCCCTCGACCCGTACGAGTCTTTCTGCGTGAGCGGTCTGATTGACGAAATATATCCGGATAATAGGCTGTTGGCTGCATAGGTAATGGTCGTGTGGCGCACAGTCCACTTGACGACAACCATGAGTCGCAGAACTGACGTTTGCTGTTTTCCTCTGGGAGTTTAGCTTGTTACTGCCCCCAAACCTAGAATCTTGCTCGTCTACTTCCCTCCCTCAACGCTTACCCACAACACATGGCATTCCCGCTTCAAGCGTTTCCACTTCAACAACCCCAGGCAGCGCCCGCCCAAAAGCAAGCGTTTGCGCCCGACCTTTCTGTTCGGTTGATCTGTCCTGAATGCAAGGACCCGAATCCAAAGATCGTTGAAGAGTTTGGAAGCGGCGATTTGGTGTGTGGAGACTGTGGGCTTGTGTTGGGGGACCGGATTGTGGACACGAGGAGTGAATGTGAGTACTGGTGGCTTGTGGACGCTAATGAAAAATCGTCTAATCCTTGTATTTACAGGGCGTGTAAGTAGTCATATGATAGATACTTGCGCATGCACTTAGTCTTTTTGCAGACGTTTGCTAACGACGAGGGCGACGATCCGTCCCGTGTCGGAGCGGCTACGAACCCGCTTCTCGAGGGTATTGAACAACTCGATACTGTCATTAGCTTCAAGGATGGAGGATCCGGCATGGCCAAGGAACTCCAAAGGGCCGCCGCTCGAGGAACGGTTGGCAAGAACGAACGTAACATGATGTCGGCTTTCCGTGACATATCCGCGATGTGCGAGTCCATCTCGCTCCCCAAAAACGTCTCGGATACGGCCAAGCAACTTTACAAACGTGCTGAAGAAGAGAAGATTGTGCGCGGCAAGAGCGCCGATGCTGTTGTAGCATGCTGCATCCTAATTGCCTGCCGGCAAGCAAATGTTCCGCGAACGTTCAAGGAGATTCACCAGCTCACCCGTGTGCCGAAAAAGACACTTGGCCAATGTTTCAAGGCTTTTGAGCAAGCGTTTGATCTCTCACGACCTGCGCCAACAGATAATGGTGATGGGAGTGGGCCATCGGGCGGAACGTCGGCCGAAAACCTACTCAACCGGTACTGCAACCAGCTCGATCTTCATGCATCTGTCGATACTGCTTGCAAAGAGGTTATCATTGCCGCCCGAAACCACGGTATTGCAGACGGCCGTAGTCCCATTTCGATTGCTGGTGCTGCGATATTTTTCACTTCTCACCTGCTTGGCCAACCCAAATCTGCGAAAGATATCTGCAGCGTCGCCGGAGTTAGCGAGAGCACAATAAAGCTGGTTTACCGTATCCTCTGGGGCGACCGGGAGAAACTGGTGAAAAAAGAGTGGTTGGAGAGCGGCAAGGCGGCCATGGAGCGCTTGCCGAATGGGGATGGTGGTCGCTAATTCTAGTCTTATAATACTGTATTCCTTGTTCAGTACGTTTTCTTGTGCTGCTATGCGAAATGTCCTTTAGGGTGCTGTATCAATGCATATGACGTTCCTTCCCACTTGCTGATCGGCGCTTAGAACTGGATCTATAATTCATCAAATTAGCGCCGTGAGAAGTATAAAGGTCGATTCTGCAAATTTTTTGTTCGTGCCTCTTTGATCACCGACGACCGCTCTAGATAAGAGGTTCGGGTCCCTCGACGTCAAGGTAAGCCTAACAATTCGCTATTTGGCCCCTTCTCGCTCCTATATGACGAGTGTCGTACCTTTCGACCGCTCCTGGCACCTCTTAGTCGAGACGCGTTTTGCTCTGCGAAACGTGTTGATGACATACTTGACTTCTGATTCTTGCCCCTTTTGCGCCTATGTACCTTGATTAGCGCGCTAGATACTAACGCATTGGGTCTGTTAGGTCTAGTTCCATCAAATTGGAGAATTATTTTAACGACTTACTACTAAGCCTAACCTCTGTTTGTACATCTCTGCCCCAATGAATTAGCACTACTAATACTCAAACTGTGATATACATATATTATCTGCCTTCCGAAACGCGTGTTTTTGATTCGAACGTGAGAGCCCCACGTGTAAGTGCGTGCCGCCGCGTGTTTTTCTTCCATGAGCGCCTTATATGGTTCGCCAGGCGAGGTTTTCTCATATCTGCCCCGTTCCCCCTACCAAATCCCCCCTGTGTCGTTCGACCACCCTAAGCTTTGTTGAGCGACATGTCGAAGCGTGAAAAGCCCGCTACAGAGGTCCTGATAGTCACAGATGAGGCGCAGATCCAACAATGTATCCAGATCCGTATAGATGGTGCGCTCCAGCTGGCCGTGCAATATAGATTGTAGTTCCGTCCGGTCTGACTGGATGTTGTCTTTCTGTCGTCGGCCCGGCGCGCGATTACAGTTTTTCACCATGAGCAAAAGTTTCCCTTGGACACTGAAATTGATGAGTAAGTCGACTAGTCTCACGGATCAGAAAGAACTAGCATCACCCCAAAACGCATTTTGCTCTCACCTGGGCTATGTAAAACAGATACGATGAGCCCGGACGCGCTACACACTTTTTGTTGCGCTCGGTGCCCGATCACCGGCCGATGGGTACAGTTCGTATGGTGGAAAAACCTACCGGGTACAAGCTCGGTCGCTTGTGCATACAGAAAGAGTATCGCGGCATGCATTTAGGCGAGGAACTCCTGAAAGTACGTGATGAACTTTTGAGTCAACTGTTGACAGTCGTGCTGGAATGTTTGCTTTTGCGTTTGGGGGCTCGTTATTGTGGCTGGCTATGGGAGAAGGAATTCAGTCGGATTGAGTGCAATGACTTTTGACTAACGCTGTTCGGATATCGGTACTAGAATGCGCACTCGTAAGTACATTTAATCTAACCTCGTTAGCCTCTTGCCATTCTCGTCTGCTGCATCTGCATTCCTTTGTCCTTCACATTGAAGCCCCTAATCTAATGTCCGGACCTCCCCCTTTCCCGCCGTCTGGACCGTTCGCTGTCACATGCGCTGCTTCCTCGACGCCCCCTTCGTTCCCATCGTCCTCTTCGTCCTTCGCCCCCTTTCGTCTTTTGACTTTCGCCAATTTGTCCCTTACCGATGTCTCAGATGGGTAATTATGCAAGCCAAGCGCGCAGGACGCCCGGCGGAGATCTCGCTCCACTCCCAGATCTACGCAAAGGCCTTCTACAGCCGGTACGTCGGCGTCGGCACTCCTTTGGCGACTTGTCCAGCCTCCTTTCCTGACACAGCGTTTGATCATCCCCGTTCCATGTTACCCCCTACTTCCTCGTCTTGCCTAATCGTGCACGTGTACCCCTATTCCTCGATGCTTCAATCTCACATCGGCACATCTGTGCTCCCAGTGAAGGATACGTTCCAGAAGGACCCGGTACGTCTGCATACACTCTAATCGTAATCGTTGTGGACATCCAATCTTGACTGAGCGTATCTGTAATTCGATTCTTGCATCCGCGACTTGCGATTACTATATCCTCATTTGCTACCGAATCTCTTTTCGTCCCAACCGCGTATTCTGTCGCTGTGCGTGCAACACCGACCCCGATTCCGGCTCGCGACTCTCTCTTCTTTGGGTTCGTGCTTGCCCAACTTGGCCAACCGCACATCTCCGGATGCCATTTTTCCCAACCGGCTGCATCGTCCCGCCGAACCTCGCGCCGCCAAACTCAAAACCCAATTCCAAACTCCACCCTATCGCCCGACGGACAATTCGACCACACGGTGCGCACCTTCTTCCCTCTCATGGCGACCGACCCGTCCGTCGACGGTCTCTGGGGTCTTGTGCATACATCCTCTTGACGTCGCCCCTCTTGACCCGACGCTTCGCTCGATCCTATCCAATCTTTTCGCCTCCGACGATGGCACTTCACATGAATATGGCCTCGCTTCCTTTCATTATCTTGGTATTTCCTCATTTCGACATACGCCTGTCAACCCCCTATTGTCGGCAACTTTCCCATCGCCCATACGACTTCTCTTTCCTTCTTGACACTCTTTTCATATGCCCTGATCTGCGATTGCATATGCACTTCCTGGCTCTAATCTCGACGCTCACGCTTTGGGCCTGTCGCTGCCGTATCTTGTGTCTTCTCTGCCGTATTGTGCCTACGCTTCGGCGCCCGCCATCGGTGTGCGATGCATTTGCTCCGATCCCTTTTCACACGGCAGAGTTTGACGAAGACGGTGCACCACACCAGCGCATGGTCTGGCGGGCCCCTGACCCCCTCCCTCGAGCCGATGCCGACGTATCGATCGAATCTAGCTGATCGAGTCCTTCAGCCCCCCGCTTCATCCATTTGGGTGGCCGACCCGGAGCCCGTTTATCGCACATGGATTACGGGCTCAGCCGACATGGTCGGATAAGCTTGGTTTGGGGTTCTGGGCCGTTTTCATTGATTCATTGGTGTGGCGGATTTCGACAGGCTAGATACTCTTTAGGATAGATAGCGAGGGCAGTTTGTTCAAGGCACGGTAACTCAAATTGGAGTGTTATATATACATAATTATACCACTCCCCCAGATCGAGGCGAGATGAGACGGCGGGCGGGAGGTGAAAAACAGGATGGTTGGTAGATACAGTAGGTACGAGAGACAGGTAAAGGTAAAGGAGTGTAAACACAATCCACTCAGCCAGTTAGACGTATATGAAAACGGCGACCGTGAAATGGAAAAAGGAAAATCGTAAGGTCATGAAGGTATCGTAACGAATAGGAATAATCCACAAAAGTCCTTATCGGTTGGCACAATCGAAAACGTTGCGTGGCCTTTACTTGGCCGCGCACAAATGACAGGTAAAACATATATCCAAGACAACTGTCTAAACCGTAGCACCCCAAGGCGCATACCAAGTATGCTCTGCATCACATCACTCGGTCTTCCATTGGTGGATTGCAAACACATCGTCCATATCGTTGGGCCCGAAGGTATCTTCATCAAAGGGGCTGGGGGCAAACACAAGAGCACCAAACGCTGCTCCACCGGCAAGCTTCCCGTTGGAAGAAGAGGAGCGACGGCTGCCGGAGTTGTGGTCCAAACCGTCGGCTTCAGCAGAGGCATGGTGCCATCCGCCGCTCGCATCACCGGTATTCATTTGCATGTATCCACCATAGACGTTGGGGTTCGAGATGCCAGTGGTGCGCTCCTCGTACTCTTTGCGCGCAGCCTCGTATTCGAGCTTCTCACGCTCCGCCTGAGCAAGGAAGGGCTAGGCGACAGTAAGAGGTTAGTGCATGTATCCATATTGACTGAAAACGGCAACGAACCTTCTTGTCAGCATCGCTTAGCGTCCGCCACTTGGTGGCAGCGAGGACGCTCTGCCGCGTGGTTTCTGTTTCGTCACCAAAGACCTCAGCGACTCGGCCGGGGTCCGCCCGAATCCACTGGAGGAACATGAAGTACGCGCTGAGTGGCTTCTTCGGAGCGTTCGGATCCTTGAGGTTCGAACGGCGAGACTTTCCCGCCTTGCGTTGCGCAGCACGGTAAGTGTTCTCCGTTCGAATGTCCTCGGGAGTAAGGGTCTTCTGCCAGGCGGCAAGCTCGCGCTCGTATTCGTCCTTTGCGAGGCGAGCTTTGCGCTTGTAGATCTGCACATCGTCAGTGAAATGAATCGGACAGAACAAAGCTCGCTCACCTCTTTCTGATCCGAGGTGAGTGCTTTGTATGCGGCACCGCCATCCTTGGCTGCTTGAGAAACGTTGAGCTTGCGCTCGGGGTTGGTGACCTTGTAGTTCTGGAGGTACTCGGTAAAGAAGATTTGCCATGTCGACGGAGCCTGTTTGGGCGGATGCAAACGTGATCGCAGGGGCGGAGCTATAATATTAGGAGGTGATAAATGAGCGAACCATAACGAGACGAATAGACCATGGGCGCTAGAGGCCTGAATGGGAAATCATCCTTACCTATATCAGTCGTACGTTCGAGTTCGGGCGAGTGCTTGCGTTTGCGGGACGGATCTTCTTCACCGGCACTGGCCTGGTCTTCGTCTGGGGTGGACGAGCGACGGGACTTGCCGGCGGTAGCGATTGGCGCCGGGGGACGCGAGGGAGCAGAAGTGGAATAGGGGGTGGCTATCACATGATGGAAATGGATTGGAGCGTCGGTCTGTGCCAGGGCCGCATCGAGTGTATTATTGCGCATCGTACGTGGGCTCATCGTCAGGTTGGTCGGCCGACTGAGCATCGCCGCCGAGTGGCTCATCGCCCGCATGTGGAGTGTGGGGCGGGACGAGGGCGACTGGCCCGATGATCCCCGGAGCTGAGACGAGAACGAGTGCGAGTGGGTGTTGGTGCGACGGGCAGAGATGCGGGCACTGGTCCTGGATCGGGGCTGGCCGACAATAAACGCTCGCTCGTTGGGCAGCGACGAGGCGAACGGCATGGGGGGCGAGAACGGCGGGGCAAGCCCGGACGGGAGGCCAAACGAATCGCCAGAAAACGCAGGACTGTCGGGCGTCTGGGGGTGCTCGATGCCAAAGCCAGGGCCCACGTCCCAGGAGCCGGGTGAGCCCGAGAACGAGTTGTGAGAGAGGTAGAAGCTGCCGGCCGTGCCGGCGCTGGTGCCATTGCGAGCATCGAGGTCTGAATCGTCGTAACCAAGCTGGTCGTGGTTGGTATAAGCCGCAGCCATCTGGTCGCCCTCCCAGTCGAGCGTGCCGGTGCGTGGGAGCGGGACCGGCTGGGGGGGTTGCTCGGAGACCATGTCGTCGAACGGAAAGACCATGCTGTCGGGGGTGGTAGGAGGAAGGTGCAGCTCGTGGCTGAGGTCGGCAGTGTTGAGCATCGCAGTGGGCGATCCCCACGAGTTGTCGAACGAGGAGTATGCGCGCGAGGCGGGGGACTCGTCGGGCCAGACAAAAGTGGCCATGTGGCTACGATGGAGGGCGGGGGGAAGTGATGCACGGGACAGTCCCCCGCCCGGCTTTATGAGCATCGCGCAGCGCACTACCCGCCCGAGTGGATTAGCCATTTGCCCCTATGCATCCGGCACTCCGGACACTGCGCCAGGGAATCGGGGGTCACATGGCTTACGAAACGAGCGCCGCCCCAATATGGCAGGTGCGGATCGCGTTTAGCAGCGAGCACAGGCCCTGGTCCCCGGCCACTCCCCCCTGCTCGGCCACCTCGGACCTCCGCTCCTTGCCGATACGCTCCGACGATTGCGATGTACATTGCAGTCTATTCTCATATACAGGTAAGCACCCAGCCCCCCGGCTTCAGATGACCACCACCGTCTCGCTCGGCTTGTATTTGGTGTTGTTGTACACACTCTTCCCGACCTGCCAGATGAGAGCACAATGAGACCACGCCCCAACACACCACAACAGATCCAGGAGAACTGAGCAAAGACGGCAGCGCTCCCGCCTGACGTGGGCGAGGCTCTCGAGAATCTGCAGATCTCGGCTCTTCCCATTCCAGCGCCCAATATCACTGTACTCCCATGTGCAGCATCTGTAATCCGAGCGTCTAACACGTCTCGAACCCACCATCCGTGCCGACGGGCCCGACTGTAATGTCCATCCCCGCACGCCGTATCCGATCAGCTCCCCTGCGTCATATCCAGCCCGATCTGTAGCCCATTCCCAGACGCCACAGGAGCCATTCCGCCGACGCTTTTCCCCACAACAGACAGCTATCGAGCCAAACAGACGACCGCACTCGCCCACATTCGACCGATCCCACGTGACGCGACCCCCGACACCGCCCGCCGCAATCTAGCCAGTCTCAGAGCGCTCACTCACCTCCCAACCTCGCACATCCTTCATGATCTCCCGCTCGCGCGCCCGCGCCGCCTGCTCGCGCCTGTACGCATCGCGGTCGCCCTCGGCGAGTAGTAGTGGGACGAGGTGAATGCGCGACCACGCCGTCTCACGGCGGAGCTCCCTGTCAACAGAACAAAAAAACCCGCCCATCGAGGGGGGGCACAGACACAAACAAGTCAGCTCTTTCCGAGTCATTTCCATATTCCACGTATAGAATGAGTCAGTCATGGGACCCAAACAACGCTCACAGATCGAGCGACGCGAATCCCGCCAATATACGTTGATTGGCCGCCGCACGAGATAAGCATGAGACGGGACTCGCGCGACCCGGCAATCCGGGGTCGCCCCTCCAGCCGCCTCCCCCGAAGCCTAAATGAGACATCGCATTCTCTTTGGCCCGTTCTCCGTCCGGCATCCAATCATGACGCCAGCGAGTCAAGTATAGCAACCCGCAGCAGGACGAAAGCCCAAGTCGTAAAGCACCCAACCCAGAATCACGAGAAGGCCCGAAGCAGGAAATCCAGTCAGCTGTATTTGCCATACCTTCGCTCGAGGTTCCCTTGTCCCACTTTGTAGAAACCATATGCGCAAACTGCGGCGACGCCTGCCAAGACTACCGCACCGCTCGGTCCACGGAAGGGAAGCGAGCGTTTATACTTGATGGGCTGGAACCCGCCAGGCGGGGGCATGTCTCTTTTGACATTGACGCAATAGCGACACCCGACACATCGTAGACCAATACCGATATGTGAAGGGCGATGTGATTCGGGACGATCAGTTCCAGCGATAGGAGTCCCGTCCACAATGAGCAACAGATTTCCGCACCCAGAGAGACACAAATGGCCAAGACGCGATCCGTAGATACGGAGTCGGTGTGTGGGAAGCGCATTGCGACGGTCCAGCGATTCGCAGAGAGTTGACACAAGATCGCGTTGCGTAGGCATCGACGACAAGCCATATGGCATGGGTATCAAGCAATTCCGTACAAGTTACGGGAAGGTAGCGAGGAGGGTAGGCATGGTGAGTTGCGCTCTACATCGATCGAGCAAGGTGAATCGACCCACTGTCTGTACGATACTGTCACTACATGCCAAGTTAAATTATCTGCTGTCAGTCTATTGTCCTTGGACGCTCTTACTATCAAGACCAAACACTTACTCTTGCCCAATCTCAACAAGCGCGGTGGTCAAAAGTGAGAGCATGCTGAATTTCAAATTCAATTATCTTTGCAATGATCACGGGATCAGCCAATCTATCATGCCGTATATCATGCCCCCGGACTGCATCGTGCTCAAAAAAGTATTCAATATTTAGCATGTGGAGCCACATCAGAATATAACACCAAAAGCCATACACAGCGGAATAGGATAGGAACACGCAAGTCAAATCATAATCGAAAACAACAAGTCCCGTCGATCGCCAGCACCCAGTGGCTGCTGGACAAATCGAGTTTCGGCGGACTTGCAATGCTGGCCGAGCCAAACCCTCTAGGACATATAGTGTTTCTGGCTTCCCCTGTCGACCGCTGACGATAGGAAGAAGTGGGATCAAGCTCTCTCAGAGCGCAGCAGCCCCGCGCTCACCAAATTCGGGCGTGAGAGACCGAGGCGTCGGGAGTCCGTCCTCGTCTCTCGGCCCGGCGCCCCAGAGAGCCGCCCGCAGCGATTCTCGCGGCTGCGTTTGACTTGCTGACCCAGTAAGCGGCGAGGGTGATCGGTTTAGGATCGGTGCAAGGTTCGATACTCCGCGGCGGAAGCGTGCCGCGAAATCCTCCCGTGCAGCTGACAATTCGCGCCGGTGTGCCTCGATCGTCCGGTCAAGGGATGACAGTTCGCTCGTCACTCTGCGAATTGTGCTCGAATGAGCATGTGCATGCGCAGGAACAGGGGCAGGAGGCAGAGAAAGTGAAGACGAAGGGCGGGATTCTAATTCGTCGCTCGGGCCGGTCTCACGGCGCGCAAAGCTCTCTGGGGGAACATGACCCCCGCTGGAGCTTGCACTGGAACTATTCGGACCACTGTGCGCATATTCCACTAGGTCCCTCGCTCTCGCACGATCCCGTAAACGTTGTGTTTGCGACTCAAAGTCTGCCGTGCGATGACGTGGGCGAAAGTACGTTACACCGCTAGCAGACGCTGGCCGTCTAGTCAGTGACTGGCGAGTAAGCGAACTAGTGCTGCGCCCTGGCATCATGGACAGCAGATTATTTGGTCGGGTTGATGGCGCCGGCGGGGGTGGCGGTGACGGAAGATCTAGTGTATGAGCAGGTGGAGAGAACAGAATATCCACCGGCATCCAAGTCGACGACAAGGCTCCGCTCGTCTGCGACTCGCGTAGACTACTCCCAATCCGCGACCCTAGCGTCGGTCGCTCCGGAAATGGAAAGGTGTCTGGATCTGTCCCGTACCCGTCCATTACAGCATCCTCCGCCCCGTCACTGTCCCATCCTTGCATGCCCAGCGCAAAGTCGGCTCGCCGAAGAGGGTGTGGTTGATGTGGTCCCCGACAAGACTCGGACAGCGCGAGCAGTGCATTGGCAGTGCGTGCTGAGTGTGCGATCGTCCCATGTGGGTTACCTCGGTTGGACCGGCTGTTCTGGCGACGGGCAGCATGCTCCTATCCGAGAAGTGAATTATAGTGAACCTGGCCGAGATCAAGCAATGACGTACCTGTACCAGGATCTCGATTATCCGCTGAGTAAAGGAGTCTGTTACATCAAGAGCCTTGAGGGAACCCAAGGTAGTTTAGCCTTTACAAGCGCCACGCTAGGTGAAACTGACATGCCTGGATAAACTGCTCATGTGTAATTCTAGGATCTGGATTGGGTTCCACAAGGTCGTCTTCAACTTTTAGTTTCCGCAGTTTGTCTACAGCATTATACCTAGCCACAAGATAAGTTTCGGGTTGTGCGGTCCATGCACAACAACCCACGTCAAACACCGGAACTTCATGTGGAGCAAATCATCGTGGTAAGCTGGTGACCTGTGAACAAAATAAGTTGCATTCCACAGCAGAAGCTTGCAACATACCACTTGCCCATTTTTTTGCCAATATTTTGTTGCGAGTTCGGTAGGGGGGGTGGGGTCGAAGGCGGCTCGTGGTCCGTGCTGGCGCTGATGGAAGGTCTTCTGTGGCCATGTCGTGATGTCTAAACAACACGTGACGGCACCGCCACATATCCATGGGTCGAGCGCTAGCCTTAAATTCGACCAAGATGCAGATCAGACTGCTAGCCACCCGGTGTACTGCCAAACGGACATTGTTCAACGCCGTGCCAATCCGAAAAAATACAACACATGCGATTCCCGAAGATATAGTTCCTGGCCGGCCGACGTGGTCTGTCAGACAGCTCCTTGCCACATACCCTGCACCAAGCCTTTCCCCCGAGATTTTCGCTCGTTTGCATCGGCTTGCTGCTCTGCAAACACCTGCGCCGGACTCTTCCGAATTTCGATCATTGCACTTGGAATTGCAAGAATTGTTGCGATTGGTCGAAGCTGTGAAGTTGGTAGACATATCTGCGCTCGGCGGGGCCGAACAGACCGACATACCGGATAGCCGAATATGGGCCAAAGAAAGGAGCACTGACTTGGACGCACCACGGCCTGAACATTTGGACGAGTCGCATGGCAAAGCTTTGCTCAGGCATGCAAGCAAGCATGTTGATGAGCAGTATATTGTGGAAACCGCGCCCCGAGTTCGGGGATCCGGGAACTCCTGAGAAGATTGGACGGCATTGACGAGAGCCCATGGTGAGTGCATTTTGTATTTTATTTTTGAAAAAAATGATTCAATAACCTACCATACAACAGAACATTCTATTGTGAATTCCGTCGTGAATCACTGCTGATGAAGCGGCTCGAAAGCGCGAGACCTTTGTATTCTACTACTACACTGATATGACTAGTTTCGGCCCACTCACGAGTATCTGTCGACTCATCGCCCGCCTTCTAACCCACTGTTGTACCGCATTCGCACCAATATAGATACCAATCATTACGAGTCATGATTGGCAGTTTCCCCACAGAGCTCGGGTACCATTCACGGGCCGACTGTGCAAACCAGTTGTCTTTCGTTCACCTCCTGATCGCCCTGCTTATTGGTTGCCACAAATACCGAGCAAATCATTCCAGTGTTCTTCGCAACTGCTGACTCGGTATTTGCCGCGATGACCTAACCAAGTTTAGGCGCAAGAATCTATCTGTCATACCCGTCTATGCCATCACCACTTGAAGCCCATACGCCCGCCAAACAATATCAAACGACAAGCTTACAGCCTTTGTTACGAGGTAATTATTATATCCTTTGGTCGTTTTTGCCTTGGTTCCACCTGGTCGACCACGCCGGTTCGTTTCAGTACACATGCTCACCGTCGCGGCTCGAAGACTCGTGACGTTCTGCCAAGCCCTCGCATGCGGGCTTACTGAGCTTCGGGAACGCCGCAGAGCGTGCCGGAAGTTGCTCTTATCTTGCGTACCGCGCGACGCATTGACGAATACGGCGAGCTTCTTCTTTGGCGGCGCTTTAGAGCCGTGACGTCTTCCGATCACTGTAAGCGCAGCGTGACGAGCCGTCACAAGCCGTATTTGTCAATGGCTGATGGGTATCGTGCAGGTACTTTGAGCTGCTGTGGTGGTACTTCTTTCCAAAGCTATAAAGGAGGTAACATTTGGATGTGTACGAGTGACTTTTTCTCATATTCCAGCCGCAAAACCACTCAGTCCACGTGAGTGACCAGCACCGCGTGATCGACCGTTTCGCTTACGCTTGTGCCAAGACCATAGATTTATTTAGAACGGTAGCTCGTGGCCGACAAATCTACACCATTAAGCGGCTACGAGCTAACATAATAATTAATCCGCTCCCGCTGTCGTTTGCCATGCTGCATTGATCGACCATGGGCTATTTTTAGCTCGAGAAGCCCCGTAGCATCTGGAGAAACAGCAGCTTCGACAGCATTTCTGCCTCTTCCGATCGCTAACGGTATGGTCAGACACATCGCTCCCCGCGAGTAGACAGCCGCACTCCCTTTTCTCATCAATTGATTTCGTATCTTGGTCATTATGTGCATACGGGTTCGGTCTGTTGTCCATATGGCACTCGCTCAGCCGCAGCATAGTGCCATTGTATGCAGCTCACTTAAATACCAACCGTCCTGTGATCTTTAGAGCCAAACTGGTCAACTCGTCTGCTGCTTTCTCAAGTCCTGCGTTATGTTGTTCTTCGCCGTTTCTGCTGTCTTTCTCAGCGCTAGCTCTGTTCTGGCGCTCCCCAACTTGAACGCTACTATTCCCCGTGCTTGCGGTACTGTTCACAAGTTCGTTGAAATGTGAACTCGTGTTACTCTCGTTGCTTACATCCCATCCTAGTGCTGAAAAGATTGCTGCCTCGGAGGCTCACTTTGCTGCCAACAAGGTCTCTCCCAAGGTCAATGCTGCCGCGGCCACTATCCCGGTTTACTTCCACGTCATTTACTCCAGCACTTGTTTGTCACTTCTTGATATTCTATGGGTTCAACGAACTAACTTTTATCATAGCCTTGTCGGGAGGCTACGTCCCCGATTCACAGATTGCGAATCAAATAACTGTCTTGAACCAGGATTACGCAGGGACAGGATACACCTTTTCACTTGCAGGGACCACTCGTACGCTTAACTCGTAAGTGAGGTATTAAATTCTCCAGATTTTCATGTAAACGACCTCTCTTTAGGAATTGGTTCAACCAAGTTGGCCCCGACAGCTCTCTGCAGACTACAATGAAGAACCAGCTGCGGCAAGGGGGCGCCAATGCCCTTAATGTCTATACCGTCGGCTTCAAATCTGGCTCTGGTGCTGGCCTCCTGGGCTACTCCACCTTCCCTTCTGACTATGCAAGCAATCCCAAGGACGACGGAGTCGTTATGCTCTACTCCTCTGTCCCTGGCGGCAGTACCACCAACTATAACTTGGGCAGGACGTTGACCCACGAGGCTGGTCACTGGGTCGGTCTGTACCACACCTTCGAGGGTGGCTGCTCTGGCTCCGGTGATTATGTCAGTGATACCCCTGCTGAGGCTTCTCCTGCATCTGGCTGCCCGACTGGTCGTGACACCTGTTCTACTAGTGGAGTAGACCCGTGAGTAACCGAACTAGTGATAACATAGCTTCTAATAATACATATCTACGCTCAGCATCCACAACTACATGGATTACTCTTACGACTCGTGCATGAGCCAGGTGAGTAGGCTCTCATTCGTCAGCTGGCGGGTATAACTCATGCAATGATTGAATCAGTTCACCGCCGGGCAAATCACTCGTCTCAAGTCCCAGATGTCGACCTACCGTGGTGTCTAGAGAAAACATACCTATTGTGTATTTTCTGCAACGGGAATAAAATTCGCTTTGAAATCTCCAAAAATATGTGAACATATGCGCTGCTTCTAGAATCCTATCTGACCCTCAACACCCTTTGATCGGTTTTTGAGATGAGACCGAACGACCATGTGACTCAGAGCCTGTCACACTTGGAAGTAGAAAGGCTGACTAATCCCAATTCAACCATGAGCTTCGACGACCACATGCACCAGCCGTCCAAACATACTCGTCTTGGCTTGGCGCTCCTGACGACCTCGTCTGGGGAACCGCTTATCGGTCCAGCATTCCGAATAAAGGTGTCACGTATGTGACCCCACGACCAAGGTTCTATCTCATTAATGAGGAATTGGAGCACGCGAGGGCGCAAGAAAGCGCGTACTACCATATGGATTAGCGTGCAGTGACATTCTGAAGCCCATGCGTTCGAGGCGACCCACGCATGGGTGAATAGAGTAGGCTGTCGATGCCACTTGTATATATAGCGTCGTCCCAACGCTCCTTGTATGCATCGATCCATCTGGTTCAATCCTCCAGTTAGCTAGGTTGCCTGCCATGTTGTTCTCCGCTCTCTCTGCTCTTGCCTTTGGTTTCAGCACCGTTTTGGCGGCTCCTTACTATAACCACACCGTGAGCAGGACATGCGGCTCTACTCCTGAGTAGGTGTTCTCTGTGAATAGTATCGCAAAGTCTTACCCTCGAACTTAGTGCCGCGTTCGTTGCTGCTGCTGAGGCCCACTTTGCAGCAAACAAGATATCTGCCAAAGCCGGGTCTACCTTTGCGGCCACCATTCCAGTATATTGGCATGTAATCCAGGCCGGCACTTGTACGTCTCCTGCCAGACAATAAAACCTCTAAGGTACTAACATAATTTAAAGCTCTTGCGCAGGGTAATGTTCCCGACTCCCAGATCGCTTCCTCTATCAGCGCCATGAATACTCATTACTCGGGAAGCGGTATCAGCTTCACGCTTGCTGGGACCGACCGCACCACCAACTCGTAAGTAATGCGTCTATCAGATCTCTTGAAAATCGACATTAAAACCCGTGTTCTCAATAGGAACTGGTTTAACTCTGTCGGGCCCAGCACTTCCGCTCAGACCACGATGAAGAATACATTGCGCAAGGGCGATGCCAAAGCCCTCAACGTTTACACCGTCGGCTTCAAATCGGGTTCCGGTGCCGGGCTCCTTGGTTATGCTACTTTCCCATCTTCGTACTCTGGCGCCCCCAAGGATGACGGCGTAGTCATCCTTTACTCTTCTGTTCCTGGGGGCAGCACTACAAACTACAACCAAGGGAAGACCCTCACTCACGAGGTTGGCCATTGGCTCGGTCTGTACCACACCTTCCAGGGTGGTTGCTCTGGCACCGGCGATTCTGTTAGCGATACTCCTCCAGAGTCGTCTCCTGCATCTGGCTGCCCGACTGGTCGTGACACTTGCTCTGGTGGAGGCGTCGATCCGTAAGTATCATTTATTTGGTCATGCTATCAAACTGAAAACGTATAAAGGATCCACAACTACATGGATTACTCGTACGACTCTTGCATGACCGAGGTAAATATAACCCGAGTGCTTTCCAATACGCAGTACTAACAATTTTATCCAGTTCACTGCCGGGCAGATTACCCGCATCAAGTCGCAAATCTCTACTTACCGTGGTATTACCGTTTAGGTATATGGCGCGCCGGATAGATAACAATTCTTGTATATGTGTATATCCCCTTACGCTTTGGAAAACGGCTATATCAATCGAATTTCACCCCAAATAACCGTAGTTTGAGGGAGTCTTATATGCAAATGATCAAATGCTTCAGCATTACATAGTGGTGTATGAGTATATCAAGTGGAGGGATAGGACTGATGAGCCTTTGGGTAAACATGCATAAGGTTTAACAGTCACAATTACCGACTTAGAATTAGAGCCCAATTTGGCGACGCTATTGTGGATAGCCTCATAGCATGTTGAGGGTCTAGGTTGTGATTATTTCAATACACGACTTCAAACAGTTTGATCGAATTGGCCATCAGCCCCAGGTCAACACAGTTCTCATCTACGGATCTTGATCCCGAAGAATTAGTCCCGCTAATCGGGTGCAATCGGGATCAGTTTGATGCCATTCAATGTAGGTGAATTCATGTTCGTGACCATGTTACACATGGCTTGTCGAAAGGCTGTCACTTGGGGGGGGGGGTCACCGGTCATGCACGCTCAATATATACGAAGATATCCCAGAAGACTCACACTTGTGGTTAATTTGGCGGCTTCAACCGACTTCGTATTCCTGTCGGTTCCGTTACCTTATCGTACTTTATACTTGGCATACACTTGGAGAAATAACGTATTGTACGACATCATCACGGCATACTCCTCGGTTGACTGGATTTGGACAGGAGACCAGCATGGGCGATTGTCCTTTGCGGAAGAACACGAAGAATGAACTTACTCACTGGCGAGCATCCCTCCAAATACACCAAGGAAAGCAGCGAGGTCGATAGCACCAGAACCAGAGAAACGTTTAATCCCATATGGTGCCTACATCATCTCCATATGCTACAGGACTGCCAAGTTATTTGAATACCCCCATTTGTTGCTTAAAAGGCCAAATGCCAACCCCGTGAACCTCGTCGTCTGTTTTCCATTCTTCAGACTTGCCCCAAATGGCTCGCCTCCTTCTCTTCTCGTTTAGTATCCTGGCTACAGCTGTAACTGCTCTTCCTAACAACGCGACAGTTATTCCTCGTGCTTGTGGCTCATACTTGTCAGATGCCGCAGCCATCGCTGCTGAAGCGCACTTCGCTGCACACAAGGTTTCTCCCAAGGCGGGTGCGGGAACTTTTGCTACCGTTATTCCAGTATACTGGCATGTTATCCAGTCCGGATCGGCGTTGAATCAAGGCAACGTCCCCGATTCGCAAATTACGGACTCGATCGATGTGTTGAACACAGACTATGTATGGGTGTTTTTCTGGCATTAATGACACAGTCTAATAGAACATGACATAGAGCGGTACTGGGATATCATTTACTCTAGCTGGAGCTGAACACACTGTTAACTCAGCCTGGTTTACTTCGGCGGGGCCTGGAACGTGAGTGAATGTCTGCTCAAATAGTCGCTAGCATACTAAATTATTGAGCATATAGGTCACAACAAACGGCAATGAAAAATGCACTGCGTAAAGGCGGAGCTAATGCTTTGAACGTTTATAGCGTTGGTTTCAAGTCTGGCGCTGGGGCCGGGCTGCTTGGTTACGCTACTTTCCCGTCTTCGTACAGCACTAGCCCCAAAGATGATGGTGTCGTTATCCTATATTCTTCTGTTCCTGGAGGGTCGACCAGCAACTACAATTTGGGTGAGTTCTCGAATGCAAAAAGAGCGCTCAGATATACTGATAGCGTAAAAATAGGTAGAACGTTGACTCACGAAGTCGGACATTGGGTTGGTGAGCAGCAAAGCAGACTCTTTTGAAATTATTTACGAGAATGATTCATTGTGTAGGACTCTACCATACTTTCCAAGGCGGATGCAGAGCGCCTGGTGAGTGATGTTTCTACTCCATGTGGGTGAGGGGCTAATGTCGCATCTGTATAGGCGACTACGTAGACGATACGCCTCCAGAGGCAAGTCCGGCCTATGAATGTCCAATTGGACGCGACACATGCGCAGCAGGAGGAGTAGACCCTATCCACAACTAGTAAGATGCATTCCCCCAAACTATGAATCCACATCTGATTTCGTGCGGTTACGCAGCATGGATTACACATACGACTCGTGCATGTCTGAGGTATGTAATCTTAAAGGCTGATGCATTAGCTTTCACCAATCAAGCCCCTAATAATACAGTTTACACCTGGCCAAGTTGCCCGCTTGACTAGCCAGGTTGCGACATATCGTGGTATTACGATCTGAGAGTCCTACTACACGAGGGGCTCACGACCAAAGGTCTTCGATGTATAAATAAGCTACTGTGTTATGCGAGTAAAGTAAACCATATGTAGAGTGGCGGCCTAGCCGAGATCGCTGTCATTTATTCAAGTGCCAAGGATTTGTATAGTGTAACAAGCTTGGACAAACAGATACACGTGATTATTCGTTTTCTGTCACCTACCATCCCCCTTCTGTTTTTGACTTTGAAGCATCAGCATCTAATCGTCCTACATGAATTATTTTTACCGCAAATAAAAAGAAACCACTTGAAAGTTGTAAATGAGCCATCTATTCTCAACGAACGAGAAATCTAGAATCTTCATGAGCGAAGGCAAGTCAAAATTGAATAGATAGTATATGTATCAAGTGTTTACATCAGACAAAGAAAGCATGCGGCATGGAGAGTACGTAGAAGGATCCTCCAAAGATCACGAGCTATCCTCGGGCGAGGACGAACATTTGGAGGCCAAATCGGACGAAGCGGGGTCGGATAAGGATAGCTATGATAGCTCAGCGGACGAACTTGACGAGGAAAGTCAACGGGGTATGAAGACCGTAAAACCCCTTTCAGCAGGAGCACTGGCGGAATTCGAGAGACGCCAACAACAGGCCGGGATTATCTACATATCGCGCATACCCCCAGGAATGCGACCGGCGAAGGTGAAACACTTGATGTCGGGTTACGGAAAGGTCGGGCGAGTGTATCTGCAGCAAGAAGGTGAGTGTAGGAGTCTCTTGGATATTTGCCGTCACTGAGCGTGCTGCGATTTAGACCCCAAGAGAGCATATCTCCGCAGAAAACACACGGCCACAAAAAAGGTCCATTATACTGAAGGATGGGTGGAGTTTGAATCCAAGCATGTGGCTAGATCTGTGGCAGAGATGCTGAATGCACAGCCGATTGGTGGCAAGAAGGGGACTAGGTGGCGGGACGACATTTGGACGATGAAATATTTACCGAAATTCAAATGGAACATGTTAACGGAGCAAGTTGGTAAGTTTGGTAGTGGAGCATGTAGGAATCAGAAAGGCTGAATGCCTGTATAGCTCAAGAGGCTGCCGCTCATACTGCGCGGCTGCGAGTCGAGTTATCTCAGTCACGGGCCGAGCAACGTGATTACCTGAAGAACGTTGAACTAGCACGTGTGCTCGACAAGGTGAGATTCAGTCATATGAATACGGTATCCCGTGGCTTGATGATATACTTCCTCTAGCGAGCGAAACGAAAGCAAAATCCTACCTCTGAGAAAGAGCCTGCTAGTACGCAGCCTAGCCACAGTATGAACAGGGAAGAGCGTAAACCTAAGATACCTCGGAAGCAAGGCTCCACTTTAGTACCTAGACCAGGGGACAGTAGCGCATTAAATTCTGTATTGTCGAGTATATTTTGAGCAATTCACTGTTTTCTAGACTGTTTAAATCCAGCATCATTTGGTGGTCTGTGCGTGACAATTCAGGGTAGGCTAAGCGCTGTTGTGTTGCCTGTTCACGACCACGACAGGCAATCCGAAGGTCGTGCCTCTGAGGTCTGTTCTTTGCGCACAACGTGTCACCACCTCGCTCTGATCATGAAGTCGATGTTCTCCTTATATCTTTTCTCTGCTGCGTCCAACAGTTGACACATATACACAAGTCCGACCGCTAGAGTCCCGTAATGTCCTCCTGGCCTCCTCCAGACTACGTTCCACCCAGTGCCGCGCCTGAATCACATTCGCCTGCTGACAGCAATGGTCCTATGAAGTATCCACCAGGTTCGGATGGTGGCTTCTATCCACCAGGCAACGATGGCTGGTCCGGACGGGAGCGTGAGTTTGAACGTGACCGCGAGGGATGGGCTCGGGACAGGGAGTGGGGTGACTACGACCGGCGACGCGGCGACTGGGACTTTCGTCGTGGTCAGGGAAGACCACGTAGCCCGAGTCCCGGCGGGGATGATGGTAAGTAGGCTCGTTGTGTTACGAAAGCTGTGTTGAGTTGTCTATCATTAGCGCGCCTGAAGCGCCGACGCTCTGTGTCACCTTCTGCTGAAAGGGAGCGGTATGATCCTCGACCCCGTTTTGACGACCAGGGTACGGTCAAAGTCGTAAACTTTTGCTTTTTGTTCTCACCCTGGGTTATAGGTTATTATGGGGAGCCACACCGACGCCATAGGTCTCCTCCACGAGCTCGTGCACCTCTCGATCCATACAGTGTTGATATTCCAGTGTCCTATCGTACATTCTGCGATTGGTATCGTTATCACCACCCGGAAGTTGTCAACGATGAGGAAAAAATGAAACGCGAGTTTAGCGAACCCACGAAGGACGGGGAACCCAAGCCCGTCGATCCTCTGAGAGTTCACTTTGATGCCTATAAACGCAAAATGCTGCTCAAACAGGTCTGTTAACTTCAATAGGCCGTGTTCGCTCTCTCACATCTATTCTAGAACAATCTGTTATTTAATGCACACAAGGCGCAGGTTTGGTTTATCGAACGGTATGATCCTGCCCCGGAGTTTGTAGCTCTTCGGGATCGCATCAAGGTCGAAGGGCGTAAGGGTCGGACTGCTCGTTTCCTGCAAGAAATGGACGAGGGGAAATATGACCCGGCAGCTGAAGAACCTACTGTGCTTACGACAGCAGAGCCTAAACTGGCAGGTTCCCCACACGCCGAGGCAGGCGGAGACCCAACAAACGAGCATGAGCCCGACTTTGACAACGAAAACGAGGAAGAAGGCAATCCAAAACAGACTGCCGATGCTAACGAGAACGGCAAACCTAAGGAAGGGCCACAAGGAGGCCGTGATGAAGAATGTAGCATGGAGACTGAGGGAAACCAAGTGATGGTTAGGACTTTGCCGCCAGATATAGGTCGTGTAAAGCTAGAGCAGGTTAGTGGCATGACCCACATGTATCATTATGTGCTCATTTTTGCACTCAGGCTTTGTCAACTATCCCCGGCTTCGTGTATGTTACATTTGGCGAACCAACGTTCAAAAAGAACTTTTATCGGGCGGCATGGATCAGGTTCACAGATGATGCAGATATGGATCAAGTGATAAACACCCTTTCCGAACTCAAAGTAAGTTCGAAGTGAGTCCCAGGAAAATTGTACTCATTTCGTGCTAGATCGATAATTTCAAGCTTCACACAACGCGTATTGTCCGACCATTCACCGGACGAGCTCGCATTACGCCCTCTGCTGCGTGTCATCCTCAACGCTTAACTAAAGACCTTGCCCGAGCCAAACAACTTGCTCGTCAATTTGAGGAAGAGTCTCGTGCCTTGAACCGCGTCCAAGACGTATCCGAGTCTGCGAATGGTGAGACCGACGAATCATCCCTCGGTAGCGGGTGTGAGCACATTGAGCGCCGATATGAGAAGCTGGTAGCAGAGCTTGAAGAAAAAGAAGGTGGAACCGAGGGTTCAAATTTTGCAGCAAAGAGCGTGAGTGGATGCCTTACTACACTAGAACCAAAAGCTGACTGGTGTTTATCTCCATAGTTGAGCATACAACTTGACTTGTACCTTGGTTACCTCCGCACAGCGTTCAATTGCTGCTACTATTGTGCGGCTCGTGCCGATTTCCCCGAGGAATTGCAACGGCGATGCCTTAAGCATTCGCGTCCTAACCTCATTGTTCCCGCAACTGATCCTTTAAGTGGTGGGTGTTTTGACCGAGGTTGTGTGCTCGTGGCTAACTGAATTCGAATAGACGAGCGATGGCTAGAATGGCTTGATCATAAAATTGCCGTTTTGACTGACCCTAAATCGGTGGACCCGGCTGATTACGGTGCGAAAAATTACGACGAGTAAGTCAAGGTGACTCATTCATTTCATTAATGCTTACCCTTCTTCAGTGAGCTAGCACGATGCGTCGAACCCCACATAAAACAAGAAGATGAGGGAAAATTCAGGTGTAAAACCTGTTCGAAACTATTCAAAGCCACTTCGTTTGTGGAAAAACACATTGCGAACAAACATCCCGAGCTCACACAGGAGCTAGAGACAGTACGCAACTAAATATCTTGTTGCCAGTGACGTGCTAACATATTATCCGACCAGATCCCATTCTTCAATAACTTCGCTCTTGACCCTCACCATATCCAAATTCCAAAACTGCCTTCAGGGCCAGACCCGAGGACTGCACCCCCGCCGCGGATGCCATATCCTGACCCTCGCTATTCGGTATACCCCATGGGTGGACCTCCTGGGTATGGTGGATACCGCCCCCCATCTCCAGGATACAGAGGCTATCCTCCATTCGATCCGTACTATGCGCCTTATGGTCCCCAAGGATATGGACGGCCACGTTCTCCTATGCGCGGGAATGGACCTCGTGTGAACGACCGCGTTGGCGAATACCTCCCTCCAGACGGGGTAATCGCCGGACTTCCACCCCGACCTACTCACGTTCCCGGGCTGGACATAGCCTTGGAGCCCGCCGGACGTGGACCGCCTCCTGGGAGGCCGATGCCCCCTCCTGATGTGCGTGAGGATCCTCGTGCGTCTGCAGGACGCAAGAGCTATTATGATATGGATGGTGTCGCTGAAGGAGATGTAGAGTTGATGTACTAATTTGGTTGGTTTTCTGTTGTGTATATTCGTTTGCTCTTTTCTATAACCACTCGACAGCTTCTGTATCTGGTTGGCCGAATTATGATGTTTGAGTCACCCAAACATCAATCAGCTAATATCACGTGAGCCCTTTGTACTAAAGGTGGCTGGTGGCAAGGAAGCCCACTTGCCCTCATACTCCAGCATTGAGCCAGCTCGGTGATTCCAGTGTCTCCCTCGATAGCTGACAATTGACTTGAACATGGCTAACTCAACCCCTCCTACCTCCCACATCCCCTTCGAGATTATTGTCGCGATTCTGAAGCTCACACTTGCCGCGCCAATCTCAATGCCCCCAAGCATCACAGACCGCAAACTGCGCGTCTCTATCCTACAAACCAGTCATGGGATACGTCAATATTTTATCAAGGACATATATCATATAGTTATTCTCTGGTCCATGGACGACGTTCGCAAGTTTGCAAACGCACTGTCCACATCACCACATCTCGGACCCCTGGTCCATAAACTCTGGCTAGGCACCTGCGAAATCAAGCCGATCAAGGAGAAAGGAGAAGATCTCGTGAAAAAAGAATACGAAGACGTGTTTCTTCAGACGGAGCGCATCCTATCCGTCATGCCTAACCTCAGGCGCCTGTATATCGCCATCGACGCCAAAGGATATGGGGGCCTGTTTCAGTATCGCCTTCCAGACTCAGTGCAACAGCTCACTCTTCCTTCCAGCTGGCTCGGCAGAACTCCTCAGATAGCTGGGTCCAGTGGCCGTCCAGGCTGGGAGCTTCCGTCGAGTCTTATATCAATCCGTGTTCGGGGGAGCCCTCAAGCTCGAGACATGATTCCTATACGATGTGCCTCCGCCAAGCCCTCCCAAATCATTATAGAGACGTTTGATCCCAGGGAGGACTTTTCCGAGATCGGGGCATGGTTAAACGGGGTGATATTCCTCGAAGACGACTGGAAACCACTGATCAAAATCGCAGCACCACCATCTATTTTGAAGGCGCAAAGCGCCAGCTGGATCGTTTTGGGAGATCTTATGGACTTTTTGGTCATATGGAGAGAGTCGGTCTTATATGTCAACCCATGACTGATGTGGGGCAGCTTGAAACATGGCTTTCTGAGGAGGCATCGTACGAGATTGGTCCTTTCTAAATAACCCGAAGGTGAGCAGAGTTACCATTTACTGGAATAATTTCTGTCTAAACAGAACACATATAGTTCACGGCCTACCAGGCTATTATATATTCATTACATCCTTGATTTGTTTAAGTGGCTTTGCACTTAAGAAACCTTTTTGGACGACCAGTGAGTGAGCACTTGGCCGCCCCTGCCGATCGTGTTTATTATCCTGAGAGTAGGATATTGTGTATTCCGAGATGTAGAAAGAGCAATGTATAATTTGAGTTCTGTACTAATTATTGGATGGGGAGTGATTCTATGCAAGAGCAACCGAGTTGGTAAGGATAATTGCAAACAGATTCATCAAGCATGTCTAGCCAAGCCCAAGCAGCGGATTGGCACACACGCTAAGTATATCACGAATTCTTGATAGTACTGGCGTGTTTCGCAATTCTTCCTTAGATGCAAAGGGCTTTGCAGACCGATTCGATAAAAAATGCGTATGGATCACCTGAAGAGCATCTTGAACCGATCGTGTGAGTTTAAGGCTTTCGTTGCTTGTTTTTGTCGATCGAACAACGTCCAAGAGGTGAACCGTATGCGCATAGTGATCCCGGGTGAGCCCTCCCAAGAGTATTTTCACCGTATTCTCCAGCTCTAGACTTGCGGACGGATCAAATGCTCTTTGGCACCTCTTCAAGAGTTGTTCTAACGTCCACCTGATGGTAAGGGAGTTTGGAGCAATACCCGCTGAGAGTGCCGTTTCTACCACGGACATGGCAGACTGAAAATCTCCTTTGTAGACAAAGTATCGCAGTGCGGTATTTATATTGAATATCGTGGGGTGGATTGGGTCGGATTTAGAAGCGTTGATCATTTGATCTAGGAGAAAGCTAGGATTCAAAGGACACTCGTGCTTAGGGCCTGTGTCGTTTTTCCAGAAGGCATCAAATAAAAGAGAGAAAGTGTATGCGTCTGGACGAGCAGTAATTGAACTATCTTGAAGTACCGAATATAAGTTGAAAACGCGCATAAAGTTGCGATTCTGCAGTTCTGATGACAAAAGTTCGTTGTATGCAGCGGTTATAAACGGAATGCCGTCTTCTTGCATCATCCTTGAAATGCGATAGAGTGCTTTTGTGTTCGTTGGGTCTAGCTTCCGGGAAGCCGCCATTAGGCACAAATAGGGAGCGGCCCGGATGAATCTGTTCTGGCCAGGTAGATTGCTCCGAAGCCGATGAAACCACGCATAGCATCCATCGAGCTGTTTTGCAGCAGAGTAGCCCCGAATCATTGCAGCAACGACGGATGAATCTGTCAAGCAAGAAGAAGAAACTCGTTTCGCGTAATCCTGAACAACATCCTCCATAACATCTGGTTGCCGGGACTTCTCCAGTGTTGACAACAGAAATATAAGAGAATAGATGTCTCGAGATTCGAATAATACGACAGAAGTATCTGGAGAAATCGGCTTTGTTGACTTGGTGCCTCCTTGCTCTTTGACGGCGCGGTTTATTGCGGCGGTAAGAGTGACAGGTGGAGCATAGCGCATTGAGGCGAGGAGCTTGTACACGGCCAAGGCTCCGTTGGTGTTGGAATGGCGCAAGAAAGAATGAGAGGCAGCAACAAGAATTCGAGGTCGAAGTAAGGGAGACACATGTGGGCCCATAGCGATACGTTTGATATCCTTAATCGCTCTTTCGGGTGGCTTAGTCGATACGAGTTTGTCGATCCCTTGGGAGTGTTTTTTGAAGCGCTCTAGCTCGATTTGGCCAAGCACCCACCGTACCGGTCTTTTGGTGCTGTTATATGGTAGTTTGGAAGTGTGCGAAGGCGTTAAAGAACTCGCCACGAGTGTAGAGGAAGTAGGAGGATGCCGAACACGACTTCGAATTTTTGAATTTTTTGGCGTTGCAGGTGCCCTTGTATGAATACCACCCATAAATATGCAAGATCCGGCTCTATATGGGCAAGCTAGTGCACGCCGTGTGGTGGCTAAAACGGAATTGCATCGTTGCATGTGTACACAGCACTTGGATCTAGTGTGAATAGTTTGAATTACTCAGTTTATGAAAACTGAAACATACAAAGATAGCCGGTAGTTGCCGTTTCGTTGAACTGCATCTGCTGACGAGATTCAATCCCCGCCCGGGACTGGGTGGAAGTACTGGGTGGAAGTAATAGTTTGGGATGATCTGAGTTGGCTCAGAAATTTGCAACTGAACTAAGATGCCTCAATTCGCTAAGCGACTGTCGCTAAATCATACAAGCCACATAACAGAAATTCTCTATGTAATAGGGGAAGGCAATTAGGTACGGCAAGGCGGTCCGTGAAGTAAATAAGCACAAAAGTCCGACGTGATACATAATTAAGACACGATCATAGCTGATAGCATAGATCTTGTCGCAAACAGCAAACGAAAGCGTATTTTGCAAGTTAAACTAATAGACCATTACTAGCATAGAAATCTTGTGCCGCACAAAGTAGCTGATATTGAACCTGTTGCCACTCTTCCTGGACTTGCCCCTTGGTGGTACTCCAAGCTTCCCTGCGTACTGATTTCACCTGAACGGTGAAGGCCCCGGCTACGGGACGATGGTCCGAAATATTAGCTTCGTAACGTCTGTACATGTCGCAGTGTACATGGTCGCCCCGAGAACGGTAAAGTATGCGGTCACACCAAGCAGGTATTCGTCGTTTTTCAGAGCTGTCGAACTCGTTTGACTTGCGGTCATATTTGTAGGTTGGTACGAAGGTAATGGGGGCTTCGTTGAAGCTACGGAGTCGGAATCCAGGATTTGTTTGCATCTCCTTGAGGAGCTGATCGTGGCCTAATAGAAAGGCTAGATCTCCGGATTGTATGCTTGAAACAACAATCTCTCGGCGTTGATCGATTCGATAGTTTAGATCACCATTTAGCTGCACCCTAGTGTATCAGCCGCAAGTAGTAGAGGCAGGAGCGCCCGACTTACGAAAACAACCTCGTGATCCAGCACCATCGACCCGTCACCTCCACTTGCAAAGGCCGCAGGGGCCATATCATGGACCGCGGTAGGAAAAACGCTTCGCTCTTCTAATATGGATGCCAAGTCTTGATTCCTCTCTCGCACATGTTTTTGGCCTGCTGCGAGATGGCAGTTGAGAAAGCAAAAGGAAGTGTCGTCCAGAACGAAACGAGCGATAATGGCCCCCTAATAACGGCTATGTTAAACAAATAAAAAGCAGCAGTGAAGGAAAGAAAAAACCTTATTCCCGTAACGACCCTTCATCCCACGTTTGACTGTAGTAATCGAAGGATCTGATAGAGAGATGCATTCCGGTTTACGGACGAATATGCAAGTAAACAGCCCGACAAGGTTTTCGGAGTGGATGACGTTGTAAGGTTCCTCCCCGCCGAACGCAAGTCGCACGTGGTAGACAAGCTTGTCATACCACAGCTTATACGAACGCGAGACCTTTTCTGATATCTTGCCTTCTGTTTTTGACTTTTGGCCACCTAGAAGAACAGTTTCTGCAACCGAATTATCAGGCACGTTCTGGGACGAGCAGTTTCGGATGTACTAACTGGCAGTAAGCTTTTTATTTTCTAAATCGATAACTTCCTGAAATCCAAAGACGATTATGTCTGGCCTATCCCCAGACTTGAGCATGTTGTCAAAGAAATTTCTGTTATCCTCGTTGCCGCTCAGAGTGTCCGGCTTTTGCGAATCAATGTTCCAGGTGCATATGCGGACTTTGATATCTCGATATGTGCTGTACTGTGTTTCGCGCTTTTGCATTTCTTCGTCTGAGAGTTCGTAATCAATGAGTAAGGTTATGATGGTTGAATCACATATTTTACCTATCCAATTCCACTCCAAGAGGCCGTCCCAAAACTTCAGGCAATCATCGCGCCCAACACTATAGACAACAAGTTTTCCAACCTGGATGAAAAAAACATTAGCGTTTTCAATAAGTATTGAAACAGAACAAACCTGAGTGATCGAATAAGGATCAACCGATATATGCATTACGGGAGAATCGCCATGGGCTTGCCATTGATTGGTGATAACCCATGGTAGCTCTTCTCGCGCTTCACAGACCGTAATAGTACCAGATCTCGTCCCGAACCACAGCCTAGAGTCGACTCCCTCCATGCAGATAATGCTCGAGTTCGTGACCTTGACGGTTTGCACACACGCGTATTGACTCGAAGAAGCGTCATACTTCCAAACAGTCACACTCCCGCCTTCATGACCAATGTACACTCTATCAGGTCGCTGGGGGATAACTGCGCCACACAATGCAGGTCCAACTTGCTCGTTCGGGAACAGATGTTTGGTAGCAAAACTAGAGGAAGAGATGTCGTATGTTCGGAAGGGAGGTCCACGAGTGGTGTGTGTTGAGCTAGTACTCCCAGACCCCGAAGACGTCCACAAGTGGCCGGCGAGTACCCTCACAAAAGATTGTTTGTCTGCAACTCTATGAGAGCGGGTGAATCGCGATAAAGTCGGGGTCGGGTGCCCTTCTGGGGGGTCAAATACAATGACCTTCCCAGACTCGTCCATCGTAAACATAGAGCGGCCGTAACGGATTATATGCGTCACAGTCAGACTGTGGCCACCAGCAGGTATAAGGACTTCCATCAGAGTACCAGCTTGGATATCCAACTCAAACAAGTGCCCGTCTTTCGTACCACACCAAAGATACCTCCCGTCGTCTTCGGGATTCTCGACAGGGCGAAATTCCATAGCAGTAACTCTGGGCTCCTTCGTGCGCCATTCGAGCCCCATATGCTCTAGATCAATCATATGGACGGCAGCTGACGAGTTTTGAGTATTGTATACACCAATGTCCAAGTTTCCTACACAAACCCAAGCTCCTGAGACCGCTACAACGGCTCCTGTGGAAATATGGAAGTATGGGTATTGTGGGAGCTTGGGAGGTTGTCGGCGCGATTGGGAAGAGTCGGGCATATCGTCATGGTATTTCTTGCCTGCCGGCATACTAGGTCCTGCAGCGGAATGGCCATCATCTTCTGAGTCATCAGAAGACTCGTCACCTGAATGACGCCTAGCCGGAGGAAGCTTGTCCCCTGGTGCGATAATGCGTGTCGGAGGGGGAGGTGGCTTGAAATCGTTGGCCTCCTGGTCTAGGAGCGTTTGTGACTTCAACAATCCAGACCTTGTCGACGCAGCCAATCTGCCCCAGGAAGAGGTTGAATTCGGTCGGGTACCGACCGGCGGGGCGGGGGGCGCCGATGTGCTGGGTGTGATGATGGGTGTCGGGGGAGAATCTTCAGCTCTAAGGTTTGGGTTAGACCTCCGGTTTGGTAGGGGAGGTGGTGCATGAATGAGCGAGCCTGTAGTGATAATGCTTGGGGAGCTATTTGAAACAGGTGAAATAAGGGAGGTCGGCCTAGGTGGAGGAGGAGGAGGCGGGGCGCCTGGTTTTCCGAGTGTTGAGGATGGAGGACGACTCGTTAACGAATGATGCCGTGGTGGGGGTGAGCGAATGTCGACCCCAAACTCGTCCGCCTCTGACGCAACCAGTCCGTCTGGCTGCTTTGTAAGGGAATGGTGTATCACGGCGTTCCTCATACTATGTTGGTCAGGGCTGGTACGAGAAGGAAGACGAGGGGCTGGGGTGCTGGGCGTCGAAGGGGTAAACGTTAACTGTGCAGGTGCCCGGGGAGGGGGGACGGGTTTCATCGGAGAACGAGGTAAGCTGCCTGTCTCGGAACCACCTTGAGCTGCCTGTGGCGGGGCAGAATCGGGAATATTTATCCGAATTGGGTGCATAGGAGGGATTGGAGGAGGAACTGGTCTTGGAGGCAGCGCGTTGGCTATTTCCGGAGGCGCAGGAGATGGCGATCTTCTGAATCCATTTAGAGGATGAAGTGTCGCTGGAGTGGTAATGGGACTACGGGGACTTCAAATAACGTCAAAATATCTCAAATAGCCATACTCACGATGTGTCCAATGACCTAAACGAGGGCATGTTCGAAACATTGATTTGATTTACAAGATCGCCGACGCTAAGAGATGCTACGTGTCCAGGTTGACTACCTGTGGAAGGAGGAGGCGGAGGGGGTTTGCGGTATACGCCTAGAGCAGGTATTGATTTCTTGGCGGATCCAACACTGTCTGTACTTGCTTTATTGCGCAAGATGGCCGAACGATCAGGAGGAGGCGGAGGTGGAGGTTTCAAGCCGGGCTTTCGGCCTACAGTCGGAGATCCAGGGCGAGTAGAAGGTGATATTTCGTTAACGAGAGTAGAAACCTCCTCGTTAGACGTATCGCTTTCAGAGCTCTTTTTCAAAACGGTTGACGCGTTGGGTATTGACGAAGCGGATGCCGAGACTGAACGTAAGTTATAGAGTCCAGAAAGCCGAGGCGATGCGCCCATTGCCTCCTGAGTGGGCTGGGGCTCGTCCTCATGGTCATGGCTGCTTTGAGAGGCACCCGTTTTGTTGGAAGATGAGGATGCAGCAAGAGCTTCAAATCGCTCCCGCAACTTGTTGACCGGCTTGATGGAGTTGTCTTCGATAGTTGTCTCCATCCGCGCGCTGTGAGTTTATTTGGTAACCGTGGCATGGATAAGTCATGATACTGGCTTACAAGTCCGGCTAATTAGGAGTATTTAATCCTTTTAATGATATAAAGTATTAGCGCGCTGATGCCAGATGATTACGGACGGGATGGCTGCGGAAATCCAGGATGTCGCGTTCGAGCCCGTGTACACGGAAGGCTTGTAATTGGAGGTGGCAAAGGGGAGTTATTGAGCCTTTTGGTTCGTCGCTTGACCTGTGTCTTGCAACACACCAGAAAATTATGATTAGTGGTTCAGCACTCGCAAGAATACTGTAAGGGTAGGTCGTGGATGGAATCCTCGGAGCCGATCCCCCAGCCACGTGATCGTCGCCAAAGGACGGGCTGTAAGCGCTAAAAATAGGCATAGCCCGATACATTTGTCTAACAGTGTATGCAAGCACAAACATGAAGAGTACAATGGTGTGTTCAACAGGAGTTTATTGCTCCTCCTCTCTCTCCTCTTCCTGTGCCTCTCCGGCTCCAACAAAGCGAGCGAACAATCGTTGGAGCAGACCGGGATCTACGCGCTATATATCAGGCAAGAATTGTTGAGTTTAAATCAAGGCAATAACGTAAAGCGATTTATCAAGACTCACGCCTTGTCCCTCGGCCTCCGCTTGATCCATGAGATGATTAAGCAGGACTTGAGGATCTACATTGTCTGGCAGGTCAATACCCTCGTCATCTTCTCCGTCAAATCCACCAGGCATCTGCCGGCTAGGTCCGCCAACAGACGCTCGAGGTAGATCTTGAAAGTAAGTATCGTCGTAGCTGCTTAGAGAAGTAGAAGGCGCGATGGGGTCGTACGCATGTGTTACAGCGTGCGTAAAGTCCGGTTTGGGATAGGCGCTGATAGCTCGAAGATCTGCGACGTTGGCATGCCGAACCATGGCTTCGGTCGGTCCGTTTGCGAAATGTTTGTACGCGGCATCGCGGGCGGTTGTGCTGCTTCCCAACCGAGGTTCAGCTGAAGTTACCGTTGAAACTAGCCAGTCTGAATGCGGTTCGTTCTTCCATAACGAGTTTGCTCGCAGTGCATACAGGTGGCTCAGCATGTGCAAAGCCGAGCCAGCAGGATCTCGGGAGCTATAGGACCTGGTCAGCAGGAAGCAAGGGTGGAATTGCTGCAACTTGCTTGTATTCGGTTTCGATTCGTAGCGCCGTATGCGATCGAACTTTGGACGGTAGATTGATCCCGGCTTTGTCAACTAGATAGGGGACAACTTCGGGGAAGGATAGTATAGCATCGGTTAAAGCCGCAGTGCTTGCTTCGTGCGTCTAGAGAAAGATTTGCTATCACACAAATACAATCAGGCTTACCACTTACGCTGTCATGCTTCTTGATCTCCGAGTCATATAGTATTAATGCCCGAGTATATGCCCAACCTGGTAAACATCGGACGTCGATTCCGTGAGACACATCTGGGCTACTGGCAATTTCCTTGCGCGCCTGTGGCCAAAGGTCCCACACATCCAGAAGCCACTGGCCCGTACCGCCCTTGGCGGCCAAGAAGTCCAGATAGCTGGTCGCTCCATGGGGATCTCCGACAGGGTCTAGCGCGAATAGGAGGCGCGCAAACTCGAACGCTGTTCGGGGGGTTCCCCGTCGGCTCAAGCTCCTGAGTGTACTTGTTAGCGATGGAACGCAGCCGGGCCGTATTGTCCGATGCTCACAAAACTTGTCGATGCAAAGCGAGGAAGAACGGCCTATTCTCGATTCGATCAAAATCAAGCCGGGACGACCCAGCTCCAAGGTCGAATGCACTGGGCAAAGCATGCTCGAAAACGTAAATCGCTCGTTCCACAAAGTCGGCGGCTTGGCTTAGTTCTGGCCGAATAGCATGGGTAAGAACGTATGGTTAAACGTACGCACAACTAACCCTCCTGATGCTTTAAGATTTCCCCAATCTGAAGCAGTGTGTCAATATGCCAGGGCTCAGACCTGTATAGAGCGAACAAGTGTGATGGCTCTATGACATCATTGATGAGTTTAAAGGGTACGAAATTAACATATGGTTAGCGTACCCGACATTGTTACGCAATGTAAAAACTTGAGCTGCGTGCGCTTATAGTCGGTTGGGTGCTCAACATTCCACCACTTCTCGCCGTTTCGGACGTATCCTTTTCGCCTCCTTTCGTAGTCATCAAGCGGAACGAAGGAAATGCTGTGGGGTGGCCCGGGGGGCCATTGCTGAGTTCGCTTTGTTAGATGAGAGCGTGAAAGCCGTTGGTTTCGCTGCCCGGTTTTGGCACTGTTCACCTGGTCAAAAGTAGTGGTTGTATCGCATATATTGTGGATATCGGGAGAAATCGCTCACCACCTTGGACCCAAAGAATCGGCGCATCTCGGCCTCGCTATCAAAGTCTTTTAAGGAAGCGCCTAGTAGAGAAAATAAAGCCTGTGCTGTAGGACTAGCGGCTCCCAAAGTTGATGATTTGGCTCCTTTGCCAGAGGACTGCAAGTGAGGGAGCTTTGATGCGAGCTCTTCCAATGCGAGATCGATCTCGTCTTTGCCGGATTTGTTCTTCTGGGGTTTTCCAGTTGTGGTCTTGCCGGCGGGCTTTGCGGGGGCCGAGGTGGAAGGAGTGGCAGAGGGGTTAGCCTGAGACGACTTTTTCTTCTTCTTTTTCTTTTTAGTCGACTTGAAATAGTAGGGTTAGATACGCTCCTTGGGTTTCTTGTGGATCTTGACCTTTTTGCTCTTTAACTGCTCAGCAGCATCCTCGCTGTCTTCCTCATCCTCGCTCGCTGCCTGCAGCTGTAACTCCAAATTAATGACACACAATAGAGCTTGGAGATACACATGCTTACTAGGCCAAACTTGGATGCGAGTTGAGCCACCTCTTGTGGCTGCTCATCCTCCCCCTGTTCCTCTGCCTCATCTTGTGACTGGTCAGCTGGCTTGGCTGATTCCAGCTGCTGGAGCTCTTCGAGTTCTCTTTGCTGTCGTTTGCTCAGTCTGGGAGGCATAGATGCCTAAGCTTGTACGAGTTAATCCAAGTCGGTGGATGTTGCGTCACGAGCCGAGCCGACGATCACAGGGCCATTCCATAAACGTCACGTGCGCTGCTCGTTCAGGGTCCGATAACAGCCTCTCATGCTCTTATCCGACTGTGACCACGGCTGTTGACTGTTGCCTGCGGCTCCGTACGATGGAACACCCAGTGCTCACGCCGAAACGATTGCTGGTTCTGGTTGGATCAGTGCTAGTTGCCTTGGGATCGGGAACCAACTATGTGAGCACCGTGCGCGACTTGTCGCTGCCGAGGCTCAGATGTTCGTCCAGGTCTACTCGGCCTATGCCCCACAACTCGGAGCCAAGCTCCATCTGACCCACACACAACTCAATATTGTCGGCATTGCTGGGAATCGTGAGTCTGACCTCAAGCATGGTTGATATTGCGCTAAGAGATGTCCCCAGTTGGCGTATATTGGTACGTCGAGCGTGCCGATTTATTCCGTTTTTGCTGAAACATCAAAAGCTCCGGCCCATTCTGGGGGCGAGTCATTGATGCTCGGGGTCCAAGAATGTGTGTTTAGATGTGTTTGACCGGCACTTGTTGTATCTAACGACATATGACCAGGTCATTGCTGGTTGCTTTCTGCTTGCTATTATTCGGATATAGTGGCATTCGGATGTTCTACACTGGAGCATTGTCAATGTCGGACGACTCCGTTGCCAAATTCAACGGCGATGTGGCGGCGCTGTCGTTCTTCGGATTGTGCACAGGTATCGCAGGCAACGCAGGGATCACATCAGCCATGAATTCCGTAGCTAAAAGCTTTCCTGACCGTATGGTAAGTGTTCATGTCTCAAGCTCGGACCTAAACGTTTATCATTGTAGCGAGCATCCACAACTGGATTAGTAGCCAGCGGCTTCGGGTTATCGGCCTTCTTTTTCTCGACATTTGCCCATGCGCTCTTTCCTGGCAACACAGCCGCTCTGCTACTCGTTTTGGCCCTCGGCTCTTCCGCCCCTATGCTATTCGGGTTCTTTTTCGTACGGCCGATTCAAGCACCTGCCCACAATCTATACGAAGCACTTCCTGCGGCCGAGTCGCAACTCTCTATCGCCGAAGAGGCTGAACAGTGGGACACATTCTCACCTGTCGAGGCTGGAGCTGACCAAGAGGCCGTTGCTCATATCCGAGGAACATCTCGAGCTCGGGCCACATCCGTAACGCGACGAAGCCAGAGTCTGGTTCGGGAAGATATACCATTCTTGATCGATGGAGTTAATACCTATCGTGGGCGTAGTCGCAGCGCTGTGCGAATGTCGTTGGAGATCCCTGACCGATCGGCTCGTGAATCTCAAGAACGCGGGCGCTCTGTTTCTATGCAAAGGGACTTCATCGACGCTACTTCGAATGTGCCCGAAGTCGAAGCTCTGGATATCCATGGCATGGCACTGTTCAGGACATCTGATTTTTGGTTGCTGTTTAGTATACTTTCTCTGCGTGCGTCTTTCGAACTTGACCTGAGTCTGCTGATGCTGATAAATGTGCTTAGTTGCTGGAACTGGGTTAATGTGTAGGTCATTCTTGGTTTCATCTATCGCTACTCTCTAATGTTAGCGTTTAGATATTAATAATGTAGGGTCAATTGTCCAAACTCTTCTCGCTACCGGGAATCCAGGCTGGGATCACAAAGATGGGATCGAGCGGCAGGCTACTCAAGTGTCTATAATTAGCATAGCAAACTCGGCTGGCAGGCTCCTGATAGGTGCGCTTCTTAACACACATACTCAACCCGATGCTTATGGCTGGTAGGATTGAGCGCTGACTACGGAAAGAACAACTACGATACACCACGCTCTTATTTCCTCATTATCATCTCGCTAACCGCCATAATGTCTCAACTGGTGCTCATGAACGCGGAGCTGCCGGATCACGTCTGGATGACATCCTCGTTGCTTGGTCTTGCCTATGGTGCAACGTTTGGTCTCTGCCCGGTGCTTGCTATTGAGTGGTTCGGACTAGGTATGCGCAGGTTATCTTGCCTTTTTATCTCTAGCTTAGACGATTACCAGGTCATTTTTCTTCGAACTGGGGGTTCGTTTCGTTTGCGCCGGTAAGCCATTCGTACCACTTACGAGCGGTGATGTTGAGCATTATGTACGCAGGTACTATCCGGCAACTTGTTCAATTTGATGTTTGGACGTAACCTCGACAAGCATGCTGCGACCCAATCTACAACACCAAATACTCCAGCGTTTGCACACGTGCGTGGACTCCCAAGTGCATCCGAACTGCAATGTTATGATGGGAAGTCGTGCTACGTCGATAGGTAAGCCTATCGTCCAGTCAATTAGTTTGTACACTGAATGGTTCCGCTAGCGTACAACTGTCACTGTTCGCGTGCTGTTGTGCACTCGGACTGAGCATATTTGCAGCCTGGCGTGACCGGCGTAGACTAGAAATGGCGGATACCAAGTCTGGCCTTTTATGGACTGTAGAAGAAGAGGCTAACGACGTTCAGACTCGGTGATTTATACTCGATTATAATTTGTTAATATATCATAAGCAAGACATTCTGTCATAACCCTACACGCTCGATTGGCTTCGCGGTGTTTGAAAGTGAGGACCCTGGATTGGTGGTTGTGGCTGTGCAAGGGTAACTTAGGTACCGAATATAGAATAACGAGCCATTCACTCGCTCCCACCACCACCTGCCACGATGTCGCATGCACTCACGCCACCAGCCGATTCAGAGCCCGAGTTTCTTAGCCAGTCAAGCTCTACATTTGACGGATATACGAGGCAGTTTAAAGACCCGGTTCACGACTATAGTAAGTGGATTGCCTTCATTTGGATAACCACAAGGGTCGGTGTTGATCTTCCCTCCGCGTTTGTCCACCAGTCGAAATCCCGCCCTACTTGTCCTGCATAATTGACACGTGAGCTCCTATCATCCTGATAATCTGGACGACAGCTAACCCCGCTTGATAGACCCCAGTTCCAACGACTGCGCGAACTCAAGCAGCTGGGTTCTGCGTACTATGTCTTTCCAGGTACGACCAGCGTAGGCTCAATTCACGCTTGGGTTCGTCGCTGACCCGTTCATCCCAGGCGCATCCCACAACCGCTTTGAACACTGCCTTGGTGAGTATTCCTCGTGGCGCTGCGTTTTTCTATAGGCTAAACAAACACGGTTCTCAGGTGTGGCGCATCTCGGTATGCCGTCATTGTGTTCTAGACCGCTTATACTAAATGTCCGTAAACTTACAGCGAAAAAAATGGTCGAAGGCTTGCAGAGCCGTCAGCCCGAGCTTAATATTAGCCAACGAGACGTCAAGTGTGTTGCCATTGCCGGTCTTTGCCATGATTTGGGTGAGTCGATCATTTTTGGACATTGTCGTTGCGGTCTTTACACCCAATTCGTAACAGGCCATGGTCCTTTTTCGCATGTTTGGGACAACAAGTTTCTGCCTGCTGTTTCGTAAGTGCAGTTCGCTCCCGGTCTTTGTGAAATGCTAACGATTGTATTTGCAGGCCTGGGGAATCATGGTCTCATGAAATGGGGTCAGAAATGATGTTCGACGCCATTTGCGCCGATTACGATGTTGACCTCTCGATCGACGAACAAAACTTTGTCAAGGATCTCATTCGTGGGCGCCCCAATTTGACTCGTGACAGGCACGTCATGCTAGTTTATTGCTCCGTGTGTTACCTGAGACTAATCCGAACACGGAACAGGGTGCCCGCTGAAAAGCCGTTCCTATTCGAGATTGTGGCTAATAGCCGCAACGGAATTGACGTTGACAAGTAGGTGGCATACATCGCGGTAAACCTTTGGCTTATACTTTTTCCTAGATTTGATTACATTCAACGTGACACCCATGCTGTAGGAAACAAGATGAACGATGTTACTTCTCGGTGAGCTGCCTTTTATCTTTTCGCGTTAACATGGTTATGAATTGTTCTATAGGCTCATTCGTTCAGCGCGGGTTATTGACAATCAGATTT